>OZ005738.1:11353654-12613654 GCA_963930755.1 Eudasyphora cyanicolor | reverse complement strand
TGAATACAAATCGAGTTTTGTTTGATTTTTGCCTGTGCATGTGTGTGTGATGAGAATTGATGTACAATTCTTGTGTGTGTGATGAAGGCATCCATCAGCCTCCTCCTATAAATAGGCTTTAATTTTTGTTTTAGTTTCTTTGGTATTTTCACTGGCGGTTTGTTGACGTTTTATTTCATAGTCATACATTTCTGCATCATCAGACACATACACATACACACACTCGCGGATGGGGAAACGCTCATCGTCCTCTCACATATGTAAGCTCTGCTTTGTGCCGTTAATAAAGAAAACGAAAATGTATTTGTTGCTGCTGTCGCTCTGTGCAGTGCACTTGTACCGTGGGATTTTTAGTTTTTTTTGTTTTATTTGACGTTTTGTTGTTGTTTTGTTTGAGCTCCTCATGTGTGAGAGTGAGTGGTGTGAGTGCAATATGAGGGGGCTAGAGTGAGAGTCTGTGTGTGGCTGCATCATGCCTTTGCTCCCGATGCTGATTGGTGGTGCTGTTCCTATTCGCTTTTTGTTGGTATTTTTTGTGTGGGGATTTTTTATGTTTTGTTTTCTTAGTACATTTGGCAGTACACACATGTGTTTGTATGTTCGTACATCCATACATATGTGTAGGTATTTCACATGTGCTATGTTCTGCGAATGTTGTTGGTTTTTTTAGTTTAGTTGTGGCTGTTGTCCATGGTGGGATTTTTTTCTGTTGTTGTTGCTCTAGAGGGAGGAGTGTGGTATGAGTAATGTTTTTATGCTCGTTTTTTAGATCTTTTGAAGGGGTGCAAGCTCAGAGGCGCATGTGTTGGTGGTGACATTTTTTGTTAAGGATACAATATGCAAGGAGTTGATCGAATGTTGGAAGTAAAAAGTTGACAGAATAATACAAAATATTCGAAATTTTGCTATGGCCCTTAAGAATAGATTAAAGTCCTAATAATGATAAATAAATATCAATATATCGTCGGCATATTGAATAATCTATCCAAGTCAGTTATCGATAGATTTAGCTAACGAAATTAAAAGTCATAATTTATACAATAAATCGGGTAATATCATGACTACACTTTCTTTCAATTAATAGAGGAAGACATATTCTACAAATTGGAAGAGAAAACAGTTATAATTATTCCGATAAATATGTACTAATTAGAGTTTTTATATCGATACAAGTAGTTATCTAAATGGATCGATATATAAATATGTATGTAAATATAATGAAAGGAAATAAAATTAAATAAGAGCGCCCCAGTAGGTGAGTCTGTAGCGTGCTTGTCTATGAGTATGGGGGTCGAGGGTTCGATTCCCACCAAAGGATAGAATATAAATTTACTTTGTATTGTAATTCATTTAAATAAATACAATAAATAAAAATAAAATAAATAAAATAAAATAAAATAAAATAAAATAAAATAAAATAAAATAAAATAAAATAAAATAAAATAAAATAAAATAAAATAAAATAAAATAAAATAAAATAAAATAAAATAAAATAAAATAAAATAAAATAAAATAAAATAAAATAAAATAAAATAAAATAAAATAAAATAAAATAAAATAAAATAAAATAAAATAAAATAAAATAAAATAAAATAAAATAAAATAAAATAAAATAAAATAAAATAAAATAAAATAAAATAAAATAAAATAAAATAAAATAAAATAAAATAAAATAAAATAAAATAAAATAAAATAAAATAAAATAAAATAAAATAAAATAAAATAAAATAAAATAAAATAAAATAAAATAAAATAAAATAAAATAAAATAAAATAAAATAAAATAAAATAAAATAAAATAAAATAAAATAAAATAAAATAAAATAAAATAAAATATGTAAAACAAAAAAATAATAAAAAAAGCACAGACCAACAATAAATAACAACAACGCAGAAAAAACAACACCTGTTTTCGTGGCTCGCGATGCGAACCGAAGCAAAAAAACAAAAATGTATTGGTATGAGAGTTTTAGTATGTTGGCTTAGTTCGGCAAAATACGGGTTTGGTTAGTAGTTCTTGTTAAATTCTAGTTACTGCTTCCATAAGTATTTCAGCTGATTTAAGTTAAAGACATACATTATTGCTATTGAGTTCTGAAGATTATGGAGTGGTGTCTATCGAAACTGCAGTCAATTCTACCAAGCAATTAAAACTCTCTACCAATTTTTGTATTTGTTTCTAATACTTTTTTGCAATAGACAGAAAGTAACTGAAATATATGGTCTCGCACCAAATAAATTCTGACTGATTAACAAAAGCACAGACCAACAATAAATAACAACAACACAATAAAATAAAATTTTAAATTTTTCGTTTGTCTCAAATTAAATTTTTAATTTTTTGGAGCAATTTTTACTTTGGACTATTTTAATTTTTTTTGTCATTTTTCTTTTGTTGAATTTTTCATGTCGCCAAACAGCCTTCCGTCGATTAAACCGACCCTATTCTATGAAATACTTAGAGCTGGTGGCACATAAATTATTGGCCTAAAAGTATGCAACATAGTTATAAAAGAGATACATTTAACAGGCAACTAGATATAATCAAGATGGAAAATTGACTATCAATGCGAGATTTAATTTTTTTATCCTAAAAGTAGGCGTCACTTTTTTATGAAAAAAAAATCTAGAATCGAAGGACCAAAAACATAAACACCAAAATTTCGAACCAAAATAAGCAAAAAAGCAAATCTACTGAATTTGAATAACAGTTTACAGACGATTGGTTCGAAACCTGCTACAAATGACATTGTAAACTTAAAAACACAATTTAATGGAATGGAGAAGTAGTGAAGGTAAAGGTTCGAATAAACTTGTTTGGCGAAAAAATGTAGAAACACAAACTTATTAGAAAATGAAAATCAAGTCGAAGGACCAAAAACCCTAAATAAAGAAAATTGAGTGCGTTTCACAAATGTTTACACCGATTTGTCAGAAATCGGTGACAACATTTTTTTTTTGAAATATCGACCTAATAAGTATGAAAAATTATTTTATTGGAGTATAAGTTGTAAAAGTAAAGTAGCGCAGGTACCTTACTTTACATGCAACATTTCTTATATACACTTTCAATACTTTGATCTAGACAATATCTTTAAAATTTAGAAGAAAAATAAATTAGATTTCCTGCAGATATGAGGAAGATCGACGGAAAAAATCACAATGAACAAATACACTGGGAAATATCGAGTTTTGTTTGATTTCGAAATGTAGAAACATAAGCTGTTTTCGAAACAAAATTCAAATCGAAGGACCAACATACATATATATAAGTAAATCGACCGAGTTTCAGCAATAGTTTAACGCCGATTTTTCTGAAATCTATGGACAATGATTTTAAAACATAAGCTTATTTCGAATTTTAAATTAGGTCGAAGGACCAAAAAACGAATAAAATTTTTTGGTAGAGTTTCAGCAATAGCTTTCCGCCGACCTTTCTGAATTCTACAATTTAGGAAACGAAATTTAACTTTCTTGAGACATTAATGCAATCGACGGACCAGACCAAATCATGGAGAAAATATAACAGAAAGTTTGTAACCATGAATTACATGGAAAAAGTCTAGATTTTCTAGCTCGAGCTTATTTCGAAACAAACATATGGTCGAAGGACCAAAAAACAAATAAGAAAGTAAATCGAGTGAGTTCCAGCAATAGTTTACAGCGGCTATTTCCGAAGACTGCGGAAAAGGATTTTAAAATGTGGAAAAATATAACAGGAAGTTTGTAAACAGGATTTACATGGAAAAAGTCTAGATATATAAGCTTATTTCGAAACAAAAATATGGTCGAAGGACCAAAAAACAATTACAAAGTAAATCGAGCGAGTTCCAGCAATAGTTTACAGCGGCTATTTCCGAAGACTGCGGAAAAGGATTTTAAAATGTAAAAACAAATTGCAATTTAACTTACTTCAGAGTAGAGGGCCATCGATAGACCAGATCATGTATAAAATAAGCTTGAAATTAAAATTTGATCGAAGGACCAAAAATCCCAACATAGCAAATAGTGTGAAATTCAGTAATATGTTGCAGCCAATTAATCAATTGACCCAAAATCTGCGGCAAATGTGTTCAACCACTGAAATCTTGAAAACATAATTTAATAATAATATATAAGTAGTATTTTCGAATTATTTTATAGTTGAATTTAGCACGGACCACAACCGTAGGTTCTCGTGTTCGAAGAAATCAGAAAATGCGTCGGAAAAAAGTTGACACTCATTTACCCATAACTTCGACATTTATTCTCTGATTTGAGCGCCCCAGTAGGTGAGTAGGTAGCGTGCTCGCCTATGAGTTTGGGGGTCATGGGTTCGATTCCCAGAGCCCCTGGTCTGTCGCTGCAAAAATCTAATTTAAAATATAAATTTAATTTGTATTGTAATTCATATAAATAAATAAATATTCTCGGATTTGTTAGAGAAATATGATTAGCTAATATTTCCAGATATATATTCACTTTCTCAACTGTGTGCTGAACCGACTTTCAGGGTTTATGCGCCCTAGCGCTTAAGATCAGAGCCATTAATTTATGATATCAATAATCCAATCATTTGTGTGGAATGTATCAAAAGGAAGGGCCCATATCTCGGGGTATGAAAGACTGTATCACGTCCAATGTTACTGAGAATCTCCTTAGGAATGGAAGAACTTATATCAGCATTAAAATTTCACAGTCAAAATCATCTTCTGACTATTCGTGCAACAATGTTATCCATACGACTTAGTTAATTAATATTCATACGCACTAGAGGTCGAAGGAATAACGATATCAGTAAAGAGAGTTCTTACTGTCTTTTTGGTTTTGTGTTAAGTTTAGGACTTTGGTCTGTTGAGACATATAGCAAATTTAATGGCCAAGTTTTTTGTAGAATATTTAATCCCCGCCCTCTCGAATTATGGTAAATTGTTTGCAGAACTGTCTCAGCAAATTGACAATTTTCGGAATTTTTGCTCTTCTGAAGCACGAATTGATGTTTTTCAAACGATTTTGTTTTACATATTTTTTCTCCTAGTCTATACCAACAATAATGCTGAGGGTCGCAAAACAAAATTCCCATCGGTTAACGACATATATGTTGGAAAAATTAAATTTTTCAGAAAAATGCTCAGAATCAAGTATCAGCCAAAATATTTACGATACGATAAAATACGAATTGGAGCAAAATTAGAAAAACCGAAATGAAATTTGGTTACTTTCTAGCATTTTCAGAAACTGAAGTCAAAACGAAGTCAAATTTCGATGTTTGTTAATAGAGGTTTCGAAAACTCCTTCGATCTGTTATTACTTTGATCCTTCTTAACAGGTGATGGTGTATATCTTCTCTAAAAGGTGAGTGAAAAAGAACTTTGGATATTTTTTTCTATTTCTGTATTTTTCAAAGCATATACTAAGGAGTTACTTATTACGACAACATGTTGCCTACTTTATTGGGATCAAAACAAATGTCTAGTCTTTCGGTCACTCTTTCGATCTGTTATACTTTGATTATTAGCAAATGATATATGTGTATAAACCTCGCTGAGAGGTGAGAATATAAGATAAACATTGAATATCATTTTAGATATATTTTTATATTTATATATATTTTTATTTTTTAAAGCATACACTAAGGTATAACATATTACGATAATAATATGTTGCCTATTTTTCCGGGATCAAAACAAATATCTAGTCCCTTGATTACACATTAAAATTGAATTATGTTTTATTGATTTCCTAATTGAAGTAGATGTAACGAAAACAGGTTACCTCGCTGAAAACACCTATTTCCAGGTAAAACAAATAATAGTTAATCTTACAAGCGAATAACAACTATAATTTTGTTCAACTGCCACTTAGGAAACGAAGAAAAACTAGTGGCAGACGACAATGTAGGAGTACCAAGAAGAAGAAGAAGAGGAAAAAACATTTAAATTGGTTTAATAGTTTACTCTATAATGAACAACGCCAACACCAATGCCCGAGACTTCAGCAGCAGGAGAAGGAGCAGCAGTAACACTTCAAGAAATTGAATCCAAGCACACAAAATGCGAAGTAAGCCAATGTATAAATGTCATTATCGTTGACATAAATGAATAGTTGCATTCATTGTATTTGGCAGGCTGATTACGTCGTAATACGTAATACTACTGCTACTCTGCTCTGCTGGCTGGATGGCTGACTGGCTGGCTGCTTGGTTGTCCTCGTTGACAGAAATGCCGGGCCAAAGCTGGCAAACGGCAGGGAAAAGTAATTACATGTATTGCCAAACGCGAAGAAAATGACAACAACATGAGAAAAATAGGGAAAAACTCCATAGGAAAAAAAGGCAAAGGGGTTGTTTGTATTTTCATTTTTCTAACATGACTGCAATGCATTGAAAATTTATTTTAATTATAACTACTACACACACATACAGGAGGGAAAGGCAGACCGCTAAGCCAAGCCAAGAACCTATTCGGGTAGTAGGTTGTGCTTCTGTGGAACCTGCACTTATTATTACCTCTACACTGCGCCCGTGAGTAGTGTGGTCTGACATAAGGGTATGGTTTAACACAATTATCATGTGTCAGAAATTATATTTACGAATGTTGGCAGTCGTGAGCAGAAAAAAGGTGAAGAAGAGAAATTGCAATGATTTTTGTTTTCTTTTTCTAAAACTATTAAGCAAATGGTAGGAGGTTGTTTGGTATACAGCAAACATCATGCATTTCGTAACACTAGGTTTTAAAAAAATTAAAGCCTACATTTAGGAAGGAAAAAAAGTAAAGCATAATTTTAGGCGTAAACATAAATCCAGGAAATTCATTTAAATAAATAATTTACTTCTTAAATGTTTTATAAATGTTTTACAACTTAAGCTTTTCGATTATAAATCTAATGTTTCGAAAAGCAAAGCATACTTTGGGGCTGCTAATATAAAGCCTCTTTTTGGGCTAAGAATATATAATATGATATATGTTTTACAACTTAAGCTTTTCAATCACAAATCTAATGTTTTCCAAAAATCAAAGCATACTTTGGGGCTACAAATATCTAGCCTACTTTTAGGCTAAAAAGACAAACCCTTTATTATTTATGGAATCATAGCTCCTTTGCAAATCACCTCTGCCACTCTGTAGCTACACTATATAAGTACATTCAATGTCTTTGCAATGATTGCACCCACATTACCCCGCCCTGCCCCATCTTCCTTGGAATGTCATGTAAAATATGTTCATCATTTTGCAAAAAAACCTACTAAATAGTCATTTGTTATTATTCATTTTCTTTTCTCAGCAATTTGTTATGTACAGTCAGGCTGGGCTTTCATTCGTTCTTTCATTTTCATTTTGAAAACAGAGTGAGTGTGTTCTAATTTTCTTTTTTAATTATATTTTTTTCAACAAAATACTTTATTATTTAAATGCATGTGTGCATGCAATTTCAAGATACATACAAGCTCGTACACATGCATAAACATACAGAAAGACGGACACAAATGTCTTTCTCGGTGCAACTTAAAATGAATGAGTGTTCATATGAAATTTTAATTAATTTTTTTTATTGATTTTTTTTTGCTGTACTCGTACATACTTTAGTAGAGACTTGAAGAATATCAGAGAATACCAAATTGTTTGCCTGAACTAAAATTTTGAATTTCCTAGCAGGTGCTTGCTTTTGTCTGCCTCTCTTTCACTCTTCCTCCCATTTCAAGAGCTTTAGTTAATTAGCCTGAAAGGATAATAGCCCGATTGTCGCTTGTCAGTCGTTGAGTTGTTGTTAAAGAGGGCGGGGGTAATTTTTGCATGTGTGCCGTTCTTCGAAAGTTGTTACTTTTTAATGAGGTTAATTGAATTTGCCTTTTTATTGTTCGTGAAATGTCGGAGAAGTTAGAGCTCGGCACACCGTCAGACACTGCACACTTCATAGAGTGATTGTTTTAATGGGGGGTTTTTC
The DNA here is from genome assembly GCA_963930755.1 of Eudasyphora cyanicolor. NCBI lineage: Eukaryota > Metazoa > Arthropoda > Insecta > Diptera > Muscidae > Eudasyphora > Eudasyphora cyanicolor. The sequence goes on along the minus strand of OZ005738.1, from coordinate 12,605,732 downwards.
GAAAAAGTATTGCCTGAAAATGGCTTATTTTGCTTAGGTAGGAATTGAAGGCATAGTTTAGGGGGTGGTTTAACTTTGAGGTTTCAAAAAATCGTTGCATACAATTAGGCATAGTTGCTTTAAGGAAACTTAGGAGAGGTTTTTGGATTAGAAAACAGATTGTTCTATTGGACATAGTAACATTAAGAACTAATAAAAATTTTAACAAAATATTATTGTTTTTATTTGGAATATTTATAGTAATCACAAAATATGAAAATGTCTAAATTTTTCTCTAAATCAAAATAAAATTGTTATTGAATATATTAAATGTATATATGAAAAATTTTAGGCTCATTGCAATACATCTCTGTGTTCCAGGAAATATTTTAGAAAACAATTGCCTACTTTTCGGGATTGTTCTGCTAATAAGAACGTGCTTCTATGAGCTTTATATTCTAGTAGTATTATTAAAATAAAAAAACATTGCATACAATTAGGTGGGGTAATAACTAATTAGAAACCGTGATAAAATATTATTGAGTGCCTTAAAACTCTACAAAATTAATGAACGCAATAAGGAATCGAAATTTAAAACTACTGATTCCCTCTTTCTTCTTCAAATTTTTTTCAAATAAATTTACAAAATATGTTTGCTCCTTATGGGATCGATTGAAATATATGTATATTTATACGAAATATATTCTTTGCATTGGGGACCATCTCTGAGATGCTGGGAAATATTTTTGAAAAACATTGCCTACATTTTGAAGTTATATCAAAGTTTGGAACTTACTTTTAGGAGATTTTTACATAAATATTTTTATTATAATGATCTGTGTTATTAGATCATTATTTTTTGAAAACAAAACAATAATAAAAAAAATTGGAATACTATACTATTAGTTCAAATATGAAAAATGATCGGATTTTTATATGAAAAATACTTATGATCAGCGCAGAGCCTGGAAATAATTTCAAAATCTATTGCATACCTTTTGGGGTTTCTCCTACAATCGGTATACTTTCTGTAAATTGTAATTTTCGTGGAAAAGGATGCATCTAAATAAACTATTCAAAAGAAATTTTACCTTAAAGTAAACATTTTTAAATTAAATTATTTTTTTTGTATTGATTGAATATATGCATTCATTATTTTTATTAAAAAAAATCCCGGAAACTTAATAGAAATCTTCCTGTAATTTTTTTTTATAAAAATTGTTCTAGGAATTTTTTTATATGCAACGGTTTCGTAAATTTTTACTTTTAAAGAACATTTTCTGTAAACGCTGATTTTTTGAGAAAATTGCTTCGAAACGAGGACTTTTATAGAAAATTTCTGATGAAAAATATGAATTTTGTATGAAATTTTTGTATACAAAATGTTCTTAATATTTTCATTTTATAAAACATTTTGTGGAAGTTTTTGAGAAATTTATTTAAAATGTAAACTTTTATTGAACATTTCATATGAAAAATATAAATTTTTTACTCCAATTTTTCTTGAAATCTTGGTTTTATAGAAAATTTTGAATATTCAGAAATTTTTTTAAAAAATTAATTTGTAATTTTTATTTCTATAAAAAATTTTTTGCAAATTTATATTTCTACAGAAAATTTATATTTTTACTGAAAGCTTATATTTTTACAGAAAATTCTCGGAAATTCCAGATTGTATAGACAATTTTTTGGAAGTTTAGTTCTGTAAAAAGCAGTCTTTTTTGATAATACATGTATTTGTTGGAATTTATTGCCTAATTTATGGCATACTACATATGAAGCATAAATGTGATATATGCTTTTAGGAAAAATTGTTCAACAACTATAAAATATTTACTCGAAATATAAATTTTTATTTTTACAGAAAATTTTCCGGGAAATTTCTGTCGATAGATAATTTTTCGGGAAATTTTTAGTTCTTCTTTTTTAATTTTTTTTGTGTAATTTCTATAGAAAATCTTTCGGGAAATTTATATTTCGTAAAAAAATTTCTGGGAACATTTTTGATGGATAATTTTCTGGGAAATTTTTTTATAGACAATTTTCTCGAAAATTTTTTATAGACAATTCGCTGGGAAAGTTTTTTATAGACAATTTTCTGGTAAAATTTTTTGGGAACATTTTCCGGGAAAACTTTTTAGTGCTCTAGAAAATTTGTATTGTACAAAGGATTCGTAAATTTTTAATTTTTAAGGCAATTTTCTGAAAACGCCGATTTTTTGAGAAAATTGTTTTGGAACGTGGACTTTTATAGAAAATTTCTGATGCAAAATATGAATTGTGTATGAAATTTTTTTATACGAAGTTTTCTCAATATTTTGTTTTTATAAAACATTTTCTGGAAATGTTTGGACCTTTATAGAACATTTTCTTATACAAATTTTTTTTGAAATCTTGGTTTTATAGACAATTTTTAATATTTATAGACAATTCGCTGGGAAAATTTTTTATAGACAATTTTCTGGTAACATTTTTTGGGAAAATTTTTTATAGACAATTTTCTGGTAACATTTTTTGGGAAAATTTTTTTAGACAATTTTCCGGGAAACTTTTTAATAGACAATATTCTGGGAACATTTTTTGTAAACAATTTTCTGGGAACATTTTTTTATAGAAAATTTTTTGTGAATTTTGTTGGGAAATTTCAATTTCTTTTGAAAATCTTCCGGTAAATTTCTTTTTCTTTAAAAAATTTAACAGGAAATTTATATTTCTATAGAACATTTTTCGGGAAATTTATATTTCTATAGACCATTTCCCGGGAAATTTCAAATTCTATAGAACATCATCTGGGAAATTTCTGTTTCTATAGAACATTTTCCAAGAAATTTCTGTTTCTATAGAACATTTCATTTTCATTTTATACGAGTATAGGTCATTTTGCGAGAGATTCGTATTTCTATAGATCATTTTGCGGGAAATTTATATTTCTATAGATAACTTTGCGGGAAATTTATATAGACAATTTTCTGCGAAAATTTTGTTATAGACAATTTTTTGGGAACATTTTTTTTGGAAAATTTTGTGGTATTCTTTTTTCTTACAGGCAATTTTCTGGAAAAATTTTTTGTTGAGAATTTTCTAAGAGCAATTATTTTATAGACATTTTTTTGGGAAAAATTTTTATAGACAATTTTCTGGGAAAAAATTTTTAGACAATTTTCTGGAAAAATTTTTTGGAGAAAATATCTGAGAACATTTTTTTATAGAAAATTTGTGGGAAACATTTTTTTATAGACAATTTTCTGGGAAAATATTTTTATAGAAAATTTTTCAATTTTCAATTCAATTTCAATTTCTTTGGAAAATCTGCCGGAAAAATTTCTTTTTCTGTAGAAAAATATCGCTAAATTTAATTTTCTTAAAAAAATTTTCCGTGAAATTTTTATTTCTATAGAACATTTGCCGGAAAATTTCTGTTTCTATAGAAAACTTTAAGGGAAATTTCTATACTTATAGGACATTTTGCGAGATAATTTTCTGACAACATTTTTTATAGGCAATTTTCTGGTAAAAATTTTTTATAGGCAATTTTCTGGTAAACATTTTTTATAGAAAATTTTCTGATAAAATTTTGTATAGACAATTTTCGGGAAAAAATGTTTATAGGCTATTTTCTGGGAAACGTTTTTATAGACAATTTTCTGGGAAAATATTTTATAGAGAATTTTCTGGGAACATTTTTTATAGACAATTTTCTGGAAAACTTTTTTATAGAAAATTTTCTGCGAAAATTGTCATTTTGCCATTTTACGGAAAATTTCTATTTCTATAGATCATTTTGCGGGAAATTTATTTTTCTATAGATAATTTTTATATAGACAATTTTATTAGACAATTTTCAGGCAAATTTTTTTATAGAAAAATTACTTATAGACAATTTTCTAGGAATATTTTTTATATGCATTTTTTTGGAAAATTTGTTTATATAAAATTTTATGGAAAATTTTTTTTATCGAAAATTTTGTGGAAAAATTTTTTATCGAAAATATTCTGGCAAAAAATTTTTCCGAAAATTTTCTGGAAAAATTTTTTTATTGAAAATTTTCTGGAAAATTTTTTTATTTTTCGAAAAATGTTTTTATCGAAAATTTTCTGGAAACATTTTTTTTTCAAATACTTTCTGGGAAAATTTTTTTATAGAAAATTTTATGGGAAAAATTTTCTGTGAATTTTGTTGGGAAATTTAATTTTCTTTAGAAAATCTTCCAGTAAAATCGCTGTTTCTTTTTCTTTAAAAACCCAAATTTCTGGCAAAAAATTTTATCGAAAATTTTCTGGAAAAATTTTTTTTATTGAAAATTTTCTGGAAAATTTTTTTATCGAAAATTTTTGGAAAAATGTTTTTATCGAAAATTTTCTGGAAAATTTTTTTTATCAAATACTTTCTGGGAAAATTTTTTTATAGAAAATTTTATTGGAAAAATTTTCTGTGAATTTTGTTGGGAAATTTCATTTTCTTTAGAAAATCTTCCAGTAAAATCGTTGTTTCTTTTTCTTTAAAAACCCAAATTTATATTTGAATTGGAAATTTTCTATTAAATTTATATTTCTATAGAAAATTTTCCGTGAAATTTCTATTTCCATAGAAAATTGCCCGTGAAATTTCTATTTCAATAGAAAATTGGACAGGAAAGTTATATTTGTATAGACATTTTTCAAGAAATTTCTAATTCTATAGAAAATTTTCTGCAAATCTGATATTTAGAAAATTTTTTGCTCTTGGAGTGTTAATACTACTAAGAAAATATTGTGATTTTTTTTATAAACTGACCATTCAACATGTTTCAATGAAATAAATCTCCCGAAAGGCTTGGTTAAAGCCTAGTAAATGTCCTTTGCACTTGTGGAAAGAGCATTTGAGGTTATTTAAAATTTCTTAGTACAAATAAATTAACTAATAATGCATCTCCACTTGACAACACCATTTCAATTTAATAAAAAAAAAAATAAAATGCACTTATACAGACAAATAATATTTACCAATAACTTTTGGAAAAGCAAGAACCACAAGCATATTTTGGAAATGTACTAGCCAGTCTTAGATTTAGGAAAATCATATTTTATTTTTATGTATATAAGCAATTATATATAGATTCGAAAAAAACTTGAGTGATTTTATTATTGCTAGAATGGCTAACAGAATGGCCATAAAGAGGGCAGAGAAGTACTACACTCAAAGAAAAAAAGAATTTTATTTTGTATATAAAACTTGAGAAAAATATATTTCTAAAATATATTATTTTTATCTAAAAAATATATACAATTAAGTTTAAAAAAATTTTTTGCAAGTGGAAATTTTATTTCCAGCAATCGGTAATTCAAAGTCTTGATATCTATAATTTTTCCCCATGGAAATACTTTTTTCTTCAAGTGTATTAGAATTTTTAGTATAAATACAATGGCATATATATATATACATATATATTAGTAAATGAATGCAGTGTTATAATGATGATTACTACTAAAATATTCTATGCCTTTCAAGAACATTATATGTATGCATATGTATGTGTGAAGGCTAAATGCTCTGCAATAAAAAGTTATATGAGACGACAAGGGAAAGGTGTTTGAAAATACATTTTATAAATCATATTGAATTGTTTATAAGAATGAATATGAACTACTAAAAATAAGAAAGGCATGAGTAAGGCATGTAAAACAATATAAAATATTTGTAAGTATGAGAAATTTGTTATATATTTGCAGGACTTTCAGACGAACATACATGTATGTAGTATTTTTATAGTTGTTGGGATTGAGTAAAATTTTGGTAATTATAAATATAAATGACATTGCTTAGAAATATAGACAATTTTTATTTAAACTTGTGCTATAATACATACAAAAAATAAAACATTTCCAGCAGAAAAGTATACAACTGTTGTTTTATGTTGTTCTTAATAACATTGCCTACTTTTGGGGAGAACTTCTAGTAGATCATACTTCAAGTCTTTGAGGAGACTAACAAGTCATAGTCTACTTTTAGGAACCTTTTTTATTATAAATCTATCTGACAAATAAACACTACACTCATTCTGGAAAAGAACTTGAAATGTTTCCCCAAACTAATTGATTTGCTGAAATCGTATTGTCACTCACAATAGACAATCATCAGAAAAATATAAAGTAGAATATCTTTGGGGATTTTTTTCTAAACAAAAAGCAAACTTAATTTTAACACTTATATAGAAAAATAAGAATTTTAAAAAATTGTATTCATAATATGGGAGGAGGCAATAAGGATGTATCTAAACTATTCGAATGACATTTTAGATTAGAGTAAACAATTGAGAAACAAATGCAGATATTTTGGTGTGATAGGAATTAAAGCTATACAAAAATTCTTAAAAAATTTAAAAATACCCCGAAAATTGGATTTTTATGAAAATTTTCCGAAAAAACTTCTTATAAAGAATTTCCCAATTTTATAGAAAATTTCCTTGAAATTTTATTTTTAGAGAAAATTTCTAATTTTATGGAAAATATCCTGCAAATTTCTATTTTTAAGGGAACATTTTCTAAAAATTTCTATTTGTTGGAAAAAAGTTTGGAAGTTTATATGTATATAGCAAAGTTTTCTGGAAATTTTCTATTTTTTTTTTTGGAAATTTCAAATTTTGTAGGCAAATTTTCTATTCTTATAGGAACAGTTTCCGGAAATTTTTATTTTTATAGAAAATTTTCTAAAAATTAAATATAAGAATATAAATTTGAATATTTCTATTTTTATAGTAAAATTTTCTGGAAATTTCGTTTTTTATAGGAAAATTTTTCTGGATGTTCATATTCTTATAGCAAAATTTTCTGGAAATTTTCTATTTTTATAGGAAAATTTTCTGGAAATTTCTATTTTTGTAGGAAAATTTTCTGGAAATTACTAATTTCATAGAAAATTGTTCTGAAAATTTCTATTTTATAGGAACATTTTCTGGAAATTTCTATTTTTATAGGAAAATTTTTATTTTTATAGGAAATTTTTCTGGAAATGTCTTTTTTTATAGAAAAATTTTCTGGAAATTCTATTTTTATAGGACCATTTTTTCTGCAAATTTCAATTTTTATGTGAAAATTTTCTGGAAATTTCTATTTTTATAGAAAAATTTTGCGGAAATTTTTATTTTTATAGAAAAATTTTCTGGAATTTTTTTTTAAGGAAAATTTTCTGGAAATTTTTATTTTTATAAGAAAATTTTCTGGAAATTTTTATAGGAAAATTGTTTGGAAATCTCTATATTTATAGCAAATTTTCTGGACATTTATTTTTTATAGGAAAAGTTTCTGGAAATTTTTTTTTATAGGAAAATTTTCTGAAAATTTCTATTTTTACATGATTTTTTTGTAGGAAAATTTTCTGGAAAGTTATATTTTTACAGAAAAAATTCTGGAAATTTATATTTTTATAGGAAAATTTTCTGAAAATTTCTATTTTTGTATACATTTTCTGCAAAATTTCTATATTTATAGAAAAATTTTCTGCAAATTTCTATTTTTATAGTAACATTTTCTAGAAATTTCTATTTTTATAGAAACATTTTCTGAAAATTTCTATTTTTTACGAAAATTGTCTGCAAATTTCGATTTTATAGGAACATTTTCCGTTTTTATAGGAAGCTTTTCTGCAAATTTCTATTTTTATAGGAACATTTTCTTATAGGAAGATTTTCGGCAAATTTATTTTTTTATAGGAGTTTTCTGGGAATTTCTATTATTATAGGAAAATTTCTATTTTTATTGGAATATTTTCTGGAAATTTCTATTTTTATAAGAACACTTTCTGGACATTTTCATAGGAAAATTTCTGAAAATTTTTATTTTTGTAGGAAAAATTTCTGAAAATTTCTGTTTTCTTAGGAAAATGTTGTGGAAATTTCTATTCTTATAGGAACATTTTCTCCAAATTTCTATTTTTATAGAAAATTTTCTAGAAAATTATATTTATAGAAAATTTCCTTGAAATTCGACTTTTATTAAAAATTTCCTGGAAATTCGGAGTTTCTATTTTTATAGGAAAATTTTCTCCAAATTTCTATTTATATAGAAAATTTTGTAGACAATTTCCTGGAAATTCGATATTTATAGCAAATTTCCTGGAAATCCGATATTTATAGCAAATTTCCTGGAAATCCGATATTTATAGTAAATTTCCTGGAAATTCGATAATTATATAAAATTTCCTGGAAATTCGATAATTATAGAAAATTTCCTGGAAATTCAATGTTTATAGCAAACTTCCCGTAAATCCGAATTTATTGGAAATTTCCTGGAAATTCTATATTTTTAGCAAATTGTTTGGAAATTTGATATTTATAAAACATTTCCTGTAAATTTGATATTTATAGAAAATTTCTGGGAAATTTGATATTTATAGAAAATTTCCGGGAAATTTGATATTTATAGAAAATTTCCGGGAATTTTTAGAAAATTTCCGGGAAATTTGATATTTATAGAAAATTTCCGGGAAATTTGATATTTATAGAAAATTTCCGGGAAATTTGATATTTATAGAAAATTTCCGGGAAATTTGATATTTATAGAAAATTTCCGGGAAATTTGATATTTATTGAAAATTTCCGGGAAATTTGATATTTATTGAAAATTTCCGGGAAATTTGATATTTATTGAAAATTTCCGGGAAATTTGATATTTATTGAAAATTTCCGGGAAATTTGATATTTATTGAAAATTTCCGGGAAATTTGATATTTATTGAAAATTTCCGGGAAATTTGATATTTATTGAAAATTTCCGGGAAATTTGATATTTATTGAAAATTTCCGGGAAATTTGATATTTATTGAAAATTTCCGGGAAATTTGATATTTATTGAAAATTTCCGGGAAATTTGATATTTATTGAAAATTTCCGGGAAATTTGATATTTATAGAAAATTTCCGGGAAATTTGATATTTATAGAAAATTTCCGGGAAATTTGATATTTATAGAAAATTTCCGGGAAATTTGATATTTATAGAAAATTTCCGGGAAATTTGATATTTATAGAAAATTTCCGGGAAATTTGACATTTATTGAAAGTTGCCTGGAAATTTGACATTTATTGAAAGTTGCCTGGAAATTTGACATTTATTGAACATTGCCTGGAAATTTGATATTTATAGATAATTGCCAGGAAATTTCAAATTTATAGAAAATTGCCTGACAATTTTAAATTTATAGAAAATTGCCTGACAATTTTAAATTTATAGAAAATTTCCTGGAAATTTTTATATTTATAGAAAATTTGATATTTATAGAAAATTTCCGGGAAATTTGATATTTATAGAAAATTTGATATTCATAGAAAATTTCCTGGAAATTCGATATTCATAGAAAATTTCCTAGAAATTCGATATTCATAGAAAATTTCCTGAAAATTTTATATTTATAGAAAATTTCCTTAAAAAATCGATACATATTTATAGAAAAATTCCTGGAAATTCGACATTTCAAGAAAATTTCCTGGAAATTATTTTTTTATAGAAATTTTAATATTTCCAATTTTTCATTCCCTAAGACTGTTTCATGCAACCCTCCAGTTGGAGACAATCTTCTGGTACTCCCCTTTTGTTTCGTTCTGTCAACTTTTTTCCTTTGCCTGATGCCTGTCGATGTTGTTGCTGTGGCTCTTCATTACTAATTTAAATGTAAATGAGATTCATTTGGATGATGACAACTGTACGACATGTACATTGTACCCATATATATATATACTCGCATACACACACGCACATCCTTATACGTAGACATACATTCATATATGATTACAGACACAATAGGTAAATGCAACATACCTTAACCATGTCCTTGTCTTTCGTCCTGATCGTTTCTTTTTTCCTTTCGATTTTTTGGTTTTAGGTGAGTGTAGAGGATAAATGAGTAAAACTAAGAACACAATGAACGTTTTAACTAAGTTTAAGTTTGTGTCGACTGAGTATGTACAAGTGAATGAATCAACATACTATCCCCACACACCCAGACACACATTCTAGGATTTTGCATATCTCTCTCACACACACAGATATGAATGCAGGCAAAACATTTTGGACATTTGTGCAAGTGGCTTAAATATCCAAACATTTAGAATACCACCTGACTATTGTGTTTGGGTTCTAGAGGATGCCTTATCCTTTCTGCCTTCTGGTTGTACTACGAAGAAACCCTTTACACACACACAAACATAGACAATCTACTCATTCACATCAACCTCTACTATAAGTCAATTCAGATGTCTTTGTAGCAGAATGTGTGTGTGTGTGTGTGAGGGTGTTTGTGTGCGTTCTATGTCGGTAAGTTAATACGTAAGTGTGTTTTTCTATTTAGCCTTACGGTATGCTCTGATTTGTTGCATAAATTAAAAGTCATTCCTCGACATTGTAGACATTAACACAGACACACTCACCCACACACACATACTCATTCACTTATATACAATCAGATGTAGCCACTTTGGCACCCAATTTTCCCAATTGAACCTCTACAGCTATAGACAGACTCACAAACACACAGTCTCAATTTAGTCTGCCTTGATAAGGCCTCTTATTAGGTTGTTTGACCAATTCTATTGCCTACTCATAGGCATAATGTGTACGTACATATTCCTTTACAGATGTACTCGTATAGGCGTAGTTTGCTTAGTTTTCTTGTGGAAAACAGAGGCGTTTTAAATTATAAATCTTAAGCTGCATAAGGTTTTGATAATGAAGGAGAATTTTAACATAATACAATCGATACTCCAAAGCATTGTTCATTTTGGGCAAGTGAAAACATGAAGAAGAAGGATTTTGGGAGCGAAATAAGTAATATTTGTAATATTTTACAGAGCAGATTAAGATTTCAAAAATTAAATTTCCTTATATTCCCGAATCAAGCGTAGTAGTCTTATACAAACTTTTGTAGGAAACCCAAAAATTATGCTACATTTTCAAAAGAAAAATGTTGTACCCCTAATGTAGACACTAGGTTTTATAATTTAGATTTATTAAGCTTGACAGATTAATAGTTAAGTTTCATTATTTTCCCTAATATATTGTTGAAAAGTCAACCGATTGCAATAAAATTTCGCAGAAATATGGAAGAGGTAATGTCGGGCTTAGGTTATATTGAAAAATATTTGCATTTCTATTAGACATACACTAAAGTCAGTGGATACATCTGTTATGTTATCCTTATTTACGATTTTTAAAGCCTCAAGATTGTCGAAATTTTAAATTTGGGATTTTTATTGAGAAGGAAATCTCAGTTAATTATTTGAATGATTAATTAGTAGATTTCCTTCAAACTGCATAAGGGAATTTCCATACTGGAATCCTTTTCTTAAAAAAGTAATTAAATATTAACGAAGTTACCTTCATTGCCAATTTAGGGAATTTTTTTAAAAGGAAACTCACCTGAAAATAGAGAGATGCAGAAAATACATTAGTTTAAAATTTTTAAATAAAATATTTAAGGAAAAACAGAAACACATTATAACAAATTTATTAAGAATGTTCTCAATTAAATCTATGCTATTTTAGGTTTTTTCGTCTTTGAAAAATTATATTTTCACAAAATGTGCTCAATTTAAGCTTTCCAACTGCTAAGTATTTAAGAAGAGTCCTAAAAATATGCTTTGTTTTTCAGTGCAATAGCTTTAGGAAGGATTAAAGTCACTTATTGAAATTCTGTTTAAAAAACCTTCTAAAAAATTTTATCAATAAAGCCTTAAATATATCTAACTAGGGCCTTATATATGGCTCTATGCTCCCTAGAGGAGTGAAAGGACCTTATATGTGGGGAACTCCACGACAAATCGACCAAACCAGTTCAGAAAAAAATCCGTTTTGATTTTTCCCCTTTTTTTATATTTTTTAGTGCAATTGAAGAAACGTTTAGCGGAATTTTTTAAATTTTTTTCCTATAGATCGTTCAGAAGCTTTCGACATTTTAAAAAATAGTTAATATGTCAAAAAATTTGGATTTTGTTCATAACTTCTTCAGTTATGGTCTGATTTGAAAAACCTTTTTTTGAAATGTTTGTATTTTTCCTTTCTTTTCAGAAAAAACATAAACATTCTATTGTGTCCGATTTTTAAATTTTAAAATTTAAATTTAATTTTTTCAATTTTTTCGTCTATGCAAAATTATATTTTCTCGAAATGCGCTTAATTTAAAAGCTTTCCAATAGTTTTAGAGGAGCCCTAAAAATATGCTTTAGTTTTAAGTGCAATTTTTATGAATAAAGCTTTAAATACATCAAAATAGGGCCATATAAACAAATCTATGCTCCCTACAGGAGTAAGAGGAACTTATATATGGGGAACTCCACGACAAATCGACCAGTTCAAAAAAATAATACGTTTTGATGTTTCCCTTTTTTTATATTTTTTTAGTACACTTGAAGAAACTCTTCGTTGAATTTTTTAAAATTTTTCCGAAAACTCGTTCATAAGTTGTCGATATTTAAAAAAATCGTTAAATGTCACTCTTTGTTTCGGGATATTGGTCATAAATTCTTCAGTTATGTTCCGATTTAAAAAAACAATTTTTTTGAAATGTTTTTATTTTTTCGTTGTTTTCAGAAAAAATATAAAAAAAATGTTTCGGTCCGATTTTTACGTTTTGAAATTTAAATTTAATTTTTTAAATTAGGATATTTTAAATTTTGTCATCTATGACGAATAATTATATTTTCTCGAAATGCGCTTAATTTAGATGCTTTCCAATAGCTAAGCATTACAAAAGAGTCCTAAAACTATGCACTGGTTTTGAGTGCAATAGTTTAAGTTTATTTTTAAATAAATATTAATGGAAAGATTAAAATATCGTATTGAAAATCAGTTTAAAAGTCTTTTCACACATTTTTATGAATAAAGCTTTAAATACATATATCAAAATATATCTAGGACTCTGCTCCCTATAGGAGTAAAAGGAACTTATTTATGGGGAACGTCACTACAAATAGACCAGTTAAAAAAATCCGTTTTGGTTTTTTCATTTTTTATTTTTTTTGGTAATTTTTACTATATTTTTTTGGAAACGCTTCGTTGATTTTTTTTACATTATCCCATAACTCCTTCAGAAGTTATCGATATATTAAAATATCGTTAAAATATCACTCTATGTATCGGAATTTTGGTCATAACTTCTTCAGTTGTGGTTCGATTTAAAAAACCGGGCGGGGCCGACTATATAATACCCTACACCACTCTCGTAATATTGAATAACTCTGAAATATAAATTTTGTAATTCATGTATAAATTGTTTACATGAATTTACTTTTGAGACATTTTATACTTAAATAATACCCTGTACCACAGTGTGTTGTAGGGTATAAAAACGATTGGATGTAAAATACAGCTTCTACAGGGCTAAAGAGCCAAATCGGATGAAAAATATATATGGGAGCTATAGCTAAATCTTAACCGATTTTCTTTAAATTCGGTAGTGCTGGTTCATGGATCAAGAAACTCTACCATTCTAAATTTCAAAACGATTGGATTTAAAATACAGCTTCTATAGGACTAAAGGGTCAAATCGGATGAAAGATATATATGGGAGCTATATCTAAATCTGAACCGATTTCAACCAAATTCAATAGGGATCTTTACAGCTGCAAAATTTCAGAACGATCGGAGTGAAATTGAGACCTGTAGTCGACGAACAACTATACATGGACAGACGGACAGACATGGTTAAATCGACTCAGCTAGTGATTCTGAGTCGATCGGTATACTTTAAGGTGGGTCTAGTTGTGTTATTTTCAGGTGTGACAAACATCTGCCGTGAAACAAACCCTGTACCACAGTGTTGTGTAGGGTATAACAATTGTTAAGATATCACTCTGTGTATCGGGTTTTTGGTCCTAACTTCTTATGTTATGGTTCGATTTGAAAAACCTTTTCTTTTGAAATGTTGGTATTTTTCGGTAAAATTTTTCGAAGGGCTGCGCATAACATTTTCTGGTGTAATATGGAGTCCTAAACACGAAAAAAATATTTAAAACAATTTTATGGTAAATTTTTCTTAAAAATTCGGAATTTCTTGGAAGATGCCTTTAATATTTGGACTATATTTTGTCTTACCATATTCGATGGTAACATAAAGCATCTGATATATACCATTGTTCACAATAGGTATAAAAACTGAATTTTGTTGAAATTAACTTATTTCTACCAAAAGTGCTATAATTTCTACATTTATCCATAGATTTTCTTCAAATAGCTATTGTTTTCTTCGTTAGGTTGCTAGCTTTTGCAAAAATGTTTGTTTCGTAGTGTTATTTGTTTTAAGTTTAACTTAGATCATAAAGGTATGCAATGATTATGGTACTCAAAGGAGATCAAAAACTAAGCGTCGACTTTAATAACAATTGATAAATAATACATATACTCGTAAACCCTTTATGGAAAATTTCATGAAAATGATATGGTCCTGTAAGCGTGGTTGTGGTGGCCATTTGGCTGATGTTGTTCTTCATTATTAACGGTATACCTTCCTCTTTATTATGAAATAAACATCCGATCATTTATCTCAAAAAAATTTTTTTTCCTTTTAAATCGTATATTCAGAGCTTTATATCTCATTGCCTTTTGTTATAGCATTTTGGAAAAATCAATACAATATTCAATTTACTGTAGCAACAATTTACAAAAATACGCTTTTCTAAAGGGTGGGAAAGGCTAGTGCTAAATCATCATACCTGATTTTGACACAATGCTGTGTAGATGCGGTAAAATAAAGATGTAAACGAGAGTAAAATGTTAATTTATAACAATTTTCCAAACTATATACCAGTACATTCCCCCTTCTAACTGAACTCTCCACTATAACAAACATGCTTTACATACAGAATTTCTAAGCACATGAAATCCAAAACCGCCTTGCCCATTACCAAGGAAAACTCCTTAAGACTCATCCTTCGAAAATAAATAAACTTATATACATACTTATTCAATATTATGCAACGGACCATAAGGATAATTAGAAAGCTTACTTCTACCCTCTGCCCCTCGATTCCCACCAGACAGGATATACGAGTAACAACTAATAAATTGAGACACAAACATCACAACACAAAAGGATCAGAAGGATATATACAGGGGGAAGAAAGCTGGCAAGACCAATAATGGGTATGAGATTTAGCCAGGATTCTGTCTGGGATAAGTTTGATGGGGGGGCCACAACTTGGCAACTGCCAACTTAACTAAAGTGAACAGTTTCTTTTAAAACCAAAAATTTTCTTACACTCATTTGCTACAAGACACACACAAGCATACACATACTCATACATATATATGCAAATTTTAAGCAAAACTTAAGTACATATTTAAAATCCCAGAGAGTTGGAGAATAAACAACCCACAACATCACACTAATGCTTAATGTTTAAAATCTTTAGAAAGTATTCTTACACACACCCACACTCATAGAAACACTCACACGAACATACTCTCAAGTAAACAGGACATTAGCCACATTTATAAAACCTGTAAAAGAACCGGTGTGCGTTCCTTTATGTGAGTGGGAGTATGTGTAAGGATATTTAAGTAACCAAATAGCCTCTTGAACTTAAGTCAACCCTTTTCTTTAGCCTCCTACTTTTAACTATTCATATAAGGAGTCTTGAGCACTACTCTCCTTCTCTGCAAGACTCATACTCTGTTTAATCCTCCCAGGAACATTTTAAATATATTCCAAACAAGTTTCCTTAACCCCCCTCCCTCCTTAATATACAAGCTCACATGCTTGAATCCTTGGTCATATAAACGCCCAAATAATCTTGAACATTTAATTAGTATTTCAATATAATTTACATACACATCTTAGACCGTCCAACCGCCCAAATTGTCCGTCCTGCCATAGTTTGCTGTGGCTGTTGTTGTTGTTTCTGTCCTGTCTGTCTCTAAGCCATAAGTAAGAAACTAGCAAGGAGAAACAAGGATTTATATACACTAAGCCAAACAAAAAAAAAACTGAAACAACAATAACTTCAACAGCTAGGAGGACAGCATGGAAAAGCAGGCGGCCAGACAGACTGACGGACGGACAGACCACGGTATGATTTGGTGTTTGTACAACCACCACTAACATCTTACTCTACCATCAGGAACCTTTGATATCAATACACAAACGTGTAATGGACTTTATATTACCACACAAATATCCAGACATACACACTCACACTTCTGCTTTATCTTAGGACATAGATGAGGAGGAGTAGTCATTTGTGTTGTTGGGGGGGTTTGTGTGCTAGTTTTAATCATTTCTTCTTCAGACCGAAAGACCAAAAGAAGGTAATGTAAGCTTTACTTCTTACAAGTTATAGAAAATGAATTTAAATTTCTTATGCAGGACATGTTATGGTTTCAGATAAATTCATACACACTTACCCAGCCCCCAGCAAGGGGGGGTTACATGCGAGGACATACATTAACTTAGATGTATTAGAAGATATGAACAATTCTAGAGGAAAACTGCAAGGCATTAAACAAAATATAAAGCCTTAATGTATACTATAGTAATTAAAACAAAATCAAAAAAGTATGCAATACGTTTAAATTTATAGACGACATCAAAGTCATCTTTATAAAAGACCTCAAAGTCGTCTTTATAGACGACCTCAAAGACGGCTTTATAGACAACCTCAAAGTCGTCGTTATAGACAACCTCAAAGTCGTCGTTATTGACAACCTCAAAGTCGTCGTTATAGACGAAATCAAAGTCGTCTTTATAGACGACATCAAAGTCGTCTTTATAGACTACCTCAAAGTCGTCTTTATAGACGACCTCAAAGTCGTCTTTATAGACGAACTCCATGTCGTCTTTATAGACAATCTCAAAGTCGTCTTTACAGACGACCTCAAAGTCGTCTTTATAGACGACATCAAAGTCGTCCTTATAGACGACCTCAAAGTCGTCCTTATAGACGACCTCAAAGTCGTCTTTATAGACGACATCAAAGTCGTCTCTATAGACGACCTCAAAGTCGTCTCTATAGACGACCTCAAAGTCGTCTTTATGGACGACCTCAAAGTCGTCTTTATAGAGGACATCAAAGTCGTCTTTATAGACGACCTAAAAGTCGTCTTTATAGACGACCTAAAAGTCGTCTTTACAGACGACCTCTAAGTCGTCTTTACAGACGACCTCTAAGTCGTCTTTATAGACGACCTCAAAGTCGTCTTTATAGACGACCTCAAAGTCGTCTTTATAGACGACCTCAAAGTCGTCTTTATAGACGACCTCAAAGTCGTCTTTATAGACGACCTTAAAGTCGTCTTTATAGACGAACTCCATGTCGTCTTTATAGACAATCTCAAAGTCGTCTTTACAGACGACCTCAAAGTCGTCTTTATAGACGACATCAAAGTCGTCCTTATAGACGACCTCAAAGTCGTCCTTATAGACGACCTCAAAGTCGTCTTTATAGACGACATCAAAGTCGTCTCTATAGACGACCTCAAAGTCGTCTCTATAGACGACCTCAAAGTCGTCTTTATGGACGACCTCAAAGTCGTCTTTATAGACGACCTCAAAGTCGTCTTTATAGACGACCTCCAAGTCGTCTTTATAGACGTCCTCAAAGTCGTCTTTATAGACGTCCTCAAAGTCGTCTTTATAGACGTCCTCAAAGTCGTCTTTATAGACGTCCTCAAAGTTGTCGAATACATCACATCAGACGACCTAAAAGTCGTCTTTATAGACGATCCAAAGTCGCCTTTATAGGCGACCTCAAAGTCGTCTCTATAGACGACCTCCAAGTTGTCGAATACATCACCCAAAAAATCCGTCGATTTCTACGACTTTTGATAAATCATTATTTTTGGAGGAAGAGTTTCATGGGTAGTGAAGGTTAGGTGAAGGGGATTGTCGGGTGTTTTGGGAGAAATACTTCTTGAAGTGTCTCTTTTCTTTCGTTCTTTGACATGGAACTTCTATTCCGAAGCTTTCTGGACCAGAATTGTTCCTGAATTTTCTAACCCTTCCTTTCCCTAGCAAACTTTGTGGATAAAAACGATATATTTAAAAAACCACTGGGTTGTCGCTAAAGTGCTTTGTTGGGACCTATAATGATTTTTTACATGAAGTCTTCTTGTCGAATACATCATCCAAAAAATCCATCAATTTCTATGACTTTTGATATATCATTAATTTTGAAGGGAGATTGAGGGGTAAGGGTAAAAGTGTGATAAAAAGTATATTTTATATTTAATTTAATATAAAGTTTCAATGTGTTCGACCGAAATAAAAAATAGTTCTATGAACATCAATTTAAAGCCAAAAAGTATGCAATCGATTTCTCATTCAATGGTATGCAATTTTTTTAATTTTAACAGAGTTACAGGTATCTTACACATATGTTGATATGTATTGTCAAAGCGCCTGGAGCAAGCGCTGTTGAAACTTTATTACGATATAATATAGTCAATACCAATTCAGAGAGCTCGTTGCTTATAAACAAATATATTAAATTAAAATAATACATAATAGTTTTAAGTTTTCTTTGTCAATATTCATTCCAACCTTTAAATTCTTATATAAGTCTCAATAAATCGAATCTTGAATCTTGAATGTTGATATGTGGCAATCAATGATCCCTATAAATATGCTGAAATTTTTTTCAACACAACATCTATAATGATAATAAGCTCAGGTGATCCCAAAACTCTGCTTCTTGTGAACAGTTGATTTTAGTTATATTTTGTATTTAATATAACATGAAGTAAAAAAGTTTTCTATCAAAATTTCGTTAAAAGACTCCTATGAACACCAATTCCAAGCCAAAAAGTATGCAATATATTTTCTATAAAAGATTTATTTTATTGATCTGAGATATTACTAGAATTTGCAATATATTAATACGAATATATGTACATATGTGGTCAATTGGCATAAATTATAAGTTACAAGAAGATATATAGAAAAATGAGGCAAAAGACACATGAAAGAATTGATAATCCCACGGACTATTTGAATATAAAAATATAGACTATTCAGGATCTCCTTCGAATAGATAGGAACTATCCTTCTGGGGCCTTCATTAAGTATTTCTTTTTGATTTTTCAGCAAATTTAGAATTGATAATCCCACGGATTTATTCAAATAAATAGATAAGAACTACCCTTCTGGGGGCTTTATTAAGTATTTGTTCATTGAATTTTCAGCAAATTAAGAATTTATTGTCTCATATTCTCTTCTGGTCATAAATGTAGTATGTGGTGAACATACAATTCAATTTTGAAAATTTTATCTGGCAAAGGTATGAGTATAAGGGGGCTCTGTGTAAATGTATTTAAAATATGTTAGATTGTTTTAGAGTTTTCATACAACTACACACATACTGGTCCATGTATGTATATAGCTATGTAAGTTTGGACTAAACGTCTATGCCAACACTAAATGTTATGCAAATTCCTTGCCAACACCTTTAACCAATACTTACACTCATGCAGACATATAGACAGACTTAGTAAGACTCACACATACATATACGCAATTGCCTTTTATAATTAATTTTAGGAGTTAAGTGTATGCCAGTACATGTGTGTGAATGTAAGGTGATAGATATTTAGAATGAGAGAGGAAGAGAGAGCGAGCGAGCGAGAGAAAGAAAATCAAAATCTTAGTAAAAGTTCTATACTTTCATACGTACATATGTGTAGGATATGTCTATATTGGTATGTCGGTGTAGATTTTATTGTATAGTTATTGTATATATATATATGCCATAATAATACAATAAAAATGGCAATAATAATAGCAAACTACAACGGCAACAACAGCAGAAAACAAATTGAGTATTTCACAATATGAAACTTAGTTAAAATATCCTTAATAATGTACAATGGCTTTTCAATAAAGGCATAGACAGCTACGGAATCAGCTTCAGCTTCAGCACCAATATCATCATACCAGAAATATTATTATCATCATCAGCAGCAGCATTGTAGACAACATAATTGTGTTTATATAGGTGTCTAGGCATACCCACACTTATTCATTTACAGCTCAGGACTAAATTGCCTATGAATCTATGTTTGAGTTTGTTTGTAACTTGTAGGTTGCAAAGCTATTGGTTCTTTTCGGTATATAATACTTACATATTTTTTAAATTTATGGAATTGAAATTCTACTCACTTGATATGATAAATTTATGGATAAAATGAAATGAAAATAATTTTCAAAAAATACTTTTTTTAAAAAGCAATAAGAAAATAAAAAATAGTCTGCATATAGTTGTTTGTTCAAATCTTACCCTTATTAATAATAAGAACCCTAAAAGCATGTTATGCTATTGGGAAATTTTTTATTGAATGCAACGTTTATTCTTACTACTAATATAAACCCTAAAAGTATGCTATGCTATTGGGAATATTTTTGTTGAATGTCTACCAAAGAGACACCTTAAAATATGCAATGATTTATAGAACTTGGTCTTTGGAATATTTTGAAATTACGTTAAAAAAATTTGCCAGACATAATATATGAACCCTAAAAATATGCTATGCTATTGGGAATATTATTATTGAATGTCTACCAAGAGACACCTTAAAATATGCACTAGTTTTAAGGATTTTATTTTCAGAAAATTTGGAACAATTGTCCAAGCTTAGGACTTTGATAAGCGTTGCTTTATACGAACCCTCAAAGTAGGTTATGATATGCTTTATATAATGTCCTTTCAAGCTTATAGCTATGATTTCCGATGCTACATATGAACCCTAAAATAGTCTATGATATTTAAAAGTTATAAAGGATGTCCTCCAAAATAACATTTATGCAGTGATTTTTGTGAACTTGGACCTTGACAGATTATTAAATCACTTTTTTATTTATTTATTTATTAATTTATTTATATGAATTACAATAAAAAGTAAATTTATATTCTAATTTTACGGTCCAGGGAATAGCCGGTTTACTAAGACCATGTGGCTGCAGCGACAGACCAGAGCCTCTGGTGGGAATCGAACCCACGACCCCCAAACTCAAAGACGAGCACGCTACCTACTCACCTACTGGGGCGCTGAATTGTGGATTTTTTTTATAAATATTTGGACAGTATTATTACAATTGAAATATGAATATTAGTTTATAATACTTATTTTGTTAATTCATGGAATTGAAGTTCTACTCATAAAATGAAATAGGAAAAATTTTCAAAAAATACTTTTGTAAAGAGTCATATGAAAACTAAAAAATAGTCTCCAGATAGTTGTTTTTTAAAATCTAAGCCTCACACCATGCAATGGTTAATATAAAAACATCAGCCTTTCAAGTATGCTGTGGTATTGGGAAGATTTTTATTGAATGTCTACAAAGAGCCTCCTTAAAATATGCAATGATTTGGATATCTTAAAAATAGTCTATGATATGATTAGAAGTTATTACAGAATGTCCCCCAAAATAACGAATATGCAATGATTTTGAAAGATTATTAAATCACGTTGGTCGTGATTTTTTTTATAAATATTTTGACAGTATTATTACAATAATTTGAAATATGAATATTCGATACGATTCCAGTTTAATACGATATTTTTTGTAATTTTTAACGGAGCAAAGCCAAGAGCTTGATACAAGATAGTCGCCTCAAATTATGCTTCAATTTTTTAAAACTCATTAAATGACCCTAAATGTATGCAGTACAGGTGTAATGCATTTATAAACCTGTTCATGTGTATTTTGTACAATCAGAATCTTGATTATTCGAAAAATAATTTCTTAAATTTTTCAATTATACTAGTTTTAAATATTAAATAAATATTTACCCAAATCTGAAAGCTTCCTATATTTAAGTTTCAGGTTTATTGAGTCTTTTTTTCATACATAAGTTCGGATATTGAATCATATTTTTAACCACACATTCACTCACGTACTTGTACACATAATTCTTCTTAAAATTTGCAAATAATTTTCCCCAACAATGGTCCGGTAATGAGTTGATAGTCTCCTCCACTCTCTCGCTTCCTTCCTCAGCATTATGCCCTAACGCCATCTTGTTGCAAAATCAAAACTTTTACTCAAAACCCCTTTAACAAGCACAACATTTATATTAGCGTTTTATTAACATTTAATATGAAATACTCGTATCTGCTTATGTAGGAATGAATATGAGTCCAAAACTTTGAACATGACCAAGTTAAAACTCTTAAAATTGGTAGTCAAATATTAGGGAAAGAGGAATGAAGGAGGAATGAAAGAGCCAAAGGGTGCAGAGGATTTGCAACAAGAAATTCTAGAGTTTATGGAAGGGTGTTGCAATAAAATTCCTACTCTAAAAACATTTGCTTAGCTTTGGCCAAACTAAGTATTTAGCTGGAAAGTGTTTTATGTAGAGAGCTGGAGGTTGAACTCGGAGAAAAATGTTTAGACTTAGACAATAGCTGAAGGACTTTAAGATACACAGAAGGATGGAGTGGAATGGTGTTGCAATAAAAATTAATATTCTAGAAGTGAGCACGACCAAATCTTTCACTCAGTTTCCCTTGTTTGACCATCTGACTATCCTTTAATCCATCGGTCTGTTTATTTATATATGTATTCGCCTATTCTAACTGTCGCCTGATCGCTGAATTTCAAGGACAAATGTCGAGTACAGAGCCTTAAATTCTGGTATTGAAATATGGTGCGGATTTTGTAAGAGCACCTCAAAGTATGCAATGAATACTTCAATTGTGTGCCATCATTATAATTTTGTGAAAAAGGTTAGGTATAGAGCCTTAAATTCTGCTATTAAAATATGGTATGGATTTGGAAATGTCTGTTAAGCATCTAAAAGTATGCAATGCATACTTCAATAAGTTTTGGATATAAATATGCACTAATTATTATTATTTTTATTTACTCTTGACAACAAGAACTATGATTGATCCCTATAATATGCAATCATTTTAATAAGTTACGTTCACATGAAGACAAATAATGCAGAGTGACTGTTCAGTCGTCTAGAATATTCAGCCTATTGTGGTTCTTCAATGATAAATGTTTAAAATATCGCTACATATCGCTCATTTAGAAAAATAATGTCACAACTCAAAATTTTAAAACTTCTAAGTGCTCATACAACAATGTCCTGCTCTTCAAAATGTAAAGATTATTTAGGGATATTTTGGATTTATGGGGTAGGCAACTATATTTTACGAACTTCGAAATTGATTTTGTCCCGTTCGCTTGTCAGGTTCATTTCCTATAGGCCACACAAATCGTCCATAGACGGAATTTCCGATTTTGAGTTGTGGCGTTCTTTTTTTAAATGAGCGATATACTAATAAACCTATTTTTACTTTGCATATTGACAATATATCTAACTGACTCTCAAATTCTCTAACTGTCCGTCCTCCGATCCTCTGTTCGCCCATCAAATCATCGGCCCTTTCCCGATGCCTAAATCTATGCAATGGATATTCTTTATGCGATCTAAAGCAATTTTGAGGATAATTTTCCAAAATTCGTTCTTTTAGGGGGTAAAGGGGCAATGTGAGGCAAAATGACAAAAAATTCTGTACATAGAACCTAAACCAGTAAAGAAAGGCTAAAGTCGGGCGTGGCTGACTATACCCTACACCACTCTCGTGATATTGAATAACTCTGAAATATAAATTTTGTAATTCATGTATAAATTGTTTTCATAAATTTACTTTTGGGACATTTTATACTTAAATAATACCCTGTACCACAGTGTGGTGTAGGGTATAAAAATGATTGGATGTAAAATACAGCTTCTACAGGACTAAAGAGCCAAATCGGATGAAACATATATATGGGAGCTATAACTAAATCTTAACCGATTTTCTTCAAATTCGGCAATGTAAGTCCATGGATCAAGAAACTCTACCATTCTAAATATCAAAACGATTGAATGTAAAATACAGCTTCTATAGAACTAAAGAGCCAAATCGGACGAAACATATATATGGGAGCTATAGCTAAATCTTAACCGATTTTCTTCAAATTCGGTAGTGTTGGTTCATGGATCAAGAAACTCTACCATTCTAAATTTCAAAATGATTGAATGTAAAATACAGCTTCTATAGAACTAAAGAGCAAAATCGGACGAAACATATATATGGGAGCTATAGCTAAATCTTAACAGATTTTCTTCAAATTCGGTAGTGTTGGTTCATGGATCAAGAAACTCTACCATTCTAAATATCAAAATGATTGGATGTAAAATACAGCTTCTTTAGGACTAAAGAGCAAAATCGGACGAAACATATATATGGGAGCTATAGCTAAATCTTAACCGATTTTCTTCAAATTCTGCAGTGTTGGTTCATGGATCAAGAAACTTTACCATTCTAAATTTCAAAATGATTGGATGTAAAATACAGCTTTTATAGGACTAAATGGCCAAATCGGACGAAACATATATATGGGAGCTATAGCTAAATCTTAACC
The DNA here is from genome assembly GCA_963930755.1 of Eudasyphora cyanicolor. Lineage (NCBI taxonomy): Eukaryota > Metazoa > Arthropoda > Insecta > Diptera > Muscidae > Eudasyphora > Eudasyphora cyanicolor. Next base: position 12,581,380 of record OZ005738.1, on the reverse strand, counting down.
GATTTTCTTCAAATTCGGTAGAGTTGGTTCATGGATCAAGAAACTCTATCATTCTAAATTTCAAAATGATTGGATGTAAAATACAGCTTCTTCAGGACTAAAGAGCAAAATCGGACGAAACATATATATGGGAGCTAGCTAAATCTTAACCGATTTTCTTCAAATTTGGCAATGTTGGTTCATGGATCAAGAAACTGTACCATTCTAAATTTCAAAATGATCGGATGTAAAATACAGCTTCTATAGGACTAAAGAGCAAAATCGGACGAAACATATATATGGGAGCTATAGCTAAATCTTAACCGATTTTCTTCAAATTCGATAGTGTTGGTTCATGGATCAAGAAACTCTACCATTCTAAATATCAAAACGATTGAATGTAAAATACAGCTTCTATAGGACTAAAGGGCCAAATCGGACGAAAGATATATATGGGAGCTATATCTAAATCTGAACCGATTTCAACCAAATTCAATAGGGATCTTTACAGCTGCGAAATACTCTAAACTGCAAAATTTCAGAACGATGGGAGTGAAATTGCGACCTGTAGTCGACGAACAACTCTACATGGACAGACGGACGGACGGACAGATATTGTTAAATCGACTCACCTAGTGATTCTGAGTCGATCGGTATACTTTAAGGTGGGTCTAGCTGTGTTATTTTCAGGTGTTACAAACATCTGCCGTGAAACAAACTTATAATACCCTGTACCACAGTGTGGTGTAGGGTATAAAAATTCTGTGCTCTGATTTATGTCAATTTATATTTGAATCCTAAAAGTATGCCATGATTTATTGAATAAGTTTCTAGTGTAAATATACAATACTTCGAAGTATTTCCAACTGATGCTTAATGGTATGCAATAGTTTTTAAATGTTGTATTTAATCCCAGTAAATATAACTTTTTTTTACTATTGCATTATAATAAAATAATAATGATAAATTAAATGTTCTAGAAATTGGCAGTTTTAAGAAAAGAAGAAATGCTGCATTTTTGGACAAAACCAATATATGATAATATAACGAACCCTAACCAATCATACTTTCGTCCTTCAATATATTCCTTCTTCCACTCTAACCGTAAACTTTCAAAATTTATTATTTAGTTGATCCAACTTTATTCCTCGGGTGTATCTATTTTCCGTCTAACCATGTTTACATTAAGTGAAACCTTGTCCGTATCTATATGCATGCTTAGGTGTATGTGTGATCACATTATAATGTCTACTAATAATGTCCTTAATTTCGAAAGGATATATGGAAAATGTTCAAACAGTCTTAGTTTGTGTTATAGTTGTCCGAAGCAAAAACTAAGTAAGGGGCTTTTCCGGTCTGAACTCCATGGACCAAAGGGAAGAAACATGTTTTCTAAATATAATTTATAATTAGTTTATTTTCGAGACTCAGATACCACAAAGCACAGACGTTTGCATATCCACCAAAAACCCCACCCCCACCCAAAATAAAAACCAAGGCAACGGCAAAACCTTAAAGGTTTTTCATCGAAAATTTAATTGAATTTAATTTGAAATTTTAATTTGTTTAAGGAAACTAAGCATTCTCCCTCACCATACATAAACAACAAATAACCTATGCGAACCGAACCGACCATCCATCCGGCCCTATCGAACTGCTTGTCATTTCCTTTTATGAGTTGATGATTTATGAGACAAACTCCAAGATTGTCATATATCAGACAGACGGATGGCTGGACGGACGGACACAAAAGACGACAACAATAATAAAATATGCAAAATACTGCTATACCTTGAGAGAGCAGACCAGACGAGTTATTTTGCAAGACATATTTGAAGCAAAAAAAAAAACGAAAACTCCTGGTTTCTTAACTTAAGCGCAATGAATCCCAAAAAGAAAATTTACCATAAACTCAAATGGTATACCAAGTGTACTCGTATACATCCCAGCTCTAGATATCATCCAGTATTTCAGCATAAACAGCCAACTCTGAAGTCAAAGTACAAAATTTCGAATCACATATGCATTTTGTATTTATAACAGTTTTTGATTTGAATATTTTGGTATAATTTTCAAAAACACTGTCGCAGGAGATTGTGGAACAAATTTGCTTATTTATTTATGTATGTAAGCATATGTATATTTGTGCGGTATAATGAGACGGGGTAAAGATTGATTTATATTTACTTTTTTTGGGGGTATATTTGTGGTTTATTTTAGAGCTTGATGGAGCCTTGTCAGTTTTGCGTCTTTTTTTTCAAACAAATTTATGTACGAATGTGGTATGATTTTGAATTTCGTGAATATGATTTTCTGTTTTGAGAATATAGTGTATCCATGATTAAAGTCGCCTAAATTGAAATTACCAATGCAAAATAGTGATTTTTGTTGGGTGAGGAATTCTTTGCTTTGGGAGGAGGGAAATCAAAACTGTAGGATTTATAAGAGGACGAAGTTTGCACAGTGGGAACAGTAAGAATATTTTAACTGCTGATGAGAGTCTATCCATCAATAATTTACTTTAGTCAGTATTCCATCCGACCGTCTGTCCCGTATTGTCTGTATGTAAGGGCTAATCATACTCGGTCTATCTGTTCCCGCAGAGACTTTTGGCAGCTATTTCTTCATCAATCTCTCTCCATTAATGTCTGAGACATTGTTTCGGAAGGAATTATCTGCTATGGGTGGATGTAAATTAATGTATAGGACTTAAATGAGATCAACGTTGAACAGTGGGGACAGAATGATTATTTTTACAACTGATGATCGTCTATCCCGCAGATACATTAATCAGCTTCCCTTCCGTCCCTATGTCCACATATGTTTAGCCTAATCATTCTCGGCCCTTTTGTCACCGCATACACTTTTGCCAGTTTCTTTGTTTATTAGTCCATTTTCCGAAATAAGGTCATATATTTCGGGAGGCAGTCTCTGATATGGGTGGAGGGACAGCAAAAGTTAAGTATTTTTTCCAACAAGAGGTGTTATTTTGAATCACTCGGTAGCTGTCACTTTTGAAGCTTTTATTCTTTGACATTTGACAAGTAGAAACTACGCCATTACTAAAAATGGAACGATACACGATCATCGAACGATACAAAACGATCAAAAAACGATACGAACGATACAAAATCATCTTGACTGATGAGGCCCATTTCCACCTCGGTGGCTACGTCAACAAGCAAAATTGTCGCATCTGGGGCTCGGAAAACCCAAGAGTTATTGTTGAGAAGCCTCTCCATCCTCAACGTGTGACTTTTTGGTGCGGTTTATGATCCGGCGGGGTCATTGGCCCTTACTTTTTCTAAAATGAGGTTGGATCAACAGTTACGGTGAATAGATTGCGCTATCGAGAGATGATTAATGATTTTTTATGGTCGGAATTGGATGGTATTGATCTGGACAACGTTTACTTTCAACAAGACGGGAAAAGTTTCCGGACAGTGTTATCTCTCGAAGAGGTGATCACAATTGGCCACCGAGATCTTGTGATTTGAAACCTTACGACTTCTTCCGTTGGGGCCACGTGAAAGATAAGGTATACGCCAACAGCCTAGCGTCGATTCAAGACCTCAAAGATAGAATTCGTGAGGCTATCGATGATATATGGCAGCCACTTTGCGATTTGGTTATGGAAAATTTCATGAAAAGGATATGGTCCTGTAAGCGTGGTCGTGGTGGCCATTTGGCTAATGTTGTTTTTCATTATTAACGGCATACCTTCCTCTTTATAATGAAATAAACATCCGATCATTTATCTCAAAATATGGAATTTTTCTTTGAATACCAAAATAACACCTCTTGTTGGAAAACCCTTTATTTATAGTAGCATGATGTTGCACAGTGGGAACAGAAAGAATAACGCCATCTATCGGTTTTCCATAAGGCCTTCGATCTGACCACACAAACATCTGTGCTATGGATGATGGCTCATCTGTTATTCTATAATTTTATCTGACCGCAGATAATGCCTGAGTTCTGTTTGTATAAATCTAAACGTCCGTCCTTCTTTATGATTTGCTTTTCTTGCTTATTCTCCATAATCTCATTATACAAATATTAACTTTTGTGCCAAGATTTTATTGAATACAAATCTCATATACTGTTTTAGTTCCCCCTAGACCACCAGGACTACCGGTTCTTTCTATCTCTCTCTCTCTCCATGTTCATTATGGAAATTTATACTGCCTTTACGAGTATAATATGATATATTAACAAATCACATTTTATTTATTTCAAATAACGTGTTCAGCAACTTAAACAATATCCTTGTGCTAGGCAATAAAAGAAAACTTGATTAGAAACACAGTCAAACTTTAACGCAGAGTTTTCTAAGAGTTCTCTCTCCTCCAGAAAACCTCAACATTATAATGAACTATTAAGCAAAGCTTCAGCTTCTTACTCCTTTGTAGACATAGAAATCTTGGTTACCACATATCAGGAAGAATTTCCTTTGTTTTTTGAACGCAAAAAAAAATTGCAACAAATATGTAAATTGCTTGTTTCTTTTCTTATTTATGACGGAATGTATGATGAACATAATGATGACTTAAATGTGAATGACGACCACGACGACAATGCTGACGATGATGAAGAAATTGATTGTCCTGTTGTTGTGATTCTCGCTGTGACTGTTGCTTTGTTGTTGTTGTTGTTATTATAATGATGGTCCCAATGCATTGATCTTCATAAATAATGCGTTTGGCTCGTTTGCCTGGAAGAGATGATGCTGTGGTTGCTTCATTAGTTATGTACAAGTCTGTCTGTCTGTCTGTCTCTATCCACCACTCACTCATTCACTCAGCGGACTATGGACTCGTATGCATAGCTTACTTTAAACGCATCCTAATGTTGGAATATTACGGATGGATATCTTAACGTATCACATCGCTAAGTATTTTGGATTGTAGCTCTTGACGCCATGCATATGACTGACTGCCTTCTTGCTGTCTGTCCATTCGCGAATCCCATTTCATGCTGTCCGTCCGTCCATCCATCCGTGTGTATGTTTTATGTTAATTCTTTAAAGAAGTTACAAAGATCTTTAGATAAGACTACAAAGTACGGAAAACAACTCATCCACGAGGCTGTAGGATACGCAATTCCCCACGACGATGATGATGGTGACTGGTCTCCTCGTTGTGATGTTTATTTGGTTATGTTGGGATGATGATGCTCAAGCCAAAACAAGATCAACATTTTGTCAATCATTGTATGATTTAAATAAACCACAATTGGAGTAGTTATACTCAGTGAGGTTTTGGTGGTATCTTTTCAATGGGTTTCTGTTGTAACTTTTATGTCTGATAATATCCAATTGAAATTGATGTAATCAGAGCTGGGAACGCAACTGTGATAGTAATCAGGGATGGGTAAGCTTAGAAGATAGATTGGACAACATTAAATTCGGGATATTCCACAAGTGAAATCACATTGTTGGAGATATCGATGAGCGAAAGGACACGTCCACAAATGCAGCAGGCCATTAACTCTATGGTAAACGACTTGTAGGGCCTAAATGGCCCGTCCTCTATAGTAAATGATGCAGATGACCGAACTCTATAGTAAAATAACAGGTGGCGCAAAAGTAATCCTCCTATCAGAAAATGCTATACATTTTGCGATTGGCCCCTAATGCCTAATGTTGACATTTGTGTAGTAAACACATGCGAAATACACGTTAATAAACAATGTTACGCTACACTGCTCCAGAACGCGGAATATTGCTGACTATTTATTTGACCAATAATCGGTCGGTGACTTTGGCACAAAAAACATCGAAAGGTTACTTTTGCGCCACCTGTTACCTGTCATCTCATTTACAGTATTGTAGACGACAGTGATCTGTAGGGCCATCTACTATACAATGCACTACGTTTAGGACCATCCGATCTATGGAAGACGACATGTAGGCCCATCTAATCTATAGTATCGACCTATGATGTCATCAACTATAGGGTAGACCATCTGAAGGACTATCTTTTTTGCAGTAGATTACCTGTGGCGTCATTTACTATATGTGAGGTGATCTGTAGAGCTATCTACTTTGCAGTAGATGTTCTGCAGTACCATATACTCTGCAGTAGATGACCAGTAGGGCCATATATTCTGCAGTTAATGACATGTACGACCATCTACTATATAGTGGACAACCTTTAGGGCAATATACTCAGCAGTGGATGACCTGTAGACCCATCTACTATATGGTGATCTAAGATCATCTACTCTGTAGTAGACGACCTGTAATGTCATATGCTATAAGGTAGACGATCTAAAGGTCTATATATTTTGCAGTAGATTACTGGTAAGGCCTTATACTCATATTCTGTCATGGCAGATCTGTAGTGCTATCTACTCTGCAGTATACTACTTTAAGGGCCATATAATCTATGATAGACTACATATAGTGCATCTACTCTACAGTTGACAACCTGCAGGGTCATCAGTTCTATAGAGAATGCCCTGTTGGCCCATCTACTATATAGTGCACTACCATTAGGGCCATCTACACCCTAGTATACGACCTGTCATGTTATCTACTATATAGTAAACGTCCTCAAAGTCTATACATTTTCCAGACGATTACCTGTGTGGTTATCTCTACTCTGCAGTAGACTACTTTAAGGATAATATACTCTATGATAGACTACATATAGGGCACCTACTCAATAGCATACAACCTGCAGGACTATCTATTCTATAGTGGATGACCTGTAGACCCATCTACTATACAGTGTACCATCTTTAGGGTAATCTACTATTTAGCAGACGACCAGTGATGTCATCTACTATATGGTAGACGACCTGGAAGTCTATACATTTTGTAGTTGATTACCTGTAAGGACATATACTCTGTAAAGAGCTGTAGGGCTATCTACTCTGCAGTATACTACTTTAAGGGTCATATACTCGTTGGTGGACTATATATAGGGCATCTACTCTATAGTTGACAACCTGCAGGGTCATCAGTTCTATAGAGAATGCCCTGTAGGCCCATCTACTATATAGTGCACTACTAATAGGGCCATCTACACCCTAGTATACGACCTGTCATGTCATCTACTATATAGTAAACGTCCTCAAAGTCTATACATTTTCCAGTCGATTACCTGTGTGGTTATCTCTACTCTGCAGTAGACTACTTTAAGGGTAATATACTATATGATAGACTACATATAGGGCATCTACTCAATAGCATACAACCTGCTGGGCCATCTATTCTATAGTTGATGACCTCTAGACCCATCTATACAGTGTACATCCTTTAGGGTAATTTACTCTTTAGCAGACGACCTGTGATGACATCTACTATATGGTAGACGTGTTGCAGTTGATTACCTGTAAGGCCATATACTCTGCCATGGAAGAGCTGTAGGGCTATCTACTCTGCAGTATACTACTTTAAGGGTCATATACTCCATGGTAGGCTATATATAGGGCATCTACTCTATAGCAGACAACCTCCAAGGCCATCTATTCTATAGTAAACGACCTGTAACATAATATATTTTGTAGTTAACAGGATGCAGCGACATATACTCTAGAGACGATCTATTGGATCATTTATTCTGAAGTATAAGAACGGGAGGTCCATCTACTATGTAGAAGATGATTTGTAGGGCTATCTACTCTGAAGTAGATGACCTGTAGGGTCATACACTCTGCAGTGAATGGCCAGCAGGCCCATAAACTATGAAGTGGACTACCGTTACGGCCATCTACTCTATGAAAGATGACCTATAAGGCCATCTACACCATAGTAGACAACGTATGGAGTCATCACATCCATGGCTTTCTGTACCACTCCCATTCGCTAATTTTCTTAAATAAGACTTAATAAATATTTCCAAACAATTTAACATTTGTTAATTTATTGATAGCAAAAGACTCTAAATTGTCAATCATTAAATTTTTAATAAAACTATCAATCAATTAGTTTTCAACAAAGTGAAGTCTCAATGTTGAACAACTGCAATGTGCACGGAAAAAATTGTTGTAAACAATACATCTCGCAAATCAACTTCTTTTTCATTTCAAAAAATATGACAGACAGACAATTAGAAAAACACATTTAAAGACGGGGCTACGAAAAAACACCTACGCTAAACTCCAGCAATGCATGAATCCATAGAGACGTTTGCCAGTTATGGCCAAAGCCGCATATGGCTCAAACCCCACAGCGAACAAATGACTATGTTACCATAGCAATCACCAGATTTTGTCGGAAACCAGAGCAGAATAGGAAGACCAAAGATGAGATTTCTCTTTGGCAAATACTAATACCAATAAAAACTAAAACTATTTATTGTCTATATACGAGTAGATACGTAAACATACACAGAGGTAACAACTACGATGTCTGTTGGTATGTGTAATACATTAATTAATACAACAGCCTAAAGACTTTTATAAACGGACATACATATTTTAATAAATTATATGCATGCGCAAATCTCTGTATAAAATATCTATCTGTCTGTGTTTAGCTGAATGGCTGTCTGATGAGCTAAGAAATAAGAACAAGTCTGAATCTCTCTCTATGAAAGGATAGTTTTTGAAAATCTTATAATATCCAACCCGAGGAGTTAGCTCTGGCCTTCGTTGCTGCTGCTGAGGATGATGATGTTCAAACATGGGATTGATGTAAATTCTATTTAGAGCACAAAAAAGTAATTAGAAATTATAATGAAGGCTGGAAGATGCAAAAAGGGTAAAATGGACGGATTTTAGTGAGGGTTTTCAAATGAGTTGGACTTTGGTGGGAAGGTGAGGGCAACCAGCAGTCTGAGTGTATTTAAATAGGAAGTCGAAATATACTCGTTTGGATTTTGATTAAAGTTTTGTAGTAGAAAAAGAAAGAATAAATACAAATTATACCATTCAAAAGATACGTATGACACATAAGGAGCTCGCAACAGACCGATCCGCAGACTTAAGTGCATGTCCATAGACATAAAATATAAATTCATACGAATTTTAACACCTTGTAAGTACGCTGGATAGTATGCGTAATGAGAATTTTTGTTACTCGTACGAGCCACTGTGATCCTTATTTAAATTACTAATACCACCTGCAGAACGAATTGATATTAACCAGTAGTAGTATTAAACCGTGGACCGATATGGCTCATTTTTACTATGATTGGTCTCAAGTAAACTTTAAATAAAATAAGTGACGTTCGAAATTCATACCGAAAGAGACCGAATGTTGATATAGATTTAATCTTCAATGTATTTAGTTTTCAAAGACTTAATCAAACTTATTATAATATTTGACACAGGAGTGCGTCTATTTTTATATTTTTCTAAGGAAACCGATTCTTTTATGGATTTAATCTTCGATAAATTTTGACTTCATAGACTTAAACTTAAGTGACCGATATAGGCCTGGTCTGAGTCATATCACAACAAGGTGTAAATTGCTATTATTTTTATATATGGACATTTTCAAGAGGAATAATTTTGTTGTATTTTGTAGGTTGTTGTAAAATCTACACAGATTTCGATTTCCATCGTCATAAACAAAATTTTAGAGGTTATAAAGATCTATAAAAATCTTTTTACACAATCTTGTTCTAATAATTAATACGAGAGATATAAGGAAAGAAATCTTGTTCGGACGGTATAAAAATTCCCAAATATGTGTAGCGTCCGAACAAGGGTTGTTTTGTTTATAGAATAATTACTAATGACTGAAACAAAGTCACCTGAAAGCTATTTTATGGTCCTTTTAGGAGTTTGCTTATGACAGAAAAAAAGAAAACTGTGTATTTTTTAAAATAACTAGAAAAATATGGCAAAATTCCGTAACGTCCGGGATGTAGAATTACCCATATATTATGATTAATTTATTTATATTTTTAATAACGAGTTAGCATATATATTCGATGGGTTATATGATTAATTATTACTTCAATTACTTATACAACCCACTGCATTTGATATTAAAAACACTTATACGATCCACTGTCCCATTTGGTTTTAATTAATGCACAAATTAACATTTTTTTTCACTAAGCCAATTGATTTTCAAAATATATGCTTGGCGTTTTATTAACTTGTTGCCTAGCTCTCAATAAGTACCAATATATGTAGTGTGTGCAGAGGTTTTCCTTAGATAGAGCTAATACTCTACATTGCTAGAGTTTTCACGAAAATTTAGTTTTTAATAAACTTTCCATATTTGTTATGAATATGGTCATTTTTATTTCACTAAAATTATTTAATATGTGGTATTATATGTATAGCTCGTATGAATTATTATTAATAAAGCCCATTGCATTCTATATTAATAGCACGCATACGATGCACTGTACCATTTCCTTATTATGTATTTTTGTAAAAATTTGCTATTTATATAACTAAACGAATTGATTTGGAAAATACTGTAATGGCCTTCTATTCAGTTTAGGCTCTTCTTTTAAAACATGCTAATTTCTACGATGTGTGCTGCGTTATCCCGTATATATGTATAATTTTCTACGCTTCTATATTTTTCAAGAAAATTTATTTTTTCTCTACAAAAACTGCCGACTTGTAATATTTCTTTAAAATTTATTTCGAAATGAGTACATTTTTAAGATAGTGTTCATATGATTTATTGTCGCTGCTATTACTTATACAACCCACTGCAGTTTATATTAATAACACTCATACGATCCATTGCACCATTTGGTTATTTAACATTTATGTAAAAATTAAGATTTTATATCACTAAAAAATTTAATTGGGAAATGTTGTAATGGCTTTCAATTTACTTTAGACTCTTCTTTTTAAAATATACCAATTTCTAAGTTGTGTGCAATGTTGTTCCGTTAATAGATTTCTAAATTTCTACGCTTCTAGAGTTTTAAAGAAAATAAACATTTTGTCTGCAAAAATTTATGACTTGCAATATTTCCTTAAAATTTATATCGAAATCACTACATTTTAGAGAAAATGGTGATATGATTAATTATTACTAAAATTACTCATATAACCCCCTGCATTTTGCATTAATAACACTCATACGATACACAGTACAATTTGGTCGCTATATACAATGTATGTATACAGAAATTGGCAATATGTATCACTGAACTAATTGTTTTTGAAAATGTAGGAATGGATTTTGATTAACCCTTTACTTGTCTTTGAAAATATACCATTTTCTGTGGTGTGTGCACCGCTGCTCAGTAAATAAAGCTAATTCCATACGCTTCTTTAGTTTTCAAGAAAAATTATTTTTGGCCCAGAAAAAATGCTGACCTGCAATATTTCTTTGAAATTTGTTTCGAAATTATTACATTTCAAAGCAAATGGTAATATGATTAATTATTACTGAAATTACTCATACAACCCTCTGCATTTTATATTAATAGCACTTATACGATCCATTGCACCATCTGATTATTAAATAGTCCAGATTTACACTAGGCTTGTTTTTTTTTGCAGCTTGTCATCAAATTCTCTTTTGAACTTGCACGAAGAACTCAAAACGTTCAGGGAGAGTTTTTCCTCCCACTTGCCGACTGCCCCTCTCTCCCACAAAACGCCGATAATCTGCTGAACATTCAGCCAGTGTAAATCCGGACATATATGGGCAACTATATGAGCAACTATACGAATTGAGTTTTGAAATGTTGGAATGGCTTTCCATTTACTTTTGAGTCTTCTTTTAAAATATACCATTATCTGTGGTGAGTGCAACGTTGCTCCGTTAATACGCTTCTATTGTTGTCAAGAAAATTAACTTTTTGTCCAGAAAAATACTGATTTTAAAAAGTCTATCAACATTATGCATTTGAAAATTCTCTAACATTTCAGCCTTGAGATCTATAACATAAGATTTTTCAGACTAGTTTAATATTCACAGCAAAAGAAAAAGAATTTAAATATGGATTTGCTTATTTAGCTTCTTATTGATCAAAACAAAGTCTATGCCTTGAATTCAATTAACCAATGATGTTTAGCAAATTTAAAATGCAATTGAAATCATTTGTCAAGACATACGAGTAAATGGCATACATTATGCTCTCAGCGGTATTGGCAAAAACAAAGTAACAATTTCGAGCATCATGTTAATTTAATTGAACATTTTCTAAGCCAAATTAAATGTCTCATTTGGCCAAACAACAGAGCACACTGCAGCACATCAATTGCAGTTAACCGGTGAAAATAAATACCAAAAAATGCGATTAATCGTCGAAATGCGATTACAAGTGAAATTTGATTTGATTGGAAGATTTTTTTGCGTTTGATTTTGGGGGAACTTCTACGTACGAACATACATACGGGTACAAGTGTAACCCAATTTCAAAACAAATGCATCTAAATTCAAGAGATATTTGTTTTTTTTTCTTTTGGCCAACATCACTGCAGTTAGGAAAAGTTATCTACAATTACGTTTATGTCTTGTTAACCCACCATGTTTGGTATTTAATCTACCAACAAAACAAATCCAATGAATGGTTTGCCAAAAAATTTTTTGTTTGGATTTTTTTTTTCTTTTGCGTACAATATGTTAATGATCTTTGAGATTAAACGTTTTGTATTTCAGAGTTTCAGTCCAAATGAGCTGAACAAGTAAACGATCTAGAAATGTACAACACGTTTACGTTTACACTTTGGCCAGAAGGAAAAACGCAGTTTGAACTGTTTTCTTAGTGGTTCGATGGTTGGTTGGTTGGTTGGTCCGTTGGTTTGGCAACTGTCCCCTTGTCGATTAATTAAAATGTGAAAACATATCTCGGTCATGTTGGAGATCAACATGGCCAAGTTAAGAATTAAATGCGAACGCGTTGCGGCGATAAACATTTCGAATTATGTGTAATTTGCAGTTTTTCTTTGGGTAGGAAAAAAATGTGGTAATTTTTGGAGTTAAAATCGTAAAAGAATGTGGTCTTAAATAAATAAGAAAATCAAGAGGATATAGGGGATTAGAGGAGGAGGAGATATACTATATGAAAGACAAAGGAAGGACAGACAAAAACTTGTTTCAAACTTCCCAATATTTCCTGTTCTCTGTATTTTCCTTCAAAGCTAAAAACAATTTTCAAAATTTAAAAATTTCATTAAACAATTTTCAACTTTCATTGAATATTCTAAAACAAAAAAATCTGTAAAAAAAATCTAAAAAAATAAAATTTCGCCAAAAATCATCTTAAGAATTTCCCCCTCAAAATCCTTGCCTTCAACCCCTCAAGGGACTTTCCATACAAAATGCTAACATCCTTTATTACCCGAAATTTAAGACAAAGTATAATGCTAGCGGCTTTACGTGGCTATAGCAAAGGCTGTGATGTGGAGTGCCCTAATCCCAAAGGCTGCAGAATGGAGTATCCTAAGCACAACCACCAAGAAGCAAACTGTCTTCCCAAAGAGCCTGAATGCCCAATGCCGTCAAAAGAATCCTCCAAGTCCCAGCCAAAGGATCCCTGCAAACCTCAATCGCCCTGTTGTGACAATCAGCGTTTGACTCGAGATCCTTGCTTTCAGAGACGTGAGCTATGCGAGCAAAAGGATTTGAAATTAAATCGTCAAGTTTTACCATTAAAATCCGTTTGGGAATATCCAGCCGAATGTTGTGGTAATCCTTGCCCTGAGCTTTTGCCCAGATTTGACTCCCTCTACTATTGTGCCACCGATAAAGAGAAGCGTCAATATCAACAGACCTGGGTGGAATGTCCACCGATCAAAATACGCAAACGTAAAGTATGCTGTTATGATCCTGCGGAACTGCCACCCTTGTGTAAAAGACCCAAGGCTGCATGTCCTGAGACGGCTTGCGCCTTGGATTCGGAAAAACTGAAAGCCCTATGCTGTTTGGATCAGACTAAGAAATGTCCACTATTGAAAATGCCCTGCTGTCGGACCTCCAGAACACCACCACTGTGTAAAAATCCCCGAGGACCCACCGATTGCAAGAAGAAGTGTTGCCCTTATCCAGCATTTTCTGAATGTTGTCGTCCTTGCCCTAGGCCCAAGAGGCCAGTGGAATGTCATTGTTTGGAAACTCGCACTAAGTGTGAAATGTATATTTATTTGAGACGCAAGCTGGCATATGATTTGCCACCTCCGGTGCCCGCCTGGCCACCGAAAATGATTGGTCCACGAAAGTGAGAAGGGATCAATCAATGCATTATTTTGTGTTTAATCGAGGTTTAAGAGATTTTAGTATGTTGTGTGGAAAGTCCTTTGCATTGAAAACATACAAATTTTAAAATGTAAAAAAATAAATTTTAAGTTAAATAAAGAAATTAATTTATGTAAATAATAATATTTATTTTATGTTTTTCTTACTGTGGAGTTAAGCTGAAGATCAAAGAGCTCCTTCAAAGTGAAGGAAGGCATTTTTAAAAGTCAAGTGAAAAAGATAACGTCCTTGAAATCCAACACCAATCAAAGCATGACGTTTTTTGGGGGGTTAGTCAACTGTTCGGATGCAGTAATGTTGTTTTTGGCCTGCGATCCATTTGTCATTACTTCTATTTATACGAAAGTTATTCCAAATTTTCATATAGGAATTACTTTCAAGTAAGAGTCAATCGCCTGCCGCCCTAGTTCTTTTCCCCTCGACCATTCAAAGATGTAATGTTATTTTATTATTTTTTCTAATAACGTAAGATTAATTTTTAATTTTGATAATCCATTTAAATGTCTACTATCAACGTTTGAATTCAGAATATAAATGTGGTAGATAGTACATATATCTAGATCGACGGATTATGGGATTGGAACAACATAAATGTAATTAAAGTTACAGATTCTACCCATTGCTTTCAATATGTGAAACCAGGAGTATAAATTCTTGAATTTCAACTAGATCCAGTACAATTTCAGGAATATATGAAGTACCACAGGTGATGTGATTAACAATAATTGCAATTACTCATACAACCCATTGCATTTCATATTGATAATACTCATACAACCCCCGGTACCAGTAGATTATTAAATACTTGGATATTAATTGGCGATTTATACCTTTCTACAAATTGGTCTGGACACAGTAGAAATAACGTTGTACTCAATATGGACTCCACTTCTATAGAGTGTGCAACGTTCTTCTCTTTTAAAATATACCAATTTATCAGTGTACTTCAAATACGATTGTGATTGCAATGCTTATATTTTCCAAAAATTAAAATAAATCTGGAATTTCCTAAACACTCAACCGAACTCTATGAAACTTCATATACGTGTGGAAGATTATTAGCCAAAATTCTTTCTATGGACTGATATAAGCTGTCTTTAAAAACTACATTGTGATATCTGGAAATTGGGATATCCTTAAATGGATATTTAAATGCCTGAAGCAGCCAATAACTTCCAAAATAAATGCCGTGTTTAACTTTAATTCAAATTAGTATAATTTATATATTAATTAAGAATGTTGTACAACTCAATTTTGGCCCTTATCATAGGGAAATTCGCTATTAAATATCTGTATTCAACTATTATCCTATATAAGTTAATTTTAATAGAAAACATGAATTTTAGGCATATGTATATAGTTATAAGAAGTACCATGGGTTGTATGATTGACTTTTTCTACAAATACTCATACAACCCATTGTATTCTGTATTTACAATACTTATACCTCCCCCGGTACCATTGCTTTATTATAAATTTGTATATGTATTGACAATTTATGTCAATGAACGAATTAATCTAGAAAAACTGTGAATAAGATTTTATTCGCTATTTACCCGTCCTTCAGTGTGTGCAGTGTTCTTCTCTTTATTTACACCAGATTATCAGCCCCAAAAATGCTTTGTAATGCCTAAATTAAAAAAAACTGATTAAAATATGGCCTTCATTGACCAGGTAACCGATTTTCTAGGGATCAAAAACACACTGTTCTTAAATAGTTATTACTGATGTAGAACGCTGGAGGGAAAATCCGAAATTAAATATCGGTACTCGACAAATTTTTCTATATAAATTCATTGTATTATAGAAAAATATATGAATTTGAGATGCATGTAGGTATGTATATAGAGCAACATAGGTTGTACTGTTAACTTTATTTACAATTACTCATACAACCCATTGCTTTCTATTTTATTAACACTCATACCACCTCCGGTACCATTTGCTTATTACAAATTTGTAAATGAATTGACAATTTATGTCACTATACCAATTGATCTACAAAAACTGGAAATGAGGTTACATTAGCTATTGATTCGTATTTTACAATATATAAATTCCTGCGGTGTGTGCAACGTTCATTTCTTTTATTTACACCAGATTATCAGTGTACTTCAAATAGGCTTTGTAATAAAAATTAAAAATTAAAATTTCCAATATACTCATATATGTGTTGGATGATATGATTTATTTATTTAAATTATATAAAATTTTGAACATATTTGTGACAGTATATCTTCTGCAAGTATATGAAGTTCTGCATAAATCGGTAGACTGGTTAGGAAACGGCAGATTTGTTTTAATATTCTCGAAATTGTGAGCATTGGAAAACGCATTTAAGGTGTATTGATAAGCTGGTATGTTTTGAGATAGGAACGTTGCACACACTGCAGAAAGTTTTATATTTTGAAAGAAGAATCGAAAGTAAATATAAAGTAATTGCTAGATTTTCTAGATCAATTTGCTCAATTGAATAAATTGTCAAACAGGCCAGAAGTATATAAAATCAATCAATATTAAAGTTGGTATGTTTTGAGATAGGAACCTCGTACACATTGCAGC
The DNA here is from genome assembly GCA_963930755.1 of Eudasyphora cyanicolor. Classification (NCBI taxonomy): domain Eukaryota; kingdom Metazoa; phylum Arthropoda; class Insecta; order Diptera; family Muscidae; genus Eudasyphora; species Eudasyphora cyanicolor. Next base: position 12,564,705 of record OZ005738.1, on the reverse strand, counting down.
TATTTATGTTTCCTGAAAGAAGAATATAAAGTAAATAAAATGTGAGTTGAGAGTTTGGAGATCGTAGGTTTAATTCCCACCAGAGGCTCCGGTCTGTTGCTGCAAACATCTAGCCACATGGTCTTTGTAACCCGGCCTTTCCTTGGACCGAAAAGTTGAATATAAATTAACTTTGTATTGGAATTCATATAAATGAATAAATAAAGGTAAATAGCATGTGATCCCTATTTTTCATAGATCATTTTTTTTATTGCACTAAAATTCATCCAATTAATTTTATTCAAATTAATATGTATAATTAGTATTGATGTAGAATGCTGCATACCCTAATATTGTGTCTTCTCTTAAATATTTATAAAATAATGTTCCTATATAAATAGGTTTTATTATAGAAACAAATTTATGAATTTTAGCTATTGATAGACAGAGCCGCATAGGTTGTATAATTACTGCAAATACTGATACAACTCATTGTTTTATATGTATATTAATAATACTCATACCACTGGCGGTACCATTTTTTTCTTATAAATTTGTATATTAATTGGCGATTTATGTCATTAAACAAATTGATCTGGAAAAACTGGGAATGGTGTTTTATTCGTTATTGATCCATCTGTCAATATATATAAAATTTTGCAGTGTGTGCAGCGTTCCAGGCAACCAATTTTCACATATGTATAGAAGATATTGTCCATCATTTCATAATTTCTAGGGATTGAAATACTTTGCCTTTAAAATAGGCGTGACGGACATCTGTGTCATTTAAACAAATACTTCCAAAATACAAGTATATCCGTTGGAGAGTATGATTTATTTAAGTTCAAAATAATATAAATATTTAATTTCGCAAGAAAAAATTAAATATCGACACTCAAAAATTGTCCTATATAAATTAATTTTATTATCGAAAAAATATTGGAATTTTAGATGTAGGGATACGGAGCACCTTGGTTAGTATGATCAACTATATTTACAATTACTCTTATAACCCATTGTATTCTACATTAGTGACACTCATACCACCACCGGTACCATTTGCCCATTACATATTTGTAATTTAGTTGGCTAGTTTATGTCATTGAATGAATTGATCTGGAATATCTGAGAATGAAGTTTTGTTAGCTATTGATCAGTTCTTTATGATGTGGAATATATTTCAGAGTGTGCAAGTTCGTCTGTTTTAAATATACCAATTAATCATCTTAACACAAATACTCTTTGTTGTGCTTAAATTTACCAAAAATAAAAATATAGCTGCAGATATATTTGATATTACACTAGACTATCCATAGATTGAACATAAGCTCACTGATATGTTTTCTATAAGTGTGTATACAAAATTTCATTGGAATTTATAAACTGATTAAGAAATGGCAGATTTTGTAATATTTTTTCGAAATTCCTCCACTTTTGTGCATTAATTTAATTTAAATTAATATCATTCATACAACCCGCGGTTCGACTAACAAATGGGGTGACATTAATTTAATGCTAAAATTTCTTGATTCTTTTCGAACACTTTCTGGATTTACCCCCATTTTTACCAGCTCTGGTTAGAGCTAAGCAACAATAAACATTATTAAATTCCATACGATCCGAAGATGGTAAAATTGGAAGTAAGTAGCGTAATATTTCCATTTTTAATGAAAATATTGAGAATTAATAACTGCCAATTGAATTATGGCAAATTTGAATGCAAAAATAAGGTTGGATTTTGGTGTCAACCCTGGATGACCACTCTTCACACAGTCCGTCCTGAAAGCGTGGATTTTGGAATAAGTTTTTCGTGACCAAATTTCATATATGAAAACTGTTTGAAATGGTCTCGGAAATATCTGAAGTTCCAATATATTTTGTATATAAGTACTTAAGATTTTTTCTAATATTTACTCTTCTCACTGACATTCGACACAACATTTATTGTTGGAAATTAAAATGACCACTTAAGTTAAATAAAACTTAGACTGACTTCACCTCAATTCGACTGAATTTTTCTCTATTCAAAACTACTGACTTTACTTTAGAACCAACTCTATTGATAAAAAAATCATTCAAAATATCATTTCGATTTCTGTCTAATTTTAAAAATCCAAAATAAAAAATTCTTCCGTCATTCTACGAAAAATTTCTCGTTAACAAAGTCTATAAAAAAACTCTTTTCAATTTTTCTTATAACAAAAAAAATATTGCAAAATTTTAAGTATTCGTGAAAAAATTAAGAAAAAAATACAGAAATATTTTTCCAACGGAAAATGGCCTTCCGCAATTTAACACAACTATGTCGTGTTGGACATCTATTGGCCAAACCTGCCCGACTGGTGGTGAAAGGCAAAAAATCTCCTCCTCTAATGGGTCAATGCAGTCGCTGTCAAATACGTTATCAATCTCGGGATGATTGCAAACAAAAGCCTAAAGAAAAATGTGGAGATCGTTTCAAGGGAGCTGCATGTGATCCGAAAGCGAAGACAACTAAAAGCGTGATCAAGCAGGAAAATCCCAAGCCTTTGGCCTTGAAAGACCAGGAAATCAAAATCAAGCGCCCCGATATCTGCTGCAATAATCCCTGTAAAGATGCGGTGGCTCGTTTTGATTTACTCTATTACCGGCGATCGGATAAAACTAAGATGGAATATCAGCAAACTTGGGCTGAATGTCCCGAGTTGCTGAAAAAGCCCAAAATTGTTTGCCGCTATGAGAATATCATTTTTCCCCAACTGAAGAAGAGACCGAGAAAAGAACGTCCTCAGACGGCCTGCAAACCTCCTATATGTACCAATACTAAAACGACTTGCCCCCGCTATCTAATGCCTCGTTGTGGTAAAGCCCGACGACCACCAAAATGTCATGTGAATCGTGAGCCCAAGGACTGTGTGAAACGTAAGGCTCCTTATCCTAGTTTCTCGGAATGTAGACGTGGTTTACCGAAACCTTTGCATCCCAGGGAATGTACATGCCTGGCTTTGCCCACTATGTGTGAGGTTTGGGCTTACTATCACAAGATGAGGGCAATTAAGGCGGGGAATGTGGGTTAAGAGGTTGAAAAGGTGCACCATTTGAAGACAAGACGATGAGACCAAAAAAAGAAAAAGAGTTGAGAAGTGCCTCAAAGACAGGAAAAAATAATAAATTAAATATTATGTCCTAAATTTGTGTTTTAAATCTATTGTTTATATATTGAAATGTATTGTTAATTAAAAAAAAATTAAATAATTAATCAATTAAAATAAATTAATTAAAAAAAACCTCAATATGCATTGTTAATTAAAATATATACCACAAAAAATGGCACTGCAGATTTTAATATAATTTCTACTATACCTTATTTGGATTATCTAGGAAATCATTATAGCTTAAATTGAAACTCACCTGAAAATGGAAGAAAAAAGTAGATATTACTTCAATATAAAGTAAAATATTACTAGAATATAGAGTAGAATGTAATAATATGAAATGTTTTTCGATGGCTTAATATAAAAGGGGCGTATCTCGATTTGGTTGTTCCTTATCAGGGACACGAAAAACCTAATAAAAACCAAACAAATTCTTTGACTAGATTTATGGGGTTTTTACAATACCTATAAAACCTTTATTTGCGACTGTAGCCTCCGATTTAAATTAAAAAAAAAACTAAGGCGCATTTGACAGTTTTCGACTAGAATAAACAGAAAACGCAATTATTGACAAACTATCTTGTTTATTTAGCCCCTTGTTATATTAAGTCATCGATATTATTCAATGATGCACAGGGTCGTATGATTGATACGAATTCGAATTGATATATTCCTTCTTCTTATTGGGGTGAAGATTTATCTATTTACAAAAAAACTAATCTTAACCCGTGTACTATCCTGTATAGTTTCAGAGATATCTGCCAAAAATCTTTTCGCAAGTAATCAGGAAAACAAAAGTAATATGTTTTTAAAATTGTATATATCCGAGGAACAGGTAGAGGTAGTATAGAAAAATGTTGAACATATTTTTGACAATATATCTTCTGTGTGTAAATGAAGTTCTGCACAAATCTGTGGACTGGTTAGGAAACGGTAGAGTTATTTAAATTTTCCCAAAATTGTAAGCATTGTAAAACGCATTTAAGGTGCATTGATAAACTGGTATATTTTGAGAAAGAAACATTGCACCCACTGGAGGCACTTGTTTATTTTGAAAGAAGATTAAAAGGTAAATATAATGTAATTGTTAGTTTTTCCAGATCAATATGTTTAATTGAATAAATTGTCAAGCAAACCAGAAGTATATAAAAATCAAATGGTGAAGGGGGTGTTACGAGTATTATTAATATAAAAATACTTCTTTCTATAAACAATTGTATTACATATTAAAAAAGAAAGGAACGTTGCACACACTGCAGTAATTTATGTATTCTCAGTTTTCCTAGATAAATGTTTGTTGAGTGAAAGGAATTCCCAATTAATTCAGAAACATATTATAACCAAATGATACTGGCTGTGGTATGAGTATTACTAATGTAGAAGTACTCATACAACCCATTGTTTTCTATATTTATAATACTCATACCACCCCGGGTACAATTTTATTATTATAAATTTATATTTAAATTAAAAATTTATTTTGTTATGCAAATTGACCTGGAAAATGTAGGAATGACTTTTTATCCGCAATTGAGGCGTGCTTAGGAATACATGCATTTCAAAATGTTTATACACGAGGAAGGAGTAGGGGTCGACTGGCAAAATTTCGATCATATTTTCGTCAATATATCTCCTATAAGTATAAACAATTTAATTGAAATCGGCATGCCGGTTAAGAATCGCAGATTTCTTTCCATTGTTTCAAAAATTTAAGCACTACAAAAATTGTTTGATGTGCATTGATAAAATGGCACGTTTTGTGAAAGGAGAGGTGCATACACTGCAATAATTTCTACAAGGTTAATGAAATGCAAATCCTAGTTTTTCGACATCAATTTGTTTAATGCCATAAATAGTTAATTGATATATAAATATACAACAAAAAAATGGTACCGGGAGTGGAATGAGTATTATTAATACAAAAATACTTATACAACCCTTTGTTTTCTATATTAATAGTACTCATACCACACCCGGTACCATTCGCTGATTATAAATTTATACATATATTAATTGAAATTTTTTCTTAAACAAATTTATTGAGAAAAAGTAGAAATGTTATTTTATTCGTGATTGATGCCCCTTTTAAAATATAGAAATATATATACGAGAAAGGGGTAAGGGTAGAATCGATAGAATACTTGTCAATATATCTCTTATAAGTCTAAAAAATTTCATTTAAATCGGCATGCTGATAAAAAATGGCAGATTTCTTTCCATTGTTTCGAAAAGCTAAGCATTGCAAAAAGTATTTGAAGTGCATTGATAAAATTGTATGCTTTGAGAAAAGAACGTTGCACACACTGCGGAAATTTCTACATTTTGAAAGAAAGATCCATAGTAAATAATGTGCAATTGCTAGTTTTTCTACATCCACTCGCTTAATGGCATAAACTGTCAATTAATATAAACATATACAATAAACAAATGGTACCGTGAGTCGAATGAGTATTATTAATACAAAAATACTTATACAACCCTTTGTTTTCTATATTAATAGTACTCATCCCGCACCCGGTACCATTTGCTGATTATAAATTTATACATATATAATTATTGAAATTTTTTCTTAAACTAATTTATTGAGAAAAATTAGAAATGTTATTTTATTTGTGACTGATGCCCCTTTTAAAATATAGATCGTATACTCGTCAATATATCTCTTATAAGTCTAAGAAATTACATTTAAATCGTAGTGCTGGTTAAGGAACGGCAGATTTCTTTCCATTTCTTAGAAAAGCTAAGCATTACAAACAGTATTTGAAGTGCATTGATGAAATTGTATGATTAGAGAAAAGAACATTGAACACACAGCAAACATTCCTACACTTTGAAAGAACTGCACAAAGTACATAAATCAAGTGCAATTGCTAGTTTTTCGAGATCAATTTTTTTAATGCCATAAATTGTTAATTGATATATAAATATACAACAAACAATGGTACCGGGAGTGGAATGAGTATTATTATTAAAAAATAATCATACAACCCAATTCTATACTAAAATTATTATGTTTTTATAAAAGAACGCTGCACACACTGGAGAAATTTCTACATTTTGAAAGAAGGATCCAAAGTGAATAAAGTGTAATTGCAACTTTTTCTAGATGAATTTGTTTGATGAAATAAATTCACAATTAATCCAGAAAAATATTTTAACCAGATGGAGGCCGATAGCCTTTGTTGCTAGAGCTTTTACTATAAGTTTATTATAATTTCAATTGTAATTAATTCGAAAAAAAAAAAATTAAAAACAGATGTTACCGGGGTTGGTATGAGCATTATTTATATGGAAGTACTCATGCAACCCATTGTGTTCTACATTAATAATACTTATACCACCCCCTGCACCATTTTCTTATTATAAATTTATATATTATTTGGAAATTTTTTTAATAAACAAATTGATCCGGCAAAAATAGTAATGCCGTTTAATTCGCTATTGATTCCAAACATTTTCATGGAAAATGTTTCGGTGTGTGCAACGTCTTTCTTTTGCATAAATGGCGGATTATCAGCGAACCTCAAAAACGGTTTGTAATACTTAAATTTTCCAAAAATTTAAATAAATCTGCCGTGTCTTAAGCAGTTATATGGCTAATTATCAGCTTATCAAACATGTCCTGTATTGCTTACAATTTCCAAAAATTGAAAAAAAACTGCAGTTTCTTAATCAGTTAAACGATTTTTATGAAATGGTACTGGATGTGGTATGAGTATTATTAACATAAAATACTATGGGTTGTATGATTATTTTCATACAATGGTAATCGTAACTCCTCTTGTACTGCTTAATTCTTCTAATTTTGGAAATTTCGCTTCAAGTCTCTCAAGTCTTCCAACTAAAATCTGCCGAAACTTTGATAAACCAAATCAGCTCTAAAATTGTCCTCTCCGGCCCTACCATTCCATGCGTTTGATCCTGACACTAGCAACTATCAAATGCAAATATATATCTGGCAATGAGTGCAGAAATGAGGAAAATGTATAATAGGAATCTACACAGAAAAATTAAAATAAAATTGTATGCAAATACTAAATAAGTACAACATTTACTCCTTCGACTCTTCCTTCCTTTCCGCCCAAAATCATATTTAATGCCTGATAAAATGGTAAACCCCAAACTAAGGGAGGCGAATGGGAGACAGTGAGGCAGATGCAGAAAGAAAAGTAGCCGTTCATCCCACCACTGACATTGCTGGTGTTAGAAATATAATCATATTATGTGCAGAAATGTTAGAGAAACTTTCTAAAACAAGAGAAAAGCTCTCAGCTCTTTGCTTTTTTTGCTGGTTTGTTGTGTAAAGGATTTTTGGATTTTTTATGAATATATATTTTTTGGCTATTTTTTGGTATTCTAATACTTATGATAAGCATTTGGAGAGACTCGAGAAAAGAAATTCGGCGAAAAGGGCAGATTAAGACAAATAAAATTTATTTAAAAGGACTAATGATAGAGGAAACTTTTGCATAAGACATATTTGAGGCGAATGATTAATTTTAATACAATTTGACATTGAAATAATAAAATTGATAAAAGTAATTACCTAAAATTCAAAGTTATAATTATTAAACAACAGCTAATAAGGACTCCAGGGCATATTACTTGCAAATAATACTCATACGCCTGAAATTGAATTAAAATTAAGTACACGTCTTGCGATGACAATCACCAAATGGTTTATTACATAAAAAAATTTGAAGAATATTAAACAAAAACTAATTAGGAAATAAGGGTGAACGAATGTTCCCATGTGTTAAAAAATACTCATACGACCTACATTGTATTAACATGAAGTATACGCCTAGTTATCCATATTAAAAATTTTATTTTTACAACAGAATAGAACGTAAAGGTTATTAAACATATGTAAATGAAAACTCCAAGGCGTATAATTACTGTAAACCATAAATAATAAGTACATCTCTCAAAATGAATTAAAATTAATCATTCGCCACCGTACAGCTATTATTCTGATAAAGTATTTCTTAATCCTGCAAAGTAACTAAAATAAATTGTTATGAATCACACTCATTACTCCTCGAGTGTATCATAGAATATCCTCATTTCCTACAATACGACGATATACCCTGCACTACGTATACGAAACAACTTTGGGTTGGCCTCCTTCCCCCCTCTCTCTGTGAGGAGGTGGAGGATGGGTGGATTTAACTTAGAGAAATTACTAATTTAATTGCAAAAATGTAAATGTTGTGGATAATGTAAATGACAACTATGATATTTTTTTTTGGAATGTGCAAAAAGAGCGATAGAGGATGGTCAGGATTTGATATACATACAAACTGCATAGACGGAGAGTAGTATCTAATATCTATGTATTGCACCGAAAAGGACAATGTCTAAATGTATGTTGATATGTAATTTGTATGGGGATTTGTGTTGTTCTTGTTCTTCAACGAGAGGCAGCGGAGAGAGAGAGAGAAAGTGGGAAGAAAAAACTTTTTTAATTGTGCCAGAGAGCTTGAGGGCGGGTATTAGCAAAAGATGAAGGATTAAGAACAATGCCAGAGCTGCACAAAAAAAGTTAGGTGGGAATTATGGTCGGCTGAAGATATGATATGAAATACTGGAAGCTTTTCTGGTTGAAAGATGAGTAGCAGGAGGTGATGATGATGGTAAGTTTTTAAGTCTTAATTAAAATACATTAGATGAAGTCTAAGCTAACATTTGAGGATATGTGTTAATAACATGTTTTTGTTGGAGCGGAAGCCTTCGAGAGGAAGCTGTGATTTACTGATGACAAAAGTCAATGTCATTAGAGAGAAAATTTATGATCTTTTTACAGAAAATATTCAAAAATGTTAAATTAAAATAAAATGACTGAGGCCTTTGTCTATACTAGACAGGGTCTCTGAGGTCTTCCTCTATACTAGAGTCGACCTTTGAGGTCTTCATCTATACTAGAGTCGACCTTTGAGGTCTTCATCTATACTAGAGTCGACCTTTGAGGTCTTCCTCTATACTAGAGTCGACCTTTGAGGTCTTCATCTATACTAGAGTCGACCTTTGGGGTCTTCCTCTATACTAGAGTCGACCTTTGAGGTCTTCCTCTATACTAGAGTCGACCTTTGAGGTCTTCCTCTATACTAGAGTCGACCTCTGAAGTCTTCCTCTATACTAGAGTCGACCTCTGAGGTCTTCCTCTATACTAGAGTCTTCCTCTATACTAGAAACGACCTCTGAGGTCTTCCTATATACTAGAGTCGACCTCTGAGGTCTTCCTCTATACTAAAGTCTATACTAGAGTCGACGTCTGAGGTCTTCCTCTATACTAGAGTCGACCTCTGACATCTTCATCTGTACTAGAGTCGACCTATAAGGTCATCCTCTATACTACAGTCGACTTCTGAGGTCTTCCTCTATTCTAGAGTCGACCTCTGGAGTCTCCGTCTATACTAGAGTCGACCTCTAAGGTCTTCCTCTATACTAGAGTCGACCTCTGAGGTCTTCCTCTATACTAGAGTCGACCTCTGAGGTCTTCCTCTATACTAGAGTCGACCTCTGAGGTCTTCCTCTATACTAGAGTCGACCTCTGAGGTCTTCCTCTATACTAGAGTCGACCTCTGAGGTCTTCCTCTATACTAGAGTCGACCTCTGAGGTTTTCCTCTATACTAGAGTCAACCTCTGAGGTCTTCCTCTATAATATAGTCGACCTCGCAGGTCTTCCTCTATACTAGAGTCGACCTCTGAGGACTTCCTCTATACTAGAGTCGACCTCTGAGGTCTTCCTCTATACTAGAGTCGACCTCTGAGGTCTTCCTCTATACTAGAGTCGACCTCTGAGGTCTTCCTCTATACTAGAGTCGACCTCTCAGGTCTTCATCTATACTAGAGTCGACCTCTGAGGTCTTCCTCTATACTAGAGTCGACCTCTGAGGTCTTCCTCTATACTAGAGTCGACCTCTGAGGTCTTCCTCTATACTAGAGTCGACCTCTGAGGTCTTCCTCTATACTAGAGTCGACCTATGAGGTCTTCCTCTATACTAGAGTCGACCTTTGAGGTCTTCCTCTATACTAGAGTCGACCTCTGAGGACTTCCTCTATACTAGAGTCGACCTCTGAGGTCTTCCTCTATACTAGAGTCGACCTCTGAGGTCTTCCTCTATACTAGAGTCGACTTCTGAAGTATTTAACTCAACTCAAATACTTATTTGAAATTGTTTTTGCTCATAAAATCTATACTATACATAGATAGTTGCACATAACTAACCCATTTCAAATTTATTTTCTAAGTTTAAATCCAAAACTAAATAATATTTTTCTCTTCTGTATTTTTACTATTTCATCCTTTATTTTTTCCCTTTGATTATACATAGAAACTCCCACTTTTTCCCCTTTTTGTGCTTATGTGAGTAATTTTATTATTTTTTTCATTCTCCTACTAATTAATATTCCCCCTTATTTAGAGGAGATTCTCGCTAATTTACTTCATTATGTTTTAATACCCGTTTTACATGATTCTCCTGCAGCAGAGCAATGTACATAGAGGAGGTTGGCAAGCAGAAAAAAAGTTGAAAATGTTTATACGCGATTGGCTTAAAAACATTTCAGCCAACCACAAAACATTATTAAAGGTTTCTGCTTTTGTTGTTGTCATTGCTGGTGTAGCCACAACGGCTGCTCTGGCTGTTTTAAACCACATTTTATATGAGCTGCAGCAACAAAAAGCAAATCACAGAATTGAGAAAACAAAACAGACATAGGAATACATACATATGTATGTATGGATTGGCATAAAAGGTTTCGCTATATACTTACAGACATACATATATACAACTTTATATACATATGTAAGTAGTTATATATATTTGTATATAGAAAAAACAACCAAACGCGAGTCTGGACTCTGAGCAATCATTGGTCTCTGTGTCCGTCCGTCCGCCTGTCTGTCTGTCCATTTTGTCTCATGGTAGTGCAAGCCAAAACGTCCAAGTACAATACCAGTCAACAAGCACACAACTTGTGTTGGCTTTCTGCTTTTGGCTTCCACAGTAATACCTAAAACAACAACAAGCCGTTGAGCTGAGCATCCACATTTAAATTAATGAAATCAACGGCTAACAACATCAGCAGCGGCAACAACAATATCAAAACTAAAAACAAATGCAATAAAAACTACGACAAATGCAACAGTGGCAGTCGGTAGCAATAGCAGCAGTGGTAGCAACGAAACAAACAAATAATAACAACAAATGCAGAAAAATTAATATAATTGCAAAAAATTTACATTTTATGCTAAATATGAAAACGAAATGGCAACACAAAAAAACGGTTGGAGAGCACTGAAAAAGGCTAAAGCAAATACAGACACATATTGCACGAGAGTAGCTTTGGATTATAAAAGGGTGGGGAGCTTTTGAAATGATGAGAAAAAGTCAGTAAGAGAATGGATTCGTAAAATAAGGTTGCACATGCGCACAGGCATACATTATAAATTAACTATTTTATACTCTTTAAGGGCGATTCATAAAAATTTTAATTAATAATACTTATGGAAATTTATGAAAAATATTCACTAGATATTATGGCAAATGTAATTATCAAAACAATAATAAAATAATTTAGAAGGGAACATATTTTCCTTTACAATATTATAATTTTTACCCTTTCAAATTACAATTTTGAAATCATTAATAGCCAGTAAATATTCAAGCTTGAGGTCATAGACTTTCTTATTAAAACATTAAAAAATTCAAAATAAAATGCCAAAAATTCAAACAATACAATATCGACGACTTATATCCAAAAATTGCTATATAAAAAAAAAATTCTGGAGAATAAAAAAAAATTGTTGCATTTATTATCTCGCGATAATTTTAATATGATATGAATTAGAAATTCGAAGGTACATATTATATACGTTCATATACATAATTCATATCATATAAAAATTATCGCGAAATAATAAAGTTCAACAGTTTTTTTGCTCTATTGAAAAGTGGGTACTATAGAAGTTTTTGGATATAAGCCATCCATATATAAAATCTTTTATGGTCTTGAATATTTATGGGCTTTTAATTTACTTTAAAAATCTTATAAATGATAATACTGAGTTGTAAATGCAGCAGAGCGTATATTTTTGTTATGTTAATTATTATTGCTTATAAAACCCATTGTACTTAATATTAATTTTAATTTTGAATGGGTAAAGGAATTGATTTGGGAAATCCGAAAGACCCGAAGGCTTAATTTTTCCACTCTTTTTCAGTAAATATTCAATATTGCCATGTGTGCGCCAATTTTGAATTAACATTACTTATACAACCCATAGAACTCTATATTAATGGGTAAAGGAATTGATTTAGAAAATCCGAAAGCTTAATTTGTGCACTCTTTTTCAGGATCTGTACAATATTGCCATGTGTGCAGTAATTTTTTCATTAATATTACTTATACAACCCATTGTACTCCATGTTAATTTTAATATTAAATGGGTAAAGGAATTGATTTGTAAAATCTAAAAGATCCCCAGACTTAATTTTTCCACTCATTTTCAGGATGCATACAGTATTGCCATGTTTGCGTTTTTGCATTAATATTACTTATACACACCATTGAAGTCAATATTAATTTTCATTTTGAACGGGTAGAGGAATTGATTTAGAAATTCTAAAAGATCCTCAGGATTTAAAATTCGTCTCTTTTTCAGAATCTATACGCCTTTGTCACGAGTGCGCTAATTTTATTAAAAAACAATCGGTTACGTTCTATAAATTGATTTGACTTTTTAATTTACTTTAAAAAATTTAATAAAAGCAAATACAGAGTCCAATCTGTTTAAATACAGAGCGTATACTTAATTCTAATTGTAATTAATATTACTTATACAACCCATTGTACTCAAATATTAATTCTCATTTTGAGCAGGTAATGTAGTTGATTTAAAAAATCTGATCGATTCCCAGGCTGAATTTGTCCACTATTTTGCAGGATATATACAATATTGTCATGTGTGCACACATTTCGAATTAATATTACATATACAATCCATTAAACTCGATATTATTTTTCATTTTGAACGGTTAAAGGAATTGATTTGAAATATCTGAAGGACCCCCAGACTTTATTTGTCCACTCTTTTTTGAGGATATATACAATACCGCCGTGTGTGCACAAATGTTTAATTAATATTACTTATACAACTCATTAAGCTCAATACTAATTTTCATTTTTAACGGTTAAAGTAATTGATTTAGAAAATCTGAAAGCGCCCCAGGCTTACTTTGTGCACTCTTTTTCAAGATATATACAATATTATCATGGGTGCACTAATTTTTCAATAATATTACTTATACAACACATTAAACTCAATATTAATTCAAATTGTTAATGGGTAAAGGAAATGTTTGGAAACCCTGAATGACCCTCAGCTTCATTATTCCACTCTCTTTCATTTAACCAATGAAAATTATTATCATGAATTAATTTGACGTTTTTATTTACTTTAAAAATCTTATAACAGCTAATACTTAGTTTAATCTACTCAAATGCAGCATACTTATTTATAATTTTAATAAATATTACTTATTAACTAATTGAACTCAAAATGTATTTTCATTTTGAACGGTAAAAGAAATTGATTTGTAAAAACTGGAAGACCCCTATGCTTAATCTGTCCACACTTTTTCAGGACATATAAAATATTGCCATGTGTGCTGTATTCTTTTTATTAATATTACTTATACAACCCATTAAACATAGTATTAGTTAATACACGTGTGCATTAATTTGATTAAAACTCAATCAGTTTAATTTTAAAAACTATTATTATAAATCGATTGGCTTTTAAATTTCATTTCAAAATATTACAAGAGCTAATACTGAGTTTAATCTGTTTAAAAGCAGCAGAGCGCATAATTATTACATATTTTAATTAATATTACTTAAACAACCCATTGAACTAAATTTTAATTTTCAATCTGAACGGTTAAAGGGATTGATTTTGCAAATCTAAATGACACCCAGGCTTAATCTGCCCACTCGTTTTCAGGATATATACAACATTGCTATGTGTGCATTAAGTTTTCAATTAATATTACTTTTACAACCCATTCAACTCAATATTAATTTTCACATTGAACAGTTAAAGGAATTGATTTTGAAAATCTGAAAGACTTTCAGTTTAAATTTGTCAACGTTTTTTCAGGATCTATACAATATTGTCCTGTGTGCACTAATTTTCCATTAATATTACTTATATGACACATTCAACTCAATATTAATTTTCACTTTGAACGGTTAAAGGAATTCATTTTGATAATCTGAAAGACCTTCAGGTTTAATTTTTCCACTTTTTTGCAGGATCTATACAATATTGCCATGTGTGCAGAAATTTTGAATAAATATTACCTATACAACCCATTAAACTCAATATTAATTTTCACTTTGAACGGTTACAGGAAATGATTTTGAAAATCCGAAAGATACACAGGCTTAATTTTACAACTCTTTTTCAGGATCTATAAAATATTGTCATGTGTGCACTAATTTTTCCTTTGTATTACTTATGCAACCCATTGAACTCAATATTAATTTTCACATTAAACGGTTGAAGGAATTGATTTGCAAAATCTGAAAGACCGCCAGGCTTAATTTTTCCACTCTTTTTCAGGCTATTCACAATATTGCCATGTGTGCACTAATTTTGCATTAATATTACTTATACAACCCATTGAACTCAATTTTAATTTTAATTTGGAACGGTTACATTAATTGATTTGGAAAATATAACATACTTTAAGCCCTCATTTTCCACTCTTTTTCGGATCCTATACACCAATGCCATGTGTGCAATCATTAAATAAAAAGCTAAGCAGTTTATAAAAATAATTTAGAATAGAAAATATAAATTTTACTTTAATTTAAACATCTTTCAAAAATTAATGGCGATTTCTATTCTTTTCATTGTCCTTTTCCCGAAAACTTGACTTTTGTACCATATTTTAAAATTTTGCAATATGAGCTAAGTTTAATTCGAGGGACATCAGTTCCACCTCAAAAGGGCAAAACATTTTCAGAATTTCTCATCGACGGAGCAACATTTGTATCAGAATCGAATCACCATAATACTGAGTCAAATCTGTGTAGTATACTTATATGTAATTTGTGCGTATACTTATTTTTAATTTTAATTACTGTTACTTATACAACTCCTGTGTTCAATATAAAAACGTATTTTGAAATCTTAAATGAATTGATTTTAAAAATCTAGAAGTCCTCCAGTACTCATGTTTCTACTCCTTTTCAGATTCTGTACCCCATTACCATGTGTGCAGTCATTTTGTAAAACACTAATCAGTTTTTTTTATTTCATTTCCACGAAATTCATCACCCCATTTCACAAAAACCCTTTCCCTCTTGGGGCAATAAATATAATCCAACTAGTTGACTTGGAGCTGGAGAAAAAACAAATAACAACGTTTTTGAATACAATGTATCGTTCAAAACAAAAAAGAGCTGCTGAATTGTAGCACAAATGCACGTCACAGATGGGAGGGCAGCAGCAGCAAATGTTGAATTATTTAATTGTGCTATTAACATAATATTTAATTAAATGTATATTGTAGATGTACGAGTATGCATGTGTGCACTTGTACTTTTATTTCATTCATTTTTCTCTTTTCTGTTTAACTGCATATAACGTAAAAAGGGAGGAGCTAAAAACAGCATTACTTGCAGAAAAATAGGAGGGATTTAAGTTAATCATAAATATCAAGCGATAAGCTGATAATGAAGGGAAGGAAAGAAAAAACCAAATATGTTATACTATAGTTTAAAAGTTGAAATGAATGGAAAATTGAATGAATTGCCAGTAAACTACGAAAAAATATTTAAAGTAAGTAGATTTCAAGTTTATACAAATCTATTTAGCAGGTATAATCAAATATTTACACAAGCCTAAGACCTCTGCAGTCATGGCTTTATTTGTTAAGCTTATAATTTAATAATAAGTATAATCATTAACTAAATAAATAAAATATTTATATAAAATAAATATTATTCATATTTCTGACTAACTAGAGGATTCGTGTGCATAAGTAATTTTAATTGTACATTGGTGCGTATAAGTATTAATAAATCGATAAATTGTGGATATGTATATGTGCGTATGAGTATTATTAATACCGTTGTCTGTGTACTTCAGTGCGTATAAGTAATATTATTTATGAATTGTGATAATGAACTAAATAAATAATGAAAATATTTATGCGAATTTCGTCTAATTTTTTTCTAAATACTTTATAATAATTTCCTTTTGATTTAGATTTCGAAAACTAACTGTTGGTTCCTCATTTCCTTCCAAAATTTCCAGAGGATATCGAACATAGTTTTTTCATTATTATTGTGAAATGTTGAAAAATTTCTCTAAATTATTTTGAATAATTTATAGATCACGCCCATGCATTTTTGTTATTTTGTTCATTAGTAAAACCCATTTCCTTGACATATTTATTTGTTAATTAAACTCTGTCCTCTCAACAAACTTTCTCAACTGCAGCAATATAAATTAAAATAAATACATATATAGATGAAAATTCAAATCAACATTTTTAGAGACTATACACACACACACACTTCATATCATTTCATGTCTCTGGCAAAAAGTGCAAATAAATTACTTAAAAACGAAGAGAAAAAAAGAAATTTCTCTTGAAAGATTATTAAACTAAATTTGCATGCGACTCCTAAGTTTGTAAAGCAGAGGAATAATTATAGACTGCGAGAGAGAGAGAGGGGGATGGATCTACAATAAAAGCATTACTGAGATGACCCACTTTAACCACGCATGGTTAACAAATGATTTGCAAAAAAAACAACAACAACAAATAAAATAAAACAAAAGATACTCTCACACACAAAGTTTCTTATTAAAATCGAATTTTGCAGGCGCAGAAAGATCCCCACATTTGCTGCCGCTCTACCCACCAGCATCTCTTTATCGATTTCCGTCAATCAACTTTCTAATTGCCTTAAAATACAATACACTCAAAGCCCGAGCCTCACTCCACTCATACTGAGACTCATTCCCAGAGCTGTGTAAGACATGCAATAATAATTGCCAATAATGCAACATTAACATCTTTTAACTATGACTGCAACTATTACACACTTGCAACTGACGGCGGTGGCGGCAGCAGTTGCATCGACATGTCTTACTAATAATCAGAGAAATTTTCGTTTCCTCTCTCACTCTCTTGCCTTAGGAAAACTATGCCCCAAACAAACTCAAAATTGCCTGATCGTCATTGCATTCGTACGGAAATTAAAGTTGCAGTCGCGGCAACAGCAGCATCAGCAGCTGAGCGGCAACATGTGGTGGCAATTGACAATATTGTGGTGTGAATCTGTTGTAAAGAGAGTGGAGGTTGAGGCTATACTACTTGAGTACTCTATGTGATCGGGAGAAGTGTGATTGGTTTAAGTTTAGGTTGGTAACAAACAATAATATTTTAGAACTGTAATACAAGCTACTAGTTATAGAGTAACCATTTATCTAGACAGAGGGAAAGGAAGAGCAATTGTCTTTATTGCAAAAAATATCGAAACCTATTTAAAATCCCTAATTTGTTCGCCTTTAAGCCTCATTAAAAATTATGGACTTCGGTGCGTATAAGTATTATTAATATAGTGGATATTTTGAAAAATTGTTTATAACTAATAGCTAGTTATGAAAATTACCAAATATTTTTTGTTGAAATTAAAGCTAAGAGTTCTCCTAATACAACTATGTATTATATCAGATTGGTTTCTGTATGGGTACATTAAAAATATTATAATCTAGATGAGGTATTATAAAACGAATATCTACTAAATACATATTATGGACAACCTGTTCCATGGAAAACATTATTCTTGTATTACAATGCATTATATATTTTTTTAATATAAAAAATATATCTATCATTACACGAATCTTCAATTCTCATTCAATTTGTTGAGTGGTTGACGAATTTTTCTGGTTTTATATTACATTGGAGTAATTTAGATGGCATCCTATTTGCCTGTTGTCAAGAGTAAATTGTATGGGTTTCAAGAAATATGGCATTGCTCCACCATTAGCTCATTCTTTAGAGTCGACTCTGCCACCCCCTAAACAATGTCAATGCCCACAACTTGTTTTGTTGCGGCCCCTTGGTGTTATGGCAGCGCCATAGACCATTCATTTAAGCATCATATGGGATAATTTAAAACATTAATAGTGCAATGCCAATCTTTTTAAGTGTTTATTTACATGCAACAACGCACCAAGCATTTTTTTCCCTAAGACTATCTGTCCCCCAGCCCTCTCTTTCAGGATTTCTTTCGAATTTCATCTTTGAGTGTTACACGTAAGTGTTGGGGGGATGACTGGTCTGGTCGTTGGGAGTTTGGAATTGTGTTGTGTTGTGATATTGTGATTGCATGCTGTGTCATTATTGGGGGTATTTAATTGAAATCACTTCATAACATCACCTTATGGATGCATTCCCGTCATGCAAAGGAGCAGAGAGAGAAGAGGAAACAACTAACTAAAATGTCGATAACTGCAGAGTTTGTAAGAAAAAAATAAAAATGCTGTTAAAATGTTTAGGTATTTAATGAAAAAAGTTATAAAAAGAAGCATCATTTGTGTGTGAAATAATAGTAATAGTAGGTAATTGTAAAGGAGACTTGAGGGAAGAGTCTCCAAAGATGTCCCATGGAGAGCTAGAAGAATTTCTGGAAAATACTTCAATTTTCAGTTTTAACAAAAAAAACTACATATTTTTAGTATTTCTTTTCTGGAAAATTGGTCAAATATTCTTTGAAATGTTGAAAAAAATCTTTATATTATAAAAATTAACTAATGGCCATACCTGCGTATAAGTTATATTAATAGGGCAGTATATTCAATAAACTGCTTTACATTTTTAAGCTCTTCACAAAATCTTTATTTTTTTGTACAAAAACCATCTATACACTTCCGCTCTTCATTTGCTATACATAATTTTTGAAATGGAACCAGAAGTAGTTGAGATATTTCAAGTTGAAAGTATATTTTGGTACATAAACTTCACCGTGTGGCAATTATTTGTCCCAACTATATAAATATTCTTTACCATTTATATATTTTTCTACATTTTCCTATTTTCTCTAAAGATTTTCGAATTTTTTCCCGCCCTCAGAACTCATTAAATATGTAAAGATAAAACCAACTTAATTTTATAATTATAAAATGCATATGCATTCAAATTGGCGCCTTGTTGTTTATCATCTAGTAAAGCGGATTTATCTTGCAGACAAGACTGAGTGTCCACCCAGCAAAAAACCATGAATATCCTTGTGTACATGTCCACCAACGCAACCTTTCAGAATACACACCCTCATGCACTCCGTTGACGTTACACGTACAACACTCCTCCTCTTCCGCCATCGTGAAACAAGAAGGACACAAGAAATTTGCAATTACATTTTAACGTAATTACATTATTTACATTATGCATATTATATGAAATTTTTTAGACAACCATCATTTTAAGCAATGCGATGGGTATAAACACCGGCGGGAGAGAGAGAGAGCGCGCAGGGCCCAACCATACATTGGGCAGGACATTCATGCAAATGCATATGAGTACGTGTTTTGAGAGATGTGTGGACTGGACTGACTAACCATTCGTATGGTCATAGTGGACTTGTCCACTTTAACTATATCATTATGGCTAAGCATATATAATCCTGACAAAATACTCCCTTATGGTAGTTAAAGGCAACAATTACAGCAGCAATGGCCAGCGGACAGAGCGGACTGAAGTGGCAACCAACAAAACATTTAAATTAGAACATGAGTGTCCTTACAAGTTTTATTTTATTTGAGCGAATTTTTTTCGCCAGTTTTTTTTTGAAATGTTATTTGGTCAGAAAGCAGGCGGGGAAGAGTGTGAATTTTCATTAGCATATATTTATTAAAATTATCTGTTGTGAAAAGTGAAGGACGTGTTGGGACATATGTAGCTTTCGACGGTCTTTCACAGACAGAGAGACTGAATGGGTTGTTAACAACTTCGCACGGTAATTATGGTTGATTTGTTTATGCTCCCTGAATATTAATGATCTGTCTTTAATGTTTAATCTGATTTCATTGCATGGGAAATTTGTCTTTGGATAATTATTTTGTGAACAATTCTCCGAATTCGTATCTCTTCGTAATGAAAGATCTATAATTCTTACAAGATTAATTGAATACAGCCTTTTATTATATTATATTATTTTCCAAAAAACGTATCTTAAATGCGTATAAATTATTTTAGAGGACATTGGTACGTATAAGTGCTATTAACTCGTGAACATTGTTGCGTATAAGTATTATTAATACGTTGCTTGCAGGACATAGGTGCGGATAAGTATTACTAATTCATAATTCAGGAATTATGTGCGGATATTCCATCCGAATAAACATTAAGAATTAACTAACAAATTTAAATTTTGTTTTTAAGAAAATAAACACACGAATTCTTAATTTTAAAATCCTAAACGGTGAATATTAGAAATCTAAGTCTAAGATTGCACAATGGGACAAAAATGTGATCAAACGGCTTCATATGGAAATGATTGCCTTCAAAGCATAAAAGGGAAAAATTATCAGGTGAAACAAATATGTTGAAGAAAATTTCTTTAGGAACATATGATGAATTAATATCTCAAATCATGAAAAATAAATAATAATCATATGTCTTGAAAAATAAATAATACTCATTCGCATTATAAAATTCAATTTTACATTCAAAAGGAGTTATGAATTATTTGATATATTTCTCACTTTTTAGGTAAACATTAATGACAATTCGCATCTAAAAAGAGGTTATTTCCTTAAATATAAAAAATTTCAGGAACTTCATTAGAAGCCAACATATTTATTTCGAATTTGAGACAAACTTGTGCGTTATCGAATAGTGTAATCAATAAAATTTAAATTATTTGAAATTGGAACTCTATGCGTATGAGTGTTATTAATACATAACTGTTTGTAGGAAATCCTAAACTTTTTTCTTCACGATACTAAAGCTAACACGTCTGCAGTGATTTTCTATTCTTCAGACTTTTAGTAATACTTCCAAAACTCTGTTTAAAATCACTAAAAAAAGAAATTTTATCTTTTATTATACCCTCACTTTAGTGTGACGAGGGTATATATCATTTGCTACGGAAAAAAGTGTAACACGTCGAAGGAGTGACCTAAGACCCCAAGTATGTTCGGAGGAAATCCGTTTTGGGTCATTTTAAGTCGAATGAGCAATGTCCGTCCGTCTGTCTGTCTGTCTGTCTGTCTGTCTGTCTGTCTGTCTGTCTGCTGGCTGGTGCGCACGATAACTCTCGAAAGGAGAAACCGATTGACCTCAAATTTGGTATGTGGTAATATTTTTTTCTATCTCCGGCTAAGTTCGAAGATGGGCCATATTGGTCCACTCCTTCTAGTACCTCCCCCACAAAGGGTTAAAATGTTGTGAAATATTGATTCTTTAATAACTGCTATACTACTTATTCGAATCTTTTGAAATTCCACACATAGTATTAGCTTATTAGTCGTTATCAACTCGAGAAAAATGGGCAAAGTCGCCACGTCCCTTTTGGTACCTCCCACACAAATGCACCATTTTGCACCAAAAGTTAACAGCTTATAACATTAATAACAGTGTATAAAAATACTTGAAATTTTGTACAGTATTATACTTTTATATTGCCTACAGTCCAGGAAAAAATGGGTGTTGTTGTCACGCCCCTTTTGGTACCTCCCACACAAAGGTACCTTTTTGCACCAAAAGTTAACAGCTTATAACATTAAAACCAGTGTATAAAAATACTTGAAATTTTGTACAGTGTAATGTTTTTATAGTGTCTATAGCCCTGTGAAAAATGGGCGTTATTGCCACGCCCTCTTTGTACCTCCCACACAAAATGCCCAAATCATACCACAATTTAATGTCTCATAACGTTTATACCAGAGCACATAAATGCTTATAAGTCGGCACAGTGCAATGAATTTAAAGTATCTAATGTTCAGCAAAAAAAAAGGTGTATTTGATAAACCCCTTCTGGTACCTCCCACACAAATTGACAGAATTAAATTCGAGTAATTTCAATATTACATTACTCACAAAGTGAGGGTATACCTTAGTCGGTTTACCCGACTGAAACTTTCTTACTTGTTTTTTATCGTAATTGTTAATCAAAACTTTCCTATTATTGGATTAAAGGAAATTTGTTACAATAATTTACCTGAATCGTTTCTAAAATCCTAAACTTTATTCTTCCTTGATATAAAGCTAACACTTCACCAGAGATTTTCCATTCTTAAGACTTTTTGTAATACTTCCAAAATTCAGATTAAAATCACTAAAATAAAATTTTATCTCTTATTATTTTTTAATCCTTCTAAGATTGATGACTTATTCTCTGTCGTTCTCAACTGTTTATCAAAATCATTTAATTATCTCTCAAAGCCAAACATTCAAAACATAGATCATAGTTCCTATTTTCGAAATGTTTTTATTGGAATATAAACACAACAGTTCTGTCAACATTTTCTTATCGTCCGATTCTTATTTATGGTTAAAAAAGAAAATTTAAGTAAAATGGTTTTCCCCTTTTTGTGCCCACTGTTTTAAGCCACTGTGTAAATATTAAAGCCTGGGTTCAGATCATTTGAAGCCCGAATATTTATCTTGAATTTGAGACTAACTTGTGCGTTATCGAATAGTGTAATCAATAAAATTGAAATTATTTGAAATTGGACATCTATGCGTATGAGTGTTATAAATACAGCACTATTTTTAGGAAAACCTGGAAAACTCGAAATTGTTGCTAAAAGCCTAAATTTTTTCTTCACGAAACTAAAGCTAACACTTCAGCAGAGACATCCAATTCTTCAGACTTTTTGTAATGCTTCCAAAACTAATTTTAAAATCACTAAAAATTTGAATTTTATCTTTTATTATTTTTTAATCGTTGCATTAATGATTATTCTCTGTCGTTCTTAATTGTTAATCAAAAAATTCCTATTACTGGGTTAAGGGCATATTGGCACAATAATTTAAAAATATGACCGACAACCAATTAAATTTATATTATTTAATATTGTTCATTTGTCATTAGATACTCCAAAAACTTTACGACGAAAATTAAACTATTTAAGAATTTAGAAATATTTCTAAAAATGAATGAAAATGAATTAATTTCTTATAATTATACTAATTTCTTTCCAACTGTTTTTGGTGAAATGTAAACAAATTACTTCTGCCAACATTTTCTCATCCCAGCGTTCCAGGTTTCTCTGTAAAGCATGGAGCAGAATTGCCATCTGTTTATTAATGATCTTCAAAACTAATCAGCTATCTACATAAATACATTCTGCTGCAATTTTTCCTTATACAAGTACTCCAAAATCCTTTATTTTTATGTACAATATATCTGGTCCAGATGGCGTATGAGTATTATAAATTGGCCATCGGTTTTGAAAAACTGTCCATAACACTGACCATTGCTCATACACTTCAAATGTTTTTTCTTTGAAAGTAAACACTACACTTATGCAAACATTTTCCCATCCTCAGTCTCCCGGTATTGGCTCTAAAATACGGAGCTAAACTGGCGTATATTTAAGAATACTCTTCAAAACAAATCAGCTATAAAGTTAAATACATTTTACTACGATTTTTCTTTTTAAAATACTCTAAAATCCTTTATATTTATTTCCAAGATGCAAATTTTTTTCTTAAATTACTAAAAACCCTTAAATTTTCCCTCAAAAATAAATTTTAAAATCTGGACATGCTGGCGTATTAGTACTATTAATAAACCAACGAATCAGAAAAATCCATAACTTTGGTCACGGCTCATACATTTGAGATATTTTTCTTGGAATATAAACACAACACTTCTACGGACATTTTCTCATCCTCATTCTCCCAGATTTACCTCCAAAATACGGCGCTAAAATGACAACTCTAAGAACACTCTTCTTTTTAGGATTTCTCATTTCAAAATCTTCCTTTCTCCGGCTAAGGAGTGTATAGCGATGCTACTCTTTTTGCTGCTGCTCCCTTTTGTCAGTTTGTATTACTATCTAACATTTATATTTCGGAATTTTACTCTCCAAGTGTAACAGGATATAAGAAACCTTGAACGGTTAACACTTATACTTCCCTTAGAGAGCGATATCCGTTTTCCTTAGCTCGCACGGAGTATGAGTATTTAAGGGATGAGTACACCAAAAAATTGAATGACTTTGAGTGTAGATGGTACAAATGTGGTTCAAAGCAATTTTCTTTGTTTTCTTTTTTGTCTGGGCAACATAAAGGAAGAAAGACAAACTGTTTTGTGGGCAAAACGTAAAAGGACATTGCTGCGCCATAAGACAGTGACAAATAAGTCTTGTGAGATATTCTGAATGCCTGGTTGGAAATAGAGTAACAAAAAGAGAAAGAAATAGTAAAAACTAACAATAATGACTTTGTTAAACTGAAGGTGGTTTTTGGAGGACATTATTGTAGTGTTCTTGTTTACTCGCAACCAAGAAGAGAAGTGGATAGTTTGTTCAGGTTTTTGTTTTCTTTGTTAGTTTGTAGCGCCTTCCCACACTTCCAAACTTCATCATGATATTGTGACTTTTTCATCACGAAATAAAAAGTCACTTCTACCCCTTTTTTGTGTGACTCGTGTGAAGTTCTAAGCTACAAATTGATTCATGCCAGAACTTCTGCGCCACCAGCCCTTTGTCCTCTCCCCATTTTCCTTCCCATGTTGTGATGACTGCTGATGTTGTGGGTACACAATCGTGTTGGTTGGGTGTGTGTCTCCCCATATTCATGCTTGACATTTGCTGTGTGCCATGGAATGGTCACATAATTGTCTTTGGTGTATAATAGTCATGTTTTGTTTCTGTGGAAATTGTTCTTGTAGCTTTGTTGGGTGGTTCGTTCGTTGTTAAGTTGACTAATTAAAACGAACAATACGAAATTAATTACAACACTCATGATAGACACAAAAACAGTAACACTCTGAACGCTTTTATTATTTGTTGCGATATTATGTGAAGGCTTCACTTCAATGCATTTATGATAACGACAAGACCGAACGAACGAATAATGGTAGTTTAGTGGCAGTAAGGGTATTCACATGAAGTCGTCACAGTACTCAATTGTAAGATATTAATATCAGGTATCAGAATTTGACTTTGTACGAGTAATAGATGTCTGGAGCAATTATTGCAATGGGATTTTGGATAAAAAATTGTATAGTTAAAATTTTACAAGCATTTGCTTAGATTGGGATGTCTTGGAATTAGGATTATTCAGGGTATTAATAACAACTTTGAATCAGGCCACATTTCAATACACGAAATTTAAGAAAAAAGGGTAAGCCGTTGAAATTTAAGATAAATAAATTAAATAGCACTTTTTAGTGATGTAATCTGAATTTTGGATGGGGAAGAAAGGAATCTGAAGTTGACAAAATCACTGCTGACGTTTAAGCTTTATATTGCAGAAGACAACATCTTAGGATTTTAGCAACAATTTAAAGTTGTCCATCCTTTTTTAAAAAAGTGCAGAATTATTAATACTCATACGCATGGAGGTACAATATTAAATCATTTAAATTTAATTGGTTACTCTATTCGATAAAGGCCAAATTAGGCTCAATTTCTAGGTAAGTATTTGTGTTTCAAATGACGCGAACGTTGATTTAACATTGGTACTGTGGTTTAAGTACAGTGGCCCCAACAAAAAGGAAGAATAGATTTATAGCAATAATATTTATTTAAAAATAATTATTTGAGTTTAGTATATCAAATATTCAATACTCAATTAGTATATCAACAATATTAATAACAAAATAAATATTAATTTAAAGAATTATTGCTCTAAATAATTTTTGTTGTGCCCACTGTACTTAAACACATGTGTTGATGTAAAACCTATGTTCACATCGTTTCAAGCCCGCATATTTATCTTGAAATTTAGACCAATATGGGTTCTGTCGAATAGTGTTAACCATAAATTTTAAGTGATTAAATATTGGACCTCAACGCGTATGAGTGTTATTAATATATCACTGTTTTTAGAAAAGGGAGCAAAACTCGACATTGTTGCAAAAATCCTAAATTTGTTTCTGCCTGAGTCTTAAGATAACACTTCAGCAGAGATTTTCCATTCTTCACATTTTTGTAATACTTCTAAAACTCAGACTAAAGTCACTAATAGGTGAAAATTATATTTTTATTCTCTGTTGTTCTTAATTGATAAAAAATGGTATTCCTATTATTGGATTAAAGAATTTTGGTGAAATAATTTAATTTAGTTTATATTGGTCTTCAATACCTATGAGTGATATTAATACGTCAGTGGTTTTAGAAAAGGGTCTTTAACTTAAAATTGCTGCCAATATGTAATTTTTTCCTATTAAACATCAGTAATGTCATTACTTTACTTTACTACAAATACAAAATTTCTATAAAATATTCTATAAATATAAAATTTTTCAGAAATGTCTAAGAAATTCTCTATAAATACAAAATTTCTAAAAAAACTTTCTATAAATACAAAATTTCTAAGAAATTTTCTATAAATACAAAATTTCTAAGAAATCTTCTATAAATACAAAATATTTAAGAAATTTTCTATAAATACAAAATTTCTAAGAAATTTTCTATAAAAATTGCAAATAGTGGGCGGCGAAAATGTGGGCGCGGCAAATCGTTTGTTTGTCTGTCTGTTTGTGTGTTTGTTCCACTGCAGTTCTGCTGGCAGTCTACGTCAGTGGTCCAAAAATGGACGGGGTCGGAAATATGGGGCAACGAAGTGGACCGGGTCCAGCTAGTTTCCTATAAATACAAAATTTTTTAGAAATTTTCTATAAATACAAAATTTCTCCGAAATTTTCTATAAAAAAAAATTTCTCAGAAATTTGCTATAAAAACAAAATTTCTAAGAAATTTTCTATAAATACAAAATTTCTAAGAAATTTTCTATAAATTCAGAACTTTTAAGAAATTTTTTATAAATTCAGAATTTTTAAGAAATTTTGTATAAATTCAGAATTTTTAAGAAATTTTGTATAAATTCAGAATTTTTAAGAAATTTTCTATAAATACAAAATTTTTAAGAAATTTTCTATAAATAAAAAATTTCTAAGAAATTTTCTATAAATACAAATTTTTTAAGAAATTTTCTAAGAAATTTTCTATAAATACAAAATTTCTAAGAAATTTTCTATAAATACAAAATTTCTATGAAATTTTCTATAAATACAAAAATTCTAAGAAATTTTCTATAAATACAAAATTTCTAAGAAATTTTCTATAAATACAAAATTCTATAAAAAAGAAATTTTCCATAAATACAAAATTTCTAAGAATACAAAAAGAATTCTATAAATAAAAAATTTCTAAGAAATTTTCTATAAATAAAAAATTTCTAAGAAATTTTCTATAAATAAAAAATTTCTAAGAAATTTTCTATAAATACAAAATTTCTAAGAAATTTTCTATAAATACAAAATTTCTAAGAAATTTTCTATAAATACAAAATTTCTAAGAAATTTTCTATAAATACAAAATTTCTAAGAAATTTTCTATAAATATAAAATTTCTAAGAAATTTTCTATAAATACAAAATTTCTAAGAAATTTTCTATAAATACAAAATTTCTAAGAAATTTTCTATAAATACAAAATTTCTAAGAAATTTTCTATAAATACAAAATTTCTAAGAAATTTTCTATAAATACAAAATTTCTAAGAAATTTTCTATAAATACAAAATTTCTAAGAAATTTTCTATAAACACAAAATTTTTAAGAAATTTTCTATAAATACAAAATTTTTAAGAAATTTTCTATAAATACAAAATTTCTAAGAAATTTTCTATAAATACAAAATTTCTAAGAAATTTTCTATAAATACAAAATTTCTAAGAAATTTTCTATAAATAAAAAATTTCTAAGAAATTTTCTATAAATACAAAATTTCTAAGAAATTTTCTATAAATACAAAATTTCTAAGAAATTTTCTATAAATACAAAATTTCTAAGAAATTTTCTATAAATAAAAAATTTCTAAGAAATTTTCTATAAATACAAAATTTCTAAGAAATTTTCTATAAATACAAAATTTCTAAGAAATGTTATGTCTGGATTTCTACGAAATTTTCTAAAAATAAAAAATTCTAAGAAATTTTCTATAAATAAAAAATTTCTAAGAAATTTTCTATAAATAAAAAATTTCTAAGAAATTTTCTATAAATACAAAATTTCTAAGAAATTTTCTATAAATACAAAATTTCTAAGAAATTTTCTATAAATACAAAATTTCTAAGAAATTTTCTATAAATACAAAATTTCTAAGAAATTTTCTATAAATACAAAATTTCTAAGAAATTTTCTATAAATACAAAATTTCTAAGAAATTTTCTATAAATACAAAATTTCTAAGAAATTTTCTATAAATACAAAATTTCTAAGAAATTTTCTATAAATACAAAATTTCTAAGAAATTTTCTATAAATACAAAATTTCTAAGAAATTTTCTATAAATACAAAATTTCTAAGAAATTTTCAATAAATACAAAATTTCTAATAAATTTTCTATAAAGACGAAGTTTCTAAGAAATTTTCTATAAATACAAAATTTTTAAGAAATTTTCTAGAAATAAAATTTGTTTAAGAAATTTTGTAGAAATACAATTTTCTAAGAAATGTTCTTTAAATAAAAAATATCTAAATAAATATATTTTGCATTTTTCGTATGATTGTTTGACGTTCTTTTGCTTGAATTAATGAAATTGAGGCTATTAAATAATAAATCTGGTTAAAATGCAATTAAATTCAAATTATTTAAATTGGACCTCGATGCGTATGAGCGTTATTAATATATCAGTGTTTTAAAAAATGATGGGAAATTATAAATTTTTGCTAAAACCTTAAACCTGTTACTTTTGAAACCTAAAGCTAACAATTCAGCAGAGATTTGCCCTTCTTAAGATTTTTTTGTATTACTTCTAAAACTCGGAGTAAAATCACTAAAAATTAAAATTTTATTTTTAAATCACTCTAATGGTGATTTCGTTTCTGCAAAAAAGTAGAGCATTTTCGTTGTCCTTTTTCCGAAAACTGGACTTTTCTAGCATATTTTGGAATTGACATAGGAGCCAAATTTTATTCGGGGGACTACATCAGTTCCTTCTAAAAATGCATTTATTTTTTCGAATTTCGCGGAAACAATGGAACATTTTTTCAGAATCAAAATCACCATAAGATTAACGACTTATTCTCTGGCGTTCTTAATTTTGAAACAAATTATTGGATTACAATAATTTTAGCGCAATACTTTAAAAAAGGGGACAACTACTTAATTTTATGTTATTTAATATATAAATTGCTGCCAAAATTCATTTTTTCTGCCTATTAACAACATTAGCTATGGTAATCTAATATTCATATTTTTTGCATTGAAATAAAATTATTTTAAGGAAATAAAATGTACCGTAATTTTTAAGCATTCTAAAATTAATGAATTATTTACTTTTCGGATGCTTATTTGATTTCACTAAATACAAAAATCTGGCCGATATACAGTTAAATTCAAATCATTTAAAATTGGACCTCTGTGCGTATGAGTGTTATTAATACATCACAGTTTTTAAACAATTATGGAAAACTCAAAATTGTTGCAAGAATCCTAAACTTTTTTTCTTTCAGAACATAAAGCTTACACTTCACCGAAGATTTTCTCACTGTCACGTTATTTTCCATAGGCTCAAAAACTTAGATTTGCATTACTTAAAAACCAAATTTTATTTTTAATATTTTTTAATCGTTCTATGATTATTGCCAAACCTTTTTTTTTTTAAATTAAAAAAATTAAATTTGAACCGGACTTAAAGATATTATAATACGGCGAATAACCATACTGTTTCGCTATATGAAACTTTTCTGGGTATATGGCAGTATCATGAATGCCACGATTGCCCCCTTCAATGCCAAACTCATCATGGAAACTCCAGCCAAAGCGTGGTTTATTATGAATGTTATATTTAATACAAGACTACTAGTAGCACATGCCACAACAAAAAACCGGAATATAAGTATGCATGAGGAGTTCCAGGACCTGCGAGGAACTGGGACAGGAGCAGCAGCAGGAAATGCCGCAAATATGACACTATAACATTATGAGCAGCAGCATCGAGAACAACACTTCATAATACATAATACAATGTACTGAAAATAAAAATAATAATAATAGTGACGGTGTTCACCACACAACATAGTTGTGTTGTTTTTGGCAGCGTAACAAACCTTAAGGGAGTGGTGATGCTGTTTCCTGTTGTCGAAGACCACAGTTTTTGGTTTAGAGCAGAGTTGCTGCTTTAGGGTTCATGTGTGGAACATTGGCAAAATAATACAAAATTGTTGTCATGGACGGAGTATGTAGAGCAGTAATGTGGTTTCACAGGAGTTTCACAATGTAAATAAATTATTTACGTGTAACCATTGTTTTGGGTTAAATGACGTTTAAAATAAGGTGGTGATAATGTAAATGGTGACCAAGTGACTTTGTTTAAATTAAATGGATAGATTAGCTGCATTAGCAGGAAAAAAGAATTATAAAAGTTGACAATGAAGTGTAAAGTTTTCAAGATCAAACAAATTAAGAGAAGCAAAAAAACTGAATACTTGGTTGAGATATGTATATGGCTACAGATCATAATATATTAAATGCAAATATATTGTATTTAAAGTTAAGAAACGATAAAATCAATCATTTTTATTTGGGACATTCTGGCGTATTACTATTATTAATTCAGTGATATTTTTGGAATTGGCCTTATTTTTATCGATTTTATTTGATTAAGTGGCCATAAAGTGACACAAAGTAATTAACAGAACCTAATCATTATATATTTCAAGAGGTCTATACATTACACTTTTCAAAAGGTTAAATATTAAATTGAAAATTTCAATTAAAACATTCATAAACTACTTTATGTCCTCCAATTTATTTAAAGGTCTGCAAAATTGCCCAGTTTGTTGGTAAATAATTTCACTTGGCTGGAAGATGTAGTTACAAAATATCCAACAAATTCCCAGAAAATATTTTACATAATACCTATACCAATTAGCAATGAAGATCACTTTTTAATTGAAATTTCCTCAACATAAATTTTCAACTTTATTACAAAACATTTACAATATCTTCCCTAAAGGTCCTTAAACTACTTGATATATTTATTACCCCTTCCTTGTAATCATACCTCAATTACAAGTATTTTTATGTTTCGCATTTTCTGTACAAAGTTTCTGTGTTTTTTTTTTGTCAGTAAATTATATCACCAACAACAGACGGGATATCTCAAAATGAAACAAAGCCGAAGTTCATTAAAAACAGCTCATTTCAGGGCATTGTTGCTGAATTATTTCAAAAAACGAATTACGAAAAATTATGATAATAAAATATATATGACAGCTTTCAATTAAGCAGATGTTGTTGGTGGCGGTGGTGGAACAGGGGAATAACTGAAATGAATTTCATATATTTCTCTCTCTCTCTCTCTCTGAACAACCACAATAACAATAATAATGTATGTAATTAAGTGTAATTAGCAAAACAACATTTGCCCGTCAACATTCGGTTTTGAATTTTTAAAAAGGAAATTGCAAATTTTCAATTAAAAAACGAAACAAAACGGCACGCCAATGTGGCGACTGACTGACTTATTGCTGCTGCTGCTGCTGCCGCTGAGGAGGTGGAGCAATGGCACATAATTAATATTGTTGGAGCAAACAAAATATTCAATTGACAAGACACCAACAATCAATTGGAATTGAAAAAATGGGATTTGGTTAAACGAGAATTTAATAAACTTATGAAACAATAAAAATAATATCTCTGATATTCAGATATTTTAGCTGTTTAAGATATTTTAAAAACTATAATAAACCAATTTTAAAAGGGTGCTCCGGTGTTGACTTTTATTTATTCATATTTTTTTTGAAAAATCATTCTTATCCAACAATTTTTTACAAAACTTTTAGGATTTATGATTAAAACATAAAAACAATATATAGACAATGAATTTCTAATAATTTGCACTAACAAATCTTATCATAAAATACAAGAAAATGTATTATAAATTTTCCAAAGGAAGTTTACTGAAATTTAGTTTGTATTAGTAAAATAAATTAGAAAGAGAAAAAGGCAAAATATAAAATATTTACAAATCCCTTCTAAAAAACTATCAAATAATAACTGTACAAATTCTTAATAAAAATACAATAACAAATAAAATGTATATTTTCGTCAAAGTTTGAGATAAAAAAATAACACTCTATATTTAAAAAATCATATCTAAAAGATAAAACGTTCATGTAAAAAAAGCCAATTGGAAGTTATGCCAAAATCTATTTTGAAAACAAATTCTAAAAGAAATAAAATTTATTTTATATTAGCTATGAAATCTAATATTCAGATTTTTTGCAAACTTAAATTAATATCACTGATAAGGGAATAAAATTTACAATATTTTATAAGCATTCTAAAATGAATCAATTATTTACATTTCAGATGATTATTTGATTTTCCTTAAAAAAAATTTTCTGGCCGACATACAATTAAATTCAAATTATTTTAAATTGGACCTCTGTGCGTATTAGTGTTATTAATACATCACTGTTTTTAAACAATTATGGAAAACTCTAAATTGTTGCTAAAATCATAAACATTTTTCTTCCTGAACATAAAACTAATACTTCAGCAAATATTTCCTCAGCTTCAGATTATATCCTATTCCATCCAAAACTCAGATTTGGAGCACTTCAAAGTGATAAAAATCAAATAACATTATTTTTTCGTCGCAGTTTGAGGTCTAAGAAAAGGATTCTGAGTATGAGGAAATCTCAGCGGAAGTGTTTAGTTAAAGTTCCATGGAGAAAATTGGTTGAATTATAGCGCCAATTTAATGTTTTAACAATTTTGCAAAAAAAAAATACTAAATTAATAATAGTCATACGCAACAGTGTCCAATATTAATAGATTTCAAACAAATAGAAAAGCAATAGGATATCATATATTTTTGTCAAAGTTTGAAAATTCAAGGATAGAAGACTGAGTACGAGAAAGTGATTTTCATTAAGAAATCCTATAATAAAACACGACAATCGTATTTTTTAGTCTTATTTTGAGAAACAAAAAAGGATTCTGAGATTTCGAAAATATCAGAGACAGTGATTAGATTGCATATTTAAAAATCATATCTAAAAAATGATACTTTCTAATAATAAAAATAAATTTGACATAAATTGGAAAATTCAAGACGAAATAAAATTAATTTGTTGGTCAAAAGCCGGCGTTAACTTTTGGTTCTTTGGATAAAATTTGTTGAATGAAACGCTAGTGAATTAATAATAGTCATACGCAACCGTGTCCAATGCACGAGTATAAAATAACATTAAAATACAGTATCATTTATTTTTGTCAACGTTTTAGATTCAAGGAACGAAGTCTGAATATGAAAACATAACTTCATTTAGCAAATCTTATAAAATATACGACAATCTTAGTTTTATGTCAAAGAATGGAATTCTGAGTATGTGGAAATCTCAGCTAAAGTTTCTAGTTTAAGTTCCATGGGAAAAATTTGTGCATTTATAGCAATAATTTAAAGGTTTAGGATTAAAAAAACACTACTGAATTAATAATAGTCATACGCAACGGTGTCCAATGTTAATATATTTAAAATAATGGAAAAATCTCACATATTTTTGTCAATGTTTGATATTCAAGATAACAAGACTGAGTATGGGAAAGTAATTTTCATTGAAAAATCTTATAATAAAATGTATTTTTTAGCCAACTTTTGAAATATATCAGCGAAAGTATAAAAAAATATACTTTCAAATAATAAAACAAATCTGACATAAATTGTAAAATTTAGGACGAAATAAAATTTATTTGTTCGTCAAAATTCGAGGTACAAGAAAAGGATTCTGAGTGTGAGCAAATATCAGCCGAAGTGATTACTTTTAATTCCATGGACAAAATGTATTGAAAAAGTTTTTGCCTTTAACAAATCTTACAATAAACTACGACAATCTAGGTTTTTTGTCCAAGTTTGAGATACAAGAAAATAATTCTGAGTATGTGGAAATTTCAGCTGTACTTTCTAGTTTCAATTCCATGGACAAAATTTGTGCTATTATAGCAACAATTTAAAGTTTTGTATATTTTCCGAAAACACTACTGAATTAATAATAGTCATACGCAACGGTGTCCAATATTAATATATTTTCATTAAGAAATTCTATAATAAAACACGACAATCGTATTTTTTAGTCAAATTTTGAGATACAAGAAAATGATTCTGAGATTAAGGAAACATCAGTGTTTAGTCAAATTTTGAAATACAAGAAATGGATTCTGAGATTGAGGAAATATCACCGAAAGTGTTTAGTTTACATATTTAAAAATCATGTCTACAAAATAAAACTTTCAAATAATAAAAACAAATGTGATATAAATTGGAAAAGTCAAGAAGAGATAAAATATGTTTTTTTGTCAAAATTAGAGATACAAGAAGATGATTCTGAGTATTGGAAAATCTCCGCGGAAGTGTCTAGTTTTAGTTCCATGGATAAAATATGTTGAATTATAGCAAAAATTTAAAGTTTTAGCAATTTTTCAAAAACACTACTGAATTAATAATAGTCATACGCAACGGTGTCTAATATTAATATGTTTAAGATAAATAGAAAAGCAATAGGATATCAAATATTTTTGTCAATGTTTGAGATTCAAGGAAAGAAGACTGAGTATGAAAAAGTCAATAACATCGTATTATTTAGTTCTGAGATTGAGAAAAGATCAGAGAAGTTGTTTAGTTTACATATTTAAAAATCATGTCAAGAAACATAAAACTTCAAAGGAAAAGATACACAATTTAATGGCACCAATTTAATGATTAATTAATTTTTAAAAAACACTGCCGAATTTATAACAGTCATGCGCCACGGTGTCTAATATATTAATAACTTTAAAATACGATATAATTTATGTTTGTCAACCTTTTACATTCCAGCAAAGAAGTCTGAGTATTAGAAAGTAATTTCTAATAACAAATATTATAATAAAACATGATAATCTTAGTTTTCGTTTGATATACACAGAAATGATTCGGGGTATAAGAAAATCTCAACGGAAGTGTTAAGTTTTAGTTCCATGGACAAAATTTTTATCGTAGCAACAATTTAAAGTTTTGGCAAATTTTTTTTTTTTTTGGCAAAAAGTAATTTCCACTTACAATTCTTAAAAAACCCGATAATCCTATGTTTTCGTCAAAGTTTGAGATACAAATAAAGGATTCGGAGTATGAGGAAACCTCTGCGGAAGTGTTTAGTTCAAGGTCCAAAGACAACAGTTGTTGAATTAGGGAAACAAATTAAATTTTTAGCCATTTTTTAAAAACACTTCTGAATTAATAATAGTCATACGCAACAATGTCCAATATTAACATATTTGAAATTAATGGAAAAACGGTAGGATAATATATATTTTTGCCAAAGAAAGCAGTCTGAGTATGTCTGAGCAAGATTTTTCGTCACAGTTTGATATAAAAGATAAAGATCTTCCGGTAAAGTTAATAACTTTAATTTGGATCACTGTTATGTATGAACATTATTAATACAATATTTTTTTGCATTTGCACAATATTTCGAATATTATTTCCTAAAGTAGAATTACAATATTATTGGCATAACATTTTCAAAGTCTGTCTCTTTATTTATCATCTAAAGTTCCGAGGAAATTGATAAAACTTCCACTGTGATTTTTAACAAAAACGAGTAAAATATATTTAAATGGTGACAAGATTTCTATTTTATCTAAATTAAGTTTTAGATACATTAAAAAAATATATTTCAAATCTAAATTGTTTTGACGTTCATTCAATACGAAGGACATTTATACTGGACATTACGGCGTATGATTGTTATTAATTCACAAGTTTTTGTTCTAAAGGGTCCAAACCTTTGTGACGTTAACCGCTTTTCTTTGAAAACATAAACTATATTTTAGTCATAAGTTTCTCATTTACAAAATCATCTTATTTGAAATTGTAAGAGTTGTAACGCCTCTTCGAAGACAAGTTGTTCAAATTTTTGCATTTAGCACATTAAATCAATGCCTAGGAAAGTTAGTAATAAATATTTATAGATCGGAATATCAGATCCAAATCTTTAATTTTCAGAAACGCAATTAATTTGCTGTAATTTTGATAAACTGTAATTTTGGACATCATTGCGTATAAGTATTATTAATTCACAGTATTTTTGAAAAAATTAATGAAACATTCAATTCTGAATAAACTTCTTTATGATTTTAATTTGAAACATAAAGCCAACAATTGAGCGCTTATTTTATCATCCTTAAATTTTAAATAATTTATTAAATTCTGACTAAAATTCCTAATAAAAAATATATTTAAATTTTAAAATCGGTCAGAAGTTTAATGATCAATTTTTACTTATAGAAAATTTCTTTACAAGAATTTATATTTTATTGAAATGTTAATATATCTTTCAACTATATTTTGTTGGGAATTATTTCTTCTGTCATTTCTCATTCCCAAAATTTTTTCACTCCCCTGTACAGTCCCCTATTATCAATGTAATGATATCTTGCAGACCATCTTACTATGCTAACCATTATAGATGTCTTGGCCACCTTTAAGAGCATTAAGTTTATGGTTTTAAAATCAGGAGGGGAAGGGAAGAGAATCTCGCAAGGAAACCAGGGAATCGATAAAAGAGGGAGTACTTCAGAAGAGAGAGAGGGAAACCAGGGAAACATTTCGGAACAATGCCTGCACAACTGATGGCCAAGGCATTCAAACCATTCAGTCAGTCAGTGAGTTGTTTTGTTCGTTTGTGGCACTTACCACTTACAACGTTTACAACAAAAGACTCTCTCCCCGAAAAAGGAAACGTTTCGACATTAATTTTAAGTTCCTTTCTTTGGTCTCGTTTGTTTTCAGTTTTTGTTTTTTTGGACAGCCATTTTTCTGCCTTCTGGCGCTAATTCATTTATTTATGTTTATTTCATTTTTAGTGCAAATGTTGCAAATGTCTGCAATGGTTGCAGTCGCTGCTGCTGCAGTTGTGGTCTCATTGCTGTTACTCATAGTTTATGTTTTGGTTAAGTCCCGGGAAGTAACGTAGAGAACTTCTTCATTGGGTTCTTAATTCGTTATGCTTTTCTTGAGTCACATGAAGATGAGGATGATGATGGGAATCATTATGACAAAAGACTTTAAAGATGATGATGAGCATATTTATTATTCTTTATTCAGGCTATGACCATCGAAGTGGGTGTGTCCTTTTTTACAATTTCTTATTCTTGCAATTAAATATTATTCCTGTGTGTTGTTACTGTTGTTGTTGTCAGTTGCGGCCACATTTCTCTTGAGTTGCACAAATTAAAATTGCAAATCGATTGTTCCTGAGGACGAACATGATGGAGGGACTGTTAGAGAGCTGCACTGACCATTCCCTGGCTTACAAATTAGAGGAGAGGGGTAGAGGGAATGTTCTGTCTTCACTGACATCTGCACGGTTTCTTTGGTGGTTGTATGGCAAAAGGTTATAAATTAAATTAATTTTAATTACCGCATATATCTTTATAAATGCCATGGTATTAATAACTTGTTGGCAACATTGTTGCAAGTTTTTGTTTTGTAATAAATGAGAAAGCCATAAGTATTGAAACGTGATGAGGAATAAATTAGTAAAGGATAGGATACAGGTTGCAAAGGAAGTTTCCAGCAAATTTTGTTATGTTATTGAAAGGTAAAAATTTTGAAAAAACGAGAAATTTGAAAGAGGTCATTAACAGTCCTAACTAATATTTTAAATATGAAATTGTCAAAAAATAATAAAAAATCTGGCTTCAATTTAAGCCTAAATCAAAGAAATGGAAGAAAATTAATCAATAAATAATATTAAATTTTTCCTTGATATTTGTAAAATTTTTGGATACAAGAAAAGGAATCTGAGTATGAGGAATTCTCAGCCGAAATGTTTAGTTTAAGTTACATGAAAAACATTTGGTTTAAATTAAGCAAAAGTGCAAAGTTTCAGTAATTTTTCAAAAACGCTACTGAATTAATAACATTCATACGCAATGGTGTCCAAAACTAATGTTTTTAAAATATCTGGAGAACGAATAAAATTTCATGCATTTTTGTAAGGGTTTTAGATTTATGGAAATTAGTCCTTCATATTTGTCAATGTTTTAGAACAAAAAATGTATCCTGGGTATAATGTAAACTCAGCAGTTTTTAGTTTTCGATCCATGGAGAACATTGTTGAATTGTATCAACTATTCAAAGTTTTAGCATTTTTTCAAAAACATTACTGAATTAATAATAGTCATACGCAATGGTGTCCAAATTAAGATTTTTGAAATATCTGATAAACAAATAGATTTACATGAATTTTTGTTAAGGTTTTAGATTTGGGGAAAGGAGCCTAAGTATGAAAAATAAGAGATCACGTTTAGCAGCAATTGTATTAACTACAAGCCCACCCGTCCTCACCTACCTTATTTTTGTCAAAGTTTAGATATAAGTAAAATATGCAGAGTAAGAGCAAATCTCAGCAGAAGTGTGTAGTTTTAGTTCCACGGAAAACATTTGTTGAATATCAGCAACAAAATCATATTTGAGGATTTTTTCAGAAACAATACTGAATTAATAAAAGTCATACGCAATGGTGTCCAATATTAATATTATTAAAATAACCGAAGAACAAAAAAAAAAATATGGGCATTTTTGTCAGTCTTTCCTAAAAAACTAAAAATCATATCTTAAATATAAAATTTTCAAAATATTATATGAAATCTGATATTAAATTGAGCACTATTTCAAGAAATATTTGAAATCAAAAATCAACAACATATAATATGTATATTTTCCCTCATTTTTGTCAAAGTTTCAGAGACTGTAAAACGATTCTGAGTATGAGGAAATATCATAAGAAATGTATAGTTTAAGTTCCACGAAAAACATATGTTGAATTATAGCAACAATCTAAAATTTTATCAATATTTCAAAAATAACACTGAATTAATAATAGTCATACGCAACGTTGTCCAACTCAATCTTTTTAAAATAAACGAAAAACAAATACAGTTACATGCATTTTTTTTAAGTTATAGATTTCATGAACGGATTCTAAGTACGAAAAATAAGATGCGACGATTAGCAGCAATTTTACTAAATACAAAAGCACCCACCCTTATTTCCTAATTTTTGTCAGAGCTTCAGATAGCAAAAAAGTATCCTGAGTATAAGGAAATCTTAACAGACCTAGAGCTTAACAAATCTTTTAATCGAATAATTTACAACAAAAAGGTCGAATAAAACCAAAAATATTAATTAGGAAATGTTTAGTTTTAGTTTCATGAAGACATTTCTTGAATTATAGCAAAAATATTAAGTTTGCATTTTTCAAAACCACTCATGAATTAATAATACTCATACGCAATATCGTTCAATATTAATGATTTTCAAAGAACAAATAAAATTATATGCATTTTTTTTAAAGTTTCTCCAAAAAACTAAAAATAATATCTTAAATATAAAATTATCAAAAGATAATAAGAAATCTGGAATCAAACTAGTCGGTTTGGCAACAAATATTTTGATTAAAAATTAAACCAAAAATATTAATCAATCCACTCATTTTTCTAAAAGTTTCAGATACAGGAAAAGTATTCTGAAAATGAGGAAATCTCAACAGAACTGTTTACTTCCATTCCAACATTTGATGAATTGTAGCAAAAATTCAAAGGTTTTAGTAATTTTTCAAAAACACTACAAATTAATAATAGTCAGTCAACGGTTTCTAATAAAAATATTTTGAAAATAAGTGAAAAACACATAAAAAACTAAAAGTAATATCTGAAATATAAAATTATCAAAAAAATAATAAGAAATTTGGCATCAAATTTGTCACTTTGCCAAAAAGTTTTCAGGTTAAAAAATTCAACCAAGAATAATATTTATTTCCCCCCCTATTTTTGTCAACGTTTCAGATACAGGAAAAGGATTGTGAGTATGAGAAAATCTCAGCAGAAGTGTTTATTTTAAGATTCATGAAAAACATTTGTTGAAAATGTAAAGTTTTAGTAATTTTTCAAAAACACTACTGAATTAATAATAGTCATACGTTGGTGTCTAATATTAATATTTTTAAAATAACAGAAAAACGAATAAAATTAGATGCATTTTTGTTACGGTTTAGATTTAAGGAAGGCAGTCTATGTATGAAAAAATATATGTTCTCGTTTAGCAGCTATTTTATTAACTACAAACCCACCCTCCGTTTCCTTAAATGTTGTCAAAGTTTCAGATCAAGAATATTATTCTGTCTCTCTATATATATCTATCTCATACTATATACTCAGCAGAAGTATTTAATTAAAATTCCGCAGAAAACATTTGTTGAATTATAGCAACAAATAAATGCCTTAGGAATTTAAAAAAAAAAACAAAATACTGAAATAATAGTAGTCATACGCAACGGTGTCCAAATTAATATTTTTAGAATAACTGAAAACCTAATAGAATTAGATGCGTTTTTGTTACGGTTTTAGATTCCAGGAAAGAAGAAGAGAAGCAGCAAATTTATTAACGACAAATCCACCCGTTCTCATTTTTGCAATAGTTACAGATACAAGAAAATTCTGGTTATGAAGAAATCTTAGCGGAAATGTTTAGTTTTTGTTTCATGGAAAACATTAGTTGAATTATAGCAACAATATCATTCTGAATATGAGGAAATCTCAGCAGAAGTGTTTAGTCGCCTCAAGTTGTCAAAGTTTCGGATACTAGCAAACTATTCTGAGTATGAGAAAATCTCAGCAGAAGTGTTTACTTTAAGTTCCATGAAAAAAATTTGTTGAATTATAGCAAAAAATGCAAAGTTTTCGTAATTGCCCAAAAACACTACTAAATTAATAATAGTCATACGCACTGGTGTCCAATATTAATATTTTTAAAATAACTGAACTGAATAAAATTACAGGAATTTTTTAAGGTTTAAATTTAAGGAATGGGGCCTATGTATGAACAGATATAAGGTCAGATTTAGCAGTTAACTACAAACCCACTCTCTCCCCTTTCCACCATTTTTTTCAAAGTTTCAGATCAAGAAAATTATTCTGAGTATAAGATAAACTCAGCAGAAGTGTTTAATTTTAGTTCCATGGAAAACATATAACACTACTGAATTAATAATAGTCATACGCAATGGTGTCCAAATAATTATTTTTTAAATAATTGAGAAACTAATAGAATTCGATTTTTTTTAAGGTTTTAGATTTAGGGATGGGAGTCGCAGTATGAAAAAATAAGAGCCCAGGTTTAGTAACTTTTTTAACACCACTCCCCTCAAAATTCTCTATTCAATAAATATTATGAAAGTTGAATGATTTTTGATTATTTTGGAATAGAAATTTGTAGACTGAGTATGAAAAGACCAAACTAATGGTCTTATAACAATTCTTAATGATTTTTTTTTAAATTTTTGCAAATATTGAACATAAACTACGATTGCTACAATTTATTTTTTAATTAATAACTCTCATACGTGTATGTATCCCGGTTTTTTAAATCAAGAACCTAATGGGTCTCCAGTTTCCAAAATCTGTTATAGGTGTCCCGGTTTCTAAAATCAAGAACCTAATGGATCTTCGGTTTCTAAGTATTTAATATTTAATTTTGTATCGAATTTATGTAACTCCCCCAGAAACCCCTAGAGTCCATTTATATTTCTACATGTTAAAAATCCTTGATATATCAAACAACTTTGTTGTCATTTAATATTATCATGTGGCCATCTATCAAGTGTCAATTGGCGGTGATGGTGGCGGCGGCTTTCATTAAATGGCATCATTTTCCCCAAAGGTGACATTCATTAGACCAGTTTTCATTGGCCCCTTTTGGTCTATGGTTACACAATTTAACTTGAATTTTAGCCTTTTAAGTAATTATTGCATAATTAACATTTAGAATATTTAATTAACTTCTATTTTGATGTTGTCTACACAACATAACATTAAAATTCAAGTCCCAGTTATTTTTTTGTTTGTTATTTCGTTCAGGTACCCTATTTGAGGCAAAAAGGATAAAGTTGGTGTGTGCTTTTGTAGGTAACAAGGTAAGACAATTTGTGTTCATACGCATTCTGCCTTATATATATTTTCCTTTAGCTATTCTCTAATTTTTTTTGTCTTTCGATTACCTTGTCGCAAACATTTGATCCTTCGATTTAAATCTCTACTATTTGTTTTTATATATATTTTTATTTCTTACTCTTCGTAGCATTTATGTTGAGTCGTTGGTTACTTAAGCTCACCACCATCTTAGCAATTACCTTCTCCGAGGTAGTCCAGTCGTTCTTGTAGTCATTTATTCATGTTGGTCATTCACAGTCGGGTAGTCACATCCTCAAGCAGAAGCTCGTCCTCTGCTCCGCTCTCTTCTGTTCTATTCACTTATTTTTATTTCCGCTACAATTAAAAATACATTTTCTAATGGTTTTGAAAATTAGTTGACAGTAGTTGCCAAGACTAAGTCATTATTACTATTACGACTACGACTACGCTAAGCCCCAGGAAAACTTCCTTCATTCGCAAATGAAATGAAGTGACATGAAATTGTCCACCGAACATTATTACCATCGAGAATCGTGCAGGGGTGGGTGTCTGACTATAATTACATAATTGCGTGCAATTAATCAATAAAAATATATATATAGAAGAAAAAACCTAGAGAACGTAACACCAACACAAAGTTGGAACACCGAACAACAACTAGATGTATGACTCTAGCCAGCCAACAACACGAACACTCTTTGGCTGAAGAGTAAATTAAAAAAATATATAAATGATATTTTATTAAATAATAATGGTGAAATTAATGTACTTCTATCCATTCAGCCATTCGGTCTTGAATGTGCTTTAATCAAACAGCTAATTACAATTCCACAGAGAGCTATTAAAGATAGAGTAGAGAAGGGTCGGAAATGGTAGGGCGGAGGGAGTCTAATGAGGATAAAGGCAAGAATTTATAATTTCGAAAGGAGGAAGTAAGTAAACATATTCGCCGTAATGGCAAATGGATATTAGGACAGTGACTTTATTTGAACGATTTAAGCTTATGATTCAAGTTAGTTCCTAATAAAAATTCTCCCAGAGGTCTATAAAGCCCCATCTCTTAACACGTTTTTATCTACAGAAGCTTGGGGTGATTTTTCAAGCCAATTTTGGCTACGTTTTTGAGACAATCAATGAACTCTGAGCATGAGAAAATCTGCACAGAAGTGTTTAGTTTATGATTCAAGAAAAAAAAATTTAAAACTAAAGCAACATTTGAAACTATTGGCAATTTTTCAAAAATACTACGGAATTAATAATAGTCATACGCAGTGGTGTCCAATATTAATATTTTTGAAATAACTGAAAATACCGCAAATTCTATAACTT
This sequence comes from Eudasyphora cyanicolor, assembly GCA_963930755.1. Classification (NCBI taxonomy): domain Eukaryota; kingdom Metazoa; phylum Arthropoda; class Insecta; order Diptera; family Muscidae; genus Eudasyphora; species Eudasyphora cyanicolor. Next base: position 12,521,026 of record OZ005738.1, on the reverse strand, counting down.
TCAATAACTATGAAGCATGTTTAATTGCCTACTGATCCAAAACCAATATTCTCACCCCTATATAGAAACATTTCAAATTCAAAATGGCCCCAAAATGAATGAAATAAGTTGGTTCCTAATAAAAATTCTCCCAAAAGTGCTTAAAGCCCCATCTCCGTACACGTTTTTATCTGCAGAAGCTTGTGGCGATTTTATTCTTGACATTCGAAAAATATGACTAAGAATTTCATTCAATCATTTGATAAGGAAACACCGACCAAAACTTGTCCCTAATAATAACAATGAAAATTAAACAATAAATAAAATGAAATTTTCAAGCCATTTTTGCCTAAGTTTATGAGACAATAAATTAACTTTGAGTATGAGAAAATCTGCAACGAAAACTTTAGTTTATGATTCAAGAAAATAAAATTGTAAAACTAAAGCAACATTTGAAAGTATTGGAAATTTCTTTAAAATACTGCAGAATTAATAATAGTCATACGCACTGATGTCCAAAATTAATATTTTAAAATAACTGAAGATACCGAAAATTTTATAAATTTTAATAACTATGAAATATGTTTAAATGCCTACTGATCCAATAACAATAATCTCATCCCTAAATAGGAACATTTTAAATTCAAATTGTCTCCAAAATGACTAACCTCTTATATTACCCAGCAGATTTTGTTCTGGACAATGCGGAAGGACAAATCTGAATTTAGAGATAAGTTTCTTCAGAATTTTTCCACAAATTACATATAAAACCCAAGTAAGGCTACAAAATGGATCAAAATTTGTTGCCATTTCCAATTCATTTCGCCCTATCGAATTCCCTTTGTAATGCTTTTTCGTTCCTGGTTCATTACAGATCTTTAATATCTCTGACACCTGCTGCCGAGCCCATTTCCTTTGCAATGCTTCTCTACTAGAAAAAACGAACATCTGTACTTATTAATTCTTCCATTGTTTTTGCGCCCTGTTTTTTTATTCCTTCCGACCACAACCCAAATCCCTTTTGTTTGCAATGAGAACAATAATCTCAGTTCAATATGGCTAATTTATGAGCAGATGTCATGTAACCCTGCCAATGTTGGGGCACCACACCAAAGATCTCATAATGAAGCATGGTTAAGCCTGCGTTTTTTTTTCTTCTGTCTTCTTTCAACTCCTTTAGCCTTAACCATGACTTAAACATATTAAATATATTTTAATTCCAATGTTGAGGTTTTTTTGTTGTAGTTCCATTTTTTTAGCCTAAAGTCATGTCGATGTTGATGTTCGTTGGCTGGTCAGTCGCTGGTTCAATGGTGGCTGCTTGGTCATGGACTATTTCTTATTACCAGTATAGCTGATGTTGCTGTTGTTGTTGCTGCTTTTCAGCCATGGTTTATTGTTATTTGTTGCATTTTTACAGACAATTCAAGAACATTATGAACGCCGAGAGTTATTATTGAGGGAATATTAACGATTGTGCATATCTGAAGCAACTGCGGATAGGTTTTTGCAAGACTTAACTATTGGAGAGGCTATTTGGATGTCTGTACGTATGCATGTGTTTGGGGTTTTTGCCCATTACAGATGAGAGTTTAGCGCATTTGTTAAAGTCCAATCTTTTTAGCATTTAACTAATTATTATTATAGTAGTTTGACTATAGGTTTTCGTTTTTGTTCTTGTTCTAGATAGTTATTGTTAATGTTGTGGCTGTGTGTTTTTTTACTCAAGAGTGTTGCGGTCTAAATTCTGAGCCCTCGTCCGTCGTTTGGCATATGTTGCATATTAATGTTCGTTCATATGCAACCGTGGCAGTCGCAAGACACGAACGACAACTGTTTAAAGAATTATGGCCAATACAATACTTATAATTTGGGGCATGGATTGGAGTGATAGGAATTTGAGAATTTTTAAAATATAACAATGTTATGTCCAACTTCCACTTTCGAAGTAATGGGGCTCAAAATATATATAAAAAAATATTTTAATTCAAAGTGCCGTTTGGATTTGTGGTGCACTTTTAGGATTTTTGGGGTCCCCAAATTGTAGAAAATTATATTTCATTAGATAGCTCTAATTCCAAAGATGTGCACAAATACATTACTATTCAAAAATACTAACAATTATTTGGTATATTTCTTAAATTATTGGCAATTTTTTAAAAACGCTGTGGAATAATGACTACGCAATGGTGTCCAATGGGGTTATCATCCATTTTCGTCGTACACTTTTATGGTATAAGGAAGCACTAAAATGTATATCCATCGAAAATTCATTTCTCAAAGATGTATTTAATCATATATAATATGATCATGAGGATTTTATTGTGCTGACCTTCCACTTTCCAAATAATAGGGTTTAAAAATATATAAAAAGTAAAGATATTAAATTTCCTAAAAAAAATTAAATGTGTCCCGTAATTTCGGGGTACACTTTTAGGGGTTTTCGTAGCCCCAATTTGTAGTAAATTGTATTTTATTAAAAAGATTTAATTCCACGAATGTGCAGAAACACATTTTTATATACAAATTAAAACAATTCTGAATAATTTTCTTAAATTAGCGGCAATTTTTCAAAAATACTGCGGAATTAATAATAGTCATACGCAATGGTGGCCAATATAGTATCATCCTTTTTTGTGGTACATTCATAGGGTATAAAGTGGCCTCAAATTGTGGTAAAATGTATATAAATTGAAAGATATTTTCCCACTGCCCACTCATATATAATTTGATCTTGAGGATCGTATCGAATCCACGTTCCAAATAATCGCGCTCAAAAAATGTATAAAAATAATTAAAAATCATTACATTTCTTTAAAAAAAAACATATAAATAGAAAGTGCATACAGTTTTGTAGTACACTTTTAGGATCTTTAGGGTTCCCAAGACGCAGAAAATTATATTTCATTAGAAAGCTCTTATTACAAAGATGTGCAGCAATATACAATTATATAAATATAATAACAATTCTTTTGTAAATTTCCTATATTATTCCTATATATGCGGAATTAATAATAGTCATACGCAGTGGTGGCCAATGGCGTACCACCCATTTTGTGGTACACTTTTATGGTCTTATGTGACATTAATCTATGATGAAATATATATCAATCGAAAGCTCTTTTCCGAAAGAAAAGTCTAATCATATATAATCTGATCTTGAGAACAGCATTGTTTTGAGATTCCACTTTCCAAATAATTTATTGTAAAAAATACATTACATAAAAGTGTCATGTTGATTTGTGGTACACTTTAAGGATCTTTACAGTCCCCAAGTCGCAGAAAAGTATATTTCATTAGAAAGCCCTAATTCAAAAGATGTACAGAAACACATTATTATATACAATTATTAACAATTCTTAAATTTATTTCCTACATTATTCACAATTTTTCAAAAATACTACGGAACTAATAATATTCATACGCAATGGTGGTCAATAGGGTTTTCACCCATTTTTTGTGGTACACTTTTAGGGTATTAAGAGGCCTCAAACTGTGATAAAATGTATGTCAATCGAAAACTCTTTTTCCAAAGATGAATCATATATATTCTGATCTTGAGGTAGTATTGTGTTGAGCTAATGGGTCTCAAAAACTATATAACAAATTAAAATTCTTAAATGAATATTTTAATCGAAAGTGTCAGTTTGTGGTACACTTTTGGGATCTTTAGGGTTCCAAATCGTAGAAAATTGGATTTTGTTAGAAAGCACTAATTCCAAAGATGTGCAGTAACATATTGTTATAAAAATATCGGAAATTCTTTGGCATGTTTCTTAAATTTTGGAAATTTTTTAAAAATACTGCGTAATTAATGACATTCATACGCAAAGGCGCCCAATGGGATATCACCCATTTTTGGGGTACACTTTGGTTATATTAAGTGGCATCAACATTTTATAAAATGTATATAAGTCGAAAGCTCTTTTCCCAAAGATGTCTCCAATCACATTTTATATGATCTTAAGAAGAATCGTATTGTGTTGATCCTCCACTTTCCAAGTAATGGGACTCAATATATATGTATATATAAAGTTAAAATAATATAATTTATCTAAAAGAAACATTTTAGTTGAAAGTGTCACGTAAATTTAATTTTAAAAGAATTAAATAATTAATATTCTTTTAAAAAGCATTTTAATTTAAATTGTCATGAAGATTTGTGATACACTTTTGGGATCTTTAGGTCCCCAAACCATACAAAAAAGTGAAAGTAAAACTGTCATGTAGTTTTGTGGTACACTTTTCGGATTTTAAGGGTCCCACAATCGCAGGAAAGTTTATTTCATTAGAAAGCTCTAATTCCAAAGATGTGCTGAAACACAATATTATATAAAGATATTAGCAATTCTTTGGCATATTTCTTAAATTATTGACAATTCTCCAAAAATACTGCCGAATTAATAAAAGTCATACGCAATGGAGGCCAATGGTGAATCATACATTTCTGTGGTACACTTTAATGGTATTACATGGCATCAAAATGTGATGAAACATATATCAATCGAAAGATCTTTTGCCAAAGATGTGTCGAATCATATATTTTCTGATTTTCAACATCGTGATAATATGTTTCGAGAGTCACTACTGATAAAGGTTTATGGCAGGGTTTTATCTATTAATTTATGACCAATTTTTAGAACTTTTTTTAACCAAAGTTAAATAAATTGTGAAAAGTTTCATTGATTCTAAACCTTAAAGTTTACATTGAAATTTAATGACAATTTCAGAAACTCCTCTTGATTTCCATCACTCCCTTGAGATCGTCCCTTTCTAGATATTCTAAAACTCTTTTTTTTGCAGCCACATTATCTTTTTTCCAGTTCATTTGTAGCACGTTTTGTTGTAATTATTACTTTATTTGCTGTTGTTGTTGTTAGTATTATTTGTTGCAACTCGGTTGTTGCTGTTGCTATTGCTTTTGTGTCATGACAGCCAATTTAATGTGTGGCTTAAATGCTGTTTTAACGTTGTTTTATGTTTTCTTACTTTAACGTCCGTCCGTCTGTCTGCCTGTCCGTCCTTCCGCCTGTGTATCCCTCAGTTCTTCTTCTGCTCACCATCTTCCCTGGCTGACAAACGGTTTTAGGCACATTGGTTTTTTTCCTGCAGTTTCTTTTGCCTGACTCTTGCACGGACTCGCGGACATTGCAAGTTTGGTGTTGTTCCTGACTGTTGGTGTTGTTGCTGTTGCTGCTGCGGCTGCAAGCTGCTTGTGGGGTCAATTAGTTTGATGTGTTACGAGCTCACATTCACATCTACCCCTGGATGTTGGTGGATGTCTGACTGAAAACTAGCTGGAGGAGCCAAAGCTGGAGCTGAAGCTGTGGCAGAACTGTCTTCATGCTGGCCACATGCAACAGCATACAACAACAATAATTATGTTTGAAATGTAAAGCATTTAATTAGTTTTCTTTTCGTCGTCGTCGTCGAGAGATGTTGCTCTGGCATTTCCTCATTAAATATGCAAAAATGGAGTGTTGTAGTTGGAAGAAAAGGTTCGTTTGGTGAACAAAAAATCAGGTATATAATCAATATTAATTTAAATTCAAAATTGTCTTTAACACATCATAAATTAGCATACATATATATTTTTGAGAAATCACGGAAGAATGAAGAAGGAACGGTGACAGATTTAAAGGGAAAAATATTAAAAAGCAGTTATGGAGAGAAAAAGAAAAATATTCTGATTTTTCTAATACAGAAAGGAAGTTGTACTCATATAATTAAATTAAAATATAATTTAATTAGCAAATCCACAAACCAAACCCCGATTTAAGACCAAAGACAAAAAACTGACCAATAAAGAAATGACACATAGAAGGCTAATAATACCAATTTTGACACTGGATTTGACTGGATTTTTGGGTAGTTTTCAGATAAAAAAATTAATGGAAGTAGGTTTTGGATGAACATTCGGCTTCTATTTGAATAATTACATTTTCCACAGACCGAAATATTTGCTAAAGATAATATTAGAAATTTCAATTTAAGGACACATATTGTTTTTTCTTTCTTCTTTCTCATATGATCAGTTTTATGAGTTGCAGGACTTTCCTGAGACTTTATTTTGGCGCCATCTATATGTCAGATAGTGGCTTGACCAAATTTCCAGCAAAAAAAGATTTTGTCGTGAAATATCCGAATCTTGTAGGTCAAGTCCACAACAGAATTCTTAAACCAAAGTATTTGTTGGTTCCTGATAATAATCAAACAATGGTCTAGCAAAGACACAAATCAAAGCTGTTGCTTTTGGGGGAATATTTACCCTACAGTCTTCTAAATTTCTTTCTCAGATACGAATGGTCCATATGAATTTTGTAGGTCAAGTCCCTCAACAGAGTTTTGAGACCCAGTATTTGGAGTTTTATAAAAATGGTCGAACAATGGCCTAGCAAAGGCACAAACCAAAGTAGCTGCTTTAGGAGAAATATTCTCATACGAAAGGAGCATTTCACAGATTTCTGCTTTACATATATAGTTGAAGGGATTAACCTTTTAAAATTCCCAGCAAAACTTTGTAGTCAAATATTCAAAAAACTTTATGTGATCAAGAAAAAATGTTAGACGTTTTACGACTCATCATTGAATACACATTTTTAAAGAGAGATTTTGAAATCAGTTCTATTAAAATAGTTGCAGTTTTCAAGGCTATATTACTAATTATAAAAAATCTGTCACCCTCTATTATTTAGACATTGAAACAGATGCCTTCAGTCTGATATTGCTTCATCCATTCAAATGTCATCGCCCTCATTTTCTCACAATGAAATTCAATTTAAATTTTCACAACACAACAAAAAACCAAATGGAATTTCCTGATTTCTCGATAACAATTATCTACGCCATCAAAGTTGCGCGCGCACTCGCACTGAGGTTTCTTTAATGTTAATTTTTTGTTTTTTTTTTGTCCACATGTCCACATCTCCTACTCACAATTTCCTCCGCAATGACAGAAACCAAAACCGAAAAAATTACAAAAAAAAATCTCTTGAAAATTGAAATAATGACTAATACCCTCATACCAGCATTTGGCGGCAATAAAGCCGCCACAGCAGTGCCACAACGGAAGAGCGGGAGGGGAGAAAGGAGAAACAACATTTAAAAATTAACCATTAAAAGTCACTTTTGGAAAACAGCAACCGACCAACAAAAACAACATCAGAGAAAAAAAAAACAATAATAATAATACTCGTCGTAATGTGCTCATGTGTATGCATCAAATAACAATAATATGCCTGGATGTTGTATGCCACAACACAGCACAACAGCGACAACAAAAATACTATATAATTACAATAAAACAGCAACAGAAAACACATCACATCACATCATGCTGAGAATGCCGGTCAAAAACTAGCAAAACCAGCTGCTATTAAAGAAATATTAACAACCGACAAAATAAATGCAATGCAACTGCAACAAATGGCAGCAAACAGCAGCGAATGGACGGACGGACGGACGGTCACAGCATTAGCCCCGCAGCCAAGCGGCAGCAACAACTTAGCACAGTACAACAACAAATGCAACCAAATTAAATGAAATTCATATAAATATCACTCACTCCATGCATTGCAATGCGATATGCAATACAATGCAATGCATATGTGCGCGCGCATGCGCATTCGGATATTTTGTTTATGGTCGCATGCGAGGGGTCCCAACAAGAAGAAGTGTTTGAACAAAGGAAATTAATTGATTTATTTTATTGAAGAAATAACTAAGCTCTGAGACCAATAAGCAAGTTTCAGGCGAGGAAAAGGCAGAAGTATACCCCCAACTTCAGACATTTCTTTAAAGAAGTTGCATTTAGATATGAATTTACCAGAACGGGTGCTTTAAAGAAAGATATTATAAAAAAGACTAAGCTCTGAGACTAATACGAAAGTTCCAGTTGAGTAAAAAGTCAGAAGTATGCCGCCAAATTCAGAATATTTTTTAAAGAAGTTGGATTTAGTTGGTTCCAGAACGGATGGGAATTGTGCCCCAACTTTGTCAGACTATGAGTATTGGGAAATTATTCAAAATTGACGAATTTTAAAATATTGAGATAATTTATAAAATAACAAGTAAGAAAGTTTCAGTCGGGTAAACCGACTAATGTATACCCTCACTTTGTGAGTAATGTAATATATAACATTACACCAATAAATCTGTCAATTTGTGTGGGAGGTACCAGAAGGGGTTTTCCAAAAACACGTATTTTTCGGTAAATACATTGCATTGTGCTGAACTATAAGTGTTTATGTGCACTGGTATATTAAAGTTACGAGCTATGTAATTTTGGTATGATTTGGTCATTTTGTGTGGGAGGTACAAAAAGGGGCGGGGTGATAACGCCCACTTTTTACAGGACTATAGGCACTATAACAGTACACTGAACAAAATTTCAAGTATTTGTATGCACTGGTATTAAAGTTACAAGCCGTTTACTTTTGGTACGAAATGGTCCATTTGTGTGGGAGGTACCAAAAGGGGCTGTACAATAATGCCCATTTTTTACCGGACTATAGGCGCTACAAAAACATTATACTGTAGAAAATTTCAAGCATTTTTATGCACTTGTGTTAAAGTTATAAGCAGTTAAATGTTGATGCAAAATGGTCCATTTGTGTGGGAGGTACCAAAAGGGGCATGCCAACTTCACCCATTTTTCTCGAGTTAATAGCGACTAATATACTAATATTATGTGCAGAATTTCAAAAGATTCGAGTAAGTAGTATAGAAGTTATTAAAGAATCAATATTTCACTAAATTTTAACCCTTTGTGTGGGAGGTACCAGAAGGAGTAGACCAATATGGCCCATCTTCGAACTCATCCGGAGATAGATCAAAATATTACCACATACCAAATTTGAAGTCAATCGGTTACTCCTTTCGAGAGTTATCGTGCGCACCAGCCAGCAGACACACAGACAGACAGACAGACAGACAGACAGACAGACAGACAGACGGACGGACATTGCTCATTCGACTTAAAATGACCCAAAACGGATTTCCTCCGAACATACTTAGGGTCTTAGATCACTCCTTCGATGTGTTACACTTTTTTCCGTAGCAAATGATATATACCCTCGTCACACTAAAGTGAGGGTATAAATAGGAGCCACGGAACTATGTAAGGTAGTTGTCAATTTCTATGTGATCTGACAGAAAAGTGGTGCCTAAGACACTAGGAGTGATCAAATTAGTCGGAGCGAAAATTTTCACCCTATATTCAGAATCAACGGGTATATAAAATTATAGGAGAAAATTCTTAATATCTAAAATGAACTTTGGATTTTTGAAAAAAAAAAAAACAAGTTTGCTGGGTAATCGAAAAGGCAAGACATTTCGAAAGCAATTTTAAGGTAGAAGACTTCGGTATTACATTTTGCATGTCCAAGAACGACATGAAGATAATTCTTAATAATTACTTGTCTTTAAGTAGCCAAAGACCCTGGTCACCAACTTATCCCTTGAAAATCGCCGAAGATTTTAAATATGTTTGGAACCATACATTTTTAGACTTTTTTAAGGCATTTGAGCTACGCCCGTTTTATTACTATCCCAGCAAAAAAAGAGCATCCAAGGAAGCAATAAAAATCCCCAACCTATGATCCGGAAGTTGTTCTAATTTGGATTTTCACCAATGAATTTAACAAGGGGTTGTCGCGCCGGGGAAGTACTTCTTTGTCACCACTTTTGCACAACTCCTTTTAAAGCACTGTAAGATTTGCTTTTTTGGCGTTGTATTTATTTGATGAATACATGTCGTTCTTATTAACATCTTTGGGTCCAGAGATCTCTTATTTTAAAGGTATATAAATGTTGACATAGGGAAGGGAACGTATAAATAATATACTATTGGTCAAAGAGATCAACTGTATGGTGTAGCTGGCTCTTGAAAAGTGTGACCGAATGACCCCATAGTACACTATGGGGTCATTCGTAACATTTTCGCAAATGACCAACATTCTCACTAATAAAAAGGGATTTTTATTTTACACTGTAATACATAGCACATTTGTGCGGCGATATGTATTTTCCGTAGCCCCGGTTCAAAGAGTAGTAAAGTACCACAGTGTGGTACAGTAAGTATGGTATGGTATATTTAATTACCATAATTTCTTTTAAAATTATTTAATTATAACCTACACCACAATGTGCTACAATTTATTATAATTTTATGCATTTGTTTCTAACACCCAAAATCAGAAGAGATATATAGAACCATCGTGTATTATACCGATCGACTTAGAATCACTTTCTGAACCGATTTAGCTATGTCAGTCTGTGCATGGATTCTTGTAATCAATGTGCAGGTCACAAATATAGTCCCATCTCAAAGAAATTTTGCACATTTCTTTATTTTGGGACAAGACAATGCGTATTAAAATTGAAAGACAATCCGTATTTAGATATAGGGACTGTTTGTGTTACTTATTTTCTTTCGGCTAAGGCGAACGAACAAAAATCTCTCAACTATTTGAACCAGATATCTTAATATATATGAATGTACTTCGATTTAGCTTATACCCTCTATAGAAGATATAAATTCCTTTCGATATTCATGAAATTTGGTAAGGAGTATCTTATTTTAACAGTTAATATCTGTGTGAACAATATCGGTTCAAATTTACATATAGCCCCAGATACTCGCATGGATGTGTTCCTTCCGATTTAGCATCTAAACTCCATAGAAGTCATATTTTAGTCAAATGTACTAAATTTTGCACAAAGGATTTTTTAATCAGAGAATAAACGGTCACTAGCAAGGTTGGAAAAATGTATTTTCGTGTTTTACTTCAGATCATTATTAAATTTGGCAGAGATTAGTTTATAGAATCATGAACACTGCGAAATTTGATAAAAAAAAAATAGATACCATTCAGATAAAGGCCAAATTTAAATACAGACCCCTTATAGAATTTTGCATCTAAAATAGCTGTCAAACACGATTGACAAAAATCAATACAGCAACAAGAGAACTACTTCAAAGGCTAAATAGATGAATACAGTACGTTCTGTTTAATACAATGTGGGTTACGCCTTTTGTTACATCTTTTTTTTTCTTCAATAAAATCTTGATTTTTGGACGAAAAACGAATTTTCATTTGAGGGTTACGCTCTTGGGCATTTCTGGTGACGATATATCAACATTTGTGGAAAGTATAAAGTGTTATTAATAAATTTTTATCGCAATCCAATGTACTACAATTCCACAATTTAACATATTTCGAAGAAAATCAGCATACTTTGAAATGACTTTATGTTATTTTAATTGACTATGATAAAGTCGACTTTTAGGTCCGATTAATCGACCTAGTGGACTGAAACTAAATTTGGTTGATGAAAAAGTCGAAAGTCGACTAGCTTCCAGAACCATTCACTAATTCTGATATACCCGCCATATAAATATATATTTCTTCCCTTTAGCACTATAGAAGCAGTATTTTACTTATATTTCATAGCCCTCATATATATGTTCCTTCCGATCTGGACGTTTATCACTTCAGAAGCTTTATTTTACATCCAATCGTTTTGAAATTATGCATTCTTGGGTTAATAATTTATAATCCGAAATTGCATTTTGGTTAGTTATTTAGAAGAACTTTTTTAAATGTCGAAAAAATGTTCATACTTATGATTTGGAAGTACTTATAATGTTATTCTTTTGGAAGTACTTCTTTTATTTTTTGCTGGGATTATTTACTTTTAGGGCCTTTTTCATAAAAAGTTATGGAAGTTTTGAAACACATTTTAACCTTAAAAATCAGTTCAATAAACATTCCATAACTTTTATGAAAAAGGCCCTTATATTCCTAAAAAGGCTGCAGTCCGACTAAGAGGCGAACAATTTGCATTCCAGCCAACTAGTGCAGTCCATGTTGTGAGATTATAAATTGTGAGAAAGATGTCCTAAGACTTAGGGCTAATATTTAATTAATTACCTTGAACATCGTACATTAGTTTGGAATGAAAAAAGGCACATTTTATACACTTACCTGAAAATAGAAAAAAAAAATAAAATGGTATTAAAATATGTTTGATATGTATTAAATTAATATAATACGATAATTGTATTTTTTTGTTTTTTGTTGGTCTTTAAATCATTATTTATTTGTAACTGGGATATTTTTCTGGCCTTGGACCATTTTTGCTTCTATTATTTATTATAGAATGCAATGTTTTTTAAAAAACGGCATATCAAATACAATTACTTGACAGCATAGCTCCAGGTATAGTGATTTTATGGGTGCTACAACAAATTTCAGCAAGGTTCAGCTGTGATTATTCGGTTAAAAAGGCAGCTCTTATCAGGAAAGGCTTAAAGCAAACATACAAGAAGTATTCCTTAATTCGGCTATTTCAAATAGAAATTTCAAAATCAAATAAGCTGTCAAGTATTTGTATTTTCCATATCGTTTATGAAAAAACTTAGCATTTTATAAAACATAGAAGAGGCAAAGATGGTTTAAAGCCAGGAGAATATTCTAATTACAAATCAATTATAATACGATAAGCCCATTTAAGTTATCAAAGATCCAATCTTGTTCCGTTTTATAACTCTTGAAGTAATTTTTGCGACATCCGCCTTCATGCTCCCAGGAACGACAGATTACTTTTTCAATGACTATAATCTGGCAAGGAATGTGTAAAATATTCATACTTTTGTCATATCATATCAATTATATTTCTCTAAACTTCAGGACATATTACAGACAGCCTAGTTGCCTTGTTATTCTATGCACCTAAAAATGAGTAGTGCGGAAATGGGAATTCTAACTCGACCACCAATATATTCTACAGTTTACAGATGAATTATTATAGTAGAGTAGCTGAATAGAACACTTGAATTTCAAGGTAAGGAAGGGATATATTTCTCTTGGTTTATTCGACTTTTTTTCCCTGTACTTAAAAATTAGTAGATAGGAAATGGGAATTCTAACTCAAATGTCTATATCTGGTAAATTTTGTATGAAAATAACTTTACTCAAGAATAACTCTTCAATAGCATTAATACACTGACAAAATTTCCAAATAGAAAACAAAATGGCACTGATTTGGCGTCGAAGACTATAAGGCATTAAGATACGAGTAAGTGCATTTCATACTAAAACTATAGAAAATGTGTAATGTTATAGGTTAGGGTGGCAATCAGAGTTACCAGCTCACATAGACCAATTGAGGTCCCTAGTGCTACCGACTGCCAATTATCGCAACCAACCTGTTTGAAACACAAACGCGTCAATAATTGGTACTGGCAAATTCTGTTTGAGTTCCTAGAAAGGCCGACCCCAGTATACCGAGACGTCGTTTATTGAGTGTGGTACAGTAGCAAAGCAGGTGCTGTACTTAAAAATTAGTAGATAGGAAATGGGAATTCTAACTCAAATGCCTATATCTGGTAAATTTTGTATGAAAATAACTTTACTCAAGAATAACTCTTCAATAGCATTAATACACTGAAAGAATTTCCAAACAGAAACCAAAATGTAACGGATTTGGCGCCAAAGACAATAAGGCATTAAAATTAGGACATTTCATACATAAACTATAGAAAATGTCCGAAAATAGAAAAAGCTTAGGTTAGGACGGAGATACCAGCTCACATAGACCAATTGAGATAACTAGTGGTACCACAGGCCCGGCTGGCCATTTTCGCAACCAACCTGTTTGATACACAAACTTGTCAATAATACGGACATCGGTACCGGAAAGATCTGTCAGACTTCCTTGAAAGGCCGACTCCAGTCTACCCAGACGTCGGTTACTCAATGCGGGACAGTAGCAATGCAGGTGCTCAATGCTGTCCACTTCTTCCTCATCTCAACAGCTTCTGCTGATGTCATTAGACTCAATACCCAACCTCCTGGCGTGTTCGCCGACCGGACAAAGTTCCGTCAGAACTGACAGTAGACAGTATTTCTCTCTCTCTCTAGTGCGAAGATATAAGTAGTACAGTTGACCTCCTAGGCTTCTTCTTCAGACCCATGGTCTACAAATTAGTAGATTGGTAATGGGGATTCTAAATTGACCAAGTAACAGCGACATTAAGTTCGGCCATGGCGAAACTGATATACTCTCAACCATGGATCGTATTCCAAAGTACAATAAAGAAAATTGGGAACTACATGAAATATTTAAATCATGGAAGTTTTTTGTGTAGATAGCTCCCAAAAAATAAAATTAAAAAACTAATAAATAATAAGGGGGATATATCAAAACATGGATCTATGGCGACAGTTATTCTTGTAGAGAGTTCTGGGTATAAATATGGACAAATAACCACTTTTAAGCCTGATCAGTTGACATTTTTGGTTTTAATGGCAGTAAGAAGTCAAATCGGGAGGGCCATTGTATGGGAGTTACATATATCAAAACATTGACCTATGCAGACCGTTGTTCATGTGAACGGTTCCGGGTAGAACTTCATATAAGTTATCAATTTGCAATCCTATAATTTGAAATTTGTGGCCTCTAAGTGGCTAAGAAGTCAAATCGGGGAGATGCTATATAAGGGCGCTTTATCAAAAAACGGACCGATATGGCCCATTTTCAACCGTAACAAACCGGCAGCTATAAGAGGTAACCCAACCAATCTTCAATCATCTAGCTCAATTATTGTTGATTGTAGCCTGATTGACTAATGACGGATATGACTAATGACGGATACGATATGACTTTATGGGGTCTCTGATCAATATTTAGAGTTGCTGCAAACGGAGTGACCAAATGACTACACACTACCCTCCTATGAGAAGGGAAATATATATGCTCTCATTCAATCTACAGATGTGCATTATTTTAAAGCAAATGAAGGATTTTACATTTTGTGGTACACTTTTAGTTTTCTTAGAGCCTTAAAATTGTAAAAAATTACATATAATTAAAATTCTATGGTTCTTCGAATGTGCTGATTAATAATATTGTATAAATCTAACGGACTTTATATTTAACCTTTAACTTGGGAGGTGAAAATTTATGACATAGTTTGGTACGTGGGGTAAATTGTGTCCTCTTTAAATATTTTTTAGTTCAAACATTTTTTTGGTTCTTATTTGTTTCTAAGAAATATATTACTATATATTTTATTAAAATAATAGAAAAAATTTTTAAATTTAAAATTTTTTTTTATGTTAAAAAAATAGAACTTTTTCACAAGCCTTTTTTAAATACAAAAAAAATAGTCAAGAAAGGGTAAAATTTACCACCATCTTCAAAGTTAAAGGTTAATTTTCCTCAAAATCAATTTATACCAAAACTTTTCCTCCCAACCCCACGTTAATGCAATTTAACGACTCCATCGTAAGTGGGGCCAAAACGACAAGCAACAAAAAAACCGAAACACATAAAACTAATTACAATAAAATCAGAAAAATGAAAATAATAAAAAATGCAGCAACAACAAAATCGCTTTAATAAGGACAAATGGCCTTTCAAAATCAACTAAACGTACAAGAGCCGCAGCAGCAAAAAAGAATAATAGCAACAACAGCAGCAACTAAAGAGTCTCACAGTCAAGAAATGGAAAACAAATCTCAACGAATTCAAAATCAAATCGTTTGCTGCCAAACGTTTTTCTTTTTTTTGTGTGTGTGTCGGTTTTGTTGTTGATTGCGAAGAAAATCGCAAAGACAACAAAACGCAAAATAAACGCCAACAACTTTGGAAATTTTTACAACATTCATCATCATTCAAACATAGCCAACAAAACAAACAAACAGCAAAGCAAGTATACTTATATACAACAGGATTTAAACGCGTTTAAACAAAAACACACAGCAAATGAACAGGCGAACAGAGCGACCGACAGAGAGACAGACAGACAGCCATCAGCCAGGCCAGCAAGGATGGATGGTCGCCAGTCAAGGAGCGAGAGAGGTTGGTGGTGGAGGAGGAGGTGAGGTAAAAAAAAGGCATGTTGGCCAAAAAGGCATACTTGGCAAACAAAACACTCAGTTTTGTATGGATTTATGTCCGTCCGTCCATCCAAACGTACGTCTGTCTCTCTCTGAGGAGTAGACTCGTATGCCACATGCAACAGGCCTTTATTTTTGCTTGTTTGTATTTGTAGTCCCAACATTATATCCTACCTCTCTTCTCACTCTTCTCTGGGTGGGAGACTCTTGTGCTCTTAGCGCCCCGAACCGGCATACGAACAAACCAAACGAAGGAACCGGCGAGCGAACGAACGAATGAATGTACATTAATGTTGGCCCATATTGTGCAGCCAAAGTCAACTTTACAATTATTTTGTTGTCGTTATTGTTGTTGTCGCTGTTGCTGTCTTCTTGGTTTGGGGTTTTTTCGTTTTGTTCATATTTTTTTTGCTTGTATGGAGTATGAGAGTGCTCTTGCAACAAATGTGTTGTATTTTGCATTGTTGTTGCTGCTGTTGGTTGTCAGTAATTTAAGACTGGTTTTGAATTTCTGTTGTCGTAGAATTAGGTTTTACTACGCAAGAGAGGGGGAGGCTCAGAACACAGGACTGCAGAAAAAAGTGGATGCAGGAAACCAGGACGTGAGTCCTTAATGGGATTCAGAGCTACTGTCCTGAAATTGAAACAGCAGATACCGTTAGCTAAGTCAGCAGATATACTTCAGCTGTTAAAACAGCAGATTTTTTAGTAGAAGATTTTTGTGGTACACTTTTAGGATTTATAACACTCAAATTTGACAGAAAAATTTATATCGGTGACAAGCTCTTTTTTCAGAGATTTGCAGGATCATGACTATTGAAGCTTAGAATATCTTTATATGCTTTAAAAGTTGTAAACAGTTTTTTAGGGTACACTTTCAGACGGTTATTGGAAGAATCAAAATAAGAAAAGAAATATGACAAAACAGCCTACCTTTCCTGTAAACATATTAACTAGAAGTCTTTGCCAAAAAGCTGAATTTCCTGCAGTAACTTAAGAGGAAAATCTCTACCAGAACAGCAGATTCATAACTATCATAACAGCGGGCCTCTCCTGCAGAAACGCAAATCTCTGACATCTGAGGAAACCTTTCCTGCAGAAATGAAAGAGGGAAGTCGCTATCGTATCAGCGGACTTTTCTTGCAGAAACGTAAGAGGGAAATCTGAGCCATAAAATCAGACTTTTTCTGCAGGAATGAAAAAGGAAATTCTCCTCATTAACACAGACATTCCCTGCTAAAACGCAAGAGGAAAGTATCTACCATATCAACAGACTTTTCCTGCAAAAACATAAGAGGGAAATATCTGATATCTTCTTCTTTTGCGCTTAACTGCTTGGGGAGCATATGACCTCCTATAATAGCAGACTATTCGTGCAAAAAAGTTAGAAGGAAATATCTGCCATAACAAGAGATTTTTCCTGCAGAGGCATTAATAGAAAGACTCTGCCACAACAGCAGATTTGCCTGCAGAAACTTAAGAGGAAAATCTCTGCCAGAGTAGCTGACTTTTCGTGCAGAATCGCATGAGACAGGCCTCTATCATAACAGCACGCCTCTCCTGCAGAAACGTAGGAGGGAAATCTCTGACATCGGAGCAGACCTTTCCTACAGAAATGAAAGAGGAAAGTCTATATCATATCAGCAGAAATGTAAGAGCGAAATCTCAGAAATAAAATCTGACTTTTTCTGCAGGAGTGAAAAAGGAAAGTCTCTGCATTTACAGCAGTGTTTCCCTACTGAAACGCAAAAAGAATGTATCTGCCACAACAGCAGACTTTTTCTGCAGAAACGCAAGAGGGAAATATGTGATATATTCTTCTTTTGCGCTTAACTCCTTGGGGAGCATAGGACTTCCTATAATAGCAGACTATTCGTCCATAAAAGTTAGAACGAAATCACTGCCATAACAAGAGATTTTTGCCAGAGAGGCATTAATAGATAGACTTTGCCACAACAGCAGAAACATAAGTGGAAAATCTCTAGCAGAACAGCTGACTTTTCGTGCAGAATCGCTGGAGACAACTCTCTATCATAACAGCAGGCCTCTCCTGCAGAAACGTAGGAGGAGAAATCTCTGATATCGGAGCAGACCTTTCCTGCAGAAATGAAAGAGGAAAGACGCTATCGTATCAGCAGACTTTTCCTGCTGAAATGTAAGAGGGAAATCTCAACAACTCTCTATCATAACAGCAGGCCTCTCCGGCAGAAACTTAGGAGGGGAAATCTCAGACTTCGGAGCAGACCTTTCCTGCAGAAATGAAAGAGGAAAGTCGCTAACGTATCAGCAGACTTTTCCTGCTGAAATGTAAGAGGAAAATCTCAGCCATAAAATTATACTTTTTCTGCAGGAGTTAAAAAGGAAAGTCTCTGCATCAACAGCAAACTTTTCCTGCAGAAATATAAGAGGGAAATAACTGCAATATTAGCAGATTGACAGACTTTTCTGAAGAAACACAAAAGAATCATCATTACAACACTTTTCTACAGAAAGTCTCCGCATTAAAAGCAGACTTCCCCTACAGAAAGCCAAGAGAAAATTATGTACTATAACAACATACTTTTCCTGCAGAAACATAAGAAGGAAATAACTGCTATAATAGCAGACTATTCGTACATAAAAGTGAGAACGAAATTTCTGGCATAACAAGAGAATCTTCCTGCAGAGGCGTTAATAGAAAGACTCTGCCACAACATCAGACTTTGCAGCAGAAGCTCAAAAGGAACGTTATTACAGAACTTTTTCTGCAGAAACATAAGAGAGAAATATCTGCCATAACAACAGACTCTTAGTGCAGGAAGGAACAAAAGAAATCTCCACAATAACGGCAGATTTTTCCTGCACAGGCGCTTAAAGGAAAATCTCTAACAGAACAGCAGAATAATATTCTTTCTTCGCAATTTTCTTGTCGTAGTGATATCTACTTAAATTACAGATTTCCTCTGATGTTACTATAAAGAAAAATATCTCAGCAGAATCTTTATCGAAAAGAAGTATGTTGCAACAGAAGATCTCCTTTGCTTCAGACTCTATTTTTATATAAGATATGTGACTAAACAGCAGATTATCTTTGTTGTTATGGTAATGGAGAATATTTCCTGAGAGAGCAAAATATTTTCTAAAGCTACAAAGAAAAATGTCTGCTGGGAGGGAGATCTCCTATGATAGGTGTCTAGATGAAAAGTTCTGCTGAAGCAGAATAATGTTATCTTCCGAATCTCTTTATTGAAGCGATATCTTCTTCACAATTTTCGTATCGATGTTTCTGTGATGTTACTATAAAGGAAAGTATCTTCTGATGCAGCAGAATCTCCACTAAAGTACCGAAAAGAAAAGTCTGCTGCAACAGATGATCTCCTTTGCTTCAGACTCTATTTGTAGAGGAAATATTTGAATAAACGGCAGATTATCTTAATTGTAATTGTAATTGAGAATATTTCCTGAGAGAGCAAAATATTTCCTAAAGCCACAAAGAAAAATGTCTGCTGGGCGGGAGATCTTCTATGATAAATGTCTAGATGAAAAGTTCTGCTGAAGCAGAATATTGTTTTCTTCAAAATATCTTTGCTAAGCGATATCTTCTTAAATAGTATATATCTGTTCGATATTACTGTAAAGAAAATATGTCCTGTTTGAGAAGAATCTCTACTAAAGCTCCAAAGAGAAATGTCTGCTGGAACAGGAGATCTCTTTTGCTAAGAGGTTAGATGACAAGTTCTGCGGAAACAGAATAAATATCATTTTAAAACGACAAATTAAAACTGCAAAATTATAACTTTCTTGTCTACAGGAACATCTCACTTTGTTTGCAGAAACTGCATAGGAAATTATCTGCTATGAAATTCCATGTTCTGCCAAAGGAAAATGTCATTTGAATTTGCTTAAAATCCAGAGGAAAAGTTCTGCTGAAACTATATACTCTCTTTGAAAAAATGGCAAAGGCAAATATCTGCTACTTCAGAAGAATTTCATTATGAAAGGACCAATAAATTTTGTTTTTCTAAAGCAATAGATTTTCTGTTGACGTTTTCGATTCAAGAAAATTACCTATGAAAAAATCTGTTGTCCTGTGTAAACACTCTACTTTTTTAAAGTGTTTACGTTTGTATATGATAGTGGGTGCCCGGGTGGCTTATCGTTGATGTTGAAGGCGTGCATTGCAGAGCAGAGGGCAGAGATGGCGGTTGATTTACACATTTAAATTCGGCTTTATTAATTTGCAATTAATACCTTTAATACCAAATATTCGCAGCTATCATGTTAATGTCAAACGGAGGGTAAAAGCAAGGCAAGCGGGAGGTGATTTGGATAGACAAAGATATCTATGGGAGATTTCTGGTTTTTCGGCTAAGATTTTTTCATTTGAGTTTTGTGAAAAATTGAAGGTTATTTTGAGAATTCTCAGGCTACACTTTTAGGCCATTTATTTATTATTTTCATTTTATTTGATTTTTTGGAAATTGTTTCTTTTTTTCCCGGGAGGGAGAGAGAAAACTGGTCTATGACAAACAGACATATGTACCATGATGCTGTTGTTGGGTTTTTTTTTTGTGAGCTCTCAAATTTGTTCCAAGTGCAAACAATGTTTAATAAAGCAAACTATTAATCATCGGAAAAATGTAAAACCAAGAAAAAAAATCGGTATTCAAGAACTGGTTGTGGTCTTTGCTTTGGCACAGCTAAAAGGAGTCACAGCAGTTTGAATCATACATTCATAGATGGCAATTAAAGTTTCCAAAGAATTGTGGGGATAAATGGTTTGATGTGTTTGTGTGTTGTTGTTGTTTCTTCGGTTCTATGGGGGACAGATAAGATTTTGGGTGAGAAAGGGTGGGGTAGGCTAGTCTGTGAGTGTGTGGGAGGTGAGGGAGATAATAATGTCTGAAATGAATTTATGAGTAATAATTGAAATTAAATCTAAAATGAATATAGGACAGGGACAACATTTGATTTTGGAAAGGCAATTAAGTGGAGGCTAGATAGGAGCATATGGGTAAGACTATTATTTCAAAAAGTCTGCAAAAGGGTGACTTGATAATCTAATTCTGTTAGATAAATACATCTTGCTTTTATATAGATTTAATATCATTAAGTTAAGGCTAATAGAGTCATCCGAGGAAAATGTCATATCTTGATTTCTAAATTATTTTTCTATTGAATTATACACTAAGAAATATCGGCTTTGATTTGGCGCCAAAGACAATAAAAGCTTAAAATAGCACCATTTTATACTTAAGTGAAAATATTTTATTAAATATTCTTTAACATCAGTATGTATCTTCCTTATATTAATGTATTATTGTTTTTTGGAGCCAAATCAGTATCATTTTCTTTAATATCAGGACACTTTTTCCTGCGTATGCATTACTGTTCTAGCCCGATTTTTTTGTAGAAAAATACTAACTTCAGACCAATTGTTCCTGGCGTAATAGCTTAAATGAAAAACCAAATTTTCCCGATTCCACTTTCAGTTTTCCATCATTTGATTATCTTATCGAAAAATGTCATCCGTAGAAACTTTAACATATCAACTACCATTTTTTCGTGAAGTGACTTAGTTAAGTACAACCTTGTCTACCACCTAAGTACCAACATACATCCTTGCCGCCAAATCAAGTCCATAGTCCAAAGCATTTTGATGGACATTCTGAAGACATAATCTCCCAAATATTTCCAACAAACTCTCTGCGACCACAGACAACATCAAGCAAATCCGCAACAAGTTAAATTTGTGTTTTTTTTTTTTGGTTAATGTCATGGTTGGCTGCCGTTTAGGCAAAAAGAAGGGTATCCGTGGCGCGGCTTATCTGCTCCATGGATGGCAATCAGTTAAGGCCATGGTTAAGTTAGTGTGTCACCAAAGCTGACATTAAATTGTAAAGTTATTTGTTTTTTATTGTTATGTACTGGCAGTTCACTTTGGAGGCATGTTCAGGTTGACTATGATGCAGATGATGAAGAGATCTTTTTGCCAACTGGCTAAACTTGATATTGGTAAATGGTAGGGAAATTAATTTCTAAATCTTGTAGGTAGACAAAATTAAAAAACTTAAAGATTACAACAAAGATAATATGAGAAACTCTACTATAACAATTTCTAATTGGGACAACCCTGTACTTAAATCTATAATATATTAAATCAGGACATCGCATGAAACAAAAAGTAAAATAGCTGCTGAGTATCTTGTCGGAAACAGCCAATAAATGCTTCGAAACAGCAGAGTTTTCCTGCAAAAATTTGAGAGAGATGACTTTGCTAGAAAACAGACCTTTCCTGCAGAAACTTAAGACAAAATTCTCTATCATTAAAGTTGACGATTACTGCAAAAACCTTCGCGGGAAGTATCTTCCATAATAGCAAACATTTCCTGCAGAAACGTAAGATCAAGGTATCTAGATAATATAACAGCAATATTTTGCTGCAGAAGCATAAGAAACAAGGTTCTAAAATAACAGCAAACTTCACATGCAGAAACGTATGAGGTAAGTCTCTGTTTTAACAGTATAATTTTTCTGCAGAATCAGAAGAGGAAAGTCTCAATCATAAAGGAAAACTTTTCCTGCAGAAATGTAGAAGGAAAATCTGTGCCATAATATCAGACTTCTTACACAAACGTAAGATGAAGGTCTCTTTTAAGGGTAAACTATTCGTGCAGAAATGAAAAATACAAATCTCTGCCATAATATCGGCATTTCCTACCGAAACATAAGCTTTATCAGCAGACTTTCCTTCAGAAGCATACAAAGAAAATGTCTACCAAAACAGCAGACTTACCTTGCAGGCACATACTAATGAAAGACTTCCGACAACAGCAGACCTTTCCTGCAAAATTATATGAGAAAATCTTCTACTATAACAGCATAGTTTTCCCGCAGAAACATAACCATGAAAGTCTATATCATAACGATAGACTGAAGAAACCTTATCTCCGCCATTACAGCAGATTTTCGGTAAAAAAAAGTCTCTATCAAAAAGCAAACTTTTGTTTCTGCAAAAACATAAGATGAAAGTCTGTATCATAGCAGCAGACTTTTCCTGCAGAAACAAAACAGGAACGTCTATATCATAAAATCAGTATTTTCTTGCCATAACAGCAGACATTTCGCGCAGAAGCGTATGCTCAATGTCACTTCAATAACAGGGAACAGATATTTTCATTATTTAATTAACAGACATCGACAGGATTAGAGGATGTAAACGTAATAAACAAACATTTCCTACAGAAATATAAGAACCAGATCTTAACTATAAAATCAGACTTTTCCTGCAGAAGAATAAGACTAAAGTTTCCACCATAACAGCAGACTTCACTTGCAGATACTAATGAAAGATGAATAATAATGAAATATCTACCATAACAGAGATTTCCTGCAGAAACCTAATCTCTGTAAAAATGACATAAGATTTTCCTGTAAAAATTTTAAATAAAGTCTCTACCATAACAGCATACTTTTTCTGCAAAAAAAATAAGATGAAATTCTGTATCGTAACAGCAGACTTTTCCTGTGGAAACTTAAGGGGAAAGTCTATATAATAAAAGCAGATTTTAGGGATGTTTCTCCATTAACAGAAGACTTTTCCACACGAGGAAAGTCTCTAAAGGCTCTCTAACAGCCGACACTTTTTACTGTTATCTTGCGTCTTCGTTATCTTTAGTAGTGACTTTGAGCTTACGTTTCTGCGCGAAATGTCAGCTGTTATGGCAGACAGTACTCTCTTACGCTGACGCAGAAAAAAATGAGCTGTTGTGGCAGAGTCTTTCTTTTAACATTCAGATCAAAGTCATTACTATAACAGAAGACTTTTCCTGCGAAAACGCAAGAGGAAAGTATCTACCATAACAGCTGAAATTTCCTGCAGAATCTAATAGGAATTGTCCATTCCTCTAATCACCAAAAATCGACATAATGATAAGAGTTAAACATTAGCAGATACAGAAAGGCAACTGTAAACAAATATTTTTAGATTCAATTATTTTCTCTACTAAAAAGCGGACTTTTTCTGCAGATACCTAGGAGGAAAGATTCCGTCAGACTATAATACCAGACTTTTCCTACAGAAATATAAAAACAAGATCTTAACTGTAATAGCAGACTTTTCCTGCAGAAGCAAACAAATAAAGTTTCTACAATAACAGTAGACTTTATTTGCAGATAATAATAAGTCATTACTATAACAGCAGACTTTCCCTGCTAAAACGCAATAGGAAAGTCTCTATCATAACAGCAAAAATATCCTGCAGAAACTAACTTTCAGTCTTTTAGTCAACAGACATCGATAGAATTAGAAGAGGAAAACGTCTGCAGAAACAGAAAGACAACAACAAACAAATATTTTCAGATAAAAAAAATCTGTAGAGCCAAGAGATTGTACGTAACTATTTTCTCTACAAAATAGCGGACTTTTCCTGCAGAGATGTAAGAGGAAATGCTCCATCATAAAGGTAGACGTTTCCTGCAGAAACCGAATCTCTGCCATAACAACAGATTTTTCCTGTAAAAATGTAAAAAGTCTATATCATAACAGCAGACTGTTTTCTGCAAAAACGCAATATGAAAGTCTGTATCATAAGAGCAGATTTTTCATGCAGAAACATAAGACGAATGTCTATATCATAAAAGCAGACGTTTCCTGCAGTAACGCAAAAGGAAAGTCTCTGCATTAACAGAAGACTTTTTCTGCAAGAACACAAAAAGAATGTCTTTACCATAACAGCAGACTTTTCCTGCAGAGTTGTTAGAAGAAAGACTCTGTCCCAACAGTAGACATTTTCTGCAGAAGCGTAAGAGGGTACTGCCTGCTATAACAGCAGTCCTTTCATACAGAAACGTAAGATCAAAATCTTTAGTATAACAGCAGACTTTACCCCCAAAAACACAAGAGGAATGTCTCTACCATAACAGAAGAAATTTCCTGCAGAAACTAATAGGAATTTTCATTCCTTTATTTAACATCGACAGGATGAGCAGAGGTAAATAAATGTCAGCAGATACAGAAAGGCAACATCAAACAAATATTTTCCGATTCAAAAATATCTGCAGAAGCAAGAGATTGTGCTTGATTATTTTCTCTACTAAAAAGCGGAATTTTCCAGCAGAGATGTAAGAGGTAAGACTCTATAATAACAGCAGACTTTTTTTGCGGTAACGTAAATGGGAAACTATGACATAAAAGCAAATTTAATATGCAATAGACGGAAGAGGAAAGCCTCAACCATATTAGCAGACGTAGGAGGAAATTCTGCAGAAACGTAGGAGGAAATTCTCTATCAAAACTGCAAAAAAGGATATCCTTCTTCCTCAATCAGTCCAAAGAATTGGAAAGCAGACAAGGAGCAATGCAGAAAATTGTCATTCAATATTTTCACGCCTAAGAAGGCAAAGGTGTCTGGTTATAGAAAATTTCTGTATAAAGGGAAATAAGTTCTAAATGGAGTTGTCAAATAAAAAAGGGTATGCAAAAATTACAACTGAGATTCAAGGAAACTCTACTGAGAAGACACGTACCGAAACAGCAGATTTGTTGGCTGAAACAGCAAAGAAACAAATCTACACAAACATTAGACTTTGTCAGTTAAATAGGTAGATACAAATTTCAACCATAGAGATGGCTTCACTTTCTTAAATTTGTATTCTGAACACAGGCAAAGTAAAATATCAGATGAGATCAAAGATTTTCAACAATATAAAAATATGTTAGCATAAGAGTAAAGAATATTATATAAAAATATGTTAGCATAAGAGTAAAGAATATTGTCAGCATAAAGAGATGCTTTTTTTGCTGCAAACCCAAAGGAAGGTATTTGCATAACAGTATACGTTTCTGCTAAAAGCCCAGAGAAAATGTGGTAAAGCAGGAGATTTTTTTTTTTTTGATAAATGGCGAAAGAAATATGTCGAAAGAAATATTTGCAGAGTTTTTTATCATAACAACAAAACATCTACTGAGACAGCAGACTTTTTTTCTTAAACAACAAGAAAATATCTTAACAAACACATAAACTTATTTTCAGTAACATTAGTATATCTATGCTTAAGTTTAAGAAGAAAATGCAGCGTAAAGAGACGCACTTATGTGTCAAAACTCCAAAAGAAGGCATCTGCTCCAAAAGCAAACATTTCTGCTAAAATAATTGAAGAAACTATTTGTTCAAAAAGAAGACTTTCTTTGATAAGAAAAATGAAAAGATAAGATCAGTTCAAATAGCTAACTTTCTCTATCAAAAAAACTGCAATAACACATCTAAAGGAAATGCAGCGTAAAGAGAAATGCGCCCTTATGTCCTAAAACTCCAAACGAAAGCATCTGCTCCAAAAGCAAACATTTCTGCTAAACGAATTGAGGAAACTATTTGTTCAAAAAGAAGACTTTCTTTGATAACCAAAAATGAAAAGATAAGATCAGTTCAAATAGCTAACTTTCTCTATCAAAAAAACTACAATAACACATCTACTAAAAAGGCTGACTTTTAGTTAAAAAATCAATGAGTGTCATTGAAATAGGGTAAACGTATATCCAAAAATGGCAGACTTTCTTCGCTTACCTATAATGAGAAATAGCTGTCAAGGATAGAAGACTTTTTCTTTATTAGGGCAGGAAAAAAGTCTGCTGTCTCTGAGTAGCTATAGTCAAATAAAATTGTGTAGAATTTAAAATTTTAGCTATTTGTTGGCTTACACAACAGGCGGCGAAATTAGAGTTAAACGATAAATCCTTTCCCAGTCTACAATTCTTTTAACCCAATTCATTCACCATAAAAAACCCCCCAAAAAACATAACTTCCAACTGATTGTTTCTCCTAATTCTATTAGCATTCCCATTAATCTTTTGCCAGCAAGTAGCCGCTTGTTTCTTGTTCTTCAGGAATTTATTAAACCAATTATTTTTATTCGTAGGTTTTCTTTTTGGCGCTCATTGTCAGACTTTTCTGGAAATTTATGACTGTGTCACAAAAGCAGCAGCGCTCGCAGAGCTTATGTTTGGTTATATGTACACGAAAAATTGAAATATTTGGGTTACCATAATTTTCGGTTTTGCACACAATTGTCGATAGCTGGCGCTTGTTTTCGTTCTAAACGCGCAAAACAAAAGCAACATGCAGGTAGCAGTCAACTCCACAGAGCAAAATGCCAATTGCAAAATGATATATTTGTAAGTAACTAATTTCGTTCTTTTTTTTCATTGGCAAGAAAGAGAATAAACATATATCGGTTGACGCGCATGCGCGCATATCGACATGAGAATATATATCACTAAACGGCATTCATTTTGGGAACTAAGAATAATATACCTAAGTCAAGTCAAAGGAGTTCTTTCTTGGCTTATAGGTATGTGTCTTTGAATAAAATTTTAATTGTGACCGGGTACGTATGGCCCCTTAAGGGGCCAAACCGCTCACCCAGCTTAAGTGGTGGTGAGCGTATGGCAAAAGAGGCGTGTTCTTCGGGCCATGTGTTTGTTGGTTTCTCTAATGCGAATGTTCCGAACTGTCAGCCTTTCAGCAATGCAGTCATGACAGTTGTTGCTATTGCTTTTGGGCTTGAAATTAACAAAATAAGCTAAAGAGTATTGCCCTTGATTATGAGTGGTTGCCAGACAGACAGATATAACTCGGAGAATGGAGTTCTGCTGAAACGGCAGACTTTAATGCTGGAAATCTTGAAGGTAGACACTTAATGTCTGTTGAAATAAGAGATATTTTTTTTTGACAAATATATACATACTCAAATAGCAAACTGTAAAATGGCGACTGTTTTTTCAAAATTGTCTAGGAAAATATCTGCTAAAATTTATCAATGCAGATTTTTTCTTGAAAAAGGAATGATGGAGTAGCAAACATCTGCTGCAAAATAGATTTCTATCCAGATACGTCAAAAGATTTTATTTGACAAATGGGAAACTAATGTTATTATATGGTGACATAGAAAAAAGTTTGCTAAAACAGTAGATTTTCTCTGCTAACATACAACGTATAGAAGTATCTGCTGAGAGAGCAGACTTCTATGCTGAAACGCCAAGGAAAGCAGATATTATCTGCTGAAACGTAAGAGTCTCTAGAACTTCTGCTGCAACAGAAGACATTTTGCAAAATAGACGCTCGTGTCTGCCTTTATAGAAAATTTCTTCTGCTGGAACAGTAAAAGTAATTTTTAGCAGATGTATTACCTTCTAAGCGAGGGGAGGAAAATTTCCGTACTCGACACTCGCAACGAAGAATCTGCTGCAGAATTATATGCTGAAGCGTCAAGGAAGGAAGATCTTATCTGCTGAAATGTAAGTGTCTCTAGAACTTCTGCTCTAACAGCAGATATTTTGCAAAATAGACACTCGTGACAAATAGGCACTCGTGCCTGCTTTTATAAGAGATTTCTTCTGTTAGAACAGCAAATGTAATTTTCGCTTCTAATAGCCGACTTCCTGCCTACTGAGCGAACAAAGGAAAATCTTGATATACAGCAATCACTCGCATGTTCTGCAGTCTCATCTGTACCTGCATATCTCCGAACATAATTGCTGCATTTGACCGACACCAACCAACCAGCCAAACAAAACTTCAATTCTTTAATTGTCTAAGATTCGTTTGGCGATTTTTGTTTTTTGCTTAATTTGTTTAACATGTGAAGGAAAATTTATGTGTTTTTGCGCAAAAAAAAAAACAAATAATGACAACCAACAAAAACATGTTCAAAACAAGTACAAACTAATGCAATTCGTAATGTAATTTATTTAATTAAATGTTCATTTTGCTAAGTATTATTTATTAAAGAAATATTAAGAAAAAAAAAACAAAATATTTATAGTTATTAGCTCAGCAAGTCAAAGGCGGAGTCTCCCAGAACTTTGGGAAGGGGTCACAAGTGAAAATGCGCTGCAGGCCTTAATCTCGAAAAGTTTAAAAAAGTTGAACTTAATATACAAGTATATAGAGTCCAAACCCCCAAGTTCGGGGAGGGGGACAGTGACATCATACATGTTTGAAATCAAAGCATGGCAACCTCTCTGTCCTTCCATTAAATTTAATTAGATAAACTCGTTGTTGGCAGTCGTTCTCTAAATTGTACTAGTATTCGTTTTCTTAGACATATACATATTATAATTATAACAATACAATAGCAAATAATCTTAAGACAACAAAAAAAACAAATCAATTGCTGGTTCGTCGATTTGTATTAGTGGTTTTGCAACATTGTCGGTTGTCCGTTGAAATTTGTAATGACATGATTTATGGCTCGAGGCAATATCTTTGTAATTTATTAATTTCGAAATTAGATAATGATGTTAATTTTTCAAATCAATTGCTAATATCTCAACTCTTTGGCTATTGGGGGCACAGGGAATGACAGTGGATTGGTTGGCTTGTGGCTGATTTACGAGATTTTATGAGGGTGTGACAGACGCCGCTCAAGATCAGTGGATTGGCATAATGGAAATACCCACCCGGTTGGTTGGAGAATTTTAATTAGAAAATTGCATACTAATTTCCTTTTAACGGCAAATCCAGACACTCCTCTTTGAAGCCAACAGGAGGCTATGGCTTATAGATAAGCTTACTAGGAATAGAAAAATAAGGAGTTATAAGTTTCAAAGAGCAGAGAAAAAGCTGCTTTATTACTCAGTAATAATTAAAAATATAATTTAATAAAGTCAAGCAAATGCCTTTATTGTTTAAAGCATTACCAACTCATTAGCTTACAGATGAACTTACTGGAAATTATAAAATAAGGGGTATCCATTGTAGAAAAACAGAAAAATAAGTAGTTTACTATTGAATAATGAAATAAAATTCTATTTTAATCGAAACAATATATTTTACATAAATATCATTTGTCAAAATTAAATCAAAGCAATTGCTGTGATAGCTTCGCTTACAAAGTAATGCATAAGGTAAGAAGTTATGCTTGCTATATAATGCTAATCAGAACATTTTTAATTATAAATTCCCTTGTGGTGTTGAAGCACAATATTTAATGAAAACTAAACTATTTTTCTCAAAAACATTTATTAAAAAATGTTCAGAAGTAAACCATTACTATTAAATCTAACTTCCGCAGTAAGGCATGGAGTAAGGAGTTATGGTTACTAGCGACATGGTAATAGACAATACTCTAGTTATTTTTTTTCTATTAATACATCATTAAACTATTGATATTAAATCTTCACTTACAAAGTAATGCATTGGGTAAGGAGTTATGTTTATTCTATACTAAAATAGGAAAGGGCGGCTGCCCAGGGAACCTTATCGGTTCCCAACAACTACTCCAGGAGTTGAAAAATTCAATCTTTTATAATACTGGGGAATTAAATTTACGACATTTCGTTGTGAGAATGTTTGTTTAAGCTCAAAGGACCCGCAGAACCTAAGCGGCAGCACAGTCCAGCTATACAGAATTAAACCATTACTATCAAACCTTCCCCCATCCGAAGTAATGCATTGAGTACGGAGATATTCTTGCCATATAAAGGTAATCAGCGAAATTGCAATTAATTTTTTTCTATTAATAAATCCTTAAACTATTGATAATTGTAATTCACTTACAAAGTAATGCATAGGGTAAAGAGTTATGGTTACTCTATTCTAAAATGGGAAACCGCGACTCTCTAGGAACCTTGCCGCTTCTCCAGGCGTTAAAACATTGCATCTCTAATAACCCTGAGGAACTAAATCCACGTCATTTCGGTGTCACAATATTTTTTTGAGCACAAAGGACCCGCAGAGCCTAAGCGGCTGCGCAGTCCTACTATAGAGAATGAAACCATTACTATTAAATCTTCACTTCCAAAGTAATACATGAAGTAAGGATATATTCTTGCCACATAAGGGAAATCAGCGATATTGTAGTTAATTTTATATCATTAAACCATTGATATTAAATCCTCACTTACAAAGTAATGCATAGGGTAAGGAGTTATGCTTACGATGTTCTAAAATGGAAAACCGGGGCTTCCTGTGGAACTTTGTCGCTACACCAGGAGTTGAAAAATCGAACAATTTATAATACTGAGGAATTAAATTAACGACATGTCGGTGTGAGAAGGTTCTGTGGGTCCTTTATGCTCAAGGACTTGCAGAACCTAAGCGACAGCGCAGCTCTGCTATAGAGAATGAAACCATTACTATTAAATCTTCACTTCCGAAGTAATGCACGGAATAAGGATATATTCTTGCCTCATAAAAGTAACAAGTGAACTTGCGATTACCTTTTTGATATTAATATTTCATTAACTATTAATATTAAATCTTCACTTACAAAGTAATGCATGGGGTAAGGTGTGCTGCATATTCTATCCTAAAATAGGGATCCACTGCCCCCTAGGGAATATTATCGTTACTCCGGCAATTGAAAAATTCAATATTTTATAATACAGGAGAATTAAATATTCGTAATTTCGGAGGGAGAATGTTTGCTTAGGCTAAAAGGACCCGCAGAACCTTAGCGGTTGAGAGTCAAAAAGCCCTGCTCTAAAGGATTAAGTAATGCCTGGAGTAAGGAGTACATTTTTGCTATAAATATATCCCTAAACTATTAATAATAAATCTTCACTTACAAAGTAATGAATAAGGTAAGGTGTTATGCTTACTGTATTATAAAATGGAAAACCAGGGCTACCTTTGGAACTTTTTCGCTACTGCAGGAGTTCAATATTTTATAATACTGGAGAATTAAATTACGGTAATTTCGATGAGAAAATGTAAGGACCCGCAGAACCTTAGCGGTTGAGACCCTAAAAGCCCTGCTGTAGAGAATTAAATTATTGCTATTAAATCTTCACTTAGTACGTAATGCATAAAGTAACATGTTGTGCTTACTACATAAGGCTACTCAACTAAATGGTTGTTACATCTTTCCAATCATATCACTAAACTATGAACACTTCTTTTCCAAAGTAATGCATAGAGTAAGGAGTTAGGCTCACTATAAAAAGCTTACACTCTTTATCAGTCCCCCGAGAAATAAAATCCTACTTACCGCTTCAGTTTTTATATTCAAAGCCATATGAACAGCGGCTGGTGGTGGTGGTGTGGGACAACTATTGGCCGTCGTTAAAGCTATCGCTGCCGCCGCCGCCGATGAACTTGCTGCTGCTACTGCTGCGGCCGCCGCTGCTGCTGTTGTAGACGATGGCGCTGGTCCCGGCGTTGCCCGCCCCGGTGAAGGAGGTGACACTCCACTCAAAGAGGCCACTGCGGCACTGGAATATGGCGACGAGGAAGGTGATTTATTTGTATTCGACGTATTGGCTATGGCTGCTGTCGTCGAGGACGAAGCGGTCGACGTTGAGTTCAGCGATGAGGTCGATGAGGAAATCGATGAATTCGATGAGGATGAGGACGACGATGAAGACGATGATGAGGAGGAGGACAAGAGTGCTGCTGCTGCTGCTGTGGTACACACTAGAGGAGCCAAACCGTTATTGTTCGTTTTGGCCGCGGTCGGTGGTGTGTTTGTGTTGCTGGAGGATACTGACGTCGTTGTTGTCGACGTCAACGACGACGATGTGATTGAGTTGGGTATGTGATTTAAACCATTATTGTTTGCTGTGGTGGAGGAGGGCGATATCATTGGCGCTGTGGGACTGGCCAAACTAACGCTGGCGGTAAGATGAGCGCCCAAAACGCTGGTAGCATCGACAAATTCTCTCTTCATTACGCCACCACCGGAGACACCCAAAGAGGCGGTTATTGCAGCTTCACAGGGCAGAACGGTACCCAACATGGTAGGTGCGTTGTCGGCGTTACGATTACCACTATTATTTTCTGTGTCTTCACAACCTTCCGCCATGTCAGTTACACATTGTGGTGAAATAACTGGAAAAATAAAAGGAAAGAAAAAAACTAATTAATAAAATATATAAAAAAAAAATTATTTATAGAGAAAAATTAAAAAATAAATGGAGTTACAATTTGAAATAAAATTTTCTTTGAAAATCAAAGGAATTTCTTCAAAACATATCGCTCACTCACTTCAAGAGTGATATAACTCAAAATGTAAAATTTTTTAGTTTGCTTTACAAAAAGCCGAATTTTGCAAATGTCCATAAATTAATTTCAGCGAAATTAGGTCTATACGTAAACAACCATATTTCGGATTATTCAAGCGTATTTAACCATTTTATTTCATGTTACTTATCTTTTTATAAGGACTTAAAGTTACACAGCATAGCAATTTTAAATTTTGAGTTATGTCACTCTTGAAGTGAGTGAGCGATATGTGAAACTGGTTCAAATCCAATTCGTAATCGCTTTAAAATCTAAAGAATTTAACAATTTTAGCATTGATAAAATAAATTCATGTTCGAACCCGACTCATAACCGATGCGAAACTGTTTAAAATCCGGATCGTAACCGATTCTAAAATGCTTTATAAACTAAGGAATTTAAAATTTAATTTTGAAATAATATTTTCTTAGAAAATCAAAAGAATTTCTTCAAAACCGGTTCAAACCCGCTTCGTAATCGCTTTAAAAACTATAGAATTTAACAATTTCAGCATTCATAAAATCAATTCAATAAAAATTGGTTCGAAACCGACTCATAACCGATGTGAAACCGGTTCAAATCCGGTTCGTAACCGCTTCTAAAATGCTTTATAAAGTAAGGAATTTTAAAATTTGAGCATTGATAAAAGAAATGAAATAAATATGACTTTAAAACGAACTCATAACCGATGCGGAATCGCTTGCAAACCGATGAATTTAAAAAAAGATAAGAGTATAGTAAAAATATGAGCAGCATAGCTTCAAGTCCAAACTGGAACCAGCTTGGAACTGTTTTAAAAATCATGAACATTAATAATTTTAACATATACATTTCAACAAATAAATTAGTAAAGACAAAAAGATCTATTGCAAACCGGTTCATAACCGATTCGGAGCCGTAGTAAACCCCTTCCGATTGCATACGAATGCAGTGTAGATCCAATGAACAATGGCTCCAATAAAACTTTCTTCTTAAAAACAAGTTTGTACTAAAATGAGGAACCGGTTCATGAACAAAAAACTGAAAAATATAAGACGTAAAAATATAAAACGTAATAACAATATTTTTGCAGTTAATTAAATCAACCAAGACAAAACGAATCGTTCAAAACCGGTTCCAAACCGTTTCGTAACAGATTCATAACAGTTTGAAATTTAACAATATGTCAAGTAGAGCCAATGAAGAATGCGACTAATATACAATTTTTACTTAAAAATTTAATCTTAAAATATTTTTGTTGAAAATTCGACCGAAAATAACTAAATTTTTTTTAACACATTACATTAAATATACCATTAAATATATTACGAAACTCAAATAGATCAATAAAGACAAAAAGATCTATTGAAAACCGTTTCCAAGCCGGTTCATAACCGATTAGGATCCGTAGGAAACCCCTTGCGATTGCATACAAATGCAGTGTAGAGCAAATGGCTCCAATATAGGTTTTTTCTTTAATAGAGGTTGTTCAATAATTTGGAACCGGTTCATGAACAAAATGCTGAAAAAATATAAGAAAATGTCATAAACTATTAACGATATTTTTGCAGTTAACTAAATCAACAAAGACCAAACGAATCATTGAAAACCGGTTCTAAAGCGGTTCTTAACCGATTTAAAACCGTTTGAAATTTAATGGAATTCAATAAATCTTTCTTGTATAGCTATTGAATAATGCGACTAATATAAAATGTTAATGTTTTTTTTGTAATTTTGTTTGTCTTTGTGGAAAATCCGACCGAAGATTGAAGAAAAAAAACTAAACTTTCATTCACACGTTTCATAAATGTACCATTAAATATATTATGAAACTCAAATAAATCAATAAAGACAAAAGTATCTATTTAAAACCGGTTCATTAACGATTCGTATCCGTGGGAAACCCCTTGGGTTTGCATACAAATGAAGTGTAGTGCCAATGAACAATGACACTAAAATAGTTTTTTACTTTGATACAGGTTCTTAAACGATTTGGAACCGGTTCATTAACGAAAACCAAAAAAAAATGATTAGAAAATGTTATAAACCATTAAAGATATTTTGGAAAAAAAGTTATTAAAAAATGTTATAAACCATTAAAGATATTCTGGAATTCATTTTAATCAACAAAGACAAAAAGATACATTGAGAACCGGTTCGAAACCGGTTCAGAACCGGTTGAAATTCAATCAAATACTGAAAAAGTTTCAAGTAGAGCCAATGATTAATGATACTAATACAAAATCTGTACTTCTTAACTAATTCATAAACGTTTTCGGAACGGTTTATCTCCAAAAACCTATGAAATTTTAATCAAATGACACAAAAATGCAAACTTCTTAATTTTATTTCCCTAAATCAACGAAGACAAAAAAATTCATTGAAAACGGGTTCTTAATCGATTCAGAACCGTTTGAAATTCAATCAAATTTTAAAAAAATGGCAAGAGAACCAATGTGTAATCCGATTAATTTAAATTAATCGATTAATTTAAAATTTTTACTTTAGAACTGATTCTTAAACGTTTTCGTAACGGTTCATTATCGAAAACCTACAAAATGTTTTTAAAATGGGCCAAAACTGCTAAGTTTTTCTTATCCTTATACATTCTTTAAATTACCGATTTTAATACGAAATTAAATTACTGATCTTATATATGTTAACAAAATGTTCTTTTCACTTAAATTTAATTTAATTTACTGAGTCTTTTCTATTAAATTTCTAATTATTTCCTCTTCAAATCCGATTATTTTTTGTTTATTTTTCTATGAAAAAAATAGTAATTCCTTTTACAAATTTATTAAAATAAAAATTCTCTGTATTTCATTTAAAATCAATTCATTTTATAGCTTCATTTTTAAATTTGCACAGATTTCTGGAAATTTATTGCATTCATTTTGCTTTATGGCAAAAATGTTTAATTACTTTAATGATGTTTAAAATAAAATCCAAATAAGTTCTTATTAAAACTTTAAATTTTCAACAAAGTTTTCTGGTTCACACATACATACATACAGAGGAGTATGAGTGAGTGAGGGAGGGCGTCGGGTGTGTGTGTGCGTGCATTCAGGCTAAAAGACAGACTTTGCAAAAATCCTGCTACCAAATGTCTGCAATCATAATTTGCTGTTGTTGTTGGTGGTGGCTAAGAGAGGTGGTGTTGTTTTTGCATGTCAGCTGTATGCTGCTACTTTTGACCAAAATGCATTTGACCGAACTTACACCCCTGTCCTCCTTATGACCAAACGTCCGTCTGGCCTAGACTTTGGCAGACCCAATGTCCTTAGCCACCTATAGCCATTGACTACAAGCTCACTCGCTTACATACAAAAGTAAGCAGAGACGGATGGTCATAAGGACGCACACATGTATACACAAGTATGCTAGTATATGTGAGTCCACCATACTCTAGCCTGGCTTTGCCAACCCAAAGACTATGACCAACAACATATGCAAACGTCTCATACGTCTTTCAATACCTTAGGACTTGTGGAGGCAAACGTATTGAGCGAGTAGGAAAGAGAGGGGGAAAACTGAGTATGTGTTAGTTAGCGTGTTTGATTGCAAGGAATGGACAATGACTCTGTGTCGTTACGGCGAGTGAACGAATGTCTGGTTAGGGAGCGGTGTAGAAATTTTAAGTAGGATGTCCAGTGGTCTTGTCGTTGACTGTGTCCTTGTGAGTGTTCATGTTTATTTGTATGCGTCTCGACATGTCCGTGTGTCCGTCCAAATATGCGAATGTATTAGCATGTGTGTGTGTGTTTGTGTTCGCCTTGATGATGTCCTGTATGCTGTCCTGTTGTTGACGTTTGTTCATAATTTTGTTTTGTTTTTCCATTTATTGTTGTTGCAGTTGCTTCGGTTGCTGCTGCCGGCGCCGCCAACGTTGTATTTTTGCGTTGCTGTTGTCGTACTTATGGAAAGTTTTACAAATGCATAAATGCATTAATAGACACTCCAACTCATATCGTGGATATTATCATCCAGTAGACATCACAAATGCATACTTGGAATAGCCTTGCCTCCTTTCGTTCTATATAGCAAAACAATGGGTTTCACATGAAAGACATTAATTGCAGTGATTTTGTAGCCAATCAGATGAGCTTTTCTTACAGAAAAGTCATTAATAATGAGCTTTTCTCATATCAAAGTCATGTCAAGTCATGATGGGCTTTTCTTAAAGAGAAGTCATCAATGATGAGCTTTTTCTACAGAGAAGTCATCAATGATGAGCTTTTCCTATAGAAAAGTCATCAATGATGAGCTTTTCCTATAGAAAAGTCATCAATGATGAGCTTTTCCTATAGAAAAGTCATCAATGATGAGCTTTTCCTATAGAAAAGTCATCAATGATGAGCTTTTCCTATAGAAAAGTCATCAATGATGAGTTTTTCCTATAGAAACGTCATCAATGATGAGCTTTTCCTATAGAAAAGTCATCAATGATGAGCTTTTCTTATAGAAAAGTCATTAATGATGAGCTTTTCTTATAGAAAAGTCATCAACGATGAGCTTTTCTTGTAGAAAAGTCATCAACGATGAGCTTTTCTTGTAGAAAAGCCATCAGCGATGAGCTTTTCTTGTAGAAAAGTAATCAACGATGAGCTTTTCTTGTAGAAAAGTAGTCAACGAGTTTTTCTTATGATGAGTTTCTTTATGATGAGTTTTTGTTATAGGAAAGTCATCAGTGATAAGCTTTTCGTATAGAAAAGTAATCAATGATAAGCTTTTCGTATGGAGAAATCATCAATGATGAGCTTTTATCATAGAGAAATCATCAATGATGAGCTTTTATCATAGAAAGTCATCAAAGATGAGCTTTTCTTATAGAAAAGTCATCAACGATGAGCTTTTCTTGTAGAAAAGTCATCAACGATGAGCTTTTCTTGTAGAAAAGTAATCAACGATGAGCTTTTCTTGTAGAAAAGTAGTCAACGATGAGTTTTTCTTATAGAAAAATCATCGAAAATGAGCTTTTCTTATAGAAAAATCATCGAAGATGAGCTTTTCTTATAGAGAAATCATCGAAGATAAGCTTTTCTTATAGAAAAATCTTCGAAAATGATATTTTCTTATAGAAAGATGAGCTTTCTTATAGAAAAGTCATCAGCGTTTTGATGTGTAGGTTATAGATGTGCAGAAGATAAGTTCCTTCTCTCTCCAAGCCCCATCTCCTTGCACGCACTGTTCATTTCTGCTTACATATCCAAGATATACTCATTTGCATGCAATAAGCAAAATTAATTATAACAGCTCTCGACTTGAACTACTTAAGCACAAACAAAATACACAAATTTTGCACTGCCACTCCTGACCATTCGTACAACTCATGCAACCACCACCACCATCTCCTAAGAAAGGCGCCTTAGGCAAAAGCATCAGGCCTGCCTCAAACCAAAAGAACCCGTACCCCAAAAAGTTTTGCCACAACGAAATGCACCTAAGGTTTTATAACTGATATATAATTCCGTTTGTTTTCGGGCTATAGAGAAGTGCTAAGTACACACGAACATACTACTTACTCTATATATACATACATATATATTTGGTCGAATATATTTCTCTTGTTTGATTATGGTTTAGGGTGACAGAAGCAGGGAACTAGGGAACGAAGGGGTGTTTCTAAAGTAGCTTAAACTCATTAAAGAGCCGTGTATTACCATTAAGTGTATGTATATTCACATGCATGGGTTATTATGGGGCCAAGATATCCTATATGTCCAGGCATGACTGGGTTGCATTGCCTGCTTCCTTCTTTAGGTGGATGCAAAAATAGGGGATTGGAGGCCGACGCTGAATTCGAAGGACTTTCATTAACTAAGTTTTGTACAATAAAAGCAGCACGGAAAGTTTTCTCAATAAGTATATGTATGGATATATTGGGGTGGAGGGATTTTTCATGATATTTTCGTATCGAAAAGCCATCGAAGAGGAGTTTTTTTTTGTAGAGAAAAGTCATCAACGAAGAACATTTCGTACTGAAATGTCATAAACGATGAGCTTTCCTATAGAAAAGTCATAAACAATGAGCTTTTCTAACAGAGAAGGCACCAAAAAATGAGCTTTTCTCACAGAGAAGTCATTAACAAATTAACTTTTTTGCGGAAATGTCATCAACGATGAGCTTTTCTTATAGAAATTTCATCAATGATAATCTTTTCTTACAAAAAAGTCATCAATGATAAGCTTTTCTTATAGAAAAGTCATCAACGATGAGCCTTTTTATAGAAAAGTCATCAATGATGAGCTTTTCTTATAGAAAAGTCATCAACGATGAACTTTTCCTATAGAAAAGTCATAAATGTTGAACTTTTCTTATAGAAAAGTCACCAACGAAGAACTTTTCTTCTAGAAAAGCCATCAACGATGAAGATTTCTTATAGAAAAGTCATCAACGATGAACTTTTCTTATAGGAAAGTCATCAACGATGAACTCTTCTTAGAGAAAAGTCATCAACGATGAACTTTTCTTATAGAAAAGTCATCAACGATGAAGTTTTCTTATAGAAAAGTCATCAACGATGAAGTTTTCTTATAGAAAAGTCATCAACGATGAACTTTTCTTATAGAAAAGTCATCAACGATGAACTTTGCTTATAGAAAAGTCATCAACGATGAACTTTTCTTATAGAAAGGTCATCAACAATGAACTTTTCTTATAGAAAAGTCATCAACGATGAACTCTTCTTATAGAAAAGTCATCAACAATGAACTTTTCTTACAGAAAAGTCATCAACGATGAACTTTTCTTATATAAAGGTCATCAACGATGAACTTTTCTTATAGAAAAGTCATCAACGATAAACTTTTCCTTTAGAAAAGTCATCAACGATAAACTTTTCTTTTAGAAAAGTCATCAACGATGAAGTCTTCTTATAGAAAAGTCATCAATGATGAACTTTTCTTATAGAAAAGTCATCAACGATGAACTTTTCTTATAGAAGAGTCATCAACGATGAACTTTTCTTATAGAAAAGTCATCAACGATGAACTTTTCTTACAGAAAAGTCATCAACGATGAACTTTTCTATAAGAAATCCATCAATATCTATATTCATCAATATCTATATTTGCTTATAAAGAAGGACATCAAGAATTTATCAGAAGAATTTTGTAAAATAAAAATTATTAAAGAATTCCACCCTTATACACCCATTGCTATTAGTACAGGAGTTGCAAACTCACACATCTTCACAAACATATCTGTGCATGTATGAGAAGAAACCTTTCTTATAGAAAGGTCATCAACAATAAATTTTTTTATAGAAAAGTCATCAACGATGAACTTTTTTTTATTGACAAGTCATCAACGATGAACTTTTGAAAGTCGTCAATGTTGAACTTTTCTTATAGAAAAGTCATCAATGTTGAACTTTTCTTATAGAAAAGTCATCAACGAAGAACTTTTCTTATAGAAAAGCCATCAACGATGAACTTTTCTTATAGAAAAGTCATCAACGAAGAACTTTTCTTATAGAAAAGCCATCAACGATGAACTTTTCTTATAGAAAAGTCATCAACGATGAACTTTTCTTACAGAAAAGTCATCAACGATGAACTTTGCTTATAGAAAAGTCATCAACGATGAACTTTTCTTATAGAAAGGTCATCAACAATGAACTTTTCTTATAGAAAAGTCATCAACGATGAACTCTTCTTATAGAAAAGTCATCAACAATGAACTTTTCTTACAGAAAAGTCATCACCGATGAACTTTTCTTATATAAAGGTCATCAACGATGAACTTTTCTTATAGAAAAGTCATCAACGATAAACTTTTCCTTTAGAAAAGTCATCAACGATAAACTTTTCTTTTAGAAAAGTCATCAACGATGAAGTCTTCTTATAGAAAAGTCATCAATGATGAACTTTTCTTATAGAAAAGTCATCAACGATGAACTTTTCTTATAGAAGAGTCATCAACGATGAACTTTTCTATAAGAAATCCATCAATATCTATATTCATCAATATCTATATTTGCTTATAAAGAAGAACATCAAGAATTTATCAGAAGAATTTTGTAAAATAAAAATTATTAAAGAATTCCACCCTTATACACCCATTGCTATTAGTACAGGAGTTGCAAACTCACACATCTTCACAAACATATCTGTGCATGTATGAGAAGTTCACTAAACCTTAATTCAAGGCAACACGACACACTGACACCTACACATGCACACCAAATTACCAATACTTACAAGAACATACCGAGAAACTGACACAAACATTGAATGTAAAAATTATCCTTATTTTTGTAGTCGCATTCATTATGCATTAAAATCATCGCCCCGAAAACAGGACACCAATACTACAATACATATGCACTCACACAGACACACACACAGGCATGAAGGCATTCACTTCATGCACTCACTGACTACTTTATGAAGCGCCTTAAATGAATGAATGTCCAGTAGGTGTTCAATGTGTTTCTTCTTTGAATTGTGTGTTATGTGGGCGAGGGCAAGAGAAAGAGGGAGGGAGGGATGGAGGGAGAGAGAGTGGGTTGGTGTAGGAATGTTTGGGAGAATAAGTATGCGTGTGCATACATATCTACGGGTAAGGCCGGCCTGGGTGTGGGTTTGTGTTTGCCTGATGTCCTTTCTTTGTGTTTGTGTGCTTAGTAGGACTTCTAACGTACCGTTAGAAAATAACAAGAAATCCCTTAAGCCCCCGACACGTTTCCGTTGAAAATATTGGAGACGTTCGGTACGTACAGGTTATGCAGTTGTCGCTGTTGGTATGTTCTGCCACTGCTGTTGCTGCTGCTGCTGCAGTAACATTGTGGTTTACAATCACACACCGTCCGACAGACAGTCGGACAGTTGTAGCATTGTCCTGGTTGCAATCCTGCTTGGCTCGTTGCAAATGTTGGGCATGTTGTTGCAATTGCAAAATATGTTTGCTCAACGAATGTCGAAGAAATTCTAGTCGATGATGTCTTGCTCAGTAGCCGTTGTAGTACTCGTAGTAGCAGCAGCAGAAGAAGAAACCGTGACCGTGAGAGGAGGGCGATGATGAAAGGCATTTGGAAAGGAATGCAACAACTACATGCGCTCGGTCTTACTGTAATTTAGAAATGAATATGAGCTTATGGGGCTTTGCACACGTGGATAATTGATATTAATTTTGGGATAATTGATATTAATTTTGGGATAATTAACTGTTTGAGGTGAACATGAAATTTTGTGGCTTTTGGAAATGGACAAAATTTCCGATATAGTTAAATGAATTTGAATTTTTTAGTTTTCTTTCACTATAAATTGTATACATCGCTTACATTATTTGCCTACTTAGTGCATGCAACAGTGGTATATATAGCAGAGCTATCTGAACTTTCAACACACTTTTCTTCTATTGCAGACGTAGCACACATTTGCTAGAATGGTAAACTCATTCTGTTGAAGACTCATCTGCTTCTATAGGAAACTTAACTGATCGTATCCTGCAAAGACTCAATATATCTACAATATCTGCTATTGCAGTGGATACATTCTTTGCAGCAGACTCAACAAATCTTCTAATCCTACCTCTTATCTTGTCTACTGCTTGGTATTCTATCAACTGTCTGTCATCTATTGGATCCTCTGTCTGTCTGACCGTATGATTTTCTGTCATATTATCTGTTTAACACTTTCGCTCAATTAAAAGATAACCTTATATCATTGAGTATCCCATATACTACAGCCTCCCTTTAGTACTATCTTAATTTCCTTTCGACTTGGGGGCAGTGATAAAGGACACTTTTGCACACTCAAACCAAAACAAACCACAGACGAAAATACATTCGGTAACATCCTGCTCTTGTACTGCTACTACTGCTGCTGCAGCAGCTGCACAGATGTGGACATGTTGTTGTCATGTGCGGGTGGAAATGGTGGAGTGCGAAGGCTGTTGGAGCCTAATTCTGATGATGTTACTTCAGACTCTTCTTGGCTATGACCAAATTATGTATTATGCAGCATTATAAAGTTAACTTGTTGTTGTTGCAACTCGGCATGTTGTTGTCTTAACTGGACGAATGCAAATGAGCACATGTACATATTCAAAAGGGAGGAGAGCCTGGTTTGATGTGTTCTATGGCAAATAACTTTAAGAAGCCTTCTTCTTCTCAACATCATCATCATCTTTATCATTGTCTATATAGGAATTTGTATGGGAATTTGAGAAAGTGTTGGTTTGATCAATATCCTTTATTATCTTACGGTAATGTGAGTATCTGTCTAAATTATTAAAATGTATTGTAAGCAAATTTTCATCAGCATCATCATTGTCAGGAGTAAAATAGACTGCAGAAGTAGGGATGAATATACATATCTGTGTATCAATGTGATGTTTATCTTTGCGTGTGTATACACATATATACAAAATGATGTCCTTGTGTTGGTATTTGTTACATTTGTTATTTGCATCTCTGTATTTTGTAATGTTGATGGTTCGGTGCTATAGTCTTTTTCAAATTATTCACTAGAATTGTAGGGAACATTTTCCATAGAAATGCTTCCATATATGACAGTATTTCGAAATGTTTCAGGCAGAGAAATTCGAATGATAATAAACATTATTGATGGGAAACTTTATTTTACGAACTGTATGAAATTCTTTATAAAAGAGTGTCGTTGTCTACAGAGACGATGTTTTCTGAGACATTTTAAAACCTTTGGATAATTAGCTCGTGTAGCTGAATCATATGATTTATTGTAGACTTATTTACTCTTATAGCAAACGCAGATGATTTTGATGGCCTAGC
Source organism: Eudasyphora cyanicolor (assembly GCA_963930755.1). NCBI lineage: Eukaryota > Metazoa > Arthropoda > Insecta > Diptera > Muscidae > Eudasyphora > Eudasyphora cyanicolor. The sequence continues at coordinate 12,477,427 of OZ005738.1, read as the reverse complement.
TACAGACTATTCCCCTATTGAAAATTCCTCATTTACTCTTACTTCGGCGCATTCTCTCTTGTAGTAGGTCCATCTCATTCTTTAAAAAACCCATCTGATCTAATAATTAACTCGTGCAGCTAATTTATATGATTTATTGCAGATTTATTTACTTTTACAGCAGACTCCGGTGATCTTGCAGTCGATTTATCTGATCTAGCTACATACTACTCCGGTATTGAAAATAACTCATTTACTCTTATTGCAGGTTCATTCTCTCTAGTAGTAGACTCATCTGTTTTTTGGCAAACTAAACTGATTCTGAAGGCAACTCTGCAGCCCTAATAGACTTTGTAGATGTATCAACTGAAGCAGGTTCAGATCTTTGTACCAGCGCTACCAGAAGACTCATGTGGTTTTACAGCCATGAGTTTGCACTTATAGCAGACTCAAGTGTTCAAAAAGACAGCACGTGTCCCTTGTAGCTGATTTATCTGACCTGCTCATGCAGTACTTAATTGATCTACGTGGTCTTTTATAGTAGATTCAAATATTTTTAGAGCAGAGTTAGCTCATATAGCAAACTCATATGATCTACTCTCTGAAGAAGACTAATATTATATTGCAGCAGATTTAATCGCTGATATAAAAAACTCATCCGGTCCCGTAGAGAACATATCAGCTGTAGTCGAAGACTTATATGATGTTACAGGGAACACATTTTCTATTGTTGATTTCATTTCATTTGTTTGTTTTGCAGACTCGTATCTTCCTGCAGAGTATATACCTGTTAGTTTTGCAGGTTGGATTGATCTGCTCTTGCAGCAAAATAATAATATTATTATAAGGTAATTATAAATTATATTGCTTGGGTAGTTGTTTAAGTTTCATAAGTTTTCTTATATAGAAAATTCGAATGATCTTGTCTTTGTTGCAGACTCATCTGATATTGCAGCAAAATAAACAGCTTTCGTAGATAATTCTTTCGGTGTTGCGGAGATCTGCACGTCTTTTTTAAGAAAGATTATTACCGTAGCTGACTCATATGCCTTTATCGTAGACTTCTATCATCTCGTTAGTTTTGCAGGATAGATTGATTTGCTCTATCAGCAAACAACTTATCTAATGCAGAGGAGTCAACTATTAGTTTCGCTGGCTAGATTGATCTAATCATTCCGCAGACTGTAAGTTCATTGCCTGTTTTCTTAGAAGTTTCGTATGTTCCTGCATCAGGCTCAAATGATCTTGCTATTATTTCGCACTCTTCTGATATTGTAGCAGACTCATCTGCTCATGTAATAAACTCATTTCACCTTGTTGCAGAGCTATATGCTATACTAGTTGAATTATCTATTCTCATTCTCTACAAGTCTCATTCTCTTCTTCGGTAAACTAACTGGTATTGCAACAAACTTAGCAGCTCTTCTAAATCTGCGATTGTAGTATGTGTAATTGTTGCAGAGTCAGATTCTGCATCAGGCTTATATTGACATGTCTCTCCTTTCGCCATACAAATAATTCATCTTCATCTAGCAGAGAACATATATCCAACCTCGTAACTGACTCGTCTCCATTTTTAGATGGATTCCTTCAGACGATTTACCTGTTTGTAGACTATATTGGTATGGCCCTGCAGCAGAGTCACTCGACATCTGAAGCGTTTGTTTTCGTATTACTTTGTAGGTATGCTCTTGGAGCATGCTAAACTGTTATATCCTTTATTGCGGACTCGTTCGATATTGCTGTAAGATCGTCTGATCTTATAGTAGACTCATCTGCTCTGTCAGGCTTTCTCTACAAGTAGATCTAGCTAGAATAATTTATCATCTGCAATTCTTCTCTTTTATATTCCGTTTGACTTTTGGTGCGGTCTTAGCTCTTAACTGGTCTTTCCTCAAATCTACTGAGACATTATTGTACAGACTATTGTATTGGACTCATCTGGTCTTACAGGGAACATATGTATATCCAATCGTTAATCTGACTCGTTTGCTGTTTTAGATGACTCATCTCATCCCGCAGAAGATTTATCTGCTATTGTAGCAGACTCAATTGAGAACGGCAGGGTTTGTTCTCTTGGTACTTTGTAGGTATGCTCTTGCAGCAAGCTCACCTGTTCTTTCCTTTGTTGCAGACTAATCCGACATTGCTGCAGGGTCGTCTGCTTTTATAGTAGACTCATCTACTCTATCAGGTTTGCTGTACTAGTATACATACATCTTCCTAACAAGAATAATTAGTCTTCTGCCGTTCTTCCCTTTTATGATCTGTTTGACTTTTGGTCCTGCCATATCTCTTAAACGGTATTTCCATAAATCTACTGAGGTATTGTCAATCTTATTAACTTTGTCATTTGTTTTGTTTTCAGTATAATCTTTTTTATACTCTCTCTGTATTTTTTTTCCGGCCTTATTACCGACCGTTTGTTTAGTAAAGGTTATTGTCCATTCTTTTGAGCAATCTTCTGCCCGTCTTCTCGTTTATATTATGTTGGGCCCTGTGTCAAATTTTCTCTTTGGGACTCTTTATTACATCTTAGCCTGACTTTCTTCAGTTCTACTGAGGGGTTTTATCCATTCATCTGACTGTTCTTCTGTTTTTTTTCCTGTATAATCAACTGTCTGGCATTATCTTTTATATTCTGTTTGTATTTTCGTCTGGTCATCCGACTGATATTGTGTTTGGTACTCTGTATTATCTTCTACCTGGTCTTTCCTTAGATCTTCTGAGGGACTTTTGTCCTTTCTTTTGACTGCTATTCTGTTATGTTTCCTATATATTCTCCTGTCAGGTCTTCTTAATTTTCGGTTTGACTAACACTCTTAACAGGAATTTCTCCAGATCTCCTGTAGGGTTAATTGATCTACAGGTTTGTTCTCTTGCGGCCTCTGAGCTGTTCTGTGCAGTGTCCTTTATTGTCTCTACTACTATCTCCTGTTTGTCTTTTGTTCAGATTTTGCTATTGAATGGGTTTAGGTCGGGACTTCCCTTTGGTCCTTTGCTAGTCTTTTTGATCGGTTTCTTGGACCTGCTCTATTCACAACATTCCTAACTTATTTTTATCTTAAAAGCTACTTTCTACAATATATGTTATACAGGTTTAATCAAATATTAAATTACCTCTTTTTATGATCTGTATTAAAGGGATAGGAACTTACCTAAAAGAAAAGAAAAATATGAGAAAATTAATATATTTAAATACTTTAAAATTAATCAATAAATTATTGGATCAAATTTTTTTAATTTATTTTGAGACGAACTAACTAGGCTATAAGTAGGCTATCTTCTTTAGTAATACTAGAAATCATTCAGTAAATTCCAATATTCCTTTCTAAGCATGTCTCTCTTTGAAAATCTGTCAATAAATGTTATTTTTGTTATTCAAAAATCTCATTGCTTCTCAGTTTTACTTTCACATGTATGTTTCTTTTCACAGAAATTTTAAGAATACTTGCCAAATAAAACTTTCACACTACACTCTGAAAGAAGACCCACTCACAAACTGTAGTGAAGATTTTGAATCAGAGAAATTTGTATATACACATATAGCCCTTATACATACTCTTATATTTACAACACAATTACCGAAACCGGCACTTTTATACATTTTGTATGTAAAAGTCCTTCTTATGCAAGCAGGACCATCAACACACACATACATTTCTATCCATGAGGATACGCTACCATTCAAATTTTGTACAGCAATCCGGTCATGGCCTTGGTCATTATGGTCTTCAGGGATAAAGGACGAGCAAGGAGAGCACAACAAACTGTAGATGAAATGTATGATTGCCATGTTCAATCAAGACTTTGTATGCCACACGACACCGACAATATCCCTAATGGTTGAGAAACTAGAGCGGAGCAGGGCAGGGCCAGGCAGTTGCGGGGGGGAGAACCAGAGAGTACAAGTCTGTCTGGTAGGAGAACAAAAGGCTAATGAATCAGGAGCAAGTAGGTGTTGCATGAGGTCTTCCACCTATTTAGGGAATGCACTCTCCCCCTGGCCCCTCCGGGTGCTTGACGAAACGTCCATAAACTATGACTATGATCCGCATCGTATGTTGGGCAACAACATCAACAAATTTTTCTCAATTTTATTTTTGTTTTGAGGATTTTTGCATTCAACACTGTTTGCCATGTAATAAATGCAATAACAGCAATCCTCCTTCATCTCCACCTCCTGCAACATTCTAGGGGAATGAGAAAAATATAAATTTTCTCTATTACTTATGTATATGTAATTTATATAAGTATGTCTAAGTGGGTGGTTTTATAAGGGCGAAGAACAACAACAACAACCACATCCTTGCCATTTACAGGCTATGCTTGGACAGGAGCTCTGGGGAATTGGTAGGAGTGGTGCAGTGTTATGTGCTGTACCTTCCTTTTGGTGCAACATGCCACCTCTCATTATTGACCATGAGTTTTGCATTTAACATGCAAAATATTCATTTCCTTGAAATGCAATCGGGTCGCAAGAGAGTGTGGGGCGGGGGGAAAGATTCGAGAGTACCACCGTTAACCACTACAATGCAACACCCTTTCACCACTTCCACCGGACCAACAAACACTTTGTGCATCTGTAATTACTTCTTCATTACAAAGTCGCCACTTGCATAAGGGTTGAGGCAGAGAAAGACGGGTCAGATGTTAATAGACTGGCCTAACTTTGGTACGAATTTTGCGGAGAGGATTTACATCCTATGGTGAAATGGATTTTGCAGAAGACGTATTGGTTCTTTTAGGAGAGATATCTGCTACCGCAGAGGATTTAGTAGGTGTCCCAGAAGAATTATCTGGCCGGGCAGAGAAGTTATCTGTTCTTGCTGAGGAGTTATCTGGTCTTAAATATGATGTTTTCTGCTGTTGAAACGGAGTTATCTGCTCTTGATGAGTAGTTATCTGCTCTTGATGAAGAGTTATCTGGTGTTGAAGAGGAGTTATCTGTTCTTGAAGAGGAGTTATCTTCTCTTGAAGAGGAGTTATCTTCTCTTGAAGAGGAGTTATCTGGTCTTGAAGAGGAGATATCTGCTCCTGAAGAGGAGTTACCTGTTCCCGAAGAGGAGTTATCTGCTTTTGAAGAGGAGTTATCTGCTTTTGAAGAGGAGTTATCTTCTCTTGAAGAGGAGTTATCTGCTTTTGGAGAGAAGTTATCTGCTTTTGAAGAGGAGTTATCTGCCCCTGAAGAGGAGTTATCTGCTCTAAAAGAGGAGTTATCTACTCTTCAAGAGGTGTTATTTGCTCCTGAAGAGGTGCTATCTGATCTTGAAGAGGAGTTATCTGATCCTGAAGAGGAACTATCTGCTCCTGAAGAGGAATTATCTGCTCCTGAAGAGGAATTATCTGCTCCTGAAGAGGAATTATCTGCTCCTGTAGAGGAGTCATCTGCTCCCAAAGAGGAGTTATATGTTTTAGAGAGGAGTTATCTGCCTTTTAAGACGAGTTATCTGCTCTTTTTATTTGCTCCTAAAGAGGTGTTATCTGATCTTGATGAGGAGTTATCTGCTCCTGAAGATGAGATGTCTGCTCCTGAAGAGGAGTTATCTGCTCTTGATGAAGAGTTATCTGCTCTTGAGGATGAGTTATATTCTCTTGAAGAGGTGTAATCTGCTCTTGAAGAGGAGTTATCTGCTCTTGAAGAGGAGTTATCTGCTCTTGAAGAGGGCTTATCTGCTCTTGAAGATGGGTTATATGCTCTTGAAGATGGGTTATCTGCCCCTGAAGAGGAGTTATCTGCTCTAAAAGAGGAGTTATCTGCTCTCGAAGTTGTGTTATATGATCTTGCTGGGTACTCATCTACTATTACAGATGACTTATCTGTTCTTGTAACAGACTCATCAGGGCTTGCAATGGATCTCTCAGACAAATCTGCTATTCATGATGACTTATCTGTTCTTTCAGAATACTCATCCGCTCTTTTAAGAGACTTATCTGCAACAGGCTTAACGGCTCTAATATCAGACTTATTTGATTTCTACTATTACAGATGACTTGTCTGTACTCAACATCTCCTACAATACCATATGATCATCAGATCAGATTCATCTGCTGTTGTTGAGGACTTATCTGCTCTTCCTGAAGACTCATGAGACTCAACTACCTTTGCAGATGACTCATCTTATCTTCTACTCGGTCGTCTATGAAGACTCTTTTTCTGTCGTCTATAAAGACTCCTTTTCAATCGTCTATAAAGACTCCTTCTCAGACGTCTATAAAGACCCCTTCTCAGTCGTATATAAAGACTCCTTCCCAGTAGTCTATAAAATCTCCTTCCCATGCGTTTATAAAGACTCCTTCCCAGTCGTCTATAAAAACTCCTTGTCAGTCGTCTATAAAGACTCTTTCTCAGTCGTCACTAAAGACTGAAGAAGACTCTTCTCAGTAGTCTATAGGTACTTCTTCACAGTCATCTATTGAGTGATTTATTCTCAGTTACATATTGAGACTCATTTTGAGTCGCCTATAACTAATCCTTTTGAATCTCATTCTTAAGACTCCGTCGTACCTCGTTTCGTGGGTTGATCTGCAGCTACAGAAGACTCTGTCTGTTCTGGCGTACTAATAAAATCCAATGATCGTTCCTATGACATGTAGATGGCGCTCAAGTTGTTTCACTTCTCTAAAATGAGATATTACCAAAAAGAATGTGCCAATGCCAGGCCAATCCTTTTTGCCATGCTTTGCCTGGCCAGGATTTAAGCAAATGTTTCGAGGGAGATTTGTGGCAAGGGTAGGAGGAGGCAAAGTTGTATTTGCCTCTGTGTCCATTTCTGTTGGCGTTTGTCGTAAGTAGGATATGACGTTCGGCCGGCAAGGAAAATTTCACTGCTTGCATTTTCATGTCTGTATAAATGTAAATGAGTGTGGCAAAGACATTGTTTGTTGGTGTTGCATGTTTGGTACTTGTTGTTATTGTAATACAAGTGTATTTAAACTCATACAAACCAAACTTCTGAACACGTACACATGCATATAGACACATATATTATATAAATACACACATTTACATTCAATATAAGTTGAAAGCATATACTATAAGTATAAGTTCATTTATTTATAAGTATATGTAGAATTACAAAGCCAGGATATGCATGTCCTGTAAACTGAAAGGGGGTAGAGGGAACGGGGGAAAGGCAGGTAAAGGGCAAGAATGTAAAAGTTGCAAGTGTGCATGTGGCGGAGGAAAGTTTCATGTGGCGCAAAAGGATAATTAATGAAATTAATGCCTATAGTATGAGTTTTAGACAATTATAGAGCAAGGAAGAGAGAGAGAGGGAAAGAGTAAAAGACTGAGTGAGGAGATGGGCCACTGATAAGAGGACCTCCATTGCATTTCCCCCCCCACACAGCGACAGTTTTCATTGCTGGAGGAAAGAACTGCTAGTCACAAGACATAGCTATCGTATATAGAGTAGGAATATTACAAGGATTTATAATCATATAGGGAGATTTGAATATGACCATTTCTATATGCATATGTATATACACATACTCGTATTTATTTAAATGTTTGTTTGCACATACATAATTTCAAAAAGTTTTGTTGTTTTCCCAAGTAATTTCGATAATGTTTATATATGAGTATATAGATGTATAATTGGATATGGCTATGTGGATGTGTTAAAGGGTGCCACCATAACATTTGAAATGGGGGAGAGAAAAATGCCAGGAATCCTAAGGTACAATGGTTGAAGGTGTGGTGTGCCGACCAGAGTTTGAGAATAGTATGGCATGTGGCACTGAAGTGGTTTAAATTATTTTTATTTTAGATGTGTACAAATAAATCGTATTTACACTTGCACCGAGAAATATGAATAAATGAGTCGGGAGTAGGTAGGATTTCCGAGTATTTATGTATTTTAGGAATAGATGGCCATATAGGGAGCCTACTATAGAGTAGATAGCCTTGCAGGACATCTACTATAGGCAGTTATAGGGTGTTTGTTTTGACAAACCAGTTTTTGGACTTTTTGGCGGTTTCTGCGAAAGGAGTGGCCAAAAGACTCCAATGTTATACATAACACTTTCTTCAAACTCTCTTTAACTTCGAAGACGGACCATCTAGCACTTTATACCTGACTATATGAGAGATACATGTTTATTTTAACAATCTAATTAATTTTAATAATTCAGTTTTCTTGCGAAGGAATTTGTTCTTAAACCCACAAAATCCACACTGACCAAAGGTAGACTTCTTTGGATAATTTTTCATAAACACGTTGACGTTAAATTTACAGCGAACAAGTTTCAAAATGTTCTTCTTGACATCTTCAACCTACTTATATTCTTTAAACAACCCCAGGCTAATAATTTACCAACTGTCCTCTCTGAGCAATTAGTTGCAATTTACACACAAACATAATTTGTTTTTTTTTTGTTCATAATAAATAATTTTTATGTTAAATTAAATGTCATAAATGCCACAAAAATCTCACTTTACAGCTAAAGCAAATTACCACAAATGTTGACGGGACACGAAAGACACAGAAAAAATTTCTAAGAATTGAGATGATTTGCAGAAAAATTTCAGGAAAGGAGAAAAAAACGCAAACGCAAGATGGCCAGAAAATCCTGTATGACGACTCAATCAATTGAAAAAGACAAACCGGCGCATATGCGCCTGCGCAGTCAACAAAGAATACGGTGAAACTTGTCTCCAGAAAGAAATGCAAATAAGTTACGTCTAGAGAGAGAGAGAGGGAGAGACGACCAAAAGATTGTGGTCGTTTAAGTTTACTAAGAAAAGTGTAGACCCCTTACGGATGCAGGAAAACGCAACGAAAAAAAACTACTTGATTGCAATTTAATTTATTTATTAATTATACAAGAAGAGAATGTATCTAAATCTGTGGTGGAGCGAAAGCTTTATTGCTTGACTATAACCTCCTTTATAATTATTATAGTTTGTCTAAATAAATTAAAGTTTTTTTTTTGCTTTTGCATTTTTTGTAACTGGTCATTTGTTGTTGACCAAAGGATGTTGCTGCCGCTGCTGCTCTCTGCTCTGCTGGTTTGCAACAATATAAATTGTGATTAATTTCTGGTTAAAACTCTCTAGAAAGTTGCTCCTCCATCCTCCATATGTATGTTATTAAAACATACTTATGTCCATGGACCATCTGAAAACTCATTGAGTTGGCGGGGTGGAGAAGGGGACTTTTCCTCCTGCTCTGTTAAATGTTAATAACATTTTGTTTTACATGATATTTTGCATCTTGTAGAGATATTATTTGCTACGTTTGGATTTAATTATACCGGTTTTGTTTGTAAGCGATGCCTCACTCAGACTCAGTGCATAGCACTTTTTTTCGTTGTGGTTATTTCACATAATTAATATAGATTGCTTTTGTTTGGAGGCCTTTTCCTGGTGTTGGTGGTGGTGTCGGCTATGCTTATACGCTAAGTGTATCCCCTTTTTGCCAAAGTCTGCTTTCAGGAGCTCCCCTAGTGTTACTGTGATTTTAACAAGACCCGACTCAAAGCAAGCTGCACTTTGTACAGCTTTACCAGGTGGTGCTGATGATAATTATTTTTCAACAAAGTTGATTAGCAGTGCAACAAAATAACGCAGAACAATAAACAGCGATTTTATTTAATATCAATCAATTTTATTGCAAAATAAACTGGAAGCGAGATAAAGGCTGTCATGTAATACCCTACCATAATAGTTTTGAACAAACAAATCGATTAAATGAGATAAAACAATTATTAAAATTGTTCATTCATTAGAATAATTAGTGGATTCATTAAATATATAAATGTATATTGAATGCAATTTCCATATAAATCGACTGTAATTATGGATAATTCTTCCGCATTAACAAATATTTTTTCTATAACAGCCGTTCTGGATTAGCAAATAAGCCTAAGGCATCCGTAGAACAGCCTTCAGTATCAGCAAATAAGTCATATGCTCCTACAGGTGCATCACTAGGTGAGAGTTTTGTATCAGCAAATAAATCTCTGCTCTAGCTGATGACCCTTCTACATCACCAAATAAGTTCTCCATATCAGCAGATCTGCATCAGACGATCAATCTTCAACATCAACAAATAAGCGCTCTGCTCCGACAGTTTGAAAATTTGCAGAGATGTTTCTGTTCTATCAGATAAACCTACTGCATCAGAAAATAAGTATCTTCTCCTGCAGATGAGACTTCTGCGTTGTTATGTAAGGTTTCCTCATCAGCATATAAGTCTTCGACATCTGCAAAAAAGTGTGCTCCAGCAGAGGAGCCTTTACTATTGGTAAAAAAATCCTCAGTTTCGCAGAAGAGCTTTCTGCATTAGCCAATAGGTCTTCTGCTCCAGAATATAAGCCTTCAGAGGACTTACTATAGATACATAAGTCCTCTTCTCTAACAGCTGAGTCTTCTGCATTAGCAAATAAGTCTTCAGATCCAGCAGATCTGCTTTATGTATCATAAGATGAGATTTCCGCTATAATAAATGAGTTTTTTCATCAAAAGATAAGTCTTCAATATCAGACAATTAGTCGTTGAACCTTCGATACCAGAGAGTAATCCTCAGCTCCAGCAGATAAGCCTCCTGCATTAGAAAACAACTTTATTCCAGCAGGTGTTTAAGTATCTACTCCTGCAGATGGGACCTGCTGCGTTATTATGTAAGTTTTCTTCATCTGAACATAAGTCTTCAACATCTGCAACAAAAGTCTCTGTTCCAGCAGATGCCCCTTACTATTAGTAAAAAGATCAGAAGATCATTTCACATTAGCCAATAAGCGCTCAGATGCAGCATATAACCTTTTTCAGTTGCAAACAACTATGCTCCAGAAAAATAGTATTATTCATTAGCAAATAAGTCTCTGCAATAAAGCAGAAGAGCCTTTTTTATGAACAGATGAGGCTTCTGCATAAATGAGTTTTCTTCATCAACAGAAAAGTCCTCAAAATCTATTGTTGGAACAGAGGACTTATCTACTGATAGTAATCCCTCTACTCCAACAGCTGAACCTTCAGCATCTGCAAATAAGCCTTCAGATCCAGCAGATGTACATTAACTATCTTCAGATGGGATAATAAATGAGTTTTCTTCACCAACAGATGAGTTTCAATATCAGAAAATTAGTCGCCTGACCCAGTCGTTAAGCCTTCCATAACAGAAAGTAATCCTCCGCTCCAGCATACAAGTCTACCGCATTAGCAAATAACTTTACGCCATCAGATGTATAATTATCTACTCCTGCAGATGAGACTTCTGCAATAATATAACCTTCTTTCGTCATCAGCAGATGATTCTTAAACATCTGCAAAAAAGTCTCTGATTCAAAAGATTAACCTTTACCAATAAGTTCTCTGCTTCAGCATATAAGCCTTCTGCATTAGCAAACAACTCTGCTCCAGCAGAATAATTTTCAGATCCAGCAAATGTGCCGTATGTATCATCAGATGAGAGATAAGCCTTGTGCTATCTTATATGTTAGAAAATAATTCTCTGTTCCAGCAGATAGCTGTATACATCAGTATATGAGACTTCTGCATCAATAAATGGGCTTTCTTCGAAAGTAGATGAGTTTTGAAATATCTGCAAAAACGTCTCTGCTGAAGTACATTAGACTTCGGCCACAACTAAGTTTCTGCTCCAGCAGATGAGCATTTTGTATCAGCAAATAAATCTTCTGTTCCACCAGATGTGCCTTATGTATCAGCAGATGAGACTTCGGTTTTAATAAATTAGCTTCATTCATCAGCACATCACTACAAACATCTGCAAAAAAAAATAGATGTTTGTACTAAAGTAGATCAGACTTCTGCTTTTGAAAATAAGCCTATGTTCCAGCGGAAAAGCCTTCTGCATCTGTGAATAAGTCTTGGGTTCCAACAGAAGAGTCATCTACATCAGTAAACAAGCCCTCGGCTCGAACAGATGAGTCTTAATCATCAGTAAGTAAGACTTGTACATAAACATAGAACTCTCTGCTCCAGCAGATAGACGTTCGGCAACAGCAAAAAGTTCTCTGATCCAGAAAATTAAACATATGCATTATTAAATGAGTTTCCTTTATCAGCAGATGAGTCTTCAATATCTGAAAATACGTTCTCTGCTGCAGAAGATGGGCTGCTCTAGAAAATTTGACTTCAGTTTCAGCTGATGTGTCTTCTGCATTAATTAAAGTGCTTTCTTCATTAGCAGTCTTCAACATGTGCAAATCAGTTTCTCCATCAACAGATGAATCTTCAATAACTGCAAATTAGTTCTCTGATATAGCAGATACTCCAGTAGACGAACTTTATGTATCAGCAGATGAAACGTTTGCCTCAAGAAAGAGATTTCTTCATGAGCAGATGCGCTTTCAGCATCTGTAAATTAGTCTCTTTTCTAGCAGATGTCATATATATTAGCAAATATGTATGTGCTCCAGAGAATGAGACTTCTGCATCAGCAGATGAGCCCTCATCATTAGTTAATGAACTTTCTTCATCAGCAGAGTTAGAGTCTTCAACATGTGCAAATAAGTTTCTTCATCAACGGATGAATCTTCAATATCTGAAATTAAGTACTCTGATATGAGCGCCCCAGTAGGTGAGTTGGTAGCGAGCTCGCCTATGAGTTTAGGGGTCGTGGGTTCGATTCCTACCGGAGGCTCTGGTCTGTCGCTGCAAATTCTAGCCCCATGGTCTTTGTAACCCGGCTTCCCTGGACCGTAAAATTAGAATATAAATTTACTTTGTATTGTAATTCATATAAATAAATAAATAAGTAAGTACTCTGATATAGCAGATGCTCCAGTAGACCAGCCTTATGTGTCAGCTGATGAAACGTCTGCTTGAATAAAAGAGATTTCTTTATAAGCAGATGCGTCTTGAAAGCCTACAAAAGTTTCTGCTCCAGTAGATTAATCATCACCATCTGCATCACTAAATAAGTATTCTGCTCCAGTAAATAAACCATCTGCATCAGCAGGGCATCTTCCGTATTAGCAGACTGGTCTGTAATAACAGTAGTTGAGTCTTCTTTATCAGCAGATATGTTATCTGAATCAGGATAGGACTTCTGCAATAAAACCCCTGCATCGGGAAAGTAATCCCTTAAAATACAATATAGGTCTAATGCATCAGCAGATCTTTATATTTCTAGTAGAACCGGACCCTTCTCAGTTACATTTTGGTTTATTTTAATTAAAAGGATTTCTCTGGACCACAACGTTTTGACAGATTCTATATATATATGTTCCCAAAACCATCATCAGCTAATTAGTCTGCTGCATCAACAAGTGTTTTTTTTTAGCAGAAGCTTATTTTAATGTATTAGCAGATGAGACTATTACATCAGCCTGATTTAGTAGGCTCATTTATAGGATTAACCTTCTTCATCCAACATGTAATTCTTCTCTAGTAGCAAATTTGTCTACCTGAAAAGAGATGTTTAAAGCAGATTGATCGGTCTTTTGCAACAGCATATTCATAATGTTCAGCAGCTTCAACAGATGAACCTTCTGCGCCAATATACAAGGCATGTATCGCCAATATACAAGGCCTGTATCAGTAGATGAGAATTCTGCATTAGTAGTTGAGTGGCCTCCGTAAGCAGTTGCGCTTTTAGCATCAGCAGATATGTTGGAAGCATCACCAAGTGTGTCGGTGTCTGCTTTAAGAGTAACTGGTGATTTTAATGTAACAGCAGATTTGTCTACTGTAGGAGACGAGTCTCAGTTACATCTGCTGATGATTATGTGATTCTGCAATAATAGCAGATATTTGGCTCTGATACCAGATGTTCTAGCAGAAAATGATTTATTCACTGGATTATCAAAAAAGTCTGGAAAAAGTCGACAGATTGCTCAGCAGCCACAGATGAGCCTTCTGCATCAACAGATAATTCTTCTGCATAAGCATATGACAAATCCACATTAGCTGTTGAATAGCATCCGTAAGCATATGGGTTTTCTGCATCAGCAGATGTGTCTGCCTTAGGGGATAAGTCGCAGCTGCATTATCTGAAGATCCTGTGATTCTACTGTAACGGAAGAAGTGACTGCTTTTTGAGATAAGTCTCATCAGTATCAGTTATTGACACTGTAGTTCTATTTTAACAGCCGATATGTCTACTGTAACAGCATATACTCGTATTTCAGCTCTTATTTACCATCAGTTTAAGCAGACAATTTTGCTAGATCTGCAAAATTATAAACAGAGGCTTTATGCCTATTGTAGGGTACCTCCACCTCATTTCTATGTCATTATTGTCATTAAATTGTTTATACATATATTTTCATTGTTGCTGCTCATTACTTATTATCCAATGGAGTACAATTAACTGCATTGTTTGGTTTAAAGTTTACCGGAAATTATCAGTTTTGTTTGTATTATTTGTAATATTTTTTTTGCGCAAAACTTGATGTCTGTCTGTCTGTCAGCAGCAACATTGTACTATAAAACAACATTCGCCAGTAATTTTGCCATAATTATAAGTAAATTGAAAAATTTTTTTAATCATATGTAAATATACAAATAAAACAACTATGTATGTCAATCATGAGACATTCGATATGGATGAGGGGAATTGAAATGAATGAACAATTAATGTGATAAAAGGGAGTAGGGCAATGGTGGAGTTGAGAGAGAGGAACTCTAGGTTTCACATTTAAATGTTACATATAATTAAAGAAATGGTGGCTTTGCCTTAAAACTGCTTTATTATGTTATTAAATTGCTTAAGAAGTAATGAAGTCTCTTTGATTAAATTCACCGCATATGCAAAATGTGTTGGTTCTCAGGAGGAAATTAAGGCAGTGGCTCTCAAACTATGGGGACAAAGGCATATATGTAAGCGAGGCAAACAATTTTTGAAGAAAAGAGTTTAGAACAGGTCTATAGAAAGAACTTTTACGCAAAAAACACAAGATTCTTCTATATCTTCTTCAAGTATTGGGAACCTCTGCCCTAGGAGAAAATTGCTCAATCAATTGATAATAGAATTTGTTGCCAGCACATTAGGTTTTCCACCCTAAAGGAAATTATCGAAGAAAATTAGGTTTTTATACAAAGAAGGAGTGAAAGAAAGCCATGTATCTTAAAAAGGAAAGGGGCTCCAAAGCTTTACCAGCTTCCCAAGGAACTTTATTTACAGAACTTTACTTTATTCGGCTTTGTCTAGTCTAGCCATATACAATGTTATACAAGGAAATCGATATGTATAAAATAATAATTATAATAACAAGAACAACAATCATAATCACCCATTAAAAAATGCTAATAAAGTGCAAGTGCTTATACGTGGTCGATGGTGGTGTAGGAGGAGGTCCTTTCAAAAACCCATTCTACAACTCTTTACTTTTTAATAACAATGAACAGTGCCTGAATTCATATTAAGTCATTGCAAAACATTAAGAACAACATACGGCGGGGGTAGCAGCAGCAAAAAAAATGAGTTGAACAAATTATTTATGCAAAAATATCCTTTATGGCATTATTATTAACAATACAAACAAATACACGTTCAGCCACTCATCGCACACACACATTTGGGTTCATGTGTGTAAAAGGTCTGCTGTATGGAACAAACACGTGAGCTAAAGGATATTCTAGGGAAGAGAGAATTATATGGTCATGTTTGATAATAAGGATTCGGTAAGGGCGGTAAAATCCTTTTTATTTATTTTCCATTTATTTTTGTGAATGAATGGAAGTACGTGCAATTATGGAAGAATCATAGACGATTAAGTATCGAAGGTTTTTTAAAGAAGTATATATTTCAAAACATAACTCGGGGAAAGGGAAAAATGTTTAGGATCAGAATTTGTTAGTTAGACTCTTCAAAATTTACGGGGTTTACAATGAACCCACTAAATAGATTTGTAGACCAATATATTTATTTTATTTATTTATATGAATTACAATACAAAGTAAATTTATATTCTAATTTTAAGGTCCAGGGAAATGCCGGGTTACAAAGACCATATGGCTAAATGTTTGCAGCGACAGACCAGAGCCTCTGGTGGGAATCGAACCCACAACCCCTAAACTCATAGGCGAGTTCGCTACCAACTCGCCTAATGGGGCGCTCGAGACCAATATATGTAATTGGATTTCAGGATTTAAAATTTATAAATTGTGAATGGAATAATGCATTTTAGAAAGATTCAATAATCCATGGGCCATGGCCTTGTCCGGGCTTGAACCCAGTCGCTCATGATTAAACATCGCACACAAGTCCTACATTGCTCCTGCGATATATTAGAAATTAAACTTAAGAAAGAAAACTATGTGCTACCAAAGATACAGGACGAGAATATAATGAAAGATGAACGATATTTAATACAGATATTAATCTACGGAGCCATCTATAAATAATGGCGCCCAACGTGAAAGTTGGATTGACTATATATTGATTAGGAAATACATATTTTTAGTTTACAAATTAATACATCAATGACTCTGAGTGGGTTATTGGATTTTTAAGAGTTAAATTTTTCCATTTAATTAAATACTGTCGTTAAAAAAGATCTACGGTCTTATCCGGGCTTGAACTCTGGCTCTCAGGAGTGAAAATTCCCCACACACACCCTACACTCAATACCCAAACTTCAGTAAAACAAGGTGTACTACCCAAGATAACTGTCAATATGGAGGCATACAGCGCAAGAGTATGATAATGATAATAATTCTGATAATGATAATAATACTGATAATGTAAGGAACTATCTACGAAAATGGCGCCCAACGTAAAGGAATTATAGTAAGCCTCCTACATTGACTAGCAGATACATATAATGAGTTTACAAGCGCTACATTAATGTCCGTAATTCTTCAATACTGTCGTCAACAGAGATACATGCATTGTCATGTCCGGGCTTGAACCCGGGCGACCAAGGGAGAACATCGCATATAGGTCCTATATCGCATTACTCTTTAGGATTTCTACTTTAAAAAGGAAATTGTATACTAACCAAGAAGAATACGAGTATACAATACAAATACAAAACAAATAATAATACTGATATTTATCTAATGAAAATTCTACGAAAATTGCGTCCAACTATAATGAGTTTTTTTTTTGATATTTATCTATGCGGGGTTGATCTGTTATTGATGTTATTTTATGGGTTTCTCACTGTGGAGTTGAGCTGAAGATCAAAGAGTTCCTTCAAGTGAGTTATATTAAAACTACAACATTGATTAGAAGATACATATGATGAGTTTACAAACGTTACATGAATGACTCGAAGTGGGTCATTCCCGGGCAAGGGGTCATCAACAGATGAGTATTCTATAACAGACAGCTCTATTCCGGCGGATGAACTTAATGCGCTAGCAAATAAGTCGTCTGATGTGCGTCAGCATATGAGACTTCTGAATTAATAAATGAGCTTTCTTTGCCAGCAAAAGAATCTTCAAATATCTGAGAAAAGTCTATGCTCCAGCAAATCAATTTTTATTGTCAATGTACAAGTCCTCTGCTCCAACAGATGAGACTTCTGCACCAGCAAATAAGTCTCTACTTCAGCAGATATGCCTTATGTATCATCAGATGAGACTTCTGCACTAATAAATTAGTCTTCGTCATCAGATGATTCTCCAATAACAAAAATGAGGCCCCTGCTCCATCAGAGGAGCCTTTCGTATCAGCAAATATTTCTCTTCTCCGGCAGATAAGCTTTCATCAGTAGAAAATAACTCTACTCCAGCTTTATGCATTAACAAGTAGTTCTCTGTTCCACTAGACGATTCCTATGTATCCGCATATGGGGCTTCTGCATTAATAAATGAGCTTTCTTCATCAGTAGATGACTCTTCAAACATCTGCAAAAAAATATCTCATAAAGTAGGTTAGCCTTCTGCATTGGCGAATAAGTCTCTGTTCCAACGGAAGAGCCTTCTGCATTGGCAAATAAGTCTCTGTTTCAACGGAAGTGCCTTCTGTGTTAGAATTAACATATAAGTTTTCTTTATCAGCAGATGAGTCTTCAACTTCTGCAAGAAAGTCTCTGCTCCAGCAGATGGGCTCCTACCATCAGAAAAAAAATCCTCAGCTTCAGCAAAAGTGCCCTGTGCATTAGCTAACAAGTCGTCTGCCTCAGCATATAAGCCTTCTGCATTAGCAAAAATCTCTGCTTCAGCAGAAGAGTCTTATGGATTAGCAAATAAGTCTAGCAATCCAGCAGATGAGCCTTATGCATGAACAGATGAGACATCTGCAATAATAAATGAGTAATCTTTATCAACTGAAAAAAAAAGTCCGCAAAATTGGCTCTACTTCAGCAAATGAGACTTCTGCATTGATAAATAAGTCCTGCTCATCAGCAGATAAGTCTTCAACATCTGCAAAGAAGTCTCAGCTCCAGCAGATGAACTTTTACCATTAGTAAAAAAATCCTCAGCCTTCTGCATTAGCAAAAATCTCTGTTTCAGCAGAACAGTCTTATGGATTAGAAAATAAGTCTAGCAATCCATCAGAAGATTCTTATGAATCCACATCTGCAATAATAAATGAGTAATTTTTATCAACTGAAAAGTCCGCAAAATTGGCTTTACTTCAGCAAAAGAGACTTCTGCATTGATAAATAAGACCTGTTCATCAGCAGATAAGTCTTCCACATGTGCAAGAAAGTCTCTGCTCGAACAGATGTGCCCCTACCATCAGTAAAAAAAGTTCTCAGAAGAGACTTCTACATTAGCCAAAAGGTTCTCAGCTACAGCAATAAGCCTTCGCATTAGCAAACAACTCTGCGCCAGCAGAAGAGTCCGATACATTAGCAAATAAGTATCTTTAACCCAGCAGAAGAGCTTTATGTATGAGCAGATGAAACTTATGCATTAATGAGTTTTCTTTATCCCAGCTTTATTTTTACACCACAATGTCCACTATATTCCATGGACTTAAACCAAATGGATTTTTAGATATAGTCCATTCTGAAGGCCAAAGTAACATTAAAAATATGAGACGTTCAACGCTTTAAAGGATACATTTCGTCGAGAATAGGACAGGATCCCACCACAGGCCACTTTCGTGCAGCATGTGACAGACAGACGGACATACTCAAGACTGTTATCCCCGCTAAAGTTGGCTACGTTGAACAGTAATTAATTTTTCTTAAAATTATAGATATTTTTGTATTGAAGATTTTAAAGCAAAAAATGTATATTGGCAAGTTTTTGTTTAGACGAATACCTTATTCATGCTGCGTGGCAGATAGACAGGCGTACAGATTTATACAGATGTTAAACAATAATATAATATTTCTTAAAATTTGAAATATTTTTTTACTATATTCGGAAGTTTTTAAAAAAAAAATCAAGTTTCAAGTAATCTTATTTGTCGCGATTTGTAGAACTTTTTATGTGATTAATTATTTCTTTCCTTCCTAGGCTGCTGAATCCATTAAGAGAGGAGAATTTTTTCACGATAATTAGCAAACTGATACTGACGTAAAAAATCTCCAAAGTAAATGGCGCCCAACATGGGGCTCATTTGTGTGTTATAGTTTTTTAAAGGCGACTTTTGGGGAATAGCGCGGTATGTGGCTATAAAAACATTTCCTAGAGTCAATAAAATTTCATAAAATAATATTTTATAAATCTTTTTGAAAAAAATATATCTCAAGAATAAAATCTGGAAAAATTTATTTTCAATATCTATTTTAATTAATTATGTATGAATAATATTCTTTATATTTTTGCAACGACCAGAATATTCATTTCCCAGCTTTATATATTTAAAAAAGTGGCCCTATGCTCCTCAATGGAGTTAAAAGGAATAAATAGTAATAATACTTAATATATTCAAAATCATTGTAGGATATATTTTTCTCAAAAACTCTCCAAACTTCCTTAATTGTTCGCTTTCTGGCATTACGCTCAATTGGAGAAAAGCAGACTGAACATCTACCATAACCTTATTAACGTTCGTAAATTATACTTTTTTGCAAAACAATAAAGTACTTTGGTTTATGATTTTATACATGTGGATACTACAGAAGCTTTTGTACGTTTTTTGTTTGATAATTATATGTTTATATCGAAAAACAAAGTACAACACACAGAAATAAAGGGAAAACATTTCAGTTCACTATGTATTGTGATTTCGAAATTTGCGTGTTAAGCACGCACCATAGCCCCAGAGCAGCAGCAAAAAAAACGAAAGAACCAAATCAAACAATACAAACATATAAATATATACAATTATAGAGTATATTAATTATGGAACGTACAAATGAAATACTAAAACAAAAACAAAACTGAAGCAAAGTAGGAAAAACCACCCTTAGCGCGGGGCATTAACAGAAACGCTGAGAAATATGGTCAAGTGTTGAAAATGGGGAGTGTTTGTTATATTATTTTTTTTTCTTAGCTTATTGGGGTTCGTGCTTTACATATTGATCTTTAATTTTTATATGGGTTTTATGGCTTAAATGCAAACTCAAATCCATACATTCATCCATCCATACTCGTATATCCATCCATCTGTCTATACATAATAAATCTTTATCATTAGTTTTCGGTTTATTTTAATTGCCACTTTTTAACACATTTGTCTTAATTTTTGATTTGCATTTAATAAACCATAGCTGAGGCCTGGACAGCAACACCAAAAAAAAAATCGTCGTCTACTGGACAAAAAAGTCTGTCTGAACACAACATGACACTGCACGCGATCTTAATGCAAAATTTATTAATACCCTTTTACCATTGGCTATTTCTGTGTTGTTTGTTTGTTCGTTTGTCTCTTAGGCTTTAGGAAATTGTTTGAGAATAAAATCATGTTAGCCACAAATCATGCTACAATGAAAACCCCGCAAACACCAAACATGCTGCTACTCTGTGCTCTGTGCGCATGCGTCACCACTTTAGCTGAATGTACTCCTGAGTATTTGGCGGTTTTTGCTTATGTTCCCACACGATTTTCTGTGGACTTCGTCTACCGCCAAATGTGACCAAATTCGTGTCTTAAATCTGATTAGGATTTTAAAGAAATGCATTTAAAAATTGTCCTTAATTAATTTATGTTTCAGCGTAAAAGTGATTTCTTTTTTTTTTGTGTTCTTTAATATGTTTTCCTTGGTTGATATATCTCTATTAGGTGGGTGAGAGAATTGTGGCGCAGAAATTGAGGTTATGTTGCCACACTGATAATAAACTATGTAAGTCACAATGCAGGTAAATGGCGCCCAATGAGAGGAGCAAACAAATTCGATTAAAATAGTTTTTGTTTATATTAGAAAAGGAATGGAATGGTTGAACATAAATTAAATTGACATTGCCATCATAATAATAATACTGATGACTAAGTCAAATAATGCCTAAGTAATTGGCGCCCAACGACAACAAGCTAATTTTACTTAACTCTTTCTGTATTTTTTTTTTGGGACAAAGAAAATTATGTAAAAATATTGACATTAAGACGTAAAAGTAATTATACAAATATATATCTAAAGAGTCAACAATGAAAATGGCGCCCAACGTGAGGTTCATATTCCATTAATCAAGTTTAAATTAATTTTTTTTTAATTTAGTTGTTTCTTGTTTGATATTCTGCTAGAAACGCGGGGTTGTAGAATAAAAATTAAAGATATACTGTCTTAATTATAATACCGACAACACGTGGAACTCAAAAAAAAAAAAAAATAACAAGGTTCTGTCAATGGATTCTGAGAGAGGGGGTAAAAAAAGGAATATACGTGTATCGGCATTTTGAAAGTAGACGTATGGAGGTCATTTTAGAGTGCGATCCATATTTCCCCCTTTTGCACATTTTTATGTAGAATCGGCATAGGAAACCTTGTGATCCTTATATTTTAGGTTTAGGATGTATTCAGCAACATTACTTAGGACACTACGAGGAACTTTGTTGTTGAACATGTTAACCCACTAGCTCCTCAATGTAGGGGTATTTTTGGTCCTTTTTAACTTCCTAACTCCTCAATGTAGTGGTCTTTTTGGTCCTTTTTGTGGAAAAGAGTAAAAATCATCCCTAAAACAGGTGTTTAGCGAGTCAACATGTTTTACAAAAATATTTGCCATAAAATTCTGCTATAAGTTTTGAATTCAACAAAACTGAGAGTTCAACTTAAATGTCAGAAATAATTCAAAAGTTAAAATCCATTTTAAGGTTTTGAACCAATTCGAAAAATACCTAAAAAGGATCTTAGTTTTGACTTATGTCTGGTATTTAGGTTGAGTTTAGAGTCTCTGAATTCAACAAAACTGAGAGTTCAACTTAAATGTCAGAAATAATTCAAAACTTAAAATCCATTTTAAGGTTTTGAACCAATTCGAAAAATACCTAAAAAGGATCTTAGTTTTGACTTATGTCTGGTATTTAGGTTGAGTTTAGAGTCTCTGAATTTACCAAAACTGAAAGTTCAACTTAAATGTGAGAAATAATTCAAAACTTAAAATCCATTTCAAGGTTTTGAACCAATTCGAAAAATACCTAAAAAAGGATCTTAGTTTTGACTTATCTCTGGTATTTAGGTTGAGTTTCGAGTTTTAATTTCTTCAGAGATTAATATCAGAATTTACTGGCAAATATTTTTGTAGAACATTTTAACCATCTAGCTCCTCAATCTAGGGTTTTCTGTTGCCATAATAATAATAAGCTAGGCAACCCCCTAGGTAAATGGCGCCCACCGTCATTATATAAACAAATATCAATTTCGTTTTAGTTTTCTTTTCTAAAATAAAATTATATATTTTTGTCATTCAAAAAATACTGATATTAGTCTAAGATACTATTCAGGATGTGGCGCCCAACGTGATACTCATATGCCAACAAGCTAATTTTATATAATTTTCCTAGGGAGTTTGTTGCAATGAAATAGAGACGTTGTTTCAATGATAATAATGCTGAACGGAATCAAAGGAACCATCTTGAAAAATGGCGACCAACGTGAGGTTCATATAACAACAAGCGAATGAACGATTGTTATACACTGTATATATATTCTTAATTGTATTAGGATGGGGAAATTGTTGATCAGAAATGGCAATTTGGTTTAAGTGATAATAACTCTGATATTAATCTAGGAAATCATTAAGAAAAATGGCGTCCAACGGAAGGTTCATATCATTCCAAAATCTATTTAACACAATTCTAATTGTGTTACACCAGGAAATGTTATGCGCAGCCTTTAATATCAAAAACAATTCTGATATTAATCTTGGGTAACCAAAAAACGCTTGGCGCCCAACGTGTGACCCATATCCCAACAAAAAATATTAAACATTTTCTAAATTATTTTTGGGACCATATTTTATGCCGAATATTATGCTTATGTATGGTTCCATTTGTCGCCCAATAATGTAACTTCATCCTCCATAAAAAGAAAAAAAGAACAAAACCCATTTCCATTCCTATTCTATACTCTAAAACTGCAACATATGGCGACCTACAAGACTTGCATTGCCTCAATCCTCTACAATCAAAGGAACCATCTTGAGAAATGGCGACCGACGTGAGGTTCTTATTACAACGAGCGAACGAACAATTGTTCTACACTGTATATATACTTTTAATTTTATTAGGCAATTTGGTTTAAGTGATAATAACTCTGATATTAATCTAGGAAATTAAATTAAGAAAAATGGCGTCCAAAGGAAGGTTCATATCACTCCAAACTAAATTTAACACAACTCTAATTGTGTTCTCTACAAGTGAGAAAATTTTTAAATAGTTATGCAGATTTTGTTGATATTATAGCCGCAATGCGGATAATAATATAAGGACAATTAGTGAAAATGGCTACAGCTAGAAAATTTTGAGAAACTCTAAGAACGGTGGAATTTTCGAACAATAAAAAATATTTATAATTAGTTAAGCAACGCTCTAGGTAAATGGCGCCCAACGCCAAAAAATAATCTAAAATAACTCATTTGTATTTGTATGACTTCCTATTAGCGTTTGATCTGCAATCAATATAATTTAATGATTTTCAAAGTCTGGATATGAGTATGGAATATTATAATATTAATAAATCTAGGAAATTTACAAATGGTGACTTATCCGAGGATCCTATGTCAAGAGGAAAATTTGACTAAATTATTTTTCTGTTTTGAATTTTTTTTTTGTTTTCAAAATTTCTCCATTTATCCATAGATTTTCTTCAAAAAGGCATTGTTTTCTTTGTAAGGATGCTAGCTTTCAAAATATGGAACAAACGATTTTTTGGCGAATTTTTTCTATTTTTTAAGGTTTTTTTCGTGCCAGCAAAAACATTTTTTTTTTGAAAAAGATAAATATATTTCTAATTGTTTTAACGACAGTTACTAAACTTCTATTTCGACATGAAAGCGTCATTTCTCACATTTATAGACCTCATAAATTTCTTTAATTTAACGTATAACCAGGCATTATCGAGCATATACTTCAAAAATATGGTCGAAATAAAGGGTTTTCCAACATGAGGTGTTATTTTGGTATTCAAAGAAAAATGCAATTTTTTTGAGATAAATGATCGGATGTTTATTTCATAATAAAGAGAAAGGTATGCCGTTAATAATGAAAAACAACATATTAAAGGCTACTTCCAAGAAAATTGAAATTTTAAAGAAAAAAATTAAAAAAAAAAATTACCGTAAAAAATATCTTTTAATATTTTTTTCGGACTTAGGACTCCATATTACACCGGGAAATGTTATGCGCAGCCTTTAATATCAAAAACAATTCTGACATTAATCTTGGGTACCCAGAAAACGCATGGCGCCCAACGTGTGACCCATATCCCAATAAAAAATATTAACAATTTTCTAAATTATTTTGGGACTATATTTTATGCCGAATATTATGCTTATGTATGGTTCCATTTGTCGTCCAATAATGTAACTTCCTCCTCCCTAAATGCAAAAAAATAAAACCCATTTCCATTCCTATTCTATACTCAAAAACTGCAACACATGGCGACCTACAAGACTTGCATTGCCTCAATCCTCTATAACCGTTTTTAAATTAAGCAAAACTTCTCCCCAAACCCATACTCTTTTCTATCGCACAATCATGAGACTGACCACTTACTTCCCCCTGAGTCCAGCCGTTATCATTATTGAAGTCCTTATAAAAAAATTGAAAAAAAATACAGCGCGAAATGCAAACAACCCTTAATTCACAAAATTGCATTAATTTCAAATGTTATGGCGCCGTGTCAATTCTTCCGTCCTTGCTTATTTTAATTTCTATCTTCATTAACGCAAAAAATGGAAAGAATCAAAAGCAAAACGACTAGATGGGTAAAACGGGCAAATTCATAATGAGCACGTTTTTCCTCCCTATTACAACAAAAAGGGGAATTAAAAACCATCCCCCGCCAAAAAAATTTGCAAGCAGCACGCTTTGTCCAAAGGCTTCAGGCTTTGAACGAGGTTTGGTTTTATCATAAATTTTCGGCCAAAAACAAAAGACAAAGTGGCGTTTTTGTGTGGGGTACGAGCAGAACGAGTAAATGTAATTCGCAAAAACAAAAAAATTAATGAATAAAAACATGAAATGAGAAAAACGGCAAATATTCATAATTCAAGCTTATTATGCAAGCAGCGAAAGGGGTTGATTGCACTTGGGCATTCTCCGAAAAGGTTTGAGTGGGTGGCCGTTAGTCATGATTGTAATTAGTTGGACGCCACGGCTTCATGCCCTCACAGATATATATCGTATCTACGTACATACGTATGGACTCGCATATTCACGCTTGTTGTTTATGACTACAAAAAAAACACGAAAATGTTAATGCAATTGCAGAATGCGTGTGTGCAGTAATACTGCCACCAAATGTCCTTTTGCTAAATAAATATATTTGTATATAGCCAAAAGGAAAATTATACAGAAAGAAATTGTGTGACAAAAATTTTAACTTTATGAAAAACTGTCACCAAGAGCATGGCGCCCAACGTGAGTCTCTTATATTAATATCAACAATATTTTCATTCACATGGAAAACCATTTTCTAAATTAAAAGTCAAAGAAGAGGCAAAAAACTTTGAAGCAAAAATGAACCTTTAAGGCACCAGACTAAGTGGCGCCCAACGTGAGACTCTAAAATAAATTATTGATACAAACCGGAAATTATTTTTTCGTTAGAATGAAACACGTGGCTTTAAAACGTGTAAATGGCGCCCAACATGCGACTCAACTTCTAATTGCATCTATGAAATATTCGAAAATTAATAAATTTGATTAGCTTGATAGTTATTTTATTTAAGAAATAATCTAAGTTACTGGCGCCCAACGCAACTAATCTGTAGTATGAGAATTGTGCGTCATTCATAGAATTTTGTTGTAGTCACAAATGAATTGATTTGTAAGTTATTATGCTGCAGCAGCGATTTTGATCCATAAGCATAAGTGGTTAGCAACTTGCAGCTCAATTTAACATAGAAGATTTTATACATTTAAAATGACAATGATAATGGTTGATATGAATCGCACTGAATTTTTAATAAATTTCTTATAGTTAGCAAAAAAACTTACCTTAATTTAGAATTATAAAATTTAAAAAATTTACAAGAAATTGAAGAGCTTACCTGAAAAGAAAAAAAAAATAATTTATTAGTACAATGTTAATCGATTTGCAGTAATGTTATAAAGGGTCCGCTATCTAACGTTTTTTTTCAACTAGTGCTTATTTCGTGAATGCTAATAACTTAGTTCATGTCTGATTTGACAGATAATTAGTTTTATCCTTCCGCTGAACGAATATGGTTGTGTACAGGCTTGAATAATTGGGCCTGCGATCGACTTGCAGAAGATGCCGATTTTGCCAAAAAATAATCATATTTTTAGATGAAGCTCATTTTGATCTTGGCGGGTATGTAAACAAGCAAAATTGTCGCATTTGGGGCACAGAAATCCCGCACGCATACATTGAAAAGCCGCTACACCCAAAACGAGTCACTGTTTGGTGCGGATTTTGGTCCAGAGGCATAATTGGGCCATTTTTCTTCAAAAATGAGCAAGGAGTGGCCGTTACAGTCAATGGCGATCGTTATCGGGCCATGTTGAACGAATTTTTGTTCACAAAAATTGAAGAGGAGGATATTGGCAACATTTGGTTTCAACAGGACGGCGCTACGTGCACGCAAAGAAAAAAAATTCGTAATATTAGACAACTACAATTCTCGTTTGCCGCAACTGAAATTTCGTTTGATGTGACAGAAACTTATTTCGCGTAAGCAATAGTTTGTTCTGACCAAAAGAATTTAAGTCGCAGTAAACGAGAATTGTAGTTGTCTAATATTTCGTTTCACAGAAACGAATTTTTTCTTTTCGTGTGCCACACAGCCGAAGCTACACTCGATGTTTTGCGCGATGTTTTCAAAAAAAAAAGTTATTTGGCGGAACTGAAATTATATTCTTATACATAGAATGAGAATTATTTTCTTTGCTTTGATCTTAGGTTTGAGTGATATAATTGTATGTTTCGATTGCGAAGCATATCCTAGAGAATTAAATTTAAATGGAAATATTATTTTGCTTTATTACTTTAATAAATATTATTTCATTAAATTGAGACCTTCAACTAATGAGGATTCCTCCCCAATCTCTTAATAAACACTACTTCTCCCAGATATCTGAAGAGACTATTTCTGTCGGTCGACTACGGATGTTTCTTCTCTCAATCGGTTAGAGAAACTTTTTCTCTCAGTCATCTCAGTCGACTGCTGATAACCATTTCTTACCCCCACTCGCAATCGATTACAGATATTCCGTCTCTCAGTCATCTATTAACACACTTTCTCAGTCTTCTATTAAGACTCCTTTTCTCAGTCACCTGTAGAGATACTTTTTCCCAGTTGATGATAGAGTTATCATTTTATAGAGATTATAGAGACACTTTTATAAATATTATTTCATTAAATTTGGACCTTCATTCTCTCCCTATTAAAACTCCTTGTTGTTCTATAAAACCTCCGCTAATACATCTGAAGAGACCCTGTCCTCCCTTCCTACTCCTTCTCTCAAACAGTTACAGAACCTACTGCTTTCATTTGTCAATTAAGGCGCTTTCTCAGTCTTCTATAAAGACTCCATATCTCAGTCACATGTAGCCCCAATTCAGTTGTCTATAAGAGACTCTTTCTCTCTCAGTTGTCCATAGAAACTATTTCTCTCAGTTGACCAAAGAGACTATTTCAGTGGTTTATATGGACTATTTTTCTCAATATATTGATAACATATAAATGTTCTATCTCCCGTATTCCAGGACCTAATTTTTCGGTGAAACATTTTAATTTCGTTTCTACAACTTTAAACTTTAAAATGGCTTATCTCTGTATACTCGTATAAGGCTCCTTGAACAAAACTGACGAATTCGAATTATACAGATACTTTTATAAATATTATTTCGTTAAATTGCGACCTTCCTTCTCTTTCTATTAAAGCCCATTCTTTCACTTCCTTCACTATTCTCATACATCTGAAGAGGCTCTTTCTCTCAGGCAAATGCTGATACTCTTTTTCCCCACTCCTTCTCTCAATCAGTTATAGAATCTTCTGATGCATTTTCAGTCTTCTATTAAGTCTCCTCTCCTCAGTAATATGTAAAAACTTTTCAGTTGTCTATGTAGAGACTCATTCTCCCTCAGTTGTCTATAGAAACTATTTCTATCAGTTGACTATATAGACTCTTTTTCTCAGTTGACTATAGATTATTTTTCTCCCAGTTGACTATAGAACAAAGATTGGCAAAATAGCGCTCATGGGCGATTCTCTTCTCTCACACATTGAATGAGTATAACATAATTCATTCAGTTTACATTGAGAGAGGAAATATTTTTGTTATGGTTGTATGAGTGTGCCGATCCCTGCTATAGAAACATTTTCTCTCAGCTGACACATTATTTTAGTAGTTTATATGGACTCATTTCTCAAATATTCTACCTCTCGTATTTTAGAACATTTTTTTCGGTGAACAATTTTAATTTCCTTTCTAAAACTTTTAACGGCCTCAACTCCTTAAACCAGGGACCTAGAGGAAAACTGACGAATTCAGTTTCACCTTCACCTTTATAGAGATATTTTTATAAAAATTATTTCATTAAATTGGGACCTTCATAATCTCTCTATTAAAACTCCTCTCATACATCTGAAGAGACACTTTCTCTCAACTACAGATCCTCTTTTTTCACTTCTTCTTTAAGTGGGCTAGATAAACTAATTTTCTTATTCGTTTTTATGATGCTTTCTCAGTCTTTTATTAAGATTCCTTCTCTCAGTCTCCTGTAGAGATACATGTTGACTGCAGAGACTATTCTTCCAGCTGACTATATATACGTTTTCTATCAGTTGACTGTAGTTTGAGTTTCCTTTGCAGTCATCTATAGAAACTCCTTCTGGTTGCTCATAGGCACAATACATATTCTTCCTCAGTCCTCTATCGAACTCCTCCTCAACCCTCTATAGATAATTTTTCCCACTCATCTAGATATGCTCCTGGTCAGTCAACTCCTTCTTTTCAGTCATCTACTTATATAAAAAACCCTTTCCATCAGTCGTCTATAAAGACTGAACTCTCAGACGTCAATAAAGACTGTTCTCTCAGTCATCTATAGACACCTCCTTTTCGGCCTTCCATAGTTACTCATTTGCAGTCGTCTAGTGGAACTCCTTGCAGGTCGGTTTTGAAAACAATAAAGACTCTTCCTCAGTCCTTCATCAAACTAGTTATCAATTCTTTGCAAGAGATATTTCTTGCCATTCCTCTATGTATACTCCTTTTCAGTCAACTCATTTTGTTCGGTCATCTGTGAAAACTTCTTTCCTCAGTAGTCTAGGAAATCTCCTTATCTCATTGGTCGCTGAAGACTCTTTATCTCAGTCGTCTATAAAGACTCTTTATCTCAGTCGTCTATAAAGACTCCTTATCTCAGTCGTCTTTAGAGGCTCCTTATATCAGTCGTCTAGACAGATTCTTTATCTCAGTGGTCTGGAAAACTCCCTATCTCAGTCGTTCATAAAGACTCTTCTCTCAATCGGGTACAGTCGCCTTCTCATGATCATCACAGACACTACCTCACACCCCTCTATAGTTATTCTTCCTTCTCATGTGTGTATAAAGACTCCATTTTTTTCTTTTTCTACAAAGAGTATTTTATTATAAGGGGAATACTTATTCTCAGTCGCCTATTAAATTTCCTTATTATAGGTAGTCTACACTCGCTTCTACGCTGTCTCTTGCCGCCTATAACGGCTTCTTCTCTCAGTAATATATAAAGACTCCTTCTCGTGATCGCTTATTTAGACTGTTTTGACTTCTTTTCAGTCGTTCATTGAGACTCTCTCTTAGTTGTCTTCTATTAACCCTTCTCAATCGTCTATAGAGACTCTACGTATCTCTATTGAAGCTGCTCCTTTCAGTCTTCTGTAAAGACTCCTTCTATTCTCAATCTGCTTAAAAACTTCTTCTTTTAGGCGTCTATTAAAATTTCTCTCCCTCTCCAATAGAGATTCCATCTAAGACATCTACGGGTATAACTAATTTCAATTGCATTCTCCCTTACTCTTCGCTCTCTCTTTCTCACCATTCCTTAAACAAAAAATCAAACTATACCCATTGTTTTTCTCAACTATTGTGCAAATCTTACTGAATGACGCTATAGAGGCATTCAATTAAAAATGATTTACATAAAATACTGTTAATTATAGAAAATAATTAAACAAAAACAAAACAAATACAGAAAGAAAACACACATTATATCGCACCATATCGGAACAATCACTAAATGACATTTCACACACTTATGGGCGAGAACAAAACGAATTGAAAAACAAGCCGAAACGCTAACAATAATTATCCGAGACTGCAACAATTGAATACGTTTTGAATGTTAATAATAATTAACAGAAATTTATTTAGAAGAGGACGACGACGACGACGACGAGATGATGATGATGAGAACAATAATAATAGAAAAGCAAAACGGCGATATTGTAATGGACAAAAAAACATAAGTGATAATAATAATAATATGAATGTGAATATGAATGCATTTATTTCTTTCAATTCATAACTCAATTCTATACGAAAATGATGTAATGCCATTAAGGCGTTAGAATTGAGCAAATATAAAAAAAATCAAATTCCAATATCTATTGTTTATGAGAAAATCAAAATCATTGAAATGATGAAATCAACAACCAAACAATCATTCAGTTTTTGCTGCCAATGATTTTTCTATAGAATCTTATTAGTTGAGGCCTGTTTAATGATTTTAATTGAGTGCCATTTAAAGTTTGACAGATTTAATTATTGAAGCATATTTATAATGCAAATGACGAGATTGACGGACGGACATGAAAATGCGCACGCACACCCATTCGCTGTGGAGGAAGATCAAAGCTAGGCTAGAGGGCAAAAAAATGCTGGCGGCATGTACTCTTAAGTGTAGAGGTCTGTATTCTCCCACACACACACACTGAAACAGGCCATACAAAATCTCTGTAAAATTAAAAGTTTGAAAATTCATAATAATATCTAGAGAAGTAAGCTTAATTTGCGCTCAATAATAATAAATCATTGAGTGGAAAGGGTGCGGCAAAAGTTTTTTTTCATTAAATTTTTGTTATGATAACATTTTTCCTAAACTTTCCCAGCTAACCCTCGTTCAAGTTAAGTTCATATTCTCCAGAAAATATTGTATTGTTTTTTTTTTTGATTATTTGCAGTGAGTGATTTTTTGTTTCAGTTATTGTTTTTTTTTGTGTGGCGTGGCGTGGCGTTACTCGGCGTTGTGTTTTTGTCACGAGGACAAATGAATTAATTGAAATTGATTTTGTTTAATTAAACATTTAAACATGGTCGGTCACATTCTATTCTCATTGTTTTGTTTTTGTTTTTAATATTTTCTCGAATTTGATATACTTTATGATATACGTTTTTGAAATTATTATAATGTCCACGGAGGAGTCTTTATAGACAACTGAGAAGGACTCTTTATAGACGACTGAGAAGGAGTCTTTATAGACGACTGAAAAGGAGTCTTTATAGACAACTGAAAGGAGTCTTTATAGACAACTGAGAAGGAGTCTTTATAGACGACTGAGAAGGAGTCTTTATAGACGACTACGAAGGAGCCTTTATAGACGACTGAGGAGTCGTTTTAGACGACTGAGAAGGATCCTTTATAGACGACTGAGAAGGAGCCTTTAAAGACGACTGAGAAGGAGTCTTTATAGACGACTGTGAAGGAGTCTTTATAGACGACTGAAAAGGAGTCTTTATAGACAACTGAAAGGAGTCTTCATAGACGACTAAGGAAGACTATTTATAGACGACTGAGGAGGAGTCTTTATAGACGACTGAGGAGGAGTCTTGATAGACGTCTGAAAGGAGTCTTTATAGACGTCTAAGAAGAAGTCTTTATAGACCACTGAAAGGAGTCTTTATAGACCACTGAAAGGAGTCTTTTTAGACAACTGAGAAGTCTTTGTAGATGACTGAGAAGGAGCCTTAATAGACTAATGAGAAGGAGTCTTTATAGACGACTGAGAAGGAGCCTTTATAGACGACTGAGAAGGAGCCTTTATAGACGACTGAAAAGGAGCCTTTATAGACGACTGAGAAGGAGCCTTTATAGATGACTGAGAAGGAGCCTTTATAGACGACTGAGAAGGAGCCTTTATAGACGACTGAGAAGGAGTCTTTATAGACGACTGAGAAGGAGTCTTTATAGACGACTGAGAAGGAGTCTTTATAGACGACTGAGAAGGAGTCTTTATAGACGACTGAGAAGGAGTCTTTATAGACGACTGAGAAGGAGTCTTTATAGACGACTGAGAAGTAGTCTTTATAGACGACTGAGAAGGAGTCTTTATAGACGACTGAGAAGGAGTCTTTATAGACGACTGAGAAGGAGTCTTTATAGACGACTGAGAAGGAGCCTTTATAGACGACTGAGAAGGAGCCTTTATAGACGACTGAGAAGGAGCCTTTATAGACGACTGAGAAGGAGTCTTTATAGACGACTGAGAAGGAGCCTTTATAGACGACTGAGAAGGAGCCTTTATAGACGACTGAAAGGAGTCTTATAGACGACTGAGAAGGAGTCTTATAGACAACTGAGAAGGAGTCTTATAGACAACTGAGAAGGAGTCTTTATAGACGACTAAGAAGGAGCCATTATAGACGACTGAGAAGGAGCCTTTATAGACGACTGAGAAGAAGCCTTTATAGACGACTGAGAAGGAGTCTTATAGACGACTGAGAAGGAGTCTTATAGACAACTGAGAAGGAGTCTTATAGACGACTGAGAAGGAGTCTTTATAGACGACTAAGAAGGAGCCATTATAGACGACTGAGAAGGAGCCTTTATAGACGACTGAGAAGAAGCATTTATAGACGACTGAGAAGGAGTCTTATAGACGACTGAGAAGGAGTCTTATAGACAACTGAGAAGGAGTCTTATAGACAACTGAGAAGGAGTCTTATAGACAACTGAGAAGGAGTCTTATAGACTAATGAGAAGGAGTCTTATAGACGACTGAGAAGGAGTCTTATAGACAACTGAGAAGGAGTCTTATAGACGAATGAGAAGGAGTCTTATGGACGACTGAGAAGGAGTCCTATAGACGACTGAGAAGGAGTCTTTATAGACGACTGAGAAGGAGTCTTTATAGACGACTGAGAAGGAGTCTTTATAGACGACTGAGAAGGAGTCTTTATAGACGACTGAGAAGGAGTCTTTATAGACGACTAAGAAGGAGCCTTAATAGACTAATGAGAAGGAGTCTTTATAGACGACTGAGAAGGAGTCTTTATAGACGACTGAGAAGGAGTCTTTATAGACGACTGAGAAGGAGTCTTTATAGACGACTGAGAAGGAGTCTTTATAGACGACTAAGAAGGAGCCATTATAGACGACTGAGAAGGAGCCTTTATAGACGACTGAGAAGAAGCCTTTATAGACGACTGAGAAGGAGTCTTATAGACGACTGAGAAGGAGTCTTATAGACGACTGAGAAGGAGTCTTATAGACAACTGAGAAGGAGTCTTATAGACAACTGAGAAGGAGTCTTATAGACAACTGAGAAGGAGTCTTATAGACTAATGAGAAGGAGTCTTATAGACGACTGAGAAGGAGTCTTATAGACAACTGAGAAGGAGTCTTATAGACGAATGAGAAGGAGTCTTATGGACGACTGAGAAGGAGTCCTATAGACGACTGAGAAGGAGTCTTTATAGACGACTGAAAAGGAGTCTTTATAAACGACTGAAAAGGAGTCTTTATAAACGACTGAAAAGGAGTCTTTATAGACGACTGAAAAGGAGTCTTTATAGACGATTGGCATGAAGTCTGTATAGACGAATGAGGAGGAGTCTTTATAGACGACTAAGAAGGAGTATTTATAGAAGACTAAGAAGACGTCTGAGATGGAGTCTTTCTAGGCAGCTGAGAAGGAGTCTTTACAAACGAGTCTTAATGGACGACTGAGAAGGAGTCATTAAAGGAGTCTTTAATGGAGTCATTTATAAATACTCCTTCTCACTCATCTATAGAGACTTCTTCTCAATCGCATAATCAATAGTCTTCTTCTCAGTTGTCTATTGATATTCCTTTTCAATAGACTATTGAGACTCTTTTTCACTCGTCTATAAAGACTACTTCTCAGTCCTTATAAAGATCCCTTCTCTTTCGTATATAAAGATCCCTTCTCCCTGTAAAGACCCTCAGCAGTTCATACAGATTCTCCTGAGACTCCTTATCTATTTTCTATACAGGCTCCTTCTTAGTTATTTATGTAAAGCCGTTCTCAGTCTTTAGAGACTCCTCAATTTTCTCAACAAAATTTTCTGTTACAAAATTGCCCTCTGTCACAACATCCATGGCTTTTTCTCAGTATACCCTAAAGCCTACACTACACTATTTTAATGACAGTGGAAATATGAATAACAACAAGTTAACTATGCACTGACATATTAATAAACGGCCATTTTTTCTCCTTCTCTTTCGCTCTATAACTGAGTAAAGTTATGAAAAGGTGCGATAACATATTATTAACATTATTTTATAAACGCTTTACTGTTCGCACACACACAGACATTCGTACAAAATAAAGATCAATTTCGCTTTGTGTGTGAACAATTTTGCGAACAAAAATTTGCAACAGAAAACTTTCAAATTTACGCATAATTTTAAAAATTCGTTTAGCCTCTCCGCGCATTATAACCGAATTCCCCCACCTTACAAAGTCAGGATCTTTTAGAGCACAACACACAGCCCCCTTTTTGAGAAAATTAATGCGAAAAACTGTTGAAAATTGCTTCAAGTCATAGTTTTTAATCGAGACCTGTTAAAATTTATGTTTAACACAGCCAACAACAACAACAAAACGAGCAAAGCGACACAACAACAGAAGACAGTCAGACGGACAAACGAATGGACGGACAAACAGAAAAATCTGTAAAAATAAATGAATGTTGCCTACTTATGTCATAATATAATTGTGTATGCGCGCATGCGCATTAACTATACACACATAGTGATAGATATGAGTACGAGTATACCAGGGCAATTGCCACATTATAAAATGAGTCACACACACACACATGCGCACTTATGCGTGGCTGTTGCACGTATTGTAATTTGCATTAATTGCAAATTTTGTTTATATGGATTTATGCTGGTGCTGTTGGTGTTGTTGTTGTTTTCTTGATTATTTTTCATTTTTCAAAATTTATTTAATTATTATTTTTTATGGTCATTGCGCAAAATCGTTGCTGTTTATTTCTAAGAAAATGAAAACTCAATTTCGTCTTAAATATGAAAAACTGAACTGCAAAGTAGTGACGTGATTTCATAAACGCGTGAGGGAATATGGGAGGTCTGTGGAGGGAGAA
This sequence comes from Eudasyphora cyanicolor, assembly GCA_963930755.1. NCBI lineage: Eukaryota > Metazoa > Arthropoda > Insecta > Diptera > Muscidae > Eudasyphora > Eudasyphora cyanicolor. The sequence continues at coordinate 12,441,667 of OZ005738.1, read as the reverse complement.
CTTTAGCTATGGTGTGTATGTGTTTGTGTGTGAAATTAATTGTTGTAATTAATGCCTGTTTTAAGGTGATTGTTGTTTGGCCACAGGAGAACAGAAAAACAACAATAATAAAAAAAATCAACAACAACAAACGTCATCGTTATCGACATCAACTGCAAACTTAACACAAGAAAAAGAGAAAAAACATAAAATTAACATTTGTAAATGCAGTTGTTTTTGACAACTGTGTGTATTTTCTTATTATGTTTTTCTGTTCTTTATTTAGTTTTTTGCTGCTGCTGATTTTTGTAAAAATTTGTTTCTTTGGGTGTGGTTGGCCGCTTGACTTCATGTATACATTATATTCTGAGATTAAACTCATAAATATAGCTTTTTTGGTGCCAAAAGATATTCGGCACTGATTACAACTGAAGGTCGTTTTTGGCTACAGTTGAAAAATGGAACGTGATTAATAAGCTAATAATGTGAGGGATTTGTTTAAAGGTCTTTTTTGCATTTTTGCGCCAACTGCAGTAAATGAATGGATTTATTGATTATAAATTATATGAAATGGCTGTTTTAGAAGATTTGGAATACCTTCAGTATTTGGACCATATTTTTTGAAGTATTAGCCAGATAGAGCCGAGATATGCGTTAAACTTAGGGAAATTATGAGGGCTACAAATATACCTTTCACGTAAAACCTGTGGTTTAGTAACAACCGTTAAAAAATAAATAATGTTATTCCTTTTTTAAAAGCTGGCATGCCAACGAAGAAGATGTTGTATATTTGAAAAAAATCTATGGATAAATGTATAAGTTGTGACCCACTTTCTAAAAGCACTTCACTAAATTTTAACCCTCTGTGGGGGAGATACTAGAAGGAGTGGATCAATATGGCCCATCTTCGAACTTAGCCTGAGATAGAAAAATATATTACCACATATCAAATTTGAAGTCGGTTACTCATTTCGACAGTTATCGTGCGCACTAACCAGCCAGACAGACAGACAGACAGACGGACATATATAACTCAAATGACTTAAAACGAATTTCCACCGAACATACTTAGGTTCTTAGGTCACACCTTTGATGTGTTATACTTTTGGCTCATAGCAAATGATATACCCTCCTCCAATAAGTAAAACGACGGAAGTATTCCAGAAAAATGTGGTATGGGTTTATTTTTCAGAAAGAGTGTGGAAATACTGATAATTATTTGTCATAGTCTCAATAGAGAGTCTTCATAGAAGACTGAAAAGGTATCTCTTCAGACGACTGAGAAGGTGTCTCCATAGACGACTGGGAATGAGTCTCTATAGACGACTGGGAAGGAGTCTCTGTTCCCACGGGGAAGTCTCTATAGGCGACTGGGAAAGAGTTTGTATAGATGACTAAGAAGGAGTCTTTATAGACAACTGAGCAGAAGTATTTATAGACAACTGAGATGGAGTTTTTATAGAAGACTGAAGTATTTATAGATGAATGAGAAACTGTCTTTAAAAACGATTGAGGTCGAGTCTTTATAGACGACTGCGAAGTAGTCTTTATAGACGACTCAGATGGGGTACTTATAGAAATCTGATAAGGAGTCTTTATAAACGAGTTAGATGGGGTATTTATAAATGAATGAAAAGGAGTCTTTATAGACGGTTAAGAGTGAGTCTTTACAGAAGAGTAAGAGGGGGTATTTATAGACAACTTGGAAGGAGATTTTATAGATGACTGAGAAGAAGTATTTATAGAAGAAGTATTTATAGATGACTGAGAAGAAGTATTTAGAAGTATACTCAGAATGAGTCTTTATAGGCGGCAAGAAAAGAGTTTCTATCGACGACTGAAAAATAATCTTTATAGACGATTGAAAAGGAGACTCTCCAAAAGACTGAGAAGGAGATAATAAACGATTGAAAATCAGTCTCTATGGCGAAAAGGAGTATCCACATATGACTAAAGCATTTTTCATATACGGCTGAAAAGGATTCTCTATAGACGACTGAATATAATTCTCCATAGACATCTGAAAAGGAGTCTCTATAGACGATTGAAAAGGAGACTCTCCAAATGACTGAAAAGGAGAAAATGTTGAAAATTCTAAATCACTTGGTACTCCTCTCGAAGTTATTGAGTTCACAAGTCAGGCACTTTCTATCCGTAAACGCCAAAGCCATATATTGCTAAAATCTTTGAGTGCATTTATAAATAATATCTATGAATTTGTAAACAATTCTATGAATTTGTAAACAATTCTATGAATTTATAAATATGAATCTATGAATTTATTCATAAATTCTATGATTATGTTCATAAGTTCTATGATTTTGTTCATAAATTCTATGCATTTATTTATAAATTCTATGCACTTATTTATAAATTCTATGAATTTATTTATAAATTCTATGAATTTATTTATAAATTCTATGAATTTATTTATAAATTCTGTGAATTTATTTATCAATTCTATGAATTTATTTATAAATTCTAGGATCTATGAATTTATTCAAATTCTATGAATTTATTTAAATTCTATGAATTTATTTATGAGCTCTATGAATTTATTTATAAATTCTATGAATTTATTTATAAATTCTATGAATGTATTTATAAATTCTATGAATTTATTTATAAATTATATGAATTTATTTATAAATTCTATGAATTTATTTATAAATTCTAAGATCTATGAATTTATTTATAAATTCTAAGATCTATGAATTTATTTATAAATTCTAAGATCTATGAATTTATTTATAAATTCTAAGATCTATGAATTTATTTATAAATTCTAAGATCTATGAATTTATTTATAAATTCTATGAATTTATTCAAATTCTATGAATTTATTTAAATTCTATGAATTTATTTATAAGTTCTATGAATTTATTTATAAATTCTATGAATTTATTTATAAATTTATTCATAATATATCTGAATTTATTCAAAACTTCTATGATTCTGTTCATAAATACTATGAATTTATTCATAAATTCTATGAATTTATTTGTAAATTCTTTGAACTTATTTATAAATTCTATGAATTTATTTATAAATTATATGAATTTATTTATAAATTCATGAATTTATTCATAAATTCTCTGAATTTATTTATAAATTCTGTGAATTTATTTATAAATTCTGTGAATTTATATCTATGAATTCTATGAATATATATAAATTCTATGAATTTATTTATAAGTTCTATGAATTTACATGTAAATTCTTTGAATTTATGTATAATTTCCATGAATTTATTCCTAAATTCTATGAATTTAAGAAAATAAACTCTGTGAATTTATTAATTTATTCATAAATTCTATGAATTTATTCAAAAATTCTATGAATTTATTCATAAACCCTATGATTTTGTTCATAAATCCTATGAATTTATTTATAAATTCTAAGAATTTATTCATAACTTCTATGAATTTATATATAAATTCTATGAATTTATTCATAAGTTCCATGAATATATTTATAATTTTTTAACTAATAATCACAGCAACATTGCATTCATAGAAACTTTTGTTTTTTCTGTATATAAATAAATTTGAGTAATCCATAATATTGCGCTGAGAAATTCTTTGAATATTCTATGAAATAATTCATAAGTTGTACTACCGCACACACCACGAAATTGATAATTTTATTCATAACTACTAAGTTCATAAATAATAAATACTATAATTAATACATAATCTGTTACTTCTTTTCATAAATACTGTGCATTTTGCCGAAATAGTTACTAGAGATCTATGTTAAGACCAAAAAATCGATTTTTCGACTTTTCGGCTATTCGATTTTCATGATGTAGTGAAAAGTCGATTTCCGACTTTTTGAACGATTGAAGATTCGATTTTCAACTTTTAATAATCGACTTTCGACTTTTAAAAATAGTTTTTTTCGACTACTCGATTTTTCCTCTTTTTGAACACGGAATTCCACAGAAATAACTTAAATTTAATACAGGGTATTTTTTTAGACGTGTGGTATTCAGTCTTGCTTTTTTCGGAGTTGGTCTTTTTCACAGCTTTCACTTGATTTATGCTCAGTTTGATTTGCCATTTCATAATGGATACCTTACTTCGAAACAACGTTTCCAAATCGAAAATTCGGCCTGAACGGTAGTTTTTTCGCTCTTGTTGGTTGTGTTTTTGGGTGTTTCTTTAGACGCGTATTTCTTCTATATTTTCTAGAAAAATTCACTATTTAAGAATGTTTGCAGAAAAATTTAATTTTCTAGATACTTATATATCTATTTTCGGCGAAATATGTAATTTTCACATAATTTTCTAGAAAAAAGGTAATTTTTAATAAAAATTATTTCAATTTTGTCGCAAAAATCGACAAAAGTCGGAATAAAAATCAATTTTTTGTTGATATCTCTCTACAATTATAAAAGTCGACATGAATCGACGAAAGTCGAAATGAAAATCGATTTTTCACCCAGGTTTTCCTAACAAAAATCGATTAGTCGAAAGTCGATTTATAAATCCCTAATTGTTACGTTCAAAAATACGACTACTGTCTGTCCTAAAATATAGTCCACAAATATTGTGAATTTATTCATAGTTCTTACATCTATGTTGTTACCGAAATCTACGGATTTATGCAAGAGTTCCTAAAATCAACGAATTTATTCACAATTCCTATGCTCATATAATAATAGAATTGCCTCGTAAAAACTATTTATTTATTCATGATTTGTATGCGCGTTATTACTGCAATTATTCATACATTTTTTATGATTTTTGTATTTATAAATAATATGAACATCAGTCTATAAGTATATACATATTATGAGCATGAATTTTTTAATTTTTTGTTAACTACTAAATCTAGAGAAGAGCCTAAAAAAGTTCCATCTTCCCATTCCAGCCAACACCCTATGCCACATATTTGCACTGCATTATGTCGTTAAGAAAATAGGTGTAAAATATCTAAAGACAGAGGTTACAAATTTGTTTTTCTTCTCTGTTTTTTTTTTGCTTGGCGCTGCAAAGATTATTAAAATAACGCCTTTAAGAAACTGATCTCTACATTTCCTCTAGAGCATAAATGCGAATGCTGCTCCTCTTCCTCCTCCCCTCTGCAATTACACAGAGCCACAAAATACAGACTGACTGACTGACATATGCCCGCATCGAGTTGCAAATGTTTTGCTGCAGCATTTTTAGTGTGGCTTTTTTCCTAAATAATGCAAAATGTAGCTCATTATGTCATTTAACTTTACATCGTATGCGTTTAATGCAAACACAGCTATCCTTACACGCTTATATAGACACACAGCTTGTACAGCTGCGCCATATGCGCCGAATGATCAGTTTTGTTGTTGTTGTTCATGTTTTCAGCTTTTTTAACAAACTCAAGTAACACAATCAAACATTATTTTTTCACAGAGAAGAGAGATATATACGGCGAGTGCTGCTCTGCGACTGACTGAAGTGACTGACTATCATGTATTTAAGTCTTTTTCTATTTTTCTGAGTTTTTTGTTGTTGTTCAAAATTCGTGGCCATAACGCTTCATAGACACGTACAGACCGTTTAATGTTGTTGGCTGCATTGCAATCTTGTTGCAATTTACATATTACGCTGAATGAGTGGCTGACTGTCGTAGCTTAGCTGTTTGCGCATGCTCTATGCACTCGTACCAGCGATGTGCGTATGAAGTCTTTTGCTAGATTTTTTAACAATTTAACAACGAGTACATATTACAAACGTTTATTTGTAATTTATGGCACATAGTTAAGGTATTTTGTTATAGGTACACATTTAGTGGAGTATTTATGAAAAACTGATTGAAAACTATTAAATTGTTAAAAACAAACAAATATATTTTTTAATAAAAAAAACTAATTGATAATATTTAATAAACTGTTTATACAGCTTTAACTTAACAAAAATCGCTGGAAAAAGATTTTATATCAGAAAAAATTAAAAAATCGAAACTTCAGTAAATTATTTGATTTTTGTGGTACACTTTTAGGGTTATGTGGTGACCAAATGGTGAAAGCTTTTATATAAATAAAAATATTATTTCCTGAAGACGTGCTGAATCGTATTTCCAAAAGCTACTTCGTTCAGGAAAGGCAACTCTAAGAAGGGGTTTCTAGGCAACTGAAAAGTTAACTTTAGAGCGAATGGAGGGTTATCTATATAGACTATCCGAAAGTTGTGTATATATGCCGCTTTCTAGGCCACTAACAGCATTCCTAATTGTTAAATTTCAAGTTAATCAATATTCCAAAATCTCAGCTGTTCTTCTCGTTTTCCATCTCTGCCCTAATTGATATAGCCTTGATTTCTCATTACCACTTATGATTTGGAAAAAAATATATATTCTTTGTTTTCTTCCTAAATTAATGTATAATTTGAGTATTTCAATAATGACAGGGAATCGGTTAATTGATTTGTTTATTGACTGCGTTTTTTTTTGTTTCTCCAGATTCTTTAATATTTCTTAAGGAACGCCTGCCTGCCTTGACGACGGGGATGGGATGGTTGAGGTCACTGCGCAGTGATTTTTTTTTTTGGTTTCATTCTAGCTGTTATCTACTGCCTGAAATTTCGTTGATTTCTCCCCACCGGCCCAACATCCACCACACCAATTTGCATTCAGGCAACAGGCACACGCTGTACCGTTTTCAATGAGCAATAATTTAAATTCATTTAAATAATTTGTGATTTGTATTCATTTAAGAACAAAATCGAACGAACAAGACACACACACAGAGAGAAGAACAGAGGCGCACTGCACAATAATGAATATGATTGCTTTTCAGTACACTTAGGCATATGAAAAGGGTTGTAGAGAGGGGATTTCCAGAGGACAGGAAGGGGATAGGGGCACCCGTCGCTGAACATTTGATTTAATGGCCTATTTATTTACGTTATTGGCGATATACTGATGATGATGACGGCGATGGCGATGACGACGATGATGTGCTTTGTATTCATTGGAAATTCAACTCAAATGAGTTCATTGTAAAGATATTTAACCTTTTTTTAATTAGTTTGTAATGATTTTATTGTCGGTAATTTGTGTTGAAGTGTTTTTCGTAAGCTAAATTTATGATGATATAAGATTGATTGTTGTCTGAAGACATATATGACAAAAATGACAATATCGAAGAACTGCTGAACAAAATTTAAGGTCGATATATAAGCAAACACGATATAAAAAATTTTGTATTAAAATAAATTCATTAAAAAAATACAATTTTCACAAAAAGAAACTTAAAGAAACATTTTTAATAGAAATATTTTAAAGCAAATTTTTGGAGAACATTTTCAATAGAAAATTTTTAATATGTAGAACATTTTCATAAAAAATATTTTATAGACATTTTGTTTGTGGAACATTTTCAATTTTATATTATACATTTTTTACTGAATATTTTCTGTAAAAATTCTCTATCAAAAATTGTCCATTCAACTGAAAATTTTCTATGAAAATTTACTATTACAAATTTTCTAATATAAGTTTTCTTTTGAAAATTTTCTAAACAAACCTATGGATAATCTTCTACATAAAACCTATGGAAAATTTTCTAAAAAAAAAACCTATGAAAAAATTTCTAAAAAAACCTATGGGAAATTTCCTATTGAAAATGTCCTAGTAAACATTTTCTAGTGAAAATTTTCTAAAAAAAATTCTTTAGTGAAAATTTTCTAATAAATATTTTCAAGTGAAATTTTTTTAATAAAAATTTTCCAGTTAAAATTTTCTAATAAAAATTTTCTAGTGAAAATTTAAATAAAAATTTTCTAGTGAAAATTTAAATAAAAATTTTCTAGTGAAAATTTTCTAATAAAAATTGTCTAATAAAAATTTTCTTGTGAAAATTGTCTAATAAAAATTTTCTTGTGAAAATTTTCTAATAAAAATTTTCTTGTGAAAATTTTCTAATAAAAATTTTCTTGTGAAAATTTTCTAATAAAAATTTTCTTGTGAAAATTTTCTAATCCAAATTTTTTATTGAAAATTTTCTAATAAAAATGTTATATTGAAATTTTTCTAAAAAAAATGTCTATTAAATATTTTCTAATAAAAATTTTCTATTGAAAATTTTCTAATAAAAATTTGATATTGAAAATTTACTAATAAAAAAATTATATTGAAAATTTTGTTATAAAAATTGTCTATTGAAATTTTTCCAATAAAAATTTTTATTAAAAATTTTCTAATAAAAATTTGCTACATTTTTAATAGAAAATTTTCATTAGAAAGTTTTTATTGGAAAATTTTCATTAGAAAATGTTCAATAGGAAATTTTCATCCGGAATTTTCATTAGGAAATTTTCATTAGGAAATTTTTATTAGGCAATTTCCATTGGGAAATTTTTATTACGAAATTTCCAATAGAAAATTTTCATCAGGAAACTTTCATTGGGAATTGGAATTTTCAGTAAAAAATTTTCATTAGGTATTTTTTATAGAAAATTTTCATTAGGAAAATTTTAATATAAAATTTTGATAAGGAAACTTCTAATAGAAAATTTTGATAAGGAAAATTTTAATAGAAATTTGTCATTAGGGTAGAACATTTTCATTAGGAAATTTTTTATAGAAAATGGTTATTAGGAAAATTTTAATAGAAAATTTTCATCAGGAAAATTTTAATAAAAAAATTTCATTACGAAAATTTTAATAGAAAATTTTTATTAGGAAAATTTTAATATAAAATTTTTATTAGGAAAATTTTAATAGAAAATTGTCATTAGGAAAATTGTAATAGAAATTTGTCATTAGGGTACAACATTTTCATTAGGAAATTTTTTATAGAAAATGGTTATTAGGAAAATTTTAATAGAAAATTTTCATCAGGAAAATTTTAATAACAAAATTTCATTACGAAAATTTTAATAGAAAATTTTTATTAGGAAAATTTTAATATAAAATTTTTATTAGGAAAATTTTAATAGAAAATTTTCATTAGGAAAATTTTAATAGAAAATTTTTATTAGGAAAATTTTAATAGAAAATTTTCATTAGGAAAATTTTAATAGAAAATTTTCATTAGGAAAATTTTAATAGAAAGTTTTCATTAGGAAAATATTAATAGTAAATTTTCATTAGGAAAATTTTAATAGAAAATTTTCATTAGGAAAATTTTAATTGAAAATTTTCTTTAGGAAAATTATAATCGAAAATTTTCATTAGGAAAATTTTAATTGAAAATTTTCTTTAGGAAATTTAATATAAACTTTATTTGTGAAATTTTAATAGAAAATTTTCATTCCGAAATTTTCATTCGGAAATTTTTAAAAGAAAATTTTTATAGAAAATTTTCAATAGAAAATTTTCATTCGAAAATTTCGAATAGACAATTTTCATAAACAAGTTTTATTAGAAAATTGGAAGTTTTAAAAATTATTTATAAATTTTTATTTAAATATTTTATTTTAAATAGAAAACACAATAGAAAATTTTAATTGGAAATTTACAATAGAAAATTTCTACTATACATTTTTAATAGAATATTTTTAATAAAAACCTTTAATAGAATATTTTAAATTTTTAATTGAAAAATGTAAATAAAGATTTTTAATAGATTTTTAGTAAAACAAAATTTTTAAAGAAAATTTTTAATAAAGATTTTTAATAAAAAAAATTTAATAGAATATTTTTATAAAACAATTTTGATAGATAATTTAAAATTTTTTTTTTAAATTTGCAGGGGAAATGTTTTTGTCTTATATTTTTAATAGATATCATTAATTGAAAAATGTTTAATAAATGTTTTAATCGAAAATGTTTAAAAAAAATTGTAATAGAAAATTTTTAATAAAAATTTTTATGGAGAATTTTTAGTAAAAATTTTTAATTAAATTATTAAAAATGTGGTAAAAAAAACTGTATAGAAACTTTTAACGAAAATTTTATAAAATGTAAATGGAATATTTTTAATAAAAATGTTTGATAGAAAATTTTTAATAAAATTTTCAATAGAAAATTTTCAATATATATTTTTAATACACATTTTAATAAAAATTAAAAAAAAAGAATTTTAAAAAAAATATTTTAATATACATACATTTTTTATTAAAAATTCCTAATAAAAAATTTTAAGTATAAAATTCAAATATCGGAAATATTGTTTGTAGAAATTAAATTAAAATATTTCTAATAAAATTTTCGTTGAAAATTTCACAAATCTAATTTAATAACATTTCTAAACTGAAAAAGATTTTTCATTGGAGAATTTCTAATAAAATATTTTAAATCAAAACAATGACTAATACAAAAAAAATCCTAATAAAATGTGTAAAAAGAACATTTTGAATAGAAAATTACTAATAGAAAATGTTTAGTAGAACTTTTTTGAATAAAATTTTCAATAAAATTTAATAGGAATTTTTTAATAGGAAAATGTTTAACAGAAAATTTTCGGAAGTCAATTTGAAATAGAAAATTTTCGGTAGTAAATTTTTAAAAGAAAATTTTTAATAGGAAAATTTTAATAAACATTTTCATTAGAAAATTTTCAATAGAACATTTATACAAGGTGGCGCAAAATAATCCTCCTATCAGAAAATGCTATAAATTTTGCGATTGGCCCCTAATGTCAGTTCTGTTTTGACATTTGTGTAGTAAACACATGCGAAATACACGTTAATAAACAATGTAACGCTACACTGTTCCAGAACGCGGAATATTGCTGACTATGAAGGAAGATGATTTTTCATCAAAAATAATCATGAGTGATGAGGTCCATTTCCATCTTAGCGGGTACGTAAATAAGCAAAATTTACGCTTCTGGGGCACTGAAAATCCGCGTGTAACCCACGAAGAGCCATTACACCCGCTCAAAGTCACTGTATGGTGTGCTGTTTTCGCTGGAGGAGTCATCGGACCTTTTTTCTTCGAAGACGTCGCGGGCCAAACGGTTACTGTGAATGGTGAGCGCTACAGAGCAATGATCAACGAGTTCTTTTTGCCGCAACTTGATGAATTAGGATTGGAAAACATGTGGTTCCAACAGGACGGTGCAACGGCACACACTGCACGTGCCACAACCGATATGCTGAAGGATGCATTTCCCGGGCGCCTATTCTCCCGTTTTGGCGATTTGCACTGGCCAGCAAGATCGCATGATTTGACCGCTCCAGACTTCTTTTTGTGGGGCTTTTTGAAGTAGCGGGTTTATGTCAACAAGCCTCAGACTCTTGCAGCTCTTAAAGTCAATATCCGTCAAGAATGTGAGGACCTATCGCCGGAAGTTTTGGCCAAAGTGATGGAAAATGCCATAAAAAGGGCGCAAATGACAATCAACTGTGGCGGCGGCCATTTACATGACATCATATTCTCGACTTGATGTAAAAAAAATTAAAAGACCAAATAAAAATAATCCACAAGAAGAATCAAAGTTTTTCATTTTTTTTTAAATTACAGCCAAAAAACATCGAAAGGTTACTTTTGCGCCACCTTGTATTAGAAAATGATCAACAGAACATTTTTAATATAAAATATTTACTAACAAATTTTAAATAGACAATTTTTAATAAAAAAATTTAAACAGATATTTGGTAATATAGTTTTTAAACATTTTTTAATTGTCCAATCCTTTCCCCCCCTGTCTCCACCTTTTACACCGCTCTGAAGTACTCGTTGTAGCTGGTCTTTAACTCCCACCTTGTGTGAGCCGGCTTACAAAATATAGGTTAATTTAGCATAATTTATTATAGCTCTTCTCTGTTTTGCGTTCATTTTATTGCCAACAAAATTCCAATAAATCCTGTTTTTATACTTAATATGCATTAACCATATTCAGAAACCATAAAAATCCGTGTTTAAAATTCTTTAAATAACTTTAGCACTTTGTCCGTCTATCCGTCCACCCCGGTTGTCTTTGTCTCTCTCTCTCTCTCTGTGACTCTGACTCTGACACGGGCTGTCTGTCCGACTGTCTTTCACATGGCAAGACGATATGATGATGAGCAGCCACAAAAAAATTGATATGTTGCCAATAATAATGTGATATTTGCAATAAAAGCCAAACAAGACAAACGCTAAAACGCAGGCAAACGGCAAATACGACTTAAACGAAAAAAAAACAGCAACTAAAGAGTTATCGCAAAACTCATAAATAACACTATATAAATGTTCATTACCGTTAAAATTACATGAGCAGAGCAAAGCAAAAAAGGGGCAAATAACACAAAGCGTTTAAATCAAATCAAAATGTAAAACATTTTTTTTTAGTTTAAATTTCTAAAGCAAAGACATAAACTCTAAAGGGAAATACAGAGCAAACTGAGCAATACCATCAAAGCAGACGGCGTTAAATCAGACAACAATTTTGTTAGAAATTATTTAAATTGAACCATAAAAGGATAAAGCAGAGCAAATACCTAACAAAACAGTTAACAGTCGAAAAATTAGGAAAAGGTCTGCTAGGGAGAAATACGAAAATCATATCGTTGTATTCAAATGATTTTTGTGGTACACTTTTAGGATCTTCATTGCTCTGCAACTTTATTAAACTATCTATCACATGATAGCTTATTCCCCCAAGACGTGTAGAAAATATCTTGATTGATATTGAAGACATTGATAAAACGAGGATCAGAAGCTAATCACGGTTAAAACAAAAGCAGTTTATACAAATTTGTGGTACACTTTCAGGGCCTTTAATGAATTTAAATGTTAATGAAATCTATGTCAACCAAAAGACCTTTTCCCATACATGTGCACAATAAGATTTTATAAGATATTTCACACTTTGATAAGATTTGAAGAAATCGGTAATCATCATGCATAATGTTCCGAAAAAAGGGCACGCAGAATTTTGTGGTACACCTTTGGGATACGTAGTGGACTCAAATGGTGACAATATATTTATGGATCGAAAACCCATTTGCCAAAGATGTGAAGAATCATATTTTAATTTACTTTAAAAGCACTGATTAAACAAAAAGCAGTAAATATTCATCAATATAGCATTTGCGGTTCATAGAGACTTGTGGTACACTTTCAGGACCTTTAAAGGACATTAATGTTAGCAGAATATATATAAACTGAAAGCTCCTTTCGCAAGGATGTGCAGAATCATATTCCATTAGAGTTTTGTTGCTTTCATAAGTTTTGAAGGAATAGTTAATCATTATACATAAATTTGCAATAGAAAAAGGGCAACATAGAATTTTGTGGTACACTTTAAAGAGTTTTACTGGACTCTAGTTGTGACTGTATGTTTATGGACGGAAAGGTAATTTGCCAAATATGTGCAGAATATTATTTTACTTTAATTCAAAAGCATTGATGAAATGAGAAGCATTAAATATTCATCATTACAACGCTAGCGGTTCATAGAGATTTGTGGCACACTTCCAAGGTCTTTAGTGGGCTTAAATGTTAACAAAATCTATATGAGCTGAAAACTCTTTTCCCAAAAATGTGCACAATCATATTTCATTAAATTTCTAACAATTTGATAAGATTTGAAGAAGTCAATAATCATTGTACATAATTTTGAGATAACAAAAGGACACACAGAATTTTGTGATACACCTTTCGGATTTTTATTGGACATAAATGGAGACAAAATATTTATAGACGAAAAGTCCATCTGCAATAGATGTGCAGAATTATATTTGATGTGACTTTAATTGTATCGGTAAAACGAGTAGCCGTAAATATTCATAATTACAACAATACCGCTTCATAGAGTTTTGTGGCACACTTTTAGGGCGTATAATGGGCTGACATGTTAATAAAATCTGTATGAGTAGAAAGCCGTATCCCCAAAAATGTGCAGAATCATTATTATTAGATCTATGATACTTTACTAAGATTTGAAGAAGTGTGTAATCATTATATACAAAATTGCGATTGGAAAAGGGCCACACAGAATTTTGTGTACACTTTTGGGGTTTTTAGTAGACTTGAATTGCCACAAAGAATTTATGGATGGAAAATCCATTCGCCAAAAAAGTACGCTGATTAAACGAGAAGCCGTAAATATTTATAATTACATCAATAGCAATCGCTATTTTGGACTTTGTGGTACAATTTCAGGGCGATTAATGGACTTTTATGTAAATGAAATCTATATTTTGTTGTTGGAGAACAATGTGTAGAATCAAATGTTATTCGATTTTTGTCACTTTTATAAAATTTGAGAAAGTAGGTAATCACCATTCAAAAATTTACGATGGAAAAAGGGCCACACAGAATTTTGTGGTACATTTTTAGGGGTTCAAAAGGACTCAAGTGGTGACAATGTTTTTATGGATGGAAAGTCCATCTGTCAAGTAAGTGCAGAATCATATTTTATTTGATTTTAAATTTTGTGAGAATTGTGAGAATTGATATGTTCTGAAAGTTCTATCCCCAGTTATGTGCAGAATCATATTCTATCAGATTTGTGGCATTCTGATAAGATTTGATGAAGTAGGCAATCAACATAAAAAAATTGCGAAAAAGGGGCACCCATAATTTTGTGGTACACTTTTAGGGTTTTTAGTAGACTTAAATGGCGATAAAATATTTATGGTTGGAAAGTCCATTTTCAAATGATGTGCAGAACCAAATTTTAGTGGACTTTGAAAACCTAAATAAAAAGAGAAGCAAAAGCTAGTCATGATTATAGAAATAGTGGTTCACAGAGTTTTGTAGTATACATTGAGACTTGACATACATGGTAGGAAAATCGATATGGGCGGAGATATCTGTTTCTAGGGATGTGCAGAATAATATTTATTTCAATATCTAAAAAGTTGTTGAAGAAAAAAATCCCGAAGCAAATCATAATTGAAACATTTGAGCTAAAAACACAGAACACCGTGATTTGTGGTATACTTTTATGATCTTTAGGGGACTTAAATGGTACGAAAGTCTATATAGGCGGAAACAGCTATTTCTATTGATATACAGAATAATATTTATTTGAATATCTAAAATGTTGTTGAAGCAAAAATCCGGAGAAAATCTTAATTTACAATTTTGAGCTAAAAACTCAGAGCGCAAAATTTTGTGGTACAGTTTAAGGATCATTAGCAAATTTAATTGGTAGAAAACTCTATATAAACAGAAAGATATATTTCTAAGGATGTGCAGTATACTATTTATTTCAATAAATAAAATGTTTTGGAAGGCTAACTACGAAGGAAATCATCATATATTGTTTCGTTAAAAACGCAGATTACAAAGTTTTGTGAAGATTAAAAGATGTGCAGAATAATATTTACTTCAATATCTATCATGTTTTCGAACAAAAAAAGCCCGGAGCAAAACATCACTTAAAACTTTGAGCTAAAAACGCAGAGAAAATAGTTTTGTGGTACACTTTGAAGGACTTTAATGGACTTAATTGGTACGAAACTCGATATGGAGAATAATAGATGTTTCTACAGATGTGCAGAATAATATTTATTTCAATATCTAAAACGCCGTTGAAGTAAAAATACGGGCAAATCACCATATAATATTTTTCACTAAAAACTCGGAGCATATAGTTTTGTGGTACACTTTTAGTACTTTTGGCGGACCTAATTGATACGAAAATCTATATGAGCGGAAATATCTGTTTCTAAAGATGTGCAGAATAATATTTATTTCAAAATATAAAATTCTGTTTAAGTCAAACTACGGAGCAAATCATAATATAATTTTTTTTGATAAAAACGAAGATCAAAAAGTTTTGTGGTACACTTCTACGTTGGACTTAAATTGTAGGAAACTTTTTATGAGCGGAAATACGTGCTTCCAGTGATGTGCAGAATAATATTTATTTTAATATCTAGAATTTAATTGAAGTAGAAATACGGAGTAAATCACAATATACGATTTTTCGCTAAAATCGCAGATCACAAAGTTTAGTGGTACACTTTTAGGGTCTTTATTTGACCCTATGTGGTAGGAAAATCTATATGAGTTGAAATTTCTGGTTTCAAAGATATTCAGACTACTATTTATTTTAATATCTAGAATATTCTTGAAGAAAAAATTCGAAGCAAATCATCATTTAAAAATGTTAGCTAAAAACGTGAATTACAGAGGTTTGTGGTACACTTTTAGTATCTTTAATGGGCTTAAATCTTAACACAGTCTATATGAGCAGAAATTTGTATCTCCTAAGAAGTGCAGAATCATAGTTTACGGCCCATTAATTAAATGAAGTCAACTTTTGGGGGACTTGATGCGACTTGTGGGAAGAAAACCGATATTATAGTTTTGTGGTACACTTTTTTAGTATTTCAATCAATCAAATGGTAATTGAATGCATACCACTGGAAAACTCTAGCTCCCAAGATGAGCCGAATCATACCTATACTACACTAGTTTACCTAAATTGTAACACTTAAGTGAGCATTTTTAAATTTCCGTGTTTTCCAACTGCCACCTGTACCTATGCTAATATCTACAAAAAAACCTACACCCGATCATTAGCTAAAGACAATTTTTACACGCACATTTTAAAATGTATCTACTCTCCCCCACCCCTACACATGTCTGATTATTATAGTTATTTCGATTACTTATTGAGGTTTACTGAAATTGTGAGCCATTTTAAAAAAAACCTCATAAAACCCAAAGAGTTACAAGTCCATTTAAAACATTTGAACGTGAAACACAGAACAACAAACACACACACTCACGCACACCTTTTGCCAGCCATATGGCGGTGTAAGGTAACCTCACATATCACTCATCATAAAGGCATATCACATCACTCATACTTCGTATTCACTTGTCTCTGATAATAATGTTTGATCCATAATAATTACAAAACAGCTAAGGAACTTCAGGTAAAAGAAATATATTAAACAAAAAAATGAAGGCACCTTTACCTCAGCTACACCTCACCGCAGTGTCGCACAAAGAACGGTTTGGAAATTGTAATAATAAAAAAATGATAAACATTTGAAACTTCAACTCTCGGGGAGTCCATATAAGGCCTGATTGGAATTTATAATTATATCTGGCGTGGCGTTGAAGACAACACTTTTTTCCGTTCAAAATTCACTTAGGAATATTAACATGTCTTAATTTGTTTAACGACTTCGGATTGAAGAATATTTTAGGTTCGTTTTGGTTGGTGAGTACTTACTTTCAGTTTGGTCCAGTTTTTTTCCTTTGTTACCGATTTAACGACGTCACTGGTGTTCGCGTTCGCGTTCTTGGACTTGGTTACCAATACTCTGTTCGGTTTATTTTTCTTGGAGAATGTTTGGAATATTAAAAGTTCTGAAATTGGAAGAATAATTAAAAAAAAAGGTATTAGTTTTGGGTTTTTTGGTAACAAAATTAAACAAACAAATAAAGAGCAGGTTTTTGTAATGTGTAAATAGAATAAATTATTTCAAATCGATTTTGGGGATTTTGGTAAAGAGTGTTTTCTAGGCGAGAAATAGAAAAATATACGAGATATAAAATCATTATTATCTATTAAAAATTTCTATTGGAAAATTTTAGTTAAAAATTTTTTCGTATTCAAAATCTTCTACTGATATTTACTAATCAGATGTTCTATTAAACATTTTTTAATACAAATTTCTATTAAATATTTACTTTTGAAAAATATTCAGATACAAATTTTTATTGAAAGTTTATTAACAGATATTTTCTGTTAAAAATTTCCTAATTGAAAATGGTCTAATAGAAAATGTTTATTGAAAGTTATATATAAATAATGTTCTAAAAAATTTCCTATTGAAACATTTCTTTCAAAAAATGTCATTCAATTTTATTTATATTCCAAATTTTTTTATAACATTATTCTATTAAAAATTGTCAAATAAAAATATTCTGATAGAATATATTTTATTAAAAAAATTTTATTTAGTTTTTTTTATGAAAAATTTTCTAATAAAAAAATGCATATTCTTAAATTTCTCATAACATTATTTTCTTGAAAAATATTAATAAGAAAACCTATATTCAATTATGTTTTATATCATTATTCTGTTGAAAATGTTTGAAACAAAATTGTTTAATAAAAAATTTATAACATAGCTTTTCACTTATTTCCTAAAATTTTATACTTTTCTTTTGAAAAAATTCTTGGAATGAACTATTTTTTGAAATTTATTATTAGAAAAGTTTTTAATAGACCCATTTTTAATAAAACATGTCCATTGCAATTTTTTAGTAAAGTTTAAAAAAAATTTTATTAGAAATTGCTCCATAAAATTTTTGATTTGAAAATGTTCAATACAATATTATATACAATAGTTTTTATTAAATAAAAACTCAAATAAATTTTTTATTAAAAATAAAATAATCAATAGACATTTTATTTCAAAAATTTCAAAAAAAATTTAATAGAAATATTTGTATAGAAAGATTTCAATAAAATTCTTTATTAAAAAATTTTCAAAAATTTTTCAAATTAAATTTTTTAAAAATATTCTGATAGAATATATTTTATTAAAAAAATTTTATTTAGTTTTTTTTATGAAAAATTTTCTAATAAAAAAATGCATATTCTTAAATTTCTCATAACATTATTTTCTTGAAAAATATTAATAAGAAAACCTATATTCAATTATGTTTTATATCATTATTCTGTTGAAAATGTTTGAAACAAAATTGTTTAATAAAAAAATTATAACATAGCTTTTCACTTATTTCCTAAAATTTTGTACTTTTCTTTTGAAAAAATTCTTGGAATGAACTATTTTTTGAAATTTATTATTAGAAAAGTTTTTAATAGACCCATTTTTAATAAAACATGTCCATTGCAATTTTTTAGTAAAGTTTAAAAAAAATTTTATTAGAAATTGCTCCATAAAATTTTTGATTTGAAAATGTTCAATACAATATTATATACAATAGTTTTTATTAAATAAAAACTCAAATAAATTTTTTATTAAAAATAAAATAATCAATAGACATTTTATTTCAAAAATTTCAAAAAAAATTTAATAGAAATATTTGTATAGAAAGATTTCAATAAAATTCTTTATTAAAAAATTTTCAAAAATTTTTTAAATTAAATTTTTTTCTCTTGATATTTTGTAATAAATAAGTTATGTTCTACACTTTCTAATAAAAAAATTTAATTACAAAATTTCAATAGAATAGTATGAATCGAACATTTGTAATAAAATCATTCAATAGAGTTTTCATTAGCAAATGTTCAAAGGAATTTTTTATTAAAAAATATTCAATTTTTTGAAAATATACAATAAAAATTTCTTATTAGATTTGTATTGGAAAATATTCAATAGAAATGATTTATTAGACAATTTTCGGTAGAACATTTTAATTTTTGGATATATTCAATAGAAAACTTTTATTTGTAAGTTTTTATTGGAAAATCTTCAGTAGTGAATCATTTGTAGAAAATCTTGATTAGAAAATTTTTTTTAAAAAATTTCTAATAAAAATTTTCTGTTTCCTAATATTTCTAATAAAAATTTTCTTTTGACAATTTTCTATTGAAAATTTTTCTAATAAAAATTTCAAATTGAACAATTTATTTTCTATTATTTTTTTAATAAAAATTGTCTATTGAAATTTTAAAATTTTTTTTATTGGCTAATAATTCAAATACATCTTTGATTACAAATGTTCAATATACATTTTTATTACAAAATTATCAAAAGATATTTATGAAAGTCTTACAGACTTTTTTTTGGAACAAAATAAAATACAAAATATGTATTTCAAATTTTTCTAAGAAAAATCTTTTAAAAATGAAAAAAATTTATAGATATATAAATTTTTTTTTCTTTATATTTTTTTATCTAATAAGAAATTTCTATTTTATATTTTCCAATACAAATTTCTATTGAACATTCTCTAAAGAAAAGTCCTATTGACAATTTTCTGATAAAAATTTTCTATTAAACATTTTCTATTAAAAATTTTCCATTAAAAAATTTTCCATTAAAAATTAAAATTTCCTATTTAAAATTTTTCATTGAAAAATTTCCTATTTAAAATTTTCTATAAAATATTCTTTTAAAAATTCTATATTGAAAAATTTTCGTTTTAAAAATTCTCTATTGAAAAATTTTCTATTGTAAAATTTTCTGTTGAAAAATTTTCTATTGAAAAATTTTCTATTAAAATTTTTCTATTGAAAAATTTTCTTTTGAAAATTTTCTATTGAAAAAATTGCTATTAAAATTTTTCTATTGAAAAGTCATAAATAGAAAATTGTAATTTAATTAAAAAATTTCTATTGAAATTTTAGATCTTTTTAAAAATAAATCTTTTTTAGCTATATATTAAAAATCTTCTAAAGAAAATTTTATATAAAAATTTTCTAAAGAAAATTTTCTATTAAAAATCTTATATATAATTTTCTAATAAAAATGTCGTAAAGAAAATTTTCTATACAAATATTTTAAATTGGAGCTTATGAAAGGTTTTATTTAAAGAAAAAAGTTTTATTTGGTGCAAGAACTGTTCACAAAAGTTATTGTATCTATATATAACACTGGGTTTCTGCATAAGAAATCCTCTTTGTACTTTCGTCGTGCATAAAATCTGTAATGGCGGAGGGTAGGAAGACAGTGGTTGACGATTTCATCTCTCTAAGAAAAAATTAGCTTTGGCCGAAATATGTAAGTACAAAATTCTCCGAAAAGCTACATAGAATTTGGCAGCAAAATAATTATGAGGTTACACACAGGAGCACCACTTGGCCTCCTTTTTGCTGAAATCCTGTTCTTTCAAAAGGCCATTGTATGTATGTAAATGTACGTTATTTTGTGCAAAGTATATTTGTCAAAAAATCTTCTTTACAAAAACTAAAAGAAAAATATTTACTGACACACACTTGCGAAGCATTTGTTTTGTGTAATGTAATCTAATGTTCCGTTTTGGAATTCTGGGGAAATCCCTTAAACTTCTAACAGTTTGTAAAGGTCTACAATTTTTCTTTTCTTTTTTTTTTGCTGAAATAAATAAACTCTCATAAAATTGTTACCCATGGATACAAAAAAGGCAACAAGAATACAAAAGGCAAAAGGCAAAAAGACAGACAGACGAATGGACGGACGGACAACATGGAAAGACGGACAGTTCCCCGAACAGACGGACGTACCCCAGGAATCAGTAGCATAGCCATTCGAGCAGATATGAATTGTGCCACCATTGACTTACTGTGGTAGCAGCAGCAGCAGCAACTGTTGTATGTTTTGCCGGCAACATTCACATGAAGAATGTACGAGTAAGACTGGAAAAAAACTGGGCACTGAAACGAACGATACGGCAGACACTTGCCAGACACACTTTTATTTAGTCGGTGTTGTGGTATTTTTTCCTTCCGTCCTTCCTGTTCGACGACATCCACAACTATACAAAACTGTATTCTGGAGGAGAAAAAAAACAAGCACTTGATTCTAACAACGAGACGACATTGAGCGGGAGAAAATGCAAACCAACCATTTCCAAAGAAGAAATCTGGGAAAATAAAACCCCTAAGAGTCTGGGAAAAAATTACAAAAAAAAGAACTCTGGAAAAAAAGTAAACTTTTATGGTATTAAGGCAACAGATGTTGGCAGCTGGTTGCCGACTAGGCTAAGCCATTGGGGAGGTGGGGGTGTCTTCATGCCAGCCCAAAAGGGGAGTATGGAGGGGAAAGAGGTTAAATCTCACATTTAACCTTGGGTATGCCTTTTGTGTCTTATGGTTGTTTAGGTTTCATTTTTATTCTGCAGGTCCCTTTTAAGGATCTGTTGGATAGTATAAACGAGTGTTGACTTGTCTTCTATTTTCATTGAAGGCAAGGAAATTTGTTAAAATGAGTAACGCTTGTCTCATTCATCGTTTCGTCACACTTCCTAGGCAATTTCAAAAGGGTTTCCCAGGAATTATAAAAAAATCTTATAAAATAAACTATAAGAAAATGTCTCTATTTTTTGCATAAAGAAGAGCTAATGGTAACGGTTACTTTGTTAACCCAAAGTAGTCCATCCGAGAGTCAATTGACCCTTATACGACTAATGCATCATGTAGTCTGTTATATGATTCAAACGGCGCTCATGTCATTCAGCTATTAAAATTCGCAAAATCTAATTAGATTGGTTACTTTACTACCCCAAAGTATTCGATGGTGGAGCCAATTGATAATTGTGCCATTACCGTATCATACACTTTGCTATATGCTTACCAATTTTAACACGGCATTGACTTATTTAAGCTATAGATTTTAAACAGGATTTGTCTTTTGTCATCTTATGCATACGTATGCACAAGGTCTATTGCGATTGGTTACTTTATTGACTCAACAGTAATATATTGCCAGACCAATTAGGATTTTTGGTTTCGTGAAAAAATAATAATCAAAATCGCTGAATTAAAGGTATTGATATCTTTAATGCCGATAATTTATATATAATATAATTGGACTGGTTACTTTTATAACCCATAATAGACTGTTAAAAAGACAATTGATACCTTTGTGTCTACCGTTAAATTTTACTTTATAAATAAATATGGCAGAACTGTGGCATCAATATATTAAATCAAAGCCTAACGAATTATACAGAACTTGTTCAGTTAACACTAATGCAATTGGTTACTTTATTACCCCCAAAACTACGCAAGTGGTAGACCATTTAATAATTTGTTCATTCTTAAGACAATTAATGGTACATATCAAAACTTCCCCATTTAAATCCACCAAAATTAGAGAATTGATTCGAAATAAATCTTTTTAAAATATTTCATATAATAATCAAAAAAATATTGGACTGGTTACTTTGCTAACACACAGTAGTCTCTAGGGGATCAATCGGCATTTCTGTAATTATTCTTGTAGTCCACTATATGCCATAATTTTTTCGTAAAATGACTGCAATATATTAAATCAATGCTTAAGGGATTGTGCTTGCAGAACTCGTTCAGCTAATACTAATATGATTGGTTACCATATTACCCCAAAGGTAACCTGTTGTCAGAACAGAACTTTTTTTTAGATTTTTACAGACAAACGTTTAATGTAAATTCTTTACATTGTAAAATAATATATTTGACCCCAAACTTGAATGTAACTTACACATTGAATCGTTTGTGACGAAAGCTATGAGTTTATTAGGATTTATCAAACGATGGTCTAAGGAATTTAACGACCCATATTTGGCTAAACAACTTTTCACATCTCTTGTAAGGCCTACTTTGGAATATGCTTCGGTTTTATGGTCGCCTCATTATAACATTTACGTTGATAGGATTGAGTCAGTACAAAAACAATTCCTACTTTTTGCATTATGTGGTCTTGGCTGGAGTGACCCTCTAGATTTCAATCGCCTGAAACTGATTGATCTTCCTTCGCTTGAGAAAAGGAGGTTTATGTTAGATATTGTGTTTATAGTTAAATTGATTAATGTAAAAATAAATTCACATTATTTAGTTAGCGAATTACGCTTTAACATTTCTGCTCGTTCGACTCGTAATTTTATTCCTCTAAAAATAGATTTTTGTAGATTTAATTATGAACAATTCAATCCTCTAAACTCGCTTCGCAGAAACTTTAACTCGGTTTGAAACGCGTAATCCTCGAATCTAATCTTTAAACTCACTTCGAAAAAACTCTAACTCGGTTTACTCTTTCTTCTCATCTTCTGACTCGATTTTAATGATAAAACGCGTAGTAATTGGATATATTCTTTAACTATTCTTCTTTTTTATTGATCGTACGTTATCTCGCGCTATTTTAAAAGATTATTGCCAGTCCAGTTTCCTGCTACGTCCTGTTCATGCTACGCCCTGTTCCTGCTACCCCTTGTTCCTGCTACGTTCTATTCCGGCTAAGTTTCCTGCTATGTTTCGGTTCCTGCTTCGTTCGTTTTTTGTTATGTTTCCTGTCAATATCCGTTCCTGCAATGCTCTGGTCCTGCTATTCTCCTACTACGTTCTGTCCCTGCTACGTTCTGTTTCCTGTAATGTTTGGTTCCTGCTATGCTTTGTCCCTGCTATATTATGTTCCTGTCATATCCGTTCCAGTAACGCTCTGGTCCTGCTGTGCTCCTAATACTTTCTATTCCTGCCATGCTCGGCTTCTACTAAACCACGTTCCTGTAATGCTATGTTCCTGCGATGATCTGTTTCCTGAAACTCTCTGTCCCTGCTGTGCTCCTGTCTTGTTATGCTCTGTTCCTAATACGTTATATTCTGTAATACACTATTCCTGCAACTCCCAGTTTCCTGTTGTGATCTCTTCCTGGTATAGTCTTTTCCTGAAACACTCTGTTCCTGCTGTTCTCTAATCTTGACTCGTTATATTCCTCCCATACTCTGATTCTTCAACGTCCCGATCCTGAAACACTTTGTTCCCGCTGTGCTCTGGTCTTGCTACCTCCTGATCCTGCTGTATTCTGTTCCTGCTACGCTCTGTTCCTGTTTTCGCCTTGTTATAGCTACGTTATGTTCCATCTTTACCATCTATTTACTTTAATTTAGTTCCTGACCCTACATGCCCCCTTTCTAATTTCTGCTTCAGTTAAATTTTGTTTGCTTGTTTTTTAATTTCCTGTTATTCCTTTTCCTCATATATATTTACTTTTTCTTTTTGTTTTAAATACGTATGTATATATAGATTGCTATCTCTACGGCTGCTAATAGCTAATAATAAACAAATAAATAAATAAATAATCAGGAATTCTTGAATTTGTTTGATCTTTTGGAAAACTCTGAGTCATTAGTTGATCGCCACTTTTTATACCCTACACTTGCGGTACAGAGTATTATAAGTTTGTTTCTTGGCTGATCTTTGTAACACCTAGAACTACTACGGCTAGACCCACCTTAAAGTATACCGATCGATTCATTATCACTAGCTTAGTCTATTTCTCCATGTCTGTCCGTCTGTCTGTCCTTCTCTCCATCTCATGTTGTTCGTTGAGTACAGGTCGCAATATCACTCCGATCGTGCTGAAATTCTGCACTGAGGAATCTTTCGCACCTGGAAAGTAACGTATTGAAATTGGTTTAAATCGGTTTAGATATAGATATAACTCCCATATATATGTTTCGTCCGATTTGGCCATTTAGCCCTTTATAAGCTTAATTTTACATCCAATTGTTTTGAAGTTTAGCATGGTAGAGTTTCCTGATCCATGGGCCTATATTGCTCAATTTGAAGAAAATCGGTTCAGATTTAGAAATAGCTCCCATATACATGTTTCGTCCGATTTGGCCCTCTAGCCCTATAGAAGCTGGAGTTTACATCCAATTGTTTTGAAATTTAGCAAGGTACACTTTCTTGATCCATGGACCAATATTGCTCAATTTATAATAATTATAATTTAACATATATAAGTTTTGTCCGATTTGGCCGTTTAGCCCTATAGAAGCTAGTTTTAGCGCCCATATATATATTTCGTCCGATTTGGCTACAGAGTCAGAGATGTATCAAATGTAAATAAATTTTAGTTGAATTATACATTGGATATTTCATTGTTTTCAAATCTTACTAGAGTGGTGTAGTGTGTCATATAGTCGACACCGCCCGACGATGGCTATTCCTGGTTTAAAATTAAGGCAATATTTATAGCTCATGTAAATTGTTGTTCTTAAGGCAATCATATTATTTGGTACCCAGTTCATTGAACTTCTGGCAGAACTTGGGATACTCGGAAGAAAATTTTACGTTGGGCGCCATTTTCCAGAACCATCAGTTGGAGATTGTTTTTTTTTTCAACGATATTTTATTTTTATCTTTCACATAATTTTGTTAATGAAGAAAATTCAGTTTAAATCGGCAATTTTTACTATGTTCGATATTATTTCCAACAAATTCTGGTTTTGTGGTCCACGTTTCCTTTAAGCATTTCTTTGACATGGTAACCCTACCCTGTTAGCAATTTCCCTCCACAATCACATAAAAGAAATTTCTCTATTGTGGCAATTTTATTTATATTCTGCTGTGTTTTTTAGTGGACTCTTGAGATGAATGAAGTGTAAATTGTTAGTTAAGTGCTTGGAGAGTGTTTTATTTTCTTGTTCTTATTCTTCTCTGTACGAGAAGAAAGAATTTCCCTGACGACAATGAGATGTAGGGATTTGATTCGAGTTTAAGATTTCTTTTCCTTTTTTAAGTTAGAGAAAATGATTCAAAAATTTCCCTATAAAGAAAATAACAATTTGAAAGATGGATATATTCTCTCTATTGAGGGAAAATATACATAGACGGGAGTAAGATACACCTATTTCTCGCTAATAATTGTACTTCTTCCTTTCTCAGTTCTCTTCCTTAGCTATAGAAGGGTATAAACCGTTATTTTTAGCTCATGTGATAAATTAATGCCTCGTGTATTGTGACAGAAACATGATTTTCGTCTCCCTCCAAAAAAAAAACAATAAGTAATCGAAACTGCATCAAATGATTAAATTTCTCCGAATCAAATGACTCTTTAGCTTTGTTTAGAAAATCAATGCCGAAATTTTTCTTAAGAAATAAGAACTGTATTTATACCCACCTCTTTAATATACAAACAAGATTCTTACTCATATACAGCTACTCGTATATATGTACATGACCATTCAACCATATGAATATTTTTGTATGGCGATATTTGGATATTGTCAACGAGATGTTTATCTCTTGATTCGCATTGTTTATTATACGCAGAGCGCGAGCTTCACATTAACTTGTCCCCCCAAAAAAAATATGGCTAAAGTGTACTCAACGGGAGAAGCAATGGGCGATTAAAGTCACCCAAAGAAATCATTCGCGTCAAGAGTTGAGTTTAACGAACGAATTTGGAATACAACAGCCGACCGACAGAACGAACCAACACCGCACACACAACCACGACCAACCACTGAACTACCAGCAGCTCAGCAATCGTCACCCGGCAACAAAACGACGACGCCTGTTTGTTGCAAATGTAAACATCAGTCGCAGCAAGAATCCGCAAAGAAAGACATATCGTTTCGCGACGCTTGGCCTCTTCTCTTTGTGAATATGGATGTGGCTGTATTTAGGGTGGACAACAAAAGAAATTGCGGTGTAAGACGAAGGCAAAGAAACAACGCCAAAAATGTAAGAAACAATAAACAAGGCAGTCAAACACAATCATACACATGTACCAGAAGGTAAGGTATGTTCAAACATCTGCAGCGACAGACACACACAGAAAGAAAGAGAGAGAGGGAGAGCGTCAAACCCAAGGAAGTAAGAATGGACAGACAGAGAACACATTCACGCAATATAAGAATACCAAATACCCCATAAAGAAAAGTCAAACGACCAAACGTAAGACGTACTTCGTTCGCAAAGAACAACAAAGGATAACCGAAGAAGAACCGGCAAAATACAGTCATTGTTAAGTGACAATACGGGAATGAATGGATGGATGGATGAATGGTGGCGAATAGTTGGAAGTGTGGAGTGTTGAAATTGTTTTTGGTCGGCGCTCTTCGCTCCTTCTGATGGACTTCGCCGGGGAATAGTGAGCCGCCAACGAAAACGACGCAACTGAGATTACTTATTTATTATGGAGTTTAACACTTGGGAATGGGACTGTCTGCATGGTGTGTAAATTTTGGTGTCTGACTCTGTGGCCAAACACTTAAAAATGCCGACGAGGTTGGTATGTTAAGTCAGAAAATAAAAACTATCAGAAAAAAATGGAAAAAATTGAATTGGAACAAATCATCTTTAGTGATAGTTTCATGAACTATTTCAAGCACTTAAGTGTTACTGAATGTACTTGAGTGTTGCTGAGTTTATTATTTGGGCGCTTCATGATTTAGGAGCAGAGTTATCTCTATATTTATTAGTTGGGCGCTAGTTTCATGAACTATTATGACACATTTCTAGCATTTGAGTGTTGCTCGCTGAAAAATACTCTTCTGAAATTGATTCAGTGGGACAGTCATATCTACTATAATTTGTATGTTTATTACCCATAAATGTTGCCTTAACTTAAATACCTACACCATCAGTTGGTCGCCAGATTCTACAACAATCGTTAAGCTTTTATTCTAAATCGAATCCCTTCAATTCTGTAATGGTATACTTTATTTCCCCTACACCATTGACTCGTAGTGATCAGAGGATTCAATAATTGGGCGCAAGTTTTAAGACATAATGCGTACTCTTCGCTGATAAATTATGAACTGTAAACGATTCAGTGTGACGATGCTTAATATTATCACTTGAATTTTCATTGCTCTCATAAATTGAATACTAGTTGGGCGCCACTTTCTACAACAATCGACAAGCATTTATTCTACAACGAATCTCTTCAACTATACACATGTTTCATTTATTTTCGCTAGGCTTTAGACAAATGCATCTTGTCAAATTAAAACGTTAACACTCAATTAATTAATTAACTGGGCGCCAGTTGCATGAACTGTTAGCTAAAATCTGAAGCAATTGCGAGCTGCTCTCCCAATAATAATCTACAGAAAAAGATACAGTGTAGCGATCCTTTCTACATAAATTTTATCTTAAATGTAATATCTACACCATCTGTTGGGCGCCAGTTTATACAACAATCGACAAGCTTTTATTCTAAAACGAATCTATTTAACAACACAATTTTTTTCTGTTACTTCTCCTAAGATTAAGACAAATATAATCCAAAATTAAAATTATTCATCTCTAGGTTAAACCTTTGTTACAAAACTAATCAATTATATCGACTCTGAGTGCTCAATGAGTTTATTACAAGTCCCTACATTTCACCAACGCTACCGAATCCACAGACACGGAGTAGTTAGTCTACGCAGCTCAGTAAGTAGAGCGCAAGTCTTGGGACACGGAAGATGTTTGATGGAAGAGAAGTGTAACAAAACTATGCCCGGAAATTCATCTTGAAATTTCACAAATCTCACCAACTACACCGAGCACATATAAGCGAAGTGGGCATGCGCGTTAGCTTCGGGACACCGTAGAACTTGGGTTTGATTCCCAGACAGTTAGTGGTAAAATTTACTTTGTTTAATTCATGCTCTCATCTCAAAATTTAAGTTTCTGGACTTAGAAACAAATCATTGGAACACTTTTTAATGAAAGTAAATATTTGATTGCTTAAGCAGAGCTGTAAACATGAAATACATCTCAAGGACTATTGATATAAATGCAGGGCCTTTTGGAGCAGCATTTGTGAGTCTGGGGGAGTTTAAGCTATCAAAGCTACCTTCGGTTGACAAGGTATCTTAGCCTCGTAAGTGTAAAAAACGTTTGCCAATATTCTCAGTTTTAGACGGCCACTAACAGTATGCTTCGCTATCCTAAACCGTCTTACAGCTTTAAATTGTCATTTCCTGCGGTAGGTACTGACACTAAACTTCGACGAGTGTAGACGTTGCTTGCAGAATTTTCTAGCTCCAACGGGAACCTACCAGTATGCTTCCAATTGTAGAGCCTTGATTATATCTGCCTTAGCGTTGTTGTATATTTAGATTTTGCCCTTCATTTGGTCTTCTGGGATCGTCATCACTGGCTGGGGTAACTGACTTTTGCACAGTCATCAACAGCATTGATAAACTCTACAAATAACTAGTTCCGAGACTTTTCGAGGTGTATGGATCACTAGTTAGGGCCGTATTTATATCTGTTCCATGTTTGGATTGTTTTTGTTTGTGGTTTTGAGAGCTGCTACCCCATTCGAGGGACCAAAAGGTTCGACCCTACAGCATACTTCGAGGTGTCTTATTCGCTTTTGAAGTGTTGCCCACAATTCGTAAAATACGTTACATTTAGACTATACTTTTCGGGTTAGGGGTATTGACATTGTTAGCCCCTTTTTCGCTTATCTAGGGACCAGAAGATTTGGCCCTATATCATAAGAGCACTTCAAGTTTTCTTATTCGTATTTGGTACAGGTCAGTAGTATTGTCAGCTCCTCTTTCGCTTCTCCAGAGACCAGAAGGTTGGGCCCTACAGCATGATTACTTCGACGTTTCCTGTCGGGCTTGGGTTGGATTCAGAATTAGTACAATACTTTACGTTAAGGTTAGGAACTAAAACGCCAAGTGGTGCAATTTTCAAGAAGCAACTCCATATTTTTGTATTTTTTCATGAAGAAAATTTTGTATTTCTTCCTTTTCCTAGGCTGATTATACCTTCCTAGCTTTTAACACTCGGAAGTTATGCCAAAATAAATAGAAGTGATGACGACAAACAGTGAAATTGTCGCGGTTTCAGAGTTTTTACACTTAATACAGCAAATCTCAACAAAAGGCAGCAGGAATGAACAAGAACCACCACCTTCATTCACAACTGCATTTAGAACATTCGCTCCCACAAATATTATTCTGGCAAGAATTTGGCTGATGCGTAAGAGAAAAAGCGCGCAAAGTGAGCAAGAGTAATCATAAAATATATAACGGAAGCTAAACAGACGTCGTAACATATCTAGCAGCTAAAGAGCCATCGCCCATAACTCCTAAATCTACCGTGAATAACGGTTAACAATTCGAGCACACTACACTGGGATCCTCAACAATACTCGTACTTAACAACTAAACATATTCAACTACTCTCAATCTCTCTACATTCCCTAAACCTCCTCTGCTACTCATAGTTGGTGCGACCACAAAAACACCAACAATCCAAAACATCAATCTTCAACCATTAGAGAGGGAGGGTGGCGGTTGGGGGGGCCAAAGCCAAAAAGGAAATGAACCGCAGAGGAGTAGAAAAACAAACAAACTCACAAACGCCAAACGAAACCAAACCAACCGTGTGTTAGCGCCACCATAAATATCTAACGAATGAAGAAACGAATCACCAACCGACTACTCCGACTAAACGAACGAACAACAAACACTCACTCACTCAGTTAGTAGAACATAAACACACACACACAACTTGTGGTGCTGATATGTCCTCTACTTTTTCTAGTTGACACGTCATCAACTTTTCCTCTTTTTCTTGGTCGTCTCGTGGTCGATGTTGCTGTTGGTGTTGTTGTTCTACCTCGGTATCGTTTTCGTTTTACGTTGGGCGCCACGTTCCAATTGCTGTGTGGCTGTTACATGATGCAGCATGTTTCTGCTTGCTGTTGCTGCTGCTTCTCATGGACTTCTCTCTAGTGGGCTTCAGCAGCTGCTGCTGGGGCTACAAATTGTTTTTTATGGCCACTAATGTGTTGTCGGTGTCGGTTGTTCATTCGGTAACTGATGTCTGATCCAACTGCTGATGTGGTCGCGGCTGCGGCGTTAATGGTGGTCGCCGCTGAGTTGGCTGTTAATGGTATGTAGGTGTCTATAATGATGTTGTTTAGTGGCAGTTGCAGTAAAGTAGTAGTAGTTGTTGTTAGTTGTTTGCTGTTGTTTTTGTCGTTTGAGTGTTACCAACTTTTTGGTGCTTTACCGTCGGTATTTCTTAACTTACTCCATTCAAGAAGGCGATGGTTGGCAATAAATAAAGTTAGGACATCGGTGGAGGTTGGTGTTTTTGGGGAAGAAAATTAAGTTGTTTCTCCCAATGGGTTTTTGTTCCTTAACCAAATATGTGGCCAAGTTGCTGCTAATCACGAAAGGTTCTCAATTGTTTTTCTTTTACTTTTGCCACAAATACCTTTAGAATGGCGGGCTAGCAATTCCCATCCAGCGTTTGACACTTTAATTTATGTATTTGACAAATTGTTAATGAATGCTATAAATTTCACCCGAAGCGGTTTGAAAGTCATTAAAGGTTTTTGAGATAAGCTCGAGAGGGAATAGGAAATGCATTTCAGCAACAGAATATTTTTTCAATTCAAACTATATAATAGAATCAACTGCAGATGTTTTACCATATACTAGAGTTTACCACATAGATCTTCTTTTATGCAAGAGTTGACTACTCATAAAGGACTGACAACTGAGATGTTCCTCTATATTATAGCCACTAAGGTACTCGTATTTACAGGAGTTTTATTATCTACTAAAGTCGATCGTTGAAGTCTTTTTTTCTACTAGAGTCGACAACGAAGATCTTACTTTACACTAGAATCAACAGAAGAGATTTTACTCTACACTAGAATCCATCACTGAGGTCTTCCTCTTCGACTCTAGTAGAACTCGGAGATATTCTTCTCTACTAACATCGACCAGTGAGATCTTAATCTCTACTAGAATCGATCACTGTGATCCTAATAGCTACTAAATACGATTGTTGAGGTCTTCTTCTAACCACAGTCATTCTCTGAGGCTTTCTTATCAATTTGAATCGACCACTGAGATCTTCTTCTTCAGTTAACAGACCACTGCGATTTTATTCTCTGCTCGAGTCGGCCACATATGCCTTCCTCAACACTAGAGTCGACAACATAACTATACCTTTATACTGGATTCTACAACTGAGGTCTTGCACTTTGCAAAATTCTGTCAGTGAGGTATTGCTCTTTGTTGTCTACTCCTTGGTAGCGACAGCTGGCTCTACTACAGTCCATCACTGAGGTCTTAATTCTTACAAGAGTCGATCACTTAAGTCATCCTCTTTGCAAGAATTGGCCAAGGAAGTCTTCCTCTACTGTCGATCACTGCGGTCTTTCTATACACTAGTCGCTCACTGAGGTTTTCCTCTTTGCAAGAGTCGACCACTGAAGTCTTCCACTTCACAAAGAGCTATTTCTCTCTACGAGAGTCTACCACAGAGGTCTTTCTCTTTACAAAAGTCCACCAATGAAGTCTTCCGCTTGACAAAATACGATCACTGAGGTCTTCCTCCCTACTAGTGTCGTTGGTAAGATCTTCATCTTTACAATCGATGCTGAAGTCTTTCGGTTTGCAAGAGTCGGTCACTGAAGTCTTTTTCTTACAACAGTCAACGACTGAGGTCGTCCTCATTACAAAAGTCGACCACCGAGGTCTTCCTCTTTACAAGATAGCACCATTGAGGGTTTCCTCTCTCCTAGAGTCGCTTGCTGAGATATTCATCTTTACAAGAGTCGATCACCAAGGCCTTCCTCTGTACTACAGACGACTTCTGAGATCTTCCTCTCTACTAGGAACGACCACTTATGTTTTCCTATCTACTAGAAGCGACAACTGAAAAATTCTTATCTACTGGAGTCGATCTCTAAGGTCCGTATTGTAGAGTCGACCTTTGAGGTCACCTCCATACTATAGTCGATCTCTGAGATCTTCGTCTATGCTAGAGCTGACGCCTGAGATCTTCGTCTATACAATTATCGATCAATGAAGTCTTCCTCTAAGCTAGAGTCGACCACTAATGCCTTCCTCTGTAGAAGAGTCGACAACCGAGGTATTACTCTGTAAGAGTCGACAACTGAGGCCTACATCCCTACTGAGGTCTTTCTTTATATATAACTCGAGCACAAAGACCTTTCTCTAATCTTCAGAAAACCACTAATGTACTCCTTTTTGCAAGAGTTGACCACTCACGTCCTCCCCTTTACAAGAGCCAGGCTTGAAGGAGGATTATCTAGTCTTTAATATACGACATGTTGAGTTATCCACTTCTTAGAACAAGTTGAGATCTACCTCTTAGTAGAGGACCAGTTGGGTTATCTACTACTTAATAATATACGGGTAGGTTTTTCTACTGCTTGGTAGACGTCGAGCTGGATTATGTACTTCTTAGAAGAAGTCCAGCTGGGTTATCTACTTCTTAGTGGAGGACCAGTTGGGTTATCTACTCCTCAGACTACCAATTGAGTTATCTACTCCTCAGACTACCAGTTGAGTTATCTTCTGCTTATTAGAAAAGCATTTGAGTTATGTGTTCCTTAGTAGATGAACCGTTGGATTATCTACTCCTTAGTAGATAACCAATTGGGTTATCTACTCATTAGTAGAACAAGTTGGGTTATCTATCAATTAGTAGGTTACCTACTAGACTATCAGTTGAGTTATCTACTCATTATTAGAAGAGCGTATGGGTTATCTGTTCCTTAGTAGATGACCGGTTGGATTATCTAATCCTTAGTTGACGACCTGTTGGATTATCTCATTTATAGTAGATCCAGTTGTGTTATCTACTCTTAGTAGGCGTACACTTGAGTTATCTACTAACAAGTAGCCGGCTATTCCGGTTATCAATCTCTTAGGATGGGACCAGTTGGTAGATGACCGGTTGGGTTATCTACTTCATAGTAGAGACTAGTGGGTTATCTACTTCATAGTAGAGACTAGTTGGGTTATCTACTAATTAATAGAAGAGAAGTTGGGGTATCTGTTCCTTAGTAGGCGTCCAGTTGGATTATCTACTCATTTGTAGACGACATGTTGGGTTATCTATCCCTTAGTAGGTGACCAGTTGTGTTATCTATCCACTAGTAGATGACCAGTTGGGTTATCTTATCCTTAGTTGATGATCTGTTGGGTTATATAGCCATTAGTAGACGAACGGTTGGGTTATCTGTATCATAGTAGAGGCCAGTTGATTTATCTAATTCATAGTATAGGCCAGTTGGGTTATCTGCTAATTAATAGATGAGCAGTTGGGTTTTCTGTTCCTTAGTAGATGACTGGTTGAGTTATCTACTCCTTAGTTGCCGACCTGTTGGGTTATCTACCTTATAGTAGTGGCCAGTTGAGTTATTTACTAATTAGTACCCGAATTGTTTGCTTATCTATCCCTTAGTAGGTGACCAGTTGGGTTATCTACTCCTTAGTTGACGACCTGTTGGGTTATCTACTTCATAGTAGTGGCCAGTTGGGTTATGTACTCATTTCGTAGGCGCCAAGTTGGTTATCTACTGATTAGTAGTCGACCAGTTTGGTTATCTATCCATTAGTAGATGACCAGGTTGGTTATCTATCCATTAGTAGATGATCAGTTGGGTCATCTATCCCTAACAAGTTGGGTTATATGTCTCTAAGTAGATGACCGGTTGGATTATCTATTCCTTAGTTGACGACCCGTTGGGTTATCTACTTCATAGTAGAGTCCAGTTGGGATAGTAGATAACCAATTCACCATCTCTAATGACAAATCCATGTTAAAGGTACCGTTTGTCTTCATATTATTGGTACTATCTGAGTATCAATCCTTGTTTTCGGTGGACCTATCATGAGTTACGTTTTGTAGCGGTCCAATTTCCCTTAGAGTATAAATCGGTCAATTAAAAGCGAGCCTCAAAGGTTTACTCAGGAGGTTTATTAACAAGCGGCGTTTCTTTCATATTTTCAGTAGATTTAGCCTTTCTACAATGATGCTGATAATATATACTGATGATTACAGTCTTTAAAACTACTTCTTCAAATATTACTAAAAAAATATTTATTTTAGCATATTATATCCTAATTCATTTTATCATCATATCCATTTACAAATCTGAAGTTCTTCGTCTTACATTGCACTCTTGGCAGTTTAATTCCAACCCATCTCTCCCGGAAGTTTTATATTCACGTCAGACTTCCTAGACCCATCTCAAAGCAAAAAGAAAAAAAAAAAACAAAAAATCTTCGTAAAGGAAATAAATATTCCAGGAACACATAATTTAAACGAAGACAAACGAAATAAGATACCCCCATAACGCATTTTGACCCATATTTTGCTACGGAAAAACCTCTAACACATCCATGTTAAGAGATTGTGCCTTTGACCCAGACCAAAGGAAAATTGTCACACACTACTGAGTATGCTGAGCTCCTGCTAATGTGGCATAGAAAAAAAAGACAAAACAAAAAAAAAACACTTCCAAAAATATACAAATAGAATAGAATACCCTTCTTCACACACTCACACACAGAGAGGTCCTTAACCAATGCCAAGTGTGAGAGTCATGTCTGTGATGTAAATCCTTATTGCCGACGGCATTTGAACCTTGTCTGTATCTCCGATTTTTTGTTGGCAGCCAGCTAAAGTGGCCAAAACGTCAACCACTATATTATTACATTTATTTAATACAACAGATTTTCTAGCTTTCTTTGGTAAATCTTTTGACTTTGAGAGGGTTTTTTTGTTGCTTAATGTCCCTGTAATGCAAGGCCAAAGGGTTGTGTTAGTTGAAAATCATTTTTTGTTCTTTGCTCTCCTATAAAAACAAATCCTTTTTTGTTGAATTTTTTCCCTTCAGCTTCCTTTTGGATGCAAAGCGTTGACATTGTAATAATAATTGTAATTGCTTTACATAACATCAGTGGATTTTTTTTCCCAGTTCGAGCTATTTTCTCATATAATTCTCTATTAGAGGTTTTGGTTTAAATATTTAGTTGGAGGAGTTGCGTTTTTTTTTGGTTTTGAGTTTATCCTTGTTCTGTTTAATGCCATATGTGGGAGTTTTTCGTTGTGTTGCTGTCGTTAATGAACCCACCCATCCGTTGCCGTTTTTACCGGAACAAGTAGAAGGTAATTAACATGTTGTCTGTCCTTCCGTCCGTCTGTCTGTCTTTACATTTTGTAGTCGTGGCCGTTTTTTTGTATATTTCTCAATTTTTTGCTTTTTATTTAAGGATAATGTGTTTATAGGAACTTCCTTCCCCAACGGGATATTTATGAAATTAACCCTTTTTGGTAAAGGAAGCCGAGTTGGGAGTATTTAAAATTTTGGAGTTTTGTTGCGTATTTTATTTTTTTGTAAGCAGTTCACAAAACTGCACTGCCCTCAATTCAGAAACTTTATGGCTTACTCCTTGCATCTTACCTCTAGATACATTACTCTATTCCTTATCTAGACATTAACGTACACTTGCATCTTACCTCTAGATAAATTACTCTTTTACTTATCTAGACTTTAACGTAATTCTTATATCTAATCCTTACACCGATATGACCTTATTCCTCAACACTTCATTACCCTTCTCCTTCGCCTTATCTCTATATTACCTAATACCTTACCACCACATTACTCGGCTCCTTTCCTCTACAGTACAGTACTCCTCGTCCATATATTACTCTATTCCTTACCAATGCATTACATTACGCCTTGCTTTACATTGCTCTATTCCTCAACTACAGATTACATTATTTATTGCTTCTATTTACATTACCATTCTCTTTATCTCTATAATACCTTACTCCCTACCACTGTATAATCTTTCTCTTGTTTGTAACATACTCTATTGCTTAGCTCTACGTTACTATATTTCCTAGTTCTGTATTACCCATCTCCTTGATTCTATAAGTACATTACATACTTTCCTCCCGGCCTCTACATTACCCTATTATTTGCCTCAATATTAGTCAAATCATTACCTATATGAATTACCTTAGCCCTTGACTGTACAGTACTCTATTCCTCACCTACATATCACTTTATTGCTCGCCTCTACATTACCGTATTCCTTACTTCTACATTACCCATCACTTCGCTTCAACATTGCTTCTCTCCTAGCCTCTACATTACTCTATTATTTGCCTCCATATTACTATCTTTCTTACTTATAAATTACCTTACTCCATGTGTCTATATTACTCTATTGGTCATCTACATATCACCTTATTGCCTCCACATTACTTTACTCCTTACTTCCATATTACCTTACTCCTTACGACTACATTACATTGCTCCTTGTTTCCAACTTACAATATTTTTATACTCTACGGTGGTACAGGGTGCTATACATTTGTTTGCAGATGTTTGTAAGACCTAGAAATACTACAGCTAGACCCACCTTAAAGTACACCGATCCACTCAGAATCACTAACCGGTTTAACCATGTATGTCCATCCGTCCGTCTGTCCATCTTATGTTGTTCGTTGAGTACAGGTCCAAACCTAAACCTTTAATCTATTTTATATTTTGCCTTATATATATTACCTTATATATTACCCATATATATTACCTTAGCCCTTGCCTGTACAGTACTCTATTCCTCACTTACATATCACTTTATTGCTCGCCTCTACATTACCGTATTCCTTACTTCTACATTACCCATCACCTTGCTTCAACATTACTTTTCTCCAAGCCTCTACATTACTTTATTATTTGCCTCCATATTACTATCTTTCTTACTTATAAATTACCTTACTCTATGTGTCTATATTACTCTATTGTTCATCTACATATCACCTTATTGCCTCAATATTACCTTACTCCTTACTTCCATATTACCTTACTCCTTACGACTACATTACATTGTTCCTTGTTTCGAACGTACTAAATTTTTATATTCTGCACAACACGGTGGTACAGGGTGTTATAAGTTTGTTTGCAGATGTCTGTAAGACCTAGAAATACTATAGCTAGATCCACCTTAAAGTGCACCGATCCACTCAGAATCCCTAGCCGGTTTAACCAAGTGTGTCCGTCCGTCTGTCCATATTATATTGTTTGTTGAGTACATGTTCAAATCTAAACCTTTAATCCATTTTATATTTTTCCTTATATCTTCATCACCTTACTCTTTGCCTCTTCTTACTTTATTCCTTTCGTCTACATTACTTTATTTCTGTCCTCTACATTAACTTATATTATCTTAAAGCTTACCGCAACTTTACCTTACCCCTTACCACCACATTACATTACTCCTTACATCAACATCACATTACTTCATGACACTACATTATAATTCTTATAATACCTCATCTATATATTACATTATTCCTTACTCCCACATTACCTAACTCCTTACATCAATATTACCTTACCTTACCTATACATTATTACCATTACAAGTTAGTTTTTCGTAGAGAGCATTTTAATTACATCCTTATATTGGACATATTCTTATATTATTTTACTCCTTACCGCCACATTACCTCACTCCTTACCTAAAGATTACCTTACCTTATATGATCTTCTTAGCTCTTCCTCTCCAGTTAGTTTTTTGATATATTTGAGTAGCACTTACAAAAAATTCTATAAATCCTATCTTAATCTGTGCTTATCTGCCCTCAAAGGGTTAAATGAATCTATCCTCTTCATTTTAATTCCGTTTTAAGCTTAACCTGTTTGGTTAGCCGGTCTACCGCCCAAAAAAGGATAAAACCAGCATAAAAAGTATAAGGTTAACGACAACGTTTGGGTTTTCTCTCTGTGTCCGTCTGTCTGTCTGTTCTTAGCCCATAATATTCTGTGGTTTTTCTATTATTTTTTTCTGGTTTAAACTTTGTGGCATAAGTATTTATATGTGTGTCTGTCTATAAGAGAGTGTTAACATGGCATTTTTTATGCCTTCTTTTGTTAATTTTTTCTTATTTACGTTAATGAGTTTTGGCATGATTTTTCCACCCCGCAGTAACTCTCATTTAGAGGACTTACACTGGGGTTTAGAGCTACGTTTTTGTGGTTTGGTTTTCAACACTTTTCTGCAGAGTTGGAGTGTCGATTTTTTTGTGTGCTGCTGCTGTCTTGTTCCCTGATTGCCGCGCTGCATTCACTGGGGCGTTTAAGTGGGTGTTTTAAGATTGTTTTTAATTTGTTTAACACCTCTGGAGTAGAAATATAAAGCAAAAATGCAAAACGAAAAGAATAACACAGACAATGACAGAGATATAGAAATTGGATTTTAATTAGCATAGATAATAAAGGGAACAAAATGCAGATGCGGGAATGAAGGGATTACAGATTGCTTTAAATGAGATTAACCTTTTCAGAGGCCAGAAGTGGACATAGGTATTAAAGAGTAGTAAGAAATAAAAGAAATCAAAAGGATATTAATAGTTCTGCAGATTTGAATTACGAAAATTTATTTATAAATTTATATGAATTACAATACAGAGTTAATTTTTATTCTAATTTTTACAGTCCGGGGATAAGTAGGGTGACAAAGAGCATGTTACTCGCTATATTTTGTAGCGACAGACCAGAGCCGTTGGTGGGAATTGAACCCACTATCTCAAAACTCATAGTCGAGCACACTAAAAACTCACCTACTGGGGCGCTCTTCGAAAAATAAAAAATAATTTGATTTGCAGAATTCGTCCCTCTTAAGGTAAGGCATAAGATAATGCAAAGGGTAAGGTAATCTTGGTGCTGCACTGATAATTCGAATCGACTCATATATTTCCTCTCGAATAGCTGGGCTCTTGTTTGAGGGATCCAACTTCTGATATAACTATAAATCTAATACCAAAGATAGGTTCTTTTCGCTTTGAAGGGCTGATAAAAATGTTTAGAATACAAAAACAGGACCCAAAATTTATTAAAATGAAAATGAATTACTATACAAAGTAAATTTATAATCTAATTTTTACGGTGCAGGGAAAAGCCGGGTGACAAAGACCATGTTGCTGGCTATGTTTTGCAGCGGAAGACCAGAGCCTCTGGTGGGAATCGAACCCGCGACCCCCAAACTTATAAGTGAGCACGCTAACAACTCATCTACTGGGGCGCTCTTCGAAAATTTAAAAATAGTTTGTTTTGCAGAACTCTTTTCTCGTACTGTAAGGCATAGGGTAAGGCAAATAGTCTACTGCACTGATAATTCAAATCGACTCAACTGTTTCCTCTCGAATAGCTGGGCTCTTGTTTGAGGGATGCAACTTCTGATATAACTATAAATCTAATCCCATAGAGGGGTTCTTTTCACTTTGAAGGGCTGATAAAAATTTGTAGAATACAAAAGCAGGACCCAAAATTTATTAAAATGAAAATAAATTACCATAGAAAGTAAATTTATATTCTAATTTTTACGGTCCAGGGAAAAGCCGGGTGACAAATACCATGTTGCTGGCTATATTTTGCAGCGGAAGACCAGAGCCTCTGGTGGGAATCGAATCCGCGAACCCCAAACTTATAAGTGAGCACGCTAACAACTCATCTACTGGGGCGCTCTTCGAAAATTTAAAAATAGTTTGATTTGCAGAACCCTTCCCTATAAGGGAAAGGCACAAGGTAAGGCAAATGGTAAGGTAATCTACTGCACTGATAATTGGAATCGACTCTTGTGTTTCCTCTCGCATAGCTGGGCTCTTGTCTGAGGGATCCAACTTCTGATATATACCTCTAATCCCATATCGAGGTTCTTTTTGCTTCTGAAGGGCTGATACAAATTTTTAGAATACAAAAACAGGACCCAAAATATATTAAAATGAAAATGAATTACTATACAAAGTAAATTTATATTCTAATTCCTACGGTTTAGGGAAAAGCCGGGTGAAAAAGACTTTGTTGCTTGCTATATTTTGTAGCGGCAGACCAGAGCCTTTGGTGGGAATCGAACCCAAGACCCCCAAACTCATAGGCGAGCACGCTACCAGCTCACCTACTTGGACGCTCTTCGAAAATTTTCAAAACAGTTTGTTTTGCAGAACTCTTTGCTCGTAATGTCAGTCATAAGTTAATGCAAAGGGTAAGGTAATCTACTGTACTGATAATTCGAATCGACTCTTCTGTTTGCTCTCGCATAGCTGGGCTCTTGTTTGAGGGATCCTACTGCTGATATAATAATATTACCTCATCGAATGGTTCTTTTCGTTTTGAAGGGCGTATATCAAATTTTAGAATACAAAAACAGGACCCAAAATGTAGTTCCGACCCATTTTCCTTGATGTCCCACTTGTCCTTTCCTTAACCCTTTCCCTAAAAATGCATCCCGAATACATGGCCAACATTTACCATATCTGACTGACACATGTTATTACTTGCTCATTACATAGGTTCTCGCCCTGCGTTCTGCAGCCATCTCATAACATACCGTTTGATGTAATAACTCAAAAAATAATCCATAAATTGCTGAGTTTTTGTGGTTTTACAAAAATAAAGCAGACGGCTAGCCCAATCTTCGCCACAGTTCTGCTTCCCTCTCTCTCTCTGTGTTTCCCTGTCTGTCAAGTGTAGGTAATTATAATATGCAATTTTTAAGTAGCTTTCTGCTTTGGCCTGGCCTGGCTAATTATATGAACAGACTAAGACAACATGTTGCATATTTACTTAAAATTGAACAGTTCCACTGAACGAACAAACGAACACAGACAGACCGTCCGACAAGAAACAATTTACCACATTTTTTAATGGTCCCATTTTAATTGCAACATCAAACAAACAAGACTATCGTAAAAAAAATCTGCCGTATGTTTTTCTCTCTCTCTGGTGGACTGAAATCAAACGAAAATTGAAGCAATTAAGACAAAAATATAAATATTTAATTATCTTTGGCTGTATTTTTTTGCACGAGTTATGAATTTTCGAGTGTTTGAAAGAAAAACAGAGGTGGGCAATTTGTAAGGCATTGACAACTAATTATGTTGAATTAGAAAAAATTTACAAATTATTTGCCCTTTCAAAATTCCCAAAATTCTTACTTATCCTTACCGGGTAAATTGCTATTACAAAGCCTTTGGAGGGCCTTTGTGTTAGCCCACCCCCGTCTATTTATTAGTCGATAAACAAATTTTAACAATTCGTGCAATTTTGTGCCTAAGTGTGTGTGTGTGCCACGTTTTGCAATGCTTAATTGCATTTAATAAGGTCTTTGTCTAATGCATAAAAGATGTTAATCTCTTAAGATCTCATATAAGTTTCTTAAATAATTTCCATGGCAAATCTTTAAAAACACACACATGAAAATATGCATTTAATCGCTTTTATAAAAAAAAAAACAAACCATAAAAAATTTAAATTAAATTTTAAGTAGGTGGCGGTGTAGACAACCCCAAAGCCTCCGCAGACCCCTCCAAATAAATTAAAGGAGCCGGCATTTGTGGCGTACAACGAAGGAGGTGAACAGTGGGAGAACTTTAAAAGGAAAATAAAAGTAGATTGTTCCTTGAAAAATTACAAAAAAAAAACGTTGTAAGTTCGAATCCCAACTCAAGCATTCATCATGTTAATACTCTCTCCATCTCACAACATGTGTAGAACTACCTTACTCCATTTTTCCATTTCCATTTTTTATATATATATTTTTTTGATTATCTACTTACTACGTAAGTGTGAATGCAAGTAATCACTCTTCAAAGTACTAGTATGCTTTTGTAGATGTTACAAACCTTGGAAGATCACGCCGAAGTGGTATAGCAGGTCCAAGGGTCAAGTGGCAAAGTTGCACGATCACTTTCAACTCGGGTGTTCTTGCGATCAACTGCTTACTGCGTAAGCGTGGCGGTAATCATTGTCGAATGTCCTTGTAACTGGTGTGTGAGTATATAACTCTCTAAACTAAAAGGCCGGCGTTATATGGTGTAGAAGATCAACTGTCAAACGTACGTTTAACAAAATTTCAGTAAAAAAATTAGTGTTGGAGGTAAATTTGCACATTTTTCTCGAAATTCCCCCATAGTTCGACAGTGTCATAAAATCTTAAATGTTGCATATGTTGCTGGCCATAGTTGTTGCTGCCACATTTAACATATGTCTGTGCAATGTACCCGCACTCTGGTGGATTTGTTGTACTTTTTTTGTCGGCGGGGACTATTTGCACTATTCAGTGGCCGCCGCCACCGCCGCACCACCACTGTGTGTGTAATAAGCAGCTGTAAATAAATTTTGTCGTTTTCTTGGATTTTTTTCTCTCTCTCCCTCTTTATAAAATCTACATAATTATATACGTTAATACGTACGTTTGTTGTTTTGGTTTTTATGAGTCACTTAGTTTAGTCTAATAGTTTTTTTCCAGAAAAGACCACATTACCAGCTTATTATATGCGAACTATATTCCAAAGAGTTTTTTCCACAATTTGGCTATGGTTTGTTACTTGTGTGCCATGTTGCACTGTCAACAACATGACGCCGGCGACATGAGTACATATTGACCAGATTTCCCATAAACCAGAAGAAGAAAAAAAAAGTAATCTCCAAACTCTGGCCCATTTAGAGTAGGAAGTAGTTGGCGGGAAAATGTGTTTTATTTCAAAATCTATGAATTTCCTCTACGCTCTAAGTAGACAGACATAGAGGTCATAAAATCGTTAAGTGGGGATAATATCGGATACTTGGTAATTTTATGATTATTTTATTTAGATATCTGCAGTGTAAGTGAGTAGCCGTGGGCAGAGGACATTTGGGAAGTAATAAATATTCTTAAATGTTCATTAATACAAAAAATATTAAACACTGGGAAAAATACATCTATTCTACATATGATTGGTTTCATGTAATATATGAACAAAGTTCATAAAACTATGAATAACTTTTCACTCAAATGTGGGGAAACACATGACATCTAAGATTTATGTAACTCTTTCCAACTCTACCTTTTAGTCCTTTCAATATCTTATAGAATATAAGGAAAAAGTACGGATATTCCAAAGAAAATTTTAGTTAAACATAGCATTTTGCAAAAGTTTAAAGTAATCTAAGGAATATTTGATAAAAAAAATCATG
Source organism: Eudasyphora cyanicolor (assembly GCA_963930755.1). Taxonomy (NCBI): domain Eukaryota; kingdom Metazoa; phylum Arthropoda; class Insecta; order Diptera; family Muscidae; genus Eudasyphora; species Eudasyphora cyanicolor. The sequence continues at coordinate 12,397,666 of OZ005738.1, read as the reverse complement.
AAATTGTTTACCTGAGGGACACTGAGAGACACTTTTCCTACCAAATCGTTGTATACTCCCTGAAAAGGACCTACATTTTCCAGATACATTCTAAAGGCTATACTAATTTCATAAGGTTCTTAATGAACTTTCAATGGTTTTTCCTTAAAAAGGTCAACAGCATAATTCAGATGATTTTGTGCATGGTATTTGTCGAGATTTGAACCTGGACAATCCGAATGAGAATATCATAGCACTACAGTGCTCATAAGTGTTAATATAAATCTACTATACATATAATATTTTCTGGTGATCTCCGCGGAGTACTGTAAAATAGTTGTTGGTGAGATTTTAACCTGGATCATCTGACTGATAAACATGTGCATTACCTACAGTATTTCGAAATATTTTGTAAAAATGCTAAAAAGAAAGACTAAGTATAGCTCAATAATAAAATACAGTTTTTAAAGGTCAACCTTTTTTTAAAAAACAAAATTAATACTTAAATTTTTTTAAGAACGGAAATATTAACTTTTTTCATTTCTATCACAACCAGCCTCAGATTTTATCGTTTCCCCAAAAAATCAATTTCACACTATTTGTCGTTTTCGTTCGGTTTAATAAAAAACAATACGTCAATATCTCACCCTTATTTTTTGTTTTTTTGAGTCAAGGACAAAAGCAACCCCCGTCAATACTTCTGTCAGTTTTTTAAATATCTACATTGGTTTCGCAGGCGTAGCGAATTTTCGAGAATTTGAAATGGCAAAAAGAACAGATGATATTATTTTTAATTTTAAATAGATGTCAACTAATAATTTTCTAATATTATTACATGCAGTAGCACATGGCGGAAATGGCAATTGTAAAGAGGAAATTTAGAATCTGTAGAGGAAGGAGGTGTGATAAGGGATATAATCAGGGGAAGGGGGAAATTTCGCTTTACATTTGAAATTAAGGATATAATCAGGGGAAATAAAAAAATTTATTTGAAATGATTATTATATTATGAATGCGCTATACATTTTTGTGGTGCACTTTTGGAGTCTTTCGTGTACTAATATTATAGTAAAATACATATCGGTGAAAAGCAGTCTTCCTAAAGATGTGCAGAGTAGTATTTCTGATATATTATTGTAAGCCGTAATATCCAATTCGCAAGAATTATATGTAGCATAGGCATTTTATTATAATTTTCCTGCGTGAATTTTTGTGGTACACCTCTAGGACCTTTATTTTATTCAAATGATTGAAAAATATTTATTTGCGGAAAGCTCTGTTCTCAAGGATGTGCAGAATCATACCTATGATACATTTTAGGGAGTTAAAATATACGCGAAACTGTCAATGTACTCGTACTTGCCCTACACGCATTTTTGTGGTACACTTTTGGAATGTTAAAAGTTATCATATGGGAGAAATATATATACAAATAGAAAGTACTTTCCCCAAGGATGTGCAGAATGGTATTGTTGCTTAATTTTAGTAGGTCATAACATTCAATTGAGAAAATAATAATTGAATTATATAAATTCATGGGTTTTTGTGGTACAGTTTTGGAGTCTTTTATGTACTGAAATTTTAGAATAATACATATCAGTACACAATTCTCTTTCCAAGGATGTGCAGAATAGTATTTTCTATGTATTTTAGAAAATCTTAATATGAAATTCCGAAGAATTATATGTAGCATCGACATTTTAATGTAATTGCCCTACAAGAATTTTGTGGTACACTTTTAGGGTTTTTAGTTTACTCATATTATTGCAAAATATATATGGGTGGAAAGCTCCTTTTCCAAAGAAGTGCAGAATCATACTTATGATAAATTTTAGAAAGTTAAAATTGTACGCGAAACAGTCACTATACTTGCACTTTCCCTACACGATTTTTTGTGGTACACTTTTAAAGTATTTAGAGTTCTCATATTGTAGAAAACTATATAAATAAAAAGTACTTGCACTATTTTTGATTAATTTTACTAGGTCATATAATTTAATTCGGAAAACTATGGGTGGTTTATTTGTTAGAATTGCCCTGCATGGATTTTTGTGGTACACTTTTGGAGTATTGAATGTACTGAAATTTTAGCAAGCTATGCATCAATGAAAAACCCTCTTTCCAAAGATGTGCAGAATAGTTTTTTTCGATTTATTTTAGTAAGCCATAATGTAAAATCCGTAAGAATTATAATTAGGATCGGCATTTTATTATAATTGTCCTGCAGAAATTTTTATGGTACACTTTTAGGCTTTTATTGTATTCAAATGATTGAAAAATATATATAAATAGAAAGTACTATCCCCACAGATGTGCACAATAGTAGCTATTATATATTTTAAAGAGTGAAAATTTTACTTGAAACAGTCATTATACTCACACTTTCCCTATACGATTTTTTGTGGTACACTTTTGAAGTATTTAGAGTTCCCTTATTGTAGAAAAATTTATATAAATAGAAAGTACTTTCCCCAAAGATGTGCAGAATGGAATTTCTGATTTATTTTAGTAGGTCATAATAATTTAATCGGAAAAATTATAGGTGGTAAGTACTTCATTTTATTATAACTACCCTGCATGCATTTTGGTGGCACACTTTAGGAGAATTTAATGTACTGAAAATTTTGCAAGGTACACATCTATGAAAAACCCTCTTTCCAAAGATATGCTGAATAGTATTTTCGATTTATTTTAGTGAGTCATAATTTGAAATCCGTAAGATTTATATGTAGCATCGGCATTTTATTATAATTGCCCTGCTCGGAGTTTGTGGTACACTTTTAGGGCTTTTATTTTACTCAAAGGATTGAAAGGTATATATTAGTGGAAATCTATTTGCCGAAAAATGTGCAGAATCATACTTATGACATATTTTATTAAGTTCAAATTAAACGTGAAACTATTATTATTGCATTTTTGTCCTGCGTGTATTTTGTGATACACTTTTGGGTTATTTAGGGTTCTCATATGTTAGAAAAATACATATAAATAGAAAGTACTTTCCGCAAAGATATGCAGAAAAGTATCTCTGCATTTTTTTAGTACGATATAGTAAGTAACTTCGAAAAAGTATGAGTTCTTTCGTCATTTTATTATATTTGCCCTGCAGGGATTTTTGTGGTACACTTTTAGAGCCTTTAGTGTATTGAAATTTTGGTAAAATATATATCAATCGATAGTTATCTATCCAAAGATCTGCAGAACAGTATTTTTTATTTACTTTAGTAATTTACAATCAGCAATTCGGAAACATTTAAGCGGTATCTTCATTTTATTATAAATGCCCTGCACTCATTTTGTGGTACACTATTAGGGTTTCCATTTTATTTAAATTATTGAAAGATATATATTACTGGTAAACTATTTTCCCAAGGATGTGCAGAATCATATCTATGATACATTTCATTAAGCTATTTTATATATTATATATTAAACGCATTTTGTGGTACACTTTTGGAGTCCGTAATGTACACAAATGGTAGAAAAATATTTATTATTAGAAAGCTCTCTTTCCAAAGATGTGCAGAATATTTTTTGTAATATAGTCTTGAAAGTTAAAACATTAAATTATATGCGAAATTATAGTTATATTAAATTTACACAACGTGAATTCATGTGGTACACTTTTTAGGTCTATAATGTATACAAATAGTAAGAAAATATATCTTAGTGGGAACCCATTTTTCCAAATAAGTGCAGAATAATATTTCTTATACAGTTTTGTAAGTTAAAGTAATATATTCAATTATATGGGAAATCAGAATTATATTTAAAAATTGCCCCACACAAATTTTGTGGTAGACTTTTCGGTCCATTATTGATCTAAAATTGTAGAAAAATATATATTGGTGGAAATGCACAGATGTGAAGAATAATACTTATGATACAGTTTAATAAATTAAAATGTACAATTATACATAAAATTATTATTATATTGATATTACCCTACAAAAATGTTGTGGTACAATATAACGTATACAAATGGTATAATAATATGTATTAATAAAAAAACTCTCATCGCAAAGATGTGCAGAATCATAATTATGATATAGCTTAGGAAATGAAAAATTTCAGTTATATGTGAAATCGTTATTAAAAGTATACAAAAATTGCTCTACGCCATTTTTGTGGTACACTTTTCAAGTCCATAGTGCACTCAAAATGATAGAAAATTATGTATTCATATGAAACTCTTCCCAAAGATTTGAGATTTATTTTAGCTCGGAAAATTGTATGTGAAATCGTCATTTCGTATACCATAAATACCCTAAACACTTTTTGTGGTACACTTTTGGGGTCTTTAGTGTACTAAAATGGTAGAAAAAAATATACTCGTGGAAAACCTTGCTCCTAAATATGTGCACAAAAATATTTATGATACCAGTTAGTAAGTTGAACTATTTCATAATGCGTTAAATCATTATTGCGATAAAAAAGCCGTAAACACATTTTGTGGTACACTTTTAGGCTCTATAATCTACACAAATGACACAAAATAGGTATTAATGGAAAGATATTTTCCCAAAGCTGTGCTGACTAATACTTATAGGATAGTTTAGTTGATAATAATATTTAAAAAAATATGGCTATTTGTTTGAACTGCAATATCCATAGAAAGAATCTTGAAAAACGTTCTGATATCGAAGTAGACTTTTTTAAAATCGACAAATAAAAATAGTGGGCGGTATTTAAAGCACTTCCATCATTGTCGTAAAATACCTTGTGTCAATTCTTTTTCAATCCCTCGATATAAATCAAATAAGTGCGATAAAAAACCTTTCATTACATTTCTTAAGCATTGATGTATCTGTCACTGTTTTTCGTTTTTCATAAAATATGTAAATTTATTTACGTTGTCGAAATGTATTCATTGCCCGAATTTAAAATACACCCGTAAGAGAAAAAAGAAGGAGAAACAAATGCATATGCTTTGTCACCACCACCTCACATTACATTGAGATTACTAGGATCTCACTTAGACGTTTAGAAAGGAAGTTGGAAAAAACACAGCCTCAATTATTCACTAACTCACCCTTGTTTTTTTTAACATTCACTCACAAACATATCCCCCGCAACAATAAAAAAAGTCAGACTCCTTCAATTTAGGTGTTGAAACCACCCTTCACCCTCCTGGTGAGCAGGCTGTGGGGAGGTAGATAATGTTGGTTTGGCTTTTTTGTCTTGTGCAATCATTACCGCGTGCATAGGTAATTAATAAAATCGTTTGAAATCTGTGCAGTTGTTTTTTTATACTTAACAAAATGTGTCAGGGTGGACCCCTGGAATAGCAGAGTGTGAGTCTAATTAATGTGACATGCGTTTTAGTGTTAGATGAAAAAATAAATTTATTAAAACGTTTGAAAGACTAAAGCCACTGTCAAAGAGGTCTTTCCATATACTGCAGCCGACAACCGAGATTTTCCTCTTTGTTAGACTCGATAGCTAAGGTGTTCCTTTATACCAGAGTTGCTAACAGAAGTCTTTTTCCCTACACAAATCGATGGTCGAAGTTGTCTTCGACGTCTGAAGTCTCCAGCTACAGTAGGGTCGAACCCAGAGGTCTTTCTTTATAATGTAGTAGAACTCTAAAGACTTTCTCTATACTAGAGTTGAACTATGAGGTATTCATTGTACTAGATTGGACCTACGAGGTGTTCATCTGTACTAGATTCGACGTATGAGGTCTCCATCTATACTAGATTCGACCTCTGAGGTCTCTATTTATATTAGAGCCGACCACTGAGTTCTCCGTCCATACTATATTCGACCTCTGAGGTCTCTATCTATACTAGAGTCGATCTCTGATGTCTCTATATATACTAGAGTCGATCTCTGAGGTCTCCATCATACTAGAATCGACCCGTAAGGCCTCTCTCTATACTAGATTCGACCATCTATACTAGATTCAACCATTGAGCTCTCCATCTATAGTATAGTCGAGTTCTGAGGTGTACATCTATACTGGAGTCGACCTCTGTGGTTTCTATCTATACTAAAGTCGACCTCTAAGGTCTCAATCTATACTAGAGTCGACCTCTGAGGTCTCCATCTACACTAGAGCCGATATCTGAGTACTCCATCTATACAAGGGTCAACCTCTGAGGTCCTATATATACTAGAGTATACCTCTGATGTCTCTATTTATACTAGAGTCGATCTCTCAGGTGTCCATCTATACCAGAGTCAATCTCTATCTATACTAGAGTCGACCTCTGAGGTATTCATATATACTAAAGTCGACTTCTGAGGTCTCTATCAATACTAGAGTCTACCTCTACGGTCTCCATCTATACAAGAGTAGACCTCTGAGGTTTCTATCAATACTAGAGTCGACTTGTGAGACGTCTATCTATACTACAGTCGACCTCTGAGGTATTCATGTATACTAAAGTCGACTTCTGAGGTCTGTATCAATACTATAGTCGACCTTTGAGGTCAACATCTATACTAAAGTCGACTAGAGTCGACCTCTGAGGTTTCTAACTATACTAGAGTCGACTTGAGAGGTCTTCGTCTATACTGGAGTCGACCTCTGAGGTCTCCATCTACACTAGAACCGACATCTGAGGACTCCATGTATACATACAAGGGTCAACCTCTGAGGTCCTATATATACTAGAGTATACCTCTGAGGTCCTATATGTACTAGAGTAGACCTCTGAGGTCTCTATCTTTACTAAAGTCGACCTCTGAGGTGTCCGTCTATACCAGAGTCGATCTCTGAGGTCTCCATCTACACTAGAGTCGACTTAAGATGTCCCCGTCTGTACTGGAGTCGACCGTTGAGATCTCCATCTACACTAGAGCCGACATCTGAGATCTCCATCTAAACTAGAGTCGACCCCTGAAGTCTCTATCTATTCTAGAGCCGACTTGTGAGGCCTGTATCTATACTAGAGTCGATCTCTGATGTATTCATATTTACTAAAGTTCTGAGGTCTCTATCAATACTAGAGTCGACCTCCGAAGTCTTCATCTATACTAAAGTCGACCTCCGAAGTCTTCATCCATACTAGAGACGACCTCTAAGTTTTTCATATATACTAAAGTCGACCTCCGAAGTCTTCATCTATAGTAGAGTCGACCTCTGAGGTCTCTATCTATACCCAAGGCGACCTTTGAGGTATCCATCTATACTAGAGTCGACCTTTGAGGTCTCATTTATACTTGAGTCGATCACTGAGAACTTCCTCTATAACGAAGTCGACCATTACGGCCTTCTTCGTCAATTTCTGTTAAGAAAGCTATACATGATATCATTATAATTGAGCTACACAAGTTGTAGTGGTACACTTTTTGGGCCTTTAGTGTACAGAAATTGTAGTGAGATATATATCAATGGAAAGAACTCTTCCCAAAGATGTGCAGAATAATATTATTGATTAGTTTTAGTAAGTCCTACTATACAATTCGTAAAATTATAACCGTTATTGTTATTTTATCATAATTGCCCTGCACGAATTTTGTGGTACACTTTTAGGGTTTTTGTTTTAATCAAATATTAGGAAAATGTATATTGGTAGAAAGCTCTGTTCCCAAAGATGTGCAGACTAGTATTTATGATGCAGTTGGTAAGTTAAAATATGTCAATTTATCATTATATTCAAATGGCCTTACTCGTAGGTAGGTAGTTTGATAGGTCCAACTTAGGATTTATGCGAATATTTCATTTCCTCTAGATTTTGTAAAATGGAACCAATAGTTGTTTAGACAAATGACCAAAGGACATTTCGCCAAAAAATATTAGTTATGGCCATAAAGGACACAGCACACAAAATTCAACCATAAAAAATACTACGATTAACAGACTAATGAAGTTTTTTCTTCAACTCCAGCATTCTTATAATTATCCTTCAAAAGCATACGGCTGAAAAAAACTCCACTAAATAAATTCCCCCCAAAAGAAATAAAGAAGGAGAGAGAATGAGTGATTTAGCAGATAAAGCGAGATAACAATAACGCTATTGTTCGGTAATTTTCTTACAAATTACCTTTCACACCACACTCAGATAAACATGAAATGATTTTGTTTTTGTGTCCTCAACGTCCTTTTGCAACTCAATACCGGAAACGGAACAAAACAAAACAACAAAGCATAAAAAACAAAAATACAGAAATATATGAAACAACAAAAAACGACAATCACAAATACCTCTCCAAATCTCACCCTCATTTGGCATTGGCATTGTAATATGAAGTAAAAAACAACATTTCACCGCTAAAACCACCCCTCAGTGGCAAGGGGGGTTAGTTTTTTTTCTGTCTACCATTGCTCTTCCTTCACGGAGAGTGTTACAAAATGCTCATTTCAAATGTTAGCATAAAAAAATGCTTAACGCTCTGTGCACTTGATTTTTGGTTGTGTTTTTTCGCCTGCTGCTTTTAGCGAGCAGCAAAATCTATGGATATCCCTTAACTTGCGACCCACAAGCCAAACGTTTTGCGGGCCACGCGATGCTGCATTTACCCATCCACATTCACTCACGTTTACTATGGAGTCGTCGGAAAATCTTTGAGTGAATTGGAGAGAGAGTGAGAGAGGATAACAGTTTCTAAGGAGGCATATTTTGGTTATAGAGAATTTCCATAAAATTATTGTATTTAGTATACTTGTAGGAGGAATCCCCAAGGAGTTGCAAATGGAATGGCAAATCTTGTACTATAACCCACATATATCATGTATGAGCGAGTACGAGGGTCGCTTTAGAAATTTGGGGAAGGACAAGTAGTATACTCGTATTTTATAGGAATACTAGTTGGAGCCGAAGACTGTCCTCTACAGACTGTTCTGTCCTTATCGATACCTGGAACAGAATCTACAGAACATCTGCAGATAGACATATGTGACCCTAATCTTAACCTTTGGACCCGACCTGATCTTACACTCGGCTAGAAAAACACACTCGAATATGGATTCAATTCGTTCAGTTATTTTATAGATGTCGCTGAAGCGACAAAGACTAGTTGGAACTGCAGATCTTGTTCTGCCTCCTTCAGTGCCTAGAGCAATTTATGTCGTACTTCTACAGCAACTGCAGGTAATGTATACATATTTGTGTATAAATATTTAAGCCTAAATTAGCTATGAACCTTACTCTCCACTAGATCAACATGTTCTTCAAATATAACATTAATCGGTACTGGCGTTTTAGAGATCTTCTGCAATTAACCTTTGCATCCAAGAATTTGGCCCTGCAGACAATATTCTGCCTTCCTCGCCAACTAGCCATACGTTGATCCATTGACCGCTATCTATTAGAACCCAACATAGCTATAAACCTTACTCAATTCGTTCTGTCACTTAGAGATTTTCTGCGACTAACCATTTCACCCAAGAATCTGGCCTGCAGATGATATTCTGCCTTTCTTAACTCAACTTCAGCGCCAACTAGCCATAACATGAACCATTGACCGCTATCTATTAGAACCCATCATAGCTATGGAACTTATTCAATTTGTTCTATCGTTTAGAGATTTTCTGCGTAACTATTGAACCCAAGAATCTGGCCCTGCAGACGATGTTCTGCCTTTCTTAATTCGACTTCCTCGCCAACTAGCCATAAGTTGATCCATTGGCCGCTATCTATTAGAACCCAACATAGCTATGAAGCTTAATCAATTCATTCTGTCATTAAGAGAGATCTTCAACGTCTAACAAATACACGCAAGTATTTTATATCTATATAAAGATTTTTTTGGACCTGTAGACGTTCTTCAGCCTTTCTAACTCTTGGAGTTTTTTGATAGTATACCAAATTATATTATAAATATAGAATTTTATATATAACATTGCTCCCACAATTTCCTTAAAAAAAAAAGAAAATACGTTTTCCTTGTCGGCTTCAAAAACCAACCGCTATCGCTATAACATCTCAAAACTGCTCCAAGCTAATACACTGCCACGCGCGATAATTAGCGCAGGCGCATTTCATTTTTAATTAAACCAAAAATATATTTCAAGACAAGTTGTCTAACGCTATTATCGGCTCATGCAAATGAATCCGAAGAAAAACAATTAAATATTCACAATGTTTGAGAGCTTTTCCGGCAATAGTGCATTAGGAATGTCTAAAAACACCCCCATAGTGCACTACTTTTCCAGAAAAGAAAAAAAAATATAATTGGAATGAAGTTTCTTTCAAACAAAAAAAAAACAAAGGGGATGATTTAGATAATTATATGCTTCAAGTTGTACTCCCAAAAATGTTAGTTAAGCCCTGCACACATGGTGAAATCGAAAATATTCTAGAAGAAAATCTCAAAGGGGAGTGAAAACGTTTTACAGTTATTCAAAATCAATTCGTTTGGGAGCCAAAAACAAATTTGTGTTAACTGGTTGAAAAATTTGGAAACATAAAATATAAATATAAAGACAAATATACATTCCATTATATAATAATAATATTCTCTTATAACTTCTATGTAACTTAAGCTAATATTATGAAATAGTCCCACATCCGCTATACATATAAACGCACACATTTAAAAAACATCTCACCGTCAATGAATGTTCCATAACCTATTAGGTAGCCCTTCCTTGGTAGTGTCTACGTGTCGCAGGAAAATTGACGTATTTTTAATTTATACGACTGTTCATAATGACTATTCTATGTCAACGATCTCAAAGTATCCAAATTATGGTTTATAGGAATAAAGATTGGAAAAACTCCTCTAGCAGTACATACCGTATAAAAGACCAAATTTTAACTAAGGTGTGCGATTGGAAGAGAGTATGAATTTCTTCCCAAGCGTGCCAGTAACATCAATTCATTATTTATAAACTGAAAGTAATGATAAGAGTAATGATCATTCATTGTCAGTAACAAATCATTGATGTCATTACTGGTAACTCATTATTTATTAGCCTAAAGTAATGCTGGGGGTAATGGGCTCTCATTATTGGGTAATAGAAATCGCAGCATATAGTTATGACGATCTCACTCGATTATCAATATAGTAATCAATTCAGGCTTCATGAAATATTTTTAACACTAAGCGAAAAGGACGCCCGAAATTCTAATGCTGGGTACGGCTATTTGGTTCTGTAATCGAAACCAAGGCACAACTCTCAATAGGATCTGATCTTAGTCACGTTTGACACAGAGACCATTGAAAAAGGTTCCATAGATCCATGTTTCGATAGTGGTCCCATCATATAGATACATTCTATCCTTGTGATTCGTCTTTTGAATGGTCTAGTAAACAAGTTTGGTTCGCCTAACTCTAAGCTCACGAAACAAGGTCCATTCTAGTCCGAGTTTTAATATATACCAATCTAAAGGACTTTGCATTACCGCTTATTAATGCTCTAGAAACCTAAGTTGCAACTATTGGCTGAAATTATACGCATCGTCTTATAAATCGGACAATTGGCTCAGAGTCTATCTTTCTAAGGGTGGCCCAATTGGAAAATTCGCATATCGGTCCATGTTTTGATGTAGTTTTCTAAAAGGGACCTTCATCCCGTCAAATTCGTCTTCTCTGTCGCTATAGTCAGAGTTTTCAACTAGTTTCCTTTAAACTGTTTTTTAACAGAGGTCACATGTATGGACCTTTTATAACTAGCAAAGCACAAAACTCACTAAATATGGATCAAATAGGTCCAAGTTTTGATATAACCCATTACCAGCCACTGTCCCCAATTGGGTACACCTTTTTAATGCCACGAAACATTGTCCATATTTATTGTACACTTTGATTTAAATAGGCGTCCGCATATAGGGACAGCGAGCGCTAATGGGTTAAATGATCCTTTCGACTATTTTTTTTTCCTTTATTTATTCCGATGTGGAACATAGGGTTTCTACAAGATTATTCCATCTTATTTTATTATGGGCTATAGACTTCTTCCCATGCCATATTAGTTCGTTGAATGTCTGCTATTATTGTTCGGCGCCAAGAATTTTTCGGGCGACCACGTCTTCTGCTGCCTTGGGGGTTTTATTCGAGGGCGTATCTTGTGATGCTTGCAAGTGTCCTTTAGACTAATTAGGGCCGTAGAAAAAACAGATTCCAACCCCTTTGGCTGAAATTTTACAGATTATCTAGGAATCTGAGGGTTTATCCATGTCCGTTTGTCGATATACCCTCTCACATATTCTCTGATCTTAATTACAATTCCCTCTGAGGCTTTATATCCAAACATGGCTCTATTAAAAAAGGGTTATGTTGGGCCAGGTCTTCCTGCATATTCCCAATAGGCGCTTTGGTTTCTTCTGATTCGTCTTCCCGGATGCTCTAGTACGAAAATGTTGTTCGTCTAACACCAGTATCAGTAAGTATGGGTTCAAGGTCCAAGTGCCCCATCTAGGGGTCTATTACATTTTGTCTTACTAACGCTCTAGAAACAAAAGTTTTCAAGTAGCTAAACTTAGAACCAGTACCTGCCTTTATACAGGTCCTATATGCATAAGACCTTCATTTCTTCTGCCTCTTCTGCTTCGTCTACTTGCCGCTCTGGTTAGCACATGTGCTGCACCTAGCACCAAGTTTATTAAATATGGGTCATATAGTTCCTATTTGTAATAAATCCATATATAAATGACTCTATTTATCGACTTATTAAAAATCTAGAATCCACAGATTTCAACTAATTTGAATGAAATTAAGTTGTTCACATAGATGTTTGTAATTTGACTTGACGCTCTAGATTTTTTTCAATCATCAAGCTGTATCTTTTGGTATACTGTGCTTCCCTTTACCTAGCACCAGTATATACGAGTATAAATCATAAAGGTTCATCTTCTGATCTTAGGGATCTCCAGCACGTGGTTTTCAATCAGTTTGGCTGAAATTAAGTTATTTGTACGGTGTTCCCATAAAAGTTTATAATTAAAGTCCAGATCTAAAAAATGACCTACCTAAAAGAAAAATTGCTACAGAGACATTCAGTACAAAGACGACCCGTACTTAGAAAGGGTTTTATAGGTCCTGTTTTTATACAGTTCTAATATATATACCACCCTCTCTTCTGTCCAACATATGTCCAACTATCATTCTGCAAGTTCTTAACCTAACCTAAACCATAAAGAGTGGCAGCCTGTACAACAGACTTACTTAGACTAACTAATCCATTATGCTATATGTCACGGGCATATAAGGTGTTATATTGATTTCCCTCCTTTTCGTCTCCACAGCTTCTGCAAAAATCATTACGCAAGGCAAATAAGACATGGGTCACTGCCGTCCTGACACCATAACTGAGACGTACGGTCTCGATAACGACAGCAGTGCGTTTGGAGTTTAGGCAGGGCCACATCAGCCTAGAATGTATGCAGTTCCTAACTAATAACCTCCTGTCATTTGTTGTCATAAGGGTGCTATCTCCCAAGACGAGCTTGCAAGTCGCCAAAGGCATGTCTACTCATTCCAGTTCATCTGGATCGGGCAAGATAGTTCAAAATTTTGCAAGTTTATTTGCTTTGCAGCTCGCTGGTATGTCCCTTTGGCCCTGTACCCATATCTGGTAAATATTGAACTGTTCAGCTATCTCGTTAAGAGATCTACGACAGTCGAGGACAGTTTTAATAATTCAGGAATTTAGGTTCCTTTAGGGTTTAGATAGCCTAAATTATATTTAATTCGTTTGAAATTGTATTGTTTGTATTTTATTTTGTATAAAACCAATAAAATGTTGCCATATAGGTCCAAGTTTTGTTATAGTCTTTATGTAAAGGTTAATTTCGATTTGACTTGCACGACCAAGTTTGATGTATATAAAGGTTCTTTCCGATTTAACTTTTCTTCTTTCTTTCGCCAACATTTCTTCCATAAGACTATTTCCGGCAAAAAAAATAGGTCATATCAATATACGTTTCCATGTAGCCTCTACATAAAGGTCCATCCAAATTTTAAACATTATAAATATAAGTAGATATAGCCGAAAGGCTGACTTAAGTCTTGTTTTTTATAGATAAACATTTTATGGTTATACTCGTATAGTTATAATTTATGCGTAAAATGTAAAGGCTTTTCCCAATTGATTTATAAATGTTGAATGCAGGTGCAGGTGCAAGTACTGATATAGCCGTTAGGTAAAGGTTATTTCCAATTTGACTTATTGATGTTCTATAATCTACATTTCTGGATTGAGGCAATTTCTAATAAAACTGGGACATTTTGAGACACGTTTCGATGTAACCTCTTTATAGAGGTTCATCTAAATTTGAAACATTATATATATAGGTGTGAAGGTATTATATATCCGAAACGGGTGACTTTAGTCTTGTTTTCTTATAGATAAACGTTTTATGGTTATAATTTTTTTATTACGCACCTTTTACTGGATATCCCGGTTATTCTTCCGATTTTGCTATAGTTTTTTTTTGATTTGATTCAATTTTTACTCCTCTTAAGGATGAAAAGTTCTTCGAGGTAATTTTTGTCTTTTTTAAAAATATTTTATTTATATTTAAAAATATTTGTTTTTTGTTAATATTTAAAAATATAGGTTTTTTAATATATTTAATTTAATTTATATTTCATTCAATGAAATGTTTTTTTTAGTAGGAACTTATTTTCGCGCTCGTTTTTTTTAAACAGTCATGTCATTTATATTATTTATGTTAGGAATATTGCACAGTGGGTTTTGTTATCGAAATTTGTATAGAGAGTTTTCGATATTTTTATATATTATATTTTTAAATATAATATTTTTATATATTTTATTAGAGAGGTATTTATATATATCGAATTTTGTATAGGGATATTTCGATAATGGTTATATATATATATTAGGGTGGTTTTTCTTATTTGTATCACAAACGGTATAGGAACTATCGTTGCAGTTGTGTGGGTTTTAAATTAAATTACATTTAGTTTTTTTTTTTTAAAATAGGAACTTTGGTTGCGATTTTAGCTACGCGGGTTTACTTAAATTACATAGTTTTGGGGTTTTTTGGTTTAGGTTTTTTATATATTGCACTTGTTGTATGTCAAAAGTTCAGATATTAAATAACATTCAGGTTTTTTTAAGTTATTTAATAAATATTTAGGTTTTTGTTTTAAAATTAGTTTGTGGGTTTTAGGATTTTTGGGTTTTGAGGTTTTATTTTGGGTTTATAAATTTTGTTGTTGAGTATTTAGGTTTACTTTAGTTATTTAAGGAACTTTAGTTGCAAGTTGTCAATGTTTTTAGATGGATTAGCAGTGTTACAATTATTTTTTATATATAATTATTTATTTTTTTATATATATTAATAGTTTTTTATACATAATTTTTTTATTTATAATTACAATTTATTTTTTATATATAAATATTTATTTGTTGTTTATAATTATATACTTTGTTTGTTTATTTTTGTTATTTAAGGAACATTCGTTTCAGTTTATCTGTTAATAATAAATTTATTCAATTTAAGTTTTTTATAATAAATTGAATTTATCGTCTTTGAGAGAGCTGAGTTAGCTTTATATATTTGATTATTTTTATATATAATTATATATTTTATTTGACTGTTTTTGTAGTTACTTAAGGAACTTTTGTTGCAATTATTTTCAATAAATTAAATTGGTTTAAGTTGTTTTGTTTGGTTTGTATATTTTTTTTAATTTTTTGCTAATATTATATTTGGTGGGTTGTTGATCGGTTATACTAGTTATGTTGATTTATTAAATTATGTTTATTTCTATTAGTTGTTTTCTTAAATTTATAGGAACTTTGGTTGCAGCTTATAGTATTGAGTAGAGGTTTACATTTATATTTAGTTTTGTTTCGTTGAGTCAATCTTTAGTTAGTTGGATTTCTTCTTGTATAACTATTGTAGCTTGATGTTACATAGTCCTTTTTTGGTCAATTGGATTGTTATTCTTTATTTTTTGTTAATGTTCTTCAATATTTAAGAGATCTCAGGAATGCATATATAGGATCTATGACTTTAATTTTGCCTTCATTTCTTTTTTAGTTAGTTGGAGTTCGTCGTATAGTGTTGATGTTTAATTATATGGATTTCATCATATATTATTATTATTGCAGTTTGATTTGGTATAGTCTCTTTTTGAATATTATTGATATTATTTACTATTTTGGTAATGTTCTTCAATATTTAACTATCCTCAGAAATGTGTATAAGAACTTTGATTTATTTGTTGGAGTTCGTCGTATAGTATTATTGTAGCTTGATGCTAATCTTTAGTTAGTTGGATTTCATCATATATTTATTATTATTGTAGCTTGATTTTAAATAAACGTTTTGCCAATTTTATCTATGTTCTTTATTAGTTGGATATTGATCTTCACTATTAACTGTCCTCGGAAATGCGTATAGGAACTTTGATTTAAATTGGATTTATATTTGACTTGAATTGGAGCTTGCTTTTTATATTATTGTAGTTTGATATTATATGTTCATCTTTTTCAATTCTTCTTTATTATTTCAGTATTGATCTTCAATATTTAAGAGTCCTCAGAAACGAGTTTAGGAACTTTGATTTCAATTTAGCTTTGAGTTATGTTCTTATTAGTTGGATTTCGTCCTATATTATTGAAGCTTGATTTATATACACAATCATATTTCATGTTTATCGTTATCCTTTAATTTTTCGACAATTTGCTTAAATTTGTTAAAGTTCTCACACAGTTATATAGAAACAGTTATTTAAATTGAACCTTTTTCAGTTTTTAAAGTGATAATCTGCGGAAATTTCTTCGACAATTCGCGGTTCTTCCCGGCTTTAAATGTCTGTCCTTTGTCTACAGATAGTGGACACTATATTAACAATATTTTATATTGATATGACTTTGTTAAATAATGTTTTTTTCTTTTAAACGAATATTATTTCAAGAACTTTTGTTATTTATATTTTAAAATTTTAAATTTGTTTTTCAAAAACTTGGTGTCGGGAACTTTGGTTGCGTTTTTGTTTTAAAGTCTTTTATATCCTTCACATAGGGCATTTTAATAAATCACTTTTGCCACATTTGGATTTTTATTTCCCGATCCATAATTTCAATTGTTTCTTTTTTTCTAACAAAAAATTCAAACAAATTTTTTTTTAGATTTTCAGAAATTAATGTTTATAATTTTTTCCAATTTCATTTATTTTTGTTATTTTTTATCCTTCCTCCGAAAAATGCGCACACACACAAAATCACCATACACACGCTGAACCGTAAAGAAAGTCCTCTGTCCCACCCAGCCAGCAGTAGACAATGGATTCCTGCTACTTACTGCCGTTAGAATATTAAAAAACGCGACACTTACTCCACCAAACCTACATATAACTCACCCTCTCGATTTCCCAACTAACAACTGTGTGAATGAGTGAGTGAGTGTGTGAGACTCTCAATTTTGCTGAGGTGTAAAAACCACCCCTCAGATGTGGGGTTAATTTTCTTCTTTGACGGGAGTTTTCCTCAGTCCTCAGACTGAGGAAATGAGTGTGTGTGTTCCAGTGTGTATGGGAGAGTGATTTTTCCCTGCTCTAATGTTGTTGTTTTGGGAGCAGCGTGTACTACATTTTCATTTGCCTAATTAAAAATATTTGAGAGATCTCCTTTTAGCACATGTTTTATTTGGGATTTTTGTTTTTTTTCTCTTGCTGCTTTTCCTTTTATTGTTATTTCATTTTCACTCAAATATTTTTTGGTATAGCATTAATTTATGGAATCGTTGATGACAGTGGTGTACAGGACAATAGCAGTAGCGCAGAAGCACTGCTTTAATAATTGTATTACAATTTTGATATAAATTTGGTTAGTTATTTAAAAATTAAAAAGGAAAAGAGAAAAATTGGTATTCTAAACAAAACAATTAAAATTGAAAATTTTCGATAGCAACCTGCATATTAAAGTCAATTCCTAATTTACTCCAGATAAAAACTAGTGTCTTTCGAATTTCATCATTATTTTAGATTTGGTTTGTATTGTATTGTATTGCCAATAATTAATTATTCAAATTATTCTAATAAGTTCTAATAATATCCTGCATATCCTTGGGAAAATGGCTGCCAACTGATATACATTTTATTGCTGCTGGAGGATCTTATTGGTCCTAAAAGTGTACCACAAAACTTGGTTGTATCATAATTGAAAAACGAGGGTGGTCCCAAAATTAGTCCTTCGGGCATATAGCTGGCAAAAGTAGTTTGGAAAAGTTACATTCGTAAAAAGTGACAACCTTCTAAAGCATACGTTCTGAGTTTAGAAGTTTAGTTTTTTTTGAGCACTAAAAAGTAAACGATCTCAGTGAATTTGTAAACATGGTAAAAAGTGGTCACCGATATATAATACAATACTTTCATTTGAAAGGTCTTAGTCCAACCAATGTTGAAACTGGACTAGATTCTTCTTGGGGGAAGTCTGCTCCCTCGTTTACAAGAATAAAGTATTGGGTGGAAGAGTTTAAACAGGGCCGTACGAGCTGCCAAGACGAACACCGTAGTGGTCGACTAATTGAGGTGTCCACGCCAGAAATAGTTGAAAAATCCTCAAAATGGTATTTGATGACCGTCGTTAAAGGTTCGTGACATAGCTGAAATCATAGGCATTTCAAAAAGTGCTGTACATCGCATATTGACGGACAATTTGATGATGAGAAAGCTGTGCGCAAGATGGGTGCCACGTTTGCTCACAATCAATACAATGTACCAGTTCACACATCCATTATTGCGGTGGAAAATATCAATGAATTAAACATCGAATTGCTTCAGCGTGCACCTTATTCGCGTGATGATTTTGGGATTATATAACAGACCGAAGCGGAACAAATCATACTCTGCACATCTTTATTACAATAGCATTTCGTTGATATTCGAGATTTAAAAATTTGTCAAAACTAAAGGCACCAAAAGTGTACCACAAAAAAATTCAGAACCTAGCAAATAATAACGATAACATACAGTATTAGGTTAGAGGGTATTTAAAATTACCTAAATGTTTCCGAAAATTATCCGGCACTTTACTGTAAATAGAGCTTCTTATTGCCATAAAATTGATCACAGTCGGGGGACTCTAATGAACATAAAAGTGTACCACAAAATTTGTATCATAATAAAAAAATATCAATGTTTTTCTTAATATAATGAAAAAAATACAAATGAATAATGTTCTGCACACGTATGGCGAAAAGGCTTTTTACTGATGTTCAAATTTTTAGACTTTGTGGAAAATAAAGTCACCAAAAGTGTACCACAAAATGATTGCAGTGCCTTGCCAAAAATTACATTAAAATAAAACTACTCTTATTAATTTATTTATAATCTTTTTTCTGAAAACTGCATACTTTCCAACATTCAACAAGCTCATGACTACAGTCCTAAAGTTACATTTACCCTGTTTTATCAATTTCATTTTTATTCATTCTGCCCTAATGTACTTGCTGCTATAGTCTTATTTTTAGACATTTTGTCAAGTTAACTAAATATTTGCATTTGTTTAGTTTAAAACTATAGTAATTTAAATAAATGTATTTAACTTTATTGAATTTTATATTGTTTTTGTTTTTATAAGATCCACATGATTTGTGTCTTAGCTTTAGGGCGAACTTAATTCACGAATTTCCAGTTATGTATGTATTATTTAAATATTTATATATATATAATATTTTTCTAGCACTGCTATATTTATGTCCAGCACTGTTCTTGATTAATTATGCATCAGGATTGCTTTTTTACGAAAATGTTCTAAAACCGAAAAGCGAACAAATAAATAAACTACAAACAATTCACAATAAAAATGAAGAAAGATAAAGAAAATATCACCAGAATGAATGCAATAGAAAATGCCTTTCCGTTAGCATCCTGATTAGAAAAAAGGGCATTAACCTGAGCGAGTGTGACATAACTCAAAAATCCAATGTGAAATATGGCAAAGATCAATACGTCACCCTATTTTTTAGGATGAAATACGAGTAACCAAAGATATTTTGCCGAAAAATCACTCACAGCGTCCTTACCTGGGCTGTGTGTCACAGGCTCTCACTTCCTCTCTCTCACACGCTCTCCTTCCGTCTCTATGCGGACAAGGGTTAGATTTGCCTTTAATTAGGAAAGTCTTCCCGTTTTGTTCATAAAGTATTGTATTTGTTTTATGGAAATGAGTGGAAGGAGCTGCTGCACTTGATATGGTGTGACTCAAGTGTACTTTGAATCAAACACACACACATTTGAAGTTATGGCTTTTCGAAGAAAATTTATGGCAGAAAATCAAGGATGTCTTTAGGGAAAAACGCAGAAATGTAAGAAGGAAAATATTTCTTCTCTTATAATTCAAATTAGAATATTCGGTATTCGTATGATTTTGCTTTAATAAAACACATTTCCAATTCAAAAGATTTAGAAAACAATAATTAAAAAATTTTGTACAAAATTATTAAAAAAAAATAATATGAAAAATTCCACTTTGTTATTACATAGCTATTTACATTTACACCTTTACATTTGTAAAATGTCGTTACATATTTTTGAAAAATCTGCTCTCTTTCAATTGATATCTTTAAAATTATGAAAAAAGATGCATATATACTCGAATATATACATATATATATATATATATATACTCGTATAATTTAAAATTATAATAAAATTTTCAATGAATTTAAAACTTTTTTTATATTTATTTTATTTTATCTATTTTATAGCTTTATAGAGGCCAAAATGGTCTAAAGCCAAGATAATACACAAGTTACAAATCAAAATAAACAAAAGCAATAAACGCTTTTCATTTTTCGCTTATTTAAAATATCCAAAAATTTTTTGATTATTTTCTTTCTTTCTTTCTCGAACTCTCTCGAACATTCTAAAAAAGTCGTTACAATTTTGTATTTTTTGAAAATTCTCTTCTAATTTCAATCCCTCGTTTTCATTAAAAAAGGGTTAATGAGACGCAATATCGACATTTGGTAAAATGAATGAACGCCGCGAAAAAAAAACTTTAAACTCATTGAAAAGTGATCAATATTCAACCCTTTTTTTTGGCGGAAGGCACCATGAAACATCATGTCAACCCGTTCACAGACGCATACACTGCCACTGGCACCACGCACTTTTGGGTGTGGAAACCACCCCTCACGTGTGGGTTGATTTTTTTCCTGCTTCACTGTCTTCGTTAAACGTATTTATTTTCCATTCAGTGGAAATTTTTTAATGTATTCAGCGAGGAAATATTTGTATTTAGTGTGCGCTACTCAGAGTAGTGAGGGTATAGTTAGTTTGAGAATGTATATGGGAACAATGTGTCATTAGAAAATATATGCATTGAGATTTGCGGGGTATAAAGAAGACTTACCGTCTTCTATCAACACCAGGACAATAGTACCAGCTACTAGGCTAGTAGAGTCAAAAACAAGTGAAAGCGTTAAGTTCGGCCATGCCGAATCTTATATATCCTCCACTATGGATAGCATGAAAACTCAAACCTACAAAATAACTCAAACCTAAAGAATATAACACCGAAAACACACACAAAATATAGTAGATGAGAGCAGTAGGAAACATATAGTGGATGAGAACAGTAGGAATAACAACAAGTTAGATGATATATATGGGAGCTATATCTAAATATGGACCGATATCGCCCATTTGCAATCCCAAACAACCTGCAACTATAAGAAGTATTTGTACCAAATTTGATCAACCTAGCTTTATTATTGCGGACTGTAGCGTGATTACCACAGACGGACGGACATGGCTAAATCGTTTTAAAAAATTTAGGACGATTAAGAATATACATATATACTTTATGGGGTCTCAGATCAATATTTAGAGGTGTTACAAACGGAGTGACAAAATGAATATACCCCCCATCCTATGGTGGAGGGTATAAAAATGTTCTATATTAAATCCGAAAGCTGCAATATCTTTCTATATTAGAGTCGACAACAAAGCTAGTTCTCTAGAGTCAAACACAGTGTTGACCTGTACTGGAGTAAACCTCTGAGTACTTCCTCTATACAGGAGACGACCAATACGGCTTTCCCTTACACCAGATCAGACCTCTAACGCCTTCCTCTGTGCTAGAGTCAACATCGACTCTGTATTCCCCTACACTAGAATCGACCTCTGAGGTCTTCCTTTATACTAGATTCGATATCTATGGTATATCTCTATACTAGAGCACACTTCTAAGGTCTTCCTCTATACTAGAGTCGAACTCTGAGGTCTTCCTATATACTAGTGTCAACCTCTGAGGTCTTACTCTATACTACAGTCGATCTCTGAGGTCTTCATTTATACTAGAGTTTACCTCTAAGTTATTCCTCTATACTTGAGTCGACCTCTGAGGTCTTCCTTTATACTAGAGTCGACTTCTGAGGTCTTCCCCTATACCAGAGTCGACCTCTGAGGTTTTCCTCCATACTTAAGTCGATTTCTGAGGTCTTCATCTATACTAGAGTGGACCTCTGAAGTCTTCCTCTATACTAGAGTCGACCTCTGAGGTATTCCTCTATACTAGAGTCGACTTCTGAGGTCTTCCTCTATACTAGAGTCGACCTCTGAGGCTTTCCTCTATACCAGAGTCGACCCCAGAAGTATTCCCCTTCACTAGAGTCGACATCGAAAGTCTTCCTCTATACTAAAGTGGACCTCCGAGGTCTTCCTCTATACCAGAGTCGACCTCTGAAGTATTCCCCTTCACTAGAGTCGACATCGAAAGTCTTCCTCTATACTAAAGTGGACCTCCGAGGTCTTCCTCTATACTAGAGTCGACCTCTGAGGTCTTCTTCTATACTAGAGTCGACCTCTGAGGTCTTCCTCTATACTAGAGTCGATCTTTGAGGTCTTTCTCTATACTAAAGTCGACCTTTGAGGTCTTCCTCTATACTAGAGTCGACCTCTGAGGTCTTCCGCTATACAAGAGTCGAACTCTGAGGTCTTCCTCTATACTAGAGTCGACGTCTGAGGTCTTCCTCTATACTAGAGTCAACCTCTGAGGTCTTCCTCTATACTAGAGTCGACATCTGAGGTCTTCCTCTACTCTAGTGTCGACCTCTGAGGTCTTCCTCTATATTAAAGTTGACATATAAAGTTTTCCTCTATACCAGAGTCGACATCTAACGTCTTCCTCTATAACAGAGTCGACCTCTCAGGTCTTCCTCCAAACTAAAGTCGATCTCTGAGGTCTTCCTCTATACTAGAGTCAACGTTTCAGGTCTCTATACCAGAGGCGACCTCTGATATCTTCCTCTATACCAGACTCGACCTCTGAGACCTTCTTCTATACTACAGTCGACCTCTGTGGTCTTCCTCCATACTAGAGTCGACCTCTAAGGTCTTCCTCTATACTAGAATCTACTTCAGGCGTCTTCCCCTATACTCCATCCTGAGGTCTCAACCTATATTACAGCCGACCTCTGCGGTCTCCATCTATACTCCATGTTTACTATAGTCGACCTGTGGGTGCGCCGTTTATACCAGAGGCGACCACTAAGATCTGCATCTATGCTAGGATCGACCTCTGATGTCTGCATATACAATAAAGCCGAACTCTGAAGACTACATATATAGTAAAGACGTCATCTGAGATCTCCATCTGCAGTAGGCTCGACCTCTGAGGCCTTCTTCTATACTAGAGACGATCTCTGAGGTCTCTAGCTACACGAGGGTGGACCTCTGAGGTTTTCTTTGTAGAATCGTAGAATCGATTTCTGAGGTTTCAATACATACTATAGTCGACATATAATATACTTGAGTCAACCTCTGAGGTCTCCATCAATTCTAGAGTTAATATCTGAGGTCTCCACCTATTCCTAAGTAGACCTCTGAGATTCCCGCCTAAACTATAGTCGACCTCTGAGGTATGCATCTATACTAGTGTCTAACTCTAAGATCTTCAACTATACCAGACTTGTCAACTATACCAGATGTCTTCTTCTATTCTGGATCTGTTTTCGGAGATCTTGAAGTTCATCTTTATACAAGTATATTCATCTACACTATGGTATCCTCAAATGTTGTACTCTGTATGCTTATGCATAACAAATCAAGTCATTCAGGTGCTAATATGAATACTAGCCCTAAATTATTACAATAAATGCAAGTCATTTAGTACTTAAAGTCGAGTGTTTTCTGGATTGAAACTAAGACATAATAAAAGGGTAGACTTTTTGTTACTCTATTCTAATAGATAATTATATGGTGTAGGGTATAATTAATCGAAATTGGAAGGGTCTTTTCCAATTACAATAAATTGCTAAGAAGAATGATTTCGTCTTTTTTTGTGAAAAGTGGTGGAAATAGTGGAATTTTTTCTAAACAAAACATTGTTATTACTACCAAACCACAAACCGTTAAGCTAATAAAAAATATTAGCCCAAGAGTAAACAGAAACTTGACTAGAGTTCCAATGAAAGCCGAAAAACAGTTATCTACCTAAAGGACATTTTGTAGTTTTTTTGTCAGCATTTCATCCTTGAATAACAAAGCCTAATCCCTTTTTTAAAATTAGGCCACGTTCTCTTTTAGTTTAAAATTAAAAATCGAATTATAGTCCTGCAAGGGGAGCGGGGTGAAGAAAGGGTTCACTCTTTCCACACACACAGCCACCATGTGCCACCAACCAGAGCACCAGCCATACCAAATACCAGTTTGCCATTACCGCCTAACTGGCCGTCCGTCTGTCAGTCAGTCAGTCTCTACGTGTCGGTCTGTGTCTCGACGACAAAGTTGTATTGTAATTTACTTAGGCGATTAATTTCATGCCATTCCCAATATATGTATGTACTTATATATCGGGAATCGGGAGTAAGAAAGGGTTATTATTGTAACTCAATATCGACAAAAATGTAAATAAATGCTAAGCCATAATGTTCAATAACATTCGCTATTCACCCTTTCTTCTTGAGGGTCCCCCTTTGTTTCCACCGAGTCTGCTGGAAAATCTAAGGGAAATCAACAACAACAACCACAGCTACACAATACTCGTACCAACACCAACTTCAAGGTGTAAAAAAACCACCACTCACGTTTGGTATTGTCAGCGGAGCAGAGCAGAGCAGGAATGGCGGGTAGTAGGCAGGGGGAGAAAGGGTTCTCTGGTGCTGTACACCACACAATTTTCCATATGCACATTTTACAATGTGTGTATCTAATGCCAGGAAAGACTTTAAATTTTCCAAATTCTGCACATGATTTTTTATTGATGATGATGGCTTCCCATCCAATGCGAGCATATCAAAGATTAATTTCTGTTAGTTCAGTGTATTTTTCGTTTTTTTAATTTTACAACCCAATCTTTGATGTATAGCACGCGTCGACATTGAATTGAGTTGAGTGACAGGATGTCGGGAGCCTCCCCGTCGTCGCCGCGGCCTGGTACAGCCACCCGCAGTTCGCATGTTACATGTAATGTTTGCACATATGCAAATGTTCTAGGAAAATCCTTTTTCTTCTTTAGAACGAAATCTACAATCATTATCTTAACATTAGAAAGCTAATGCCAGTAAAGGAGTACAGTAGAACATATCAAATCAGGCGAAGGAAAAGTGTAGAAAAAAAGTGTAGAGCAGACCTCAGAGGTCGACTCTAGTATAGAGGAGAACCTCAGAGTTCGACTCTAGTATAGAGGAGAACCTCAGCCGTCGACTCTAGTATAGAGGAAGATCTCAGTATAAAGAAAGACGTCGGAAGTCGACTCTAGTATAAAGAAAGATGTCATATATCTACTATACGACAGGGAAAGACCTCAAAAGCCGACTCTAGTATAGAGGAAGATCTCAAAGGTCTATTTTAGTGTAGACGGAGACCTTAGAGGTCGATTTTAATACAGATGTATAACTTATTGTTCGACTTTAACGTTGATGCAGATAATAAAATTCAAACCCTCAGAGGTTGGCTCTAGTATAGAGGAAGACCTCATAGTTCGACTCTAATATAGAGGAGGACCTCAGAGGTCGACTATAGTATAGAAGAAGACCTCTGAGGTCGACAATAGTATTGAAGAAGACCTCTGAGGTCGACTATAGTATAGAGGAAGACCTCTGAGGTCGACTATAGTATAGATGATGACCTCAGAGGTCGAATCTAGTTTATATGAAGACCTCAGACGTCGACTCTACTACAGAGGAAGACCTCAGAGGACGACCCTAGGATATCTGAAGAACTCAGAGGTAGACTCTAGTATAGATAAAGGCCTCAGAGGTCAACTCCAGTTTAGAAGAAGACCTCTGAGGTCGACTATAGTAGAGAAGAAGACCTCTGAGGTCGACTATAGTAGAGAAGACGACCTCTGAGGTCGACTATAGTATAGAGGAAGACCTGTGAGGTCGACTACAGTATAGAGGAAGACGTCTGAGGTCGACTACAGTATAGAGGAAGACCTCTGAGGTCGACTCTGGTATAATTGAAGACCTCAAAGGTCGACTCTGGTATGGAGTAAGACCTCAGAGGTCGACAAGGGTATGGAGTAAGACCTCAGAGGTCGACTAGGGTATGGAGTAAGACCTCGACTAGGGTATATAGGAAGGCCTCAGAGGTTGACTCTAATATAGGAAAACCTCAGAGGTCGACTCTTGTATAGATGAAGACCTCAGAGATAAAATTTACTGGACGACTCTAGTCCTCAAACTCTAGTATTAATGGAGACCCCAAAAGTCGACTATGCTATAGATGTAGACCTCAGACAACGACTATTGTATAGCTTGATACATCAAAGGTCAACTCTAGTTTTGTTGGAACACATTAAGGTCTTTATTCTTGAATAGATGGATACCACAGAGGTCGTCTCTAGTATAAATGAAGGTCTGAGAGGAAGACTCTAGTTTTGATGGAGAACTGAGAGATTGAGTAGATGTGGCCCTCCAGAGCTTTGAAAATATGTAGATTGCTGTTTTATTATTTTAAGATCTATTGACTTAGAATCAACAGAGAATAGCCATGAATTCTATATGAATATCTGTGAAGATATCTGACTGATTGTGCGCAAAAACTAATACGAGTATTTTTGGATTTTTGCATATTTTTGCTGCTTTCCAAAATATTTAGTGGGATTTATGAAAATAACCATTAGTGTCCTACAACGATTTTTGTACATTTGGGCTGTACATTATAATATTTCCTTTGTTCTGCACTAGAGCATTCGAAAAAATTTCAATAGTTATAGGTTCGAAACTAAAAGGTTATTTTTAGAAAGTTCTACTCGTATGACCAATCTTATAAAAATAGCCTTTAATTGTTTACCAATATTTGTGTTCAGAGTTCTCAAATTTTTGGGCACAACCAAACCTTTTTTCTCAGGGCTTTTAGTTCTAAAGAACGACATTATGTGTATTCTGATTCATAACTCCAAAATAAATTTAAATTAAAAATTTAAATACAAATTCTGTGTCATAGGTAGTTTTAATCGCAAATCCCTTTAGATCAGGGTCATTTCTTAATGACTAGGTCAGTTGGAGGTTGGGGTGGTTATTCGCGTGCTCTGGAATTTTGTGCATCTTCGATTCATCAACGACCACCATAACAATAAAAAAGGACACTCACTGTCCATTCGATGAAATAACATTGAAAAGGCATTTAAAAGTCATGTTTATTGTTTTAGGAAATATTTTTGCACACATTTCGTGCAAAATTTCCTAAAATTTTCCTCTTACACAAAATTGTGTCACAGTTAACAAACGCTGAAAATAACAGCAATCAAAAGGGGTCCTGGCATCCTCTTTCAACCCTTGTTTTTTTTTTCTTTTTTTTTTTGCAACACTGGCCCAGAAACCCAGGCAAGCGTTTAAACATACGTGCGTTTTTTTAGGGGTAGAAACTACGACCTCCACCCCACATGTGTGGAATTAATATCTTTTTGCATGTGCACATTTTTTATGTTCCCGGGTTCATGTCAACGCTTAATGAGCGTCTAAAAAACATCACTGACGCGACGGCGGCGGCTGCTGCTGCTGCCGATGATGATGAAATGTAGCACACATCCCATATACGAGTGTGCTCTGAGAAACACTCTCTGCAGTGGAAGTGTATATGGCCGCGTATGTGTGTATGTGATGTGGCGTTTAATTATCCCTTCTGAAGGTGATATCCGACGAGTGAAATATCCACCAAAAAAACGACAACAAAAAACTGTAACATATGCACCCATACGCGCGTGGGGTGAGAGCAAGCGAGTGTGAGTGAGTAAAATGAGTACTCCTCATGTGACAGAGCTCATTTATATTTGTTGTTGTTGTTGCTGCTGTAGATGAAATTTCTTGTTCTGTGACACATTGGGTA
Source organism: Eudasyphora cyanicolor (assembly GCA_963930755.1). Taxonomy (NCBI): domain Eukaryota; kingdom Metazoa; phylum Arthropoda; class Insecta; order Diptera; family Muscidae; genus Eudasyphora; species Eudasyphora cyanicolor. The sequence goes on along the minus strand of OZ005738.1, from coordinate 12,369,541 downwards.
ACATTATCTCTGATGATATACTGCCATAGCGGCAGTTAGAAACGGTGACAGTAATTTGAAGGCGTACTTTCATGTAGCGACAAAGTACAGTGGCTCACGGTGAGGAATTTTCTAGGGATGGAATTTATTTTTGATTTTTGGTATATTGATATGTATTAAGAGAACTATATAATTTACCAAAAATATTATGATTACAGTTTTAAAAAAATACAAAGTCGTATTGATGGCATGGCTTGTCTAACTGAATATTTGTACTCTTTTCCTAATTTGAATAAATTTTATATAATGTACAACAAAATATTTTGAATTTAATAAAACTAATTGATTTTGGAGTTCTTGAAGGTATAGATAACTCAATCGTGATTTAAACTAAACATTTTAGATAAAAAACTGTTAAGACAACTATTAACAACTACAACTATTAAGGCTTTATTCATAAAATGTTATAGAAGGTTTATTGAACTGATTTGTAATAATAATATGTACAATTATTTTAAATCTTTAATACTTTTTGTGAATAAAGCTCTAAATATATCTGTATCCTGCAGTAGATGCTATAATGAGATTGATTTAAAGCAGATGTTTGTAATACCCAAAAATACTAGAGATATAACCTTGTGGTGGAATTCTTATTTTGCAGAATGTTAGCTTTACGCTAAGAACTGAGGTTTAATTAAATGTAATTACCTTTAATATTTCACATAGATTTTGATGAAAAAAATTATGACACTCACCTGAAAATAAAATAAAAAAAAATTATTAAAATCTGTTTGAAAATAACAAAGTGCTAAGAGTTTATAATTAATTCAGTAATCAAAACAATAACACACTACAAAGATTTGCTTCAACAATCCTCTTTAACACTGAAAGCTGATGGAATTCAGTTGGACTTTAAAATTATATCTCCAAGAAAATAAAATATATCTTCGCTAAAATAATAAGCAAAGTTATAAAATGTATTGGAAAGATTTTAGTACCAAGAAAAACGTCAGTGTTAGACTACAGTAGAATGATAGTCCTCAGAGTATAACTCCAGTGTAGAGTAAGACCTCATAGGTAGACTCTTGTACAGAGAAAGACCTCAAAGGTCGACTCTAGTATAGAGGAAGACCTCAGAGGTCGACTCTAGTATAGAGGAAGACCTCAAAGGTCGACTATAGTATTGAGGAAGACCTCAAAGGTCGACTATAGTATTGAGGAAGACCTCAAAGGTTGACTATAGTATTGAGGAAGACCTCAAAGGTCGACAGTATAGAGGAAAGCCACATTTGTGGATTTTAGTATAGAGAAAGACCACAGAGAAGACCTCAGAGGTCAACTCTAGTAAAGAGGAAGTCCTCATTGGTCTAGGCTAGTATGAAAGAAGTCCTTAGAGGTCTACTCTAGTACGGAGGAATATCTCAAAGGTCGAGTCTAGTATAGAGGAAGCCCTTACATGTCGACTCTAGTATAAAGAACAACCTCAGAGACTCTAGTGTAGAGGAAGACCTCAACGAAGACTGTAGTATAGAGGAAGACTTCAGTGGTCGACGCTAGTATAGAGGAAGACCTCAGATGTCGATGCTAGTATATAGGGAGACCTCAGAGGTCGACTCTAGTATAGAAGAAGTCCTCAGAAGTCGACTCGTATAGAGGCAGACCTCAGAGGTCGACTCTCTGAATATAGAGGAAGAACTCAAAGGTCGAGTATAGTATAGAGTAAAACCTTATAGGTCGACTCTAGTATAGAGGAAGACCACAGAAGTTGTCTCTAGTATAGAGGAATACATCAGAGGTCGACTCTAGTATAGAGGAAGACCTCAGAGACCGACTCTGGTATACAGGAAGTCCCCAGATGTTGATTCTATTTGAGAATTAGACCTCAGAGTTTGACTATATTATAGAGAAAGACCTCTGAGGTCTACTCTAGTATATATGAATACCTCAGAGGTAGACTCTAGTAAAGAGGAAGACTACAGAGGTCGACTCTAGTATAGAGAAAGACCACAAAGGTCGACTCTAGTATAGAGGATGTCCCAAGATATAGATTCTAGCATAAAGGAAGACCTCAGAGGTCGAATCTAGTATAGAGGAAGACGGCAGAGGTCGCTTTTAGTATAGAGAAAAACCTCAACTGTCAACTATAGTATAAAGAAATGCCTGAGAGATAGATTCTAGTATACAAACAGGAAGACCTCAGAGGTCGACGCTATTATAGAGGAAAACCTCAGAGGTCGCCTCTATTATAGAGGAAGGTTTTCTCTATACTAGAGGAGTTCAGCTCTATTGTATAGGAAGACCTCATATGCCATAAAGATTGATTATTGATGACGACTTTAGGGGTCGACTCTAATATAGAGGATGACCTCAGAGGTCGACCCTCGTATAGAGGAATAACTCAGAAGTCGAATCTAGTATAGAGGAAGCCCTCAGAGGTCGATTCTAGTACAAAGGAAGGCCTCAGAAGTCAACTCTAGTATAAAGGAAGACCTCAGACGTCGACTGTAATATATAGGAAGACCTCAGAGAAAATAAAATATATCTTCGCTAAAATTATAAGCAAAGTTATCAGATGCATTGGAAAGATTTTAGTACCAAAAAAAACCTCAGTGTTAGTATACTACAGAGCGATAAACCTCAGAGTATAAATACAGTGTAGAGTAAGACCCCATAGGTAGAGGAAGACGGCAGAGGTCGCTTCTAGTATAGTGGAAACCCTCAACTGTCAACAGTAGTATAAAGGAAGACCTTAGAGATACATAGATTCTAGTATAGAGGAAGACCTCAGAGGTCGCCTCTATTATAGAGGAAGGCCTCAGAGGTCGCCTCTATTATAGAGGAAGGCCTCAGAGGTCGCCTCTAGTATAGAGAAAACCTCAGAGGACGACATAATAGAGGAAGACCTCAGAGGTGTACTCTAATACAGTATAGAGGTAGACCACAGAAGTAGACTTTAGTGTAGCGGAAGACTTCAGAAGAGTTCAGCTCTATTGTAGAGGAAGACCTCATATGCCATAAAGATCTACTCTATTATTGATGACGACATCAGGGGCCGACTCTAATATAGAGGAAGACCTCAGAGGTCGACTCTCGTATAGAGGAATAACTCAGAGTTCGAATCTAGTATAAAGGAAGACCTCAGAGGTCGAATGTGCAATAGAGGAAGCCCTTAGAGGTCGATTATAGTATAAAGGAAGGCCTCAGAGGTCAACTCTAGTATAGAGGAAAAACTCAGACGTCGACTGTAATATATAGGAAGACCTCAGAGTTCGAATCTAGTATACAGCAGACTTCAGAGGTCAACCAGTATAATCGGAAGACACCGTTTTGCAACAAATCCTCATTTCAGAGTATGTAAGTCTTACTGATGTGTACAAGCAAATGGATGAATTCACCAAATGTAATGTCTTCACATGTATGATTTAATCATTATACCCTACATTGCACTATGATTTACGTTTTTATATGTTCGTATTGGGCCCTATATTTGTAGCACTTACAAATATTGCAGTTCGACCCAAACTAATGGATTTAATTATGTCGGTTCGCCCCTCCTTCCATCTGTCCATCTCCTTTTCTACCTTAAGCTAGTTCACAAGGTAGAGATTGTAATTTTATTCCGATCCAAATGAAATGGTCAAAGAGCATTATATTGAAAGACGATGCCTATTGAAATTAAACCAAATCGGGTAGAATTTAGATATAATTTAATATATCGATACCTTCATTCGTAAGTACACTAAGTCGACTGTTTTAATGGACATTACTTTTTTATTCCAAATTACCTTCAGTCAAAGTTTGGTGTTTAATCCAATTTAAAGTTATGCGAAAAATAATAGAAGTCATTCGATCTACATTATAATGGAATTCCATAGAAAAATTTTAAAATTTCTTAAAATTTGGATAGCATGTCTTGAAAAATTACCTGTTTCGACTAAGTGCTACGGACTGATTATGCACCACAGACTGATTATTCCCCACTTACCGATTATTCCCAACGGACTGGTTGATGTCAGTCTCCGAGGTTGTAATTTTTATAAAAATCGGCGCAAATTTAGATAGATCAATAATTCCATAGCACTTCAACGTATGCATTTTTTGATTTGACATAAAATTGTTATTAAAGCCGATAATAATACAATTTTATTTTGCTCCCCATTCTGTTACTAAAAAGGTGGTTAGGATATCATATAGTCGGCTTCGACTGACTCTAGCCTTTCTTTACTAGATTTTAGCTTGTAAGAACTTCTTTATGTAGTAATCAAATCGGGTGATGTGTGAGTTTAATGAACATGTTTATGCTGTATTCGTATGTATGTATTCATAAGAAAGTGTCTGAAAAATTATATTAATTAGGGCAATTCTAGAATTTCATTTAGGCTGACCGAACGGACTCTGCTGCCACTGGCTGCAGTTTACAAACCAAATGCAATTTAAGATCGCCTCTGTACAATTCACTGGCTTTCACATTCTTTTCTCAGAATTTCACATTTAAAAAAAAAACAACGAAATTGCATGAGTGTGAGTATGAACTGTGAGTGCGTGTGAGTATAATGTGTTATTGTTCGTTTTCTTTCTAAATTAATTTCAATTAGCATTTGACGTCAGCATATCATTAATTTCTCCACAGAGATGTGTTAGTGGAAATTTATACACATTTATTATATGGTACACTCTTTTATTAATAATATACATAAATAAACATATTAGAGATGTACAGCAAACAGCAGCAACGAATAACGAACAGCAAAAAAACCAAGATTCAAATATTCTACATTGACACATGGGACTCAACGAATCAAATTGAAGAGAAATTAAATGTGCAATCAACAAACGCAGCAGCAGAAGCGGCACATTGCGAAGACAATTTCTAAAAATCATATGGAAAGCAATTAAAATAGTCACATATGAACAAAATTGAATAATTTTCCCGTCAATGAATGAATAAACAACAACAAAAGCATCAGCTAATAATAATAAGTAACACAATGTGACGGCGTCCAGGCGCTGCCGCATAGAAATCAGCAGCATTTTACAAATAGAAAACAATCAAAATCAATGAAAAATGATCAGCTGCAAAAGTTCTCTCTCTCTCTCGGTTACGCTTACACTTCGTACACTCAAGTGCACTCGAGATTACTTGACAATATTAATGAAATCTATGAACAAACGCACGGACCTACACAAAATCTTTGCCCCAACACTCTTACACACACACACACTCATCAGCTAAATGAGCCCCACAACTCGCAAACGGTATCACATTCAAGCTCAGTGGTGATACTCGTACCTACGTAAACACAGCAAAAGAAATTTATCAAACACTCTCCACGAGTGACCACCGCACGAACAACCGACCGCCCGATCAGACTCCCCTGCAAACGACTATACAAACATCATTCATGACCACGAGTACCCCACCGTTGACGATCGACCACTATCAGCAACTACAACAATTAATTATATCCAACACCAGCAGCACTCTTACACACATTTTTCTTTAGAGTTCGGTGTTTTTTTTACATTGTTTCTTTTTAATAACGATTTTTTTCTCCGTGTTTTTTTTTCGCCTTTTTGTTCTTGTTTTTTTTTTTGTTAACTTTGTTTTGTTTATGTGAGTGGTGGACAAAAAACTTAGGCGAGAAATGTCAGCGGAATTTTAATTGTACTTAATTACCCTTAAAATACCCCATATTTGTACGAGAGTTGTTTTGGTGTAAGCACGTAGAGGTGTGTGTGTATGTGTATGTATGGATGCGAGTGTGAGTACACATTAAGTGTCACATACAAATGTTTTCATTATTGTTTTTGCTGTTATTAAGTATTGCTGCTGTTGTTGTTAATTGATGTTGAGGAGGTTAATAATGAGCGAAGCTTCACTGTCCCATAATGATATAAATTTCATTATGCACATAGACGCTTTTACATACATACTCGTATGTACATACGAATATGTATGTTCGCCTTTGGAGACAGTGGTTACAAGTACGACTAGATCAGATTTTTGGTGAATAACCAGTAAATCAATGAATTTTAACACTATACAATTTTAGAATTGTTTACACTGAGAAAACATTTACATTGAAGATCAGCAAAGAGTGAGGAAAAACCTGTAACATTTTTTCTGAGGTTATGCAAAAGTTCTACGAAGCCGAAGTATTATAAACTTCACCACCTTTTTACAATAGAATAAGAATATTGTCAAGTATCAATGTTGTTTTTCTAATGATAACGATTTGTTCAATAATTTATTTTTGATAGCCCTTCACTCATGTATGTATTAGAGATATATATCGGGACTGAGTTTCGCATATCCCGGATTCGGGATTTTTTACACACTTATTATTTTTTAACAAATTCTTTTCTTCTCAAAAAAAAATTTAAAAAAAAATGTTTTTATCATCATAGATCTACTCACTGCTCTACTCATTTTTCAATTATCTGTAGCATCGTTAAGCTATTTTTGTAAGGATATATTTCCGCAAGTTTCTAATTACTCAGCTAAGTAATCGTTAAACTCGATATTATTTTCAAGACGGCAGACTAAAGTATATAGTTCCCGTTTAATAAGGCGTATCTAAATACATCATTATCCAAGCCAGATTTTAAATTTTTATTCTAATCCAGAAGACTCGAGTATATTGTTCTAAGCTCATGTATTCTTTTACGATGAGAGATATTTATTCCATCACTTAATATGGATTTAATAGCAGATGTCTCCTTTAAACAAGTAAGAAAGTTTCAGTCGGGTAAACCGACTAAGATATACCCTCACTTTGTGAGTAATGTAATATTGAATATTACTCGAATTATTCTGTAAATTTGTGTGGGAGGTACCAGAAGGGGTTTATCAAATACACCTTTTTTTTGCTGAACATTAGATACTTTAAATTCATTGCACTGTGCCGATTTATAAGCATTTATGTGCACTGGTATAAACGTTATGAGACATTAAATTGTGGTATGATTTGGGCATTTTGTGTGGGAGGTACAAAGAGGGGCGTGGCAATAACGCCCATTTTTCACAGGGCTATAGACAATATAAAAACATTACACTGTACAAAATTTCAAGTATTTTTATACACTGGTTTTAATGTTATAAGCTGTTAATTTTTGGTGCAAAAAGGTACCTTTGTGTGGGAGGTACCAAAAGGGGCGTGGCAACAACACCCATTTTTCCCTGGACTGTAGGCAATATAAAAGCATAATACTGTACAAAATTTCAAGTATTTTTATACACTGTTATTAATGTTATAAGCTGTTAACTTTTGGTGCAAAATGGTGCATTTGTGTGGGAGGTACCAAAAGGGACGTGGCGACTTCGCCCATTTTTCTCGAGTTGATAACGACTAATAAGCTAATACTATGTGTGGAATTTCAAAAGATTCGAATAAGTAGTATAGCAGTTATTAAAGAATCAATATTTCACAACATTTTAACCCTTTGTGGGGGAGGTACTAGAAGGAGTGGGCCAATATGGCCTATCTTCGAACTTAGCCGGAGATAGAAAAAAATATTACCACATACCAAATTTGAGGTCAATCGGTTACTCCTTTCGAGAGTTATCGTGCGCACCAGCCAGCAGACAGACAGACAGACAGGCAGACAGACAGACAGACAGACAGACAGACAGACAGACGGACGGACATTGCTCATTCGACTTAAAATGACCCAAAACGGATTTCCTCCGAACATACTTGGGGTCTTAGGTCACTCCTTCGACGTGTTACACTTTTTTCCGTAGCAAATGATATATACCCTCGTCACACTAAAGTGAGGGTATAAAAAAATTACAGCGCTGCATCTGCTTTGTACTGATACATATCACAACGGCATAGCACTTCCACAGTTACTTTTATAGAACTTAAAACCGATAGCAAACCAAAATTCCCTTAGCGGGATTTTGCGGGATTACCGATTCCGAAAAATCCCGGGATTCGGAATTTTTCGGAATCGGTAAATACCGCTATTTTCCGATCGCCATCCCTAGTATGTATGTATGAACAGATATATAAATCTGGACAGATTTTCTCAAATTTAGACAATGTTTTTTATGGTACAAAACACTGTTTTCTGTTAAATTTTATAATAAAAGGTTAAGCAATGGGCAGTTTATGGGGCTTAGTTGCAAAATCAGGATATATGTGTATATGGGAACTTTCGTCATAGGATCACTCACCCATATTCCAAAAAACATCTTTTATAGAACTTAGATGACAAATCGGAAGGAACGTATATGCTCCCTTTAAGTTCAAGTGAATTGCCTCTAAAAAATTTCGTAATGATAGAATGTAAAATACAGTTTATATAATCTGGATCTGGGCTATATTTAAGTCTGGACCAAAGTCTCTGAAATTCGGCACTGTTTCTGCAGGGTTCAAAATATTTCTCATAAACATCAGTTGAAAAATGTGGCTTCCATAGAGCTTAGATGTATATTCTGAGGTACATATTATTTATTTATTGATATGAATAACAATAAAAAGGAAATTTATATATAAGTATTAATTTTACGATCCAGGGAAAAGCCCGGTTACAGATAGATTTTTACAACGACAGACCAGAATCTCTGGTAGGAATCTAACCCCCAAACTCATAGACGAATACGATACCTACTCTACTACTGAGGCGCTTTCAGAGGTACTATACATAAATCTACACCGATTTTGACCACATTCTACCCTCCCACTACGTAGGGTTCCTGTATCAGAACCATGTCTACTGCACATGTAGGCAGGCGCAGCAATAGAGCCGCTGAGGCTGAGGCTTTAGCGTGATAGAGGTTAATCTGAAGATTTCTTACAACGGTTGGTAACCGACAGATTAACCTCCTCCCCAACAAGGGTATTATTGAACTCCTCGCCCTTATCATCGAGGATCAAGTATCCATCAGATGCGTCAAAGAGTCCAGAAACTCTTCTCAGCCTCTCAGTGCCCGAAGTCGCATTCATGTTAGTATCTGAAGTTCCTGAATTAATGGGCGTAGGAAACTCCGCACTTTCAGATGGCTGGGAGTCAACCACGTTGGATAACTCACATTCCGCAACTAGAGCTATATCCTGCTTGAATTCCTTCAAAACAATAATTTCGAAACCATAACTCAGGGTTTCACTAGGCCGTTTTATATGGAGGTGGATTCAGCAATAAGGATCAAATTGACTTGCTTTAAATTCTCCACTTATGGCCGGCAGAACAGGATTGGAATTTTTTATTATTTCGAATATGTCAACTGAGTTGGATGGTTCTTGTGACACCAGACTAGGGCTCTGGGTTGGCTAGGGATGTTGTTTTTTGCGACAGCGGAGAGGTGTTTTATATGGAAGCTAGTTCAAAACATGAACCCATGAGGACTGTTGTTCGTGTGAAGGGTTCCTGTTATAAATAAACCAAAGATTCCAATTTTCAGCCCGATCAGTTAAAAGTAAGTGGTTTCTATGGCGTTAGAAAATAAAATCGGCGAAATCCTGCATAGATATTGATCATTTTCAGTCCCAAATTTCCTGCAGCTATAGGCTACATCTGTACCAACAAGATTCAGTCATGTAGCTCAATTATTGTAGATTCTAACGTGATTACAGCAGAGGACGAACAGTTGTGCATGACTAACACAGTACAACACATTTTGGGACTAAATTCTCAGAATTCGACGTGGAAGGAGCCCCAAAAAAAAACTTCTGCATCATTCGTTTATTTAATGGCCATACGATTTGTTTTGCTCAAGGTAGATTTTTAGCACTTTTTCTATACTTTAACACGGTTATATCTCGGTATACCGTACGGAATATCTCTTTTGTGTCTGAAGCAAGGTTGTAGATATTGATTAGGAGAAAAAATGCGGAACAAATCTACCCTTGAAAATCGCAAAAATACCAATACTTACTCCGTCACAGTCAATTAAAGAGAGAAAGGGGAAGTGGAATTTTTTATTGATGTGAGTTTTTGCGTTGGCTACCTGTAAATAATGTATTTTCTACAGAGTCTCCACACACTTATGAGTCCTAATTTTTTGGAAAGTTTTGAAAAAATAACCCACACGTGTTTGAACAAGTTCATAAATGATGATAAGCACTTATCAGTAAAATATTGAAAAATGCGTAGTATTTATAGGTGATCATTGATCGATTTTTGTCATTCAACAAGTGCCGACAAACGCAAAGTAAAATTTTTACATTTTAAATTATAAATTATAATTTAGAGTCACACTTATTATTTAAAAAAACCAGAAAAGCATTCAAAACTGCAATATGGAAAATATGAAGTGCCCAAAATTGGATGATTTTTGCTACGTTTGTGTTCATATCATCCAAAAAATGGGCAATCAGGATCGAAAAAACTTGTTTACTGAGTAATTCAAAACAGCGTATTGTCATTATTTTGATGAAACAGTTTTAAATGGTGCAAATTTTACGCCGAACACAGTGTGAAAAAATTGTTATGACACCCTTATAATTTGGATACATGGAAAAGGTGTACAGTGTGTACATATAAAAATCTTATATTTTCTGTGTCAGAATAGTAATACAGCTGAAACGGAATTTTTATTTTCATGCAAGATAAAGTTTATAAAGAAGAAAAACAAAATCCACCTTGAGCAAAAAAATTCGTATGGCCATCAAATTATCTATTGAGCCAACTTGACTAAACCAAATATATATCGTTCTCTTCTTTCCAAATGCGTTTAGGGATTCAAAATCGGTTTTAGGTTTAGGTTAGGGTGGCAGCCGTATTTTTTTACAAGCTCACATAGACCAGTTTAGGTCCCTAGTGTTAGCACGGGCTGAAATGCCCCTCATCGAAACCAACCCTTGTTTCACTCGGAAAAATAGTATCGCTTCATTTGCTTCTCAACTTGAGTTTATTTTGTCGCACTGTGTAATTATTAATCGTCGTAAAATTCAAAGACGATAATATACGTAGGATTCCTCTTTGTTCACTATCCCGATCGAGTCCAAAGTATTTACTTTCCTCTTCTATTACACGGACTTGACAGTATATGTATGTTCGATTTTACTAACAAAGGGTAGTGTAACCCTATACTCGGTATGGCGTAATTGGTGAGAAATGCTTTACATGGGCCTTAAAAGATTCTGAATATTAGTGGGCCCCTTGAAAAATGTGTCATGAGTTTTTGTCCAACAGCTAATTCTGACTTTGTGATATCGCTTAACGATATTTGACAATATTGTTGCTAAGAATATGCTGAACAATACTTGTTAACATTTTATTGCAAAAAAATTTGTCCTGCTCTTTTTTTTTGAAAAAGTGAAGGCAAAATATATTTTTTTTTTCACTTTTTTTTTAGCAATACTCGTACTTACAGGAACTGTTAATTTTTCACTTACAATATTTGGAAAAATTTTAGCCATGGTAAATATGATTAAAGGTAATTGTTGGCCCCATTTTAAAAAATTTAAAAAAAAACCCTGAAAATTGGGATGAAATGTTCTGCAAAAAAGTTGGCCAAAAAATTTCACTTCATATCAGATCACACCGAAGTCCAAAACTTACCACAAACACTAAAAATAGTCAAATTACAGTAAAACCCCTCTGTACTGGCATATATGTATATTGCTTCGACCGCTGGGGCGTATGAATAACATTGCTGAACGAATATTCCAAAAGGGTGTTTTTGACAGGCAAAAATTTCTGCAAAACACTGCAGGTAAAATTGTATACAAAGGGATTTTAAAATTCATGTGTGAAGAAACAGAGGACAAATTTCCAAAATTCCCAGAACTGCCCTAGTATTTCGTCCATAACTTTTACAAATATTGAGTCCCCAAAAATCCAATAAAATTCATAGGTTAATATTAAACATTCTGACCCAGATGCGACCCAGTTTTCAATATCGTTGGTCCGAGAAAAATGTCATGTGTAAATTTTCACAAAATAAGGTTTCAAATAGAAATAAATTAATATCATGAGAATGCCTCATTCCCCCGATGTACAGAATACTATTTTTTTAGAATACACTTTTTTCGTTCTAAAATACACTTATTTCTGCAGGTCTGGAACAAAGTTGGCAGTTTTAGTAATATTTCGCCCACTAAAACCCCAAAAGGTGTATCCTAAAAGCAAATGAATTTAATCATTATTCTAATTAATTTTAATTATGTTTGTGCATATGTCTGGGAAAAAACCTTCCCCCCTGTATACATTTTGTTACCATTTGAGACTATTAAATGCCCCAAAAGTGTTCCACAAAAATGAAAGTAGGATCTCTATCTATGATTTCTCATATATTTTAATTATTTTACTCTGTAAATTTAAAAATTTTAACCGCGTGTGTGTTTTTATACCCTACACCACACTGTGGTACAGGGTATTATAAGTTTGTTTCACGGCAGATGTTTGTAACACCTTAAAATAACACAGCTAGACCCACCTTAAATTATACCGATCGACTTTGTTTGTTTCACGGCAGATGTTTGTAACACCTTAAAATAACACAGCTAGACCCACCTTAAAGTATACCGATCGACTCAGAATCACTAGCTGAGTCGATTTAACGATGTCCGTCCGTCCGTCCGTCCGTCTGTCCATGTAAAGTTGTTCGTCGACTACAGGTCGCAAATTCACTCCGATCGTTCTGAAATTTTGCAGTTTAGAGTATTTCGCGGCTGTTAAGATCGCTATTGAATTTGGTTGAAATCGGTTCAGATTTAGATATAGCTCCCATATATATCTTTCGTCCGATTTGGCCCTTTAGTCGTATAGAAGCTGTATTTTACATCCAATCGTTTTGAAATTTAGAATGGTAGAGTTTCTTGATCCATGAACCAACATTGCCGAATTTGAAGAAAATCGGTTAAGATTTAGCTATAGCTCCCATATATATGTTTCGTCCGATTTGGCCCTTTAGTCCTATAGAAGCTGTATTTTACATCCGATAGTTTTGAAATTAAGAATGGTAGAGTTTATTGATCCATGAACCAACATTGCCGAATTTGAAGAAAATCGGTTAAGATTTAGGTATAGCTCCCATATATATGTTTCGTCCGATTTGGCCATTTAGTCCTATAAAAGCTGTATTTTACATCCAATCATTTTGAAATTTAGAATGGTAGAGTTTCTTGATCCATGAACCAACACTACCGAATTTGAAGAAAATCGGTGAAGACTTAGCTATAGCTCCCATATATATGTTTCGTCCGATTTGGCCCTTTAGTTCTATAGAAGCTGTATTTTACATCCAATCGTTTTGAAATTTTGAATGGTAGAGTTTATTGATCCATTAACCAACACTACCGAATTTGAAGAAAATCGGTTAAGATTTAGCTATAGCTCCCATATACATGTTTCGTCCGATTTGGCCCTTTAGTCCTGTAGAAGCTGTATTTTACATCCAATCATTTTGAAATTTAGAATGGTAGAGTTTCTTGATCCATGAACCAACACTGCCGAATTTGGAGAAATTCGGTTAAGAATTAGCTATAGCTCCCATATATATGTTTCGTCCGATTTGGCCCTTTAGTTCTATAGAAGCTATATTTTACATCCAATCGTTTTTAAATTTAGAATGGTAGAGTTTATTGATTCATGAACCAACATTGCCGAATTTGAAGAAAATCGGTAAAGATTTAGCTATAGCTCCCATATATATGTTTCATCCGATTTGGCTCTTTAGATCCAATCGTTTTTATACTCTACACCACACTGTGGTACAGGGTACGAGTATTATTTAAGTATAAAATGTCCCAAAAGTAAATTTATGTAAACAATTTATACATGAATTACAAAATTTATATATCAGAGTTATTCAATATTACGAGAGTGGTGTAGGGTATTATATAGTCGGCACCGCCCGACTTTAGCCTTTCCTTACTGGTTTTAATTATATTTGTGCATATGTCTGGGAAAAAACCTTCCCCCCTGTATACATTTTGTTAGCATTTGAGACCATTAAATCCCCCAAAAGTGTACCACAAATATTAAAGTAGCACTTCTGTTTATGATTTCTCATATATTTTAATTATTTTACTCTGTAAATTTAAAAATTGTAACCGTGTGTGTGTTTTTTAAATCTATGTCACATCTTGGCTATATTAATATGCATAGAGGTTAATCTTCAAATATTTATAATTTCATTTTCATTTCACAATTATGCATTGTAAAACGTTTGTATGTGTGTGTGTCCGTGCGTTTTTGCTTAATTATAATTGCATGTTAAACATTTCGTTTTTAAGCAAATCCATCAGCACATACCAAACCCACACAAGAAATGTACGCGAGACAATCTGACCAAAAAGTGGCCAGAAAATGCTGCGGCAAGCATTCGAAAAGTGGAAACATAATGAACTGCCGCAGCCGCCACCACTACCACCGCCGGTAGCATCGCCGTTCCTACACACAGAAGGCGTCAAAAAGCGATCATGCAACATCACACAATTAACTTAACAAATTCATACGTTTAATGTTGGCGAATTATACGTGAATTGTGCTCTAAATCCTAAAGATATTTTACAGAAACACTGAAGAATTGATAAAAAAAAATTAAATGATTTTCTGTTTACAAATTAGCAGAAACGAAAAAAAAGCATTTCCCATTTTGTGGACATGAAAATGTTACTCAACACCTCCGACGTCGTTGATGTTTCCAGTCCAGTGAATATTTCATTTTTTTGTCAAATTGAAACTGACATTTGAGCTAATGATTGCACAAAATTTAATGTGGAAATTAATTACATTTAAAATGAGATGAAAGTCTGTCTTGTCACGCGAATCTACTTAAGGAGATCGCGGCTGTTGAGGAAATCTATCATTAAATACTTATTACAATTTTGATTGAAATGGGTAATTAAGCAATTGAACATTTACTTTGTTCCCGTTTACATCGGTTATTTACTTACTTACATTGTTTGGAGGGAAATAAACGATTATTTCTTTACACAATCGAATAATTGCCCAGCAAACATTTTGAGAGCAGAACTATATAACATAGAACCCATTGGAGACTTTAAGAAGAAAGTTGATGTATTTTTAAAAGAAAAGAGGATAAAAAGAAAAGCAACTAGCGAAATCGAAAGGAACCCTTATATGGGAGCCGTATCACATCTTGGACGGAGCGGATATAGCTTCAGAAAAATCTGTTAAATAATATTTTCTCCTTCTGTTCGATTTTTGCACTTAAACAGTGAAATTATGCTTAAAAAAGTCAAAGCAATTTGCTCTGTGTACTCGTATCTGCCATTAAAAATACTTTATTTGTTTTGCATAATAAATAAAACTTTAAAATTTCCCTTCATAATTATTAATTAGCTAATTCATTCCACTGTTTTATTTCTTAATACATTTATAAGGCGTTTGTATTTAGTCGCGTTCTGCTTCGTCCGCCATGGCAAGTCACGACTGCATATTAAGCGCAAAAACTTTTTAATGCTATTCCCATAAATTCTAATTAGAATGCAATGATTTGTCAGTAACAAAATATAAATTATTCAATTAACGAATGACATTTCAGACATTTTGTTGTATGTTTTTGTTGTTTGCTGGCAACCATATTTAAAATGTAAATCCTTTTTAGGGTCAATAGAGAAATGTCACAGACAGAGAGTTTAGTGAAAAAGTCAAAAACGTAATTATAATAGAAAGTCTGGGCTCTCAAAATATATTTGATGGTAGAAAATATTTTAAGTTTGCAAATAGAAAATGTATTTTAGTGACAGGGAAATACTTATTTGAAAACAATTTTTAAAAGTCAAAATTTCCCGAAATCGTTAAAAAAAATGTTCTCGAATTTTTAATGGAACTGCTATTCACCGGGGTTCACTTTATGTGGCCTTGAGGAGATAACCACACGGTAAACTGAAAAAAATATTGAGAAAATAAAATAATTATCATAAAAAGAATTAAATTACTCAAAAAAAAAAAAACAAAAATGTACTTCAATTGTAATTTTTTAAAATTAAATCTAAAAATAATAAAATAAAATTACAATTTAAATAATCTTACTAACAACTATTTATGAAAGTCGTTGTCCTGTCCGACTCTGTTGAAATGTATTGGCTCTGATATTTTATTCAAGAATTCAAATCAAAAAATACCAAAATTGTAAGTTATTGTAAAGTATCGTCAAAATTGGAATCCTCTAGCAAAATTGGCCAAAAATTTCAATTTTCTAAAAAAATTTTATCAATTGCCTTCTTTTAGAAATATTCGTCAAAATTTATTTGGCAATGCGGCCAAAATTGGAACTTTCTACGAAATTGATTTTTTTGAAATTATCTCCGTACTGCATTTTTCTTCAATATTTCCTCAAAATTTAATATTTCTCTAAAACGCACGCAAATTGCATTTTTCTTAAAAAAATCCTCAAATAACAATGGTAATAGAATAATTGATTAAAACTTAATTCTTATAGAAAATTTTGTCAAAATAAAGCATTTTATAGAAAAATTCCAAAAAATTACATATTTATAAAAAATTCTGTCAAAATTACATTTTTCCACAAAATGTTACCAAAACTTAATTTTTTTCTTAAAAATTTCCTCAAAATTTTATTGGAAAATCCGTTAAAATAGAGCATTTTTGAAAAATAAAGTTTCCACAAAATTTAATTTTCTTCTCAAAAATGTCCTCAAAATTTAACCTTTATTGAAAAATCTGTCAAAATAGAGCATTTTTCCTAAAAAGGCCGTCGAAATTACATATTTTAACAGAATTCCATCTAAATTGCATTATTAACCAAAATTCCCCCAAAATGGCATATTTTTACAAAAATTAATCAAACCAAAATTCCCCCAAAATTGCATAGTTTTAAAAAAAATAGTCAAATCTGTGTTTTATAGAAAAATGCTTTAAAACCGAATTTTTATAGAAAATTCTGTCAAAATAGCATTTTTTTAGTAAATATCCCCAAAATTAAGTTTTCTTAAAAATAACCTCAAATTACATGTTTATACAAAAATAGCGCGTTTCTGTAGAAAATTTCTTTCAAATCACATGTTCCAACAAAATTAATCTAAAATGCGCAGTTGCGTTTTATGGAAAATTTCACAAAACTGAATTTGTATGGAAAATTCTGTAAAATTGAATTTTTCTTAAAAATTGCATGGTTATAGAAAAATTCATCAAAATAGTACATTTGGTAAAAATGCATTTTTCTAAAAAGTCTGAATTAATTTTGAATTTTTTTTTTTAAAAAATTCTTAAAAATGTCCATAGAACTGCATGTTTATAGAAAAATTCATCAAAATTGCATTTTTATAGAAAATGCTGTCGATATGTCACAACTGTATTTTTATAGAAAACTCTGTCAAAATAGCACTTGTGTAGCAAATTTTCTCAAAGTTGATTTTTCCTTAAAAATGTCCTCAAAATTGCATGTTTATAAAAAAAATTATACAAATTGAATGATTATAAAAAATCGAAAATTCATATTTATTGAAAATGATGTCAGAGTAAAATAACATTTTTCTAGAAAACTTCTTCGAAAGATCATTTTTCTAGAAAATTTCTTATTTCAACAAAAATCCATCTAAATTATATTTCCCCAAAATTTCATTTTTATAGAAAATTTTATTATAAAATGCACTTTTATAGGAATTTCGATCAAAATTATATTTTATAAAATATTTCATAAAAATTTTATTTTTATAGAAAATATCATAAAAATTGATTTTTATGATATTTTCATTTCACAAAATGTCATTAAATTGTTCTCAAAATTGCATTTTTACAGAAAATTTTATCAAAATTTAATTTTTATAGAAAATTTTCTCAAATTGCATTTTTTACAAAAAATAAAATACAGTTTTAATAGAAAAACTCATCAAGTTTTTCTGCAAAAATTCTGTCACAATATATATTTTTTCTAGAAAATTTCATTACAATTGCACTTTTATAGGAATTTCGATCAAAATTTACTTTTATAAAATATTTCATTAAAATTGATTTTTCATAAAAAATCTCATAAAAATTGAATTTTATAGAAAAATTCATAAATTTTTATCGAAAATTCTACCAAAATAGCGTTTTTTTTTGATAATTTCTACAAAATTTAGTTTTGTTAGAAAATTTTATAGAAATTGTATTTTTCTTAAAAAATGTCGCCCAAATTGAAAATGATGTCAGAGCAAAATAACATTTTTCTAGAAAGTTTCTTCGAAAGTAGATTTTTCTATAAAATTTCGTAGAAATTAGTCATTTCAACAAAATTCCATCTAAATTATTTCACTAAAATGTTCTCAAAATTGCATTTTTACAGAAAATTTTATCAAAATTTAATTTTTATAGAAAATTTTCTCAGATTGCATTTTTTACAGAAAATAAAATACAGTTTTAATAAAAAAACTCATCAAGTTTTTGCAGAAAATTCTGTCACAATATATATTTTTTCTAGAAAATTTCATTACAATTGCACTTTTATAGGAATTTCGATCAAAATTTACTTTTATAAAATATTTCATTAAAATTGATTTTTCATAAAAAATCTCATAAAAATTGAATTTTATAGAACAAATTTTATCTAAAAAAATTTTTTTAATTAATACATGACCTCAAGCCTAACCATCAACAATTTCATTAAATAAAAAGGTCAACAATAAATAAAATTAACAAAATTTTGTTTTGTTAGAAAAATTTATAGAAATTGTATTTTTCTTAAAAAAAGTCGCCCAAATTGAAAATGATGTCAGAGCAAAATAACATTTTTCTAGAAAGTTTCTTCGAAAGTAGATTTTTCTATAAAATTTCGTAGAATTTAGTCATTTCAACAAAATTCCATCTAAATTATTTCACTAAAATGTTCTCAAAATTGCATTTTTACAGAAAATTTTATCAAAATTTAATTTTTATAGAAAATTTTTTCAAATTGCATTTTTTACAGAAAATATAATACAGTTTTAATAGAAAAACTCATCAAGTTTTTGTGGAAAATGCTGTCACAATATATATTTTTTCTAGAAAATGTCATTACAATTGCACTTTTATAGGAATTTCGATCAAAAATTTACTTTTATAAAATATTTCATCAAAATTGATTTTTTATAAAAAATCTCATAAAAATTGAATTTTATAGAAAAATTCATAAATTTTTATCAAAAATTCTACCAAAATAGCGTTTTTTTTTGATAATTTCTACAAAATTTAGTTTTGTTAGAAAATTTTATAGAAATTGTATTTTTCTTAAAAAATGTCGCCCAAATTGAAAATGATGTCAGAGCAAAATAACATTTTTCTAGAAAGTTTCTTCGAAAGTAGATTTTTCTATAAAATTTCGTAGAAATTAGTCATTTCAACAAAATTCCATCTAAATTATTTCACTAAAATGTTCTCAAAATTGCATTTTTACAGAAAATTTTATCAAAATTTAATTTTTATAGAAAATTTTCTCAGATTGCATTTTTTACAGAAAATAAAATACAGTTTTAATAAAAAAACTCATCAAGTTTTTGCAGAAAATTCTGTCACAATATATATTTTTTCTAGAAAATTTTATTACAATTGCACTTTTATAGGAATTTCGATCAAAATTTACTTTTATAAAATATTTCATTAAAATTGATTTTTCATAAAAAATCTCATAAAAATTGAATTTTATAGAAAAAATTTTATCAAAAAGATTTTTTTAATTAATACATGACCTCAAGCCTAACCATCAACAATTTCATTAAATAAAAAGGTCAACAATAAATAAAATTAACAAAATTTTGTTTTGTTAGAAAATTTTATCGAAATTGTATTTTTCAAAAAAATGTCGCCCAAATTGAAAATGTTGTCAGAGCAAAATAAAATTTTTCTAGAAAGTTTCTTCGAAAGTAGATTTTTCTATAAAATTTCGTAGAAATTAGTCATTTCAACAAAATTCCATCTAAATTATTTCGCTAAAATGTTCTCAAAATTGCATTTTTACAGAAAATTTTATCAAAATTCAATTTTTATAGAAAATTTTCTCAAAATTTAATATTTAAAGAAAATTTTCTCAAATTGCATTTTTTACAGAAAATAAAATACAGTTTTAATAGAAAAACTCATCAAGTTTTTGTGGAAAAATTCTGTCACAATATATATATATTTTCTAGATGATTTCATTAGAATTGCACTTTTATAGGAATTTCGATCAAAATTTACTTTTATAAAATAGTTCATCAAAATTGATTTTTTATAAAAAATCTCATAAAAATTGAATTTTATAGAAAAATTCATAAATTTTTATTGAAAATTCTACCAAAATAGTTCTTTTTTGATAATTTCTAAAAAATTTTGTTTTGTTGGAAAATGTCATCGAAGTTGTATTTTTCTAAAAAATTTCGCCAAATTGAAAATGATGTCAGAGCAAAATAACATTTTTCTAGAAAGTTTCTTCGAAAGTCTATGAAATTTCGTAGAAATTGCTTATTTCAATGAAATTCCGTCTAAATTATATTATTCACCAAAATGTTCTCCAAATTGCATTTTTATAGAAAATTTTATCAACATTACATTTTACAGAAAATGCCATGTGCTTTTGTTGAAAAATTCTGTCAAAATATAATTTTTCTAGAAAATTTCGTTGAAGTTGAGTTTTTCTACAAAATTTCCTCAAAATTTCATTTTTATAGAATATTTCATTAATATTGCAGTTTTATACGGATTTTGATCAAAATTTATTTTTATAAAATATTTCATCAAAATTGCAGTTTTATAGCGAGTGATAAAAATTTATTTTAAAAAAATTCATCAATTTTTACCGAAAATTGTACCAAATAGCGTTTTTTTTTTTGGAAAACTTCTACAAAATTTTGTTTTGTTAGAAAATTTTATTTAAATTGTATTTTTCTACAAATGGTAGCCCAAACTGCAATATTCCAAAAAATTTCGTTGAAATAAAATGTTTCTAATATATTAAGTGAAATTTTCACATAAACCTTTAATCCGGCCATTGGCCTTCAGTCTGTCCATGGACCTTTAATCCGGTCGACTTTGTCTCCATAGAAGACTTTGTTTCCACAGATGACTTTGTCTCCAAAGACGACTTTGTCTTTAAAGATGACTTGTCTTTAAAGACGACTTTGTCTTCAAAGACGACTGGACAATTATTATAAGAAATAAATATCGAAGAAATTTTATAGCAAAATTTAATCACTGAAATTTAATATTGTAGAAAAAATTAATTTCGACGAAGTTTTGTAGAAAAAGTGGGACAAATTATAAAATTATTATAAAATTATCATATAAAAATTTAGTTTCATGAAGTTTTCCAGAAAAATGCAATTATCACAAAAAAACTATAAAATTTTTATTTATATTTTTTTTTAGTTTATTTTTCTACAACATTTTTGAAAATTTCATCGAAATTGCATTTTTCGGCAAAATTTTGTTGAAATTGCATTTTTCAAGAAAAATCGTTGAATTTATTTTATTTCTCTAGAAAATTTTGTTTCTTGAAATTAAATTTATTCTCCAAAGACGACATACTTCCATAGACGACTTTGTCTCCAAAGACGACTTAGTTCCAAAGACGACTTTGTCTCCAAAGACGACTGGGCAATTATTATAATAAATAAATGTCTGAACGTTTATAGCGAAAATTAATACTGTAGAAAAATGTAATTTCGACAGAGTTTTGTTGAAAAATTCGGAGTTATCATATAAAAATTCAATTTGATGAAGTTTTCTAGAAAAATTTAATTATGACAAAAAAACTATAAAAATTGATGATTATTTTTTTACAAAATTTTTTAAAATTTCGTCGAAATTACATTTTTTTGCAAAAGTTAGTTGAAATTGCATTTTTCAAGAAAAATCGTTGAATTTCTTTCATTTCTCTGAAAAAATTGTTGTTAAAATTGCATTTATCTAAAAAATTTCTTGAAACTAAATTAATTCTAGAAAATTTTGTTGAAATTTCAAAGGTCGATGAGCGGATTAAGATCCACTGAAGGGATTAAAAATAGATGAGTCATTTAAAGGACGATGACCCTAATTAAAGTTTAGTGACTTTATTAAAGGTGAAAAAAAATCCATTTCGATGAATTTTTCTATAAATATGCAATATCCACGAAATTTTCTAGAAATATAGAATTTTGACACGATTTCATAGAACAAAACGAAATTTTCAATACAAATCTATTTTCAACAAAATTTTCCAAAAAATCATTTTAGACAATTTTTAAAAAAAAATTTTAGAAATTTTTTTAAAATAAATACATTATACCGATTTTTTTGACAAAATTTTCTATAAAAGATTTAAAAAAAATTAAAACAAAGACGACTGGGAAATTATTATAAAAATAAATATCGAAGAAATTTAATAGCGGAATTTAATATTGTAGAAAAATAAAATTTCGACAAAGATTTGTAGAAAAATTCGAAGAAATTATCATATAAAAATTAAATTTGATGTACATTTCTAGAAAACTGCAATTATAACAAAAAAAGAACTATAAAATGCAATTTAGACGAAATTTTCTTAAAAAATTAAAATGCATTTTAATTCAATTATAAATTCAATTTATAGAAATGCAATTTCTGCGAAATTGTCATATGCACTTTGAAGAAGCTTTCTAGAAACACTAGAATTTCGACAAACTTTAAATTTTAATACAATTTTGAAGAAATATTCTTAAAGAAAAACAATTTTGACAACGTTTTTATAAAAAAGAAATTTCAACAATATATTCTTTAAAAAAGCAATTTCGATTAAAGTTTGTATAACAATAAAATTTTTATCGCAATTTTGTATAAAATTTTTTTCTAAATTTATAAAAATGTAATTTCGACGATATATCTAATCTATAAAAAGAAATTTCGACTAAAGTTTGTACAACAATGCAATTTTATCGCAATTTGGTATAAACATTAAATTTCAACTACATTTTTCAAATTTTTCTATAAAAAGCTAATTTTCAAAAAATAATACAATTTTGATGCACGATAAAGTGAAGAGGACGGTCTCAGTGTTGGACTCTAGTAAAGGGGAAGGTCTAAGTTATCAATTCTAGGAATGAGGAAGACCTCAGCGATCGATTCTATTAATGAGATACATCTCAGCGATCGTATCAAGAAAATGCGGAAGACCTCCGAGGTGGGCTCTACAATAGATGAAATCCTCTGAGGTCGACTTTACTATAAAGGAAATCCTTAGAATTAGATCCTAGTATAGCTAAAGGTCTCTACTACAGTCTACAAAAGTGCAATACTTAAAGACATTAGTGGACGACTGCTTTATAGATAAAGGCCTTAGAGGTACATTCTAGTATATATTAAGAGCTCAAAGAACGACTCAGGTATCGGGTAAGACCTCAAACACAATTTATCATTTCTAATCTCATTGATTTCGTCATTTTATGATTTCATATGATTATTTATTTTCAAAACTAATTTGGCAATGAACTGTAGCTATTAAATAAACTGCGTTAACTAAACATTTTGCTAAATACAAATTACGCGATTAACTGTATTTTTGTTCAATTTAATATTAAATGAATTATTCCGTTTTGTTGTTGTTACTATTTGTTGCTCTTGTTGTTGTTGTTGCTGGTGCTGTTTAAGTAACAAATGAAATGCATTCAGGGGATTGCACTGCACCGCCGGCGCATTATAATGCACAAAGCATTCCATGCTGGTTTTCCGTCTGTCTCTCTATCGGTTAGATAGAAAGACAGACAGACAGACGGACGATTTGTTGCACTCAACAAATCACGGATCTAACGCTAAACAGTGTAAAATGGTTAATGTCGGTGGTGTAAAATGGCAACAACAACAAAAAACAAGATAAATAAATAACATTTTTATCACAAATTCTAAAGAGTCGTTTTTTCTCCATCCACATACGTTTTGTACTAAATATTTCCCCCATTGTGTGGCAAATTGTCATAGAGCTTTGATTAGTGTTGTTGCTAGTGTGTTGTTGTATTTAAATAGTATGAATTTAGTTACATTATCACAAGCAGCTTTATTATAACACCTCATACGATTATGACAAACAACGGCGATGACAACGACACCGAATGATACTTATTCGCGTAGTAATAATAATAATGATACGAGAAATGATAATACGAATAATAATAATAATGGTGGTATCTAATGATACTGTGGTAATGATGCAACAACAGCAGCAGCAGTAGCAGCAATGAGGACAAAAACACCAACAATAAAAGTGTGACAATTGTGTATTATTATTTTCAATGATAATGTTGGTGGTGGAGATGGTGCTGCTGCTGCTGCTGATGATGATGAGGTACTTGATGATATAGAGAACCCACATGGGATACACCATTTCAAAAGAAAAGTGAAAAATAATTAGTTCTAATTGAGAAAAATTCAAAAATTAAAATGCTTATTACAGAAGAAATTTTAATTGAGAAATACTCCCATTTCTGATCTACCATTTTTCCTATATTTTTATAATAAATTCCCTAAATTTATTTTTGTGGTACACTTTTTGGTACCTTATTTTTATCAAATTTTGCTTAACTACATATTATGGGTAAGCTATATCTTCAGAGATGTGCAGAATCATATGAAGTTAATCCCTATCACTACCATCCTTTAACAAAAGAGCTACTTTGATTTTTGTGGTACACTTTTACGTACTTAAGTGTCCTCAAATTAATACAAAATGTTCATCATAGCATAGATATTCTCGCAAGGATGTGCAGAATAGTAATATTAAATCAATTCACATGTGGATCTTCATGTAATTGTGTTCGAATTTTTAGAGCTGGCTCCTACTAGTTATATTAAAAAATATTTTTGTGGTACAGTTTTAGGATTTTTGTATTCTTCGAATTCCTAAATTTATTTTTGTGGTACACTTTTTGGTACCTTATTTTTATCAAAATATACTAAAATACTTATTATGGGAAAGCTATATCGTCAAAGATGTACAGAATCATATTAAGTCAAACCTTGTCATTACCATCCTTCAAAAAAAGAGCTACTCAGATTTTTGTGGTATACTTTTGGGTACTTAAGTTCCCCCAAATTTGTACAAAATGTACATCGTAGGAAAGATATTATACTAAGGATGTGCAGAATAGTAAAATTAAATCAATTCATGTATAAGGTAGTTGTGCTTGAATTGATAGAGCCTGCTGCTACTAGTTATATTAAAAAATATTATTGTGGTAAACTTTTAGGATCTTTACATTCTTCGAATTGCAAAAAAATCTACATATATCACTAGAAACCTCTTTTCCCATTGATGTGCTGAATATTATTGCATTAAAATCTATATACTGAATATTTATAGAAATAATGAGTTTAGCTTCCGCACGACATTGGCAAATGTTTTCCCAACTCTAATGCAGGGCTTCCTTCACAACCCTTCAAGTCACACACACGGCTCCCCTCAAAGCCATATAAAAAATCTTAATGTCCCACCGCAATTTATTTTTCCTGCAAATGTTGTTGAAATTTAATTTTTTTTAGAAAATTTCATCGAAACTGCATTTCTCCAAAAAAAAATTACGTAATTGCATTTATTTCACAAAATTTCGCCGAAATCACATTTTTGTAAAATTTTTTGTTTTGTAATTCTTCGTTTTTAGTACTATAGAAATTTTTAATTTTTTTAAAAAAATCTCGAATAAACAATTCGATAGCCAATTTTTTCTAGAAAATTTTATGAAAATTGCAATTTTATAGAAAATGTTATCTTAATTAAATTTTTCTACAAAAATTCTTGGAATTGAATTTTTTGTTTAAAAAATTTCTTCAAATGACATTGGAATTAAATTTTTTTCACAAAATTTCGCCGAAATCACATTTTTCTAAAATTTTTGATTTTGTAATTCTTCGTTTTTATTACTTTAGAAATTTTTAATTTTTTTAAAAAAATCTCGAATAACCAATTCTACAGCACTTTTTCTAGAAAATTTTATGAAAATTGCTATTTTATATCAACTCTACAAAAATTCTTGAAATTAATTTTTTTTTTTGTTTCAGAAATTTTTTTTAAATTACGTTGGAATTGCATTTTTTTCACAAAATTTCGCCGAAATCACACTTTTCTACAATTTTTTATTTTGTAGTTCTTCGTTTTTATTACTTTAGAAATTTTTCATTTTTTAAAAAATCTCGAGTAATCAATTCTACATTATTTTTTCTAGAAAATGTTATGAAAGTTGCGATTCTATAGAAAATGTCATCTTAATAACATTTTTCTACAAAAATACTTTAAATTGATTTTTTTGTTTAAAAAAATTTCTTCTTGGAATTGTATTTTTTTACAAAATTTCGTTGAAATCACATTTTTCTAGAATTTTATTTATTTTGTTTTTCATCGTTTTTATTACTTTAAATTTTTTTATTTTTTTTAAAAAAACACTCGAATAAGAAATTCTAAAGTATCTTACTAGAAAATTTCAATTTCATAAAAAAATCACCTTAATTAAATTTTTCTACAAAAATCCTCCAAATTATATTTTTTGTTTAAAAAAATTTCTTAAAATTTGCAATTTTTCTAGAAATCTTCTTTTGTCGAAATAGAATTTTCAATTTCGAAGAAATTTCTAGAAATATGCACAGACAAATTTACAAATTTATGACACATTTTTCTATTAAAATTCGACTTCTATTAAACTTTTTATAAAAATTTAATTTAGCTAAATTTTTATAGAAAATTTCTAATTTTGGAAATTTTTTTTTTAATATGCAATATTGAATTTCGACATAATTTTCTAAAAAAAAAACAAATTTTCAATAAAAAAAAATTTAAAAAAAGATTAATTTTGTCGATTTTTTAGAAACATTATATTTTAGCAATTTTTTTAAATAAAGATTTTTGACAAAATTTTCAATAAAAAATCGATTTTTATTCAACTTTTTATAAAAATTTAATTTTCTATAAAAATTAAATTTCCAATAAAAATGTATTTTCTACAAATTTACAAATTTTTTTAAGAATTTTGATAGAAAAATGCAATTTTTAATGATTTTTTTATAAAAATTCAATCTTGACAAAGTTTAAAAAAATTTACAAAATTTTCTATTTCTGTTAAATATTTATAAAAATGACATTTTTGAAGAATTTTCCAAGAAAATATTAATTTAGGAAAGATTCGGACATTTTTTTTTAAATTTTTGTCAAAATTTCTTTAAGGAAATTATATTTTTAAGTTTTATAGAAAAATTCAATTTTCAACATTTTCTTTTAAGAAAAATTCAATTTGACTAGATATAAAAATCTAAGAAGTTGACAGCATTTTTTTAAATAAATTTTTTTGTCAATTTTCTATAACAAATCGATGTCTATTAAACTTTTTATAAAACTTAAATTTTGCTGACATTTCTATAAAAATACAGATACAAAGAAAAAAAACTAAATTTCCAATAAAAATGTATTTTCGACAAAAAATTTTTTTTAAGAACTCAAATTTGACGAAAATTTCCTGAAAAAAAATATTTTTTAAGAATTTTTATAGAAAAAATCATTATTCAAAAAAATTGTTTTACAAAAATAAAATTTTGACGAAATTTTTAAAAAAGACGAATTTATAAAATTAGATTTCTGATATTTTTTTTTTAAATTTAATTTTGAAGAAATTTGCAAGAACATTTCTTTAACATTTATGATTTCCTATAAAAGTACAATTCCGTCAATTTTAAAAGATAAATTATGAAATTAAATTTTTTAGAAAATTTTCATAAAATTACATTTTCTATGAAATTGTAAATAAATTTGCAATTTCTTTGAATTTTTCAATAAAATGCAATTTGTATGAAATTTCCAATAATAATTAAGAAGTTAAAGCTGTTCTGCAATAGATTTACAAAAATATTTTTGTTTTGAAATTTAAAAAAATTGTAGCATTTTTTTAAATAAATTTTTTTGTCAATTTTCTATAACAAATCGATGTCTATTAAACTTTTTATAAAACATAAATTTTGCTGACATTTCTATAAAAATACAGATTCAAAGAAAAAAAACTAAATTTCCAATAAAAATGTATTTTCGACAACAAATTTTTTAAGAACTCAAATTTGACGAAAATTTCCTGAAAAAAATTATTTTTTAAGAATTTTTATAGAAAAATTCATTATTCAAAAAAATTGTTTTACAAAAATTAAATTTTGACGACATTTTTAAAAAAGACGAATTTATAAAATTAGATTTCTGATATTTTTTTTTTAATTTAATTTTGAAGAAATTTGCAAGAACATTTCTTTAACATTTATGATTTGCTATAAAAGTACAATTCTGTCAATTTTAAAAGATAAATTGTGAAATTAAATTTTTTAGAAAATTTTCATAAAATTACATTTTCTATGAAATTGTAAATAAATTTGCAATTTCTTTAAATTTTTCAATAAAATGCAATTTGTATGAAATTTTCAATAATAATTAAGAAGTTAAAGCTATTCTGCAATGGATTTACAAAAATATTTTTGTTCTGAAATTTAAAAAACATGTAGTTTAAAAATGTTCGCCATTTGTGTTGTCCGATATTGCATAAATCATTAGAATTTCGTAAATTTCTCAGGTCATAATTTACTTGAAAAAAAAAACGAAATTCTCAATAAAAACCAATTTTAGAAAAATTTTCAAAAAAAAAATCAATTTTGGCGATATATAAAAATTCGATTTCTATTGAACTTTTTATAAAAATTCGATTTCTATTAAACTTTTTATAAAAATTTAAATTTGCTGAAATTTTTTTAAAAAAATCCATTTTGACGAAATTTTCTTTAATAAATTTAGTTTTTAAGAATTTTTATAAAAAACTGTAATTTTCAAACAATATCTTTAGAAAAATCCAATGTGACGAAATTTAAAAACAACTGTAGACATCGTTTCTAGAAAAATTCTAAAAAAATACATTTTGGGGTTTTGTTTTTAAATGCAGACATATGAAAACATTTCTATACAAATTCGATTTCTATTAAACTTTTTATAAAAATTAAATTTTGCTGACATTTTCTATAAAAATACATATTAGAAAAAAAAACAAATATCCAACAATAATGTGTTTTCGACAAAAAATTTTTTAATAAACCAATTTTGACGAAACTTTCCTTAAAAACACTTTCCTCAAAGAATATTTCAAATTCAATTATTGTAATTTTTTTAAAAGAATTAAATTTTTCATGAAATCTGCAAGAAAATTATAATAGAATATTGTAAGACAAAATTATTTATTTTATTTATTTATTTATATGAATTACAATACAAAGTAAATTTATTGCCAAGTAAAGTAATTGGTTGCCAAGTAAATTTATATTCTAATTTTAAGGTCCAGGGAAATGCCGAGTTACAAAGACCATATGGCTAAATGTTTGCAGCGACAGACCAGAGCCTCTGGTGGGAATCGAACCCACGACCCCCAAACTCATAGGCGAGTACGCTACCAACTCACCTACTGGGGCGCTCTTAAGACAAAATTATAAAATTGCAATTTGTGAAAATTTCCATAAAATTAAATTTTCTATGATATTTTCAATAAACTTGCGATTTCTATGAATTTGAAAATTCAAGATTCAATTTCAACGAAAATAAAGACGTTATAGCTATTCTGCAATGCATTTAACAAGAATATATTTGTTTTGAAATTAAAAAAAAATAAACTTAAAAAACTTATATTTTAAAATTGTTTAAATTTTTTTTGTAAAATAATCAATTTTGTAGTCAAAAATTGAGTAAATTCCATTAGAATAAAATAATTTATTATTTTTTCGTAAGACATTCTTAAGTCATTTTCAAAAGTCAAAATCCCTATAAAAGTTACTAATTAAAATATTTTAAATATAACATTCCCAAAAAAAATTGTACTATATCAATTTTTTAAAAGCAATTTTCTTGCTTTTCCAATTGCACACATTAACATTTTGTTGTTATTGAAAAGTATTTACAAATAAACTGAATGAATTGTTTAGTTTTTCTATATCAATATAAATGTTGATTTTAAACCCTAGTTAGGATCTATTTAGATTACTAATACGATCCACTGTACATAAATACGAATTTAGGGTTTGAAATAGTAAACTAATTGATATAGAAAAACTGTTAGATACATTAATTTTGTGCTTAATTCTTTTTTTCGAATATAAATAACTATGGAACTTGGAAAAAATCTCGACAAGATTTGTGGTCCACTGTTCATCTAACAGAGAAACATTTCGAAAAAACGCCTGTTATCTCAAGAGTTTAATAATATTCTATTTTCTAATAAATTTTTATAAAATTTTTCTTAATCCAATTTTCCGGCTTTTCTTACTTGCACACATCAACACTTTGTCCATATTTTCGAAAAGTATTAAAAAATAAATTAAATGTTTTTTTTTTTTTTCATAAGTTTGTTTTAAATTAAATGTATTTTTTGATTTTTCTATATCAATTTATTTGGTAATTTTAAACGCTATTTAATATCTATTCATATTACTTATGCGATCCACTGTACATACATATGAATTTAAGGTTTGAACTAGTACAATAATTGATATAGAAAAACTGTTAGATACATGAACTTTGTTTTTAATTCTTCTTTCTGAATATAACTAACTTTGGTATGAGTGCAATCAAAACTTGGAAATATCTCCACATAATCTGTTGAATACGTTCAGATTATTACGGAAAAGGGTGGCATCAATCAATCAGTCTGGCCTCGGCTCAGTGATAGGTTTTGAATTAATCAGTAACGAAATTAGATCAGTTATGGGTTCTGATTGAACCAGTTGGTGAACTACATAAATTTTCAAAATCTGCTGATTGATTACAAAAGTATTTTTTTATATTTAAATTTTCCATTCCTTTGTAAATTCCCATATTTTTTTCGAAATGGTGTAAAGTCGCGTGTGCGATTGTCTGTTTTACACTGAGATTATTTGATTAGATGATCATTTGTTGACTCGTTTAAATGGTTAAGCTAATGTTGTTTATATTCCTCGGGTTGGCGTTGCTGCACTGAGCGATGATCTCTTGGGATTTTTGTACATTTTTAGATATCATTTGATTGTTTGCCACCACATTATAATAAAAATAGTAATAATAATTTCTGTGTGAGCGTTTTGTTGTTGCTTATGTTGTTGTTCATTCATTCATTATTTTTTGTTCATATGTGTTCTGCGTTCTGTATTTAATGTTGAACAATTTAATGTTTACAATTAAGTGTAATAATAATGATTCCCCCTCATTCGGTTGTTGTTTTCTTCTATTTTTTTCTCTCGACATTGGCACCCTACTGCACTGAGGCGAGCATATGAAGGCCACAGTGGTGTTGCCGAATGCAATTAATGATAGACCGGGATTTATGAGGGTGTTGGGAGCGTTTAAACAAAAAGAGGGTCACTGAATGTGGCAACGAAAAATTAATGCATATATTTTATACCTTTTAAATGAAGAAATAATAAAAAAATATATGAAAGAAATATTTATTTTTGAAATCTATGTTTGGTTTTGTAATCGGAATTGGATTACTTGGAAGAATTTGTTCAACATTTTTTGGTGAATTGATCTTGCATGACTTTTGGGATACCCTGTGAATGTAGGTCCGAACGCTCTTGCTCTCAAGGATTCATATTTTAAATGACCACATAAATTTACTGAGGACCATTTGTCGTGCCGTCGGGAAAACATTTTTAGTTTTACTCATTTTGATTGCCGCCGGCATTTTTGCTAATCCTAGAATTCATATTTTAGCAACATTTTACAATGGGACACTTTACCAAAAATATTATGCAGATCAATTTAATACTTTTGTATCCAACCAAAACAATGGAAATAATAATAAAAACTACAGTCAGAGCACTTGGAGCCAACCATCAACAAGCTACGAATGCATTCACTGTACTCATTTTGCCATTCGCTTTGCTTATGGAGTAGTAATTCACGTTTGACCCATAGTGGCTCTTACTTAAGAGGATTGTATTGAGGAGAATTATTAAATTATTGGAAAATAAAAAACTTCGAACTGAAACATAAATGTTGTCTATAACATCTACAGTCAGAGCACTTGGAGTCAACCATTAACAAGTTAAGAAAGCATTCACTGCTGTTATTTTGTTTAGTAAGAAATAATTCTCATTTGATCGGTAGTAACTCTCATTTAAGAGGAAAGCCTTGACGAGAAGTAGTTGTGAAAATAGGAAAAAAATCAAAATCAAGTCAAAAAGCTAAGAGTTCATTCACTGATGCCGTATTATTAAACTCTTTTCCTATGGTGAAGTAGTTCACGTTTGACCCATAGCGGCTCTCACTTAAGAGGAGTGCTGTGAGGCAGGGATGGAAAATGAGATATCTCAAAAAGTACTTAAATGGTACTTTTTAAACTGAAAAGGTATTTTTTCATTTATAATATTAATGTAATGCAAATATAATAAAATTGATGAATTCTTAATGGGAAATATTTAAAGATATATATGACTTGATTATGCTCCATAACTATAAAAACTTATATAAATACACTTTCCACTTATAGCAATTCCCTAAAATCATATTATAGAGTTATGAAATTTTCAATGTTATTATATTCTGAAAGAAAACATAAACTAGCAAAAAATCTAATAACTTCTTTAAAAAGCATATTCTCTTGACATAAGTAAAGAAATTTAAAATAAACCAATTTTCAGAAAATTCGCCAATGAAAAATATGGCGACCAGAAGTTGGGCCCCAGAAAAAAACACTCAAAATTTGAAAAATAAGCCAAAAAAATTAATCAAACCCCCAAAAAAATGTTGTTTGACATGTTATAAGTTGGTTCCCATTTTCATTTCATTTATTCCGCCGAAAAATACATAATTTTCGTGAATATATTTTTTTAAAAGCTATAAAAATTTACATCGGTAGGAAACGTACGTGTTGTTTGGGTTTCAGGAAATTAATTAATACAAAATAGGTGTTTCTGTAAGGACATACATACATTGGATTTACATCTGATGAAAGAATAGATGGAGTAAAATGGTACTGAAACGGCCGTGGGGGTACTTCGGTACATTTGCAGGTGGAAAAGTACTGAAAAAAGTACTAAAATACTGACTTTACCATCCCTGCTGTGAGGTATTGATTGTGAAAACAAAAACTCCAAACCGACACATAAATGAAGTTCATTAAAACTACAGTTAACGCACATGGAGCCAACCACCAATAAACTACGAGCACTTATAGCATAGCCATTTTGCCACGTAATTTGACTATAAGGAAATAATTCTCATTTGATCAGTAGTTGCTCTCACTCAAGAGTAAAGCTTTGGCGAGAAGTAATTGTGAAAATAAAGAAAAACGAAACATAAGTGTTGTCCATCAATAATAACAGTAAGCACACCTGGAACCAATTATTAACAAGCTAAGAGTGCGTTCACTGCAATTTTGACACACTACCATTATGGCACATCTATAAGGAAATAATTCTCTTTTGATCTGTAGCGGCTCTCACTTAAGAGGAAATCATTGACGAGAAGAACTTTTGAAAATAAGTACTAAAATAAATACTTAAAAAATGGAGCCTAATATCAACAAGCTACGAGTGTATCCAATGCAGTCGTTTGGCACACGCATTTCGTATATAAAGAAATAATTCTCATTTGATCAGTAGTGGCTCTCACTTAAGATGATTATGCAAATAAAAAAAATCAAACCAAAACATGTTGTTTATTAAAATTCATTAAGCGCACAAGGAACCAACCACCAACAAGCTGAAAGTGTGTCGACTGCCGCCATTTTGCCACACATTTTGTCTATAAAGAAATAATTCTTGTTTGATCAATAAGGGCTCTGACTTAAGAGGGTAGCATTGATAAAAAAGTTACTTGTGAAAATAAAAAAACCTAAACTTAAAAGTAATACATATTAATGAGAGTCAGTGCACTTAGTTGGAGCCATCCATCAAAAATGCTAAGAGTGTTTTTACTGCTGCCATTTTCCCACGCATTTTCTCTGCAAAGAAATAATTCTCATTTGGTCGGTATTGGCTCCCAATTAAGACTTCATTGACGAGAAGTGCTAGTCGTCAAAACAAAAAACACCCAACCTAAACATTAATGTTGTCCCCCAAATTACAGTCACAGCACATGGGATCAACCATCAACAAGCTAATAGTACATCAACTGCAGCCTTTTTTTCATGCGTTTTCGTCTATGAAGAAATAATTCTCGTTTGATCGGCAGTGTCTCTAACTTAAGAGGACTGCATTGGTAACTAAGTAGAGCTAGTTGTGCAAACAAAAGGTCCAAACATAACTATAAATGTAGTCCATTAAATCTAATGAAGAGATAATTCTCGTTTGATCGGCAGTGTCTCTAACTTATGATGACTGCATTGATAACTAAATAGAGCTAGTTCTGCAAACAAAAGGTGCAAACAGAACTATAAATATAGTCCATCAAATCTACAGCCACAGAGTTTATTTGACAAACCGGTAACATGCCAATATTGCATTTCTGCCGCAATTTGGCCACGAGTTTCGTCTATGAAGAAATAATTCTCGTTTGATCCGTAGTGACTCTCACTTAGGACAAAATCACTAAAGAGAAAATGTTGTGTAAAGACAGAAAAGTAACAACTGTCATGGTTCCAATGTTCACTTGAAATAATTACATATAACCAATATACAATTTATACATATTAATACATCCATTTTTATATAAAAGACAATTAAGAATTATTCAATAACGATTTGATCTTTCAACAGAATTCTAATATAATTATACCCTCATTTTAGTAATACGAGGGTATATATCATTTTTATATTCCAACTTTCAGCAAAATATAAATTTAATCTCTGATCACTTTCTTTGGACACTAACACTATATAGTAGTGATATAACTTTCTTTTTCTCATTAATTATTAATTGTTTACCTTCATTATCCCCTAACAACTTCAACCCTTTATTTAATGAATTTTATTGAAGAAAAAAAAAATCAACAACATTACCTGTAATTAACGATAATAATGTAATTATTGATAATTATAGTAAATAAAGAGTGACTATTGAACCATTAATTTACTCATTAAGGTAATTTTCTCAATACACTTTTGATAAGTTGTTTATAATATAATAAAGAATACTTTGTTAAGAAAATTAAAATGTTGCATTCATAAAGCTGAACTTTAATTGGAAAGTGACTGAACGAAATCTGCAGAAAATGTTTGCTAATAATAGCAGACTCCTTTCTTGTCTCCCACTTTTTTAAATCACGGTTATCACTTATTAACTAAAAATTATTGCAATTGTTTTTATTAGAAAACGATCACGTTGCATTTCCTTAGATCTGACCTATAATCTATAAACTGTTTGTAATTACCCTATGGGAATTTAGACCGGTACCAAAGGCGTGAAGGGTCAATTGAGGACAGAGACCGGACTGCAGATTGTTCCGTTTAAAGGAAAAGCAACTGGTAAATTTAACACCTCTCTGTCATTGGAGATGGTGAATTGCCAGCTTCTGATATATACCTAAGAACTGGTCTAAAATAATACCTACAGTACCTGACTCTTAAATGTCAAACAACGTAAATGAGATTTGAAAACAATTAAAAGTTAATGGTTTAATCGTTGACATTCGAAAACTGGTCCCAACTGGTACTTTACTAAGGTCTAGATAGGACAGCTAGTGTCTACGAAGCAGTAGATAAGCCAACAAGTGTCTACGAAAGAGTAGATAACCCAATTTGTAGTCATCTAAAGGGATAGATAATCCAACACGTTGTTTGCTACTGAATAGATAACTCATCTGTACACCTGCCAAGCATTAGATAACCCAATTAGCCGCTTACTAAGGATTACCTTAGTAAACTGGACGTCTGATAAGCAGCGGGCAACCCTATTTGTATTAAGCTAAGAAATATGTAGATAACCCACCTAGAAAGCTCAGCTGGACATCTACTAAGCAGTAAATAGCCCAAAAAGTCGTCAACTTAGGCGTATGTAACCCAACTAGCCGATAACTAAGCAGTAGATAACTCAACTGGACGATTACTAAGAAGTAGATAACCCAACTTGTTGTCTACTCAGGAATAGATAACCCAACTAAGAAGTATATAACTCAACTGGACGTCTTCTAAGCAGTAGATAAACCAAACCAATTATACTGATTAGTAGATAACCCAACTGGGCCTATGCTAAGGAGTATTTAACCGTACTGGTCATCTACTAGGGAGTGGATAACCCAATCTGTCGTTTATTAAGTAGTAGATAACCTGACTGCTTCTTCACTAAAGAGTATATAAACGAACTGGTCCTCTACTACGGAGTAGATTACCCAACTTGTCATATACTAAGCTACATAACACAGTACATAATTTTTCAGCTCATTGATTTGGGACTCAATTCTGAGAATTGGACGTAAAAGTAGCCCTAAGATCAATCAATCGTATGGCCAAATCAATTAATAATGGCCATACGATATTGTAAAGCAATATTGTAGATATTGAATAGGAGAGAAATAATGCGGAACAAACCTACCCTAAAAAAGTGCATCCAGTGCCTTAAAAATCGGCAGCGTCCGCCTGATCGTTGAACACGCCAGGAAGTTGGGGATTGAGTTCAATGACTTCTGCAGAGACTGTGGAGATAAGGAAGAAGTGCAGAGCATTAAGTACCTAATATGTTACCGTTCTGCATTCAGTAAAGGACGTTTGCATATAGGACTACTAGGGGCCTAGCTACAATAAAATGGGATGGTCAAAATAACTAGAGAGGAAAAAACTGTCTTCGTTAGTGTCATTTCTGACGGAACACTGTCTGATGGACGAACACTTCAGGAGGGTGGGAATTGAATCCAATGTCTTCTGCAGATGCTGTGGAGATGAGGAGGAAGTAGAGAGCATTGTGTATCTGCTCTGTTACAGTTCGGCATTCTGTAAACGCCCTAGGGAGGAAAAACTGTCTACGTTAGTATCAGCTCTTACGGGACGCTGCCTGATCGGCGAACACACCAGGAGATTGGGAATGGAGTTCAATGACTTCTGCAGAAGCTGTGGAGATAAGGATGAAGTGCAGAACATTGAGTACCTGATATGTTACAGTTCTGTATTCAGAAAACGACATCTACATATAGGTCCTTTCTTGGAAGTCTGGGCGTTATAGATATTTGTACAATTGATAACTTTGTGTATAAAACAGGTTGATATGTCCGGACGATAACGCTACAAAGAGAATGGAAAGTCTCCAAAATCTACATGTTGTAATATTTTCCTAGAATAAGTTTGTGTTCTCTTCTCCGCAAATGGTTAAGCGTTATTGTATTTTATGTAATTTCAAATAAGATTTTTTGATAGTTAGTCCTTTAAAAAGTCTTATTTCTTTTTTACTGATAATTTTTTGATTATCAAGCCTAATATTCACTACTAATTGGTCCAGAGCATTTTTCCTAAAATTCATTTAAACATATTATGGTTCAACTAATTTTGCTGTGGTTGAATTACAACGTTTTTAATTAGTTTCTTCCATTTTCTTAAGAAAACAAAAAAATACAGCGTTCCTGATCTCTTGACATTTAAAAAGCCAGACAAATAATTGCAAATCTTGAACTCCTTGAGTTGTTGACTCGATAATCGATTCCCTTCTAAGACATCTAATTAAATACGACTTAGTTTCATGACAATTATATGTATCATTAGCAATAAACAATAAACTCTCGTCTAATGCATTTTAATAATCGTCTTAATAATTTATTTAAAACTTATAATGATGTAAAAAAAGCACCATAAGGCAAGGCGAAAAAAAACGAGACTAAGTAATCAAAACTTTTAATTGATTTAGTTTATTATTATTTGTTCGTTTTTTTTTTCTTCAATCATCTAATTAATGTGCAACTTATTAATAGCATTGGCCAAATGAAAATTACAAATCTCATAAAACATTTGCTGTAATTATACACGATCAAAGCATGTGTGTCTCTCTCGAAGTATTAAACCAACAACAGCCGGCAATGACATGATTTTGAACTTTTGTAAATTAATTAAACAATTTAACGATCATTAGAAGTGGAGTTTATAATGGCAGCGCAACGCGGCACTGCAGATTGTTGCATAATTATTTTGCACATTTCAAACGCTGTTCAATCTTGTAACTGTGAAGCTTTAGAAGTTTATGTTTTATTGGTTTCTTTAGCAAAAATAGACCCGAGGCGAAAAATTATTAAAGTCATAAAAACATATATGTGAGATCTATAATGATATTATTTAACATTAAACGGAGTCTCAGCGGGAAACAGGTGTTTTGTTTAATATCGCACAGCGAATGACAACTTTTGGTATTTATTTATGTTTTGACAAAAAAAAAGAAATACTTTGTGATCTTTTGGAAAATTGATATTTAAACACATGCCATAGCTCGAAAATAACATATGATACTTGCGGTCACGGTTATGATTTTAACAAAAAAAAAAAAAACAAAATTTTAAGGCTTTACAAAAACTCAAAGTGGAAAATGAAAAGGTTTTAATACGATTATTATTTTATAAATGTGATTCTAAATTTTAAGCTAACTTCTCAAAAAATTCCAATTTTGTATTCATACCTATTCCATTTAGGAAAATTAAGCTACTCCGAAAAAATCATATTTGATCTTAGTATTCGAAAATACTAGTACAGTGGGTTAGCTTTTGTATCTTTTGCAGATACTGTCCAA
Source organism: Eudasyphora cyanicolor (assembly GCA_963930755.1). Taxonomy (NCBI): domain Eukaryota; kingdom Metazoa; phylum Arthropoda; class Insecta; order Diptera; family Muscidae; genus Eudasyphora; species Eudasyphora cyanicolor. The sequence continues at coordinate 12,331,071 of OZ005738.1, read as the reverse complement.
AAAGTGCAGTATTCACCCGACGGAAGTATCGTTGCCTACTGCTTTTATTGCAGAATGAACATGCTATACAGATCCATAAAGAGATTCTAAGGCGATCGATAGAATAAACGGAGGGGTATCACTTCATCTTCAAGGAGTTACAAACAAATACACATACGAAGGCGGTCCCACGAGGGCAAACAACACAAATTTGGGAATTTTTTCTTTATTTCTCAACATAATCTCCTTTAAGCTCGATACACTTTTTTCAGCGATTTTCAATAGCTCCGATACCCTGTACTCGTATATAGTAAGAACTGTCCAGCTCCTGAAAATAGACATCAACCGCAAAAGCCATCCACCTCTTTATTGCTGGCAAACATTTTTCCGCCGAGCAATTTTTTTCAAGTTTGGAAACAAAAAATAATCCTAGGGAGCTAAATCAGGCAAATAAAAAGGCGCATGCTGAAGCAATTCGAACTTGAGTACATAGATTTGGCAATCGCAATAGTGGATGTGCCTGAACTGGTGCATTGTCTTGATTGAGAGTAAACGCGGCACCCATCTTGCAGCACAGCTTTATCATCATCAAAGTGTCCATCAATATGCAATGTATAGCACTTCTTGAAATGCCTACGACTTCAGCCAGCTCACGAGCCTTCAACCGACGTCAATCGGTCATCCAAAACCACTTTATGGCGAGGACACCTCAATTGGTCGACCACTACGATGTTCGTCTTAGCACTTAGAACATCCCCGTTTAAACTGTGCCACCTAATATTTTTTAATGGTAAACGAAGAAGCAGACTTCCCCAAAGTATAATTTTGGGACCGCCCTCGTAGTCCTAAAGCTCTGTACAAGAGTATGCCAACAACAGTATGTAGGATAGATATATTATAACATCATATACAGACAAATACTTGGATTATGCTCCAAAGACGCCCTAATCTATAAAAAAAGTGCAGATCCGAACTTAAAATTAAGAAAGTTTTCTCTTGGAGTGCATTTGATACTAAATGAGCATGGTTCAATGTTGGAAAAGTCCTCCTAGGAGTGTCATATATGGATCGATAGATAATGATTAGCTGAAGACATTCATAATAATATCCAGAAATCGAAATTTTCTCACATAGGTTGATATTCCAAAAAACTACAAATAACGCAAGTACAAATACGTACTACTTAGAGTTAAGAAAATGTACTTAACATAAAGGAAGATTAGTCTAGAAACAAGACAATTGATTAGTTTATAGTATAAAACGAAAATCTTTAAAATGTTGATTATTCGCTCCAGGAAGATTTTTTAAGGAGATAAGACCGTTTAAAGTTTTAAGGACCAGTTAGGCAAACTTAACCGTAACGCCCCCGTAGCGTAACGAATCAGCTGATTCAATCTGTCATATGGAAATCAGTGTAAACGATTAGCCAACGGAAACGAAACGTAAACGGACGGCTGAATCTGTTGAAATCAGAATTGGACGTTCCGTTTACGTACAATTTGACAACAGCTGATACTACATGTTGTTTACAATTACAATTGTATGTTCACCGAGAAAAGTAAAGAAAATAATTTATTTGTTGTTTAAAAGTGCAAATAAACATGAAAGATGAATATTTGATTTCATTGGTGCAGTCGCACGAGTATTTATACAATATATATAATCCAGCATATAGGATACCTGAAAATAGCGAGAAGCTTGGAAGCAAATTGGCAAGGAGCTGGGCGTTACAGGTGAGTTTTATGAAGATCGCGGCTGACTCCATTAAAAATAAAATTTATAATCTGCTTCAGGATTCTTTTGACGACAGTACGAGACAATCATTGCGCCAATCTTCTTCATTGTGGGTTAATTTGTCAGCAATATAAGCGTCTCTACAAACGTGGACTTATTTATAGATAGAGATTGGATTGGATTTGCCTGAGTCCCTCTTCAATGGAAATAGATATAAGTAAAGGGTTTTCCATTAAGGCATAAGAATTTTATATATTAATAAAACACAGAATATTTAAGATATAGAGTTGTGCAAATGTTACATTTTAAGAATGATATTTAATTTCGGTCATATGACCACCACGAGCCCGTCAACAGCGATCTATTCTTTGGACCCAATTTTCCACCAGTCTTGCACGCATTTCGACCGGAACGTTGGCAATTTCGCGTTGGATGTTGTCTCTGAGCTCGTCTAAAGTTGTTGACTTAGACCAAGGATATTCCTCAGGGGAAACGCCGCATCACCAATAAAAAAATGAGGAAAGGCTTCAGAGGATGCTGACGATAATGGTTTACTAGGAAATACAGGTACTGTACCTAAAATAACTGATTGGCCAAACGGAGAGTACTGGAATATATCTGTATTTAATTAAAATTAAGAAATGGAATTTGTTTGTATTAAAATAGATTATAAGTGAATTGAAGTTTAATGGACATACCCCCATCGTGTTGGCTGCCATAACTTCCAACATTAACTGATATGAATGTATAGTTAGCATCGCAGATTCCCAAACAATTCGGCATATCCCACATTCGTTGAAAATCATTGGCAATGTGTTTGCACTGCTGTGTAGTTTGTTCACTTAAATAAATCGGCGAAAGCAAGCACCACAAAACTTCACTGCATTCTAAAATAATATTTCGAATTGTTGTTTTCCCCATCTTGTGACTCCTTGCAATCGATTGTATGGAACAACCGTGACCCAAATATCTACAATATTTCCCAATTTTGAGTTATAGGATAAAGCAATATTTAACATACAGTGGTGTTATTACTAGTCTCTCTGCCGGTCTAATCCGTTGCTTTGGCATAGTTAACTCATATTTTATTAATGTTAATAAAAAATTAAAAACTGCCATAGGCATTCTAGTGTCCGGCTTTCGCCCAGTCATTGTTTATAGGACGTCCACCCCATCTTCTTATCCGACGATATTTTCTTGATTACTTTTATTGTAAATTCTGCACAGATTTAAAAAACACAAATTTATAAACGTTCTTTTTAACTTCATTTTTAATAAACCTAAAAAAAGAAATCGCGGCTTTTTTGTTTACTTATGTGTTGTTGTTGTCAGAACATATGACTCGTTTTCTCAACGTTGGCTAATCGCTCAAACGGGCAACGTTACGGCAACGGTAAAGATAAATTACGGTTACGTATGCCTAACCCGGCCTTTAGAATTTGAATATTATTGCCAGAAAAGTTATCCAGAATGTTCGTGATCCATCATTGATACAGGAATTCTCTTCTTTAAGACTTTATGACAGTTTAATATTTTGGAAAGGAATATACAATTTTGTATTAAAAACAGTGTTCAAAATGTTCGTTTTCTATAATCCCTTTTACGGAGTTACGACCACAAAAGTTTTCGAAAGTTTAAAAAGTGTTCCAAAATGTTCGTCCTTTTCACTCTGTGGCATTTTTTAGGAGTTGTAACCTTTTAAATTTTTGATAAGGAATTTCAATTTTTTTTGGACAATAAAATAATCACAGATTCTTGCCTTTTTCGCTCTGCGATGCTTATTTCAAAATTTATGTTCGCTTAAAGCTTTATAAAGGAATTTTAAATTTTAATGTGATCCACATGATCGTATTTTTCGTTCTATGACACCATTTTCAGGAACTATGGCCGTTGAAATTTTTTATTTTTTTTTGCTCTAGGAGGCTTATTTAAGGAGTTATGAACGTTTAAAGTTAAAGAATTCAATTGATTGCACCTTTCGAACGATTTTTTTATATTTCAACGAATTGGATAAATTCCGTCGGCATTACCAAATTTCGATTATTATATTAAATGTCTGCAAATTTTTACCTTTTACTGCTGAATTTAGCATAGACTGCAACCATGCCAGAAGAAATAGTGGAAAATGTCCACAACTCCTATAGTTTTAATCAGATTTGCCTGAATCCATGAACCATGTTTTCTTTACAAAAGTGTGATTCACTAAATTTTGACTGGATATAATTTGGAATATTTAGAGTTTAAAATTGCGACGTTTCTAAAAACATGCTGATTCGACTTAGCATACTATGAGATGAGGCTATCGACACATTGACTTTAACAGCCAATTAGATTATTTCGTTTGGTTTGGATATAGAGGTTAGAAGTGTTTTGGTGTGCTTGACCAAAAGAACCTTTGATTAGCATCAGTCAGGAGTTATCAACGAAGATACAGATTTTCTCATAACTGCCCGAAGTCTAAACTTTACATTTTTCAATAACAAATAATTTTTTTCAAAAATGTCACATTCTAATATAGAGAATATCTGTCAATTTAAGTAGTTTAGCCAAAAGTGGGAGAGATCGAAGAGGTGGGCGTGACATTAGTCAAATTTTGAATATACCAGAAACCGTCGATCGGAAAGGAACGAAAATTTGTTTGTATGTTATTGGAATCAATATTAGTAATATCGATAGAGGGAAATCTTGAACTTCATCTTCGACAAAGCAAGGGAATATATCTTTGATATATATGCTAGGACTAACTAATATAGATTCGTTCAAGCAAGAATGGTATAGCGAAATCGCAGCTAAATGTAACAGCTTCTTGAAATCTTTACAGTCAGCTCAAAATAGGGCGCTGAAAATGGTTTTCAACCTTCCCCGAAGATTCAGTACCAAGGATCTGTACAAAAATTATGCCAATAACATACTTTCTGTTAAAGGACTCTACAAACAACAACTCAATATTTATGTGTATAAGTGCATCATGTCTCTGATGGTGTGCATCGCATACCATAAGCTTCCAACCAAATTTAATGCTCACACAACGAATGACAAGACAAGCACGGAATTTGAGCACTATAAGATGCCTTTTAGAAGTAACAAAGCAGCGTATCCGCTACTCTGGTCCCACGGAATATAATATGCTTCCAGACAATTTAAAGGAAATTTCTAATTTGCCACGTTTTAAAATCGAATTGAAAAACTACTTAATTGAAAATGTTGAAATACTTCTAACATTATAAGTTTACCTGTAGTTTAAACTGAATTGTTAAAATTATATATAATTTACCTAATTGTAACTATGAAATAATAAGTTGCCAGCTAGCCTCTATAAAGCCATTTATGGCGCTGAGGCATTAAGTAATCCAATTGTTAAGGAAATTTTATTGAAAATAATAATAAAAAAAAAAAAAAAAAATCATGCTTAATATAAGATTGAACTTAAGGAAACATTTTAATATACCGTCGCCGAGATTGACAAAAAGACTAATGACTCAAAAATTAATAAAATGTAGCTAAAATCAGAAAATTAACCAAAAAAACCCAAAATATGTCTTATAAAATTTTTACATCTTTTTTTTATAACAATGATATGACCCTTTTTATAATGTTGGCGCGTCTCTCTCATAGTGACCGTTGTGAAAATATTAAGCTGGGAATTTTTTGTATAAAAAATTTGTTCAAGGTAACAGAACATCATTAAAAATATTTTCACGGTAGATTTGTTGATTTGCCTTTACGCCTTGTTCAATGAAAACGAGTGGTGAGCGTCCTGTGGCAGTTGTAGCGGAGCAAACCATCCCTGATCACCAGACGCTACATTTCTCAGATCAATTATGTGCTCTATATTGTTTTTTGATTTGTACTCTAACATGTCGTATCATACATATGACTGCTTGCGATTTTCCAGCTCAATGCGAAGAAATAGCACTGTTGCGATTGAATTCAATTTCGATAACTTTATTTAACTGCGATGTAAGAATAAATTATTTTTTTGTTCCAAAGAAATTTTCTTTATTTTTATGAAATTCATAATTATTTTTTGGTTAATTTATCTAATTTTTAATAATTTTTTCTTTGAAAAAGATCATTTTATTAACTCTGTTATATATGTATTTATAGTAAAATAATACATAGGTATATTTAGAAACTTTTATTATTCTATTGCAATTTATGTATTATTGAAAATAATTAATTTTATTTAATTACTATTTCATTACTACTTATTTATTTATTAGCATTTATTTACTATTACATATAACTTGTTGCCTAAATTAATTAAGATTAATAAATTAATTGTTTTAAAAAAAAACTTACCTTTGTCTTGTCTCCGCTTCTGCCTCCTCTTTCAGTTTTCAAGTTTGTTTCTTCCTTTATTGATGAAGCCGTTAAACACAGTTCAATGGTTCAGTATTTTATTTTGTTTTCCTTAATTTTTCGGCAAATTTTTAATTTAGTAGATTATTTTAAAACAATTTTTAAATTAATTCTGTTATTAGTCTGTAGTTTTAGATGACTTTTTCCATTAATATGTATTTTATGTTCACAACTTTTTTTGTTTCAGTTATAATTTATTTATCTTTTTACTTATTATTTTTTCATTAACGAGCTCTGCGTATATTTTTAATTAGTTTGCTGTTAGTTTTTCTAATCCTTCCATTTAATTTTAAACTCTTCTAGGATTTCCTTTTGTTTTTCTCCATATTTTTGCACTTTACAACACTGTTTTTTTCTGCTTATTCGTCTATTCTTACTACTTTGCTCCTTTGCAGTGGCAGCAACAACATCTGTTAAACGAATCATAAACAACATTAACCGTTATATACGACAGAAGAAAATGAGGTCTTTTTGTTGTTTCTGTTATTGTTATTCATAGAGAGAGAGAGTGGGTATAGAGGTATTTGTATTTAGTTCGGCTGATTTCCGTTAGTATTGGTTCACAAAAATGTTGTAGTCGCTGTCAATGGATGGATGGGTATATAAAAGGAGAGTGTGTGTGTTTGTTTGTATGACTGCCGAGTATGTACAAGAAAGTATTTAGCGAAAAAAAACACAACAACAACACCACGGAATTTTATTTATATATAAAAATACACGCGCGCATCACAGTGCTCACTACGCGAACTGACTGCATTGTGATTGGTTGAAATGGTTGGATGGTTTGGTTTGGTTGACTGTTGATGTTGCTGTTGCCGTCGTTGTTGTTGCTGTTGGTATTGCCGTGGTGTTGTTGCTGCTGTTATTGCTCTTCGTTGCTCGCTGTTTTGTTGTAAATAATTTTTATGCGAAACGAACAACAAAAAAAGACGAAGAGAGCCCGAGAGAGAGCAAATTAATTTATTTTATTAATGTTGTTTTGAACGTTTTTAATTTTCTGTCAATTATAATGAGTGTTTTTTATAGCGTTTAATTGTTTTCTGTTATAACAATTATAGTTTTTTTTTTCTTTTTAGATCAGGTTTTCTGAATTTCGCTTATTATAGTTTCATGCGTTTTTTAGTTTCTTTCGTTTTTGCTCTTATTTTTTGTGCGTTTTTTGTTCGTTTTATTTTTTTAAATTGTAATCCCATAAAAATTAATTATAAACCATGTCACACAAAAGTAATTTATCAATCAAAAGTTAAGACATTTATTTTGAACAAAACTCTCACACAGTCTTTCGCTCACGCACTCATACACGAATAAACTGTATGTCACACTACTCGCCACACTCAAGCACACAAACACGCACTCATTCACTTACTTGTTGTCACATGGCCATACGGTATCGTTTTGTTTATGAGGCGGGGGGACTAAGAAAATAATGGGTATCGGTTATTGATACTACTTTTGAGAACAGTTAAATATCATTTATTTGAAGATTTTTTTCTTGGATTTCGGAGAACGATAAAAAAACTCAATTTACATAATTGTTTGAGAAGAAATTTTGAATAATTATTTTATTTTACTATTAGAAATTGAAAATAGCTAGAAATAGAGAAGAATGGAAACTTTTTGTAGATAGACTAAGTTCTTGATGTTATTATATCTAAGAACATGCAATAATAATAACAATAAATTGAACATATTATTGCAAAAGTAGCTGTTATATAAAATAATTTGTATTGTTGCAAGTTTTTCAAGGAAATTAATTCACGTGGTTACCTTTTTTTTAAAAAAAATATTCAAAGTTTTCAAAATTTATTAAAGTTATTTTTTTTTTAATTTGAATTTGGCCAAAAAAATATACTACTTTTGCTATAACATTATAAAAATATAACAAAAAATACCAATAGTTATTTCGAAAATCGAATGCCACTTTATTTTTTACAGAAAGTGGTGGAATTTATTTGAAATACAACAGAAATTTTGGAAAAAAAACCAAAATTTTGTTATTCTATATTTATTATTATAATGAAAATAATACATAACTAACTATATTTACCAAATTTTCAAATAATAATATACAGCTAGGCCAAATATTTAATACAATGATAATCATATCGAACCCTTCATACCAAACTATGATAAGTCGACATAGCATGTTTTCAGGCACATGGCATTTTTAATTCCTTAAATATTCCAAATTATATTCAGTCTAAATTTGGTCTTTATACGTCAACCCAATTAAAATTTACACTCAAAAAGGAATTCCAAACTCAAAACTACCTGTGTCGACTTATAATACTTTGGAAAGGAGGTATCGATATGGATGAACCTATGTTTACTACCTCGCTGAATGCAGTGATTGTAACTGTTTTTTTTTTTTTTTGATAGATCTAGTTTTTCAGATATTCGGCAACAAAGTTTGCTGGCATATCGGAATTTGAAGCGATAGGCTTCAGAACACTTGCTACAATCTAAAGAACGAAATAACAAGGACTCTTGGAGAATCATATATTTTAAATTAGTCCACCCCAATCCGCACTTTCTTAACTCTAACAGTTGTCATCAATACTTTTATTATTACAACGGTTACACGACATTGGATTGTATTTTGACATAATATATTTTAATTTAAATTTTTTAGGCCAAATGGGGGGAGAATCACGTTCGACAACATGGAGAAAAATAATTCACCAAGGTTCCTCTTTATTTGGTACTTTGAACTGAGCATGTATTCCGAAGCCTTCTGCTTCAAATTTCCAAATCCTCAAATTCTTAAGCCAAACTCTCTATCTGAAAATGTTGTTTTTGAGGCTTAAATTAGTACATTTAAGGGCTACCTCCACCCGGGAACTACAACAAAATATAAACTACATAATTTGTATAAATTTAATTGAGATGAATTCTTGCCAAAATAGAATACAAATTGTAAATACTCAGCTAAATTGCTTAGAAAATGTGTTGTTTATGGCTTAAACAAGTCTTTTTGGGAGCGACATCTATAGGTGGAATATAGCAAAATATGAACTGATTTAAAAAAAATTTACTGTGATGAATTGTTGTCTAAATAAAATACAAACTGCAAAGATTCGCTTAAAATGCTTAGAAAATGTGGTATTTATGGCTTTAATAAGACTAAGACTGGAGCGACCTCTATAGGGTGACTATAACAAAATATCAACCGATATGTAAACTTTTAACTGTGAGGAATTCTTGTCAAAATAGAATAGAAACTGCAAAGTTTCAAGAAAATTTCTTTTAAAATGTGGTATCTATGGCTCAATAACCGTATTTTGGAGCGACCTCTAGAGGGAAGCTATATCAAAACATTGACCGATATGGCCCATTTGCAATCCCAAACGACCTGCTACTATAAAAAGTATTTCTACCAAATTTGATCAACCTAGCTCTATTATTACGGACTGTAGCGTGATTTCAACAGACGGACATGGCTAAATCGTCTTCGAGTTTTACGACAATTAAGCATATATCTCGTATATACTTTATATGGTCGCAGATCAATATTTCAAGGTGTTGCAAACGGAATGACAAAGTTGGCATACCCCTATCCTAAGGTGGAGGGTATAAATATTAAGAACTCGATTTTAAAAAGTGGGTATAGGCACACAATACATTAAAGTGAATTTTTGAAGTAAAATTAACTATATCTCCGATATACAGATTAAACTGTCAAAGTAAATTTTCACTCCATTTTCATATTGAAATTTGATAGCTTGATTTACACTGTAAATCAAGTCTTATACGCGGCGTTTTTATTCAATTTATAGAACATGACTCCCCAGAGATTAATAAAGAAAACAAATAATTAAATAAAGCTATATATCGAAGGCTTATATCCAAAAGAGAAAAAAAATAGGTTTGTTTAATATAGCAGCTTTTGGATATAAGCCATCGAAATGTTCTTTTCTATCTTCGTTTAAACAAAATAATGCAATAATATTGATATACATAATTATAAAGGCTAGATACACGCATATATATTCCATCATTGCAAAGAATGCCAAGTCGACTTAGTACGTTTTTAGAGACATTTCAATTACAATTCAATCTAATTATGATAAAACCGAACTTTTTAAATAAAATTAACCACATCGTCGGAATAGTGGATAACTGTCAAAGTAAATTTTCGGTAAATTTTCATATTGAAATTTAGAAGCTTGATTTACACTGTAAATAGAGTCTTTTTACTATAGCGTTCCCACAGAGAAGGATATCTTCTATAACTTGATATATTCTACAAAGAAACAAATTTATAAAAAGGTTTGGTAATCCTGTTCAAATTTGAATTGAAATTGCCAAAAATAAATATGTCCCAATGGATCATATCACGTTTTTAAATACAAATTTTCTACCTTTTAAAAATAACAATTACAAAATCTCTTTTAGAAAACTGTAAAAAACTGAAGTTATAAAATAAAAATTGCAAGGTCAAGCAGTAATTTAATTATATATTTAAAAACAATATTTTTTTAAAAAAAGGGGATATATGAAATTCTGAAGTATAATTACACAAACTTTCACATTTATAAATTATTAAATCTTTACAAATATAACTTGAATAAAAAAGCGGAATATATGAAATTTTGAAGTATAATTGACCAAACTTGCCCATTTATAAATTATTAAATCTTTACAAATATATCTTGAATAAAGTTTCCAAAATTTATAGTTTATTTTACCTAAAAGAGTAAGTTTACCTTTCAAATTTACTAATGAAAATTCATTACTTAAAAATAATTGAATTAAAAAATATGAGTAATGTTCCTTTAATCGACCTTTGTTGTTATTTCATTTAAACAATTTAATAAAATTAAAAAATTATTTGAATAAAATTTTTATGCAGAACTAAAATTTAAAAAAAAAATATTTTCCTAATTTTAAAGATATGTCGTCAAAGAAGTCCTTATATTAAAAAAAAAACATTTTATACATAAATTAAAGGCGACCCAAAATGACCGAAGGTGTTTGAATTCCTTATGACTTTTATAATGTACTTTTTTTATTTCTTTTCAGTATATTATATAAAAAAGACTTGGGAAATTTAAAATGACTTAACGAGATATAATTTTTCATAATTAAATTAAAAATATTCTCCATTAATTCGCTACTGTATTTAAAAAAAAATAATGATGTCTTATGGCGAATTCTTTTCTGCAAACAAGTGCAACACTTGCATTGCCCTTTTTCCGAAAACTAAACTATTATATCGCTTTTTTGAAATTTTGAAATTTTAGTTGTGCTAAATTCGAGTAACTTGATTACCAAATTTCAAAAAAGTATCACAAAAGTGCCGTTTTCGGAAAAAGGGCAATGAAAATGTTGCACTTTTTTGCAGAAAAGAATTCGCCATTAAAATAAAAGTTATGATGAACTCAAAGACCTTCGGTAATTTTGGACTACAATGAATAAAATTCAAATTCTCATAATTTTAAATATGAAACGTCGTTTGTATAAAGATTAGATTTAAGTTTTAAGGAAGGAAACATTTATTTTGTCAGAGTTAATTATTAAATTTTAACGCATTTTAATAGATAGTTCAAAGTTATAGTTTATTATTTATTTATTTATTTATATGCATTTAAATACAAAGTAAATTTATATTGTAATTTTAAGGTCCAGGGAATGGCCGGGTTACAAAGACCATATGGCTAAATGTTTGCAGCGACAGACCAGAGCCTCTGGTGGGAATCGAACCCACGACCCCCAAACTCATAGGCGAGTACGCTACCAACTCGCCTACTGGAGAGTTCAAGTTATAGTTTAATTTTTAAAACAACTTAAAAATCGGTTCGAATTTATAAATTAATTACATACAACTATAATTTAACAAAAAGTGGGTAAATTTTCAATGTATAAATTAAAATTTGTTACTCCTTCTAATTTTCTAAATTATTTTTTTTTTCACAAAATAACCGTTTAATAAAAAACTCAAAATTTATAATAAAATTTGCACAAAACTGTTTTGTTTACAAAAAAAGGTAAAAAAAACAAATTTTAAGTAAAATTGCTAAAATTTGCAATTATTAGTGCTTTGAAAATAATTTTTTACGTAGAAATGGAAATTAAAATAAAAAATACTTTCTTAAAATAACAGTTTTAATGAATGAATCAAAACTGATAATTAAATATGCAGAAAACTTAAATTTTACAAAAAAAAAGTTTGAAAAACGGAATAAAATTGGTTAAATTTGCAATTATTAGTTTTTTGCAGATAAAAAATTTAATAATGTGTTCACTTTACATTAATCTGTGATTTTCCATAGTGATAGTTCAAAATTGATAAATAAATTTGCAAGAAACTGTACTTTTACATAAAAAATAAAAAGGGGAATTCCGATGTAAAATTCGTTAAATTTGCATTTATTAATGTTTTACGGTTACAACAACAGCGTTCAAATTTATAGTTCACTTTAAGACTGTAATTTTACAAAAAGAGGACTAATTTCCAATTAAAGAAAGAAACTTTGTACTTCTTAAAAATATTATAAATTAAAATTTTAATATATTTTTATTGAAGGTTCTTCCTAACGAAACTTATTTTTCCAATAAAAGAAAATTCTAACAATCAAATTTCCGTTCTTTACATGCCATGTTTCGTCACAAATTTATTAAAAGGATTTCAGAATACATTAAATTAATTTTTATAAATTTATTGATATTAAATATTTTAAAATGTTAATTCAAAACCAGTTTTAAGCAATTTTTTATTATATCTTAACGAGAAGGTTTGATTAAAGAAACGAAACAATAAAACCGCTTTTTTGTGTAGTAAAATCGGAAAAATTTTCAAGGATAACTCTTAAGGACTACGCTTTTAAATAATTTTATAAAAATTATTTTTTGAAATATAATTGAATTATTTACCTGCATTTAAATAATGTTGTAATGCATTATATCTAAATTATATACCCAAATGCGATTTTCGTTGTACGATGTAAAATTAAACAAAAAATAAAATACAATTTATGCATTTTTATAAAAAAAAAAATTTTTGAAATACAAATGACCAATTTTTCTTAAAATATCTTTTTAACCAAACGCGCCTCTGGTCAAACATTATACAGTGAGTAAAAAAAAGTCACCTACACCAAAAATAATATACAATTTACATACTAGTAAAATATAAATATGTAATACAATTATGTGGTTGATTAATATACAATAATGAGAGAGAAAATAAATCTTATATTTTCTTGTCTTTATATTTATAAGTTGCGGACTTAGGAAAACAATAAAATTTCTTAAATCAATGGCAATAAATAGTTTTTCTTTGAGTTTTTACCAATAGGATGGAATTAATGGTGCTAGACCTTTTTGTGGCCCCTATGGTAGGTTGAACTACTTACCTTAACATTTCCCTTCTCTGGAAACTCCTTATTCTTTCTCTCACAAATTGCGCCAGACTCAGGGAACGTTTGTAAGATATGGAAGAGCTTCAATCATTGTAATAATCGAAAACTTTTAATTGGAACTTTAAAGACACACACGAACATCCTTAATTTAATGTTTTCAGGTTGATCCACTTCCATTTGGACTCTGTACGATATTTCTGTGGATTGCTTGGGATAACGGATTAGCACAAAATTTAATATTTATTATAAAATAATGCAATTTCTCAAAAAATTTATGCTTTGGAATGAATGTATCGATATACAGATTGATCGATGTCCAAATTTATTTATCCTAAATCTGACATTTCGGACTTAGGCGGTTATCACAGATTTTTTTGCATACATCAACCACCATTACACTGTCTTACGAGTTCATTAAAAATACTTTCAGCAGTCATCTCCTGGTATAATGAATGATATAACATCCGGTCTACGAGATAAACCGAAATATTCGTTATATCGACAAAATTTTTAAATTTCCGTGTAAGTGATATGAAAAACGGGACTTTTATTACAAATTGTTATTAAATGCGCCCATTTTGAGCTTTTGCATTCAAGCATTATAAAATTTATTATAGATTTCCACAAAGTTTTGACTCGGCCTATAGGACGAAAATCAAGCTATGGCCTTGATTTCCTGGATTTTAATGTGGATGTATTGCTTTTAATGAGATTTTTTTCCCAATTTGTACTCGACTTTTATTTTTTCACATATTTATTGGTATTTGAAAAGTTTGCAAGAAAATTTGGTCTTCCGTTATATAGAATTTTTATTATTCGTTATACCAGGAGCTGCCTGTATTCCTCTATTTTCTGGTCTTCTATGGGTATAATGTTCTTTAGGGTTTTCAATTAATTCAAATTTTACAGATTCATAGATATTTTTCAAAATTGGGGAAAAAATTTGGTCATTCGTTAATTGACTACTCGTTATACCGGGAGTTGCCTGTATTTAGTTATATGTATTTGCTTCCGTGAGTGTATGTAACTTTTGTTTGGTTCACTGTAATCGAATTTTTTTCCTTTTTAAGTGTATAATTTTTGTTCAGTGTAGTTTTCTTTTGAAAGTCACTTTTATACCGGGGACGTTTAAGTAATCCCTTGAAATTATTTTTTTTTATGTAAACTCAATTATATCAATAAACTCTGTGTCAATGTTTAATGTTTATAATTTAGCAGTTTATAACTGCAGTAATTTTTAATACAGTTAATAATAAGCTAACTTTTTAAAACACTACTTTAAAAACATCGATAATTTGATAACCACTCTCTCTCCCTCTCAAGTTTTTAATGCACTGTCAAATAGTTTGTTATTATGATTATTAATATTTTTAAAATGTCGTAATTTTCTTTTTTAAGGTTATTTTATTTATTTTTTTACAAGAATATTCGTTCTTTGTTAATTTTGTTATTAATTAATTTTTAATTATCCGCGATTAACAGTATTTCTAACAAAGTTTTAAATTTGTTTGTTATTATTTTTTTTTTATTTTATTAACTCATTTTTTTAATTACCGTTATTTAAATAAGTTGATTAGTCCATTTCATTTATTTGAAATTTTTTGTTACCGCGAATAAAATTATTAAATGAAGGGTTTTGTATTTTTGCAATTTGTTTATATTTTTTGGGTTTGCCACTTATAATTTTTTGTTGTCATTCCATCACTGATTTTCTCACATTTTTACTTAATTTTCTTTTAATTTTTACTGAAAAAATTCTTTGTTTTCCTTTTTTGATTTATTAATTTCAGTTTGAAAAACGCAGCACACACTTTTTGCATTCAAATTAACAATAATAATAATAATAATAATAAAACTGAAACAACGTTAACGGAACGTATTAAAAGCGCTAAATGGACGTGCTCGATTTTGCATAGCGTTACGTTACTGACAAAACGTTGTCCACAGACTGAATGGAACATGAACGGCCAGCAGCAAACATCGTTGCCACACAGCCAGAGTCGGCGGCGAACGATGGGTCTCAGTCTCTAGCTCAGCCAAGCACAAACACACACACTCCCACTCGTACATGCAACACTCGCTCGCTCACCCAAGTGAGAAGACCCCCGAAATGCAAAAATTTTGTGCACAGACAAACGCACACACTTAAACAGCTCTCCCCAAGAAAATACAACAAAAATTGTATTCGTTCTCATTTAAAGCTCATTATGATGTTTTGTTGGTAATAAATGCATAAATAACTAAAGAGTAACTAACGGCCGCATATATTCATAACAACAACACTACATTGCCAGTGTTGTGTCCACCAAAGAGACCCATATAGAGAGAGAGAGAGCACAGCACAGCACATCACATTGAGAGTCAATTCGAATTCGTCACATGGCGGCATACAAGTGGAGAACAGAGAGTAGTATCCACTCTACAAATGAGCTCCAATTAATTTGCGTTCATAGCAGCAGTAGAGTGGACAAAGACGTGCACAGAGGAGGAGACGGACACTCATACACTCGCACTCACACGAGATTCTCTAATGAATGCATTATTTAATTAACAATGCATAGAGGAGATAGGTATGTACATACATATGTAGGTATGGTGGCAGCCAGAATGCAGATCGCGCCGAACGATGGCAGTGACAGTTTCGTTGTGGTGATGATGAGGATGGTGATGGTGATGGTGGGCAGTTGGTTGGGTGTTGATTGTCGTCAATGATAATGGTGGTATTGTTGTCGCACACTACTCCCCTTTGCCGAGAGCCATGATAGACAGAGAAGGACTACTCATACTTCTTGCAGTATTAAAATAAAACATAAAACATTAAGAACCCAGAAGAAGAAGAATGCATCAAGGGGAAAGAGAGTAATTTCATGCAAAGCTATAGTTATGAAGGTACCACCAACAACAACAAGAGTAATTATATAAATGACATAACAGCAACAACAACACTACCAATAAAATGTACCTAATAAGAGCCGAAGTATGAAAGGAAAATAATATCGATTGTCATACAATAACAAGAACAAAATTGTTCTATGTGGTATGTGCAATAGAAAATGCAGCAACTCTGATATTAATGAAACTGTACAAACAAAAAATTGCGATTTGTTGCACAATTTGGTTGCATGAAGACTGAATTTTTCTTTTGTCATAAAAATGTAAGCCAAAGATGGCTTTAATCTTTAATATAAGTATATTTCGCATTAAAAATTAAGATTATTTACTTAATATTAACAATGTTTACTACAATTCAAGTACAAAATTTACTTATTTTAAATATAAAGAATGGCTTTGGCGTCAATCTTTAATTTTACCACAAATTTTTTTGGACTTCTGTGCTAAAAGCTAGAAAAAGATCTGCAACAAGACCAAATCCATTTGCCTATAAAGAGCAACTCAAAATCTAAATCCGCTACACCGGCTACAGTGAGTTACCTACAGGCTGAGGTCAACAACAGGCCAATGAACAGCAGTCGCTGAACCTACTACTCGATATACATTTCCCGGGGAACTCACCAACATAGCTCGAGGAACAGCAGGTCCAACAAGAGAGCGAGTGGGTTTTTGACTGAAAAAATCTGAATTATCTGGGCGATTAACAGCTTTGAGCCCTTTTAACTCACCTTGACCAGACAGCATTACTTCACCAGTTATTCAGAAATGTTGAAGTATATTATACCCTTGATGGAAAACATTTATAAAGGCTGTATTAGGCTCTCATACATCCCCAATCGATGGATGGACACCAAAGTGGTATTCATACCCAAAGCGGGAAAGATATCGCACACTAGGCCAAAAGACTTCAAGTCAATTAGCCTATCCTCCTTCCTATTTAAAGGTCTGTACAGACTTTTTGATTATTTCTATTATTATTAGAAAAAAAACTGGATACAAAACACCTGTTGTTGAACCAGTATGCTTACAATTCAAGGAATTCAATGTGGCAGCCTTTCTTGACATACGGAAATTGCGGCGCTGTCACATCTAAGGTTGAACTCTACCTTGATTAGACTAATTCAAAGCCTGCTCAATAGAAGACGCATAACAGCAAGTCTTGGAACCACAACTCTAACAAGGTTTGTAAACAGAGGGACCCCAGAAGGAGGAGTACTGTCTCCACTAATTTGAAACCTAGCGGTTAGTTGTAGATCTAAAACGTTGTAACTTCAACTTCGTGGCATATGCGGACGATGTGGCAATCGCAGTACGAGTAACTTCCAAATTACCCAACGTCCTCATCCTACTTGTGGCTCTTAACAAATTGGGTAGATGGGCCAGAAGCCGAGGTAGATGGGCCAGAAGCAGCGGTTTGGGCGTTTATCCAAACAAGACAGAATTGGTTATCTTTACTAGAAAGTACAAGGTCCCATATGTGACCCTCCTCGGATAAATCGAACTGAGCTAGTATTTTCTTAAATTGCAAAATTTATATGAAAAATTCCAGATACTATCTTCAGACTTAATGTTCTGGAACGTGTGAGGATGTTCAACATCGCTTTATATTCCTGCAGGACAGCTGTAGCGTTGGGCCTCTCTGTTAAAATCGACCATTGGATGTATATAGCAGTAGTTTAAAAGTAACTGATAAATGATCAATTACCAACCAACTATCAAAGGTTTACAGAACTGCCTGCTTATGCATAGGCTGAGCTTTAAGCACTACGGCGACTGAGATATCTGCCAGAGAGGAATGGGTTGGCTGAATACACTTCTACACAGATGTTTAGAAGCTTGATGATAAGGTTGGCTTCGAATCACACTGTAAGGAACTCTGTCCTAATATAGCTCACAGACTACCAGACACCTGCAGTGTCTATAACGGCGAAATAATGGCAACATGGGAAGTCGCCAAGTGGCTGAGTCGCAACATAGTGACCAACACTGTTGTTGTCATTTACTCGGACAGTCTGGCTGCAAAAAAATCACAAACAGCCCTCTACTGCCGCAGATCTCATAACGAGATGCCAGGTCATAGGGATGTCCCAGGAAACTGCAAATCCTTGCTGGGAAAATGCTCGAAGAATTTGCATACATTGGTGCGCCACTATCCACATTCAAGGTTTGGCTAAGGCAAGAGGCAATCAGGCAGTCCAATAAAAGATGGACAGAAATCTGCATATGGAGGGTAGCTAACAAATCTGGCCAAGATATGATCGGAGAAGGTCAAACAACTATTTGACCGAAAAAAGTGATTTCACCCTTTTGCTCTAGGACGCTTATTATAGGTGCTATAAACGTTTTAAGTTATTTTTAATGGAATTTTATCTTTCAAAGAAAGATATATCCGTTTTAAGTTTTGGATAGTAATGCAGTTTTAAACAAGCTATATATCTTTCTGAATATATTGATTTTTTGAGCTGTGCAGTTATCCTCCTCCATTCCATTTGTGTGCTAAGTAGAAAAAAGTAGTTTTAGAGGAGAAGAGATCAAAGTTTTATGAAATTTTGAAATTTGTATGGAATTTCAAAACGAATGATTTCTGCTGTTTCGTCCACAACTTTGGATTGGTTTGCCCGATTATCTCAAGATTTTATCAGCATATAAATTGGAATATTGAGATAATCCGTTCCCCCTAAAAACATCCTAAGTCGACTTAGCATACTTTGGAGAGCAAAATAATAAGACCAAAATAAAGATAACCTTTTTACGCTTGCATTGTTGGTTTCGTCGTCGTCGGGTGAATTTTCCCATTTCCGCTTAAGATTTTAATTAACACATTTCGAAAAAATCTGAATGAAAATTGTAAGAGCAGCGGTTATTCATCTGAGTTAGAAAAAAAAAAAATCGGTTAGCATTAATATACATACATACATACATCTCCTTTTGCATCTAATCTTTACAGAAGCTGCACTTTTCTACCGATCTCTCCGTATTTTGAAATAATCGGTAGAGAGTATATAGTCACATAGTCTCTTCCTATAGGACCTTAGCTGTATGTTTACATTCTTTATGAAAAAATTTAAAAGATTATGTTTTTTACACTCTCACTTGCCTTTTTATGCAATAGACACAAATCTCGTCGGTTTCGACTAAATAACTTTTCGAAATCGACTTTTTATAAAATAAAAAAAAGTTCTACTTACCATCCGTTTGATGTTAATCCCCATCAGGGCAGAAATTATGAATTATTTCTGAAAATTTATAATTTTTTTTTTATTGTCAAAATTTCAATAATATTCTTATTTCTTACCTCAGTTAAATTTTTAATGGATTTAAAATTTACCAATGTTGCAGGGCTCGATTTCCAGGCTTGAGAATATTCCCTGTTGTAGATAGTTGACATATTAACCTGTAAAAAATCAAAAAGGAATATTTATATTTTTTCTACTACTTTCAGCACTTTAAATTATAAACTGTAAAGCTTTATTCCTTAGAAGAATAATGAACAAAATTAATCAATAAATACAAATTAATTTATAGTTGATGTGATAATATCCCCGCCAATGACTGTATCACCAATACAATCTCAGATAACAATCACACAACATCTATAACGAATAACCTCACTAAATATGCCCCCCATAATTAATAAGTGCAACACCACCAGCAGACTGACGTCATTAATAACAAAGAGTTGAGTTAGTTTGCAACACTAATGCAAATGATTAAATTAAAAGAGAGTGAGCGAGCGAGAGAGAAGCAGAATTGGTGATTCTCTTCTGTAAGAGTACATATTACTAAACAACAAACGAAGTAAAACACACACAACTACTTATAAACCGCACCGGCATTACGAGTACCCGTGTTTATGAGTGGGGTTTTGGGGGAGAGCATTTAAGGCTATGCTAAACAAATTATGTTGGCGTTGAGCATAGTTAAGAGAGCCTAACGAAGCTGGCACTAACTCCCCCTCTTTGAATACAGAGAGAGAATTGTGGAGTGTGCTCTCCATTATTAACAACTCTTTTTTGGAGCGCATGCTTAACTTAAAAGTACTGTTGAGGTGCTGTTGTTTTTGTTCTTACAGCCTTGTGTTGGGTGTTTTGGCTGATGTTCTTCTTGTGCTTGCTGTTGCTGCTGGTGGATGTGGTGTTGTTGCTATTGCTGTTGCTGCTATCGGTGTTGTTGCTGGTTTTATCTTTGCCTTAATGTTTGGCGCGCATTTCAAAAAAAGGCAACATAAATATTAACAGAAGAAAAAAATTATAACCATTGTTATGTGCGGCGGTGTTGTTTTTATTTTCGGTTAAACGTAAATTGTTTTCGCGCTCTTCGTATTCCTACTCATCTACCAACGATTCATATATGTAGTCGGTATATGTGAGCGTGTGTGTGCGTCCGGTAGGGGTAGGGGGTGTTGACAATTGTTAGGATTTTGCGGCGTTAGTTATTCGCGCCGTCTTTGCCTTCGCCTTCGCCCTCGTCAATGCTTTTGCAATTGCAATGGTGGTAGTGATAGTTGGTTGGTTGGCTGATTGTCGCTGCTGTTGCCGCTGCAACAATTCATTATAAGCTATGCTTCTGCTGTTCTCATTTGCTTGATGATGTTGCTGTGTTCTACTAGTTGTTGGGGTTCGTTGTTGTAGCAGTTGCTGGTGCTGCTGCTGTTGACGCCAGTGTAAAAAACAACAACAAAACCTTTGATTGTATTACGTTGCGTGACTTTTGATCAATTATTGTTTGCTTGCCATTGTTGTAATTATTATTTTTCATTGTTGTTTGAATGTACATACGTATGTATGTATGTACTCACTCACTCATATGTATTTAGTTTCAATTGAGTTTTTTTGTATTGCATTTAGTTACATTTTCTTATAGGTTTATATGTATGTACATATTTTAATTGCATATGGTTGGGCTAAGGACATAGTGTCTACATACATACTCGTACATAGTTCTGTGCAACGGGATATCAATTTATGTAGGTGTTTTTTTACACACGTCTCTCTCAGTAAGTGCCTCTTTATATTTGCATGTATTATGCTGTTTTTTTTTTGGTTCGTGTCTCTGCTTTAGGTGTCCCCAATAATTAGTGTGGCGAGTGGTAGTGGTGCTGTCACTTGGCCTTTGTATTGTTGCAGTTGATAATTAAAAACATAAAAATTATTTAAATTAATTAATAAGCAGAGAAAGCATTTATTTATGTTTATTCATGTAAAGAACAGAAAATTGACGACGAAACGGCGTGGAACGGGGCAATAAAATACATTTCGCAAATTTAAGGAGGTGTAGGCATTTTAATTTCCAAAAATTTTAAATGCTACTCTTCAGAAAATATCAATTTTAATTCAGAACTCAATTGAATTTCAGAAATTTTATTGCATATTCAGGGTTTGTAACTAAAATATTAGAATTTTCACTTGAACTGCAGAACTTTTTAACAGAAATTGAGAAATTTCACTTGAAATTAATATCTACTCTATTATATATCTGAATATTCATTTCAAATTCAGAAGTCTTCAATTGAAATTCAAAATGTTTCTATTTGAAATTAAAAAAACACCATTTCGGAATACAGAATTTGTCATTTGTAATTCGAAACTTGGCAAGAACCATGCGGTAATCGGACTTTAAGTATGAAAAAATCTAAAAATATTGATTTTTAGATTTGAGTGTGTAATTTTTTATATTCGACCTTTGTTTTTAATTTTGTTAGATATTTATCCAAAAATGAGCTCGAGGTCTATGTTGGTTTTTTTATGTGTTTTTTTATTATTTTCATTCAATATTTCGTCTTTCTTCGAAAGACATCATCAGGATGAGAAAATATAACTTCGAAAACTTTAAAATTATCCGTAGAAAATTAGTATGTACTCCCTTCGTCGTTGTCTGTTGTCGAGCTCATTTTTGGATAAATATCAAACAAAATATTGATTTTTTTAAAAAATAAACTCAATTAAAATTAGTAAGGAAAGGCAGAATTTGGCAGTATTCTTTGAGTAATAAGAAACCTCTTTCTGCCGAATTTCGCACTGATCGGATATAAAATACAGTTTCTACAGCGCTTACATGTCAAATCGGGGGTAACATATATATGTGGGCTATATCTAAATCTCTGCCGATTTCCCTCAAATTTGGCAGTATTAATTCATATAATAAGAAACCTCTTTCTGCCGAATTTCGTACTGATCGGATTAAAAATACACTTTTTACAGCGCTTACATGTAAAATCGGGGGTAACGTATATATGGGGGCTATATCTAAATCTGAACCGATTTCTTCCAAATTTAACAGTGTTCATTAATATAATAAGAGACCTCTTTCTGTTGAATTTCATACTGATCGGATATAAAATAAAGTTTTTACAGCGCTTATATGTCAAATCGGGGCTAAGATATATATTGGGGCTATATCCAAATCTGAACCGATTTTAACCAAATTGAATAGGGATCGTCCTTGGGCCAAAAAAAAAATATGTGTAAAGTTTCGTCAAGATCGGGCCATAATTGCGACCTGTACTTTGATTACAAGAATACATCTACAGACGGACAGACAGACGGACATAGCTAAATCGACTCAGAAAGTGATTACAAATCGATCGGTATAATAAACAATGGATCTTTCTCTTCTCCTTTTGGGTGTTACAAACAAATGCACAAAGTCATAATACCCTGTACCACAGTGTGGTGTAGGGTATAAAAACCGGAAAATAATAAATAAATTGTTACGATAAAACTGTAGTTATCTTTAGATTATGAAACTATAGTTATCAAAATTATAAAATTTACTATTCCAAATACCTCCCTCAATCTTTACTTAGAAGGAACTCTTTGATCTTCAGCAGCACTCCACAGTTGAGAAAACCATCAAATTACTTCAATAACAGATCAACCCCGCATAGGGAATCATCAAAATAAGAAAAAATAGTTTTTTTTCTCAATTAATTTAAGCTCATTTGATTGAAAAGTATCTTTAAGGAGTTATGACCGTTTTAAGTTATCGACAAGCATACCAATATATTAAAAAAACAACCATACAATTTTGTGAATCTGAAATTGACAAAAAAAAACTGTTGACATCTATATAAAGTTGCTGTATAGAATTAGCTAATAATCGCTAATTTGATTTTTAGGAAATAGAGAAGAGTTTCTTGGTTCAAAAACAGACTCACTGAGACTATACATTCCATTGTGTAACGTTAGGGAATAATAAGTCAGGATAAGTCAGCCCCTCCCGTTGAATCAATTTGATTGCTTTAAATAAGCTCAAAAGTTGACAGATACCACCGTCAGCCAAGTTAGTTAGGTTAGGCTAGGTTGAGAAGAGGATGCGGCCAAACGCCTCATGTCCTTGGACATACACATAATCCAGTATTCGGCCTAATGTACGCTCTGGTTGTTAATGACTGGTCCTTGGAAAGTTATTTTAGGAACTCGGTGCTATCGACATAGTCCTTAATTGTTTTCCAGTCTATGCCCATAAGTTGGGTCAAGTCTGGTATAGTATCATTTCCTAAGAAACGGGATCTACTGTTCGCGAACGCTGGGCACTGGCAGAGGAAATGTTTCGTCATCCTCCAGCGTGATATGGGCGTTCTTTACCTATATTATAAGTTCACAACGCGTAACTCCGAAGGTTTTTGCGTTCTCTAGGGTTGTTGTTTGCAAGTTCCCGGCTCTAGATGCCAAGGCATTTGCTTTCTCGTTACACCTTACTCCGCAATCACAAGGCACCCATATGATGCATATGGTGCCGTGTTCGGAGTCGGCGTAAATCGCCATTTTACAATCTAAAACTGTCCTCGACCAAGGTAGTTAACTCCCCAAAGAATTGAGAGCTTAAGATGGCATGCCTTCTTCTAGAGATGGCGGGTCACATACACCGAAGCTGTTCTATTGATACCTTCTCTTCGTCTGCAAAGCTTCAGCAAAAGACATTATGAAAGACCTTCAATCTATTTACGTGCCGTACTATAAGGCATTGACCATCTGCCATGACAGATACGATATGTGAGACGCTCGGTCTTGATAACGACAAAACTGTGTAGGTGCGTTTTTAGATTAGGCTGGGCCGCATCGGCCTGACTAGTGACCACCTGTCATTTGTACCTAAACCTAAAAATCCCTCAAGAAGAGCTTTTAGTTTGCTAGCAGAATGCCAGCAAACTCCAGTTCCCCTGGAGCGAGTAAAGTAGTTTCTAGTCTAGCAAGTGCATCTGCTTTGCAGTTCCCTGGTATTTCCCTGTGGTCCGGCACCCATATAAGGTGAATATTCAGAAATCTCGGTAAGAGATCTGCGACAGTTTTTGAATTCAGGAATGTAGTAGCCTGACTATCAGAAAAAATATTTATTGGAGTGTTCAGAAATTTCGGTAAGAGATGTGCGGCACTTTTTTGAATTCAGGAATGTAGTAGCCTGACTATCGGAGAAAATATTTATACCGACTTTGGTCAGTACATTAATTTTCAGTTAGCCGCTACCCCATTAATAGCTAAGATTTCTGCCTGATAAACACTACAGCATTTTTGCGACGGATAGCTCATGTTCTTTGGAAAAGACACTAAAGCTCACTTGGTTGTTGAGTTTGGTACCGTCTGTATAGAAGTTAACGAAACTCCTATGGGATACAACCATTCCACTCTGCTCTATCAGGTATACGAGTGAGATACTTCTTGTCACAAAGTGATTCAGTCATAGTGTAATCAACAATGCCTGGAAGGTCAGGCATTGTTTATAGAATGACACTATATCCGTAGTCTTTCCTTGACCATAGTCAGTTCCCCAAGTCTAATAGCAGTACATGAGGCATATTGCATTGCTATAATATCTAGTGATAAATATAGCAGCCTTGTTACGTACTCGTATAAAACCTTGTTTAGTATTGTGAAGAAGATGGATTTCTGCAGAGAAGTCCACCAGACGGCAATGCCCTTTTACAGGTATATAGCGCTACCACAGCTTTCTTTGCTCTTCTCAGAATATTGGGTTTGAAGTTCAACTTCCTGTCTAGTAAAATACCTAAGTATTTTGCGCTTTCAGAGAAGTTCGTTTCAATACCCCCAAGAAGATAAGTTTAACTGGTGGTACCTTTAATCTCCTGGTGAGAAAAACTAGTTCCGTCTTGGTCGGGTTAACACCAAGACCAATATCGACCATGACCAAGACCTGTACCCGACTATAGCTGTTTATGATTTTAAATTCAAAACTCGATAACAGAACATCACAAATTCCATTTGAAATTCAGAACTCCTCATTTAATTTCGGAATTTTTTGTTGAAATTCTAAACTCGTCAATTTAAATTCATAATTTCCCCAAGAAATTAAAAACTTGTCAATTGAAAATCAAAATTTGCAATAGTCGTCAATTGAAAATCATAATTTCAATTAGAAATTAAAAAAATCGTAATTTGAAATGTAGAATATTCAAAAATCATTCAGATCAATTCTTTCTCTGGAATTTGCATGAAGTTCACTGGCCACATGGAATATTCTCTCTGACATTTATGTCTTTTCATTTTAGTTTACTTATGTATACATTTTAATAAGACAAATATGGCTCCTATAGAGATTATACGTCAAATCGGTGATATATATATATATATATATATATATATATATATATATATATATATATATATATATATCAAAATTATTTAAGGAATTATAGCCATTTTAAGTTTTGTTAAGGAAATTCGAATCTTGAGCAAAAAATCAGTGATGACAAAAGTCTGTCTTTTTTGTTCCAAGAGTCCTATTTAAGGAATTACAGCCATTTTAAATTTTGCTAAGGAAATTACAATTTTGACCAATATACATATATTTTAAAAATAAACCTACAAGGATTCTCATCGAACTTAATAAGGAGACAGCGGAATATATGCTATTGCATATTTTTATTGGATGGTTGTAGGGCAAAACCAAGAAAAAAAAATTATTAAATATACATCTATATATTTTTGCATATTTTATGCAAACAGCATATATTAAACATATGCAAAAAATATGCAAACCCATTTATGTTGAAATTTCACCGCAAATTCGATCATTTCCTATTGTTTCATTTTGTACCGGATATTATTTTTCTAAAAATAGATTTTCGCATTTTTCTTTAATATTAAAATGTCAATGTGTGTCGTATAAAATCTGTACATGGTTACCTTAATTCTGAAAGGGCGTAACAGACAAACGACTGAAGCTTTTATCTTCAAACTTGGTGCGAGGGTAGTTCTTGTCGTTATACAAAATTATGTTTCAAGAATTAGTTAATTTTCTCCAATTTGCCGATGCATATTTTTTGCACATGCAATTTTTTAGTTGCATATGCGGTATTTTTCATTCAACATATGAACATTATATTTTTCATACGTTGTGCAGATTCCCTTGCATAATTTTTGCATATAAAATGCAAATATGGAATATGCATATTGCATTGAAAGTAGAATACAAAAATATACCTAATCCTAAAATATGAACTTCTTCGGATGACAAATAGAGATTGCATAAAATTCCGCTGTCTATTAATAAGGTACATATTAGACAACAACACTTCATGTTCCGGTAACTGAAAACTGAAGCGATATATTCCATACCTTAACTGCAATGAAAAATATTCCACTGTCTCCCAGCTAAAGAAACTTCTTTATGTTAATGAACATTTTCTTTATTGTCTGAAAAATAATGAATAATTCTTTGCATTGCCGAAGTTCTCCTTTATCTTACTGAACAACATTTGTTAATAAAAAATAATTAAAGTTTAATTCCATTGTATATATTAATCAGCATATTTAATACATTTCTCTTTTGGCGAAAAAAACTTTCATATGTCTATACAAGTGAAAAACCTCAAGAAATGCAAATATCTCCGATCGCTTGTCTCTTGTCCAGCAAACATATGATCTAAATAGTCCAACTAATGCATTCCTTAAAAAAATTGCTGACCTTTGATCACGATTACTCATTCACACTTCCATACAAACACCGAGTAACATTTGAAATCATATCGATTATGGTCAGAAAACAAGAACGAAAAAAATCTAAATCAAGAAAATGAATGCAACCTAAACACGTAAAAACACTTTCGAATCCCCTCGACGCTCAGACCAGAGCGTCTATTCCGCCCTCCTGACCGGAGTAGAGACGACGAACGGACGGACAGTCACTTGGAAGGAAATAAATCTAAAACATTACCCCAATAGCAATAATAACAACATATACTCGGAAACATTGGGATATTAGGGTGTAATGTAAAATCTCACTAAAAAATCTCTATGGGAAAAGCTCATCACTGATGACTTTTTCTATAGGAAAAGCTCATCACTGATGACTTTTCTATAGGAAATGCTCATCACTGATGACTTTTCTATAGGAAAAAAAATCTAGGAAAAGCTCATCACTGATGACTTTTCTATAGGTAAAGATCATCACTGATGACTTTTCTATAGGTAAAGATCATCACTGATGACTTTTCTATAGGAAAAGCTTATCACTGATGACTTTTCTATAGGAAAAGCTCATCACTGATGACTTTTCTATAGGAAAAGCTCATCACTGATGACTTTTCTATAGGAATAGCTCATCACTGATGACTTTTCTATAGGAAAAAAAATCTAGGAAAAGCTCATCACTGATGACTTTTCTATAGGTAAAGATCATCACTGATGACTTTTCTATAGGAAAAGCTTATCACTGATGACTTTTCTATAGGAAAAGCTCATCACTGATGACTTTTCTATAGGAAAAGCTCATCACCGATGACTTTTCTATACGAAAAGCTCATCACCGATGACTTTTCTATAGGAAAAGCTCATCACTGATGACTTTTCTATAGGAAAAGCTCATCACTGATGACTTTTCTATAGGAATAGCTCATCACTGATGACTTTTCTATAGGAAAAGCTCATCACTGATGACTTTTCTTTAGGAAAAACTCATCACTGATGACGTTTCTATAGGAAAAGCTCATCACTGATGACGTTTCTATAGGAAAAGCTCATCACCGATGATTTTTCTATACGAGAAGCTCATCGCCGATGACCTTTCTATACGAAAATCTCATCACCGATGACTTTCCTATACGAAAATCTCATCACAGATGACTTTCCTATACGAAAAGCTCATCACCGATGACTTTTCTATACGAAAAGCTCATCACCGATGACTTTTCTATACGAAAAGCTCATCACCGATGACTTTTCTATACGAAAAGCTCATCACCGATGACTTTTCTATACGAAAAGCTCATCACCGATGACTTTTCTATACGAAAAGCTCATCACCGATGACTTTTCTATACGAAAAGCTCATCACCGATGACTTTTCTATACGAAAAGCTCATCACCGATGACTTTTCTATACGAAAAGCTCATCACCGATGACTTTTCTATACGAAAAGCTCATCACCGATGACTTTTCTATACGAAAAGCTCATCACCGATGACTTTTCTATACGAAAAGCTCATCACCGATGACTTTGCTATAAGAAAAGCTCATCACCGATAACTTTTCTGTACGAAAAGCTCATCACCGATGATTTTTCTATACGAGCAGCTCATCGCCGATGACTTTCCTATACGAAAAGCTCATCACCGATGACTTTTCTATACGAAATGCTCATCACTGATGACTTTTCTATAGGAATAGCTCATCACTGATGACTTTTATATAGGAAAAGCTCATCACTGATGACTTTTCTTTAGGAAATACTCATCACTGATGACGTTTCTATAGGAAAAGCTCATCACTGATGACGTTTCTATAGGAAAAGCTCATCACTGATGACTTTTCTATAGGAAAAAAAATCTATAGGAAAAGCTCATCACCCATGATTTTTCTATTCGAAAAGCTCATCACCGATGACTTTTCTATACGAAAAGCTCATCACCGATGACTTTCCTATACGAAAAGCTCATCACCGATGACTTTTCTATACGAAAAGCTCATCACTGATGACTTTTCTATAGGAATAGCTCATCACTGATGACTTTTCTATAGGAAAAGCTCATCACTGATGACTTTTCTATAGGAAAAGCTCATCACTGATGACTTTTCTTTAGGAAAAACTCATCATTATGACGTTTCTATAGGAAAAGCTCATCACTGATGACGTTTCTATAGGAAAAGCTCATCACTGATGACTTTTCTATAGAAAAAAAAATCTATAGGAAAAGCTCATCACCTATGATTTTTCTATACGAAAAGCTCATCACCGATGATTTTTCTATACGAGAAGCTCATCGCCGATGACTTTTCTATACGAAAAGCTCATCACCGATGACTTTTCTATACGAAAAGCTCATCACCGATGACTTTTCTATACGAAAAGCTCATCACCGATGACTTTTCTGTACGAAAAGCTCATCACCAATGACTTTTCTATACGAAAAGCTCATCACCGATGACTTTTCTATACGAAAAGCTCATCACCGATGACTTTTCTATACGAAAAGCTCATCACCGATGACTTTTCTATACGAAAAGCTCATCATCGATGACTATTCTATACGAAAAACTCATCACCGATGACTTTTCTATACGAAAAGCTCATCACCGATGACTTTTCTATACGAAAAGCTCATCACCGATGACTTTTCTATACGAAAAGCTCATCACCGATGACTTTTCTATACGAAAAGCTCATCACCGATGACTTTTCTATACGAAAAGCTCATCACCGATGACTTTTCTATACGAAAAGCTCATCACCGATGACTTTTCTATACGAAAAGCTCATCACCGATGACTTTTCTATACGAAAAGGTCATCACCGATGACTTTTCTATACGAAAAGCTCATCACCGATGACTTTTCTATACGAAAAGCTCATCACCGATGACTTTTCTATACGAAAAGCTCATCACCGATGACTTTTCTATACGAAAAGCTCATCACCGATGACTTTTCTATACGAAAAGCTCATCACAGATGACTTTTCTATGGGAAAAGCTCATTACTTTTCTATAGGAAAAGCTAAAAACTGATGACTTTTCTATAGGAAAAAGTCATTACTTTTCTATAGGA
The DNA here is from genome assembly GCA_963930755.1 of Eudasyphora cyanicolor. Classification (NCBI taxonomy): domain Eukaryota; kingdom Metazoa; phylum Arthropoda; class Insecta; order Diptera; family Muscidae; genus Eudasyphora; species Eudasyphora cyanicolor. Next base: position 12,300,742 of record OZ005738.1, on the reverse strand, counting down.
AAAGGTCGTTACTTTTCTATAGGAAAAGGTCGTTACTTTTCTATAGGAAAAGTTCATCACTGATGACTTTTCTATAGGAAAAGCTCATCACCGATGACTTTTCTATACGAAAAGCTCATCACCGATGACTTTTCTATACGAAAAGCTCATCACCGATGACTTTTCTATACAAAAAGCTCATCACCGATGACTTTTCTATACGAAAAGCTCATCACCGATGACTTTTCTATACGAAAAGCTCATCACCGATGACTTTTCTATACGAAAAGCTCATCACCGATGACTTTTCTCATCACCGATGACTTTTCTATACGAAAAGCTCATCACCGATGACTTTTCTATACGAAAAGCTCATCACCGATGACTTTTCTATACGAAAAGCTCATCACCGATGACTTTTCTATACGAAAAGCTCATCACCGATGACTTTTCTATACGAAAAGCTCATCACCGATGACTTTTCTATACGAAAAGCTCATCACCGATGACTTTTTTATACGAAAAGCTCATCACCGATGACTTTTCTATACGAAAAGCTCATCACCGATGACTTTTCTATACGAAAAGCTCATCACCGATGACTTTTCTATACGAAAAGCTCATCACCGATGACATTTCTATAAGAAAAGCTCATCACCGATGACTTTTCTATACGAAAAGCTCATCACCGATGACTTTTCTATACGAAAAGCTCATCACCGATGACTTTTCTATACGAAAAGCTCATCACCGATGACTTTTCTATACGAAAAGCTCATCACCGATGACTTTGCTATAAGAAAAGCTCATCACCGATAACTTTTCTGTACGAAAAGCTCATCACCGATGATTTTTCTATACGAGAAGCTCATCGCCGATGACTTTTCTATACGAAAAGCTCATCACCGATGACTTTCCTATACGAAAAGCTCATCACCGATGACTTTTCTATACGAAAAGCTCATCACTGATGACTTTTCTATAGGAATAGCTCATCACTGATGACTTTTATATAGGAAAAGCTCATCACTGATGACTTTTCTTTAGGAAATACTCATCACTGATGACGTTTCTATAGGAAAAGCTCATCACTGATGACGTTTCTATAGGAAAAGCTCATCACTGATGACTTTTCTATAGGAAAGAAAATCTATAGGAAAAGCTCATCACCCATGATTTTTCTATACGAAAAGCTCATCACCGATGACTTTTCTATACGAAAAGCTCATCACCGATGACTTTCCTATACGAAAAGCTCATCACCGATGACTTTTCTATACGAAAAGCTCATCACTGATGACTTTTCTATAGGAATAGCTCATCACTGATGACTTTTCTATAGGAAAAGCTCATCACTGATGACTTTTCTATAGGAAAAGCTCATCACTGATGACTTTTCTTTAGGAAAAACTCATCACTGATGACGTTTCTATAGGAAAAGCTCATCACTGATGACTTTTCTATAGAAAAAAAAATCTATAGGAAAAGCTCATCACCCATGATTTTTCTATACGAAAAGCTCATCACCGATGATTTTTCTATACGAGAAGCTCATCGCCGATGACTTTTCTATACGAAAAGCTCATCACCGATGACTTTCCTATACGAAAAGCTCATCACCGATGACTTTTCTATACGAAAAGCTCATCACCGATGACTTTTCTATACGAAAAGCTCATCACCGATGACTTTTCTGTACGAAAAGCTCATCACCAATGACTTTTCTATACGAAAAGCTCATCACCGATGACTTTTCTATACGAAAAGCTCATCACCGATGACTTTTCTATACGAAAAGCTCATCACCGATGACTTTTCTATACGAAAAGCTCATCACCGATGACTTTTCTATACGAAAAGCTCATCACCGATGACTTTTCTATACGAAAAGCTCATCACCGATGACTTTTCTATACGAAAAGCTCATCATCGATGACTATTCTATACGAAAAGCTCATCACCGATGACTTTTCTATACGAAAAGCTCATCACCGATGACTTTTCTATACGAAAAGCTCATAACCGATGACTTTTCTATACGAAAAGCTCATCACCCATGACTTTTCTATACGAAAAGCTCATCACCGATGACTTTTCTATACGAAAAGCTCATCACCGATGACTTTTCTATACGAAAAGCTCATCACCGATGACTTTTCTATACGAAAAGCTCATCACCGATGACTTTTCTATACGAAAAGCTCATCACCGATGACTTTTCTATACGAAAAGCTCATCATCGATGACAATTCTATACGAAAAGCTCATCACCGATGACTTTTCTATACGAAAAGCTCATTACCGATGACTTTTCTATACGAAAAGCTCATCACCGATGACTTTTCTATACGTAAAGCTCATCACCGATGACTTTTCTATCGAAAAGCTCATCACCGATGACTTTTCTATACGAAAAGCTCATCACCGATGACTTTTCTATACGAAAAGCTCATCACCGATGACTTTTCTATACGAAAAGCTCATCACCGATGACTTTTCTATACGAAAAGCTCATCACCGATGACTTTTCTATACGAAAAGCTCATCACCGATGACTTTTCTATACGAAAAGCTCATCACCGATGACTTTTCTATACGAAAAGCTCATCACCGATGACTTTTCTATACGTAAAGCTCATCACCGATGACTTTTCTATACGAAAAGCTCATCACCGATGACTTTTCTATACGAAAAGCTCATCACCGATGACTTTTCTATACGAAAAGATCATCACCGATGACTTTTCTATACGAAAAGCTCATCACCGATGACTTTTCTATACGAAAAGCTCATCACCGATGACTTTTCTATACGAAAAGCTCATCACTGATGACTTTTCTAAGGGAAAAGCTCATTACTTTTCTATAGGAAAAGCTAAAAACTGATGACTTTTCTATAGGAAAAAGTCATTACTTTTCTATAGGAAAAGGTCGTTACTTTTCTATAGGAAAAGTTCATCACTGATGACTTTTCTATAGGAAAAGTTCATCACTGATGACGTTTCTATAGGAAAAGCTCATCACCGATGACTTTTCTATACGAAAAGCTCATCACCGATGACTTTTCTATACGAAAAGCTCATCACCGATGACTTTTCTATACGAAAAGCTCATCACCGATGACTTTTCTATACAAAAAGCTCATCACCGATGACTTTTCTATACGAAAAGCTCATCACCGATGACTTTTCTATACGAAAAGCTCATCACCGATGACTTTTCTATACGAAAAGCTCATCACTGATGACTTTTCTAAGGGAAAAGCTCATTACTTTTCTATAGGAAAAGCTAAAAACTGATGACTTTTCTATAGGAAAAAGTCATTACTTTTCTATAGGAAAAGGTCGTTACTTTTCTATAGGAAAAGTTCATCACTGATGACTTTTCTATAGGAAAAGTTCATCACTGATGACTTTTCTATAGGAAAAGTTCATCACTGATGACTTTTCTATAGGAAAAGCCCATCACTGTTGACTCTTTCATCGGAAAAGCTCATATCTGATGACTTTAAAATAGGAAAAGCTCATCACTGATGACTTATTTAGACGAAAACCTCATCACTGATAACTTTTCATATTTGTATTTAACCGGACGACCCTATTATCGACCCCATACCTTTGTTAGTTGTAAATGAATGAACCAATATTGCCACAAATATTGTAACGAGTAGCAGCAGCAACACAGCATGCATGTGGCCTGCAATAACTTAAAATTATAATTGTGTACCTTTTTCTGAGAGCAACGACAGCAACTACAAATTAAAGCCAAGAAATTATGCATGCAACAGCGTCTGTGGTCGTCATCGTCATTCTCAGCAACAGCCAAAGCAGCTTTGGCCGCATCAGCATCACCATCAACAGCACCATCGTCATCATCATCAGGAGTGGAGCAGCATCAGAAGGATCTGAGGCAATGGCAATGGCAACATCAACAATACCTTAACTAAAGCATTAGTGAAAAGCATATCAACTAAACGAATATAACAAAAATCGTACCGAAAAGTCAATAGAGTAAAATATGCACAACAACAGCTCCAAAGCTCCACAGCAGCTCCAAAGGAATGTATTGGAACTATGAACAAAACTAGATGAAGACCAACAGCAAAAGCATCACTGGCATCACAGCCGTAAAGACGATGAAGACGAAGTGGACTTGAGTGTTGCACTAATTCACATTTGATGTTCAATGTTTGTTACTTTGGTCAATGAGGTTATCCTCCTCACAAGTAATACTACTACTCCGCACCTCAGCACTCACATCGCTCCATTCCATACGTTGTACATAAATTGAAGAATACCAGCCACCACCACCACCAACAACCAGTGAGTGAAGCTATACAGCAACACTAGGCCGCACTTAACACTTGTGGCAGCAAAACATCCACAAAATAGTTGCAGCTCAGTAAGTCTAGGAGCTAGGTAGGGTAAGGGGAGCACAGCTGAAGCTGGGGCAAAGTGTTAAGGCATTGGGGGAGTGTAAGCCCCCGTAATGTTGCTGCAAGCAAATATTATGTTGCTCTAAAGCAAAAATATTTAGTGTTTTTTTGAGAAGCTCTTTTCCTCAGATCTAGTTAATCTATTTCGTCTTCTTTTTCTGCTGCTGCTGTTGCTGCTTTGGGAATCATTGTACCAAGAAACTATATTAGCCAAATAACCAAATAGCCAAAATGCTATTGAATATATAATGAACTACTTTTGGGTACATTGTCGGTGTTTTGTCGTCATCTCAGTGGCTCGTCCAGCTGTCCGTCTGTCTGTCCATGCGTCCGTCCTTCCTCTTGGCTTGATTGTAAGTATGCCTGCCCGGCTGGTTGCTTGGCATCTAAAAGGTATTTATGTGGCATGTCAAGCTTTTTAAGAGCCGGCCTTAATGTTTATGACTATTTTTGGTCTTTAAAAAGAAAGTAGTCGTTGCAGTTGTCGCCGCCGCATTGCTGCTAAGCCACCAATAATGCCGAAAAATGATAATGCTGTTGATATATTTTCTCAAAAAAATTGGGTTAATTTTCCTTGCAATGCTGGGAAAGAGACTTTTATGGAAAGACTACAAAGTCTAACTAATTGCTTTGATGAGAAGTAAATGACAAATTACACAAGTTATTTAATAAACGCAGGATATGCGCTATGGTGGGTTAAGGAGTTGTGGAAGTTTAGAGTATAAGAAAGAAAATTTGGAACTGTTCAACAATTTAAGAAGCTTATTTAACCGTTTAAAGTTGTGAAACAATTAAATAAATAGTAGTAAAGTAATTCGAAAATGTCATGAATTTAGCTCTAGAGAGATAATTTAAGGTGTTATGGCCGTTTTAAGTTGTTGAAATAGCAAAAGTGATGCGAAATGATAATCTGTGATGTAATTTAAGATGCATATTTAAGGAGTTAGAGCCGCTTAATGTTGTGAACAAAAGTAATTCGAAAATGTCATGAATTTAGCTCTACAGGCCTAACTTAAGGAGTTATAACCGTTTAAAGTTGTAAGAAAAGCAACAGTTATCCCAAATGTGTGTCCTTGCTGCTCCAGGCTGCGTATTTATGGACCTATGGCTGCTTAAAGGTTTTGAAAAATGGATTCCAATCGTATTTCTGTTTAAAATTTTGAAAATTTATTTCAAAATTTGCACAATGTACGTGAGCCCACATTTTCGTAATTTTTCTGCAGTGTTGAATTTAAGGAGTTATAAGCCTGTAATGTTTTGCAATGTAATTTCAATAATTGTTAACAAAAGTAATTCCAAAATGTCAGGAATTTAGCTCTAAATTTGTGAAAAATGTTAAAGTGATCCCAAAAGTTTGTCCTTACTGCTCCAGGCCTCTTATTTAAGGACATGTTTAACATTTTCACCGAAAATCTAAAATGTTCTCTCTTTTTTTATAATTAGCATTTTGGAAAGAAACTAAAAATTTTTTGTTTATCAAAAGTTCATCCACTTTCCTCTAGGGCTCTTATTTAAGGATTTATATATATTTAAATTTTTGGAAATGATTTGCCAAAGATAACAAAACAGTGATATGGCCGCTTAAATCATAACCATCAAAAATATTCAAAATTATCGCTCTTTCTACTCTAAATTGTAAAAAAAGAAAGTGAAAAAATAAGAAAATTCTTATAAGTAATCCGAATATTTCGACTAATTCAACGTGTCCCTAATCCTTCAATCGGGATTTGTCTAGAGATCTTTCTTAAGGAGTTATAGTTATTTAAGGTTATGGAAATAATTAGCAAAACATTGCAAAAGAAGTGATATGGCTGTTTAAATCTTAAACAATAAAAATATCCAAAATGTACGTTCTTTCTACTCTAAGATGTAAAAAATTCAAATGTTAGCCAGAAACATGCAAAGTATCAGTAATTTTTGCTGCTTTGAAAATTCTTGAAAGTGATCCAAAGAGCCCCTAATCCGAGGAATGACCTTCAAACTAAGGTCACTTTTAACCGAATTATAAACCATAAGTGGAATTAGTCCATTACACCAGATTAAGGACAATTGACCGGATTATAGGATATTGAACTGTAAAGGTCATTGACCAGATTAAGCACCAGTGATTGTATTAAGGGTTATTGGTCGTATTTAAATCCACTGGTCAGATTAAAGCACGTTATCCGGGTAAAATGTCATTGAGTAAACTAAGGTTCATTGGTCGGTTTTAGGGTCAGTCAATGCATTAGAGCCCGTGACTGGTCTAAGGAATCGAACTTTTTTGGTAAAATGGCTAATGTTAGAACAGAATTAGTTCACATATAGTGGTTCTAAATCTGAAACACTTACATTTAAATTCGTGGCGTTTAAAACTATGTGATGAACATTGAGGCTCGCATTTTATTCGGAATATTGTTTCTTTGCTGAATTTTAAATATATTTCCAAAGCTTAAAAACTCTATAAAATAAGATTTTGAAATTTATTTCCAAAACTTTAAATGACTATAACTCGTTAATAAGGAGCTCAAGAAAAAACCGATTTTTTGCATCATTCCTTTTGGGTGACATATTGATATTTCATTCCAAAAACGTGTCTATAGCTCTTAAATTAAAGGAGAAAAAATAACAACATTTCTTTGAAAAGTATTATAAATCTCTTCAGATTTTTAAATGACAATAACTCTTCAAGAGTCCTAGAGCAAAAATGGACTAATATTTTGGAAAACATTGTTTGGTAGATTTTTTTTAATTTCTTTCCAAAACGTAAAATTACTATACCTTGTTAAATAAGAGCCTTAATTCAAATTAAATTAAGAGAAATCTTGATATCTTCTGGCGGAAATTTTAGTATTAGTTTTTAAAACTTGAAATGGCTCTAAATCTTTATATTCAAATACCTAGAGCCAATATTTGAAATCACTTTTTCGGTATTTTTTTCTCCAGCCTTTACAAAATTTTAAACTTCTGGAATTATTTCCTAAACTGTATGCATTTATGTATGTATAGGGTGATCCAAGTAGAGATACTTTTTTCAGTAGCCTTTTCTTGACAGATCACGTGTGAGATCTTTCCATCAGGCGTAAGTCTTTCCATGATGAAATGCCAAACAATACTTAACAAAAATAACATGACACGACTCACACGTGATCTGTCAAAAAGGGCTATTAAAAAAAGTATCTCTAGAAATTTTCGCTTCTATTTATGTCAAGATACTCCTCAAATTGTCAATTTTCTCCAAATTCAATACTTTTCGCCCTTTACGCGAAAAAGTGCCAAATTTCATCAGGATTGGTTCAGAACTGCGATCTGTACTTTGATTACAACGTTTAAATTGACATCTAACAGGCGGACGGACAGACATTGCTAGGTTGAATCAGCTGTTGATTCTGAGTCAATTCGTACGTATACCTTAAGAAAGGTATGTCTCCAGTGTTTTTAGCCGTTACAAAAATATTGTATATTGTTTCTTTGGTGACATTTTTAAATAACTTTCCAAAACTTTAAAAGTCGATAACAATAATATTTAAAGATGTATTTCCGAAAATATAAATGTATATAACTCATTAAATAAGAGCCCTAGAACAAAAACTGAATCTTTGATATCAGTTTTTTGGTGGACATATTGATATCTCTTTCCAAACAAATTATGTATCTATAGCTCATTGAAGGAACTCTTTAAATGAAGGACTTAGAGCAAAAATAAAAAGATTTTAATTTCATTTTCATTGTAAATGATTATATATCTTTCCAAAATGTTAAGTGGCTTTAACTATACAAGTAAGAGCCCTATAGCAAAAAACGGACAAACAATTTGGAACACTTTAATTGGTAGAATTTTTTTAATTTTTATCAAAACTCGTTATATAAGATCCTTAACGAGTACTTCTTTTCTGGTGGAAATTTTTTAATTTATTTCTAAAACTTAAAATGGCTATAAATCCTTATGTAAGATACCTTGCCAAAAGAGCAAATACTTGGATTCACTTTTTTGGTTTTTTTAATTTTTAACAAAATTTTAAACTATTTTTCCAAAACTAAATGGGTATAACTCGCTAAATAAGATGCTCTGGCAAAAATGACGACAATTTGGGATCACTTGTTTATATTAGTTAAAACGTCTAGAGATCGTTAAAATAACAGCGATAGAAAAATACTAATAATACGACCCAATCCCGTTTTTTGGAGTAATTTTTTAAAAAATTTTAGACCGATATAACTTGTCAAATAAAAGTCCTGCATCACATCGAAGTGACTTTTGCAAGAAGTTTGGCATTTCGTTCAAAACGTCGAATGGATATAACTCATTAAAAATATATCCTAGACTGAAAAAACGTAGCCATTGATTTGGCGACAAAGACAATAACACATTGAAAGATACAACAGTTTTAAAGTACGAAGAATTGTCTTTAATTTAAGTATTAAATGCACTTATTTGAATGTCTTATTGCCTTTGGCACAATTTTCTTTAATATTGCAATACTCTTTACTTTCGAGATCATTTTAGAAACTTCTTGCCAAAATGGGTGCAACTCTTTAAATATAACATTTTGGTAAGCATTTTAAATTTGTTATGATGACCACATTAAAATTAAATGCATTTTGGGCTTCCCCTTGATAAGTGGTTTAGCATAATTCTGCCACAAATGATTTTAAAAATCCACCACCAAATATCGTTCACATTACCAAATTATTATCATCTCAGTAGTTCACATAGTAGTTATGTTCTTTTTTTCAAATTGTTCAATTCCGGCTTTATAGCCTGCAAAAGCTTACCGCAGTGATTTATTTTAATTATCTTTTGACTTTCCATAATGAAACTTGATTTTGAATCAATGGCACTTTCAAAACACGCAATTCAATGGTGCTTCACATGTGAGGATGTGGCACTTTCCTGTCGCTCTTATCTTATATTATTAATTGCAACATGAATGTCTTTTGAACATTTAACATCGATTTTCAACATGTTGCAAATCAAATTAAATCAATATCTCATTCATGGTCCAGTTTGTTACAGGCAATGGAGCTCTGGCAATTGATCGCCTATTTTTTCTTCTTCTAGCAGCTCACAAAATTATAATTGCTTATAATTAAAGTCGTTACTATTAATAATATTGTAATGCTAATATATCAAACTGGATTTTAAGCACATAATTTCTGCATTGGCTACCCTGGGGGAGAGAGAGAGATGTAAAAGCAGAAGGCAAAGCAAAATGTAGTTGCAATTGCCAAACTGGATTGCTGCCGCAAAGCTGGACTTGTGATTCGGATGTTGCTCTTGCTGTTGTAGTTGCAGTCGTGGAACTCTGGGGAGTTTCTGCAAATGTGGAGTAATGATACTTTTTCCATAAGGAAATTCTTAATTCTTAACAACAGCTTTCTAGCTAATTGTCTGACTACAGAGAAACTAGCACACAGACAGACGCCAAGCAAGCCTTTGCAAATGAAGCTGAAGAAGATGCAAATCGACCATGAGACAGGCAAATGAAAATGATGCAACTAACGTGAATAATTTTAATATGGATGCCAATACAAGCATCTGACAATATTTACACAAAGAAAAAATGTTAATTTCAGAGGTAAGATTTGGATAACTAGAATGGGAATTTGCCACTACAGAAATTTCATTTGGTTAACATAGAATTTGTTTCTAATGTATTTGACCTACAATTCCATCCAATTGTAGTCTTAAATCGATAATCTTAAAAATCAAACCTAACGAGATCTGCAATTTAGAACTTAGCTTTGGAATTATACTGAACCTTAATCAAATATGTTGTTTTTGGGGAATGTCTAAAAAATCATTCCAAAATTTGTCTGGTGGAAATTTTGGTAGAAATTATTCAAAATACGAATATATGGGATTTTTTCCATGGCATTTTTTTAATAGCTATAAACTTTTTTAAGCTTCCAAAACTTTAAATGGCTATAACTCTTCAAATATATCACCAACACAGCAATTAGATGGAATCCGCAAGAAAGAAGGCAACGAGGTCGACCGGCCCACACCTGGCGACGAGAGATTGAGAAGGAAATCTGCAAAACAAGACAAAAGTTGGAACCAGTTTAAACAATTAACATTATAAATCTAAATAAAGATACAACCACATAAATAGAATAGATATGTAATGGTCCTATGATCCTAATAGGATCCAAAGGAAATAATAATAATAACTCTTTAAATAAGACGCCTAGAGCTTAAATGGCATAAATTTTTTTTAATCTAGATGGGGGGATTTTTGAAAACTTTTTCAAAACTTTAAATTGCTATAAATCATTAAATAAGAGTCAAAAAAGACGAACATTTTGGATCACTTTCTGTCGATTTTTTAAACTCAAGTCCTAGATATTTCGGAATATATGGGATCAGTTTGTTGCTGAAAATTTAGGAGCCATAGGAATTTATTTTTAGAAATTTTATTATTAAAATTTTATTAGTTCTTTCAATCAATTTATATTCCCAAATCAATAGCCTTAAACTCAGTTATTAACAATTCACCGTTAGAGTAATCCAGAACTTCAATCCGGTACATTGTTCTCGACCTTTGGCAAAATACGTCATAATTGAAGTACGTCATAGTAAATTTTTATTTTAAGTGTATTCCCAATTGTGTGTGAGTATCTGAACATATGTTATTATTACCACAGGTAGTATCTACAAGACTTCGTTCGGTATGGTCTAATGACATGAAAACTATTTTGTTTAGAATATCTACGTTTTCGTTTGATGATGTTCTGCTTCTTCTTCGGTCGAACAAAATACACCATTACCTGGACAACGGCTAGAGCTAATGGCCAAGTTAACTTCTTTTTCTACTTCACAATGATCACCTTAGTTTTTCCTCCAAATGATTCTCCTTGTTCCTGGTAATTCAAATTCGAAAAATAACCAGACTTTACTAAATATTCGTTTGGCTGCTTGTGTGTTCTTCGGAAAAACAGAGAAAGGAAGCACAAACCGTAAAGTAGTTGGCAAAAGTAATGATTAAAAAGTCTACAAATGTTTGGCCGCACAATAGTCATTTGACCAGCTTCTGACATCTAATATAACATCAAGTAAGGGGGAAGTGTGATAAATAATGGACCTAGCTTGAAATGAGGCACATAGACCGATATCCATGGATTTCATTCAGATATAGTCTTTTTAATAAAGTAAGCTTCTTGTAACTTAATCGAAAGCGAGTTTGAAAATTTTATTAATCTTTCTCGTGTTCTGATTTTATTACTCAAAATCTAATTATGTACTCATTGTAATGAAAAGACTCCCAATACAAAAACTATAACCAGATCATTTGTAGACTTAATTTCATACTGACACCCCGTTAGAGAGGAATAAGGACACAATTACCAAATTTTATAATGTTTCTACAATAATTCCATATAAAACCGGAAGATTAAAAAAATTTAAATAAACCAAAACATTCGACCGATGATTCTAAGAAGAAATTCATAATATTCTAAGATTAAGAAATTCATAATATACTGAGATATTTTAATAACTCACAAAACGAAAGATATATCTATAATAAGTTGTTACTCACAGACCCTCAATTATAACTTTATTTATTTATTATTATTTATTTACTATTATTATAACTTTATTTTTTTTAGTTTACTCACATTTAAATGCAGAAATTGCATTGCAGCGAAAGGTTAGGAAGAGTAAAAACGAAACGAACGAGGCGAAGGCAGAAATAAAACAGAGAGCACTGAGATATGCAAATCTTCATACTCTCTTCAAAGAAATTTCCTGCATTTACATGTGAGTGACCAATTTTTATTTACCTTTATTTATATTTAGTGAATCATTAAAATATATGAATTAAGACTGGGGCATTTTCGTAATGTTGCTTTGGATATTCGATCGATCCATCGCTTTTTTGTTGCTTTGTTTGGTTTACTTTTGCAAAATGCAATATTTTGTGTCTCGCCCATTCCATTGCTTAACATTGTTGTTGTTTATGTTGTGGTTTATCTAAAAGATAATGCTCTTGTGAATTTGCCACCTCATCTTTTGATGTTGGTCGTCTATTTTATTCTTTTCGTGAAGGGTGGTTGAGTGCATTTAGCAAATAGCCTACTAAACAATGTAAAGAGTTGAAACTTTTTAAGGGTATCGCGGTGAATCGAGAGTCAAAGAGACAAAACTATATTTATTGTATTGCTCTTACTTCTATGTTTTATCATTACTGATCATCATTTTTGATTTTAATATACATAAATATTGCTGAACTTACACGGGGCAAAATCGCAGTTTTCGATATGTTTGAATATTTGGAAAGAAAATATATTGCGTATATTTCTGTACAAATAATTTATATTTGAAATCAAAAAAATTTATTTGGAACATATCGGGTCCGTCAATAAGAGCGCTACAAAAGTTTTTTTAAATAAAACAAAAACTGTTTTGGATATCAATGAAATTCTTTATTCCTGTGAAAGTACGTTCGATGCCATTATGTATGGAACTCGAATTCCAGACGCTGAACCCAATTTTCGACGGTTTTCAAGCATAAATTGGCCGATACTGCTGCAATTTCACGTTCGATATTCGTACGGAGTTCATCAATCGTAGCTGGCTTGTTGGCATAGACCATAGACTTGACGTAGGCCCACAGGAAATAGTCTAACGGCGTCAAATCGCACGACCGAGGCGGCCAATCGACTGGACCATTTCGTGAGATAACACGTTCTCCAAACTTGGTTTCCAATAAATTGATTGTTGCATTCGCTGTGTGGCTTGTGGCGCCGTCCTGTTGGAACCACATGTCCTCCAAGTCCATATCATACAATTGGGGCCAAAAATATTCGGTTATCATTGAACGGTAGCGATTCCCATGCACAGTAACCTGACGGTCTTGATCATCACGGAAGAAGTACGGCCCAATGACGCCGCCGGCCCATAAACCGCACCAAACCGTAATTTTTTGGGGATGCAATGATGACTCATGGAGTACGTGTGGATTGCTGTCTGACCAATAACGCATATTTTGTTTATTGACGAAGCCATTCAGCCAGAAATGGGCCTCATCGCTGAAGATGATTTTTCGCGCTCTTAACGTTGAGGACACTGACTCCGAATTTCGGTAGTAAATTTTAATAATTTCGACTCGTTGTTGGCTCGTATATCTTTCCATCATGAAATGGCAAACCTTACTGAAAAGAAATGTCGGTCGACTTTTGTAGCGTCCCTGTTGAAAAACCCTTTATGTTGGTGATTTAGACATTACCGGATATATTTCACTTTGGTATTTACTTTTTTACAGAGCTTTATAGGTCCTTTTCGGTAACTATTTTTTTTGGAAAAATGTATTTTTATGATAAAATTGTCTAACAAAGGACACGATGTCATTCCCCTGGCTGTCCCAACTCTACTTTCACTTAATTTTTTTTTTGAAAAAATTTGATAAAAATGGTAAATATTAATTGAATAAAATTGGTTCAATGTAAAATATAATATTTAATGATTTATGTTTTCTATTAATGTTTCAAATTTTTTATCAATTACTATTTTTATGGATGACTATTTTTTGTCCCTGAAGATTTGCGACATTCCCCTGGCAAATCTTATATTCCGTAAAATTCAAATTTTCAAACCATTCTGGATTTCGAATAATATAAATTATAAAGAGTATTAAATCTACTACATATCGTCATCAGAAACGAAAAAGGGCCTATCATCATTTTTGAAAATTTTACAGGAGAAGCTAAAAACTAAATAAAATGAAAAGTGCTCTCGTTAGAAAAACGGGGTTTTCGGGATAATATCTAAACATAATAATGCAGATATAAAAACACACAAACATTATTTATAACTTGTTTGTGAACATTGCGTGAAATAGGTCTTTTTAACTATGAAAAAAGAAATAATTTGTTGTTAAGACCTTTGGAATTTCGTTAATAAATTCGCAACTTTTAATGTTACGCCGCTAAAAATTTGTCAGTATGTGTATTTTGATGCAGTGTACCGATTTCCATCAAAAACTGTATTTTCATTTTTCTTGTTGTTTCGCCATTTTTCGTTTCTGATGACGATATACCTGTTGTTGGTTTTGCGCCAACAATATTGATAAAATGATGTAAGTCGCGATTTGTCTTCCGAAATCAGCTTTCATTCATGTCATTCCCCTGAGCTGCTTTTATTTATAAAGTTCAATACTTTTTACAAAAATTGTTTGTACTTTTAACTTCATTGTGAAAACCAAGTTCAAGTAAGGATTTAAACCCCAGAGGAGAAAAATCCTTAATCCCGGCCGAAGGCCGGCCACCCTCAGACTGTTTGGTCCGCGTAGCCGTCTTTTGACATACCCCAGAGGAGAAAATCTTTAATCCCTGCCGAAGGCCGGCCACTCCAAGACACTTTGGTCCACATAGCCATTTTGGATATACTTCGGCCGGGGTTAAAGAGTTGAGTCAAATCAGTATGTGTCACCGCTACATGATGAAGGGTATTATTACAGTTCTTGTGTTACGCTATATTTTGTAGCATTTTATATTTGTAAAAATGTCCTATGGCCAAAAAAAACTGGGCTTTATGACATTGCGTTTGGGCGATATGACATTTCCAGATAACCAATTTGGGCGATATGTTGCTTATTAGGCAATATGACATACATGGTTTTGGGCGATATGACATTGGGCGATATGACGCTACGCCGTTTAGATAACTCTAATGTTTGCAAAATTTTTGTCGAGGGCTGCACATATAATTTTCTTTTGTAATACGGTGTCCTAAACACAATTTTTTTAAATTCCGATTTTTTGGTAGTTTGTTTTAGTATTTGGACCATATTTTTTTAAGTATAAGATCGATGTAGTAGGGCCAACCTTTAAATGAAAAGATATTATGATATTAACGTAGAAGTTTATTTATTTAAAAAGAAATTTTAAAATTTAAAAAAAAATCATTTCAATCGTTTTCGGAGCACAGTACTGGGACATATGATCCAACTATTAAAACCATCCCCGAAGAATAATATAAATTAAAAAATTACCACAACTATTTCAGTATTACGAACCCAAATTATCGAATCATCCTCCTTCGGATCACACTCCACATTTAAACAAGATGAGTCGGAAGACTTAAGCAGGCGTTGCATCTAAATGTAGTAGGTATGAGGAAAATTGAAATGAGTTCAAAATCATAGCTGAAGACAACAATAAAATCTCATAGAGTCGAAAAATTGTTGCACCATTACAACAACCAATGTTAATTTTTTAGGTGCATTTTGAAGAAAATTTAGTACAATTGCTTTGGACATTATACAATGCTACTACCAACACCAGCAAGGCAACATTTGCGGGGCAGCATCGTATCTCAGCGTCTCGTAACAGACTATTAATGTTGTTGATGTATTTAATGTTTTGTTGCATGCTGGGTTTTTGGGGGGCCCCCAAAAGCCCGGTTCTGTAGCAGTGTGCGCATCTTAAGTAGATTGTATGTACTTTTGTTAAGGCTACAAACGCTCTGGATGCCATAGTGATGCTGATGTTGCTCTTGTTCTGTCCGGTTAATGCAATGGCCTATAAGAAGATCAGGTCAATGGTACTGTAAGAAAGGTAGTGTAGATCTGAAAGATTGTTTACAGTTATTGATGAAAACTGTTGATGAACGAAGAATAACAATAATTTTATTAAATTTATTTATTTTTCTTTTTGATTTACTAGTTGTAAAAAATTAATAGAAAGAACAAAAAGTGAAGTAAAACATACATTTGAGAACAAGTGATCAGCCTAATCGTTTTTGAGTGAGTCATCAAGCGTACGTGTACTGAGGACAAAAACGAATAATGCATTGAACCATTTAAAAGGTAAATAGAAATAAAAAGAAAAAAACGGAATCCGATATGTCTGAAATGTTGTTGTTGCGACAATCGAATAAATTAAGTATCTAAATTATACTGATGGAAATAAGTTTTTACCGTGAAACCTGATTCTTGATACCTTTTTCATGGTATCATGAATCAGCCTTTTTACTGCTGTTTATTTTGTTCCTCTTACTCCGTTGGCTGCTGCTGATGTTGATGAAGCCTGGAGGGCGCGTGCTGAATTTAATCAGTTTCAGTTTATGTTGCATGTTGCGTACAATGACACTCTTCTCTCTGGCAACTGGGATCTTGTGATTTCTGTTCCGCTTGTAAGTAGATATGTAAGTTTGACTGGTTTTGTTTTCATAGACTTCACGCCAAAGCTTTGGTTTCATTTATGATGGCAAATAATATTAAAATATGCTCTTGAAGAGGAGACGAAGAAGTCGCAGATGTAAAGAGTGCAATCTTAAGAAATTAGAACATTAAGTCTATTGGCCTTATGGCATAACTGCATGCATGCCTTCTTCATCATCCACGGTGGTAGGTAGATAGATACCCGTACAGAGTTACTTCTACTCGTTAAGAAGTTTAAGTTTCATTTATAGCTTAAGGTTAAATGACAAAATATTACATTTAACGGTTTAGAGAATATTAAAATAAGAATAAAAGTTAACCAGAGAGAACTACATTCGGTCTATGTGGAGCAGAGACAAACTGCAGAAAATTAGATTTTGATACGTCTTAAGAAGGCGTGATGTATCCAATGTCCTGGGATAAAGGGTGCCTTTTCTCTGATCATTAACATTTATTGTTAAATTGACCATATTTTATTAAAATAGCCTGCATAGATTATTTGCAAAACTTGAACTCATCTAACATCGCTTACTATAGAGTGTTTCAAATACTATGTGCCTCAATATCTTCTAACAAGATTTATTAATTGGATTATTTTTATGCTAACTAAAACTAGTTCTCTCTACTATCATTTGCTAAATATTAAATTAATGTTCAAATCATGAAGCACAAATATCAGAGTACGTACGAACATATTGCGATGTACCGGTGTTCGTAAGCATTTGAAATATGTTTGTGGGGTTAGGGCAATAGCGTTGCATGTTGTTATTTAAGCACCAAAAAAAAACAAAACAAAATTTGTTGCATTGCCATGAGATACTTTGAGGCGTTATTAGTGTTTATTGCATTAAGGATGCATAATTGCCAATGTTGTATTGAATAAACAAAATGATAAATTTATTTTTTCGAGAACAACAATTTCTAGTTCCAGCACATCCAAGAAATTGCCATAATATATCAGCATTCAGCGGGGAGCCACAGCGCAATGTCGTTTATTTTCTGACACTAATTACTTATAATAAGTAGTTTAGCTGATGTTGTAATAAATAATAATGAAGAAGATAGTACTGAAAATATTACATTTTCTCAAAATTGGCAAAGGCTGCGAATGATAGAGTAAATAGGATCGAAACGATTTGATATAATCTTTGTCTGTGCTTTGGTTAGGTTAGTTTAGAGAGACAGCCGAAATCACCAGCTCATAAAGAACATTTGAGAGGTCCTGGTACTTTCACGGCTCCACCTGCCACACATTTCAACCAACCTGTTTGATACATAAAGCTATCCATAAAACGAATATAGGTATCGGCCAAATCTGTCCGACTTTCTAAAAAAGATCGACCCCAATATGCCCAGACGTCTCTTATCTATCGGCGAAATAGCAATAAAGTAGGTGATAAATGCTCTCCAATCCATGCTCTGGTGGTAGCACCTGTCTAATGCACGAGGTTATTAATATCGGTACCTGCCATATCTATCAATCTTTTTATAAAGGCATACCCCAGAATATCCAGACATCGCTAATTCAATGCGGAAGAGGATCAAATCAGGTGCTTAATTCTCTGCACTACCTCTTCTCCACAGTTTCTAAGGAATTTATAATTCCTTAATAATAATTCTCCACAGCTTATAAAGAAGTCATTGGATTCAATGACCTCATGGCATGTTCGCAGACCGGACCAAACTTCTAATCCCGCGCTTTTTTTTGTATTTCTTTCTTCCATTCAAAACGTACTTGCACCCGATGTAGAAATACCTTTTCCTGAGGCTAGGATGAGTGGCAGTACCTGCCAGATCTGTTAGCCTTCCTAGAAAGTTCTACCCTCTAATATCCAGATGTCGCAATTCAATGCGGAATAGGAACAAAACAGGTGCTTAATGCTCTCCACTTCTGCTTCCTCTCCCCAGTTTCGACACAAGTTATTGGACTCAATGACCTTATTGTTTGTTCGCAGACCCGGCCAAACTTCCAAACCCGCGCTTTTTCCTTACCTATCTTTCTCACATTAAAATGTGAGTGGCAACTGGCATCATCAGCTCCCATAGACCAGTTGAAGGTTGGGCCCGCGGAAGCACTAGAACAAAACTGTCTGAAACATAATATCAGTACACGCCAGATGTGTTAGTCTTCCTAGAAAGATCGGCCACAGTATACCTACTTACTCAATGCGAAATAGGAATAAAGCAGGTGGTCTTCTCCATAGTTTCTACGGATGTTATTTGACTCAATTCCCAGTGTCATCGTTCCTCTTCTCCACAGCTTCTGCAGAAGTCATTGGACTCACTGACCTTTTGGCTTGTTCGTAAACCGGGCAAAACTTCTAACTCCACGCTTTTTCTCTGTGTCTCTCTTTCTTCCATTAAAAACGTACGCGCACCCGAAGAAGAAACATTATTTCCAGCGCCTATGGTAGATAGGATTACTTTTGAGTGACAGCCGACATCAGTTCACATAGACCAATTGAGGATCTAGTGCTACCGCAGGTTGGCGTCGTGGCAGCCTCACTGCAGAACCAAACTGCCTGATACACGATGTTTTCAATATCGGTACTTGTTAGATATGTCAGCCATCATAGAAAGGCATACCTCAGAATATCCAGACGTCACTAATTCAATGCGGAAAGGGAACAAATCAGGTGCTTAGTGCTCTCCACTTCTGCTTAATCTCTATAGATCTGCAGACATTTTTGGGCTCAATTCCCAAATTGAACTGACACTATCGTAGATTGATATTCCTCTATAGTATTTATATGTGATCTTTTTACTTCGATCTTACGCTCGATGTTTCTCCTCAGTTTCAACAGAAGTTATTTTACTGAATTCCCAAAGTCGTCCTTCCTTTTCACCATAGCTTTTACAGAAGAGATTGGACTCAATGTTCTCATGGCATGTCGGCAGACCGAGCCAACCCTCTAAACGCGCGTTTTTCTCTGTCTCTCTCTCTTTCTTTCATTAAAGATGTACGTGCACCCGAAGAAGAAGCACTTTTTCCAGCGCCTAGGTTAGGTAGGATTCAATTTGAATGGCAGCCAACATCATCAGCTTACATTGACCAATTGGAGTATCTAATGCTACCATGGCCCAACCTGTGCTAGAACTAGAACGAAACTGTCTGATACACAATGACATCAACATCGGTACCTGCCTGATCTGTCAGCTTTTCCAGAAAAGTCTACCCCAGGATTTTCAGACGTCGCTAATTAAATCCGTAAAGGAACTAAGGAGGTCCTCAATGATCTTCATTTTTGTTCCCTCAATTCCCAAACTCATCGCCAGTTTGCCGATCAGACAGTGTCTCGTCAGAACTGACACTATCGTAGATTGATATTTCCTCTCTAGTACATACATATATGTGATCCTTTTACGCCTGCAAGGAGCATAGGGCCATTACATGGTTATTCCCATCGGAGGCCTAATTTGGACAATTCCATCACAACTTGAGGCTTACAAGCATGTGCCGGTCGTCCAGTACGACGACTGCCCTGACTGTTCCAATCAATAAGCCTGTTTAGGTACGTCCTCTGATGATTTGCGCAGCGTATGACTACTCCAAAATGACTTTTTGTGCTGTCTCTTCACACAAACGGGTAATTGTTATTGTTGAATTTTGCGTTGGCATTTGTTGACAAAAATCTGGATGGTTTGGATATCCCGTATTGTCGCATTCTACGTTTCTCATCCATGCTTCTCCAATGCGAGAGGAGATATTTTTATCTCCTTGAAAGATTTGTCCAGATCCCATAAAGGTGGACAGCCTGACTGTCTTTGGGCTAAGCTAAAGCTTGCATGTGGACAGTGAGCACCAATATAACCAAAATCTCCTTGAGAATTTGTTATGCCGTCCCTTTTCTAGCAAGTTTATCGCAGTTGCAGTTCCCCGGGAGATTTGATGTTAGTCTAGCTTCTGGTCCTAGTAAATGACAACACCTAAGTGAAGATAAAAAATCTTCGGTGATGGAGATGTGAACTGAATCTCAACCTTACAAACTTTCTGAAAATATGCAGTGTTTATTGTTGTGTTTGTTTTGCAGAGATGGTCAATCCAAAACTAGGGGAGATACGACAAGGTAGGTAAGAGATTGTCAGCTACTCAAACCAATGAGTATCTGTATGTAGATGACCCTCATCGGAACTAA
This sequence comes from Eudasyphora cyanicolor, assembly GCA_963930755.1. Lineage (NCBI taxonomy): Eukaryota > Metazoa > Arthropoda > Insecta > Diptera > Muscidae > Eudasyphora > Eudasyphora cyanicolor. The sequence continues at coordinate 12,280,049 of OZ005738.1, read as the reverse complement.
GCAGTCTGAAAAGCTTAAGTTTGTCAAGCTTACTCCAAAAGCTGCCCAAAGAATGTCCTGCTGTCATGGATGTGGATCGATGTACCCTACAAATATCTCAAAAGCTAGGGAAGGTATACGTGGAAGGTGGGTAGGTAGATATGTAGGCAGGCAGATATGGAAGTAGGTATGTAGGTGTGCGTACACCAATTAAGTTATTTGTGTTTGTCCCGGGGCATAGTTGCCGCTCATCGCAACCAACCAGTCGGAACTTTCTAATTCTGTCTAGTCTTCCTTAAAAGCTGGCCGCGGTAGGCGGATCGGCCTACCCTAGGTTTATACAATAAAGGCAGCCAAATTTGCCTACTCACATAGACAACTGCAGGTCCCTAGTGTTACCACGGGCCCTCATCGAAACCAACCTCTTTGATAAACAAATTTATCAATAGTACGAATATTGGTACCGCAAATATCTGGCAGACTTCCTAGAAGGGATATATTTCCGCAGTATATCCAGACGTCGTTTATTCAATGTATGACAATGCGAGACAATGATCTCCATTTCCTACTCTCTTGCAGAACTCATTGGGCTCAACACCCAACCTTCTGGCATGTTCTTCGATCAGGCAGTGTCCCGTCAGTACTTACACTAACGTAGACACTATTTTCCTCTCCAGTGCAAAAATATATTTTGACTTTTATAGATCGTATCTTGGCCAGATTTGTCTAGCTTTACCATAGGTGCCAATTTCTATCCATTGTTTATTAGATTGCATCTTGCCCAAGCCAAACCTTGCATGTGGACAGTGGCGCACCAATATAAGTATGTAAAATATTCTCGAGAATTTGTAATGAAGTCCCATACATAACAAGTTAATCGGATTTGCAGTTCCCCCGGAACATTCCTAGGACCAGGCGACCATATGGTGCAGATGTTAAACTGTCCAGCCATTTACATAATAGATCGGCCATTTACATAATAGAACGGTCGAGGGCTGTTTGTGAATTTAGGGATGTACCCTCCAGATTTGATGGTAGCCTGACTGTCCGAGTAAATGACGACGCTTAAGAGAAGATACGAATTAAAAGAAATAGATAGCAAAAATGTGATGTGTGATTGATTTTAATGTGTCAATGTTATTGATGATAACAAACGAAAAGGTAAAAAGAACTAAAAAGAAAAAATCTACATGTATCTGTAAAATGTTTGAAAGGTGATTGTTACCAATCGCTAATTTCGACATCTAAAATATACTGACGGAAAAGGCTTTTATCGTGTAGCAAGTGTCATTACCATTCTAAAGGTAAGTGATTACACCCAAGTGAAGACATCCCGCTTTAAAATCTGCACTGATTCAGCCAATTATCTGCATATCTGCCTTACTAACCTGCCGAAAAGGGTGTAGTGTTTTTTTTTTTGCTGAAGATGCTTTATAGAGATGATTGCTGGGACCATAGTCATTCTCTTCGACAGTGTTTATTAGCATCACCTAGTTATACTTAAGATCGAAATTGCCAATTTGCTACATCTTTTCCCATTTCATACAATCTTAGGGAATATCAAGACATGCATTAGATATTCACAGCTATTATGACGAATAAAATGGTGGATTTTATAACGAACTAAGCCTCCCCATCCAAATGCTTCAAAGTCCTTTTTACGCCATAAAAACTCCTCAATCAAATTTTATATTAATAATAATAATAATGTTATAACTTAATACGAAAAAAATCGGAGGAATTGAAAACATGTTTCCTACGTGATTCTATGCAACAATTAATGCATGCATAAATGTTGTGCTGCCACGTAAATGTGGCAATAACGACAAGGATAACTATGGCGACGGCGACGACGACGACAAAAATTCCAATGAATCCAATGATGGCATTATCTTATCCCCAGTGCATAGATAATGCATAGACGCCAATGCATTACTATTATTATTGGCATGGCAAATTTGATTGATTTGATGTCGCATGTTTGGGGCAGTGCCAGTGCTGGTGCCAGCACAACATCTAAGCTCCCCAAGAAACTCGTCATATTAATCTTATTTAATTAAAGCTCAACGGCAAAAACATCCAATATATGTAGTAAGTATCAGAGGCAGCAACTCTGGGCTCAGATGCCCCGTAACGCCACAAACGAGAGCAAAGAAAATCAATTTGGGAAAGACAAACGCAAACTCACTTACGTGCCGCATTCGAACATAACAGTTATACATGAAATCGTTGATGCAACTACACATTGTCGTTGCTGCATGCAGTTCTGCTGGCCGCTGCAGCCTGCCACAGCGCCAGCCCCACTCCAACTCATTTAAAACAAGATGGGGAGCTTAAGTGAAGATGCCTTGGAACGCCAAGATTTACGAGTTCGACTAAACGCAGTGTACGTATAACTAAAGAGTTTCCAATTTGCTATACACGCATCCTCAGTCAAGGAGCTCTAGCACCTAGTTCCCCCCCAAACCATATCATAGTGGTAGGGTGAGAGAGAGGAGAGTAGCCGAGCGGAACTCTGAGGAGAGCTTTAAGCAGTGCTGCAATAACGCGTCTTGTAGTCTAAATTAAATGTTCATTCGCAATGGTATGGTAATGATAATGATAATTGCTAATGACCAAAAACGTAATGAAGCAAAAATTGAGCGCCAACTCTGTAGGCACTCCAAAGGATTTGCACCAAGATATTCCAGCAGAAACACGACAACTACAAGTACCAGTACCATCATGAAGTGGTTGGAGCGGTGGAGCAGTGGAGTGAGGTAGAATGGAAGCTAATGGAAGCCAACAACTTAGGAACTTGCTTAACTGAGGCAGGCGGAGGAAAGAAGGGAAATGAGCTGTGGTTTAGGCGAGACGGGCACAGGAGAATAACATTGTCGTCATATGAACATTTTAGATAATTTGTACACAAACACGACATAACAATTTAAAGAAATGAACCAAAAGTAACAACAGCGACAGGAGGAGCAGCAGCATCGGCAGTCACAACGAAATTATACTCCACTGAGAGACCACTGGCTATATTGGCAACCACTTTGCAGAAATAAGTGGGGTAGGAAGTGCATATACTTATTGGCTTCCCATGTAAGGAAGGAGGAGTAAGGGTGTGGGCAGGGAGGCATGTGTGTAAATTGTTCACAAGATATTTTATGAATATGACAGGAGTAAGGTATGATTAATAAGTTATATTCGGCAGAATATAGAAAACTTGATGTGAACCGGTGTAATTATCTTCCCCAAAGAGTTCCCAACTAACTGTCTATATTTAAAGTGGTTATATATGTAGTTGATTTGGCTCTACTGTACCTTGAAGCCCTACGAACAGGCTAAGCAAACATTCTCACATAAAATTGTCCTGTTATGCAGCGCAAAAGCTCCCTAGAAGAGACCCTGCGAACAGGTTTTATAGCTAGATTAGGATGGCAGCCAGCTCACATACACCAATGTAGGTCCTTAGGGATACCACAGGCCCAGATGCCACTCAACGTAACAAACTTGTTTGATAACCAAAGTTATCTATAGTACTCGCATGAATATAGGTACCGAAAAGATCTGTCAGAGTTTCTAGATAGGCCGATTCCAGTATATCCAAAAGTCGTTACTTAATGAAGGACAGTGGTAAAGCAGGTGCTCAATGCTTTCCACTTCTTCCCTATCACCACATCTTCTGCTGAAGTCATTGGACTCAATACCTAACCTTCTGGCGTGTTCGCCGATAAGACGGTGTCCCGTCAGAATTGACACTAACGTACACAGTTTTTTCCTCTCTGGTGCGAGGAGATAATTTGAACTTCTAATTTCGTATATTGACCAGATTTCTCTAGCTACCCTACAGGGATCGATTCCTGACTATCTGAACAGTGGCGCACCAATATATGTAAATTCTTCGAGAATTTGTAATGTCGTCTTCTTGGATATCCCTATGTCCAGGTACCCATATGAAGTGTATGTTAAACTGCTAAACCATCTCGTTAAAAATTCTGCGGCAGTCGAGGACTGTTTGTGAATTTAGGGATGTGGCCCCCAGGGACTTGATGGCAGCCTGACCGTCTGAGTAAATGACAACGCCAGTGTTGCTCCCTATGTTGCGACTCAGCCACTTGGCGACTTCCCTTAATGCTATTATTCGGTTATTTCTGTGAGCTATATCAAATACGTTCCAGTAATATGTTGGTTAGCAACAATGTAGATGTTCTTCACCTCCTATTTATTCCACATCTCCGCAACTTCTACGAAAGTCATCAGTCTCAATGTCCAATATTTTGGAATGATCACCAACCAGACGTTATCCTTTCAGAAGTGATACTAATGTTGACAGATTCTTACCGTTCAGAAATATCTATGCCGTGTTTTGACCAGGTCGGCCTAGCCAACCTAAAGGTATCTAGCTCTGATCATCTGTGGTTGGGCAGACTCAGTGCATACTGTTTAAGCCAAAACATACATGTGGATAGTGACGCACATACAGGTGCAAATTCCTGATGAATATGTTGAATCATCTTCATCCCAGGGCGATGATGACCAGTGCAGTCTACAAGGATTTCCTAAGTTGTATGTGGAACTGCTTCCCTATCATCGACTCTATAAAATACGACCGGTTGCCCATATACGGTACAATAGACCAATTTTTAGATCACCTACTCTACTATAGACCACTTATTGGATCATATACTCTACTATAGACCACTTATTGGATCATCTGGATAGTTAGTAGACGACCAATTGGGTCATCTACGCTCTTGTAGGCGACCATTTGGGTCATCTACGCTGCAGTAGACGACCAATTGCGTCATCTACGCTCTAGTAGGCGACCAATTGGATCATCTACGCTGTAGTAGACGACCAATTGGACACTCTACTCTGTAGTAGACCACAAATTGGGCCGTCCACTCTGTAGTGCTCGGCCAATTGGGCCATCCACTCTGTAGTAGACCAATTGGATCATCTACTCTGTAGTAAAGGACCAATTGGGTCATATACTTCCTAGTAGATGACCAATTGAGTCATCTACTATGTGAGGAGAGACGATCAATTGAGTCATATACTCTGTAGTAAACGACCAATTGGGTGCTCTACTCTGTTGTAGACGACTAATTGGGTCATATACTCTGTAGTAGACAACCAAGTGGGTCATCGTCTTTGTAGTAGACGACCAAGTGGGTCATCTACTATGTAGTAGACGACCAATTGCTTTATCTATCTGTAGCAGACGACCAATTTGGTCTTATACTCTGTAGTAGACGACCAATTGGGCCATCTACTCTGTAGTAGACTACCAATTGGGTCATCTAATCTGTAGTAGACGACCAATTGTGTCCTGTACTCTGTAATATACGACCAATTGGAACGTCTACTCTGTAGTAGACGACCAATTGGGTCATCTACTCTGCAGCAGACGACCAACTGGGTCATTTATATTATAGTAGACGACTAATTCGATCATCTACTCCGTAGTAGACGACTAATTGGATCATCTACTCTGTAGTAGATGACCAGTTGGGTAATCTACTCTGTGGTAGACTACTAATTGGGTCTTCTAATCTGTAGTAGACAGCCAATTGGATCATCTACTATGTAGTAGACTACTAATTGGGTCTTCTAATCTGTAGTAGACTGGTCATCTGCTATGTAGTAAACGACCGATAGGGTCATCTGCTATTTAGTAGGCGTCTACTTGGGTCATCTACTCTGTAGTAGACGACCAATTGGGTAATACACTGTGTAGTAGACGACCGATTTGGTCATCTTCTATATAGCAGACAACCATTTGGGTCATCTACTATATAGTAGACGACCTGTTGGGTCATCTTTTTTATAATAGACGACCTATTGGGTCATCTAGAATATTGTAGTCGAGAAGTTGGGTCATATATTTGATAATAGTCGACCAATTGGGTCATCTACTTTATAACAGACGACCAGTTGAGTCTTCTAATGTAATGAATACGACTCTTTGCGTCGATTACTCTATAAAAAACGACCAGTTGGGATGCAATTTTTTCAAGTGTCTTTAAAAAAATTAGTTTCAATTCAACCAAAGGAGCCACTGGCACCTCCTTGCCTCACCGTCAATACAGCAAAAAAAGGAAACACTTTTCGATTTCTTGAGAATTTTCTCGGTTTGTTAAATGTTTAACTCACACCTCTTGACTTGGTCAATGCAACTCATAATCATTAATATCAACATAAATGAACAAAAAGGTGAACATATGCAACTGTTGTAGCAACAACACGAAAAACAGCAGCAGCAGCAACAATAACTAGAAGCAGCAACAACATTAGCAAACCAACAAGGACAACAACCACAACATCAATAATTATTATTACTTTGCATTGGACTATAACTGCATACATGCAACATTTTGTTGTACGAAAGGATGGACAGATGGACGGACAGACAGATGGACGTCGCCTAAACGTGCAACATGCTTACTATTTACACATGGGCACCACGCATATGCTGTTCAAACTCCTTCATCCTCCTAGTATGAAATTCACTCCTTGGCTCGCCCAAAATGTAGTAAATCCTCTACGAGTGTAGTGGTGAACTCGTTTATTGTAATGCGGACATAAGGAATCGCATTTTAGGAAAAGGAACTGGGGTGTGATGGAGAAGTGGAGTGTATAGTGTACAGTGTCCAATGTAGTTTTGGAAGAATGCATTAATATGATTTCTTGTGCTGGAGGAGAACATGCTTAGTAAACATACATAGGTACATTTATGCTGGTTTCTACATAAACCAAGTATTGTATATTTGCCCATAATAACGACTTATATTAATGAGCTTTAAATTTTCATTATCAAGTGGTTTTCCCCCTCTTCTCCTTGTTTTACCCTTTAATTTAGATCCTTGGTAAGGCCATTGCCTGCACTTTACCTCCTTCATCGCCGGTGACCATTAATGCAGTGGTTTTGGTTTTATAGCTAATAATTACCTATTCGGCTGAAAACTTTACTATGATATTATTCAAGTAAAGCCATAATGTTGCAGCCTTCAGAGAAATATGTATAATATTGAAGTTTGTGAATTGTGTGGGAGGAGCCAGAATGGATGTGGGGAAATGATATCGATTCTTTGAAACACTACATATATTGCAATGTCATAACTGGTCGTCTACTGTAAAGTAGATGAACCAACTGGTCGTCTAATAAAAAGTAGATTACCCAACTGTTCTTCTTTCATTAAGTAGAAGACTCAACCGGTCTACTAAAAAGTAGATAGCCCAACTGGTCGTCTACTATGAAGTACATGACCCAACAGGTCATCTACTATAAAATGGATAACCCAACTAGTCATATTCTACAGAGTACATGATCCAAGTGCTCGTCTACAATGGAGCAGATTACCCAACTGGTCGTCTAATATAATGTAGATGACTAAACTGGTCATCTATTATAGAGTAAATGAACCAACTGGATGTGTAGTAAAGGGTCCGCCAAATAACTTTTATTTTGAAAACATCGCGCAAAACATCGAGCTTCGGCTGTGTGGCACGTAGCGCCGTCCTGTTGAAACCAAATGTTGCCAATATCCTCCTCTTCAATTTTTGTGAACAAAAATTCGTTCAACATGGCCCGATACGATCGTCATTGACTGTAATGGCCACTACTTGCTCATTTTCAAAGAAAAATGGCCCAATTATGTCTCTGGACCAAAATCCGCACCAAACGGTGACTCGTTTTGGGTGTATCGGCTTTTCAATGTATGCGTGCGGGTTTTCTGTGCCCCAAATGCGACAATTTTGCTTGTTTACATACCCGCCAATATCAAAATGAGCTTCATCTGAAAAGAGGATTTTTTTTGGCAAAATCGGCATCTTCTGTAAGTCAATCGCTCCCAGCGTTGTTCAAGCGTATACACAACCATATTCGTTCAGCGGAAGGATAAAACTAATTATCTGTCAAATCAGACATGAGCTAAGTGTTACCATTCACGAAATAAGCACTAGTTGAAATAAAAACGTTAAATGGCGGCCCCTTTATAAAGCATATGACCCAACTGGTCGTCTAACATAAAGTAGATGACCCAACTGGTATTTTACTATAAAGTAGATGACCCAACTGGCATTTTACTATAAAGTAGATGACACAATTGGTCGTATACTATAAAATAGATGACACAATTGGTCGTATACTATAAAATAGATGACCCAACTGGTCGTCTTACATAAAGAAGATGACCCAAATTGTCGTCTACAGAGTAGATGACCTAACTGGTCGTCTACTATAAAGTAGATGACCCAACTGGTCGTCTACTACAAAGTAGATGACCCAACTGCTCGTCTTCTATAAAGAAGATGACCAAACTGGTCGTCTACTATAAATTAGACGACCCATATAGTCATCTACTATAAAAATGACGAACCAACTGGTCGTCTACTATGAAGTAGATGACTAAACTGGTCGTCTGCTATGAAGTAGATGACCCAACTGGTCGTCTGCTATGAATTAGATGACCCATTTGGTCGCCTACTATGAAGTAGATGACCCAACTGCTCGTCTACCATGAAGAAGATGCCACAACTAGTCGTCTACTGTAATTAGATGTCCCAACTGGTCGTCTATTATAAAGTAAATGACCCAACTGGTCGTCTACTGGTCGCCTACTATAAATTATATCACCAATTGGTCATCTACTATAAATTAAATGACCTAAATGGTCGTCAACTGTAACTTAGATGACCCAACTGGTCATCGACTATAAAGTAGATGACCCAACTGGTCGTCTACTATAAAATAGATGACCCAACTGGTCGTCTACCACAAATTAGATGACCCAACTGGTCGTCTACCACAAATTAGATGACCCATATAGTCATCTACTATACAATAGATGAACCAACTGTTCGTCTACTATGAAGTGGATGATAAAACTGGTCGTGTATTATAAAGTAAATGACCCAACTGATCGTCTACTACAAAGTAGATGACCCAACTGATCGTCTACTACAAAGTAGATGACCCAACTGGTCGTCTACTATAAATTAGATTGTCCATATAGTCATCTACTATAAAAATGACGAACCAACTGGTCGTCTACTATGAAGTAGATGACTAAACTGGTCGTCTGCTATGAAGTAGATGACCCAACTGGTCGTCTGCTATGAATTAGATGACCCATTTGGTCGCCTACTATGAAGTAGATGACCCAACTGCTCGTCTACCATGAAGAAGATGCCACAACTAGTCGTCTACTGTAATTAGATGTCCCAACTGGTCGTCTATTATAAAGTAAATGACCCAACTGGTCGTCTACTGGTCGCCTACTATAAATTATATCACCAATTGGTCATCTACTATAAATTAAATGACCTAAATGGTCGTCAACTGTAACTTAGATGACCCAACTGGTCATCGACTATAAAGTAGATGACCCAACTGGTCGTCTACTATAAAATAGATGACCCAACTGGTCGTCTACCACAAATTAGATGACCCAACTGGTCGTCTACCACAAATTAGATGACCCATATAGTCATCTACTATACAATAGATGAACCAACTGTTCGTCTACTATGAAGTGGATGATAAAACTGGTCGTGTATTATAAAGTAAATGACCCAACTGATCGTCTACTACAAAGTAGATGACCCAACTGATCGTCTACTACAAAGTAGATGACCCAACTGGTCGTCTACTATAAATTAGATTGTCCATATAGTCATCTACTATAAAAATGACGAACCAACTGGTCGTCTACTATGAAGTAGATGACTAAACTGGTCGTCTGCTATGAAGTAGATGACCCAACTGGTCGTCTGCTATGAATTAGATGACCCATCTGGTCGCCTACTATGAAGTAGATGACTCAACTGCTCGTCTACCATGAAGTAGATGCCACAACTAGTCGTCTACTATAATTAGATGTCCCAACTGGTCGTCTATTATAAAGTAAATGACCCAACTGGTCGCCTACTATAAAGTAGATCACCAACTGGTCGTCTACTATTAATTAGATGACCTAACTGGTCGTCAACTGTAACGTAGATGACCCAACTGGTCGTCGACTATAAAGTAGATGACCCAACTGGTCGCCTGCTATAAAGTAGATCACCAACTGGTCGTCTACTATAAATTAGATGACCCATATAGTCATCTACTATAAAAATGACGAACCAAATGGTCGTCTACTATGAAGTAGATGACTAAACTGGTCGTCTACTATAATTAGATGTCCCAACTGGTCGTCTATTATAAAGTAAATGACCCAACTGGTCGTCTCCTGGTCGCCTACTATAACGTAGATCACCAACTGGTCGTTTACTATAAATTAGATGACCTACCTGGTCGTCAGCTGTAACGTAGATGACCCAACTGGTCGTCTTCTATTAATTAGATGACACAACTGGTCGCCTATTATAAAGTAAATGACCCAACTGATCGTCTATTATAAAGTAGATGTCCCTACTGGTCGTCTACTATAAAGTAGGTGACCCAACTGGTCGTCTTCTATAAAGCAGATGACCCAACTGGTCGTCTACCATAAAGTAGATGACCCAACTAGTCGTCTACTATAAAGTAGATGACCCAACTGGTCGTCTACTACAAATTAGATGACCCATATAGTAATCTACTATACAATAGATGAACCAACTGGTCGTCTACTATGAAGTGGATGATAAAACTGGTCGCCTCCTATTAAGTGGATGATCCAACTGGTCGTCTACTATGAAGTAGACGACCCAATTGATTGTCTGCTATAAAGTAGATGACACAACTGGTCGTGTATTATAAAGTAAATGACCCAACTGATCGTCTATTATAAAGTAGATGACCCTACTGGTCGTATACTATAAAGTAGATGACCCAGCTGGTCGTCTACTACAAATTAGATGACCCATATAGTCATCAACTATACAATAGATGAACCAACTGGTCGTCTACTATGAAGTGGTCGCCTCCTATTAAGTGGATGATCCAACTGGTCGTCTACTATGAAGAAGATGACCCAATTGGTTGTCTGCTATGAAGTAGATGACCCAACTGGTGGTCTACTATGAATCAGATGACCCAACTGGTCATTTACTATGAAGTAGGGGTCCCAACTGGTCGTCTACTATAAAGTAGATGACCCAACTTGTCGTCTACTATGAAGTATATGACGCAACTGGTCGTCTACTATGAAGTATATGACACAACTGGTCGTCTACTATAAAGTAGATGATCCTACTGGTCGTTTATTGTAAAGTTAGTGATCCACCTGGTCGTCTACTACAGAGAGATCACTCATCTGGTCATCTACTTCGGAGTAGGTGGCTCATCTGATCGTCTAATACAGAGAAGTCGACTCGTCTGGTCGTCTACTGCATAGTAGATGACTCGTCTGGTCGTCCACTACAGAGTTGATAACTCATCTGGTCGTTTGCTATAGAGTAGATAACCCATTTGGTTGTATACTACAGAGTAGATGACCCATTTGGTCGTTTACCCTAGAGTAGATTACACGTTTAGACGTGTACTGTGGTTTGATGACCCAACTTGTCGTCGACAATAGACTAGAAGATCCGTCTGGTCGTTTTCTACTGAGTACATGACCCATATGGTCGTCTACTACAGAACAGACGAACCACCGACTCGTCTACTTTAAAGTAAGTGATCCATCTGGTGGTCTACTACACAGTAGATGATTCATCTGGCCGTCTACTACCGAGTATATCTTATCGTCCACTCTAGAGTAGCTGTCCTATCTGGCGTAGTATATGAAGTAGATGACCCAACTGGTCGTCTGCTGCAATTAGATGACCCAACTGGTCGTCTACTGTAAAGTAGATTATCCAAAGATGACCCAACTGGTAATCTACTAGTGGATGATCTACCTTGTCATCTACAACAGAGTATATGACCGAAGTGGTCGTCTACTATAGAGTAGATTACTCAACTGGTCGTGTAATATAATGTAGATGTCCCATTTTATCGTCTACTATTGAATATATGACCCGTCTAATCGTTGTATAGAGCAGATGATCCATCTGGTCCTCTACTAAAGAGTAGATGACTCATCGTCGCGTCTATGATAGGGAAGATGATGCCACCCGGTCGTCCACCATAGATTAGATAACAAAACTTGTCGGCTACTGTAGCACAACTGGCACATTGGCTTGTCTACTATAGAGTACATGACATATATATTCATCTACTATAGAGTAGATGTCCCATGTGGTCGTCTTCTATAGAGTAGGTGACCTATGCATTTTCGTAGGATGTTGATAAATCTTTTATCAATATTTTTGCTAAAAGTTGATACTTCGTTTGTTAATGTCATCCCGTATTATAATGTTATTTTTATAAAGCCGATACAGTAATGAGGTTTATGTCTGAGCTAAATAAGGTATTTTCATTTAATCCTTTTAGATATTTCTGTTTATATTTTTTTATTAAATCGTTTACAGAGACTTTATTTCCTCCATAAAAATCGATCAACTAATGTTTCGAAATCGAAAATTTCAAACCTAATTCTCAATTCTGCATTCCATATAATTTTGCTGCTGAGGCGGGCACTACTTTATTATAATGATTGTGCATAAATTAGAAATGCATCAACTAATTACCACTCGAAACGAGTTTAATTGATACTCCACTACGGCTAACACCGCTGCTTAGACCCAAAAACGTTAGACTACCATAAATAAGCTAAAGTAAGATCGTAAGACAACGGGTGTGTATATACGAGTACGAGTAATATGTGCTGGACTCTGCACGATGCAGTTTGAATTAGTGTCATATTTTAATAGTTTTTTATCTTACGCGTTAATAGACTCTTAAATTGTCACTGTGGATTGTGCGCTTAGTTGAAAAGCCACTATGCGTTTTTTATACAAAGTGTGGCAAGAGAGTGCGTGAAAAGTGGCTGTAATAATGGGAATGATATGATTGTCAAAAAGTCTGAATATTGCTAAAACATTTCAGATAAACAAAACTTATCTTAACTAGAATTTTTTAATAATCAAATTGTTTATTGTTTTTATTTAAATTCTGTCATTCCAAAAAATTGTCTACTGTATTCCAAAGTAGGATATGTTATGCTGTGTTCAACATAAATGTGGTTGATTTTATGCGATTAAGTTACAACGCTTGTAATGAACGATGGTGATAGTGATAAAAAGCATGTTTGATTGAAATTTTATGATATGGTGATTTGCCCCCTCTATTTTTGGGGCTACTTTCGGTGCAAGTCAATAACGAATAGTTGTCAATAGGTAATCATAAAACAATCACTTAGACGGTAGTTAATGGTTCCCAAGAAAAATATATACATAATTTATAATGCTGCACTTTTACTCCGTTTTTCAGAGCGGTAGTGAATTTTTATAAAGAAAGAGTTTTATTACGAGTGGTTTATTCGGTCTTCCTTTTCTCGTGCCATATATATTTTTAAAATGACATTTTAATATGTTAACATCAATTTTACAAATATTCAATTTGGTCGTAATCAAACTATTTTTGGTCCTTCTGACAACTTTGTTTATATGCTACTATGTATGAAAACTATTAATTCTCTTCATCACGAATAATTTCGTCATTCGACCCTGCCCCCTCATATTCAACAACTAATGATCACTATTAATTTTATTCTTTCAAAAATGTTTGATTCCCATCCATTTAATGATGATCATTATTAATTCTATTCATTTAGCTTTAAAATTGTTGGTCCTTCGATCCCCCTTGTACTCCTCAATTGATACTTTCTCATTCAGCGATTTCTCTTGACTTGTAGTGCAATCTTTTTTAAATGTATCTATTTATTTCAATTACTGCCTTTCCAAATGCCTAACAAGTAACGGAAATGGATATTTTCAAGTATTGACACCAGATCGAGGAAATTTCAAACTTTAATAATTACCTGTTCGCATTAAGAACATTATGAAAAAAATTGTTAATAATGTGTGCAACATTGTTGTTTCTATAGTAATAAATTGCCTCTCTGACGTTGCCGCTCAATAGCGCCGTCTATACATATGTATTTTCTCTAGTACAAACTAGTAATTATATACAAAACTTGAAACCAGTTCAAAATAAAAAAATCTTTAGATACTTTAGAGGAAGAAAATATAAATAATTTTAAGAAAGCATAGTTTCATAAAGGCTATAACGGTCGACTATGTAATAGGCTACCCTCATAGGAAGTATTATGGCATACATTTTGTCAACTGGATTATCTACTCTGTAGTAGATGACCAGATGGATCGTAAGCTCTATGCAAGATAACAACTTGGATCATTTATTCTCCACAATATAACCAGTTGGGTCGTTTATTATATAGGATATAAGCAATTGGGTCATTTAGTCTATAAAGGATAATCAGTTGGGTTTTTTGTTCGGTAATATATATATGTATAACCCGTTGGGTCATCTACTCTATAGTAGATAACTAGTGGGGCAATCTACTCTATAGCAGATAACTAGTTGCACCATCTAATCTACATCAGATAACTAGTTGGGTCATCTACACTGTAGCAGATAATCAGTTAGCTCATATAATCTTTAGTAGATAACCAGTTGCGTCATCTAGTCTACAGGAGATTACTAGTTGGCTCATATACTATATAGTAGATAACCGGTTGGGTTATCTAATCTATCTAATAATAGGTAACCAGTACACGACCTCATAGCACGTCTGCTGTGTAGAACTCGACCAATTTGTCATCTTCCGTACAGTACATGGCCAATTTGGTCATCTTGTGTACCTTAGACGACCACTTAGGTCATCTTCTGTACAGTATATTACCAATTGGGTCATTTTCTGTATAGTAGACGACTAATTTGGTCATCTGCTCTATTGTAGATAACCAATTGGGTCACCTACTCTATAGTATACGACCAATTGAGTAATCTACTCTGTAGTAGACGACCAGATGGGTTATCCTCACCGTATTATGCGACCAATTGTGTCATCTACTCTATAATATACAACCAATTGGGTCATCTGCTCTATAATAGACGACCAGTTGGGTCATCTATTCTATAGCAGATGACAGGTTGAGTTATCTACTTTATATTAGACAACCCATTGGGTTATCTACTCTGTAGTAGACGATCAATTGGGTCATCTGCTCTATAGTAGACGATATTTATACCTAATAGTAGTCGACCTAATACACTAGACGACCAGTTGAGTCAGATGCTCCATAATAGACGACCAATTGGATCATCTACTCTACAGTAGACGACCAATTGGATCGTATACATTATAGTAAATGACCAATTGGTCATCTACTCTCTAGTAGATGATCAAATGTGTCCTCTACTCTACAGTAGACGACTAATGGGATAATCTACTCTATGGTAGACGAACAATTGGGCCATCTACTCTATCACAGACGACAAATTGTGGTATATGCTTTATAGTATTGGGTCATCTACTCTTAGGTGTACGACCAATTTAGTCCTTTACTCTATAGTATACGACCAATTAGGTCACTTACTTTATAGCTGACGACTATTTGGGTCATCTACTCTTTATTAGACGACCAATTGCGTCATCTACTCCTTAGCAGACGACCAATAGAGTCATCTACTCTACGGTAGACTACCAATTGAGTCATCTACTCTATAGTAGAGGACCAATTGATCTACTTTATAGTAGTCGGTCAATTGGAACATCTATTTGGATCATCTAGTAGATGGCTAGTAGAACATCTACGCAGCAGAACAAGCAGGTGGGTCATGTACGCAATATTAGACGACAAGATTAGTCCAGCCTATAGTGGACCACCAATTGGGTTACCTATACAGTAGTAGACGAGCAATTAGGACATTCACTCTATAATAGATGACTACTTGGGTCATCAACTCTATTTCAGACGACCAATTAGGTCATCTACTCTATAATAGAAGCCCAATTGGGTCATCTACTCTATAGTAGAGAACCAATTGGGCCATATACTCTATAGTAGAGGACCAATTGGGTCATATACTCTATAGTAGAGGACCAATAACAACCAATAAACCATCTACTCTATATAAGACGACTAGATGCGTCATCTACTCTATAGTTGACGACCAGTTAAGTCATATTCTCCATAGTAGACGACCAAGTGGGTCATCTATTCTGTAGTAGAAGCCCAATTGGGGAATCTACTCTATAGTAGACGAACAATTTGATCATCTACTGTACAGTAGACGACCAATTGATTAATCCACTCTTTAGTAAACGACCAATTGAGTCATCTACTCTATTGTAGACGACCAACTGCGTCATATACTCTGTAGCATATGGCTAGTAGGGTTATCTACTCTATAGTAGTCGATCATTTTGAACATATACTCTATAGCAGCCGACCATTTGGATAATCTACTCTATAGCAGATGGCTAGTAGGGTCATCTACTCAATATTAGACGACAAGATTAGTCAAGTCTACAGTAGGCCACCAAATAGGTCACCTACTCGGTAGGAGACGATAAGGTGGGTCATATGGTCTATAAAAGACGATAAGATGGGTAATCTACACCATAGTAGACGTCCAATGCCGTCATCTACTCTATAGTAGATGACCAATTGTGTTATCTACGAGGACAAGTTAGGTAATCTACTCTATAGTAGATGACCAAATGCGACATCCATTCCAGAGTAGACGACCACATATTTCAACCACTCTAGAGTTGACGACCAATGGGATCCTCTACTCATATATTCTACAATAAACGACCAATTATGTCATCTACTCTATAGTACACTAACAACTGGGTCATCTAATCCGTAGTAGTTGACCAATTAGGTCATCTACTCTATAGTAGACGACTAATTGGATCATGCACTCCATAGTAGACGACCAATTGGTGTATCAACTTCAACTTCATAGTATAAGACAAATTGGGTCATCAACGCAATAGAAATAGACTAATTGGGTCATCGAATCTATAAAAAGCGACCTATTTGGTCATCTGCGCTACAGTAAACAACTAATTGGGTCATCTTCCTTTTAGTAGACGACCAATTGGGTTATATACTCTATAGTAGACGACCAATTGGATCATCTAATTTATAGTAGACTGCCAATTGGATCCTCTACTATCTTTTCTGTAGTCGACAACCAATCATCTCTCTATTTTGATGACAGTGGGTCATCTCTCTAGATGACATACTAGTTTCTATTTTCTAGGGTGGACAACCTATTAGTTTTTTTACTCAAAGATAGGCTACTAATTAGGTTATCTACTATGTAGACGACTACTGGGTCATCTATACTATAGAAGAGTACCGATTGGGTCATGTGCTCCATATTAGACGACCTATTTGGTCATGTATTCCATAAATGTTGCTAAATATAAAATTTAACAATCAATTTTATTTGGATACAACCATATATGACCTGCCTCCTGTAGGGTGCCTCGCATATTAAACAATTGTCTATGCCACATATTTGATTTTGCTCTATTTTGCTGCTTAATTTCATGTATTATAGAACGCGTTGATGCGATTCCATGCAGTGCTGTCACCGATTTTAACATGTGAGTCGACTCACTTGGACGCAGACCCACCAACCAGCCAACCAACCAAACAACCAAACGGTGATGATAGTTAAGCATAAAAGAAATTAAAATTAAACTGAATTCAGTCAGCATCATCACAAGAACCACCAGCGGGCAATTGACTTGTATGTGAATTGTGTTGACTGGGAAGGCTGTTTCTTGAGTTGTCCTCCTGCATCTCCTGCCGCCATCTCCTCCTTCCCTAGCCTTTTGATATTGGCAATGGCAACCGAAACGGAGTCTTACGAGGAGCAACTACAAATTTCTGAACATGAAAATCAGACACTTTTCCAGCCGTGGCAGCGGTAGTCTTGATTAAGGTGGCTCTTCAGTTCGAGTCATTTAACTGTGTTTTGGTCATAGATTGTAATTCTAAATTGCCATGGACGAGATTTGCCGCCGCCACACGGGATCACTAACGTGATGTCCATGTGTGGGTATGTCCGGCTGTTTGTCTGTCTCTTCGATACTCGTACTTTGAAAATGTGTGGTTAATGTTGAGAGATGGCAAACTAATTTCGAAAAAACATAATTCATAATTTTTGTTGTCGTTCTTCTACCTTTTACTCGTTTACATTTTCTCTATTTGTCCTTCCTTCCTCTGTTTTTTCCTCTAGCACCTCGTTATGATTAGAAACCGTTTCTTATGCAAGTATAGAATCGAGAAGATTTGTTTGTCATAATAGTGGGTTGGCAATGATATTGGAAGATGTTTTCATGGTGAATGCGGATATGATTGTTAAAGAAAGAGAAAATAGATTGTGGGCAATGTTTGAAGGAGGAGAATTGCTAGGGATAACTGGTGTGATATACATATAGATCCAAGAAATTCTAAAGAGATAATTAATAAGTTTGATAAATTAGTGAAAAATTTGTGGGCGTTTTCTAAACTCAAAGATCATCTTGATGACTTTTCTATACGAAAAGATCATCGTTGATGACGTTTCTATACGAAAAGATCACCGATGATGACTTTTCTATACGTCAAGATCATCGTTGATGACTTTCCTATACGAAAAGATCACCGTTGATGACTTTTCTATACAAAAAAGATCATCGTTGATGACTTTTCTATACGAAAAGATCATCGTCGATGACTTTTCTGTACGAAAAGATAATTTTTGATGACTTTCCTGTACGAAAAGATAATTTTTGATGACTTTTCTATACGAAAAGATTATTTTTGATGACTTTCCTATACGAATAGATCATTTTTGATGACTTTCCTATACGAAAAGATCATCGTAGATGACTTTTCATTAGGAAAAGACCATCGTTGCTGACTTTTTTATAGGAAAAGATTATCGTCGATAACTTTTCTTTTGGAAAAGATAATCGTTGATGACCTTTCTTTAGGAAAAGATCATCTTTGATGACTTTTCTTTAGGAAAAGATCATCTTTGATGACTTTTCATTAGGAAAAGACCATCGTTGATGACTTTTTTATAGGAAAAGATTATCGTCCATAACTTTTCTTTTGGAAAAGATCATCGTTGATGACCTTTCTTTAGGAAAATATCATCGTTGATGACTTTTTTTTTAGGAAAAGATCATCGTTGATGACCTTTCTTTAGGAAAAGATCATCGTTGATGACTTTTCTTTAGGAAAAGATCATCGTTGATATCTTTTCTTAGGAAAAGATCATCGTTGATGACTTTTCTTTAGGAAAAGATCATCGTTGATGACTTTCCTTTAGGAAAAGATCATCGTTGATGACCTTTCTTTAGGAAAAGATTATCGTTGATGACTTTTCTTTAGGAAAAAATCATCGTTGACGTCTTTTCTTAGAAAAAGATCATGGTTGATGACTTTTCTTTAGGAAAAGATCATCGTTGTTGACTTTCCTTTAGGAAAAGATCATCGTTGATGACCTTTCTTTAGGAAAAGATCATCGTTGATGTCTTTTCTTAGGAAAATATCATTTTTGATGACTTTACTATACGAAAAGATCATTGTAGA
This sequence comes from Eudasyphora cyanicolor, assembly GCA_963930755.1. Lineage (NCBI taxonomy): Eukaryota > Metazoa > Arthropoda > Insecta > Diptera > Muscidae > Eudasyphora > Eudasyphora cyanicolor. Next base: position 12,260,639 of record OZ005738.1, on the reverse strand, counting down.
TGACTTTTCATTAGGAAAAGATCATCGTTGATGACTTTTCTTTAGGAAAAGAGCAACGTTGATGACATTTCTTTAGGAAAAGATCATCGTTGATGACTTTTCTTAGGAAAATATCATTTTTGATGACTTTACTATACGAAAAGATCATTGTAGATGACTTTTCATTAGGAAAAGATCATCGTTGATGACTTTTCTTTAGGAAAAGAGCAACGTTGATGACTTTTCTATAGAAAAAGATCATCGTTGATGACTTTTCTATAGAAAAAGATCATCGTTGATGACTTTTCTTTGGGAAAAGATCATAGTTGATGACTTTTCTATAGGAAAAGATTATCGTTGATGACTTTTTTATAGGAAAAGATTATCGTCGATAACTTTTCTTTTGGAAAAGATCATCGTTGATGACCTTTCTTTAGGGAAAGATCAACGTTAATGACTTTTCTTTAGGAAAACATCATCGTTGATGACCTTTCTTTAGGAATAGATCATCGTTGACGACCTTTATACACGAAAAGATCATCGTTGATGACTTTTCTATACGAAAAGAACATCGTTGATGACTTTTCTATACGAAAAGATCATCGTTGATGACTTTTCTATACGAAAAGATCATCGTTGATGACTTTTCTATACGAAAAGATCATCGTTGATGACTTTTCTATACGAAAAGATCATCGTTGATGACTTTTCTATACGAAAAGATCATCGTTGATGACTTTTCTATACGAAAAGATCATCGTTGATGACTTTTCTAAACAAAATGATTACCGTTGATGACTTTTCTATACGAAAAGATCATCGTTGATGACCTTTCTATACGAAATGATCATCGTTGATGACTTTTCTATACGAAAAGAACTTCGTTGATGACTTTTCAATAAGAAACGATGATCGTTGATAACTTTTCTATACGAAAAGATCATCGTTGATGACTTTTCTATATACGAAAAGATCATCGTTGATGACTTTTCTATACGAAAAGATCATCGTTGACGACTTTTCTATACGAAAAGATCATCGTTGATGACTTTTCTATATACGAAGAGATCATCGTTGATGACTTTTCTGTACGAAAAGACCATTGGTGATGACTTTTCTATACGAAAAGATAATCGTTGAAGACTTTTCCATACAAAAAGTTCATCGTTCTATACGAAAAGATCATCGTTGATGGAATATAATGTATTTGATTTTCTAAATATAAGAAAAGATCATCACCGATGTATGTGTTCTATTATTAATTAAATTTATTGTTAAATAATATGTATTCAAACATATCTAATTACTTTTTATCAATCATTTAATTAAAATTATACTTTTGTTAGCCTATTACTATTTATTTTAATCTCCCATTAATGACACATTTTTACTTTAATAAAATCTTTTATTTTTTCTGCTTTTCATGTAAATTTTTTGTAGATCCACAACAAAACGCAGATATACTGGGCCGACATAATACAATTTCATTTATTACGAAAATTTGCATTTACGCTTGACACGCAAATACATGTAATTTCAAACGACGACAACAACAACAACAACTATTGTAACCAGCAGTCAAGCAGCATAGCAAATTCAAATGCACTCCAACATTTTCTTAGCAACAAAGTCTAGAAGAAAAACCCTCCCGCTCCTTGTTGGCCAGCAAGGAGAGCCGTGGCTGGGCTGGTGGTGGCCTGGCCTGGCCGATGAAATAGAACCCACAGAAGTAAATGCGGCGACCACAGTGAAACATTGAAAAACTCGCTGCCCTCATATACAAAATACAAGGATGGAGGGACACAAGTCGCAGGAATATGTAGATAGACATTCGCATATACAGAGACATACAGTCAGACAGACAGGCAAATGGACGGACATATATGGCGAACATATTGCTCTAGCAAAAAGTCCAATTAAATTACTTTTTGAATATCAAAAACGGAAAATGTAGAAAGAATTACATTTGCCATACACCGAATGGGTGGAGAAGGAAGCCGCCAACCAACGAAATGAAGGAGGAAGCCGGCCACGGAAAGAAAACCTAAATGAATCGCATGCTACACACACCAAATACACATGGATAAACTGAGGGGCACGGAGGAGCGAACACATATGTATGCAAAAGAAGGAAAACCAAGGTAAGATTTGAGCGAAAATTGTAAACGCCAAAAGCGTCACATAGGAGAGTTTACCAAAATTAACAAAACGACCGCACACTTCTTGCAACTGACAAATATTGTAGCATTTTTCCCCTTCACTCGCCCCCCGTCAAGCCACATGATTCTGCTGTCGCCAACAAACATACTTGCCTTCCCTTCTCTTTCCAACAATATTTTTTAACCAACAACTGAGTTAAGAATGAGTGCATTAGCTAAGCACAGACGTCAACCAATTTACTTGCACTCGGAAAAATTGTGTGTTTGAAATTAAAACAATTATCAAGTCAGAACAATGTGCTACTGAAGGCAAAATTTTATCCTTAAAACGTATATCGGTAGAAATATATATTATTTGACTAAAAGCTACGTTTGGTTAATGGGATAGCCTGTATGTCAGGACTATTAAGTCCATTGGGAGATCACAGGATATCGGATTGCTAAAAAATCTAAGAGTTGGTAGATGGTTAAATATGTAGCAGTCTCATAGGATCCTCGAATGATGCTTATTAGCTCATGAGAAGTTACCAGTCTCATAGGATCGACGATTATCTTCCTGCAATTAGGGTTACGCACTCATAGGAGTCTAATAGTACCCACGACTATTGCTGATGTAATTAGGGTTACATCGGAGTCTCATAGGATTGTTGGCAGAAAAATTGTCCAACTCATTAAGATCAGATAATCCTATGTTAGCCTGCCGTTTTCTAGAGAGAGGTGCTTACAGACACAGAAGGTATTCTATCTATGCCTTCTCATCTTCGTCACCACCAGTTTCTGCAAAAGACATTTCTCAAGACTTTAAGGCTTTCTGTGTGCCGTTCAATATGACAGTGACACCTCATGACAGATACTGGAAGTGAGACTTCCCGTCTCTATAATGACAGCAGAACATTGGTTCGTTTCGGATGAAGGCAGGGCCAAATCAGCTTGGAAAGTACACAGATCCTGACTACCTGCCGTTTGTTGCCATATAAGAGCCTCTCTCAAGAAAAGCTTGCATATTTTTACAGACATGAGCAGATATTCTAGTTCCTCTAAAACCAGTTCCTAGACCTGCTAGCTCATCTAAGCTACAGTTCCCTGGAATGTTGCCGTGTTGCCCTGCACCATATCAAGTGGATTTTGAACTGCTGAACAATTTTGTTAATAGATCTGCGATAGTTGAGGTTTGTTCTTGAAGTCAGAAATTTAGAAACAAAGAATTTAATGGCTTTGTGAGAAAATATTTAATGCAACCATTGTTAGAACGATATAACTAATGCATTCCAAAAAAGGTTGAATTATTAGTCAACATTTTATCTTGCCCTTGGTAAACTCTGCAGTGATCAGGAATACCAGCTGCAGGTAGCCTTAGAATTTGTGATTTCTATTCCTTGATTTGGAACTGCTCAGCCAACTCGTTAACATATCTGCGGTACTTGAGGACTGTTTATGAATTCCGGAATGTAGAATCAAGGGATTTAATGGCAGCCTGTCTTACGGAGAATATTTTTATTGTAGCCTTTGTCAGGACGATATAACTCAGTCGTTCTGCTACCTCCCTAATAGTCAACATTTTAGCTTGATCCTAGCAAAAGCGGACTTTCGAGTATACCCCGAGGCACAACCCTTTCATTAAGTCATCAGCATGTAAAGAGTTCGCGCATATATTACAATACAGCATATCATCATTTCATACATCTCTGTCTGGTATGAGTGTGTAATACTTCTTGTATCAGACGACATTTTTTAAAGGAGAGTTATATGTGTGAGCTAGTGCGCATACTTAATAGAATCTACGGTTGATGATCAATGACTGATGGTTATTTTCGTGTTTCCCATATCTCGCAGAATTTGCTATTAACACTCGTTAAGTAATAATTAACTCGGAGTCTCATAGGATCAGTGTCCGATTTGGAATATTCATGAATCTAATAATCACTGTAGAGTTCTTATTGAACTCATAAATCGGGTCTGATCCTCATTAACCTCATTAACTTAAAGAGTTTAATTAAACCCGATTCATGCAAATTTACAGAGAGATACTTAGAACGATCCTTACCTGGTTAATGATCCTCATTAACCTCATTAACTTAAAGAGTTTAATGAAACCCGATTCATGCAAATTTACAGAGAGATACTTAGAACGATCCTTACCTGGAGCTCAAGATTCCACACCATCAAAAAAAGGGATTCATTACGAATCACTCTATATTCTAATGCTTACTTAATAGCATTCGAACTATCTGTGTCACAGAGATAGTAAACATTTTATAGGATCATAGAAGGTTGGATGCTTATATCTTTCATAGGATCCACCATTATTGATCATTGACAGAGTTTATAAAATTCATACACGATCCAAGATTGACTCTGATTATCTCGGGTTTGTGATTAATGCTCATGGTGTTAGGTTATATAGGAGTTTTATACAATCATGGGATCCACGATTAACGTTAATACTATATCAAAGGATACACGACCAATGCTCATGAGATTAGGGTTTAGTAGCAGTCTGGTACTATCAGAACAATATAACAGCCACTACACTATTAGCATTAGTGTTACGTAGCCGTCTAATAATATCATAGAATATAAGACTAAGACTAATGGCCTAAACAGCCGTCCTGACTAATGCTTCTGGAATTAGGGTTACGTAGAATTCTAATACTATCATTGGATCCACGACAATTGTTCATGGGATTATGGTTACGTTGCAGTCTAATAATATCGAAAGATCCATGTTTAATAAGCATTGAATTCTTTTTAAACAGGAGTCTTATATTAACGTAGAGTCCACATCTTCGTCACCACAGATTCTGCAAAATACATTTCTCAAATTTTAACGCTCTCGGTGTACCGTCTAAAAAGACAGTGATCCCTCATGACAGATACGACAAGTGAGACGTTATGTCTTGATAACGACAGCAGTAGGTTGTTGTGTTTCGAGTGTGGGCAGGGCCACATCAGCACGGAATGTACACAGGTTCTGACTAGTATTTGCCTTTTTTCATAGGGCACCCTCTCTCAAGAAGAGATTGCGCGTTTCTACAGGCATGTCGACATATTCAAGTTCCACAGTAGTTCACACCACTGCAAGCTCATCTAAACTAAAGTTCCCCGTGGTCGACACCCATATGATGTGGATCTTGAACTCGTTAACAGATCAGGGACCCATATGGTTTCAGTAATCTGGAGATTTTAAGATGAACTGGTGATTGGCCAATCGCATCCTAGTCTTGTACCGGTGTTGCCGGTTCTAGCATACAGACATTGCTTGCTGTTGGGGTTGATTACTCGTATTCATTGGCGCCTACCACTCGTCACGTCATTTCAAGGATCATTGGCATTCGGATATTTTGTGAGGCCTCAAAGTGACTCCACGAGAATCTCCCCTTGATACTGCTGATATTGTCCGCGACAGCTTATTTCATTCGCATATGCCCAATTTATATATTGGGCATATGCATTCCGCAACCTGTGGACGGGTTCAGCAGCATTTCAGCTAAATGCTTCCTGTGACAGATAATGATCGAGAAATATATGCTCCACACATTTCCACATTTTAGCTTGTTCTTGGTAAACTCTGCAGTGACACGCCTTAGGATTTTCGAGTGGACCTCGATCATAAGATCTACGATAATTCAAAGGGTCCACGGCCAATGCTCATGGAATTACGTTTACGCAGGGGTCTCATACTATCGTAGAATCCACGTTTTTTTTTCATGGAATTAGGAGTTTTATACGATCATTAGATCCACAACTAATGATCATGCAATTCAGGTTATGTTGGAGTTTCATACTATCATAGGACCCACGACTAATGGTCATGGCATTAGGACTACGTAGGAGTCTAATATCGCTCACTCACTTCAAGACTGTCATAACTCAAAATTTAAAATTTTTGAGGTTGCCTTACAGAAATGCTAATTTTCATATTTCATATTTCGGATTATTCCACCTTTTTCAAAAGTCTTATTTCATGTTATTTATTTTTTTATGCGGATTTAAAGTTACACATCCTGACAGTTTTCAATTTTGAGTTATGACACTCTTGAAGTAAGTGAGCGATATGATCCTCGATTAATACTTCCATAGAATTGCATCGGAATCCCATAGAATCAACGAAAAATGATAGATAAATGTAGTCTCATAGGGTCAAAGACTAATGCTCATGGAAATAGGGTAACGTAGGAGCCTTGTAGGCTTCATGATGCCCATGGAATTATGGCTATGCGGAATACACTCATTGAGTCAGGGCATATGCAAAAGTTTCAGCGGATTTACGATTAATAATCATGGAATTAGGATTACATAGGATTCTCTTAGGATCCATGTTTGATGCTTATTAAGTAAGGGTTAGTTATGAGTCTGAAAGGATCCGCGATTATGCTCCTGGAATTAGGGTTACGTAGGAGTCTCATAGTGCCCACGACTATTGCTGATGGAATAATGGTTACGTCGGAGAATGCTTAATGCTCTCGTCATTTGAGTAACATCGGGGTTTGATAGGATTCTCATAGGATGCACGATTAATGTTCAATAACTGATTTTCGGTGACTGATAATTTCTTAGGGGCATATTCATAAAAATTTAATGAGGGTTTGAAGAACACTTTAACACTGCTAAACCGTTCTTCAAACCTTCATTAAGTTTTTATGAATAGGGCCCTTAGGTTTTTAGGAATTGCATTGAAGCTACGGATTTAAGCTCAAATGGTTCCATCATATCCCTAAACATTCCTTAGGGTTGCTGAGGAGTCTCTTATGACTAATGACTAATTTCGACTAACCGAAGGTAACTTAAGTCACATACAAACTATAACAGATGTTTATGTATAGACTGTGGGTTAATCATGAGCATCATAGAATCTTATGGTAAAAACACAGAACAACAAATGCTTAATGACTGATAGTTACATAGACATCTGCTAGGTATTATAATTGATCCTTGTTGAAATAATTAGACCTGTTGTGCTTGGGAGAAATATCCAAACTATTATTGTTTCTCCACACTGAGGTTATTTTACTACGGTCTCGACTGAGCAGAACCGAACCTCTATTGATCATCATTGACTACTGATTACACAGCAATATTATCCGAATTTTTATACTTCCTCATTGGCTGATAGTCGTTTAGGAACATAGTTGGACCTGTAATTAATTATCATTCTATGAGAACGTACTTTGGTCTAATATACCCACTATTGATGTTTAATGAACTCCCTGAATGCGATCCATGGCGGCTCCTCACTGAGTGAGATTTCCTAGAAGCCACCTAGGATTAAGATTCTTTATATATATGAGGATTTGAGTACATACGTTTTCGAGTTATACTCTTGGTTCTGGTTGAAATTGTGTGATTTTCAATGATTTTTCTATCCATGTTCGTTGTTTTGAGAAAGTTTAATTGTTGTTAATCAAGAGTTGCTGATTAACATCTTAAGACAATGTTTAGTCGGTTTGTGAAGCACTAGTCATAATTTTTCTCTATGCATTTCGTGCATAAACGAAGAAGCCGCATGGGTGGACGAGGCCAAGGACGTAGCAAAACGAAGACGGAACTCTTGTTGTTTGTTGAGTTTTGGGTGGTGTTTGTATGCTCTGGATATCTGTATCTCAATATCCTTTTGCAGATTTGACTGCACACACACACTCGTACATACACACACACACACATACACTCACAAGCCTTGCTAATTCACACATGCGTCCGAAACTACCCATACGTTTCACTCTATTTAAATACGACTCCCAAAACGTGTGCATGCATGAACGTTGCCACCTTCTGCGAGTTGTCTTTGCATTGCTTGCCACGTTCCTTACCCCACCTTGGAAGTGCAGTCACAAAGACGTCATGGCAGTTGAATGTCTCCGGCCATGTGGTGGTCGTTGTACATATTGGCGGTGATGGTGCAAATGATGTGGACGACAACGGCAAATGATGGTAGTCAGCCTGAATCTATGTGAGAGAGAGAGAGAATGCACTGGTGTGGTAGTGTAAGTGTAATTAAAATCCCTTGATTAATATGTAAATTTAATGAGATTACGAATGAATTCAACGAATAAGATTAGTTGGAATTCAGCATTGCGACGTACAGCGACAGCCACAATAATAAACATTCGATGTTGTACGTAGAATACCCGTAATGAGGTTGCCCCTCTCCTCTGGACTTATGCTCATTTTGGGAGTGGGAGATCTAACCCAGCAATCGTTTTATTTTGGAAGTAAAGGAAATCTTACTAATCGTTCTGAACGAGACAAATACTTCGTGCGTTGTGGAAATGTATACATCTGCATTGAAGTATCAAGTATCGCAGACTCACTGCAATCTCGATTGAAGTTCCTTGACTGAAAGATACCTAGTAGTCCCATTTACGACTGCTGACTGAAGAGATCAACGAAATCTACTCATTGACTGAGGGTTACTTCTCGTATTATAAGATATAGGACTGATCCCAATGGACTGATATTTACTTGGAGTCTCATGCGATCCATGACTTGTCCTCCTTGAATAAGCGTATCTTTTGCAATCATAGGATATACGGATGATACTCATTGCCTGGGTCTTTCTAGATTCACAACCGATACCATTTGGCTGAGGAATACTTCTCGTATTGTAGGATATAGGACTGATCCTAATGGACTGATATTTACTTGGAGTCTCATGCGATCCATGACTTGTCCTCCTTGAATAAGCGTATCTTTTGCAATCATAGGATATACGACTGATCCTCATTGCCTGGGTCTTTCTAGATTCACGACCGATCCCAGTTGGCTGAGGATTACTTGGATTCTCATAGAATCCACGAATTTTCCTCATTGACTGTGGGTTACTGCTGGAACATAGGATATACGACTGATCCTAATGTACTGAGTGTTACTTAGAGTCTTGTAGGATCCACGACTGATCCTAATGGACTGATGGTTACTTGGAGTCTCATACAATCAATGACTTTTCCTCATAGACTGAGACTAAGGATTACTTCTGTGATCATATGATATACATCTGATCCTCATTGTCTGAGGGTTACGAGTACTTTTGGTATCATAGCATATACGACTGGTCCTCATTGACTGAAGGTTGTTTGCAGTCTTATAGGATTCACGACTGATCCTAATTGACAAAGTGTTACTTGCAGTCGCATAGGATCCACGACTTTTCCTCATTGACTGAGGGTTTCTTCTGGGATCATAGTATATATGTGTGCTCCTCATTGACTGAAGGTTACTTGGAGTCTTGTCCAAGGGTTACTTGAGTACATGACTGATCCGAATGCACTGAGTATTACTTGGAGTCTCATAAGATCCGCGACTTTTCTTCACTGACTGAGGGTTACTTCTGGTATCATAGATATACGACCGATCCTCATTGGCTGAGGATCATTTGGGTCTTTTAGGATTTACAACTGAACCTAATTGACTGATGGTTACTAAAAAAGTCAAATATTTTTCAGAATTTCGCGTCGACGAGGTCAACATTTTTTTCAGAATCGATATCACCACTAGAAGTTTCGTAGGATCCACTATTGATACTCAATAGATCTTTCTTTCGTAAATGGTACACGATTTTCAAGTTATCCCTATGGCACTCAAAGCTTTTATCTTATTTCCCAACACTTTCCCAAAAGTTTAACTGGGCAATCGATTAACATGGAAATTGAAAAACGCATTTAGACACTAAAGTCGAATTCGAAACCAAATTTCGAAGATGTTGATGTGTTGTTGTTGTTTGTGGCAATGCCGATGATGTTAATGATGAGGCCATCAGAACATGAACCATAACACCAAGACGAAGGCTTCCTTCCTTCCATCGGCATTAAAACTAAAGCAAATATAACTAAAGGAGCAATAGCTCGAACGTTTGTAAGTAGGTACATATGAATCGCTCTGGATGTTGGGAAAATATGCCCACTCAAGGTACAAGTGATGGGATGAATATGTGCATAAATGTTTATACTTTTGAGTACATATCTCATTTGCCAAGGTAGAGTTGGTCGCATAAAGCCAAGCCATGATACTTTGTACGAGTGTCGAAAAAAAAAGCAGCAAAAGCATAAATGTTAACTTTAACGACTAGAGGTGATGCGGCAGTCAAACAGACCATCATCATAATGATGGTGATGCTGATGTGGACTCTGATGTTGATGATGATTTTTGCATATAATTTTCACCATGTTACATGTCGCTGCTTTGTGGACTTAAAAGTTTCTAAATATTCTTTGAGACGACATCAGCGTCTTCCCTAACCACTCCTTCATTCTCCCTCATCTGATGCTAACCAGTCAGACTGCTGCCGTCTGTGTAATAAGGTGTTGTTGCTAGTGTGAGGTCGCCACCATTGATACCTCTCGCATGGCCAAGTACATGTTGGGTCTTGTTGGTCCCTGTCCTTGTCCAATGTTCATGTTTGTATGTTTGCTCTGGACTGGTGGAACACATAATTGTACTTAAACATTTAACCGAGCCTTGTTAACATTTTCGCTGGAAGGTGGAGACTGCACTGCGATTGAATTGAAATAATCTTTGATTTTGCTTGGAAGGTAAAGTGTATGCTGTGTATGTACGAGTATGTATATGCTCAACTCGATGAGGCCCACCCAAAGTGTTTGCCAAGGAAGTAAACTTCCATTTACAAAGTCTTGGGTGAAACAATTCTGTAGAATTTTAGCAAAGTTTCAAAATTTGTTCAAATTTTGGAAATTGTTCTAAACCTATGTGTTAAGTATTTCGAGTTAGTCAGCCAAGAAATTTCATGTTGTTCAGGTGATGAAATTCATAAATTGTTCAACAATAAGTTTGAAGGACTTCATGATGTCGATACTGTCGCTAAAATTGCCCCTTTATTTCTATGGGAGTTGAGCAAAATTCTATGTAAATATGAATACTGGAAAACTAGAATTTAGTATAATTTTTAAGAATACATTTACTTATCATGACGGAGATAATGCAAAATCACGAATTTTTGTCATACTTTTACATGACATTGTTTAATGCTTAAGCTTTGCTGAAGTTCTGCATTATTCGTAAGCATAAGAGTAAGTCAGAGTCTGCGAATTAATTGAAAAACAAATGGTCTATGTTAAATGTACAATGTTGAACTATATATCAGGAAAGTCTATCGTATGATACAGAAGAGGTCAGTGACTTTCTGTTGACATCACCATTGACATCCTATGTCGTTCTACCATGATCTCTTGCCCATAGCAAATAAATTGCCTGCGGTCATTGTCATTTAAATACAAGAAGCCATCGCTGAAGCTGTCGATGGTTATTGACCTTCTCCCAATGGTCCTTGTCAATGGTCATTGACCTCTTGCTAATGGTCATTCACCATTATTATCTGTGGCCAATGGCCTCTTATCTTTAATCTATTGACAGGAGGTCAATGACCATTGGCAGGAGGTCAATGACAATTGACAGTAGGTCAATGACAATTGACAGGAGGTCAATGACAATTGACAGGAGGTCAATGACAATTGACAGGAGGTCAATGACAATTGACAGGAGGTCAATGACAATTGACAGGAGGTCAATGACCATTGACAAAAGGTCAATGTCCATTAACAAAAGGTCAATGACTAATGACAAAAGGTCAATGACTAATGACAAAAGGTCAATGACCCTTGACAAGAGGTCAATGACCATTTACAAGAGGTCAGTGACCATTGCAGTTCAAAGACAATTGACAGGAAGTATATGACCGTTGACAAGAGGTCAATGATTATTGACAAGAGGTAAATGATCATTGACAAGAGGCTAATGACCATTGACAAGAGGTCAATGACCATTGACAAGAGGTCAATGACCATTCCCAAGAGGTCAAAGACCATTGATGAGAGGTCAAAAACCATTGACAAGAGGTATATTGCCATAGTAAAGAGGTCAATGACCAATGACAAGAGATCTATTACCATTGACAAGAGGTCAATGACCATTGACAAGAGGACGATGACCATTGTGAAGAGGTCAATGACAATTGACACGAGGTAAATGACCATTGACAAAAGGCCAATGACCATTGACAAAAGGCCAATGACCATTGACAAAAGGTCAATGACCATTGTCATAAGGTCAATGACCATTGAAAAGATCAATTGAAATTGACATCTTGTCAAATGTAATTGACCTTCCGTCAATAGTAATTGACCTTCCGTCAATGGTAATTGACCTCTTGTCTATAGTAAGTGACCTCTTGTCAATGGTCATTGACTTTTTGTGAAGTCAATGAACTCATGTCACCTCCTTCCATTGTCATTGGCCTCGTCAAAATATACATGCATAGACCAATTGTCAATGAGAATTGTTATTTATCGTTGACTTCTTGTGAATGGTGAATGATCGCTTGTTAATGGTCATAGACATTCTTTCAATGGTCGCGGACTTTGTCAAAGGCCATTGACCTCGTGTCATTGATCAGTGATCTATTGTCAACTGTCATTAACCCCATGTCAACTGTCATTTACCGCTTGTCAATGCTCATTGACCCCTTTTAAATGGTCATTGACCTTTTTCAAATGGTCATTGACCTCTTGTCATTGGTTATTGACATCTTGTCTTTGGTTATTGACCTCTTGTCTTTGGTTATTGACCGCTTGTCATTGGTTATTGACCACTTGTCTTTGGTTATTGACCTCTTGTAAATGTTCATTGACCTCTTGTTAATGGTCATTGACATCTTGTCAATGGTCATTGACTTCTTATCAGTGGTAATTGACTTATTGTCAATGGTCATTGACCTCTTTTCAATGCTAATTGGCCTCTTGTTAGTGGTCATTGACCTCTTGTCAATGTCCATTAACCTCTAGTCAATGTCCATTGACCTCTTGTCAATGTCCATTGACCTCTTATCAATGTTCATTGACCTCTTGTCAATGTGCAATTACCTTTGCCAATGTCCATTGACCTCTTGTCAATGTTCATTGGCCTCTTGTCAATGTTCATTGACCTCTTGTCAATGTTCATTAACCTCTTGTCCATGCTCAATGACCTTTGTAAATATCAATTGACCTCTTGTCAATGTTCAATGACCTCTTGTAAAAGTTCATTGGCCTCTTGTCAATTGAGCGCTTGTCAATATTCATTGACCTATTGTCAATATTCTTTTACCTCTTATCAATAGTCCGTCACCTCTAGTCCCTCTTGTCAATGGTAATTGACTTCTTGTCAATGGTCATCGACCTCGTGTCATTGGTCATTGACCTCGTGTTAATGGTCATTGACCTCGTGTCAATGGTCATTGACCTCGTGTCAATGGTCATTGACCTCTTGCCAATGTGCAATTACCTTTGCCAATGTCCATTGACCTCTTGTCAATGGTCATTGGCTTCTTATCAGTTGTAATTGACTTCGTGTCAATGGTCATTCACCTGCTTTCAATGCTAATTGACCTCTTGTCAGTGGTCATTGACGTCTTGTCAATGTTCACTGACCTCTTGTCAATGTTCACTGAACTCATGTCAAAGTTCATTGACCCCTAGTCAATGTTCAATGACCTTGTGGTCAATGTCCATTAACCTCTTGTCAATGTCCATTGACCTCTTGTCAATGTTCATTAACCATTGAGCTCTTGTCAATGGTCATTGACCTCTTGTCGATGGTCATTGACCTCTTGTCAATGGTTATTGACCTCTTGTCAGTGGTCATTGATCTCTTGTCAATGTTCATTGACCCCTTGTCCATGGCAATAGACCTCTTGTCAATCCTCGTTGACCTCATGTCAATCGTCATTGCCCACTTTTAAATAGTCATTGACCTCTTGTCAATGTTTATTGACCTCTTGGGAATGTTCATTGACTTCTTGTCAATGGTCACTGACCTCTTGTCAATGTTCACAGACCTCTTGTGTACATTGACCTCTTGTGAATGATCATTGACCTTGAGAGGAATTACATGGTCTTTGAACTAATGGATTAAATCTCTCTGTTTTCTTAATATGTACTTAATAATGATCATGATTAAATCCCAAAACACTTTTGGTCCATCCATTTGGCCTATACATTTCCCCTGCATACGTAATCCCCCATAAATGTCTATGCAAATCTAAATCCAATTGTAATTACTATTATGTATTATGATTATTATTATTGTAATACCATAAAAACTGACACGAGACCAATTGCCCATTACTTTGGCAGCTATGTGTGTGTGTGTTTGGAAGAAAACCATAAAAATTATTTATCAAAATGAAAATCCTCAAAATCAAGTACAAGTGTTTGAATTGGTAGTCCTCTTCTTTGAATGAACCATTTTGCATGTATGCCAAGCAGACATTATAACGCTTCGTACTATATTGAATGCTGGGAGATGATGGGGCGGGAGTTGTTAGTCGCAAAGAAATTGAATTTTTACGAGTTAAGAAGTAAAACATATTTGCCCAAAATAATGTGCGCACACCTATAGAAACGCATACTGCAGTTTATAATCACAATTTTCATGAGTGAGTGGGGCACAAAAATTGTATGAGTGAGTAAGAGATAACCCAGCGACAATTATGGTTGCTATCAGTTAGGAAGTTAGACAAATAAACACAAAGTAATGTGTGAACACATTAAGGAAAGTATACTGCTATTTTTAGTCAAAACTACCAGGAGTGAGTTACTCCTAAAAGGTTGTGAATTGAGGAGTAGGTAACCCAACAAACATTTTGGTTGTTAAGGGTTAGAAAGTGCTGCAAATTGTCCAATAAAACATATAGAAATGCATACTTCAGTTTTTCCTCACAATTTTTTCTAAGTTAGTTACTTAGAACAGGCTTTGATTGAAGAAGAGACAACCCAACAGGTCAATGCCCATAGACAAGAGGTCAATGACCATTGACAAGAAGTCAATGACCATTCACAAGAGTACCATGACCATTGACAAGAGGTCAATCACCGTTGACAAGAGGTCAGCGACCATTTACAAGAGGTAAATGACCATATATTAGAAGATAGTGCTATTGCAGTCATGTTAACTTATTTTTTTCGAAAATTAACTATTTTGAAATTCGTCAACAAAAATGTTTGCTGGGTGGCCTCTCCTATTATGAATAAATGAAAATATCTCCTGCTCTCTAAATGTGTGGAATATTTGTATAGGAATGTCCTAAATATTACAAGCATAAGTAAAACCTGATGAAAAGTCGACCTATTGTGTTTTGTTGGTAACATTTTTTGCTGGGTTTGCATCTGTCATTATGAAAAAAATACATATATATGTATATAACAGGTGGCGCAAAAGTAACCTTTCGATGTTATGTTAGTCGCGATTGGCGGTCAGCAGCTAACAGCTGATGCACCGTCTGGACTTTGTACGGAAACATCTTCAAATCTTGTACCAAAATTCGCTGTAGAGACCGTCGACTGATACCCATTTGCGTGGCACGTCGTCTGGTCGATGTCGACGGCGCTTCCATGACATCCTCGGCTACAGCAGCAATATTCTCTGCAGAACGGCTACTCCGGGGTCTGCCACGCCTGGCAGCATCTCGTGTTGTGCCAGTCTCTTCGAGGCGAGCGGCTAAACGTCGCAGTGTTTCACCAGTAGGCGTTGGACGGCCAGGAAATCTGTGCCAAAGTCACCGACCGATTATTGGTCAAATAAATAATCAGCAATATTCCGCGTTCTGGAGCAGTGTAGCGTAACATTGTTTATTAACGTGTATTTCGCATGTGTTTACTACACAAATGTCAAAACAGAACTGACATTAGGGGCCAATCGCAAAATTTATAGCATTTTCTGATAGGAGGATTACTTTTGCGCCACCTGTTATATAGCGTGATCCATTTCGAGGTTCCCTGCTTTTTTAAAGAAAAAAACACAGAAAATTCAAATTGAATGGGGAAAGTTTATTATCATTTGAAAGAACATTCTTTGGCATTTATTTTTTTGAAGATTATGTCCATCAAATGTTGGCCGCGGCTACGTCTCAGATGGTCCATCCGTTGAGTCCAATTTTCGATGACTCGTTCGAGCATTTCGACTGGTAACTGGCGAATGACAAGCGTAAACCTTGTTCAGGCGCAAGTCTTTCCATGATGAAATGCCAAACAATACTTAATAAAAATAACATGACAGCATGACATGACTCACACGTGATCTGTCAAAAAAAAGGCTATTGAAAAAAGTATCTCTACTTGGATCACCCTGTATAATACACCAAGCTTAAAACAGCGAAGAAATGACAACCCATTGTATTTTGGCAGCAAAAATGTTTGCTGGGTTACTTCCCCCTATATGAGTGACTGAAAAAAGACCTACTCCTCTCTCGGTGTGTGGACTCCAATATTTATGTAGGAATATCCCAATCATAACAAGCTTAAACCTCGGAGAAAATACTATTTTACTTTGACAGCCGAAATATTTACTGGGTTACTTTCCCCAATGTGAATGAATGAAAAAGACCTACTCCTCTCTTGGTGTGGGGACTCCAATATTTTTGTAGGAATATCCCAAGCTTATAAACCCCAAGAAAAGGCCAGCTATTGTTGATTTATATTTTATGATATTCTCAAAATGTTGAAAAGTGCCATTATAACATCGATAAATGTACTCGGAGAGTACTGCTGGACATCGTCGTCAACAACAACATCAAAGACATTGAGGGTTGCTTTTACAGACCATTGAGGCAGACAGTCAATTGTGCCATCACTTGACCATAAACTCAACTGCTCCAACTGTTATATCGTAAAGTATTTTTTAATTGATCAACTGACCAAGCACTCCTCCTCTCCATCGTGGCTGGCCACATTGACAACCTATCCCTGCTGGAATGAAGGTAGTTTCTCGTTTGCAGACCTGAAGAAAAGAGCTGGGCAGTCAGTCAGTGAATGATATGAATGAAATAAATATTACTTTTGGTAGAGCAGTGAAGAGTGTTGTTTCAACGCTTGTATCCCGGACTCTTTGGCCAGTTGTGCTTGGATGAGGAGGAGGTTAGGTTTTGTGTTCTTCCTGCTGATGTCTCCCTGCTTTCTGCCACCAAGCTGCGCATTTAATGATGTGGCAAGAAATTATACTTTAAGTGAAGTTATGTTGTGTTTTTATGGACCATCTACGTTGGCTGCTTTCCATCCTTCCATCTTCTGCTAAAACTAAACTGGATTCGTGTTAATTATAGTGTTGCTAAGATATTGGAAATTTACACATTAAAAAGATAAATAAAAGCACACACAAAACTGGATTCCTAATTCCCACCCAAAGCCCCCGCCTAATGTTCCCTGGCCTTAACTCAGTAGGGACATATAACACCTCTTTCTATCAGAGCTCGTAAGAATGATCGCAAAGTAGCTTCGCGAGAATTATGCATTTACTTATGATGGCAAATTTTTATGCCTATCACTCCCATTTAAGCCGGCGAATGTGTAGGAACATTGGCCATCTATTCTCATTTAATGACTGTTATTTGAAAATTAGACTTGTTCTGTGATTGTTCAATATTTTTGTGAAATGTTTAATCTCCGCTCATGATACTTCAGTCTTTTTTATTTAAATATTTTATTGAGTACACGGTGAGAAAAATTGTTCATCAAATGATTTCTTTGCTTTAGACACAGCCGAATATTTCTCGATTTTTGTATTATTGTTCCTCCAGAACATAAGAAAAAATAATCTTATCCATCACCTCGTAGTATTTGTAATTTAATAATTTTCCCACCTAAAAAATAATCCCAATAACTGGTTTAATTTCGCCCTTCCCTTGTCCAAAGTCTCCTTAATTTAAAAATGCAATGGAACAATTCTCAAGAACACACTCCTTATAATTAAGCATACAAATGTCGATGCAACAATGTCTATAATCTGATATTTTCAACTCATTTATTATTTAAAACTGCAGACCAAACATAAAGAAAGAAAAAAAACAACAAAATATATATAAATTATTTTTAATGTTTTATAATTTATTGAGATTTTCATTAATCAAAACTGAAGCAGGAGCGCAGCCAAGGATCCCAGCAACCAAGATCATTTCACGGGGAAGATCTTATGCATATACACAATAATTTATTTAATTATAAGTTTTAAAGCAGCTACAATAACAATAACAGCACCAACACAACAACAACAAATGCAGTAACAACAGAAAATGATCAAATGGAAATGAAAAAGAAATCTGTTATAAAAACAACAGATTCACAAGTCTGCACTTTGCGCAAATACTTCGATACCCACAAAGAAGACAGATGGACGGACAGACAAACGGCCTTATGGGACGGTAAGCAGGGATGCTCTGTCATGGTCAGCATGGCAATGCTTGAACGCTTAGCCTGGCCAACATTTAACAGGAATTTATTCTTAAACAGTCCAACTCAGCCAATGGAGCATTTCAGTCAGCCTAAGCGGGAATGGCGAGGAAATCACAACTAAAATCAAAGAGTCCCAAAGTCAACTGATTTATGAAGTATAATTACAATACAATGAAAACGTTGCAAATGAATACAATGAAGTCATGAATGGGAAGGGAGAGCGGCAAGGAGGAGACCGATAATAATAATGAAGCAAGGAAGAACCGGCAAAAAACTGCTTATAATGAAGATTAAAAATTCTTTAAAAAGCTGGTTATAATCCTTTAGTTTTTTTTCTCCGCTTCATGAAATCAAAAGCAAAATTATCAATACCAATACAATACGAGGGAATTCTGGCAAATAAACACGAATTTTTGATGCCCTACAAATCAACAATGCACGTTTCTAGAAGAAAAGTCATCAGCAATTAGCTTTTCTGAACGAAAAGTCATCAACAAGGAACTTTTCTAGAAGAAAGTGATCAACGATAAAATTTTCCAGAAGAAGATACATCAGCAATGAAACTTTCCATAAGAAAAGTTATCAACGACGAATTTTTCTATACGAAAAGTCATCAACGATGAACTTTTCTATAAGAAAAGTCATCAACGATGAATTTTTCTATAGGAAAAGTCATCAACGACGAACTTTTCTATAGGAATAGTCATCAACGATGAACTTTTCTGTAGGAAAAGTCATCAACGATGATCTTTTCTATAGGAAAAGTCATCAACTATGAACTTTTCTATAGGAAAAGTCATCAACGATGAACTTTTCTATAGGAAAAGTCATCAACGATGAACTTTTCTATAGGAAAAGTCATCAACGATGAACTTTTCTATAGGAAAAGTCATCAACGATGAACTTTTCTATAGGAAAAGTCATCAACGATGAACTTTTCTATAGGAAAAGTCATCAACGATGAACTTTTCTATACGAAAAGTCATCCAGGATGAACTTTTCTATACGAAAAGTCATCCAGGATGAACTTTTCTATACGAAAAGTCATCCAGAATGAACTTTTCTATACGAAAAGTCATCCAGGATGAACTTTTCTATACGAAAAGTCATCCAGGATGAATTTTTCTATACGAAAAGTCATCCAGGATGAACTTTCCTATACGAAAAGTCATCCAGGATGAACGTTTCTATACGAAAAGTCATCCAGGATGAACGTTTCTATACGAAAAGTCATCCAGGATGAACGTTTCTATACGAAAAGTCATCCAGGATGAACGTTTCTATACGAAAAGTCATCAACGATGAACTTTTCTATACGAAAAGTCATCAACGATGAACTTTTCTATACGAAAAGTCATCAACGATGAACTTTTCTATACGAAAAGTCATCAACGATGAACTTTTCTTTACGAAAAGTCATCAACGATGAACTTTTCTTTACGATAAGTCAACAACGATGAACTTTTCTATACGAAAAGTCATCAACGATGAACTTTTCTATACGAAAAGTCATCAACGATGAACTTTTCTATACGAAAAGTCATCAACGATGAACTTTTCTAGTCATCAACGATGAACTTTTCTATACGAAGAGTCATCAACGATGAACTTTTCTATACGAAGAGTCATCAACGATGAACTTTTCTATACGAAAAGTCATCAACGATGAACTTTTCTATACGAAAAGTCATCAACGATGAACTTTTCTATACGAAAAGTCATCAACGATGAACTTTTCTATACGAAAAGTCATCAACGATGAACTTTTCTATACGAAAAGTCATCAACGATGAACTTTTCTATAAGAAAAGTCATCAACGATGAATTTTTCTATAGGAAAAGTCATCAACGACGAACTTTTCTATAGGAATAGTCATCAACGATGAACTTGTCTGTAGGAAAAGTCATCAACGATGATCTTTTCTATAAGAAAAGTCATCAACGATGAACTTTTCTATAGGAAAAGTCATCAACGATGAACTTTTCTATAGGAAAAGTCATCAACGATGAACTTTTCTATAGGAAATGTCATCAACGATGAACTTTTCTATACGAAAAGTCATCCAGGATGAACTTTTCTATACGAAAAGTCATCCAGGATGAACTTTTCTATACGAAAAGTCATCCAGAATGAACTTTTCTATACGAAAAGTCATCCAGGATGAACTTTTCTATACGAAATGTCATCCAGGATGAATTTTTCTATACGAAAAGTCATCCAGGATGAACTTTCCTATATGAAAAGTCATCCAGGATGAACGTTTCTATACGAAAAGTCATCCAGGATGAACGTTTCTATACGAAAAGTCATCCAGGATGAACGTTTCTATACGAAAAGTCATCCAGGATGAACGTTTCTATACGAAAAGTCATCCAGGATGAACGTTTCTATACGAAAAGTCATCAACGATGAACTTTTCTATACGAAAAGTCATCAACGATGAACTTTTCTTTACGAAAAGTCATCAACGATGAACTTTTCTTTACGATAAGTCAACAACGATGAACTTTTCTATACGAAAAGTCATCAACGATGAACTTTCCTATACGAAAAGTCATCAACGATGAACTTTTCTATACGAAAAGTCATCAACGATGAACATTCCTATACGAAAAGTCATCAACGATGAACTTTTCTATACGAAAAGTCATCAACGGTGAACTTTTCTATACGAAAAGTCATCAACGATGAACTTTTCTATACGAAGAGTCATCAACGATGAACTTTTCTATACGAAAAGTCATCAACGATGAACTTTTCTATACGAAAAGTCATCAACGATGAACTTTTCTATACGAAAAGTCATCAACGATGAACTTTTCTATACGAAAAGTCATCAACGATGAACTTTTCTATACGAAAAGTCATCAACGATGAACTTTTCTATACGAAAAGTCATCAACGATGAACTTTTCTATACGAAAAGTCATCAACGATGAACTTTTCTATACGAAAAGTCATCAACGATGAACTTTTCTATACGAAAAGTCATCAACGATGAACTTTTCTATACGAAAAGTCATCAACGATGAACTTTTCTAAAAGAAAAGTCATCAACGATGAACTTTTCTAAAAGAAAAGTCATCAACGATGAACTTTTCTAAAAGAAAAGTCATCAACGATGAACTTTTCTAAAAGAAAAGTCATCCACGATGAACTTTTCTATACGAAAAGTCATCCACGATGAACTTTTCTATACGAAAAGTCATCCACGATGAACTTTTCTATACGAAAAGTCATCCACGATGAACTTTTCTATACGAAAAGTCATCCACGATGAACTTTTCTATACGAAAAGTCATCCACGATGAACTTTTCTATACGAAAAGTCATCCACGATGAACTTTTCTATACGAAAAGTCATCCACGATGAACTTTTCTATACGAAAAGTCATCCACGATGAACTTTTCTATACGAAAAGTCATCCACGATGAACTTTTCTATACGAAAAGTCATCCACGATGAACTTTTCTATACGAAAAGTCATCCAAGATGAACTTTTCTAAAAGAAAAGTCATCAACGATGAACTTTTCTATACGAAGAGTCATCAACGATGAACTTTTCTATACGAAAAGTAATCCACGATGAACTTTTCTATACGAAAAGTCATCCACGATGAACGAAAAGTCATCCACGATGAACTTTTCTATACGAAAAGTCATCCACGATGAACTTTTCTATACGAAAAGTCATCCACGATGAACTTTTCTATACGAAAAGTCATCCACGATGAACTTTTCTATACGAAAAGTCATCCACGATGAACTTTTCTATACGAAAAGTCATCCACGATGAACTTTTCTATACGAAAAGTCATCCACGATGAACTTTTCTATACGAAAAGTCATCCACGATGAACTTTTCTATACGAAAAGTCATCCACGATGAACTTTTCTATACGAAAAGTCATCCAGGATGAACTTTTCTATACGAAAAGTCATCCAGGATGAACTTTTCTATACGAAAAGTCATCCAGGATGAACTTTTCTATACGAAAAGTCATCCAGGATGAACTTTTCTATACGAAAAGTCATCCAGGATGAACTTTTCTATACGAAAAGTCATCCAAGATGAACTTTTTTAAAAGAAAAGTCATTAACGATGAACTTTTCTAAAAGAAAAGTCATCAACGACGAACTTTTCTAAAATATTCATTTTTTCTTCTAGAAATTCTTCAATAATAATATTCTTTTTCTGAAATATCATCGGCTAAATGTGATAATATCTTTAATTCAAGTGTTACCAATCAGTAGATGAGGTGCATCGTCTCTTTGATGTAGGGTACCAAAAACAAATTAAACGCATTATAAAACAAATCAAGACAAACACGAAACATACGTCCAACACACATACGTCCAAATCGTACTATGGCAGTAAGAACGCTAAAATGGCAACAGAGAGCGAGAAACGCGCTTTAAATAAGTTGCGATTTTAATCGAGTTTAATCAAAGAAATTTCAGCCAACCACGCCCACATGCAATTATCTTTAATAAATGCATTCAGCAAAAAATTCAAAGTCTTCTCCTCGATAGCGTTCTGTGGCTGCATCGCCTTCTTAACCTGAGCAACTTCATATGCTTAAGTCAAGATTCCTGCCATCCGTCTGTCCGACAGTCCGTCCACATTTCCGTCTGTCTGTCTGTGCGCGTCAACGATATATAAAACACATTATAAATATTTTCTGTAAATAAATAAGTTTTAATACAATGAGCCAGAGTGGAGCTGCGATCCTATGATCTCAGTGTGTCCAGGTAAGGATGCAACAACAACAGCATGAACAACTGTCGTAGCAACAACAAATGATTATTAATGCATTAAGGGCATAGAGGCCTAATTATAATGAAAAGAGCCACATCATCTCAGTCAGGACAGAGAGCTAAAGACATTGCCAGACCCACATCATCTCAGTCAGGACAGAGAGCTAAAGACATTGCCAGACAGCAGACATTCGGCTGTTGTGTTTCTAGAGTAGTGAGTAAAGTTATGCACCCCCTTTTTGTCAAAGGTTAGCGAAGGCAGGGTGCGATGATAAAGGTGGTCCAAAACAGGTTAATCGTTTAGTCAGGGCGAGTATTCTTGTCGGTCGTCAGACACATTTGCGTTCAAAAAGGATTAAATACTCGCAACTACAATGCCTCTAGCAAATAATCGGCTTGACTGTTCATTTGTATAATTTTAATTTTGGGCCAGAAGTCCCCGAGACGAGGGTGATCTACTGAGTTTGTTAAATGATTTGTGAAATTCTTATAATGAGTATCTATACATGTAGATATCTTCTACTCGTATACATATATCCTAGCCAACAGGAATGTATACCTTCAAGTAGACGAGACAGACCCAGCATTTAGTAGACCTATCGACTCGGAATAACTTTCCAAGTCTGTTAAGTTATGTCCGTCCGTCTGTGTGTTCATATTCTTATATTCTTATATTCTTATATTCTTATATTCTTATATTCTTATATTCTTATATTCTTATATTCTTATATTCTTATATTCTTATATTCTTATATTCTTATATTCTTATATTCTTATATTCTTATATTCTTATATTCTTATATTCTTATATTCTTATATTCTTATATTCTTATATTCTTATATTCTTATATTCTTATATTCTTATATTCTTATATTCTTATATTCTTATAGGTTAGGTTAGGTTAGGTTAGGTTAGGTTAGGTTAGGTTAGGTTAGGTTAGGTTAGGTTAGGTTAGGTTAGGTTAGGTTAGGTTAGGTTAGGTTAGGTTAGGTTAGGTTAGGTTAGGTTAGGTTAGGTTAGGTTAGGTTAGGTTAGGTTAGGTTAGGTTAGGTTAGGTTAGGTTAGGTTAGGTTAGGTTAGGTTAGGTTAGGTTAGGTTAGGTTAGGTTAGGTTAGGTTAGGTTAGGTTAGGTTAGGTTAGGTTAGGTTAGGTTAGGTTAGGTTAGGTTAGGTTAGGTTAGGTTAGGTTAGGTTAGGTTAGGTTAGGTTAGGTTAGGTTAGGTTAGGTTAGGTTAGGTTAGGTTAGGTTAGGTTAGGTTAGGTTAGGTTAGGTTAGGTTAGGTTAGGTTAGGTTAGGTTAGGTTAGGTTAGGTTAGGTTAGGTTAGGTTAGGTTAGGTTAGGTTAGGTTAGGTTAGGTTAGGTTAGGTTAGGTTAGGTTAGGTTAGGTTAGGTTAGGTTAGGTTAGGTTAGGTTAGGTTAGGTTAGGTTAGGTTAGGTTAGGTTAGGTTAGGTTAGGTTAGGTTAGGTTAGGTTAGGTTAGGTTAGGTTAGGTTAGGTTAGGTTAGGTTAGGTTAGGTTAGGTTAGGTTAGGTTAGGTTAGGTTAGGTTAGGTTAGGTTAGGTTAGGTTAGGTTAGGTTAGGTTAGGTTAGGTTAGGTTAGGTTAGGTTAGGTTAGGTTAGGTTAGGTTAGGTTAGGTTAGGTTAGGTTAGGTTAGGTTAGGTTAGGTTAGGTTAGGTTAGGTTAGGTTAGGTTAGGTTAGGTTAGGTTAGGTTAGGTTAGGTTAGGTTAGGTTAGGTTAGGTTAGGTTAGGTTAGGTTAGGTTAGGTTAGGTTAGGTTAGGTTAGGTTAGGTTAGGTTAGGTTAGGTTAGGTTAGGTTAGGTTAGGTTAGGTTAGGTTAGGTTAGGTTAGGTTAGGTTAGGTTAGGTTAGGTTAGGTTAGGTTAGGTTAGGTTAGGTTAGGTTAGGTTAGGTTAGGTTAGGTTAGGTTAGGTTAGGTTAGGTTAGGTTAGGTTAGGTTAGGTTAGGTTAGGTTAGGTTAGGTTAGGTTAGGTTAGGTTAGGTTAGGTTAGGTTAGGTTAGGTTAGGTTAGGTTAGGTTAGGTTAGGTTAGGTTAGGTTAGGTTAGGTTAGGTTAGGTTAGGTTAGGTTAGGTTAGGTTAGGTTAGGTTAGGTTAGGTTAGGTTAGGTTAGGTTAGGTTAGGTTAGGTTAGGTTAGGTTAGGTTAGGTTAGGTTAGGTTAGGTTAGGTTAGGTTAGGTTAGGTTAGGTTAGGTTAGGTTAGGTTAGGTTAGGTTAGGTTAGGTTAGGTTAGGTTAGGTTAGGTTAGGTTAGGTTAGGTTAGGTTAGGTTAGGTTAGGTTAGGTTAGGTTAGGTTAGGTTAGGTTAGGTTAGGTTAGGTTAGGTTAGGTTAGGTTAGGTTAGGTTAGGTTAGGTTAGGTTAGGTTAGGTTAGGTTAGGTTAGGTTAGGTTAGGTTAGGTTAGGTTAGGTTAGGTTAGGTTAGGTTAGGTTAGGTTAGGTTAGGTTAGGTTAGGTTAGGTTAGGTTAGGTTAGGTTAGGTTAGGTTAGGTTAGGTTAGGTTAGGTTAGGTTAGGTTAGGTTAGGTTAGGTTAGGTTAGGTTAGGTTAGGTTAGGTTAGGTTAGGTTAGGTTAGGTTAGGTTAGGTTAGGTTAGGTTAGGTTAGGTTAGGTTAGGTTAGGTTAGGTTAGGTTAGGTTAGGTTAGGTTAGGTTAGGTTAGGTTAGGTTAGGTTAGGTTAGGTTAGGTTAGGTTAGGTTAGGTTAGGTTAGGTTAGGTTAGGTTAGGTTAGGTTAGGTTAGGTTAGGTTAGGTTAGGTTAGGTTAGGTTAGGTTAGGTTAGGTTAGGTTAGGTTAGGTTAGGTTAGGTTAGGTTAGGTTAGGTTAGGTTAGGTTAGGTTAGGTTAGGTTAGGTTAGGTTAGGTTAGGTTAGGTTAGGTTAGGTTAGGTTAGGTTAGGTTAGGTTAGGTTAGGTTAGGTTAGGTTAGGTTAGGTTAGGTTAGGTTAGGTTAGGTTAGGTTAGGTTAGGTTAGGTTAGGTTAGGTTAGGTTAGGTTAGGTTAGGTTAGGTTAGGTTAGGTTAGGTTAGGTTAGGTTAGGTTAGGTTAGGTTAGGTTAGGTTAGGTTAGGTTAGGTTAGGTTAGGTTAGGTTAGGTTAGGTTAGGTTAGGTTAGGTTAGGTTAGGTTAGGTTAGGTTAGGTTAGGTTAGGTTAGGTTAGGTTAGGTTAGGTTAGGTTAGGTTAGGTTAGGTTAGGTTAGGTTAGGTTAGGTTAGGTTAGGTTAGGTTAGGTTAGGTTAGGTTAGGTTAGGTTAGGTTAGGTTAGGTTAGGTTAGGTTAGGTTAGGTTAGGTTAGGTTAGGTTAGGTTAGGTTAGGTTAGGTTAGGTTAGGTTAGGTTAGGTTAGGTTAGGTTAGGTTAGGTTAGGTTAGGTTAGGTTAGGTTAGGTTAGGTTAGGTTAGGTTAGGTTAGGTTAGGTTAGGTTAGGTTAGGTTAGGTTAGGTTAGGTTAGGTTAGGTTAGGTTAGGTTAGGTTAGGTTAGGTTAGGTTAGGTTAGGTTAGGTTAGGTTAGGTTAGGTTAGGATAGGTTAGGTTAGGTTAGGTTAGGCAATTATTGGTTTGTTATTTACAATTGAAAATGGTATAAATTTATATTTTGGTTTTTATCCGTGATAATATGGCTCATTATCTCTTCCCCAGTTCCAACCAAATCCCCTTCTACAACTTAGAGTTCTCGAATAACTCCTTTCTAGCCAATTCCTTTTTACCGATTTTCCGCTTCTTATTTTATTTTCATACACTACTCGTATATTACAGGCCAAGAGAGAAACAAAACCTTAAAAACCTCATAAATCAATAATTGATTTATGAATGCACGCCACAGCATTTGCAAATTTTAATTGGTTTAGACTTATGTAGATACAAATGTATCCGTCTGTCTGTCCCACCGTTCGTCCGTCCGTGCCGACTCTCAGGTCTTGTGGCCTTAGCCGTCGTATTGCAGAAGGTCTGGGTTCTGGTTGGGGAACAGGGAACAGGAAAAAAGAACTGGATCCCCAATGAATCTTACAATTTGCGGTATCAATGAGTTTAGGCTTCGATGCCTTTTGTTTTGTTTTATAAAAAAAAACATAATTAGCTAAAGTTCTTATAGTTAGCCAACAACATATGTTTGTATCTG
Organism: Eudasyphora cyanicolor; assembly: GCA_963930755.1. Taxonomy (NCBI): domain Eukaryota; kingdom Metazoa; phylum Arthropoda; class Insecta; order Diptera; family Muscidae; genus Eudasyphora; species Eudasyphora cyanicolor. Next base: position 12,233,403 of record OZ005738.1, on the reverse strand, counting down.
CATGTCGGTCTGTTTCTCCGTCCGCCGAGGCTTGACTCACATGCAGATACCAATGAGGATGAAGATGAAGTTTTCTGCAAAAAAAACTCCAGTTTAAGTTATAGATCAAGTTTAGTTTATTGTGTAAACCTGGAGTTTGTGTGTGTCGTTCCTTATGTTTTTAGAGAAACAACAGAAGTTGTCCGGAATTTGTTGGCATTTTGGGCGTTTGGTTAGTGTTTAGAATCATAAATCAACAAATTATGATTGCATTCATTTTGAAGGCATATATAATTAATAATAATTTATTGAAAAGTTATTGCAATTAAATGTAATTAAAATATTTTTACCCATAAATATTTATGTGATAATATTGAAAAATATGGACTGTGCTTTTTATTTTAGGAATTTTGGTTTTAAAAATTAAGGAACTCGCAAAGCTGCAAAGTGATGATAAGACTATGCAACAAAATCAAATAGCATGTATATATATTTTCGATTCTAATAACATCTATATTTTTTCTTGACAAGATATCACATATCACATACGGGAAAGATACCATAATCCATAAAGTTTCAGGTCAAATAGCCTGTCATCATTCCTACTTCAGGACATATATAAGGAGTCCTAAATATGGTGAATATTTTAATTTTTTGGTCAATATAATCGTAAAGTTAATTTCAAAAACTTTAAACAGTCATAACTCCTTAAATATACAACATAGACAAAATATTGCGACTAAATTTTCTTAATAAATGAATTTTAAATTTCAATTCAAAACATTAAACGACCATAATTAATTAATTAGTGTGCTAGAGCGAAAAGGACAAACAATTTAAACCATAATGTTTAGTGTTGAAGACAGTACCACCAAACACACCAGTCCATCCAGTTTAGACAGATAGACAGACGGACATTCGTCTCAAGTATGTGGCTCATTTGCATTTCTAATTTCTAAGCAAAAGCAATTATTTTCATTAAATACCTATTTGCCAATAATTTAAATAACAAATGATAAAATAAATAAAATTAATGACTTTGGTGTTTACACACACACAACTTGATTTGCCATCCACAACATTTCACTATCAGATTTTCTGCATGATTTACACTTCGTGAAGAATTTCCAAGAATTCCATAATCATTACATGTTTAATGAGATTCCACATTCAATGAGTATTCGAGAGTAAAGGAGGCTCACACATAGGCTCCCTGAGAGAAGAACTGGAGTTGGGCTGCGTGGATGGTGGGTTGGTGGCTGTTCCACACTTCAGAGGTGATATCTTATGTACTTTTATGAAAACACTTAAGAAATGTAATTATTATCATAGGCCGCACATCTTATAAATAACATACAACCACGAATAACGTACTTATGTATTGGGGATCTAATCACACAAAGGAGTACACACACGTAAGTGTATTAGGTGCGGATGTAAACAACACAGAGAGAAAAATGTGAGAAAGAAAATTGTTAGGAATAAGGAATCTTTCACCTGCCTTTGAGGTTTCCTAACATATCTTTTATGACCAGACCTATAGGAAGCTCCTGGCATGGCACTGCATTTTTTTTAATATGTAACAATTCTCACCTTAATTATAACGGGTGATCCAAGTAGAGATACTTTTTTCAATATCCTTTTTTGACAGATCACGTGTGAGTCGTGTCATGCTGTCATATTATTTTTGTTAAGTATTGTTGGGCATTTCATCATGGCAAGACTTACGCCTGAACAACGTTTACAAATCGTTCAACTTTAGTACGAAAATTCACGTTCTGTGAGGAATGTGTTTCGTGCACTTCGCTCAACTTATGGTCAACATAATCGGCCTACTGAGCGTACTATTCGCAACACCATCAGCCATCTTGAGACCCAACATTCATTATTGGATAATATTCGACCGAATAGACCACGTCCCGGCCGTAGCTGAGAGTGTACACGAAGACCGTGGAGAGTCGATTCGGCGCCGTTGGCAGCAACTCGGACTGACGTATGGAACGACTTGGCGCATTTTACGTCGAGATCTTAAATTGAATGCATACAAAATACAGCTTGTGCAAGAACTGAAGCCGCCCGACCTTCCCAAGCGACATCGCTTCGCTCTATGGGCTCTTGAAAAGTTCCAAGAAGATCCGACGTTTTCGAGCGAAATTCTGTTCAGCGATGAGGCCCATTTCTGGCTCAATGGGTATGTAAACAAGCAAAATTGCCGCATTTGGAACGTAGAGCAACTGAAGTTATTCATGAGCTGCCACTTCATCCAGTAAAAACAACGGTTTGGTGTGGTTTGTGGGCCGGTGGAATCATCGATCCATATTTCTTCAAAAATGATGCCGGTGATAACGTAACCGTCAATGGCGACCGTTACCGTGCCATGATAACCGACTATTTGATGCCTGAAATTGAAGCTCGTGATCTCGGCGACATTTGGTTTCAACAAGACGGCCCCACTTCCCACACATCGCATCAATCAATGGATTTATTGAGAGAACACTTCGTTGAGCAGATAATTTCACATTTTGGGCCGGTCGATTGGTCACCAAGATTGTGTGATATCACACCGTTAGACTATTTCCTGTGGGGATATGTAAAGTCTAAAGTTTATGCGGACAAACCCGCTTCGATTCAGGCCTTGGAGCAAAACATCACGCTGGAAATCGCCAGTTACCAGTCGAAATGCTCGAATGAGTCATCGAAAATTGGACTCAACGGATGGACCATCTGAGACGTAGCCGCGGCCAACATTTGATAGACATAATCTTAAAAAAATAAATGCCAAAGAATGTTCTTTCAAATGATAATAAGCATTTCCCATTCAATTTGAAATTCTGTGTTTTTTCTTTAAAAAAGTAGGGAACATCGAAATGGATCACGCTATATATATGACAATAACTTGGCTTTTATTTCTTTGTCGTTTATTTCAAAGGCATTTTTCCCTTTATGAAGTACTTTTCCCAATTATGAAGTTCTAAGACTTAATTCAATTCATATTGTTAAATCGTGTTATTCTCTTATATATTTTTAGATATGCAGATTATAGGAAATCGAAACTACAAATGAAAGGAGCTCTAAGACAACTTAGGTACGTACGATTTTGATGTTCTTATAATATAGGGATTTTTAAGGTCGGGGGCCACGCCCCGGAAACTATGAAGTAATCTATGGACCCGCAATGAAATATGGCAATACATTTTGCCATGTAAAAAACTTGGTCTCTATAACTGTATAAATTACCTCTTAAAATACCAATAGACACGGCAAAATATATGACGATTATATTTAGCCTATAATAATTTTTTGGACAAAAGAGTGATTTCCAAAATTTTAAACTGTCATAACTCCTTAAATAAGCGAAAAATTTTAAATTTATTTCCAAAACTTTAAACGGTTATATATCCTTAAATAAGTCTCCTTGAGTGAGAATTACTATCATTTTTTTCTGGTAACAAGTTTTAAACTCCTTTTCACAACTTGAAAGATTATTATCCTTAACTAAGAATAATTTAATATGAATAATACCAATTTCCCTACATTTAACCATCACAATCCTAAACAATACCCAAATAATCAACAATTTCAACCAAAATTCATTTTCCGATGCCTTACGAGGTAATAATAACAATCATACCTTAACAAATTTTGAAAAAATCGAAGCTCTTTTACAAAAACAGATTGAACTTACAAATACATTACTAAACATGATGTCAACTTTACTGACCAAGTTATGCAATTAGATTTACGATTAGCAATATGGAATGCCAACGGACTTTCCAATCATATCCGTGAAGTAGAAGTCTTTCTAAATGTAAACAATATTGATATATTCCTGGTATCTGAAACCCATTTCACCAACAGATCTCATTTTAATGTAAGGGGTTATGACCTTGTGTGCACTAATCACCCAAGTAATAGAGCTCATGCCGGTTCATGCATTTTAATACGCAATACCATTGAATATGAAGTACATCCAGCAGTCCAAGAAGCATATCTGCAGGCATCAAGCATTAAACTAAAGAGTAATGATGGTGACATTGTGATATCATCAACATATTTTCCTCCAAGACACTCAATCCTTGTTCCACAATATCAGCAATTTTTTAAATCCTTGGGTAATAAATTTTTAGTTGGTGGAGATTTCAATGCGAAGCACCCATGGTGGGGATCGAGGCTCATAAACCCTAAAGGCAGGGAACTTTACAAATGTATCTCTACCTGTAACTACTCAACGCTATCTTCGGGTACCCCCACTTATTGGCCATCAGATCCTCTAAAAATGTTTTAGACTTTGCTGTGTATTGTGGTATACCAAGTAACTATTTAGAAATTGAAAACTCCAATGAGCTGAGTTCTGATCACACACCTTTACACATCAATTATTGTTCCTGTATTAATATTGATACACCGACACATATTCTAACGCCACAATCTGATATAGGATTCTTCCAAAATTGGCTTGAAACTAATCTTAATTTGAACGTAAGTTTGAGAGACGAATACGAGATCGACAACGCAGTTGAGAATTTTACATGCCTTATACATGAAGCTGGCGCTCTATCAACACCGTTGCCAACCAAGAAAAAAAAATAGTTTATATATTTCGGCTGAAATTAGAAACTTTATTAAAATGAAAAGAAGACTACGAGCAAAGTGGCAATTAAGTAGGCATCCCCATGACAGAAAAATATATAATAAAGCATGCAAAGACCTTAAAAGTCTACTGGATGCATATAAAAACAAATCAACAGCTTCTTTCATTGATGAAATTAACAACTCGAAATATGACGAACATCTTCTGTGGAAAGCAACAATATATATTGAAAGGCCAATCAAACGAAATGCTCCTATTAGAAATATAGATGGATCGTGGTGTCGATCCAATAAAGCAAAATCAGAAGGATATGCTGAACATTTGGAGTTAGTTTTCCGGCCATTTCATTTCGCTAACGCTGATGATAAACAAGAAGTCCTTAATTTTCTAGACACTCCTTGTCAAACGGATCTGCCCATTAGTCACATAACACCTAGTGAAGTCAAACAAGAAATTACTAAACTAAATGGAAGAAAATCTCCAGGATATGATTCGATAAATGGGTTTGTTATAAAACAATTGCCTAAAAAATGTGTAATCTTCTTAACGTCCATATTTAATGCTATGTTAAGAAATTATTATTTTCCATCTCAATGGAAGTGTGCCGAAATTATAATGGTACCAAAGCCATATAAACCAGAAGATTTATTGTCATCTTACAGACCCATCAGTCTGCTTTCAATATTTTCAAAAATATTTGAAAAAATTTTTGTAAATAGATTACTTCCTATATTGGAAAAACAAAACATCATTCCTCATCACCAATTTGGCTTTAAACACAAACATGGCACACCAGAGCAGTGTCACCGTATTGTCAATGTTATATCTGATACTCTGGAGAATAAACGTTACTGCTCCGCAGTTTTCCTAGACATACAGCAAGCCTTCGATAACGTTTGGCATGAAGGTTTGCTATACAAACTGAAGAAATTTTTAACTGCTTCTTATTATCTTTTACTCAAAAATTATCTTATCGAAAGATGCTACTACGTAAAAATAAAAGGTGACACGTCAACTATACGTCAAATTAAAGCTGGTATTCCACAAGGTAGCGTACTTGGACCGATACTGTATACGATATACATGAGCGATATGCCTATCGATCCCGAACTAACAGTAGCGACATACGCTGACGATACGGCATTGATGGCAACAAGTCAGTCGCCTATCGAAGCATCAACAATATTGCAAAATGGGTTGAATATACTGAATACTTGGTTATTAAAATGGAACATAAAAGTAAACTCCGAAAAGTCCAAACATGTCACTTTCGCATTAAGGCGCGGCGACTGTGCTCCCCTTTCAATTAACCATGAAGTCATTCCAACTGGCAATTCAGTGAAGTATTTAGGTCTAATTCTAGATAGACGACTCACGTGGAAACCACACATAAAGGCAAAACGACTGCAACTTAATAAAAAGAACAGAAAGCTCTATAAATCAATATTAAAACCCGTATGGACATACGGTATTCAATTATGGGGGCTGATGAGGCTGATCACTGGAGCTCCCTGGTTTGTGTCTAATAAACATATAAAAAAAGATCTCCAAATATCTTCCATCAAAGAAGAAATTCGCAGATTTAGTGAAAGATATCTACAACGGCTAAGCGATCATGTAAACCCTTTGGCCATATCCCTACTTGATGAAAGCAACGAAACAAGGAGACTGAAACGTAATCATACTTCAGACCTACCATTTAGAAGATAATACTTTAATAAAATCATTAAAATTTTGCTAATACTGTCAATTTGTCATAATATCACATTAACTTGAAGATGTCACAATATGTAATAATATGTAATTAACTACAATGAATTATAAACTATTATATTAGTATATTTAAAGTAATGTAAATCATTGGAATTGCATTACTCCTGTCAATTATTATATACCAACAAATTTGCTTATTGTCGAAAGACAGATTGTAAATAAAGATAAACCAAACTAAAAAAAAAAACTAAGGATAATAATCTAGGATAATAAGGATTGAAATTTGGGTATTTGGGAGTAGAATTTATCGAAATAAAAATAAGTTGTACAAGCAATAAAAAACTTTGATAACAAATCAAGAAAAATTCAATTTGGAACAAGCAGTGACTACCTCAACACAACCTCATTTATCCTCGGGAATTCTGCCGTATATATCCCCATATCAATGACGGTTATTTTTATTTGGTCTTGGATAACTTCTCTAAGAGATCTTGTTCAAATTATTAATTCGTTTAGATGACTGTAGAGTATCAGACTGACTGGGAGTATCAGAATATTTGATTTCATTTCCTTGTTGTGAGTGGAGTGTTTGCGTCTTTTGTCACTTTTAAGTAACTTCCACTAGGACTGTTACACGATTCCTACTACTTCTCCTATTGAACAGTTCTTTAGGATCCCTGTGTTCTATATTTGATTTCATTTCCTTGTTGTGAGTGGAGTGTTTGCGTCTTTTGTCACTTTTAAGTAACTTCCACCAGGATTGTTACACGATTCCTACTACTCCTCTTATTGAACAGTTCTTTAGGATCCCTGTGACGATCGATCGTTTCGCCCAACTCGACAAATTGTATACTTTTGTCATGTGTTCAACATCGTTCAGACCTTGAGGATGGGACCGACTGGCGGATTTCTTACTAGCATTGGCTTGACGCTCGATGTATAGTCTGTGGATGGCATTGGACTTTCAGATGACCTCGCTTTGCCTTGAGAGTTAGGGAGTCTGCGAGAGGGCCGGACTCAACTTTTAGAACCAGTATTAATTTTGGACTAGGCGATCTATCTATTAAAGGGGAGTCAAAATAACTTGGCCCCACTCTCGATAGCGGGCATTCTATTAACAAAAAATGTACAGGAGAGATCTGCATAGGTTGCTCGCTGTCGAACTGTATTATTCCATGGAACCCATAGCTCAATGTTGGGAATTGGTTCCCAATAACTTAAACTGGTTTTCGTCGAAACCTACAGCGTCCTACAGCTTTGCTGTGGGGGAAGACTGCAACAACGTCGATATGTTATGGAAAAGGTCCTTAAAATATCTAAAGCCTTTTCAAAACATCTGCAGATTTTCTCTGGGTGCCAGCAGATCTACAGGGTCATATACACCTGATCCAATACGAATGGTTTCGAAATGTGTGATCAACCAAGTTGACTGGAGTTCATGTTCTTAAACTACATTTCAACCGAAACTATAGGCTAACTGTTTTTTGCAATGTCCTACAAGCTCGTCGCTCCTAGATCACAAGAGCAGAATAATCTATTCTATTTTTAGTAGTGCGGAAGACGAAGTATTACTGAGTTTAAGTACCTGCACTCGAAGCTGCTCTGGTAGTCATACTCACATGATGACCTACTTAACCCGATGCGACTGACGTGACTTAATTTTTACTATTGTACTGATGTGGTAGTACACCAGACACCATTCCGGAGACTTATATTTTTCGAGATTTGGTTTTTTCCAGTAGTAGTTATGATACAGAAGAAGAGGAAAAATCATTATTTCTTCGCAGCTAATATTTGCCCCTTTTCGAATAAAGCAGAATCATATTAGCCAAATGGTATATGCCAATACTGACAGAACTACAGAACATGAACTAAATAAAGTTGGTTGGACTGATTACATCTATCCAGCTATGATAGAAGTTAAGGTGTTAATATTGCGGAGACATATTGGACCAAACCTGAGAGCATAATTGAGATCACCCTATAAAGGTTTTATATCTGTTATTATACAAATACATATAACCTTTGCGGTTATTATTTAGTGATTTCTTATTTTTCATGAGTTCAATTACCAGCCCTCAAGGCTGATCTTCTAATCTTATGCTGACCTACTGAAGCTATCATGGAAAGAATACGAGTACGCAATTCAGTACAGTTAATGGCCCTATACAGTAGTCTAGACCGGAACGTCAAACAATAGCGAATATTTTTTCCAGTAGCAGTCATGACAGAGAAGAAGGGAAAAAATCATTATTTTTCGCTGGTAATATATAGCTTTTTCGGAATAAAGGATAATAATATTAGCCAACACTCACTGAACTACTGAACATAAACTACTTTAGGTTGGATGGTTTGATGGCATCAGTCCAATTACCATACATAGAATATAAGTTGTTTAAGTTACGAAGACACAATGACCCAATCTTGAGAGCCAAATTCGGATCACCCCATAAGTATATATCTCTGTTATTATTCAAATATAACCTTTTCGGTTTTTATTTAGTGTTTGCTTAATTTTCATGAGATTCTTGCCAGTGTAGAGCAAAATGGGTCCACCACAATATAGGCAACCATACCGCCGCAACGACTCGGAGTGAAAATACCTGCTACTTACTGAGCCGGAAAGGTCCACAGCTTCATAGACTCGGAGAGTAAGGACCTGCTACTTACTGTGCAAGGTATCAACCAGGCTCCGTGCAAATTCAATAACTACAAATTTTATATTTACATCGATAGATACTTATACTAACAGCAACATAAAATAGAAGATATTCCATAGCTTTAAGCGAATTAATGTTGTAGATTCGCTAAGTCGACGAATTCAAACAGCAAGTTGGGAACCTCGGTGGGGTAACATGAGGCCCTAATCATAAACTAGACAGATTTTTGCCACATTGCAATAAATTCGACTAGATCAGCCAGATCTCATCTGCGCCAGAAGTCTTCTTTTACGTATATTCACTTGGTAGTAGTTAACTTTGTCGGAATCAATATCATGCAGACCTATCTGCAAGCTTCTTGATTAAAGGCTCTCTTGTACTGTAGAGCCTCGCGCTCTATATCGTGAATATACGAGTAAGTAAATATTAGCATGCCTCGGCTAGATTATCTTGGTTGAGATGGCTAATATGATAGCAAAACAATAGGTAACGTTTCAATAACCTGCAACTATGGCTTAGTTCTGATCTTCTCATGAATGCGTCTATTCACTTCCTTGAGATTGCTACTAAGATTGCCCCTGACATAGAACTTCTTGGGCAGAACAAAATTGTGACTACGTACGGACTCCTTCCAGTTATATTGGTGGAGAATAGTTTCCGAGGCCATTATTTACTAGGTGCTTGTAACTACTGCTGCAAATTCGATTGTGAAGAGTTCAATGGACCTGCCTGCGCTAGCTTATCCTGGTTGAGATGGTTAATGAGATAGCAACAGAATAAGTACTGCTTCAACTCATGAAGGTAATGCTTAGAAAACATGTTGATAGATCTGTATTATGTTAGGGTGTATATTTCTCCGATGCATATCGTTCACATTTCTTGAACACACCAAAGCTGCTAGTTTGCCATGGTCAGGGCTTTTACTTTGTCAGCGAACGACTTGAGGACCTTATCCATAACTCTCACTTTAACTCAGTCAAGCTGCAAGACTACGAACATTATAACCTGGCAACCGATTAGTTTTTGTGTTCTTTCTCTCAGTGTATTCGAACCCAGAAACAATTCCTAATAATTTCAGCTTAATTCAAATGAGATTCATCGCCAATAATAGCTGAAACTCCAAAGAATGGCATTGGCAAAAAAGCGCAAAAAACAAAGAGTGAAAGAAAGAAAACGTTATCCTAAATATTGCAAGAATCTCTAAGCTAAAATATTCCAAATGCAAGGCGAAAGAAATACGACTGATTTCATAATGCTGAGCTAAGAAGGTAAAGATTTGGTCTCCAGCATCAGACTTTAGACAGACAATGCTCTACATTAAGTGCTTGAAAAGATAGACACACACTCTCGCACACACACACCTCTTGAAAAGTATCTCACATCGTAAAACTTCAATTTGAAAACACGTAATTTGCAATTCATTTTTATAAGCAGCTGAGTGCAGCAGCCACAAAACACATACTTTCAGCTGGAGCGATGGAGGAAAAAAAACGTTAATGCAACACAGATTTGAAGGAAGGCAGCGAAATACAGATCGAAAGCCATTCAGGAACAGGAAGGAGGGTGGCAAAATCAGACCGAGGAGGTGGCTGCAAGTCTAAATAGATGGCAGACTTAGCACCCAAAACTATGACCACAGCCGCTGCAGCAGGCAAGCGTGTGGCCAACAACTAATGGCTGGCATCGAAACATCATCATCGTCTTCACTAACAACAGCTAACATCCTCTCTCTTCTCATCTCTTTGCTGGCTCCTTCTCCTAAGCTTGACTTAAACTGTATATCAAGCTCTGCACAATGGGCTGTAGGAATTTTGAGATCGAGAGCTCTGGCGCTGCCTTTTGGAAAGGCGTTGTGGTAGGCGGCATATGCCGTGGCTTTTGGTGAAATCGTTAATGAATTGTATATTGGCGCGTGTTTTTTTTTACTTTTCTTCTCTTCATCGTCATTCATTCTCCTTTCCGCTCCTTCAGTGGAGTTCCAATATAAGGAGCAAATCTTTGAACTGTTTTCTTTTCCGTGGCCCGATTTGCGTATTTGTGTTTGATATTTTCTTACTGATTTGTATGGTGTGGTGTTGTGTGGTGTGGAGCTGATGCTGATGTTGTGCCTCTTTAGCATAAATGCTTGAAAGTATTCTTTGGAGGAGGCCTCATTCGTTATTGTTGCTGTTGTTGCTATTGTTGTTGATGTTGGAACGTATGCTTAGTTAAAGTAACGATTAAAATTCCATTTTTAATTACATGCACATTTACGTGCTTTTGCGTGCAACATTGCACTGGCAACAGTCGAGGCACAAGCCAGTCGCTGCACTACATCCACCACACCGGTGGAAGAACCTCCAACACCCAACTCCCGGCACCCAAGTCATCATATCCACCCATGTTACCACCATCATCAGCACCATTACCAACGACACTACTATTATTTGAACTCATTCGCACTGCACAGTGTTTGGGGAGAGGATTAGAAAAGGTGCAACCTTCACACCAGGTCCATATATTCCCCTAATTCAAGCAGATAGCTTGAACCTTTTTTGGGCATTACTTGGGTCTTGTACGGTGTTGCAGAGACAAATAAAACATTTAGAGACGATACTTCGAATGGATTTGTGTCACTAATGGGGCATATTATTTCCGTTATCTACTTTTCAACTACCTTCACCATAACATGAGATTTCATCGATTTTCTCGCTGGTACATCCATTTCCGTTATCTACTTTTCAACTACCTTCACCATAACATGAGATTTCATCGATTTTCTCGCTGGTACATCCATTCTTGTTTACCTAATTAATTCTTTCGTCTGGTGATTGCAATCCTATTAGAAATCTTGCCAATATTCGACCTGAAAAGGTCAAAATATCACCTCGCACCAGTGATGCCAACTTTTTCCGAAGAAAAAGCGTAATGGAAAATTTAAAAAGCGTAAAATGGCACTACACTTCCATATTGCTTTTGTCGGGAGAGACGACAACAATATATCCGCCCCCATCGGAACAGAATAAAAAGAAATATGTTTTGTCAATTGTATCAAAGTTGTTTTTTTTTAATGAGAATAATATGTTAAAAAAAATATTTAATGGCGCTTAGATTAAAAATGAGGATATAGAAATAAACTGGGGACATACCTAAATATGTACCTATTTCCGCCAAATTTTTCAAAGATAGTTGAAAAATTTAAAGCGTCTACATTCAACATTGGAAAATATGTATATGTTGTGGAGTCTATATCTGAATCTATATCTGAATCTGAACCAATTTTCTTTAAATTTGATGTGTCCATTTCTGGTTGGAGGAACCGTTATATACTAAATTGTAGGTACTTATAGATCTGATGAGAAACGGGTATTTTATGGCGCTTAGACCCAAAATTGGTATATCAGTATTAGGGCGGGTCGATTTAAAAATCGCCCATTGCTCAGTTAAAATCGTATTCTAGGGATCAAAATAAGAAACTTTGCCGAGGGAACCATACCTCTAAAACGAATTCTGATGTCCCGGAAAAAATCCCACTTTGACCCATTTAGAGTGCTCCAATCGAGTCCAAATGTATGGAACCCCCAGGGGGTTACAGGGGGTGTGCCACTGGCATGGGTGGGTCGGGCCTCAAAAGTTAGTGGGGTTCGGTCATACATTTGGACTCGATTGGAGCACTCTAATGGGTCAACCCACAACGCTTGTCATGTCGATCATTGCTCAAAATTTTCCTTTTGAATAGTGTGTTTCAAAAAACTCCTACCAAAACGACCTCTTAAATTCCCCCTTACCATTGCCAAAAAGTATACCAACAGCTTCGTTTAGTTCAATAACATCGGTACTGGATTTACTTCTGGGCTCTTAGCGATAGTGTTGGATGTTTTAGCATGGAAGACATTCGATTCCTTTATCACCAACGATTGTTGTAGATCGTTCGTTCTGAAGTGCTAATCTCGTTAACTTTAGTTTACAAAGATCAATATAGAACGACCTTAACTGTAGACATCATCATTTACGGTCCTCAGATTCTATACATAGGAAGCTGTTGAGAGCTTCGGATCTAATTTGTTTGGCTAGCCTTCTTCGGTCGAATCATTTGTCACTTGCTTGTTTTTTGGTTCTCCCCCTAGTCTTCGTGGCATAATAATGACTTTGGTCGCTTCTTTATCAATATGACAATTCTCTATGCAAGTTCTGTTGATCACAATCGATCGTATACCACCATACCGACAATTTCGGAGGATTCCTTACCATAATAATCACCAATAATAATTTACACAGCTGACCACTTCGAATTTGTTCCTTCGACTAGTCTTTGATGTATACTCTACCTTATCGACTTTAGCCTAGTCATTATCAGATTGGCAATTACTCTACTTATTCATGTTTGATTTATTTCGGGATTGTTTACACCAGCAACGCCTTCGGTCGTTTCTGTACCCATATGAAAATTTTCTATACATGATTGATTCATTTCTACAGATCCAAATCAATCGTTTATTTAGTTTCGAAAATTATGGAAAATCCCTTACCAAGACGGTCTCCGTCGATTGTTTACTACGGTAATGCTTTATACAGCTGACTAGGCGGAACCTGGTCCTCCGATGTATACTTTAACCCCTTGACTTCTCGATTCTTTATATTGATGCCGGTACTCTACATAAATTTGATTTATTTCGATTGATCCCAATCGATCCTTTGGTCGATGAATTTGGTCCTTCGACTAGTCTTCAATATGCACTTTACCCAATCACCTGCGGTTATTTACGTAAAAGATAGTTGTCGTCAGGTTATTCAGACTATTCGTTACATCGATTACTCCGAAAAATTTTATCGATTGAAATTACAACCGATAATTTCACTACTGGAGATGTTTCTAAACTCATAACTCATATCAACAGTTATGATCCTCAAAGTAGCCGACTGAGGTGACTATTTGTGACCTGTTTGAATTCTTTATTACAAACAGTGTTGTGTACTACTTTCTTTAAATGTTTCTTTATATAGGTTTGATTCATTTCTATAGATCTCAATCGATCGTTTACCGCCATGCCGAAAATTTCGGAATATCATTTACTAAATCATTTCCAGCGATCGTTTACAACAGCAATTGTGGATACAGCTTCCACCTCACATCGTCTACCGTCTATCCTGATGAGTGTTTCATTTGACTTCTCCGAAACACAACTCCGAAAATTGCTTTAACAGCCGATAACTTCGTATTAGAGATGCTTCTAGCCTCATCATGATAGTGTTAAATGTCAAACCGACCTTAGCTGTGGAGACCAAATGGTCTCTTCGAGAAACTTTCGTTATCTATGTTACAAAGAATTAATGTAGAACTTCGGATATAAATTAATTTTCTGTTTCAGGCTTACTCTTTTGCTTCAAAGTACCAAAAAGGTTCTGCTGTGCTAAATATTTTGTAATTTTCGGAGCATTAAGAAATTTAAATTAATTTTTGATCTCAATAAAATCTATTCCATCGGTCGTTGATACAGCTGACCACAAGGAATTTGGTCCATCGACCTCACATCGTCTACCCTCCTAATGAGTGATTCATTTGACTACTCCGAAAACTCATTTGACTACTCAGATGGGCTTTTCGAGGAACTTTCGTTATCTTTATTACAAAGAGTTAATATAGAACTACGGATCTAAATGAATTTTCTGTCTTTGGATTACCCTATTGCCTCCAAGTACCTAAAAAGTTCAGCACTGGTAAAGATTTTGTAATTTTCAGAGCTTTAAGAAATTCAATTTATTTTTGATCTCAATAAAATCTCTTCTATCGATCGTTGATACAGCTGACCACGGGGAATTTGGTCCTTCGACCTCACATCATCTACCTTCTATACTGATGAGTGTTCCATTTGACTACTCCGGCTTTCACAGCCGATTACTTAGTATTGCAGATGCTTCTAGCCGCGTCATGATAGTGTTGAATGACAAATCGACCTTATCTGTTGCGACTATATGGTCTCATCGAGAAACCCTTGTTTTTCCTATTTTACAAAGGGTTCATGTAGAACTTCGGATCTAAATGAATTTTCTGTTTCAGGCTTACTCTTTTTCTTCAAAACACCAAAAAGGTTCAGCTGTGATAAATATTTTGTAATTTTCGGAACTTTAAGTAATTCAAATTTATTTTTGATCTCAATAAAATCTATTCCATCGATCGTTGATACAGCTGACCACAGGGAATTTGGTCCTTCGACCTCACATCGTCTACCCTCCTAATGAGTGATTCATTTGACTACTCCGAAAATTGCTTTAATATCCGATAACTTAATATTGGAGTTGCTTCTAGCCTCATCATGATAGTGTTGAATGACAAATCGACCTTAGCCATTGAGACAAGATGGTCTCTTCGAGAAACATTCGTTTCCTATATTACAAAGGGTTCATTTAGAACTTCGGAGCTAAATGAATTTTCTCTCTCTGGATTATCTATTGCTTCCAAGTACCTAAAAGGTTCAACACTGGTAAATATTTTGTAATTTTCGGAGCTTTAAGAAATTCAAATTTATTTTTGATCTCAATAGAATCTACTCTACTCTATTTGCGGACCCAAACACTGTGCCCAGTCCACCCAAACCGCCCGTTTTTTACAAGGTGCTGTTGGTGTTTTGTAAGCTATTCTCAAGAAGAAGAAGATGGAGAGAAAAAAGAATAAACTAAATGCAGATACATTTGCCATGTACTCGTATTATGCATTTGTCAGATGATGATAATATTGATGCTGCCGTTGCCGTGGCTCGTTGCTGCAACAGCTATTATAGCCAGGCCAGCTATTGATGTTGCTGCAGCTATTGCACCAGCAATGAGTGGTTGCTGCCACATGCATGCAGCCGCCACCAGCACCACATATGAGGCCGATTCGATTTCGATTTGACTTCATTTCTTGGCAAAATTGGCAAATTGTATTGATAACAAAACAGACACACACACAAGGCAACAACACAAAATGCAAATTAAATTCTTATTGTAATTTCAAGAATTCTACCTCTACGTCTTCTTCATTTGGCTTTACAGCTTCAGCGATTTATTAATAAATACTCAATATACGTTTGTTAGAGAGAGATAGGAAGTTATTACCAAACCAATTGTAAATTGCATGTCCCAAACGACCCATATTGTATAGGTACGAAGGAAGGTGCGAATATGAATGTTTGAATTGGAAATTGATCGCATTGCAACTGTAATGAGTTATGAGCTGTTGTTTGCAAACAAAGCTTTGACAAAAAATTGTTTGCAATTAATTGGATTTTTATGCAAAACATTGGATATGATGTGAAGAAATGTATGAAAATTGATTAATAAAACAATAGAAGAATATGAAAATGTATTCGCATTAACAGATTTGAATTAGAAGAAGACTCTTAAAGAGTGAAGGAAGGATTAAGAAATTTAAATATTTTATTTATAACTCTGACGAACACTTAAATAAACTCCAGATACGCCTTTAAAAAATTCCAACAATTTGAAAATTACATTCCATGCGTGAGTGCGTGTCACATTGACCGTTAAACGTTTTTTATTGGGGGGAGAAAGACCCTCCATAAACAAGGACGCCCAACGAAATTGAAACGCATACAAATATTGACACCCCAACAGATGTCCTTATTGACATTTTTAAAATATAAGGGTGGCAAAGGACAAAATGCATCAATTTGGCCTTGGTGTATACCAGAACCCACATATACACGGAACAAACTTGCACAAAAATCAACCCGGAAAGTCAAAAAGCCACGTTAACTGTCTGTTGGGCAACAGTGTCAAAAAGTCAGTGGAGAAGGGAGAGAGAGAGGGAGGGAAAGTGCGCCCAAGGAAGACCGTGTAAATGCCACTGCGTGAATGAAACTATTACGAGCGAAAACATACTACATGACCTTGAAGTCTGGATAAAACAACCAGCCACTCTATCCAGTCAGGCAGTCAGTCAATTCTGCAATCTATGACCTGCACTGCAATCCATAAACATCCCACGCAACGCAACGCCACGCACTTCCACAACACACATTTGCATGAAGGCTGGTTGACTCAGCCTGGCCAAACGATGCGTGTCACAGGATAACCAGGATATGCCACAGACACAGAAGTGCGTGGCACTCCAGTCGTGTCCAGTTGTTGTTGTGGGTGTGTATGGTCAAAATATTATTGCAGTTTTCTGCATTTTTACTTCATCATATAGGCAGTATAATTCAGCTTCTCACCACTACTCTTCCGGCAAGTGGAGTTCATGAAATGTGGTCTGATGGAATGGCTTTTACGCGGAAAGTGCGTGAGTCTTGTATTGACAGGATTTCGGTATGCAATTTAAACATATGGATGCGGTTATTAACTGTTCTTGATAGGGATTGCGTTGGGATTATTGGTTTTTGATTATGACGCCTTAAAAAGGAGGCAGAATCCATCATCATCATAACTCCTAGTAGTTGCCGGAAAAGCGAATAAAAAAAGGGAAAAACCATGTCTGTAAACGAAAGGAAAGTGGTTTGTAAAGACTTCTGGGAAAATCGTATATAAGAAAAGTCATTAAAGATAAACTTTTCGCTAAGAAAAGTCATCAAAGATAAACTTTTCTATAAGAAAAGTCATCAACGATGAACTTTTCTATAAGAAAAAACATCAACGATGAACTTTTCTATAAGAAAAGTAATCAACGATGAAATTTTCTATAAGAAAAGTCATCAACGATGAAATTTTCTATAAGAAAAGTCATCAACGATGAACTTTTCTATAAGAACAGTCATCAACGATGAACTTTTCTATAAGAAAAGTCATCAACGATGAACTTTTCTATAAGAAAAGTCATAAACGATGAATTTTTCTATAAGAACAGTCATCAACGATGAACTTTTCTATAAGAACAGTCATCAACGATGAACTTTTCTATAAGAACAGTCATCAACGATGAACTTTTCTATAAGAAAAGTCATCAACGATGAACTTTTCTATAAGAAAAGTCATCAACAATGAACTTTTCTATAAGAAAAATCATCAACCATGAACTTTTCTATAGGAAAAGTCATCAACCATGAACTTTTCTATAGGAAAAGTCATCAACGATGAACTTTTCTATAAGAAAAGTCATCAACGATGAACTTTTCTATAAGAAAAGTCATCAACGATGAACTTTTCTATAAGAAAAGTCATCAACGATGAACTTTTCTATAAGAAAAGTCATCAAAGATAAAATTTTCTATAAGAAAAGTCATCAAAGATAAACTTTTCTATAAGAAAAGTCATCAAAGATAAACTTTTCTATAAGAAAAGTCATCAAAGATAAACTTTTTCTAAGAAAAGTCATTAACCATGAACTTTTCTATAAGAAAATTCATCAACCATGAACTTTTCTATAAGAAAATTCATCAACGATGAATTTTTCTATAAGAAAAGTCATCAACGATGATCTTTTCTATAAGAAAAGTCATCAAAGATAAACTTTTTCTAAGAAAAGTCATCAGCGATGAACTTTTCTATAAGAAAAGTCATCAAAGATGAACTTTTCTATAAGAAAAGTCATCAAAGATGAACTTTTCTATAGGAAAAGTCATCAAAGATAAACTTTTCTATAAGAAAAGTCATCAAAGATAAACTTTTCGCTAAGAAAAGTCATCAACGATAAACTTTTTCTAAGAAAAGTCATTAACCATGAACTTTTCTATAAGAAAATTCATGATATTTGATGATATTTTCTATAAGAAAAGTCATCAACCATGAACTTTTCTATAAGAAAATTCATCAACCATGAACTTTTCTATAAGAAAATTCATCAACGATGAATTTTTCTATAAGAAAGGTCATCAACGATGATCTTTTCTATAAGAAAAGTCATCAAAGATAAACTTTTTCTAAGAAAAGTCATCAACCATGAACTTTTCTATAAGAAAATTCATCAACCATGAACTTTTCTATAAGAAAATTCATCAACGATGAATTTTTCTATAAGAAAAGTCAAGAACTTTTCTATAAGAAAATTCATCAACCATGAACTTTTCTATAAGAAAATTCATCAACGATGAATTTTTCTATAAGAAAGGTCATCAACGATGATCTTTTCTATAAGAAAAGTCATCAAAGATAAACTTTTTCTAAGAAAAGTCATCAACCATGAACTTTTCTATAAGTAAATTCATCAACCATGAACTTTTCTATAAGTAAATTCATCAACGATGAATTTTTCAATAAGAAAAGTCATCAACGATGATCTTTTCTATAAGAAAAGTCATCAAAGATAAACTTTTTCTAAGAAAAGTCATCAACCATGAACTTTTCTATAAGAAAATTCATCAACCATGAACTTTTCTATAAGAAAAGTCATCAACGATGAACTTTTCTATAAGAAAGTCATCAACGATGAACTTTTCTATAAGAAAAGTCATCAACGATGAACTTTTCTATAAGAAAAGTCATCAACGATGAACTTTTCTATAAGAAAAGTCATCAACGATGAACTTTTCTATAAGAAAAGTCATCAACGATGAACTTTTCTATAAGAAAAGTCATCAACGATGAACTTTTCTATAAGAAAAGTCATCAACGATGAACTTTTCTATAAGAAAAGTCATCAACGATGAACTTTTCTACAAGAAAAGTCATCGACGATGAACTTTTCTACAAGAAAAGTCATCGACGATGAACTTTTCTATAAGAAAAGTCATCAACGATGAACTTTTCTATAAGAAAAGTCATCAAAGATAAACTTTTCTATAAGAAAAGTCATCAAAGATAAACTTTTCGCTAAGAAAAGTCATCAACGTTAAACTTTTTCTAAGAAAAGTCATTAACCATGAACTTTTCTATAAGAAAATTCATCAACCATGAACTTTTCTATAAGAAAATTCATCAACGATGAATTTTTCTATAAGAAAAGTCATCAACGATGATCTTTTCTATAAGAAAAGTCATCAAAGATAAACTTTTTCTAAGAAAAGTCATCAGCGATGAACTTTTCTATAAGAAAAGTCATCAAAGATGAACTTTTCCATAGGAAAAGTCATCAAAGATAAACTTTTCTATAAGAAAAGTCATCAAAGATAAACTTTTCGCTAAGAAAAGTCATCAACGATAAACTTTTTCTAAGAAAAGTCATTAACCATGAACTTTTCTATAAGAAAATTCATCAACGATGAATTTTTCTATAAGAAAAGTCATCAACGATGATATTTTCTATAAGAAAAGTCATCAACCATGAACTTTTCTATAAGAAAATTCATCAACCATGAACTTTTCTATAAGAAAATTCATCAACGATGAATTTTTCTATAAGAAAGGTCATCAACGATGATCTTTTCTATAAGAAAAGTCATCAAAGATAAACTTTTTCTAAGAAAAGTCATCAACCATGAACTTTTCTATAAGAAAATTCATCAACCATGAACTTTTCTATAAGAAAATTCATCAACGATGAATTTTTCTATAAGAAAGGTCATCAACGATGATCTTTTCTATAAGAAAAGTCATCAAAGATAAACTTTTTCTAAGAAAAGTCATCAACCATGAACTTTTCTATAAGTAAATTCATCAACCATTAACTTTTCTATAAGTAAATTCATCAACGATGAATTTTTCAATAAGAAAAGTCATCAACGATGATCTTTTCTATAAGAAAAGTCATCAAAGTTAAACTTTTTCTAAGAAAAGTCATCAACCATGAACTTTTCTATAAGAAAATTCATCAACCATGAACTTTTCTATAAGAAAAGTCATCAACGATGAACTTTTCTATAAGAAAAGTCATCAACGATGAACTTTTCTATAAGAAAAGTCATCAACCATGAACTTTTCTATAGGAAAAGTCATCAACCATGAACTTTTCTATAGGAAAAGTCATCAACGTTGAACTTTTCTATAGGAAAAGTCATCAACGATGAACTTTTCTATAAGAAAAGTCATCAACGATGAACTTGTCTATAAGAAAAGTCATCAAAGATGAACTTTTCTATAGGAAAAGTCATCAAAGATAAACTTTTCTATAAGAAGAGTCATCAAAGATAAACTTTTCGCTAAGAAAAGTCATCAACGATAAACTTTTTCTAAGAAAAGTCATTAACCATGAACTTTTCTATAAGAAAATTCATCAACGATGAATTTTTCTATAAGAAAAGTCATCAACGATGATATTTTCTATAAGAAAAGTCATCAACCAAGAACTTTTCTATAAGAAAATTCATCAACCATGAACTTTTCTATAAGAAAATTCATCAACGATGAATTTTTCTATAAGAAAGGTCATCAACGATGATCTTTTCTATAAGAAAAGTCATCAAAGATAAACTTTTTCTAAGAAAAGTCATCAACCATGAACTTTTCTATAAGAAAATTCATCAACGATGAATTTTTCTATAAGAAAAGTCAAGAACTTTTCTATAAGAAAATTCATCAACCATGAACTTTTCTATAAGAAAATTCATCAACCATGAACTTTTCTATAAGAAAATTCATCAACGATGAATTTTTCTATAAGAAAGGTCATCAACGATGATCTTTTCTATAAGAAAAGTCATCAAAGATAAACTTTTTCTAAGAAAAGTCATCAACCATGAACTTTTCTATAAGTAAATTCATCAACCATGAACTTTTCTATAAGTAAATTCATCAACGATGAATTTTTCAATCAGAAAAGTCATCAACGATGATCTTTTCTATAAGAAAAGTCATCAAAGATAAACTTTTTCTAAGAAAAGTCATCAACCATGAACTTTTCTATAAGAAAATTCATCAACCATGAACTTTTCTATAAGAAAATTCATCAACCATGAACTTTTCTATAAGAAAAGTCATCAACGATGAACTTTTCTATAAGAAAAGTCATCAACGATGAACTTTTCTATAAGAAAAGTCATCAACGATGAACTTTTCTATAAGAAAAGTCATCAACGATGAACTTTTCTATAAGAAAAGTCATCAACAATGAACTTTTCTATAAGAGAAGTCATCAACGATGAACTTTTCTATAAGAAAAGTCATCAACGATGAACTTTTCTATAAGAAAAGTCATCAACGATGAACTTTTCTATAAGAAAAGTCATCAACGATGAACTTTTCTATAAGAAAAGTCATCAACGATGAACTTTTTTATAAGAAAAGTCATCCAGGATGAACTTTTTTATAAGAAAAGTCATCCAGGATGAACTTTTCTATAAAAAAAGTCATCCAGGATGAACTTTTCTATAAAAAAAGTCATCCAGGATGAACTTTTCTATAAGAAAAGTCATCCAGGATGAACTTTTCTATAAGAAAAGTCATCCAGGATGAACTTTTCTATAAGAAAAGTCATCCAGGATGAACTTTTCTATAAGAAAAGTCATCCAGGATGAACTTTTCTATAAGAAAAGTCATCCAGGATGAACTTTTCTATGAGAAAGTCATCAACGATGAACTTTTCTATAAGAAATGTCATCAACGATGAACTTTTCTATTAGAAAAGTCATCAACGATAAACTTTTCTATAAGAAAATACGGTCATGTAAAGAGACGACTTCTGTCGTGTTAAAAATTTCGTCTACAGAGACGACTTTTCTTTCATCAATAGAGAGAAGTCTTTTCAAAATTATTTCTGTCACTTGAGATGAATGAGCTCTTCGAAATTGTATCCCAAAGAAACACTTATCAATTGAGACCAATAACAAGTGAGTGTTATGAAAACCAAAACAGGAAACATCTGCCCCATAGATAACGAATCTGTTTTTGGTAAAACCACCACATGTTGATGATGTTTTTTTTTTGAAAATTTGAACCAAAAAGGACCATAAGAAAAAGAAACATTCTGTGTTACTCACCCATATTACAAAGGGTAATTCCTTTGCCACACCAAAGTTGTAGCCAAAAGCCCGCCGGAATAACCAAAGAAACAGATGAGAATACTTAGAAGAACGGGCTGAGACGGACGGACGGAAGGAAGGTAGGAAGTCAGCAGCAGTAAAAAGGAACCTTAACACGACTTTAGCATGTTAAGGATTTTTCACTTTTTGAATGTTTGTTTATATGTCTGCATCCTTGGTACAGGATATCGCACATACATACATATGTATATATATGCAACACAGCTCCGGCAAGAATTGGACGGTTTGTTTGGGTTCTATTTTTGTGGGTAAAGTCTCCAATCTCTTTTGGTTGACTGGCTGGCTGCTCCTGCTGCTTGAGTGCTCCGTTTAACTGGGGCTTTTGGGGGACAAGGACAAGCAACATTTCTTGCTTGAGTTGAGTGTGAAATATTTTCCTTTTTGCCAGACTCTTCTCTTATCCGTTTGTTCATTCTTCTCTGCTCCTTCCCATGTTTTTTCATTCGAATGTTGTACACCATTCATTCAAAGGTCTTTTTTGCATATCCTTGCTAACGTGTTTTTTTTTTGGTATATATGTGTATGTGTTATATTTTTGGTATTTGTGTTAGAAATGGTTTAGACATGGGACACACACACACTGCGAGTTACTGATACAAACGGTTAGACGGACATGGTGCCACACACAGAGGCACACACCCAGACATTGGCTACAGACGTTTATACGGTCACACATCCTTACAAACATAAGATTTGCTACTTGGGGATATATGGACAGAAAAAAGGATAGCAGTTAGCAGCAGTAGACTACGAAATGGTTTTTTTGTATAGTATAGTCTGGTCTCTTTTGGCTTTTTTTCCTACTGTCTCCTCATAGCCAAGGACATTGCATGACATTGGCCACTCACTACAGCTGATGTGAAGCTGTTGCTCCTTCTTCCTTCCTTGCTGCTGGTGCGAGCTATGAGAAGTTGAGAACATTTGAATTTTTTTTCTCACATCCATAAGCAACAAAGATGTCGACACATTTGAAAAACGTTTGTTTTCCCCAAAAATGTGGGTCAAATGTAAAAGGTCAAGGTCTACGGTATTCCATTGAACCTTTTTTTGGGGGCAGGCGAATATATAGAATTTTCTTATGTTACTTTTGTGCGTGAAATGAGACGGATGGACAAAGGGTAAGACTTGTTGTTACACCGTTTTGCCTCACAAGTCCATGTAAGAAGAAGGCAGGACCTGTTGAATGAGAGTGCTGCACTTCGGCACGCGATTGTGGAAAAGATATATGTATGTGGCCATCTCGTTGAAACAATTTAAAAGGTTTTTTGTGTATTATCCAAGAACAGTATTGCGAATTTTATTGTTAAATCATAAAGCAAAGTATTAGACACTGTTAATGACTTTTCTTATAGAAATGTTCATCGTTGATGACTTTTCGTATAGCAAAGTTCATCGTTGATGACTTTCCGTATAGAAAAGTTCATCGTTGATGACTTTTCGTATAGAAAAGTTCATCGTTGATGACTTTTCGTATAGAAAAGTTCATCGTTGATGACTCTCCGTATAGAAAAGTTCATCGTTGATGACTTTTCGTATAGAAAAGTTCATCGTTGATGACTTTTCGTATAGAAAAGTTCATCGTTGATGACTTTTCGTATAGAAAAGTTCATCGTTGATGACTTTTCGTATAGAAAAGTTCATCGTTGATGACTTTTCGTATAGAAAAGTTCATCGTTGATGACTTTTCGTATAGAAAAGTTCATCGTTGATGACTTTTCGTATAGAAAAGTTCATCGTTGATGACTTTTTGTATAGAAAAGTTCATCGTTGATGACTTTTCGTATAGAAGAGTTCATCGTTGATGACTTTTCGTATAGAAAAGTTCATCGTTGATGACTTTTCGTATAGAAAAGTTCATCGTTGATGACTTTTCGTATAGAAAAGTTCATCATTGATGACTTTTCGTATAGAAAAGTTCATCGTTGATGACTTTTCGTATAGAAAAGTTCATCGTTGATGACTTTTCGTATAGAAAAGTTCATCGTTGATGACTTTTCGTATAGAAAAGTTCATCGTTTATGACTTTTCGTATAGAAAAGTTCATCGTTGATGACTTTTCGCATAGAAAAGTTCATCGTTGATGACTTTTCGTATAGAAAAGTTCATCGTTGATGACTTTTCGTATAGAAAAGTTCATCGTTGATGACTTTTCGTATAGAAAAGTTTATCGTTGATGACTTTTCTTATAGAAAAGTTCATCGTTGATGACTTTTCGTATAGAAAAGTTTATCGTTGATGACTTTTCGTATAGAAAAATTCATCGTTGATGACTTTTCGTATAGAAAAGTTCATCGTTGATGAATTTTCGTATAGAAAAGTTCATCGTTGATGACTTTTCGTATAGAAAAGTTCATCGTTGATGACTTTTCGTATAGAAAAGTTCATCGTTGATGACTTTTCGTATAGAAAAGTTCATCGTTGATGACTTTTCGTATAGAAAAGTTCATCGTTGATGACTTTTCGTATAGAAAAGTTCATCGTTGATGACTTTTCGTATAGAAAAGTTCATCGTTGATGACTTTTCTTATAGAAAAGTTCATCGTTGATGACTTTTCTTATAGAAAAGTTCATCGTTGATGACTTTTCATATAGGAAAGTTCATCGTTGATGACTTTTCATATAGGAAAGTTCATCGTTGATGACTTTTCATATAGGAAAGTTCATCGTTGATGACTTTTCATATAGAAAAGTTCAAGTCATCAATGATGACAGGATTTTCGTCTTTATAAACCCAAGGACAGTCGACTAAGTTTATCGCTGATGACTTTTCTTATAGAATAGTTCATCGTTGATGACTTTTCTTATAGAAAAGTGCATCGTTGATGAATTTCCTTATAGAAAAGCTCATCGTTGATGAGTTCATCGTTGTTGACTTTCCAATAGAATAGTTCATCATTGATGACTTTTACTACAGAAAATTTAATCGCCGATGAGTTTTCTTATAGAAAAGTTCATCGTTGATGACTTTTCTTATAGAAAAGTTCATCGTTGATGACTTTTCTTATAGAAAAGTTCATCGTTGATGACTTTTCTTATAGAAAAGTTCATCGTTGATGACTTTTCTTATAGAAAAGTTCATCGCTGATGACTTTTCTTATAGAAATGTTCATCGTTGATGACTTTTCGCATAGAAAAGTTCATCGTTGATGACTTTTCGTATACAAAAGTTCATCGTTGATGACTTTTCGTATAGAAAAGTTCATCGTTGGTGACTTTTCGTATAGAAAAGTTCATCGTAGGTGACTTTTCGTATAGAAAAGTTCATCGTTGGTGACTTTTCGTATAGAAAAGTTCATCGTTGGTGACTTTTCGTATAGAAAAGTTCATCGTTGATGACTTTTCGTATAGAAAAGTTCATCGTTGATGACTTTTCGTATAGAAAAGTTCATCGTTGATGACTTTTCGTATAGAAAAGTTCATCGTTGGTGACTTTTCGTATAGAAAAGTTCATCGTTGGTGACTTTTCGTATAGAAAAGTTCATCGTTGATGACGTTTCGTATAGAAAAGTTCATCGTTGATGACTTTTCGTATAGAAAAGTTCATCGTTGATGACTTTTCGTATAGAAAAGTTCATCGTTGGTGACTTTTCGTATAGAAAAGTTCATCGTTGGTGACTTTTCGTATAGAAAAGTTCATCGTTGATGACTTTTCGTATAGAAAAGTTCATCGTTGATGACTTTTCGTATAGAAAAGTTCATCGTTGATGACTTTTATTATAGAAAAGTTCATCGTTGATGACTTTTCTTATAGAAAAGTTCATCGTTGATGACTTTTCATATAGGAAAGTTCTTCGTTGATGACTTTTCATATAGGAAAGTTCATCGTTGATGACTTTTCGTATAGAAAAGTTCATCGTTGATGACTTTTCGTATAGAAAAGTTCATCGTTGATGACTTTTCGTATAGAAAAGTTCATCGTTGGTGACTTTTCGTATAGAAAAGTTCATCGTTGGTGACTTTTCGTATAGAAAAGTTCATCGTTGATGACTTTTCGTATAGAAAAGTTCATCGTTGATGACTTTTCGTATAGAAAAGTTCATCGTTGATGACTTTTATTATAGAAAAGTTCATCGTTGATGACTTTTCTTATAGAAAAGTTCATCGTTGATGACTTTTCATATAGGAAAGTTCTTCGTTGATGACTTTTCATATAGGAAAGTTCATCGTTGATGACTTTTCATATAGAAAAGTTCAAGTCATCAACGATGACAGGATTTTCGTCTTTATAAACCCAAGGACAGTCGACTAAGTTTATCGCTGATGACTTTTCTTATAGAATAGTTCATTGTTGATGACTTTTCTTATAGAAAAGTGCATCGTTGATGAATTTCCTTATAGAAAAGCTCATCGTTGATGAGTTCATCGTTGTTGACTTTCCAATAGAATAGTTCATCATTGATGACTTTTACTACAGAAAATCTAATCGCCGATGAGTTTTCTTATAGAAAAGTTCATCGTTGATGACTTTTCTTATAGAAAAGTTCATCGTTGATGAGTTTTCTTATAGAAAAGTTCATCGTTGATGACTTTTCTTATAGAAAAGTTCATCGCTGATGACTTTTCTTATATAAATGTTCATCGTTGATGACTTTTCGTATAGAAAAGTTCATCGATGATGACTTTTCGTATAGAAAAGTTCATCGTTGATGACTTTTCGTATACAAAAGTTCATCGTTGATGACTTTTCGTATACAAAAGTTCATCGTTGATGACTTTTCGTATAGAAAAGTTCATCGTTGGTGACTTTTCGTATAGAAAAGTTCATCGTTGGTGACTTTTCGTATAGAAAAGTTCATCGTTGGTGACTTTTCGTATAGAAAAGTTCATCGTTGATGACTTTTCGTATAGAAAAGTTCATCGTTGATGACTTTTCGTATAGAAAAATTCATCGTTGATGACTTTTCGTATAGAAAAGTTCATCGTTGATGACTTTTCGTATAGAAAAGTTCATCGTTGATGACTTTTCGTATAGAAAAGTTCATCGTTGATGACTTTTCGTATAGAAAAGTTCATCGTTGATGACTTTTCGTATAGAAAAGTTCATCGTTGATGACTTTTCGTATAGAAAAGTTCATCGTTGATGACTTTTCGTATAGAAAAGTTCATCGTTGGTGACTTTTCGTATAGAAAAGTTCATCGTTGGTGACTTTTCGTATAGAAAAGTTCATCGGTGATGACTTTTCTTATAGAAAAGTTCATCGTTGATGACTTTTCTTATAGAAAAGTTCATCGTTGATGACTTTTCTTATAGAAAAGTTCATCGTTGATGACTTTTCTTATAGAAAAGTTCATCGTTGATGACTTTTCTTATAGAAAAGTTCATCGTTGATGACTTTTCTTATAGAAAAGTTCATCGTTGATGACTTTTCGTATAGAAAAGTTCATCGTTGATGACTTTTCGTATAGAAAAGTTCATCGTTGATGTCTTTTCGTATAGAAAAGTTCATCGTTGGTGACTTTTCGTATAGAAAAGTTCATCGTTGATGACTTTTCTTATAGGAATTTCATGAAAATCTACTTTCGAAAGGAATTTCATGCAAATCTAAAGTTTCTGAAATACTTCTTTCATTTACTTCTCCTGAAAATGAAAAAAATCTCTATGTGAAAAATTTTGCACCAAAGACAATATTACTTACTACGAGTACTTAGTATTAAATATCTACTTATTATAAAATATATATTTTTTTCATTTTGATAATTTGAACGTCTTTTGGCGACATATATGTAAAATTAGGAATGATTTTCTCTATGAAGTATTCAATGGGGTAGGGTTTTTGTAACTTTTTCATCACAAAGGGATGCGATGTTAAATATGGATTAAAAGCAATAAATGTAAGAATAAATATGCATTTATTTCAAATCAATACGTGAGTTTTATCTTCAGTAGCAGTATTGAGTTATACAAAATAATTGCTGCTGTTGTAAAAAATATTGGTCAAAATTCCCCATTTAAAGTTGTTCAAAAGTAACAGTTTTAATATTGTGATGCAATAGTGCAACCATTTATAACCTCTTGGACATTTATAGCCAAACACCCAGACCGCATAAGGTGTTGTTGAACACATATACATATCACCTCCCCAAATTGCAGTCTATTTTTTATCCCAAAGCCCGAAAATGTAGCGCGTCGCACCCCGCCCCCCGCAAAAACTGCAATATGCAATGCATTTTTCTATGCGTTTGAAATATGCGTTTTTGTACAATGCAATCGGCCTTTGTACCCCTTTCCGTGCAAAACAAACAGCACGAATTTGTTGACATTCATTCAAGGATATATATATTTTTTTGTTTGTACAGCAAAGGGATGGATGATTTAAATAGTGATATTTTTTATATATTTTTAACAGCCAGAGGAAATGAAATGGAAAGTTTTGTGTTTTTATAGGCAAAAAAAGATAGAGGATAGGATACGATACGGGATATAGGATATGTGGTCTGAGTTGAGGAATTTGTGTGAATATAACAAAAAAATGAAATAAAAACATGTGTTTTAAGTTATTTTATTTATTTTTATTTTTTGCCCCCGCAAAATGCGAGGTCTGTTTCATTGAACTTGAACATTGGGTTGAATGAATTTATATAGTCTCTTTTCTGTGGAACAAAAAAGTAGTGCGCAGTGTTTTGTTTTTATTATTTTTTATAAATTGTTGATGGTAGATTTTTAAATCGTTATACTAGTTTGATTTAAGGCTTATATGCTTATTGAAATATAAAAATCATAGTTATTGGCTTTTTTATGATTAACATACAAATTTAAAGATCTGTGTTCTAGTTACATTCATAGATTATTTATTTAATTATATTAATTTTAATCTCAGCATAGCTTCAGGCTTCCGATCACTAAGCAATTTTATATGTCCTACTTTTAGTCGCCGTTGCAATTGTTAAGTCTTCTTATGAAAAATTAACCACTGATGACTTTTCCTACAGAAAAGTTTTCCTATAGAAGCGTTTATCGTTGATGACTTTTCCTTCAGAAAATTTCATCGTTGATGACTTTTCCTGCAGAAAAATACATCGTTGATGACTTTTCCCATAGAAAAATACATCGTTGATGACTTTTCCTATAGAAAAGTACATCGTTGATGACTTTTCCTATAGAAAAGTACATCGTTGATGACTTTTCCTATAGAAAAGTACATCGTTGATGACTTTTCCTATAGAAAAGTTCATCGTTGGTGACTTTTCTTATAGAAAAGTACATCGTTGATGATTTTTGCTATAGAAAAGTTCATCATTGATGACTTTTCCTTTAGAAAAGTTCATCATTGATGACTTTTCCTTTAGAAAAGTTCATCATTGATGACTTTTCCTTTAGAAAATTTCATCGTTGATGAATTTTCTTTAGAAAATTTAATGTTGATGACTTTTCCTATAGAAAAGTTCGTCGTTGATGACTTTTCCTATATAAAAGTTCATCGTTGATTACTTTTCCTATAGAAAAGTTCATCGTTGTTTACTTTTCCTATAGAAAAGTTCATCCTGGATGACTTTTCCTATAGAAAAGTTCATCCTGGATGACTTTTCCTATAGAAAAGTTCATCCTGGATGACTTTTCCTATAGAAAAGTTCATCCTGGATGACTTTTCCTATAGAAAAGTTCATCCTGGATGACTTTTCCTATAGAAAAGTTCATCCTGGATGACTTTTCCTATAGAAAAGTTCATCCTGGATGACTTTTCCTATAGAAAAGTTCATCCTGGATGACTTTTCCTATAGAAAAGTTCATCCTGGATGACTTTTCCTATAGAAAAGTTCATCCTGGATGACTTTTCCTATAGAAAAGTTCATCCTGGATGACTTTTCCTATAGAAAAGTTCATCCTGGATGACTTTTCCTATAGAAAAGTTCATCCTGGATGACTTTTCCTATAGAAAAGTTCATCCTGGATGACTTTTCCTATAGAAAAGTTCATCCTGGATGACTTCTCCTATAGAAAAGTTCATCCTGGATGACTTTTCCTATAGAAAAGTTCATCCTGCATGACTTTATGCCTATAGAAAAGTTCATCCTGGATGACTTTTCCTATAGAAAAGTTCATCCTGGATGACTTTTCCTATAGAAAAGTTTATCCTGGATGACTTTCCTATAGAAAAGTTCAGCCTGGATGACTCTTCCTATAGAAAAGTTTATCCTGGATGACTTTTCCTATAGAAAAGTTCATCCTGGATGACTTTTCCCATTGAAAAGTTCATCCTGAATGACTTTCCTATAGAAAAGTTCATCCTGGATGACATTCCTTATCGAAAAGTTCATCCTTGATGACATTCCTAATCGAAAAGTTCATCCTGGATGACTTTCCTTATCGAAAAGTTCATCCTGGATGAATTTTCCTATAGAAAAGTTCTTCCTGGATTACTTATCCTATAGAAACGTTCATCCTGGATGACTTTCCCTATAGAAAAGTTCATCCTAGATGACTTTTCCTATAAAAGAGTTCAGCCTGGCAGACTTTTCCTATAGAAGAGTTTATCCAGGATGGCTTTCCTTATCGAAAAGTTCATCCTGGATGACTTTCCTTATCGAATAGTTCATCCTGGATGACTTTTCCTATAGTAAAGTTCATCCTGGAGTACTTGTCCTATAGAAAAGTTCAGCCTAGGTTACTTGTCCTATAGAAAAGTTCAACCTGGATGACTTTTCCTATACAAAAGTTTATCCTGGTATGACTTTTCCTATAGAAAAGATTAACCTGGATGACTTCTCTTATAGAAAAGAACATCCAAGAACATTCTATAAGAAAAGTCATCGAGGATGCACTTTTCTATAAGAAAAGTCATCCAGGACGCTCTTTTCTATAAGAAAAATCATCCAGGATGAACTTTTCTATAAGAAAAGTCATCCAGGATGAACTTTTCTATAAGAAAAGTCATCCAGGATGAACTTTTCTATTAAAAAAGTCATCCAGGATGAACTTTTCTATTAGAAAACTCATCCAGGATGAACTTTTCTATTAGAAAAGTCATGCAGGATGAACTTTTCTATTAGAAAAGTCATCCAGGATGAACTTTTCTATAAGAAAACTCATCAAAGATGAACTTTTCTAAAAGAAGAGTCTCAACGATGGACTTTTCTATAAGAAAAGATGAACTTTTCTAAAAGAAGAGTCTCAACGATGGACATTTCTATAAGAAAAGTCCTCTTGGATGTTCTTTTCTATAAGAGAAGTCATCCAGGTTAATCTTTTCTATAGGAATAGGTAACTTGTCTTACAGAAAAGTTCATCCTGGATGACTTTTCCTGTACAAAAGTTTATCCTGGTATGACCTTTCCTATAGAAAAGATTAACCTTTTCTTATAGAAATGTCCATCGTTGAGACTCTTCTTTTAGAAAAGTTCATCTTTTCTTATAGAAAAGTCCATCGTTGAGACTCTTCTTTTAGAAAAGTTCATCTTTGATGAGTTTTCTTATAGAAAAGTTCATCCTGGATGACTTTTCTAATAGAAAAGTTCATCCTGGATGAGTTTTCTTATAGAAAAGTTCATCCTGGATGATTTTTCTTATAGAAAAGTTCATCCTGGCTGACTTTTCTTATAGAAAAGTTCATCGTTATTTACTTTTCTTATAGAAAAGATTATCGTTGATGAATTTTCTTGTAGAAAAGTTCATCGCTGATGAATTTTCCTACAGAAAAGTTCATCGTTGATGACTTTTCCTGTAGAAATGTTCGTCGTTGATGACTTTTTCTATTAGAAAAGTCATCCAGGATGAACTTTTCTATAAGAAAACTCATCAAAGATGAACTTTTCTAAAAGAAGAGTCTCAACGATGGACTTTTCTATAAGAAAAGATGAACTTTTCTAAAAGAAGAGTCTCAACGATGGACATTTCTATAAGAAAAGTCCTCTTGGATGTTCTTTTCTATAAGAGAAGTCATCCAGGTTAATCTTTTCTATAGGAATAGGTAACTTGTCTTACAGAAAAGTTCATCCTGGATGACTTTTCCTGTACAAAAGTTTATCCTGGTATGACCTTTCCTATAGAAAAGATTAACCTTTTCTTATAGAAATGTCCATCGTTGAGACTCTTCTTTTAGAAAAGTTCATCTTTTCTTATAGAAAAGTCCATCGTTGAGACTCTTCTTTTAGAAAAGTTCATCTTTGATGAGTTTTCTTATAGAAAAGTTCATCCTGGATGACTTTTCTAATAGAAAAGTTCATCCTGGATGAGTTTTCTTATAGAAAAGTTCATCCTGGATGATTTTTCTTATAGAAAAGTTCATCCTGGCTGACTTTTCTTATAGAAAAGTTCATCGTTATTTACTTTTCTTATAGAAAAGATTATCGTTGATGAATTTTCTTGTAGAAAAGTTCATCGCTGATGAATTTTCCTACAGAAAAGATCATCGTTGATGACTTTTCCTGTAGAAATGTTCGTCGTTGATGACTTTTCCTATAGAAATGTTCATCGTTGATGACTTTTCCTATAGAAAAGTTCATCGTTGGTGACATTTCTTATAGAAAAATTCATCGTTGATTACTTTTCTTATAGAAAATTTCATCGTTGATGACTTTTCTTATAGAAAAGTACATCGTTGATGACATTTCCTATAGAAAAGTTCATCGTTGATGACATTTCCTATAGAATATTTGTTACTTATATTAAACATTGCCTACTTACCGACTTCTGCCCTTCAACCACTTTATGTTGCCTACTTTTAGTCGTCATATTATTGTTTGGCAATCTTAACGTATTTTCCCAATTCCGTTCTATAATTAATTTTACATAACGAATAAAAACACAGAACATATAATAAATGCGGTTAACATCTGTTAAATATCTGTTATCATTTTATAAAGCATAGCTTTTGGCCGTGCATATGCTATTGCGGTTTCTGTATTGGCGATCGTTTTATATTATTTAATGATTTTAAAATTATGATGAGGGCATTCCCACTCGGCTTTAGCATTGAAACCGGGAAAATGAATGCCGCTTCTGAAAAATCACACAAAAAAACAATCTTTATTAATTGAAAAGACAAATAATGCAATGAAAATTCAATATTTTATGCCACAATAGTATTTTCAACCTTTTGCTTGTTCCACGCACCGACCGAAATGGTCAGTCAACCAGCGACCGTTGCAATTGACCGTACGTGGCCTACAGGACGAGATTCCTTTTTACCCAAAAGCGGGATATACATTACCATAGCCAATGCCACCACTGCCAGAGCTGATGATGAGTGCAATTTCGATAATGTGGTCTTACACGGCGGCCACAAAACGTTGGTTGTTATACATGGCTACTTTTCGCAAGCGAAACCACACAGACAGACGGACAGACAGATCCACAAATAAGTTCCTACATACAGAGCGAGGCGTGGAGATATATCGACGTAAACATAAATATATATGTTCATATGATTATACCTATCAATATGTATGTCCACAAACAGTGGCTCCAAATAAGATGCAAAACAATATTAAATTAAAATGGAAGTTAACAATTTATGAACAGCATCCAGTGGAAATACAAAACTTCAACAGCAAAATGTTTGTCTGCTACTTTGGAATCAACAATTAATTGCTTCCTTCCTTGAGCCACTGTATTTATTAGTAATCCCATATATCGTTGACTTTTTAAAAACTTTCCCAGAGTACTGTGACCACCGTAACTAAGTACTGTCATCAGCAACCACGATGATGACTCCTGATGCGGAGTAATGACGATGATGTTGTCGATGATAAGTGATAAATGAAAATGATGCATATTTAAAGGCATACAAGTGTAAAACGTATTGTTTGCGGATGAATAGTTAAAAGTGTACATTTATCAATCAATTATAAATGAGATATAAACAAATCAGAAAATAAAATTTAAAAATTTACAGTTAACTGTGATGCAAATAAAGTCGGAAATAGAAAAACCTGAAAGTAGGCAGCATTGAATGTAAAAGGCTAAAAGTACGTAACAACAATTATCTATGAGAAACGTCAATAAGAAAATGACTTTTTGTCATAGAAAAAATAAACGTTGACGACTTTTCTCATAGAAAAGTTTATCGTTGATGACTTTTCTTCAAGAAAACTTCATCGCTGATGACTTTTCGTACAGAAAAGTTCATTGCTGATGACTTTTCGTACAGAAAAGTTCATTGCTGATGACTTTTCGTACAGAAAAGTTCATCGCTGATGACTTTTCGTATAGAAAAACTTCATCGCTGATGACGTTTCGTATAGAAAAGTTCATCGCTAATGACTTTTCGTATAGAAAAGTTCATCGCTGATGACTTTTCGTATAGAAAAGTTCATCGCTGATGACTTTTCGTATAGAAAAGTTCATCGCTGATGACTTTTCGTATAGAAAAGTTCATCGCTGATGACTTTTCGTTTGGAAAAGTTCATCGCTGACGACTTTTCATTTGGAAAAGTTCATCGCTGATGACTTTTCGTATAGAAAAGTTCATCGCTGATGACTTTTCGTTTGGAAAAGTTCATCGCTGACGACTTTTCGTTTGGAAAAGTTCATCGCTGATGACTTTTCTTATAGAAAAGTTCATCGCTGATGACTTTTCGTATAGACATTTCATCACTGATGACTTTTCGTATAGAAAAGTTCATCGCTGATGACTTTTAGTATAGAAAAGTTCATCGCTGATGACTTTTCGTATAGAAAAGTTCATCGCTGATGACTTTTCGTATAGAAAAGTTCATCGCTGATGACTTTTCGTATAGAAAAGTTCATCGCTGATGACTTTTCGCATAGAAAAGTTCATCGCTGATGACTTTTCGTATAGAAAAGTTCATCGCTGATGACTTTTCGTATAGAAAAGTTCATCGCTGATGACTTTTCGTATAGAAAAGTTCATCGCTGATGACTTTTCGTATAGAAAAGTTCATCGCTGATGACTTTTCGTATAGAAAAGTTCATCGCTGATGACTTTTCGTATAGAAAAGTTTATCGCTGATGACTTTTCGTATAGAAAAGTTCATCGCTGATGACTTTTCGTATAGAAAAGTTCATCGCTGATGACTTTTCGTATAGAAAAGTTTATCGCTGATGACTTTTCGTATAGAAAAGTTCATCGCTGATGACTTTTCGTATAGAAAAGTTCATCGCTGATGACTTTTCGTATAGAAAAGTTCATCGCTGATGACTTTTCTTATAGAAAAGTTCATCGCTGATGACTTTTCGTATAGAAAAGTTCATCGCTGATGACTTTTCGTATAGAAAAGTTCATCGCTGATGACTTTTCGTATAGAAAAGTTCATCGCTGATGACTTTTCGTATAGAAAAGTTCATCGCTGATGACTTTTCGTATAGAAAAGTTCATCCCTGATGACTTTTCGTATAGAAAAGTTCATCGCTGATGACTTTTCGTATAGAAAAGTTCATCGCTGCTGATTTTTCGTTTAGAAAAGTTCATCGCTGATGACTTTTCGTATAGAAAAGTTCATCGCTGATGACTTTTCGTATAGAAAAGTTCATCGCTGATGACTTTTCGTATAGAAAAGTTCATCGCTGATGACTTTTCGTATAGAAAAGTTCATCGCTGATGACTTTTCGTAGAGAAAAGTTCATTGCTGATGACTTTTCGCACAGAAAAGTTCATTGCTGATGACTTTTCGTACAGAAAAGTTCATCGCTGATGACTTTTCGTATAGAAAAAGTTCATCGCTGATGACTTTTCGTATAGAAAGTTCATCGCTGATGACTTTTCGTATAGGAAAGTTCATCGCTGATGACTTTTCGTATAGGAAAGTTCATCGCTGATGACTTTTCGTATAGAAAAGTTCATCGCTGATGACTTTTCGTATAGAAAAGTTCATCGCTGATGACTTTTCGTATAGAAAAGTTCATCGCTGCTGATTTTTCGTTTAGAAAAGTTCATCGCTGATGACTTTTCGTATAGAAAAGTTCATCGCTGATGACTTTTCTTATATAAAAGTAAATCGTTGATGATTTCTTATAGAAAAATGCATCGTTAATGCCTGTTGTTATACAAAAGTATTTTTGTTAATGGTTCAATGTAGTTTCTTCAATAGAATCTCTAGATTATATTTATGTTAAAGTTTTTAGTTTTGTTTAATTCTTCGTGATCGTATTACTCCTTGTCTATATCATTTCATTATCCTCTTGCTATTCATTAATCCTTTTATCTCTGTGACCTGATGTATTCAATAATTATATTTTCCTATTAAAAGCTTACATTTAGGCGACCTCTGTTGCTTTAACAAATGCCTGTAAATTTGTTTTTGTTGTCCAGGATCTCTCAGAAAACCCACCCCTATGTGCCGAAAAAAGGCACAGCAAGTGCATATTGAGTTTACATATGCATGTATATATAAAACGTAAACATATGTACATGCATATACATACGTATATACAGGGGGAGATGTGTGTTTTAGCTCCCCTCCATCAAAAAAGAACAACATTAATTTTTGGCTGGTAAAAAGCTCCGCCCACATAGAAGAGTGCAGACTCCATGGATGTATATGGCTCGATTTTTTTGCATTTCTACATACAAAATTGTACCCAGAAATGTGTACAACATACAATGTTGTTGTTGTATTATTTTTTAATCAACAACTACAATTTTTACATACAAATTTCCGAGAGGGTGGGGTGAGATGACTTTTTGCAAGGCTTACACAGCGGTGCCATCGCTGACGACGACAACGACGAATGGTAGCAAAAATTATTTATCACCAGGACAAAATAGTAGAAACAAAACGCCAAACCCGAAAAAACCAGCTATGAAAATGCGAAAAAGGTGGTTGTCGTGTTTGGACACATGGGCGACAGCAGCGCCAGCAGAAGCCAAATAAAAATTGTGAATTGTGGTTTAACGTTTTTTGTTGTCGTTGTTTGAATGATAAAATAAATTGTATTTATTGTTGGCCAAAAAGCATGCTTTATTGTTTTTTTGGAAATAAGTTCCTAAAAATAGGCAATGTTTTTTAATAAAATTAACGATAATTTGTAATTAAATAAAGAAAGTTTTGTAAGAGAAGAGTTATGGTCGTTAAACCACTTCATAAGAAAAATCATCAACGAAAAACTTTATTATATGAAAAGTCATCAACGATGAACTATACAACGTTTAACTTTTCTTGAAGAATAGTCATCAACAATGAACTTTTCCAGAAAAAAGGTCATCAACAATGAACTTTTCTATACGAAAAGTCATCAGCGATGAACTTTTCTATACGAAAAGTCATCAGCGATGAACTTTTCTATACGAAAAGTCATCAGCGATGAACTTTTCTATACGAAAAGTCATCAGCGATGAACTTTTCTATACGAAAAGTCATCAGCGATGAACTTTTCTATACGAAAAGTCATCAGCGATGAACTTTTCTATACGAAAAGTCATCAGCGATGAACTTTTCTATACGAAAAGTCATCAGCGATGAACTTTTCTATACGAAAAGTCATCAGCGATGAACTTTTCTATACGAAAAGTCATCAGCGATGAACTTTTCTATACGAAAAGTCATCAGCGATGAACTTTTCTATATGAAAAGTCATTAGCGATGAACTTTTCTATATGAAAAGTCATTAGCGATGAACTTTTCTATACGAAAAGTCATCAGCGTTGAACTTTTCTATACGAAAAGTCATCAGCGTTGAACTTTTCTATACGAAAAGTCATCAGCGATGAACTTTTCTATACGAAAAGTCATCAGCGATGAACTTTTCTATACGAAAAGTCATCAGCGATGAACTTTTCTATACGAAAAGTCATCAGCGATGAACTTTTCTATACGAAAAGTCATCAGCGATGAACTTTTCTATACGAAAAGTTCATCGCATTGAACTTTTCTATAAGAAAATTCATCAACGATGAACTTTTCTATAAGAAAAGTCATCAACGATGAACTTTTCTATAAGAAAAGTCATCAACGATGAACTTTTCTATAAGAAAAGTCATCAACGATGAACTTTTCTATAAGAAAAGTCATCAACGATGAACTTTTCTATACGATATGTCATCAACGATGATCTCTTCTATGACAAAGTTCATCAACGATGAACTTTTCAACGAATTCTTCGTTGTAGACTTTTCTTAAAAAAATCATTATCAATGAACTTGGCGGTAAGAAAAATCGTCATTGTTGAAATAAATAGTAAAGATTATTTTATTTATTTCACTAAATTTGTATTTTTAGTTTAAATTTAAATTTCTTTTCACACCTTTTAGGCCCTTTATTGAATTTAAAACTTTCCCTTCAACCTCGACTTTCTCTTGAATTTTCCTAACGTCTAGTACCCTAGCCAGCTGACACTAATTTATATTCTAAGCACGTTATTTGTAATAATATCACAAACATACACTCGAAAACCCATAGAGCCAACGGTCGTATGTCCGTCCACCCATCGTTCGCCGGCAAAACAGGTTAAACATGTTTATGCATTTACTTGAAAATTATATTTTTCTCTCCCGTAGCATACTTTTAGGTAACCCCAAATGATAATATGCAGTGCATAATTTTAGGTAACCCACATACTAATGCATGCTCCAACATAACCCTGGCAAACCTTGACTTGTGCAAAGAACGGCAGCAGAAAACTAAAAACGCACTTTAAACTCTTAAGTTCCGATAATGGAGGCGGCGAAGCCACGAAACATCTATGTAATTACGCGGCACATTCTAAATGCAAGGGGTCTTATTAAATTTACGTTTTAATTTGCTTTCCCGAAGAAACTATATAAATTCTAAGACGTTGTTGTAGCTGCCGTGTCGTCCTTTTACTAAGAAGCCATGAAAAATTGGCCGGGTAACGAACAGGAAGTGGCTGCTAATTGCACTATGACCTCATATAATGATCAGGATGTTGCAGGTAAGAGTAGACATGAAGGAACTTGCACAATGACTTGTGATGGCTTCACTTAGAGCATAGTTTTAGGCGCTGATGGGCACACACACACCCACAGAGGTGTATTTAGGTGAAAGAGCTTCTAATTGTTTCATTCGGATGCTCTGCTTAGGTGGTGGCAAATGTAATGATGTTGGTGATTATGGGAAGAGAGAGAGGGACTGTAGGTGGAGGAGAAAGCAGTAGGATAGTGATGCTAACTACGCTTAGGGAAATTTCCTTTCGCAGTTAAGTGCAGAGAACGGATGTTTAGTTTTTCGCTATAGATGGGAGGTGACTTGCAGAAGTTCAAATATCCTAGAGCCAAAACTTCTTTATTGAATAAATATTTCTCAGTAGAAATGTTATTATTTCCTTCTATTCATCTCATCAAATCCGCATATATATTTTTATAAAAGAATCGTAAGTTGGAGGATTGAATGCATTGACAGAAGTTCCTTTGTATGACCCCTCCATACAAAAGAGTACATCCTTTGCCTTTATTACTCCAGGTCTAATTGTTGTTAATTTTTGCAAAATGAAATTCCCTCAATTATATACACACCGTGGCATAATGATGCACAACTTTGCATTGTTTCAGTGGACTATTTTGTGAACTATGTAAGTGCAAATTACACAGAGCCACACATAGCAGAAGGCGAGTGTCCTGCCAGTATTCTGTCATCAGTATAGGAAACAACAAATAACTCGCACACATTTTGCGCGGACCAACTAACTATCTCTTCCTTAATAACCATCCGTGCCAGAGGCCACACTATCAGGAGCAGGGACATAATTTTTGCTCACTTAACTAAGGTTTCAGGTTAATTTAAATGTTCACCCCCTAATTCACAAAGTTAGCTGCGCCACCACAAACCTACATAAACTTAGGAAAATATGCAACTAAAACATGACATTCGCTAAATTTATTCGCCTGAAAATATGCAATTAACTTCCATGAGGAGGGTGATTGCGAATGGTCCTTCGAGGTGAACCCCGACCAGATAGATATTCTGTGTACGAGTGTCGTGGAATACTGATGAGATTGTCATATTTAATTAAGTTAAAAAACAAAAATATAAACTGTTTTGTTAAGGATTTTTTATAATGAAAATTACTATGTTAATTTATTCCTGACGAAAGCAATAGTTGATGGGGAGTGCGAAAGCATAGTTTTAGGCGAAAGAGAAACTGTGAGAAAAGTTCATCCTGGATGACTTTACATATAGAAAAGTTCATCCTGGATGACTTTACATATAGAAAAAATCATCCTGGATGACTTTTCCTATAAAAAAGTTCATCCCGGATGATTATTCCTATAGAAAAGTTCATCCCGGATGATTATTCCTATAGAAAAGTTCATCACTGATGACTTTTCGTATCGAAACGTTCATCACTGATGACGTTTCGTATAGAAAAGTTCATCACTGATGACTTTTCGTATAGAAAAGTTCGTCACTGATGACTTTTCGTATCAAAAAGTTCATCACTGATGACTTTTCGTATCAAAGAGTTCATCACTGATGACTTTTCGTACAGTAAAGGTCATCATTGATGACTTTTCGTATAGAAAAGTTCATCACTGACGAATTTTCGTATAGAAAAGTTCATCACTGATGACTTTTCGTATAGAAAAGTTCATCACTGATGACTTTTCGTATAGAAAAGTTCATCACTGATGACTTTTCGTATAGAAAAGTTCATCACTGATGACTTTTCGTATAGAAAAGTTCATCACTGATGACTTTTCGTATAGAAAAGTTCATCACTGATGATTTTTGGTATAGAAAAGTTCATCACTGATGACTTTTCGTATAGAAAAGTTCATCACTGATGACTTTACGTATAGAAAAGTTCATCACTGATGACTTTTCGTATAGAAAAGTTCATCGTTGATGACTTTTCGTATAGAAAAGTTCATCATTGATGACTTTTCGTATAGAAAAGTTCATCATTGATGACTTTTCGTATAGAAAAGTTCATCATTGATGACTTTTCGTATAGAAAAGTTCATCCTGGATGACTTTTCGTATAGAAAAGTTCATCCTGGATGACATTTCGTATAGAAAAATTTATCGTGGATGACTTTTCGTATAGAAAAATTTATCGTGGATGACTTTTCGTATAGAAAAGTTCATCCTGGATGACGTATAGAAAAGTTCATCCTGGATGACATTTCGTATAGAAAAGTTCATCCGGGATGACTTTTCGTATAGAAAAGTTCATCCTGGATGACTTTTCGTATAGAAAAGTTCATCCTGGATGACTTTTCGTATAGAAAAGTTCATCCTGGATGACTTTTCGTATAGAAAAGTTCATCCTGGATGACTTTTCGTATAGAAAAGTTCATCCTGGATGACTTTTCGTATAGAAAAGTTCATCCTGGATGACTTTTCGTATAGAAAAGTTCATCCTGGATGACTTTTCGTATAGAAAAGTTCATCCTGGATGACTTTTCGTATAGAAAAGTTCAACTTAAAATTAAATAACTTTTAATGGTCGGCTTCTGGTCATATCTTTCGACGACAATAAGTTGAAACAAAGCTGTATTAGTTGCCCATGTATCTAAATGATTCAAAAATCACCATTTTTTAAAGTCCTTCATATTGAAGATACAATTTTTTCTTCCTTTGACTCTTTAGCATACCTTCAAAATTCTTTCCCCTCCATTTCCAGGGATACATATTGCATATCTAAATTCCGGGCGATATTTCAACATATGTTTATCGTCATTAAATGACGTCTTTATTTCGAAGAAAATCCTGGAAGACGACGAAAAACACAAGCAAAACCACACAAAATATTTAATCAACTCACAATAATTTGCATTTTTGTCATTATTTGTTTCATGCTCGTCACATACGCTCGCCAGCCAGGGCACTGCACGTCTGAGTGGCTGTCTGTCTGTCTTCTCCAAACCTTTAATATTAGCAGTGTTGGTGGTGGTGGGTATTTGACTGATTTGCATCATGAAGCCATCATCGGTGGATTTGAAGAAAATCCCAGCGAACGAAACGATTTTGATTTGTCTGCTGGAAAGAAGGGTTTCATTCACTTAAATGCTGATCTGCTGCTGCTCCTCCTTGCATCGGGAATGTTGAATGTGTGAGTTGCTTTGTTTTCACATTTAAATCGATTCACTACTTATGGGTTTGGTTTCATCGCTGTTATTTTTTATTTTGTTTTTGGTTTATTTGGGATTAATTCATTATATTTTGCTTTTTTAGCTTTGCTCCCTTCTTTCGTTTTGCAGTCATTTAGCAGAAGTCTGGATGCTGTTTGTGGGGGTTTAGGGATGTCACAGGGAAAAAGAGAAACCGATTAACCGAGTTTTTTTTTTTTTTTTTAGAAATTTTAGTTTTATTCATAGATTTGTTTATACAATATATCTTTAGAGCCCCAGCGCCTTATAGGCTTTAATATATTTGTCACTTCATAAGCTTATCATAAGCAGACCCCTTAATTAAGGTAGCATTCTTAGTTCTGACTTTTAGCCGCGCAAATATTGACTTGCGACATTCGTATTTAATTTGTCACCAAACTCTATTTTCCCATGCCAAACAAAAAATACGCCAAATATCAGCAGTTTTTTAAAAAATGACTTCCAGTGTTCTCAAGTTTCTCCCGCTTTTATCCATATCTACTCTATTTGCCATTGTTGATATGATTTATGTTAATTCGAGTTCATATTAGTTGTCATTCAACACATTTTAACGAGAATATTTCTTAGATAGAGACATAATTGGCATTGCTTTTAAAAAATCTTATTGATACAAAATCCCCGAAAGTATTTTCAGACTCCCTGGAAATTCTACATTCATGTCTTACGCCACTTGTTCTTGTGTGCAGTCAAAAACCATAACATTTCAAACAAATTTGAAAAGATTTTAATATTTAATATTATTCATACCACACCTGGTACTCCAAATAAATTTTACATT
The DNA here is from genome assembly GCA_963930755.1 of Eudasyphora cyanicolor. Lineage (NCBI taxonomy): Eukaryota > Metazoa > Arthropoda > Insecta > Diptera > Muscidae > Eudasyphora > Eudasyphora cyanicolor. The sequence goes on along the minus strand of OZ005738.1, from coordinate 12,189,892 downwards.
TTAACAAGTTAACGAATTGATTTAGAAAAGTCGAATGAACTCTACGATTGGCTAAGTCCCCAACTTTCCGAATATATTTAACTTGTCTATGTGTGCAGTCCAGATCATTTTATAAATATTGGGTTTTTTAGAACCGATTTTACTTGAATATTTTTTCAAGTTTGACATCCCTATAGCCTGTCGATGATGCTGACGATGATCTCTATACATGCTGACAACCGCTGACATTCAGGGCGAGCAGCTTGAGCACAGCAGCAACAACAACAACAACAACAATAAAAACAAAGCGATGTTAAATGTTAAAACAACGTTAATGTTTTAAGAAGACACAATAACAACGAAAACAAAGTCAATATCCACAACAACAACATTGGAATAATTCTTAATGCTTAAGCTCACTCACTGCCTGGCAAAGAGATGGATCCAGCGACCCATCATGTATTAGCAGCAGGAACACCACATCCCTAATGTCGACTGCATGGATTGATGCAGGCAGGCAGCCAGACAGACAGACGGACAGACAGACAGACTTGGCAGAAATTGAACTCATTTGAATTTTTAGTTTTCTGTTCATCATCAGCATCAGCAGCATACATTTTGCTTACAATTCTTACATTTATTTCATTTAGATTTTAATGCAACTCTAAAGTTGGTCTAGAGAGCCATACAGAGATTTCATTAAAAATTTAAAATGAAACCAACATTTTTTGCTGGCCGTTTCTCTGATTTGCTGTGGCTCTTTCTGAAATCGATAAGGGCGTATAGGAAAGGGAGAAAAAAATCAATCGCAAATAATTTATGCAATTCAGGGGAAATCATTTGGTGGAGTTCAAGAGGCATCTGCTTATATGTTGGAAACAAAAAGGTGTCATTTAGTAAAATAATGATTCGGAAAATGTCATTAAAACGACCAGACATTCTTCAAAAATATAGACCACTTTAACTAATAAAGAGATAATTGAAAGAGAATTTAATTCAGACTTAATCAGGAAATTTCTAAGCTTAGATTTTGAATCCTTGCCTTTGTATCCTTGCCTGAATATAAGTATAAGCGATCGAAATCTCTGGAACAATTCAATTGTCTACATTTAGAAGGCGTGTTTTATTTGTCAAACCACACGATGTATTATTGAGACAAATTAAACATAAATGCCGCCAAGTCAATTATTTTGCGCCTAAAAGACTACACGAGAAAATTGAGTAAATTTCATGCAATTAAATAAGCAAAAAAGCTAGCTTTTCAAATAAAATACGCCCCTTTATTTTTAATAATATTTTTAACCAAAAACCCTTCAAACAATGAACACTTATATTGCATATTTTCAGACTTTTATTGAGTTTTAATAATAAAGCCTATTTTAAGGAATATTTTATTGTTCATGTTTACTATCATTACCCAGCAAAAAATAAAAGAAGTACTTCCAAAAGAATAACATTATAAGTACTTCCAATTCATAAGTATGAGCATTTTTTCGGCATTTAATGAAGTTCTTCTAAATAACTAACCAAAATGTGATTTCGGAATATAAATTATTAACCCAAGAATGCATAATTTTAAAACGGTTGGATGTAAAATAAATCTTGTGAAGTGATAAAAGTCCAGATCGGAAGGAACATATGTATGAGGGCTATGATATATATGTAAAATACTGCGTCTATAGTGCTAAAGGGAAGAAATATATATTTATATGGCGGCTATATCAGAATTAGTGAATGGTTCTGGAAGCTAGTCGACTTTTTCATCAATTAAATTTCGTTTCAGTCGACTAGGTCGATAAATCGGACCTACAAGTTGACTTTTTCATAGCCGATTAAAATAACATAAAGTCATTTCAAAGTATGCTGATTTTCTTCGAAATATGTTAAATTTTGGAATTGTAGTACATTGGATTGCGATAAAAACTGAATTTATTAACAACACTTTATACTTTCCAAAAATGTTAATATAGCATCACCAGAAATACCCAAGAGCGTAACCCTCAAAAAATGAAAATTCGTTTTTCGTCAAAAAATCACGATTTTATTCAAGAAAAAAGACGTAACATCAAGTGCTCGTTTTTGATAAAGAACAAAAGGCGTAACTCACATTGTATTCGACAGAACGTACTGTATTCATCTATTTAACCTTTGTAGTTGTTCTCTTGTTGCTGTTTTGATTTTTGTAAATCGTGTTTGACACCTATTTTAGATGCAAAATTCTATATGGGTCTGTATTTAAATTTGGCCTTTATCTGAAGGGTATCCATTTTTTTATCAAATTTCGCAGTGTTCGTGATTCTATAAACTAATCTCTGCCAAATTTAATAATGCTCTGATGTAAAACATGAAAACACACTTTTCCAACCTTGCTAGTGACAGTTTATTCTCGGATTAAAAAATCCTTTGTGCAAAATATAGTACATTTGACTAAAATATGACTTCTATGGAGCTTAGATGCTAAATCGGAAGGTACACATCCATGCGAGTATGTGAGGCTATATGTAAATTTGAACCGATATTGTTCACACAGATATTAACTGTTAAAATAAGACACTCTTTACCAAATTTCATGAACATCGAAAGGAAATTATATCTTCTATAGAGGGTATAAGCTAAATCGAAGGTACATTCATATATATTACGATATCTGGTTCTAAACTAATATTCAAATAGTTAAGAGATTTTTGATCGTTCGCCGTAGACGAAAGAAATACGGATTGTCTTTCAATTTCAATACGAATTGTCTTGTCCCAAAATAAAGATATGTAAAAAATTTCTTTGAGATCGGACTATATTTGTGACCTGCACATAGATTACAAGAACGCATGCACAAGCTGACATAGCTAAATCGGTTCAGAAAGTGATTCTAAGTCGATCGGTATAATAAACGATGGTTCTATATATCTCTTCTCATTTTTGGTGTTAGAAGCAAATGCATAAAATCATAATAAATTGTACCACAGTGTGGTGTAGGTTATAATTAAATAATTTTAAAAGAAATTGTGGTAATTAAATATACCATATCATACATACTGTACCACACTGTGGTACTTTACTACTCTATGAACCGGGGCTACGGAAAACTTTTTTTTGTGAGAATGTTAATTACACTATGGGGTCACACTTTTCAAGAGCCATCTACACCATACAGATTACAGACATCTTCAAATGTCCTAAACATACATACATATATATGATCGTTGATCTCTTTGGCCAATAGTATATTATTTATACGTTCCCTTCCCTATGTCAACATTTGTATTCCTTTAAAATATGAAATCTCTGGACCCAAATATGTTAATAAGAACGACATACATTCATCAAATAAATACAACACCAAAAAAGCAAATCTTACAGTGCTTTAAAAGAGTTGTGCAAAAGTGGTGACAAAGAAGTACTACCCCGGCGCGACAACCCCTTGTTAAATTCATTGGTGAAAATCCAAATTAGAACAACTTCCGGATCATAAGTTGGGGATTTTTATTGCTTCTTTGGATGCTCTTTTTTTGCTGGGTACTGTTGACAAATCCTTTTTTTTTAAATTGTACTGCATACATCTAGGCATTCCCTACAACACACAGTAAACGCCATTTCATTAAATAGTCGCCATTTTATTTGCAACCTATAGGCATTTCCTTAATTTAAAGACAATATTTAGTTCACAAATGTAAAGCTTTTTTAAAGAACTATTTTATTTTCTATGATTATTCAAAAATGCTGAATTAAAGCAATCTGAAGAACAATAAATTTTTAATTTCCTCCGAAATATTAAAATGTTGATTAAAAAATCAATAAAAAAATATTTATTGAAATTAACTATATCAGTTAATTCTTAGCATTTTTTAAAAAGGTCGGCAGAATATTTTCGTACTAAGAATGACCCTTAGATCTAAATCATTAAAATCAATTGTCTAACAAAAAACTTTGCATATTTTAAGGCATTTCCCCAACAGCAAAAATTAATCATATTTTTAGGCTTATTCTATTTCTTATAATTAGAAATTTCGTATAATTCCATTACCAAAGAAATGCCATTATTTTCTTCACCAAAAGAGGTTATTTCACAATTAATAAGTCAATATACAATATTGGATTTTTTTGTTCATCTCAAGAAAGCCACAAAACCCTTTCATATTAGCAATGCAAATTCGTCGTCTTAATAAATTAAGTATAAAATCTATAGAGGATGCCATTGATGAAGAGGCTGTACGTTTCAGGCTGATTGATAACAGCGCAAAAATTAGGAAAATATGTAAACGACAATTATATCAAGACTTGTAAATTTATCAAGCCCAAAAAACGATTAAGAAAACATCATTAATTGTAATAAAGCAGAAAATGCCGACATCCCTTTAGAGACACACCAAGCCAAGGGCAAATACTTAGACAAGCCATTACATGGACACAAAAGGACATACAGGGTGGACCAAAATCGGTGAAAATTCATTAACAATTATTTGTTTTTATATAAATGTATAACCCATAAAGGAGGCATCAACGTTAACTTTTTCTTATAGAAAAGTCATCAACGATGAACTTTTCTTACAGAAAAATCATCGACGATGAAGTATTCTGATAGAAAAATGATCAACGATTAAAATTTCTAATAGAGAAATGTTATAGAAAAGTCATCAATGATGACCTTTTCTTATAGAAAATTCATCAACGATGACCTTTTTATTTGGTTTTATATAAATGTATAACCCATAGAAGATGCATCAACGTTAACTTTTTCTTATAGAAAAGTCATCAACGATGAACTTTTCTTACAGAAAAATCATCGACGATGACCTTTTCTTATAGAAAAGTCATCAACGATGGCATTTTCTTATAGAAAGCCATCAACGATGACCTTTTCTTATAGAAAAGTCATCAACAATGACCTTTTCTTATAGAAAAATCATCAATGATGAGATTTTCTTTTAGAAAGTTATCACCGATGAACTTTTCTTACAGAAAAGTCATCAACGATGAAATTTTCTTTCAGAAAAGTCATCAACGATGAACTTTTCATACAGAAAAGTCATCAACGATGAACTTTTCTTACAGAAAAGTCATCAACGATGAACTTTTCTTACGGAAAAGTCATCAACAATGAACTTTTCTTATAGAAATGTCATCAACGATGACCGTTTCTTAAAGAAAAGTCATCAACGATGACCTTTTTTATAGAAAGTCATCAACGATGACCGTTTCTTATAGAAAGTCGATGAACATTTCTTACAGAAAAGTAATCAACGATGAACATTTCTTACAGAAAAGTCATCAACGATGAACATTTCTTACAGAAAAGTCATCAACGATGAACATTTCTTACAGAAAAGTCATCAGCGATGAACTTTTCTTACGGAAAAGTCATCAACAATGAACTTTTCTTATAGAAATGTCATCAACGATGACCGTTTCTTAAAGAAAAGTCATCAACGATGACCTTTTCTTATAGAAAGTCATCAACGATGACCGTTTCTTATAGAAAGTCATCAACGATGACCGTTTCTTATAGAAAGTCATCAACGATGACATTTTCTTATAGAAAAGTCATCAACGATGACCTTTTCTTACAGAAAAGTTGTTAATGATGAGCTTTTCTTATAAAAAAGTCATCTACGATAACATTTTCTTATAGAAAAGTCATCAACGATGACCATTTCTTAAAGAAAAGTCATCTACGATGGACATTTCGTATAGAAATGTCATCAACGCTTAAATTTTCTTATATATAGAAAAGTCATCAATAATGACCTTCTCTTAAAGATGACCTTTTCTTACAGAAAAGTCATCAACGATGATCTTTCCGTATAGAAAAGTTATCAACAATGACATTTTGTTATAGAAAGAGACGAACGACGACCTTTTCTTATAGAAAAGTCATCGACAATTACCATTACTTATAAAGAGCTCATCAACGATGTCATAAACGATGATCTTTCTTACAGAAAAGTCATAAACGATGACCTTTTTTGTAGAAAAGTTGTCAATGCTGACATTTTGCTAAAAAAAAGCCATCCACGATGACCTTTTCTTATATAAAAGTCATCCACGTCATCAACGATGACGTTTTCTTACAGAAAAGTCATCATCGATAACCTTTTCTTATAGAAAAGTCATCATCGATGACCTTTTCTTATAGAAAAGTCATCAACTATGACCTTATCTTATAGAAAAGTCATCAATGATGACCTTGTCATATAGAAAACTCATCAACGATAACCCTTTCATATGGAAAAGTTATCAAAGATGACTTTTTCAACTAGAAAAGTCATCAACGATGAACTTTTCAGATAGAAAAGTCATCAACGATGACCTTTTCATATAAAAAAGTCATCAACGATAACCTTTTCATATGGAAAGGAGTTCCACGATGACCTTTACTTATAGAAAAGTCAACAACGATGATGTAAGAAAGGTCATCAACGATGATCTTTTTAATGGAAATGTCATCAATTGATCTTTTCTTATATAAACAATTATCAACAGTGATTATGATCTACGATGATCTTTTCTTATAGAAAAGTCATCTACGATGAATTTTTTTTATATAAAAGTCATCTACGATGACCTTTTGTTATAGAAAAGTCATCAATGATGACCTTTTGTTATAGAAAAGTTATCAAAGATGGCCTTCTCTTATAGAAAAGTCATCAACGATGGCCTTTTATTATAGAAAAGTCATCAACGATGATCTTTTCTTATAGAAAAGTCATCAGCGAGGACCTTTTCTTATAGACTTTTTCTTCTATAAGAAAAAGTCATCAACGATGAACTTTTCTTATAGAAGAGTCATCAACGACGACCTTTTCTTATAGAAAAGTCATCAAAGATGAACTATAGAATGGTATTAAATGGTGGTCTTTGCCTATAGTAAAGTTTTAGACGACAATATTTTCTTATAGTAGAATCCTTAACGATGTTATATTCTCATCAAAGGAAAATTTTAATATTGACATTTGCCGCACCCTGTACTATTACAATAACCGTAAAATCGTTTTCAATGACATGTTTTGCATTATTCGTCTTGTTCTTGTTGTTCCCTGTGGACGTTGTTGTGTTGCTTTTGGTTTTTTTTTTTGATTATAAGGAAATTTTATGCTAATTTTATAAGAAACCAACCAAAGATGATGGTGAAGATGCTGGCGAGCAACAAATCTAATGATGTTGGAGACAACCATCCAAGAAGGAGCTCTCGTCTTCGCCAGCGTCGTTTGCTTAAGACATTTCAATCATTGTGGTTTCTGGCCCAAACCGCCAGTAAAAGGGATTTCTATCAATTGATTTGCATTTCTAAATATTTGTTAAAGATACCTACCTACAAATACATACAGACACCCGCACACAAAGACTGGACCAAACGAGTTAAAGGAATCCTGTTCAGGACAATACAATTGAGAGAACTCCCTCAGTCTGTCTCAGGGACCCACCCACACCATATGCGATGGACTCCTTTAAATATCACCACTTTCCTATTATAATTATGCATTTTAATTAATTCGGTATTTGGCCAATGTTGTTGTATGTGTGGTCTGTCTGTCTGACTGTGGGTGTATGTGTGTGTCCGTGTTTGTATCTGAGCGCCATAGATGACATTTTCATTTCTTAATTAGATGGATTGGGTGGTTGCTTAGTTGGTTGGTTGGGTGTCCTGTGGTGTTGGTCCTGCTTGTTCTCCTCATCTGTCTAAGTGGATTTATGTCTGTGTCTGTTTGCTTGGATATGGCTGTGTGTTAGGGTTAATTTTTGTAGTTATGCTAATACATTATTACATCAAATGGAAAAAGAGTATGAAATTTATGCAAATTGCACAGTTTTTTTTTCATTTCCAACAAAATAGAATTTCATTGTAATGCCCGATTTTCGCTCTCTCTCATTTGGGTTTCTTGTATAGTTGTGGAGATACAGGACGGCAGATGTTGGTTTTAAATAAACATAATTTACGAAAATTATTAAATAATATTTTAATTAGAAATGTTGGGTAAATACGAAAAATCATAAACGATGAGAAAAACGTCATAAACAATAATATTTTCGTATAAAAAGTCATCAACGGTTATCTTTTCTTAGAGAAAAGTCATCAGCGATGATCTTTTCGTATACATAAGTCTTCAAAGATGATCTTTTTGTATAGATAAGTCGTCAACGATGATCTTTTTGTATAGAAAAGTCACCAACGATGATATTTTGTATAGAAAAGTCACCAACGATGATGTTTTTGTATAGAAAAGTCACCAACGATGATATTTTCGTATAGAAAAGTCATCAGCGATAATCTTTTAGTATAGAAAAGTCATCAACGATGATCTCTTGGTATAGAAAAGTCATCAACGATGATCTTTTCGTACAGGAAAGTCATCAACGATGATCTTTTCGTATACAAAAGTCATCAACGATGATCTTTTATCAATGATGATATTTTCTTATAGACAGGTCATTAACGATGATCATTTCTTATAGAAAAGTCATCAACGGTGATATTTTCTGACAGAAAAGTCATCAACGATGATCTTTTCGTGTAGAAAAGTGATCTTTTTGTATAGAAAAATCACCAACGATGATATTTTGTATAGAAAAGTCACCAACGATGATATTTTTGTATAGAAAAGTCACCAGCGATAATATTTTCGTCTAGAAAAGTCATCAAGGATAATCTTTTGGTATAGAAAAGTCATCAACGATGATCTTTTGGTATAGAAAAGTCATCAACGATGATCTTTTCGTACAGGAAAGTCATCAACGATGATCTTTTCGTATACAAAAGTCATCAACGATGATCTTTTATCAATGATGATCTTTTCGTATAGAAAAGTCATCAGCGATGATCTTTTTGTACAGAAAAGTCATCAACGATGATATTATTGTATAGAAAACTCATCAACGATGATCTTTTCGTATAGAAAAGTCATCAACGATGATCTTTTCGTATAGAAAATTCATCAACGATGATCTTTTCGTATAGAAAAGTCATCAACGATGATATTTTCGTATAGAAAAGTCATCAACGATGATCTTTTCGCACAGAAAAGTCATCAACGATGATCTTTTCGCACAGAAAAGTCATCAACGATGATCTTTTCGCACAGAAAAGTCATCAACGACGATCTTTTCGTATAGAAAAGTCATCTTTTCGTATAGAAAAGTCATCTTTTCGTATAGAAAAGTCATCTTTTCGTATAGAAAAGTCATCTTTTCGTATAGAAAAGTCATCTTTTCGTATAGAAAAGTCATCTTTTCGTATAGAAAAGTCATCTTTTCGTATAGAAAAGTCATCTTTTCGTATAGAAAAGTCATCTTTTCGTATAGAAAAGTCATCTTTTCGTATAGAAAAGTCATCTTTTCGTATAGAAAAGTCATCGACGATAATCTTTTCGCATTTGAAAGTCATCAACGATGATCTTTTCGTATAGAAAAGACATCAACGATGATCTTTTCGTATAGAAAAGACATCAACGATGATCTTTTCGTATAGAAAAGTCATCAACGATGATCTTTTCGTTCGTATAGATCGATGATCTTTTCGTTCGTATAGATCGATGATCTTTTCGTTCGTATAGATCAATCATCGTTCGTATAGAAAAGTCATCAACGATGATTTTTTTCGTATAGAAAAGTCATCAACGATGATCTTTTCGTATAGAAAAGTCATCGACGATGATCTTTTCGTATAAAAAATTAATCGACGATGATCTTTTCGTATAGAAAAGTCATCAAAGATGATGATTTGCTCAACGATAATGAATTTATTCCAGTGTATCTATTATTTTGATTACATGTGTCTATTATACTTGTATTTTGTATAAAAACTATTAGCAGCAATCAAATTATTTAGATTATTTTTTACCATTTATTTTAGTATATAAAAAGGCTTTCTTAGTGTCAAAAATAATGTAGTATACTTTTAGGAAAAGCATTTGGTAAATACGTATATAGCACAAAAATCGATATTTTAAATATTTCTTATCATTTCTTGTAGAAAACTCAAACTCTTATTTAACATTTTATGAATATTTGTATACACAAATATATACATGTATATAAAAAGTCATATACTTATACATATGACTTATACATAAATATAGCTCATACTACACAAGAAAAATTGTTGGAGTGAGCAATCCAGATAGTCAATTACATATTTGAAAAAATCAGAAGAAAAAATCACAAATAATTGTATTAACTCATACTTTTGAGTTAAATGGCTCACACCAGGCAAAACATTAAACAAGGAGACCTATAGAAATTCTATAAAGTTTAAACTGTATTATAGAATTTGACAAAAATGGGCATTCTTCTAAGCATACCACTTGATATGAATGAAAATACATATGTGTATATGTATATAAGTACTTGCATATAATATAGCCCAGGATAAGTTTAAATATTTTTCTAACAGATTTTCAAAACAGGACAATGAGGATATGTGAGCATGGACGAGTGTGTGAGAATGAATATATATGTGTGTCTATTTCGTAAAAAACTCAATAGGATTATGTCACCCTGTACACACATGCATATTTATACAAACATGATGATATGTAGCAATGTGTATATATATACAGAAAATACTTATGCCCTGTCTTCTTCTACTTTCTGCCAACATTTGTGGGCGTGAGTGTGTGTCTTTGATGGTATTGATGTCATGTTCTGTTACTACTATCCTATCCTATTCCAGGCAGCTAACAAAGATTTCATTAAGTGAGTCTGGGTTTTGTATGATTTAAATAAAAAATCATTTCAAATTTGAAAGGAGGAAAAGAATCAGGAGTAGGTCGATTTTGAATGTTGCTCAAGATATGCACTCACCATATACATATCATATTTGTATATTATTATGGGTTATCCCATCCTTAAGTGTGGTTGTTTGTGGGTGAATTACCAGACAATGGTCAATACATTTGAATGATGTTCAGAAGGATATTGTCATGGTTTAGATGTCCTAAAAGCTGACAAGGTGCAGTATATATTTCAGGGTCTTAGGCAGGAAACTAAAAGTTTGAAACAATTTCTATTGTATTAGATAGTTTTTCGATAAGTAGCTAAACTATATGCACACAAAATGAAGTATGCAGTCTGATGTTTTGCACTAAAAGCTCTACTCATTAACACATTCCGTAATCGGGAGTTCATGATTTTGAATGAAATTTTAGAAAAAAAATTAACCTCCCTTTGGCAGACTTTCTCTTGGTCAGATGTAGTCATAGTTTTGGGAATAAATAAAATCTCCCGTATACACAAATTCTTAAAAATGGAGAAACCTTTCAATTTTCAATTTTCATTGTTAATTTTTGTCAAAATTGGTTTCTCTAAATATCTTGTCCGAATTGCATGTTTGTGGAATAATACGTCACAATTGCATTTTTATAAAAAATTTCATCGAAATTGAATTTTTCTTGAAATAAATTTTCTTATCGAAATTGCATCTTTCTAAAGACTTCGTCAAACTTATATTTTTATAGAAAATTTTGTTTAAATCGCATTACCTACAAAATTTCATTGTAATAACACTTTTCTAGAAAATTTCTTCGAAATTGAAACATCCACAATTTTATTAACTAAACAATTTTGTTGACATTTTACATTTCTACAATATTTTATAAAATTTCTGTTTTCTACCAAAATTTCTTCGGAAATGTATTTATCTAGTCTTTTTTAAAAAAATCTAAATTTTCTTTTTTTCTACAATATTTTTTCAAAACTGCACTTATGTTGTTTCTAAAAATGTCTAAATATTTTTTCTTTAAATTTTGCATATTGCTAAATCATTTCTTCCGTATATATTTAACATATTTTGTCAAACTTATTATTCAAAATTTTTGCATAATTGGTTTTCTAAAATGTCTGTTAAATGTGTTTTTTTAATGTTGCCAAATTGAATGTAGTCGAAATTGATTTATATAAAAATGTCAGCAGAATAAAAATTTCCTAAAAAAATTCGGCGAAATTTCAATTTTTTAAAAAATTACGTCAAAAGGGCTATTTTAGAAAAGTTTGTAGAAGTTGAATTTTTCGTGAAAATGTCATCATTAAAAACGTCCTTAAAATTTCATTGAAATTGCACAAAAATTTCAAATTTCCTACAAATTTCTTCGAAATTGGATTATTCTAGAAAACTTCCTTGATATTGCACATTTCCAAAAATGTCGTCAATATTATATTTTTAAAGAAAATTTTGTTAAAATGTAAATTTTCCGCAAAAATTTTGTCAAAATAGCACTTTCAAGACAAGTATATTTTTTTCTAAACAAAAATGCATTATTCTAAAAAAAATCGATGATGTTGTCTTTTTCTAAAATATGTCATCAAAATCGAAATTTTTGTATACAAAATTTCATCGGTATTAAATATATGTAGACAATTTCGTCGAATTGTCTTTCATAAAATTTTCTAAATTTTATTACATAAAAAGTTTCGTTGAAATCGCATTTTTCTACAAAATTTCAGAAAATTTATGTTTGCAAGAAGTTGAATTTTTCGTGAAAATTTTCTACAATAATTTTAAAAATTGCATTATCTTAGACACAAATTTTATTAAAATATTTTAGAAAAATCAAAAATTGCGTCGAATTTACATTTTTATAAAATATCCAAATTGCATTTTGATAAACATTGTTCGAAATTCCTTTTTGGTTGCATCACTATTTCAACATTCTTCATCGAAATTGTACTTTTCTAAAAGTTTCATCAAAATTATATTACCATAAAAAGATTTTTTCAAATTGCATTAGCAAAAAAAATTGAATTCTATCTAATTTCCAATTCTCCTGAAAATGTTATCGAAGTTCTATAAATATGAAAATTTTGACGAAATTGTCTACAAAAATTTTTGTTGACAATTTCTGATAAACCGAAATTTTGACGATTTTTTTTTAAAAAATTTAGTTTTGCTGAAGTCGATAAAAAATGCTTTACGATTAAATTTTATTTAAAAATGAAATTTTGATTAAATTTTCTGTAAAAATTTTAATTTTGAAGAATTTTTTATAACAGTTTAGATAACGTTTTCTATAATAGTGCAGTTTCAATCAAATGTTCCTTAAAGTTCTGCTGCAATTTTTAAAACTGTTATTTTGACGATATCTATATAATATAAAATTGAATTTGTGTATGTTACGTATGGACTCCAAAACGGCTGGATCTTAAGATCTTGACTGAGGGGGCGTGGCCCCTCCCGTATAAGCCAATTTGGAGTTATCAGTAGCTTTGAGTGATTCCTACTGTGCGTACCTACGAATATATTAACGAGATTCCTACTGATTGGGACCGGACCGTGATCCCAGTTGGGCCACCAATCCTGGACTTTCTGGGGTCCAACTGGAAGTAGCTGAAAGTCAATGTGATTGGTCTAAAAATTGGGGGATTGGACCAGTGGGCGTGGCCCCACCCATAAAACCAAATTTGGAAATTGAGATATCTTGCACAATTTCCGAGCGAGAGTGCTGTAATTTTGTGTATATGTATCTTTGGCAGTCTACGGCTCAAGTGGGCGTGGCCCCGCCCATTTGAGCCATGTTTTGAAATGTAGATATATAAAACAATTTGTTAGCGAGAGAGCTGTAATTTTTTGTATATGTATATAGATTGGCCCAAAAATGGTCAGGATCGGACCAACGGACCCAATCATATGGCCCTGCCCATATGAGCTAAATTTTAAAATTGGAATATCTTGCTCAATTTGTTAGCGAGAGCTCTGTAATTTTGTGTATATGTATCTGTTGGCAGTCTACGTGAGTGGTGGGATCAGGCCAATGGGTGTGGCCTCACCCATATGAGCCAAGAATGGAGATATTTTGAACAATTTGTTTGTTCCCGAGAGTGCTGTAATTTTGTGTGTATGTATTTGGTGGCAGGATTCGTGATTGGTTTATAAATTTACGGGGTCGGAAATCTCAAACTGGGACAACGAAGTGGACCGGGTTCAGCTAGTTTTCTATAAAACTGCAATTCTGATAGATTTTTTTAAAAAAAGAAAATTTTGATGCCATTTTCACCAAATTTGCCATTTAGATAATATAAATATAAAAATGAAATTTTTTAAGACATTTTTTATAAAAATAAAATTACACTATGCAACAAAAATTTTGTCCAAGGGATGTGGATAACAATTTCTGGTGCAATATGGTGTCACTAATTTTTTTTTTATAATTCCAGCTTTCATGGAAATTACATTTAGTATTTGAATCATAATTTTTCAAGTATAAGCCTGATTGAGCCGTGTTATGCGTTACATTAAAGGGAATTATGAGGCTTACAAATATGCTGCAAATATCGCTTTCACGTAGAACCTTTGATTTAGTAATAATCGTCTATAAAAAATTAAAAATTAAAAATTACTTTTTTGTTATAAAAACACTTTTACCGGGTACAAAAAAAAACCATAAAAAAAAGAAATAGTCGAAAAAATTATTTTATCACATTTTTAAAAAGCCAACGAAGAAAACACTGACTGAAAAAATCTCTGGATAGATGTAAAAGTTATGTAAATGTTAGGGAAATTCAAAAAAAAAATCTTGTTTCATATTTTTTCGTTTTAAATGATTGTTTTTTTGCTTATATTGAATTCGCCATGTGAGACATTACAAAATTATGGAGAGGACGAGGTTTTATGGCCGTTCGTAACCCACCATAAAACATTATATGCAATGTGAGAGCTATATAGGATGAGATCCGCACAGGTAGAAGAAATATATGTGCAATATTTTGGTATACGAGTTAAAAATATGAACGAACCGTGGACACCTGGTATTTTGTGTAATTCGTGCCATGTAAATCTTACTCGATGGAGTAGTGGAAGCATGTGATAAGTACTTTACAATTAATGTATTACAATGTAAAGTACTTTTGTGGAATAAAACGTTTTGATTTTAGACTTCACGTGGAATTTGGAATGCCAATGATTTGGAGACAACCATTCATTCACGATACGGACTGCTCGCGAAGTTCATTACAGAAGAAAGAAATGGCCTACAAGAAAACACATTACATTGGGTGAAAACAACATAAAATACACACCTCTCGTCCAAAAAAAAAACATTATTTTGCCACCACTGCATATTAAGCTGGGGCTCTTTAAAAATTTTGTAAAAGCCTTAAGGAAAGATGGCAATTCACTCACATAATTAAAAAGTTTATTTAAAAGTCTTTCTTTTCAAAAAATCGAAGAAGGCGTTTTTGATGGGCCTAA
This sequence comes from Eudasyphora cyanicolor, assembly GCA_963930755.1. Lineage (NCBI taxonomy): Eukaryota > Metazoa > Arthropoda > Insecta > Diptera > Muscidae > Eudasyphora > Eudasyphora cyanicolor. The sequence continues at coordinate 12,174,741 of OZ005738.1, read as the reverse complement.
AATAGGGAGACTGATGAAAGATGTAAATTTCGAATCATATTTGACGTCGGATGAAATTGCAGCATGGAGGTCGTTTAAGCTTGTGGTTTCAAATTTCTTTGGATCCAATAAAAGCCCGCAATATGAAGCAATGATTAATAATTTGTTGAAAAATTATGAAAAAATTGGTAAGGAATATATTTATAATATGTCCCTAATCTATATATATAAAAATGGAAAAATGTTTGTATGTATGTATGTGTTTTATAGACGTTTAACCCACTGGACCTATTTTAAAATTTTTTCTTTTGTTTGTAAGCTATTTGGTCTGAGATGGTTTTGGAAAAAAAATGCAAATAGTGGGCGTGGCAAATCGTTTGTTTGTGTGTTTGTTCCACTGCAGTTCTGCTGGCAGTCTACGTCAGTGGTCCAAAAATGGACGGGATCGGAAATATGGGGCAACGAAGTGGACCGGGTCCAGCTAGTATATTATAAAAATGTCCCTAAAAATTAATTGCTTGCATTCTCATTTAAACTATTTCCCCGAGAATCTTGGCGACGTAAGTGACGAACATGGCGAAAGGTTTCACCAAGAATTGAAGTCCATCGAGCGGCGTTACCAAGGGCACTTTGATGAAAGAATGATAAGAGATTATATTTGGAAATTAGAGAAGCCGATTCCGAAATCTACAAACGCCAACAAAGAACTCACAATTACTTCTAATGAAACTTGTACGTGTAAATAAACTGAAATGTACATAATATAAATAAAAATAAAAAATAAAATCGCTATTTAAACTGAAATTAAAAAAAAAAGATTTTTTGAAATTCTTTTACCTCTACCAAAAGGGCTATAATTTCTACATTTATCCATAGATTTTTTTCAAATAGGCATTACTTTCTTCGCTAGGATGCAAACTTTTAAAAAATAAAATAAAATTTTTTTTTATATTTTTAATGTTTTTTTCGGCCCAGGATTTTTGTTTTTTTTTTTTTGAAAAAATTTACTTTTCCTGTTTTTTTAATGACTGTTACTAAACCACTGTTTATTGTGCAAATACTAAGGGTACCTGATTAAATAATAATTTAATAAAAAAATTATCCATAAAAAACAGTATGCCACAATCTATACAAAAAAATAATTTTTATGTCTAGGACACAAAAAAAAATTGGTTGTTTTCGATAAAATTTTGTTTAAAATGCAGTTTAAATTAAATTTTCTGTAAAAATTGTATTTAGACGAAATTTTCCATAAAAATGTAATGTTGATGAAATTTTTCCGAAAATTGTAATTTAGATAACGTTTTCTATAATTCTACATAAATTTTCGTTAAAAATGCTATTTTGACGATATTTTCTATAAAAATTACATTTTTACGGATCTTTTAAAAACAAATGCTATTTTGATGTCATTTTCACCAAAATTGCAATTAAGATAAGATTTGCTATAAAATTGCATTTTCAACGAAATTTTATATAAAAAATTAATTTTTGAAGACATTTTCAAAGAATATTAATTTTCAATGGATTTTACTGTAATTATTTCTAACAATTTCTAACAAAAGGTAATTTTGACGGAATTTTGAGATAGCATTTCAATAGAATTTTCTTGAAAATTGCAATATTGAAAAAAATTAAAAAAAAACTAGAAATTTGGATGAAATTTATAGAAAATTAATATTTTGACCCCATTTTTTAAAACAAATATCCAATATTTTCTATAAAATTTAAATTTTTTAAGACATTTTGTATAAAAATAAAATTAATGACGTCTATTTCCATGTTTCTAAAATTGTCTTGAAAAAATTTCAGTTTTGTTGAAATTGTTTCGGAAATAGTTTTTCGATAAAATTTTGTTTAAAATGCAATTTTAATGACATTTTCTGTTAAAAATTATAATTAGACGAAATTTTCCATAAAAATTTAATGTTGATGAAATTTTTCGGAAAATTACAATTTAGATAACTTTTCCTATAATTCTGCCGAAAATTTTCGTTAAAAATGCTGTTTTGACAATATTTTCTATAAAAACTAAATTTTTACGGATCTTTTAAAAACAAATCCTATTTTGATGTCATTTTTACTATGCTATAAAATTGTATTTTTTGTATGATAGCATTTCAATAGAATTTTCTTAAAAATCGCAATATTGATAAAAAAAAAATCAAGAAAGCTAGAAATTTTGATAAAATTTATAGAAAATTAAATTTTTGACTTAATTTTTTAAAATGTGTGCTGCCAATTTTTAATACATATTTATACACCGCCATGTATAAAATACTTGTTTCTATAATAATATAGAAACAGAATGGTCTTGAAGCCGGGAGAATATCCTAGTTAGAATCACAAAGATTTGCAGACCAAATAAAAGCAAATTTTCTATAAAATTCGTAATAATTGCTATATGCAATTATGACAATAAATACAATTTTCTAGAAAATTTTATTTTGAATAAAAAAAACATTTATAAAATTCGATAAAAAAAATTAAAAACAGCAATGTTGTCGAATTTTTCAGGGAGAAGGTTGTTTTGACGAATCTTTCTAGAAAACGCCAATTTTAACTTAATTAAAAAAAAATAATTATACAATATTTTTCAAAAAATGCAAATATGAAAAATATCTACAAAAAAAAAATCGACGAAATTTTCTATAAATTAAAGTCATCACAATAATTTCTGTATGCCATTTGACAATAATTTCTGTAAAAACACAATTTCGGCAAAACTTTCATTAAAAAATAAAATTGCTGATAAATTTAAATATTTGCTGAAATTTTAGAAAAATGCAGTTTCTCTATAATATCCCATATAATAGCCCATTTCAACAAAAGTTGATCGAAGTTTTAATTTCCTGAAAAATTTTGCCAAAATATCATTTTAAAGATTTTAATTTTCTAGACAAAATCGATTTTGATTTTTTAGAACATTTCGTAAAAATCGCAATTCTATACATCATTTCAGCGAAATTACATTTTTATAGAAATTTTTTTCAATATTGAAGTTTTTAGAAAAATTTTATATACAATTTTATGAAAATTAAATGTTTTAGAAAATTTCTTAAAAAATTACTGTTACTAGAAAATTTCATTGAATTCCCCAGTAAATTTAATCCGGACTGCAATTTTATTGAAAAACTTGTCGAAATAGCATTTTTATATTTTGGAAATCTTATCGAAATTGCTTTCTTATAGAAAATCTTTTCGAAATCGCATTTTTCTAGAAGATTACATCGAATTTAAGTTTTTGTAGATTCTCCATTGTAAACTGCATTTTTCTGCAAGATGTTGTCGTAAATGCAATATAAATATTGGAATGGAAAAATTAAAATTTTGAGGGATTATTTTGGAAAAATTCATTTTCTGCTATTCACCTATTTCCAGGAGATTTGAATGAGATTTCGGATTTGCCTTTAGTTTTGGTTCACAAGAATCTATTTGAAAAGTGATATTTTCGATTCAGATTTAAGCATAATCCTTCATCTACACTAGCGGGTGGTGTAGAGTATTATATACACTGTTTTGTAACCAAAATGTATAAAAAATATAAATATATAAATGTTTTGCAGGTTATTCCACAAAGGAGAGGCAAGAATAGTCAAAACAAAGTCAATTCAAAATTGATTCTGAGCCGTCAACTAATCATCTACGTTTTAAATAAGTTGTGCCGTTTTTTTTTATTTCCTCCTAATATACCCTGTTCTCTTAAACCTACAGATATTCCCCCTAAAAGTATGCAATTATTCCCATTACATATCACTCAACTACATAAATGCCTTCTTATCCAACGAAGAAACATGTTCAACAAGAAAAATGAATTCTACTCAAAAATATGTCGACAATATTGTCATAAGAGTATCAGGCGACGTGAGAGCGGGTCAGCGCAGGAGTTTAAAAACCTGACAAGTAGTCCGCCCCTCGGGCCGAACACTTGACTTGACATATAATATAAAAATAATATTTACTGTTTAGAGGAAATTGTCAACAACATAACTTAAGTATGTTAAGTATGATGGCAAACGGAACATGGGAATAAATAAAACAACAAACGCCGGATAGATGGACTGGCCTGGGCTGGGCTATGCTGTCATGACAATACGGCAGGAAGCAAAGAGTATAAAAATAGAAAACACAATGCCTAGCATACTTTTGGGCCCATTTCCTATTTGTCATTTAATCTAGCATACATCACGTAGATTTTGATGCTCTGTGCAGGCTTAATTACATAAATACTAACAAGATCTTGCAAAAAAAAAAACACCGAGGAAAAATACTATCCTTTATGTGTCGAAGTATAGCTGAGTATGCACAGCATAAAGCCGCAGGTAATTTGTCTTCATTAGTTGGAGAGCCGTACGAATATACACACAGAAAAAGCATACTCAGCCTTTCGTTTGGCATATGCAGCGAACGTATGATGCAAAATGCACTTTTGCCAACAAAAAGCAACGACAGCAACAATAACACAAATCTAAGTTAAAAAGCATTTGTGCTCTGAAGAGGACAACATGTCAAAAACAGATTTTCCGAGGAAGCCGGATAAGCTGAGCAGCTTTGAGAGTGCCTTTTGAGAATGAAAATTTCCTACTAATTAAAGGGATGTAAATAGTTAAGAAAGCAGCGCATTAAACTCGTCAACTGTCGTCGTTGTGTCCGTAGTCGTCATTCTAAGAATAACAACAATACGACTGTTTTCAGGTACATACTTCCAAGTGGCAAGTGGATAAGTATCCGCCTGAAATGTGAGCCAAACAATAGTTTTGTAGACACATCTGGGCGAGCCTAAAAGTAGGCTTGCTTTGACGTTAGGTTGGTTTCAAGGCAGTTGTGATAAAAAAACTCTGCTGATGATGTATAAAACATTTGAAGAGTTTGGTTTTCATTTGTGTGATATCAAGCAAAAATATCAGCCTAAAAGTATGCGTAGAAATTATTACAAAAAAGGGCGGCCAGCAAATATACAATAGATTTTTAAGAAACCCCGGTTTGCTAAAAATTATACAGTTAAACAAATAATGAGTGTAACATGTAGAAGGACCTAAGACCCTTTCAAGTAGGGCATTCTCCAAAGGACTGACTGAATGTAATTTTACACATGTTACTTGTTCTGCCCGAGTTAACTGCTACGCCAATTTATTCAGTGTATGGGTCTCTTGATAACAGGTCAGGCGAGAAAACAACTAGGATCCGAGATTTTGTTTTTTCTAGTCACATGTCAGCAGGATACGGAGCTGGAACTCTGCCTCTATCCAAAGAATGGGCGGTTCGAGTCATTTCGATATATACCTGCCGTCTGCCATCGAGTCAATCTTGGTCCGTCCTGCTGCTTCGAGTCAATCCGTTCTATGGAGCCATCTAACATGAGATTGTTTATGTACTCCTATGTTTACCTCACTTGCTGAAATATAGTTTCTTATTCTTAACTACAATTTAATTTAATATTTTATATAAAATATCTAAAGTTCATAGAGACTTGGGAACTAATAAGTGGTCTTGCTAGGACAGAGTCGAAGAATGGTTCCTGGTTACTCGCGAGTATGTTGCTTGTTGCCATCAATCCGCTTCCCGTACGAATTGAGTACCATTAATCCGAGCCAAGCAGCTACTCCCGGTCTGATTTCAGTTGATCCAAGACCTATGTAATGTATCGTACCCTGTAATTGTTCAGTGCTGTTGCGACTGCGTAAAAGCGCTTCGCAAGGGCACGATTTTCGCCACTTCATGCAGGTATTCTGAAAACATTTGTCACAGTTCAGACTGCGGTATTTTGACCATCTGCTTTTCGATCACAATCGGTAACCACACTGGCGCAGCAAAGTTGACCACGAACAGTCCTATCTTTGTAAGAGATTAACAAGGTCTATATTTCGGTTCCCCAAGTTCTGCTTGTGAGTGACTTAAAAACCTTGTTCCTTCTCCTATATTTATGGCTTTCTTTGCCGTGTGCAGAAGTTAGATACAAAGTTTTCGAATTTGATACCAAGAACCTTAGGGTGGGATTTGCTGATTGGCATTGTGGTGTGGTTAGAGCTTGATCATTGGAAACGGGCCTTCGGGGGATTTTGTAGAGTTTGTAGTTGAAACCTGAAAGAGCTTATTCTACGGGTGGAGTTTCCCACGGAGTGGCAAAGTCTTTAGATAGTCCTAGGTTCCTCACCAAGAAGTGAAGTGTACACCCATACAGCTAAGGGAATTCCTTGATAATGTCACGGAGGCGCTGATCGTCGTAACGAAGTTTATCCAATGTGGGAAGACGCACCATGAAAACCGTTTAGTTTATTCTCACGTAAAAGCATCCGCAGATCTGTAGTCATTATAGTTATCAGCATGGCTGATTAATATCTTCCGAATCTTTGCAGTGTAGAAGATATAGAATGGATTTCGAATTTCGAAGAGTCTTATGGCGATTTCGTTTCTGCAAAAAAGTTCAACATTTTCATTGCCCTTTTCCCGAAAACTGGACACTTATACAACATTTTGGAATTCTGAAATAGGAGCTAAGTTTAATTCGAGGGACTACATCAGTTCCACCTAAAAAGCGTAAAACATTTTCAGATCGTCTCGTCGACAACATTTTTTTCAGAATCTAAATCACCATTAGGGTAGTTGATGTTGGGAATTGGGGTGTGTTTATAGCCTTATAATTGGTGTTTGTGGTTTAAACCAAAAATCATGGGTATAGCGCTTCCCACAGGTAGAGTTGACCTACAACCCTTAGAGTAGCAGAGGCTTTAGATAGGCCTCTACACCATGCCAGGAAGTGAATTCTAATCTTCAAATTAGTACTTGGGGGATAGATCATGGATTCCGTGTGGGAAGCAATCACTTCCTAAGACATTTCCTTGAAAATTCGAAGGAAGCGTTGGCCGTCGGATCAAGGCGGGTCCACTGTGCAACGGCGCCCCGTGGTATAAATCATTCAGTTGGTTCTAACCTTCACATACAGCCGCAAGTTCTGCAGTCCATTTACTGAACAGCGTGAAAGGTTGGTCCCTCCTTACGTCGGGTTCCTTTCAGTGAAGAAATTGGCAAGTTCAGTCACGTACGCATTCAGCCTGGAGGGACGATTTCGCGACATCCTCATACAAAGTTGATCCATCGAAAGCTTTGATTGGTCAATAGCCGCGAGGACTTTCATCTCACTTCTCATACGACCTGTTCTGATTAAGATCACTGGTAATATTTGTGGTTATGCCGTGCAAAGCAGTTGTCATAATATGATGCGTACGGAAACCGTACTGATGATCGGCAACTGAAGAATGCATAGTAAGGCTCGGGCTGAGAATTGCTCATGATATTTGCTTCTGACAAGAGAAAGAAAATTCGTCTGTATGATTCTTCCTTAATCGCGTATTTGCCTGTTGTTGTCGTTTGCGGGACCATTCTGCCCATTTGCAGGCCGGTACTCGACTCTCTGTAAATCCAAATGCGTCTGCATCTCAATTTGGTCCTAGCGCTTTAGATGACATCAGCAAATTCGCCAACCTGAAATTGTGCTGTATCTCTTTCATTTTTGATTGTCACTCTTAGGTTGCTTTATAAATTGTCGGTTAAAGTAAATCGGGTACCACAGCTGATCAGTCACTGTTCGTTCCACCGAATGTGACTGCAATCGCGACATGTTGTCCTTCATGGCAGAACTTGAGATTGACTTAACTATAGTCTACCATATATCGATAACGGAACTTAAGTTGCTTTCAGTAGATTAATTTCCCTGACCCAATTATATACAGAATTATAACGATCAACATCAATACGCACTACCCCTACTGAGAAATGTGACTTTATTTGTAGATATCGAAAGCGGCTTAACCGTTGCCCACAATTAACCAATACCGGAGCTTATGACGCATTGCTTTAAATGATCCAGTCATTCGTTCCGTTTATTTTACACGAATAGGACACTAAACTCTACATTTAATTCCCTGACTCTAAGATCTGCAAAATTAGAACGATGAATATCATAACATTCGTATGTGAGTCCCTTTGCTATTCCATTTGGACGAATACCTCGGGCATTCCACCAGCGGGGATAAAACTGGTAGCCGAACTTTTGAGGGAATGAGCAGTTCTGCTGAAGAATTTGTTTTTCTTGGGAGAATTCCAGAGGGCCTTTACTGTTTCTTGCAATATACCGATATCGAAATTTAAGTAACATTGATTCAAATGATCCACCATTTTCTCCTCTCTATATTCCTCGACTATTCTTCTAATCAGATTCAATTATGTGACTATAGGATCTGCAGAATTTGAACGACGACTATAAAAAGGCTTGTCTGCGAGTTCCTTTGCTAGGCAACAATTTAGACGAATACCTCGGTCATTCGGCCATGTAAAGATAGAGGCTCTTGCATTTGTGATGGCTCTGAATTACTTCTCAGGTACCCGAACATCCGAGGGAATGAGTAGTTAATCGAAGCGGTGATTGCCAAACGTTCAGAACATTCGTTTTGTAAATTGATAGGTCGGTCTATGGAACGGATTGTGGGGAGGCGGTGTGAACCCAGTAATATTACATTAGACGATAACATCATATTAGATGACATGATGGTGGAATCTGATGAGCTTCTGCAATCTCCAATTAACAGTCCCAATTAAATTAACAGTGCTGAACCCAGAAATATTACAAGATGCCAGATGACATCATATTAGACGACATGATGGTGGAATCTGGTGAGCTTCTGCAATCACCAATCAACAGTCCTCAAGCACTATACAGAACTTAGAGCTATATTCGGCCAAAACAATGTCCTTCTAGTCATTATCTACGAGAGAATGTTTTAGTTCGTAGTCCGAATAAGGTCTTCTATGACCACGCGGATATTGTGTGTTATCAGTGGTCCGCCTTGCAATGCTATATATAGAAATACAGCTGAATTTCAGCAGTTCTAGACTAAGCTGCGACACCAATACATTTTCTAAACCCTAGATTCAATTCTGTGACAATAGGATCAGCAGAATTAGAATGACGAATATAAAAAGGCTTGTCTGCGAGTTCCTTTGCTAGGCAACAATTTAGACGAATACCTCGGGCATTCGACCATGTAAAGATAGAGGCTCTTGCATTTGTGATGGCTCTGAATTACTTCTCAGGTATCCGAGGGAATGAGTAGTTAATCGAAGCGGTGATTGAGAAACGTTCAGAACATTCGTTCCGTAAATTGAAACGTCGGTCTATGGAACGGATTGTGGGGAGGCGGTGTGAACCCAGTAATATTACAAGATGCCAGATGACATCATATTACACGACATGATGGTGGAATCTGATGAGCTTCTGCAATCACCAACAATCCGTGTGGGGGAGTTCTCAAGTACTATACAGAACATAGAGCTATACTCAGCCAAAACATTGTCCTTCTAGTCATTATCTAGGAGAGATTTTTATAGTTCTTAGTCCGAATTAAAGTTTCTATGACCACTCGGATATTGTGTGGTAACAGTGGTCCGCCTTGTAATGCAAAGCACAGATAACTAATGGCGATATATAGAAAAACAGCTGTATTTCAGCAGTTCTAGATTCAGCTGCGACCCCAATACATGCAATGTTTGGGACTCCAGAGTAAAGATAAGGCGAAAGAGGCCTGTATTCAACAGAGCCAGGATCGGGTATTTTGTTCGGTGCCGGTAAGGAACTTTAGGGGTGGAGTTGGCCCACTGTGATATGGCTTAGAACCGTGAAATATTACATAGAACCCAGCTACCAAGCGAAGGTATGTATTTATACGCTGTGCAACTCACTTATTTGCTACCCTATGCATGCAATGTAGTTGACTCTAGAGACAAGCTCAGCCCAGATAGGTCTGTATTACAAAAAAAAAAAACAGGGTAGAGTTGTGTAGATCGTGAACGAACTAGTTCAATTGGACGTGCCCCTTTACTGAGCGGCAAGAACAAAAACTCGTTTATTTAAATTGAGTAGTTCAACGTGTCTTTTTCGTTCACTATTCTCATTTGGTTTGCTCTTCTCAGATTTTATGTGTTGTTTCCATTTTCATGTCATCATAAATATAAGATTCTACCTATTCAAACGCGTTTTATATTCAACTCATTCCACGCATGTTCCAATCAGATTTCTGTAATAGCGACTGATTTGAACTGGTGATCTACTCAACGAAATGGGCTGTTGAACTAAAGAGACCAGTTGAGCTAAAGATCTGTTGAACTTAAGTGAGCTGGTGAACTAAAATGGGCTGGTGAACTGAAGAGCTAGTTAACTAAAGAGCTGATGAGCTTAAGTGAGTTGGTGAACTAAATAAACGAGCTGGTTCACTCAATTGAACTGAACTTAAATTATCGGTCACTTAAAGGGACTAAAGTGTCCAACTCCAATCAAGGGTCTGTGATTTTGATCGATCCCAACTTGGACCAGCAGGATACCGAGCAGGTGCTCCGGGATGCAGAGGCATTAATATGTCGAGTCTGTCCTGCAAATAGAACAAATTTGTAGTGATTTAAAATCTCGAATTATTTTCGTTTGCAAATTCCAAAAAGGTGATTGTTTTATTATGTATATACGAGTAGTTTAAATATATCAGCTACTTTTTAAAATCAGAAATCTATATAAAAAATGTTAGATTTGCAAGCTGAATGACTATGGATCCCAGTTTTGTAATTTTTTAAATATACAGCCAATTCCATCTCAGCCATTATAAGTGAAAACATATTATACTGTACGCAAATATCCTTGTTTTGTTGCTGTTATTGTAACCACATAAAACAATTTCCGTATCCTATCAGTGGCAACCATAACAGTTAACGATTTAAATACACAAATGTACAAACAAATACAAATTATTAAACCAAAATGGTTGAAAATATCAAAAGAAACAAAAAATATATTTCATGTCCTATTCCCACAGGTAAGGATTCAACACATAATATAAAGTCTATGACTTTTTGGTCCTCTCGGGTTTTTCGCCCAGACTTAGTCAAATACCGCAGAAATATGTAATAAATGCGTTTGGTTTCTTTAAATGTCGCAAATTTTTTCATGTTTCATAGTGAAAATATTGTTTTTTGTTCTCCTCCTGCCATTTCCATAAAATCAAAATTGTTGATGGACAGTTTTAAATGCTTGTCCAGTTTGTGAAATGCGTTGAATGTATTCGTTTTTTGAATGGTTCAAATCATATCATATCTACATGAAGGATACAATTCATGGGATGTCATTGAAAACCACGAAAAATCCTGCGAATGTGGTTTGTTGCGAATATGGCATAGACGTGGTGGATGGCAGCAATGTTGAGATTTGTTGTTGGATGACATGGATGACATTAGTAACAGAAAGTCTAGAAAAAATGGTATCACACTTAGGCAGAACATAACAGTTGTTTGGGGACCTAGCTTGGAGACATTGCTATTCTAGGGAATTCCAAATAAAAAGATTTGCCGCCGAAGAAGATTTGCTACTATTTTCTGCCTAAAGAGCTCTAAAACTGTGCATGACTTCTTTAAGACTTAATCACATCTATGTCTTCGCTTCCTGCGAATAACATAAATGCTACCAGTTTTGATCTCCAGAGCTGTAAAACAGCGTTGGGGCCATTTACAGCTCCTATCCTAATATAATTCTACCCATCCTTTCGATAATGTTTTATACAAAGTGGCGCAATAGTAATCCTCCTATCAGAAAATGCTAGTTCTGTTTTGACATTTGTGTAGTAAACACATGCGAAATACACGTTAATAAACAATGTTACGCTACACTGCTCCAGAACGCGGAATATTGCTGACTATTTATTTGACCAATAATCGGTCGGTGACTTTGGCACAGGTTTCCTGGCCGTCCAACGCCTACTGGTGAAACACTGCGACGTTTAGCCGCTCGCCTCGAAGAGACTGGCACAACACGAGATGCTGCCAGGCGTGGCAGACCCCGGAGTAGCCGTTCTGCAGAGAATATTGCTGCTGTAGCCGAGGATGTCATGGAAGCGCCGTCGACATCGACCAGACGACGTGCCACGCAAATGGGTATCAGTCGACGGTCTCTACAGCGAATTTTGGTACAGGATTTGAAGATGTTTCCGTACAAAGTCCAGACGGTGCATCAGCTGTTAGCTGCTGACCGCCAATCGCGTCTAACATAACATCGAAAGGTTACTTTTGCGCCACCTGTTATAAGAAAATAAACTTCAAGGCTGCTATGAAGATCATTTATGATTTCTCTTATTCCTGATAATATCTCTCCTCAGATATACTGATAATATATTGCCTACATTTAGGCATTTTAAAGTAAACTAACTTAAGACTAATTTTAGGTGCCCATGCCTATATTTGTGTTATTGCCTATATTAATTAATTTAACCAATATTTTCAATATCTGTTCTTGATTACTCATTTTTCTGCAGCGAATAATTTAATGCCAACTTTTAGACATTTTCATGTTCAAACCTTAACATCTGCCTACCGTTAGGCTGCAGCGGGCCAATCAATAGCATTGCCTACCTTAAGGCGCTCATTGTTTTCAATTGCCAAGCTCATCCAACTGCTTCATCAAAGTATTATTTCGAATCGATTCGATGAGATACGTACGAAATGTATATTCCTGTTTCTGTCATTTCAACACGCATTTGACATGACTTTTATTACAATAGACTTGCATATTTTTTCTCCCAAATTCACATTTACGTTTTTTGTCTCTCGGTTTTTTCAGATCCAACTGCTTGTTACCACTAAATAAAACACCAAAAAATTTATTATGTAAGTATTTCTATATATATATATGTATATATGTATATATATATCATACGTACAAAAATGTACGTTAGCCCAGAGATATGACAACCTGCACACTCAGAAAAAAAAAACGAAAAGCAAAAGGCAAACTTTCAAACATCAGCCTTCCATCCGCCTCCAACAAAAAACTCCCTCCTACCATTCCTTCCAAAATTCACAGAAGCCAAAGCAATTGACCATTGTTCAGCTACAGTATGGATGGATGTGAGTTGCCAAAAAAGGCAAAAACAAAAAACTGGGAGCTCAAAAAAGAAGCTACCAAAAAGTGTATTCGTAACTTTAACAATTCTAGAGGAAGGACTGTCAGAAAAAAGCTCTTCAGCGCATTTCCCAAAATAAAAATAATGACAAAAATCGTATACACTCAGGGGTACCTTGTACCCCACCCATTCCATTGGCTCACCCAAAAAATCCATAGATTTTTTCTCTCCTGTTGTCTGTTTGGTAGGTGTTTTTGTTATTATTTTGCTCACTTGCGTCTATAGACATTTTTGCCGAACTCTTTCAAAACAAAACATTAAAACCTACTTTTTGGCGTTTATTTGCATCATTTTCGAAAAAGAAAATAACAACAAATTTTCCCCGCACAAGTCTTTGTGAAATTTATGGGTGGGGGAAGGGAGGCTTAATCAAACTCGGTGGTCAATGACGAGGACTCTATGATGAGTGGGTGAGCCGTTTGCTATCGGAAGGAATTTTAATGGATATTTAAAGAAAAATTTGAAAAATATTTTAGAAAATTACTTAAAATTAGGTTCAGAATAGAATTTCTATTGAGAATTCCCTTCATCATTAAATGATGTCAAAAAAACTTTCAAACGACTGATAAGGGTCCATCAGTTAGGTTCAAGTCATGAGAAAAAGCTACTGCTACTTACCTACAATAAATAGTTGAGGCCTTGAAGCACCACTTTTTGGGATTTCGCAAGAATGAAAGTAGCTTTATCATCTTACAATCCCGATATAGTTTCATAAATCCCGAAACTCCCAAACTCACGAAGCTGCGATCAACTAGAAACTTCAAAAATTTGAAGGCTAATAAAATGGCAGAAGAATTCTGAAAATGCAGTGAGATTTAATTCTGATGACAATCGTTCATTTATATTTCCTTGCTGAACTAAGAATCACAATGACAGTGTAACTGCCCAGTGAAAATGTCTGATTCCGACTCTTTTTCCTAGCTTCCCTTAAGGCTGCGAATAGTGCTAGCATCCGCATAATCCAATATTCCTTTCAACGAAGCCCTACATCACGATACAACCTTCAAAGAGAGGTACTATGTAATTTGTACACTGTGTTCAACGTAAATCCTACCCATGAAAAAAATGTGGTCCAGACTCTTTTTCCTTAAAGATGCGAATAGTGTTATCATCCTTCATAATCCAAAATTCCGACCAAAGGAGTTCCAAATCCTGATACTGCCTTTAAACAAAAGTGCTTTGTTTTACCCTTGGTTCGGCGCAAATCCTGGACAATCCTGAAATGACATTGTAACTACTTTCATATAGACACTCAGAATCCCTGCTGCCCAAGCACAAAAAACATTTTAAATATATTGTCGGAAAGTAGAAGAGAAATAGTCGGCGTTCCCCAACTCAAGCTACCGATAAAAAATATCCTATTCTTCTAAATACATTGACGCAACAGACCAAAATCGTACAAGAGACTGGAATTTTTTCTACGGGGTGGAAAAAGAATTTAAAGTGAGCTCAAGAACGAATTGGCAGAGCACTTTGAAATCTATCTGAAATGCGTGCAGGGCCCCAGATACATTCCAGCGAAAGGTAGAACAAATGAGCACGAACGGCTGTGAAACAATGTTCAATTATATCCGCCGATGATCAGACTATTAACACTTTCTGTCTTCTATGCTCCTGAACTCAAATACGATTTAGCTTTGTATCTTAAACTTCAGCTGATATGCGTGCAGAGCCGCAGAGGAATGGTAGATCAGAAGAGCTCGCTAGCTTTGGTATAGGTTTAGGTTAGGGTGGCAGCCGTATTTTTCTTTATACAAGCATAAACCAGTTTAGGTCCCTAGTGTTACTACGGGCTGAAATGCCCCTCATCGAAACCAACCTGTTTGATATACAAATTTACCGATAGTACGAATATCGGTACTGGAAATATCTGTTAGGCTACCTAGAAAAGCGGACCCCAGTATGTCCAGTCGTCGTTTACTCAGAGCGGGGCAGTCGCATAGCAAGTGCTCAATGCTCTCCACTTCTTCCTCATCTCCACAGCTTCTGCAGAAGTCATTAGAGTCAATACCCAATCGCCTATCAAGCAGTCTCCCGTCAGAACTGATACTAACGTAGACAATCTTTGTCGCTCTAGTGCGAGGAGTCATTTTGATCTTCTTGCACGTGGATAGTGGCAAATTCTTCGAGAATTTGTAATGTCGTCCCTTTCCTAACAAGTTCATCGGCTTTGCAGTTCCCCGGGATATCCCTATGCCCAGGCACCATATGAGGTGTATATTAAACATCTCGTTAAGAGATCTGCCCGAGTAAATGACAACGCCAGTGTTGGTTACTATGTTGCGACTCAGCCACTTGGCTACTTCCCATATTGCCATTATTTCGGCTTGATAGACACTGCAGGTATCTGGTAGTCTGTGAGCTATATCCAAACTAAGCTCTACACAGTGTACTCCGAAGCCAACCTTTTCATCAAGCTTCGAACCATCCGTGTAAAAGTGGAGATGGTTTCTATTACCAGGGATTCTTCCAACCCATTCCTCTCTGGCGGGAATCATAGTGATGTAATTTCTCTCGAATGTGTACACAGTTGGTATATAGTCCACTCGGTCGGTTACCATAGCACTACACTTTGATATCCTCATGTGACCGTAGTTTTTGTACCTCCTCATTGATAGGTAGTTTAATCTTATAGGCAGTTTAATCTTATTGCCGCTTTGGTTGCAACTTCTCTCGCCACAATATTAATCGGCAGTATATGGAGTATGGCTTTTAGAGACTCGGTCACTGTAGTCCTTA
This sequence comes from Eudasyphora cyanicolor, assembly GCA_963930755.1. Taxonomy (NCBI): domain Eukaryota; kingdom Metazoa; phylum Arthropoda; class Insecta; order Diptera; family Muscidae; genus Eudasyphora; species Eudasyphora cyanicolor. The sequence continues at coordinate 12,159,031 of OZ005738.1, read as the reverse complement.
AGGCTCCGCTTATGCTCAGGCAGGCTGTTCTCTGAACCTTTGTTAGTAGGTTGGTGATGGTTAGTTTGTCATTTGCCGTCCACCATACCACAATGTCGTATAACAGTATAGGACGAACTACTGCTATATATATCCAGTTGACGATTTTAGGAGAGAGGCCCCACCGCGACCCTACAGCCTTTGGTATAGCTTTTCCCATTCCAGTCGAACTTGAGACTGAAGTTTGATGCTTATGATAGCTGCAGAAGCTGTGGAGACATAAAGGATGAGGAGGAATATATAAAACAAACACGTGCGGATTAAAGTTCATACGTCAGTTACCCCGGATTAAGGGTCGTTGACCCAGATTCAAGGTCGTTGATTACGACAAAAGGTCATTGGCCACGCATTTAATGTCAATGTCCCCAGAAAAAGGTCAGTGACCCCTGATTAAATATCATTGACCCCGAATGAATGTCATTGACCCCGATTTAAGGCCAATGACTCCGATTAAAGGTCATTGATCCCCGTATTAAAGGTTATTGACCCCGGTTAAAAGGTCAATGACCTCGATTAAAGCTAATTGACTGCGATTAAAAGTCAGTGACCCCAGATTAAAGGTCATTGACCCCGATTATATGTCATTGATCACGATTAAAGGTAATTGACTCCGAATCAAAGGACATTGACCACGAATAAGGGTCAATGACAATTGATTAAAAGTCATCGACCCGATTAAAGGTCATTGACCCCGGATTAAAGGTCGCTGGCACCAATTAAAGGTCAATGGTTAAACGGATAAACGACCATTGACCCCGATTAAAGGTCATTGACCATGAATTAGATGTAATTAATCCTGGATTAAAGGACAGTGGCCACATATCAGAGGTCAGTTACCCCGGATTAAAGGTCATTGATCCAGATTCAAGGTCGTTGATTACGATAAAAGGTCATTGACCACGTATTAAATGTCAATGTCCCCAGAAAAAGGCTAGAGACCCCTGATTTAATGTCATTGACCCCGATTTGAGGCCAATGACTCCGATTAAAGGTCGCTGACACCAATTAAAGGTCATGCCTTCAGCGAATCTCCGCTGCCAAGCACGGAGATTCGCCGAACCTGCACGTCATGACCGGACTCTGCCAGTGAGACTAAAGGTTGTGTCTTATGATATCTGCAGTAGCTGATGAAACCTAGATAATGAGAAGAAATCCATAAAACATTTCCTTTGTCTGTGTCCCGTCCTTTCGAGTACAATAACTATGGCGTTCTTTTTCAAGAGAGGTAGAAGATCTGACTGAGACCACCATCGATCAAAGATTATGATCTTTTTAGAATAACTAAAGTGGTTCAAAGGATTGGTCTCTAATTCCTGGTGTATCACAAAGGATTCGTCGTACTGTTTAATCAAGTACGTAGTTTCGCTGATCCTGCATGTCGGCATTGTTAATATGATAGATATGTAGTGTAGGTAACGACTTGTTATATCTGCAGACGCCGCGAAGAGCATACACCAGATTTGTGTATGTGTCTTGACTTTTCGAAGAGAATGGGACTCCTTTTTATAGAAGCAGGATTCCTTTTTATAGGACTCGGGCTCATGTTTAAGGGAGCTACAACTCATGCTTACGAGTTTTTAAGGTAGCTAAAGCCGTGCAACAGTCCTCCGCTATTGTTATCATTGCCAGAGTTTCGCTAATCCTACATCTCACGATGGAACATCGTCTGATAGGAAGTTACTCAGTGATTCTGAAATTAATGACGAATAATTGAATGCAGAAGTTGTGAAGACTGCCAATACAATTGTGACTAGTTATATCAGCAGAACTTGTGTAGACCTCAAAGAATGGGCAGAAATCAGGAAATCATTTATTTAGTGTTTGTCTATCTCTTTCGATTGGTAAGAGGGCAGGACATTGGAAGATACGCAGTGATACTGAAAATGATGACGAATGATTTTTGCAGAAGCTGTGGAGACTTTGCGGATAAAGAGATACTTCTTTCAGACACGAAGTTTCGGTGATCCTGCACGTCAAGACTGGGCCCTATTAGTGCAATTCTTGACCAGTGATTTTTGCAGATCTTTTGTAGACTCTAAGGATTAGCAAATCATTTATTTGGTGTTTGTCAATCTTTTTCAAATAGTAGAAGAGCAGGACTTAGGTCTTCTTTTTGTTAAAGAAACTAGAATATATGGTTTCAACATCGACGAGCTTATGGGGTTTTATGGGAAGATGTTCAAAGATTGGTGTCCAGTGTCTATGGATCGGCAAGTAGCAGATCAGGTAGATACTACCGTCGGCAAGATTATGCGCTCTTTAAGTCAGATAAGGTGGTTCATCGACTAGGCCTGGGAATGCACAGCTCTAGTTCCTGCCATACAGGCTGGACCTCTATGGTAAATTAAGTAATTCAAAGAATTTGTGTCTAGTGTCCATGACTCGACATGCAGCAGATAATACAGATGATATCTTCGTTGAGCTTATGAGATTTGTATGCCAGATAAGAGGGTTCGTCGATAAGGCCTGAGAATTCACTGATATACATAGTGCCTGCCATACACATCGGTACTCTAATGACACCTAATCTATCTTTGAAAATTTTGCCATTTTGTCAGACTTCTCAATCTTTGAAAATTTTAAAATTTCCAGGTCTATTCAGATCTATGGTCCATCAGTGCCCCCAACCAAACACTCTCAAACTCCTGCCATTCTCACTCCCTGGTCATATGTTAAATTGTACAACGACTAAATAATGGTGTTGACGTCGAATGCCAATGATGCCGATGACGACGTAGACGATGATGATTCACATGATGATGTCTACATAACCAAGAGTAAGAGAATGCATGTGTGCCTCATCACACCACACCCACCCACATCCATCCAATCTATCCTTCCATCCTAAGAGGACCACATCATTGTGATGAGAGCGCGAGGACTATTGATCCCCAGTGTAAGCTGTGCTGCTATTGCTTTTTTGAAGGAACGACTGAATGCGTAGTTCCATTAAAAGAGAAGAAGGAAATACAAAATACAGAAAAAGGAACATCAGCAACACCAATGTTAATGTTTAATTCTTATAGCATTTTGTTTTGGCTTTTTCTTCACATTTTCACCCGTTGCTGTTGTTTTCACATTCCCCATTTGCTGTACGTTCCGCGGAGTGCTGTTGTTTTTTTTAGATGGCCGCGAATTTATTTTGGCATGTGTTTTATTTGTGCCACTGCTGCAAATGTTGCCACCGCCACCACTGCCACTTGACTCACTCTGTGGCTCAGTGGCTCATGGGGGAAGGGATGTTTGGAGCACCGGCTTTCCTTCCAAAACAAAAACATTTCACTCATACCCTGGTGCCTCATTGGTCAAACTCATTTCTCGACTGGACTGGACTGCTGGCCATTGCTGTCGCAGTCACAACTCGAGCACAATGAGCTTCATCTCGCGTTCGCAATTCGTTTTGGTCGCATTTCCGACTTTTGGCATTGTTGTTTGTTAATTCAGCAAAAATAGAAATAAACCACGATCAGCGTCATATGGGAAGAAGTAAGGAAAGAAAAAAAGAAGCGAAAACGCCAAAGAATAATGTTAAAAAAAGGATTAAAGAAGAAATGGCAATTTTTTCGGCAGCTACTCTTTGTCTCTCACGGAAAGAAGGACATACAAATAGAAATAAATGAGATAAAAGCATTGGAGGGATTTCCATAAAAATTTCGAATTATGAGAAAGCTTCAGTTACCTGAACTAATGTAGGAAGGAAGTTTGTATTCTAACTGCAGGAACAAGGAATGAGGCGGGAGGGGGATTTCACAGCGCTTAAGGGGGGTCAAACCCATAACTCCCACACTCATAGGTGTGCTTCACTATCTCCTGACCGTGGACATACACCTCAAATAGGAGTTCGGCATGTTGTGCGGTCTGTGTAGTGGACAAGGTGAAGATTACTGCTAATTGAGTCCATCGCAGGTTCACTTCAATTCCCATATTGATATCTTCAATTATAATAAATATAGAAAGTGGAAATGGATAGTACCAACCTTGAGAAAGCAAATTGAAAGCATAACCAGGATTGGATGAGTCACCCATATTGACATTTCATTATATTGGTCAAAACAACGAAAAAATAATCGAAAATTTACATATTTTCATTCTATAATGTTTTGTTCCATTTTTGACAAACGCAAATATAAAAAAAAATTGGAGAAAAAATATTAACACGCCAAAATACAAAAAAAAAACACATGAGGAAATGTTCGCATAAAGCCAGCAACCAGATACCCCAACGTCTACCATCACCATCAGAATCACCACCTCGACCGACACCCTCTGACGAACACCGAAAAAATAACTCAGGTTCTTAAAAGTGACCATCACCATTGACCGCCACCCAACCTCACGTGTACACCTTGAATGCCATCCACATATAGGAGAATATCCGTACATCCATTTGCAACGAAGTACCAAGCGCCAGAGTACATTTTTTGACTTTTTGCACAGCGTTTTTGAGTGGGCGAAAAACAAGTAACAAAATTTAACAAAGTTTTCATAACCCATCTATGCCCCCCTCCGCCGCCTTATATCTCTCCTTTCCCTTGACAACAGAAAAGAACAGCGGTAACATCATTTTCTTCGGTAATAACATCAGGCTGCACAATTGCAAATTTTTGCTACTTACTTTTTATTATCGAAGTCACACAAATACACTCGAGAAGAATTGTTAGTGATAGTATACCGTAAGCCAAAATCCGAAAAGTTTATAGACACGGGCAGATGTAGATGTACCTGTGTCTGGTACCATCGCATAGACATAAAATACATACAGGAGATGCATTAGTTTATATCTGTTCGATACATAAGTTATATCATATACGAAAAAGAAGAAATGGGCCCACTTCCAGACCTCTAAACTCCTAAATCCCAACCACCGATTTCGCGGCTATCTGGGTTTTATACGAGTGCGAGAGAAAATGTAGGTTCACTTGCTGATATTTTTCTCATGGATGGATGAGCAAAAAACTAGATGGAAAACTACCACCAACGTCGCTGCTATCTGAGGTTTATACGATTGAGAAAAAGTATGCAGATCTATTTCCACATATTTCTCTCACGTAGAGAAAAGTGGGGTAGACCTGGACCAACTTCCAAATCCCAACCACCGAAGTCTCAAACATATGAGTTTGATACGATATAGAGAGGGAATGAAGGTCCACTCACGCAACATTGACTTGTTCGGATATTTCCATATTCCGAATCAAACTATTATTCACGTATATCTTAGCTCTTTAGACGCTGAGGCTGATTATCTTAACGACCACGATGAAGGTTTAGGTTTAGTTAAGGGTGGCTGACGATTTTTACCAGCTCACATAGACCAGTTTATGTCGTTAGTGTTACCACGGGCTGAAATGCCCTTCATAGAAATCAACTTGTTTGATATACAAAGTTATCGATAGTACGAATATCGGTACCGGAAAGATCAGTTAAACTGTCTATAAAGGCCGACCCCAATATGTCCACACGTCGTTTACTCAAAGCGGGACAGCAGCATAGCAGTTTTCTTTCTTTCTTAGAAGAAAGAGTTTTTAAAAAAGAAACTTATTTGGAAAAAGGTGATGAGTGCTATACTCCACTTATTCCTTTTCCAAATTTACGTTCCTTTTTTGAATCCTAGTCCCGACAATCCCTATCTCCGTTAGGAATTAAAACACTTGCGTTAAGTTTTACAATCGAAATAGAACTGATCTTTTATTTAATACAATCTTTTTACTTGAGTATGTTTACAGTTTCGGAACATGATCTTTGATTTAGAACTTTAGGCGATAACAAAACATCTGAGGATTATATGGTGCATGCCGGCGACTAATTGGTTTGTATGTTTTATATTTTGTGCTCGTACGATCGAAGTATTTAATCTTAAAGTAATATGATGCGTGTCGAGTTCAATGCTATGATGAGTCATCGGATGAGTCATTGAAATGGTAACTTAGGGGGACAGTGGGTTATAACACCCCCGGACGAAGAGTCTTGCCCGTGATCCAACGGAGCTAAGGGGAAGGGCATGTTTACTGCTACATTTACTTTATTTGATCTGGATCTGTACTTTATATAAAGGTATAATGTTACAATTATTATGATTAGAACTATTAGCATGGATACAGTGTAATTGGTTACTTTCTGTTTAAATTTAAGCTCTGATATAAATTCAGTGTTCTTAATATGATTATATTGTAATTCTTCTAGGGAATCATTTGTTTCGTTTATCATTTGGATGTTTCTATTGGGATTTGGGATAATTAATGAGTTTTGATACATTCTCTTATCATACCACTTATCTAATTTTACTTTACAATTTTCAATAGTCATCAAATGATTTCCGGATAATTTTAACGGGTACTTATTACATGTATGGTTAACAATTTGATTTGTGTTTATGGCAACTATAATGTTGAGGCCAATTTCAATAATTTCTGTTTTAGTGTTTTTTATGTAATGACATTTCATGAGCTTATAGTTAAATAAATTAGAGATACAATCATCCTGAATTTCTTTAAGATTCGGGGATTCATTTACATCGTAATACATCTTATTATCTTTCGTAACATACAATTTTTCTGCAATTTCAATTTGCATTTTGTTCTTATTTGGTATTGGTTGAATATATATTTCTTGAAATATTTCAGGATTATATTGGGGTATTTTCAAGATGAATACTATGTTATTTTTATAAATAGCTAAGTTCATCTTAATTTCTCTCATTTTTTCCAGAGTTATATTATATATTTTTATCTCTTCATCACTCAGTATGTCTCGAGTGAGTATACTTAATTTAGATGTCAAGATCAAATCTCTTACTTTATCTAATAATTTACTCATGTGATCGATTTGATATTTTAGTCGATAAGTCTTGTCAGTTCTTGCCGTACTCTCTTTAATTGATTTGATATTCGAAACGCTTTTGATCAAGAGTTTCGTTTGGTCGTTATACAATTTCGTCAAATTAGCTAATTGATTATCAAATTGAGTGTTGATATGTATCTGATTGTTACTTTGGGTTATTAGATTATGTCCGTTCGCTTCCAAAGTCTGTAATTTCCCTTCGATCTCCTCTCTGTCATTATTATCCATTGTCCCATAAAGGTATTTCAAACCGGTACCAAATATGTTGATTAAACCTCGTTTGCCTCTCGTATGGTGAGGTATGATACTTCTAAGGCGTGAATTGATGTGTTCAATTTGATGTGACAAATACAAATCGTCAAGGTGTGAAACCTCCTTTTCTAGTTCATTCAAGTAGATCGTATATTTTGTGGTGTTAAATACGTGAAGAATTTTTATATAGTTATCTATTAACATTCTTTCTCCTAGCTGTATGATTGTATATCCATTTCCTTCATTCAGGTCAACTACCTCGAGTTTCTGCGCTACCACTGGGGATATCATCAAGAAAATCGCCAGTAAGGACTTCCAAAGACCTGGAAAGACATTTCCTTTTAATGAACTGGTCTTTGTGAAGAATTGTGTTTCGATTATCTATTTTATATTTATTTTTATCAATTTGTTTTGTGGTCAACCGTTTTACCTTGGTTTCTGTCTTATGAGGGATCTTCGTTCTGCCAAATTTAGGATCAATATCTTCATCTTTCCTATTCTTATTTCTGTATTTCAGCATTTTCTCTTTTGTCTTTTCTATTTCCTCATAAATTTTCTGCATTTGTATGTCTGAATTGTAAAAGTGTAAATCAATAGGTTTCTGTTTGGTGGAAAGGTGTAAGCTGTTGTTATATGCCTGTAATGCCTGCAAGGGTAGATCGTAGTTATAGGCTATATCATTGTTTTCCTCCCTAACTTTCAATATTCTAATATTCTCGTTTAAGCTGCTGTGGAAACGTTCGATATCCGAATTACCTGTATGTCTATGAGGAGTCGTGAAATGATATTCAATATTATTGTCTTCAAGGTATCCCATGAATATAGGGTTAGAAAAGGTTGGGTCATTATCCATACTTATCCTTTGGGGTTTCTTCATGATAAGGAACAATTTAGTTATGGTCTTCACAGCCTGTAAGGGTGTTTTGTCGAGTAACTCTTCCATTGCCGCGTATTTCGTAAACTTATCTATCATGGTAAGGTAAAATATCTGGTTGTTAAGGAACCAAATGTCCAGATGATAATGCATATAGGGCCCATGTGGGGTCTCCGTTTTTTCAAATGGCAATTTCACCGGATGTCTTTCGATTTTGAAGTTACATATAACGCAGTTGTTGATAATCCTAACAATTTCCTTTTTCATATTTGGATAATAATATTTTTCTTTCAATTCCGCATATGTTTTGTCAATCCCTGGGTGGTTATTCTCAAACCTATGGTGTCTATTTATGATTTCGAGCAGTTCCTCATATCTAACGTCTTGTAGTGTCTTTGTCGTTAGTATGACGTCAAATTGTCTCGTATTCAAAGGGTTTTCTTTTATGGTCCTATATCTTTCCTGAATTTTCAGTAATATTTCCTTGTCTTCACAATATAAGGCGGAAAGGTTATTCTCCATAGCTTCATCCAATATTCGCGATATCAATTCGTCGTCAAAAATTTCATAAGCGTATATTATTCTGTCTTTGTCAAATATCCTTTTGTGTGTTGTCTTATTTTCACTAGACTTATTAATCACTATCTGGCTCTTATATTGTTGAAGGGGTCTCTCAGATATCTTAATAAAATTATGGTCGTCTTCATCAGCGCTATGTATCGTAGCTACTGGTGAACATGGTCTTTCGTTTGTGACATTTCCTATTACAAGTCTTCCATCCTCCTGTCTCAATTGGTCTTTAGTTAGTTTATGGCTTTTCTTATAATGTTCGTACAAAGAAGTGACATGTCTATATACTTTACTACAAAGTTTACAGGGAAAATGATTCTGGCTCAAATGTTCTTCTAAATGTCTTCTAAGGAGATGTGGTTTAGCATAAATTTTATTACAAATTTCGCACTTATGTTTTCCTTTAGCGGTAAATGCATTGACCTCTTTAATTCTCGAGAGAGCATCGGCTACCCTATTCTCTTTTCCTTCTACATGTTTAATATCAAACTCGTATTCGTTCAACTTTATCTTCCAACGGATCAATTTAGAGTTGGGCTCTTTGAGATTCGCAAGCCATATCAGGGGTTTATGGTCAGTTTTCAATTCGAATTTTCTACCGTAAAGGTAATGTCGGAATTGCTTGACTGCCCAAACAATTGCAAGTAATTCTTTTTCAACTGTAGAGTAATTGATCTCATGTTTATTCAACGTGCGTGAAGCAAATGCTATTGGTCCATTCTGTTGGGATAATACGGCTCCTAGTGCATAATTACTAGCGTCCGTAGTGAGAGTGAAAATCTTCTCAAAGTCTGGGTACCGAAGTATCATATCAGACATCAATATCTGTCGTAATCTCTCGAATGATTTCACGTAATCGATATCTTCAGTATTAACCGTTGTACCTTTCTTCAACCTCATCGTCAATGGTTTCGCAATTTTCGCGTAACTCGGAATGAATTTCCTATAGTATCCCGTTAATCCTAGAAAACTTTGTATCTCCTTGATATTTTTTGGTATGGGGAACTCTTTTATACATTTGACCTTATTCGGGTTAGGTTTGATCCCTTTCTCAGTCACAACATGTCCTAAAAACTCAGTCTCCTTCTTTAAGAAATCAGATTTATTCAAGGATACCTTCAAGTTAGCCTCCTCTAAAGTTTTTAAAATCTTTCCCAAGTTATCTATATGTTCTTGTAGCGATGTCGAGAATATCAATATGTCGTCCATGTACACTAGGCATATCTTGTTGATATGATCCTTAAGAACATTATTCATCATTCGTTGGAAAGTTGCTGGAGCATTTTTCAAGCCGAATGGCATCCTAACAAATTCAAAATGTCCATTTGCCGTGGAGAATGCCGTCTTTTCTCTATCTCTTGGGTCTACCTCAATCTGATAAAATCCTTTTGTCAAATCCAAAGTCGTGAAATAATTGGCTCGGCCCAATTTGTCTAGAATATCGTCAATTATCGGGATAGGATATCTATCGTCTTTAGTAATAGCGTTCAGTTTCCTGTAGTCTATCACGATCCTCCATTCCTTATTCCCTACTTTGTCTTCTTTCTTTGGGACTATCCAAATTGGAGAATTATACGGGGAAGAACTATGTTCTATAATTCCCTGTTCTAACATCTCAGACATCTGTCGATTCACTTCTTCTGAGTGTATTGCCGGGTATCTATATGATTTATTGTATATGGGACCGTTGTCTCCAGTTTCTATCCTATGTTTCACTTCATTGGTGAAAGTAAGATCATCACCAGGGTGATAAAATGCGTTTTCATATCTACCGATCAATTTATGGAGTTCCAGTTTTTCTTCTGAGTTCAAGTGGTCTGTCCGTAGCTGATCTGTTATTCCTAAGATGTCAAAATGATGGAGTTCTGCTAGGTTTTCAACTACTTCTTCCTCCTCTTCAGGATCTCCTTCATAATATATCCTGAATTTCTGACCGTTAATGGCTATCTTATCCTGGCCATAATCTATTATCGCATTATTTTCTTGCAAAGTTGGATTTCCTAAAATGCCGTCAAAATATTTGTGGAAATCATATATCCTGAATGTGGTATCTGTCTTTAATGGAATTTGTATCGTATCTTTCGGAAAATGTGCATTGCGGTCGACCGTAATGACACCTGCCGCTGTCTTTATATGTATCGGGGAATATGCGTCTTCTATATACTGGGGGGGGCAATGGTCTTTACTCAATAGATTCTCTGTAGAACCAGTATCAATTAACAGTCTGGTCTTCCGTGACTTTCCTCTAAGCAAGATATAGGGAAGTCCGGTGGCTTTTTCGAAGGAACTAACCGAAAATTTTCCGCCTTTACTTGATCATTTGCCTGATAATCTGTCTGATAGTCATCCGTCCGATCACAAGTATAATTATTTTGATTGTCTTGATAATAATATTCGTTGTACTCATTATTATACCCATTACTATCCTGGTAAACTTCATTACAATGTAAGTTACTTATATCTACTTGATCATAAACTTCATCATAAATAGTATCAGTGTAGTTCTTACCGGATTTCTGCTCTTGGTGATGTGTCTGACGTCTGGACTGCTGGGATGCGTCTATTTCCATCGGTTCTGGTTTTTGTTGCCTAAATGGTGGTTGTTGTTGTGGAAATGGTTGTTGCTGTTGTCTAAATTGTTGTTGTTGTTGGTGCTGCTGGAACGGTGGTCTGAAATTCGGTTGCGTTGTTCTTGGTTGCCAATGTTGTTGCTGCTGCTGCTGGAACTGTGGTCTATTCGGTTGCACTATTCTGGGTTGCCAGTGTTGTTGCTGCGGCTGAGAATTTGGATGGGGCTTGTCTTGTTTTGGTTTCTCTTGGTTCAGGAAACCAGCTGAACATAGTTCATGTAGAGCTTCTTCCATTGTTGGTGGCTTTAATGCGCATAACACCGTCCTCATGTGTACGGGAAGACGTGTTATAAAAATCTTTAGCGCGGTCTGGATATTGCTTTTTACTTCACTTAGCCGATTTTCCTGTCCACACTTTTGGTTTAGTATTGCCAGTTTGTGTTGGATATAGTTGTAGAAATCCATGGTGCTACCTTTGTATTGAGCTCCTCTCAATTCTTGGTATAACTGGTCTGCTGTTGAAAATCCTCCAAAGTTGGTGTTTAACATGGCTTTAATATCAGTCCATACCGTCAAGTGAGGATGAACTTCCATCGCTCTTCTTGCTTTTCCAGTTAATTTTGACTTAACTATGTTCATGCACATTCGTTGTGCTTGCTCATTGTACAGCATCAATGTAGGAATTATGTCATCTACATTTGTAATGAAAGTTGATAAGTCCTCCTTCTTCCCATCAAATTCTCTTAGTTTTTCTATGTACGTTAAAGGGTTGATGTCCAAGGTCCTTAGGGTGGCATCGTTCAACGCTGCACTCAGGGCTGCATTACCCGGTTGGATGGGTGTACTCATTTTGATTGATTTTGTCCAAATGGTGGTGGGTTCGTTATTAATATCACTATTTTTTTGTTTAATGTTTTTTATTGTTCAAAAATTTAGTTATTTTCACTATAAATTTTTGTTTATATAAATTTTCTTAGTCACTAACTTGCGTACCATCAGAGAATGATGCACGACTTTTTGTTTTTGTGTCCTTTTACGTAGGACTTTTTTTTTTTCGTGATACGTTTCACGGATGTCCTTTTGCGTAGGACAATCGTTTCCCGTAGGTACGTTTCACGGATTACCACAAACGAAATGGTAATCCTACCGACTGCGCCAGTTTTCTTTCTTTCTTAGAAGAAAGAGTTTTTAAAAAAGAAACTTATTTGGAAAAAGGTGATGAGTGCTATACTCCACTTATTCCTTTTCCAAATTTACTTTCCTTTTTTGAATCCTAGTCCCGACAATCCCTATCTCCGTTAGGAATTAAAACACTTGCGTTAAGTTTTACAATCGAAATAGAACTGATCTTTTATTTAATACAATCTTTTTACTTGAGTATGTTTACAGTTTCGGAACATGATCTTTGATTTAGAACTTTAGGCGATAACAAAACATCTGAGGATTATATGGTGCATGCCGGCGACTAATTGGTTTGTATGTTTTATATTTTGTGCTCGTACGATCGAAGTATTTAATCTTAAAGTAATATGATGCGTGTCGAGTTCAATGCTATGATGAGTCATCGGATGAGTCATTGAAATGGTAACTTAGGGGGACAGTGGGTTATAACATAGCAAGTGCTCAATGCTCTCCACATCCTCCTCTTCGCCGCCCCAGTATGTCCAGACGTCGAAGCGGGACATTGGCATAGCAAGTGCTCAACGCTCTCCACTTCTTCCTCACACGCACAGCTTCTGCAGAAGTCATTGGATTTAATACCCTACCTTCTGGCATGTTTGCCGATGAGCTAGTGTCCCGTCAGAACTGGCACAAATGTAGACAGTATTTTCCTCTTCAGTGCGACGATATATTTTGATCTTCTCCGGTCATATCTCGGCCAGATTTATCTGGCTACGCTACAGGTGCCGACTTGTGTCCGTCTTTCGTTGGACTGCCTGATTGCCTTTTGCCTACGTCAAAGCTTGCATGTGGATAGCGGCGCACTAATATATGCCAACTCTTCGAGCATTTGTTATGTTGTCCCCTTCCTAGCAAGTTCATCGGCTTTGCAGTTCCCCGGGATATACCTATGCCCAGGTACCCATATGAGGTGTATATTAAACTGCTCAGCCATCTCGTTAAGAGATCTGCGGCAGTCGAGGGCTGTTTGTGAATTTAATGATATTGCCTCCAGAGAATTGATGGCAGCCTGGCTGTCCGAGTAAATGACAACGCCAGTGTTGGTTAATATGTTGCGACTCAGCCATTTGGCTACTTCCCATATTGCCATTATTTCGGCTTGATAGACACTGAAGGTATCTGGTAGTCTGTGAGCTATATCCAAACTAAGCTCTGCACAGTGTACTCCGAAACCAACCTTATCATCAATCTTTGAACCACGCGTATAGAAGTGGACATGGTTTCTATTATCTGCTATTCTGCCAACCCACTCCTCTCTGGCAGATATCATATAGGTGAAGTTCCTCTCGAAGGTGTACACCGTTGGTATATACTCCACTCGGTAGGTTACTATTGCACTACATTGTGATATACTCAGGTGGCCGTAGTTCTTATACCTCCACATTGATAGGCAGCTTAAACGTAATGACGCTCTGTTGGTAACTTATCTCGCCACTATATCAATCGGCAGTAGGTGGAGTAATACTTGTAGAGACTCGGTTGCTGTAGACTTTAGAGCTCCGCATATGCTTAGACAGGCAGTTATTTGAACCTTTGATAATTGACCACCAATGCCGCAAATGTACGAGCTTGATACGTAAGGTATATTTTCAGACGAATATTCTCCCACTTTGGTTCCCATGCTACTCTCATGTTCAGTACCTCACTAGAGGGAGATAAATCTCGCGACAATCACGACGAAATTCTCTGCCTATAGTAGTTCTACAGTTGACGAAAGTCAACTTTGAGTTCCAAAATGGCGGAAGGATATGTATAGGTCAACTAACAAATTCTTAAGCCTTTTAGCTATAACTAGTCACAGCTGGCCGAGTTAGATACAATAGACGGAATGCAGGTTCACATTCAGAACTTTTCTTTCACGAAAGGAAACAATGTAAATTGTTTTCCAAATCACTGCCACACCTTTCACTCAGAAGTCCAGTATTGTGGTTTAGTTTTACCCTTGTACCTTGGTTTTGGGCAGGCTTTTTCAAGGGGGCTATTGAATCATGTAGTGATATCCAGACCGGCTTTGCCATTCGGTTCGTTAAGAATTTATGACATTTTTAAAAAAATGTTCATGGAGGTGCCACTTTGTCCTCACATTTCTGGGGACGGCAGGTTTAGATACTTTTTCAGTGAGTTTGTACTCTATAAATGGTGATATGAGAAAGAGTGTTCGTCCAGTACATTCCAACAAATAAGTTTGTCTGACAGAGAGTCAGTATCGAACGTGACGTTCCTTTCTGTTTTTATTTGTAAATATGTATGTCATAGCTATCCGAATTTTATGAAACTGAAAGAAGGAATGTAGGTCAAATCCCGAACGTTTCTCTAATTAGGGATTAGTGGTGAACTTTCAAACCTATTCACTTTTTCAGGGGCTCTACAGAGAGCTATATCTCTCTCAACGACAATGCCGAAATTCTCTCCATATGGTAGAATGGAAGATTTGTATAGGGGATGAATATAATTGGTTCCTTTAAAAATAATTGGTTCCAGTTTGATACGAAACTTTCAGATCCTTTTTTCTCACAGATCTTTTTTCGGATTTTATATACAAGTGAGACTTACTTCCAAATCCTAATCACTGATATCGCTGCTGTCCGAGTCATATACGAGAAGGAGATGATCTGTAGCTGTAGTTCCAGACGTGAAGTGAAATGTTAACTTCCAAATAAGGTGTATTTCCAAATCCAATTGGAGTCTAAACGCAAAATTAGAATAAAGGAGTGTAGACAACTCCTTATAATAAAATTTGGTTCAAAGCCATGTTTTTGCAGCGCCCACAGTTCTGTAAAGGAATAGTAGTAGCGGGCAGTATACTGGTTAATCCCGCACAAATAAAAGAACTTGTACCATAATTCAAGGGTCCATTCCATAAATATTAATCTTGAAGTCTTCATATTTTGCCCATAACTAGTCTGACGGAAGAAAAATAAGTAAAATTTTTCTTCCATTCTGGTACCTACAGATCAATTTCCAAACCGCATATAATTGTTCTCGAAAGGTGAACCCGACTGAGTCATTAATATGCATTTGGCATATTCTTTGGATCATTTAGGAACTTTTAATAAACTGGATAGGCAAGGACAATAGATTTTAAAAATGTCAGCCCCTCCACTAAATCTGTATTTAACTAAAATTTTTCTTTGGCTGTATACCGAAATAACGCAGCCTCTGAAAGTGATGCAAATACTTATAATTTTTTTGTTTGTATTCGATGGATGTAAGGATGGGAATTTTTGCGCTCAAGTGAAAAGCATTTGCCTTCTGCAACTGTAGGCCAGGGAAGTGACTGGGAGAGAATGTTAACACCCCCTCATTTTCAACAGTTGAATGATTTTCGCGCATTCCCTGCATAGAATTTGCGGAAATGAGGAAATAAGGTGGCGATTTCAATTCGGCCAAATCCAAACAACGACTGTGTTGCTGATTAAACATTAATTAAGGAAAACAATGCTATATACAATAACACAACTGTACATGGCTACACATGTCCTTATAGCCCTCCATACTACACACACATGGACCTGGACATTGGCACACTGCCGCTGCTTCATTTATTCGGGGAGCATACGTATATGCTTTTGTATCACTACTACTACTACTACTCCATATGGATTTCCGCCTGCTGTTGCAGAGCGTATTTGATTTTTTTTTGTTTCTCCAACTGGGTACAATTGTATTTTGTTCAATTTCTGCCAGCAAAAAAAATCGAGACAAATAAATAGAAAAAATCGTGGAATTTCTATAAAAATTTTGGTTAAATCAACAAAAAACGAATGCAACGAATATATGAATTGGTGCTTGGTACTTTGCAATTTTCATTTTCTATTTTTCTTCAATGGCCTTAATGGCAATCTTTCCGCAAAGGAGAAGGAGTAGTCGTGTTTTTCTACCATAGAACCGACCAAAAGCTGGTCATTCAGCATCACATCTACCGCTCATAAAGATGATGGGTGTTGCGCCACACCAAATGGTCAATAATGGGTAATGGCCAGCCACACCATGGAGTGTATGAAGCTTTGGTGCTCTGTGCACCATTTAGCATAGTGGTCAATTCCTCCTTTTTGCATTTTGGGGGGCGAAAATTTTTGGCAATTGCCAAAAAACGAAGAAATCATTGACAGACATAATAAATTAAAAATGCCAACAAAAATTTCGGTTTTATTTTAATTTTATTTCGCGTACTTATTTTGAGTTCGCTCGCAATGGTGCTCAATTCAAATTCGTAAAGCTGGGAGTAATGCAAGGAGGCTTGGTTATCGAAGAATAACTGGTAGGGTAAGAAATCATAAAGCAGCTTGATAAATATTTTTGAAATTAAAAGCAAACACTAACTCAGAGAAGGAATAGATGAATTAATTCGTTATATTCTGAACAATAAAATTAAAGGAAAAAATTTAAAATTTAATTATACATCAGAATGAGATAATTTGCCTTTTTGTGGTACAAAAAGCAATCAAACAAAAATAAAATGAATTGCAATTTAATGAGAATAATAATTCCCTGGATGTGCAGACAGATATTTATTACGTCAATTTCCCTGTGTTACAGGCTCAGTGTTGTAATGCAAGCTTCAGTATCAGAATTCAGAATATGATATGTTTTACCTGTACTTTCTTGTGGTACACTTTTGACGGTTTTAGTGCCAACGCACTAAAAGATGTGTATTTCAGGTGAAAGATATACTTCCAAAGATGCGCAGAATAATATCTTCACACTAGTTTAACGAGCTTACTGACACTGAGTTCTGATTTAGTATTCAAAATGCTATTTAATTTACGTGCACTTTTTGAGGTACATTTTTAACATCTTTAAAGCCATCAAATAATAATAAAATGTATTTTAAATTATTTTGTAACGGTAACGGTTCAGAGTTATGATGACAGATGCAGCATCAGCATTCATAATGTGGTATAATTTACCTGCATATTTTTGTGGTACCCTTTTGTGATCTTTAAAGTCTTGAAATTGAAATAAAATGAACTGTAGATGAAATATACTATTTCAAAAATGTGCTGCATGATATTTATACCCTACACCACACTGTGGTACAGGGTATTATAAGTTTGTTTCACGGCAGATGTTTGTAACACCTGAAAATAACACAGCTAGACCCACCTTAAAGTATACCGATCGACTCAGAATCACTAGCTGAGTCGATTTAAGCATGTCCGTCCGTCTGTCCATGTAAAGTTGTTCGGCGACTACAGGTCGCAATTTCACTCCGATCGTTCTGAAATTTTGCAGTTTAGAGTATTTCGCAGCTGTTAAGATCGCTATTGAATTTGGTTGAAATCGTTCAGATTTAGATATAGCTCCCATATATATCTTTCGTCCGATTTGGCCCTTTAGTCCTATAGGAGCTGCATTTTACATCCAATCGTTTTGAAATTTAGAATGGAAGAGTTTCTTGATTCATGAACCAACACTGCCGAATTTGAAGAAAATCGGTTAAGATTTAGCGATAGCTCCCATATATATGTTTCGTCCGATTTGGCCCTTTAGTCCTATAGAAGCTGCATTTTACATCCAATCGTTTTGAAATTTAGAATGGTAGAGTTTCTTGATCCATGAACCAACATTGCTGAATTTGAAGAAAATCGGTAAAGATTTAGCTATAGCTCCCATATATATATTTCGTCCGATTTTACTCTTTAGTCCTGTAGAAGCTGTATTTTACATCCAATCATTTTGAAATTTAGAATGGTAGAGTTTCTTGATCCATGAACCAACACTACCGAATTTTAAGCAAATCGGTTAAGATTTAGCTACAGCTCCCATATATATGTTTCGTCCGATTTGGCCCTTTAGATCCAATCGTTTTTATACCCTACACCACACTGTGGTACAGGGTATTATTTAAGAATAAAATGTCCCAAAAGTAAATTTATGTAAACAATTTATACATGAATTACAAAATTTATATATCAGAGATATTTAATATTACGAGAGTGGTGTAGGGTATTATAAAGTCGGCCCCGCCCGACTTTAGCCTTTCCTTACTTGTTTCAAATAAGTTTGATTAAGGTACAGGCACAGAGTTATGATGCCAGCTTCAGCATCAGAACTCATAATGTGGTACAATTTACCTGCACATTTTTGTGGTACACTTTTGGTGTCTTCAGACACATCAAACAGAAATAAAATTGATATCAGGTGAAATATTTGCACCTAAAGATATGCGGAATATAATGTTTATAACTCATTTAATACGCGCCCTGGAGGCGAAAGGAAAATATTTTGTGATCTCTGGATATATATATCAGTAGTACGTCCTATATCTTTATACGGCATTGTGGTATGGTGGACGGCAACTGACAAACTAACCATCACCAACTTACTAACAAAGGTTCAGAGAACAGCTTGCCTGAGCGAATCCTTAAGGACTGCAGCGACTGAGTCTCCACAAGCCCTTCTCCATATACTGCCGATTAATATTATGGCGAGAAAAGTTGCAACCAGAGCGGCACTAACATTGAACTGCCTACCAATGTGGAGGTACAAAAACTACGGTCACATGAGGATATCAAAGTGTAGTGCTATGGTAACAGACAGAGTGGACTATATACCAACGGTGGCTGAATGGGTTGACATAATACCAGGTAATAAAAACAATCTCCACTTCTATATGGACGGTTCAAAGCTTGATGCGAAAGTTGGCTTCGGAGTACACTGTGAAGAACTTAGTTTTAATATAGCTGAGCAGTTTAATATACACCTCATATAGGTGCCTGGCCATAGGGATCTCTCGCTAGGTTGGGTTAGGTTGAATAGAGGAGACGTTTAAACGTCTCATGTCCATGGACATACACTTAAGCCAGTGGTTCGGCCTGTTGTGCGCTCCTTATTTATGATTTTTATAACCCACGGATTACAGAAAATCGATACTAGACACGTATTTTCTCAGTATCTTCCAGTCATATCCTCTGAGATGAGTCAAGTCTGGCAATATGCTGGGCAGTGACACAGAAAATGTTCCATCGTTTCGATATTTTCCCTGAATGCACTGCACTCGTCGTTTTCTGCTTGTCCTATGCGATGAAGATGTGCCTGTAAGCTTGAGTGTCCCGTTAGAACACTTATCATCTTACTAATCTCGATCTTGTTTAGTTTCAGAAAATTACTGGTTTTCTTCCCATTTGGGTCACCCCACAGTATATTTGCAGTTGCTCCTACAGTTGCTCTATTCCACACAGTTTTGTGTGGTGTATATCCCGCTAAATAAGCCTCCTAAAGCGAAAAATTTTGACATCACTTATTTTGGTCAAAATTACCCAAACCTAAAATGGTTATATCCTGGAGCGAAAATAACGAAATTTTGGCATCACTTATTTTTCGGTCCAAATTTTGAACTTCCTTATCTTGTTAAATAAGCATCCTAGAGCGAATATAACAAAATTTGTGTATCACTTAGTTTTTGTCAACAACGGAATCGACGGAATTTTGTTATTAATTTTTTTTTGAAATTCCTTTCAAAAACCTAAAATGGTTTTAGCCCGTAAAATTTGTTGGTCAAAATTTGAATTTCCTTTCCAAAACTTAAAATGGTTATATCTCATTAATTAGGCCTCCTTGAGGGAAAAACACGATATTTTATGATCATTTCATGATTTTCTGCTAAAAATGTTTAATATCCTTTTTATCCCCCTCACCTTCGAGAGGAGGGTATATATCATTTGCTACGAGCCAAAAGTGTAACACATCAAAGGAGTGACCTAAGACCCTAAGTGTGTTCGGCGGATATCCGATTAGGGTCATTTTAAGTCGAATGAGCAATATCCGTCCGTCTGTCCGTTTTTTTTTTGGTACCTCCCACAGAAATGGACCATTTTGCACCAAAAGTTATCAGCATATAACTTTAATACCAGTACATATGTACTTTAATGTTATTAAGTGCAATTTAAATTGGTAATAATTTTATTAAAACAAAAAATTAATAAATTTACTAATATTTTTGGGACACAAGGTGAGGGGATTCATAAGTCGATTTACCCGACTGAACTTTTTTACTTGTTGAAACTTCAAAAGGCAATAAATACAGATATACCCCCAATTTCACAACCTCCGGTTGGATCTAACTCACAGTTAAAAAATTCATACAATTTGATAGCAATAACTGTAGGTTAGCTCTAACTGTAGGATAACCGGAGATTGTGGAATTGGCCGTTAGAGTATATTTTTATACCCTCCACCATATTCATTTTGTCACTTCGTTTGTAACACCACTAAATATTGATCTGAGACCCCATAAAGTATATATTTTACTAATCGTCGTAAAATTCTAAGACGATTGAGCCATGTCCGTCTGTCCGTCCGTCCGTCTGTTGTAATCACGCTACAATATATAATACTTGAGCTAGGTGGCTGAAATTTGGTACATATACTTCTTATATCTGCAGGTATGTTGGGATTGAAAATGGGCAATATCGGTCCTCTTTTGGATATATCCCCCATATATATCATATCCCCGATTTGACTTCTTGACTTCATAGAGACCACAAATGTCAACTAATCGGGCTGGAAACTGGGATATATTTATACCCGGAATCCTTCACACGAACAACGGTAGTCATAGGTCCATGTTTTGATATAGCCCCCATACAAAGGTCCCTCTAGATTTGACTTCGTAGCGCCACAAAAACCTCAAATTCAACGAATTGGGCTGAAATTTGGTATAATGAGTTTATTAGTACCCGTAACCATTCACATGCAATCCATGGTGGAGGGTAAATAAGATTCGGCATGGCCGAACATAACCCGTATTTACTTGTTGTTTATTTATTCTGCACTAATAGATTATTGGAATCGCAATCATTCTAAGGCATGATATAGACGGTTCTGTCCCTCATTAGTTTCACTTACTCACTTGATAAACTACCGAAATTGATGGAATTTTCTGTCTAACCAAATCAAACCAACTATGTTTGAAATCAAATATATATGAAAATATATCTTTGATAAATAATCAAATTGACATAACCTAAAGTACTCTTCAATTTATTAAATATTTACAGTTCTTAACTTAAACGAATAGGTTTTTTTTTAAATTAAAAATGTATTGATTTTTCTAGAATGTTTGGGAAATATCCAAATAGATGTAGTTGATTGCTTGCTGGCTTGCTTGCTTTCATGGCAGCTTGTTGATAAATTCTTTAATTAAAACAAAACATAAAATTATAAAATAAATACACAAAAACTGTTGAACAAACCACCCCAAGAAGACGAGACCATAAATATCGGCTGTAAAGCAAAGCCAACCCAGGGAAGTTTTAGAGCGACTCACACCCATTATATATCCTTCTATAGTCACTTGAGTTCTGCGAATAATGGGAGAGGTTAAGAAAACTTCCTCTAAGAAACCTAAGCAAACTTCTTAAATTCAGTGACTTGTAATCACACCACTTTGAACAGAAGTCTCGTGCTGCTGCTGCTACTGCATCTTCTGCTGCAGCAACTGCAACTGAAGTCCAGAGTATAAGGACATAATTTAGAGGCGACTATGTTTAATACTGCTACTACAAATAACACCACTTCCATTACCAAAATTTCTTGCATACCACCTTTCCCCAACTACTTCCTTTATGAAAACAACTGCAACTCCTTTAAAACAATAACAACTATAACAGGAATAAAATGTCCTTATTGCTGTGAGTGTTAATATATGCAATCTGTCTCTATACATTTTGAATTTTGCATAAAATGCATTCTCTACTAATAATAATGCAATAGAGCTGCTGCAGCAGCAGCAGCAGCACAAGCTTCTCAACAACAAATGTAGGATGCTCAAGTTGGGAGGAATATGAAGGAGTCCTTTGAGGGACTTGGTATTGGAGGTAGGGTGGATGGACAGCTTGTTAAGCTGTTGGAATGAGTGAGTGTGCCGAGACATTAGACTACTTGTCATTATTGTTCATTTACTTAAAAGTTTCGAACAATTTTATGAATAACAAACTTAAACACATACTCATGCAATTCGCAAGCACACATACAATTTTTATACACAATCCCATACACTTACACATAAACATGTACGTATGTTTCCGTACTGACTTCTAATAGAAACGCCTAAAATACGTATTTTCGGGTGGAAATTTAGAAACGGGTCTACAGTAGTATTTGTGTAAATGGGGTTAAACTAATAATGATGGTGATCTAAAGGAATATTATTTTTTTATTATTATTATAGGCCTCTCCGATCTCTAGGATCATTGAAAAAACTATTATAGATTTAGTAAAAGAGAATATTTTAGATGACTTCCATATTCGTAATATTTATCATAACTTTTATACATATCCCCATACCCACCTCGTTACGGATGGCTGCATTTGTAGTAAAGCTAGCAGCATTAAGAACATGCAGCATGTCCTTTAACTGAATTAACTTGTTCCCTCGTCACACCAGTAACAACAACAGCGGCAACAATAACAACACAACTCCTACAATGACATCTAAACAAGACATAGATATAAAATGACAATGAATAGTCTAAAAACGCATTCTCTTTCACACATACAGTGACAATGTAAGAGCAAATACACTGCATACACACATACAGACAACAACACATCCTTAGAACTTTTAATTTAGAAGTAAGGGACGCTGTACATGTCCTTCCAAAATGAGTGCGAGTGAGTATTTAGAACCTATGCAATAATATCTGTTACATTAAATATATTGCCGCCCACCTCTTGCCACTTCTTATGTAGGTATTTATATGTGTGAAATAGTGTGAGCGTAGGTGTTGGCGATGTATGCGTTAGTTTGTATTATGCAATTTCCTTATTTTAATGTACGTATGTACATATTTCAGAGACTTTTGGGCCATTGTCTTTTCGATTTTTGGGCAGAAGTTGGAAATTTTGCGTTTTAAATTGGATGTCAAAGTATGTGTGGTCATGCATATTAGAATGGGTTGAAGACCTTTCCATGTACAACAATCGACCTCAGAGGTTTTCCTCTATACTAGAGTCAACCTCAGAGGTCTTCCTCTATACTAGAGTCGACCTCAGAGGTCTTCCTCTATACTAGAGTCGACCTGAGAGGTCTTCCTCTATACAAGAGTCGACCTCAGAGGTCTTCCTCTATGCCAGAGTCGACCTCAGAGGTCTTTCTCTATACTAGAGTTGCCCTCAGAGGTCTTCCTCAATAGAGATCTTCCCTATTCCAGAGTTGAACTCAGAGCTCTTCATTCACAGTAGGTTCGATCTCAGAGGTCTTTCTCTATACTAGAGTAGACCTCAGATGTCTTTCTCTATACTAGAGTTGACCTCAGAGGTCTTTCTTTATACTAGAGTTGACCTCAGAGGTTTTCCTCTTCCTCTATACTAGAGTCGACCTCAAAGGTATTCCTCTATACTAGAGCCGACCTCAGAGTCAATCTCGGAGGTCTTCCTTTATGCTAGAGTCGACCTCGGAGGTCTTCCTGTATACAAGAGTCGACCTCAGAGGTATTCCTCTATACTAGACTCGACCTCAGAGGTTTTCCTCTATACCAGTGTCGACCTCAGAGGTCTTCCTCCATAGTAGAGTCGCTCTCAGAGGTTTTCCTCTATATTAGAGTTCACCTCAGAGGCCTTCCTCTATACCACAGTCCACCTCAGAGGTCTTCCTCTATACCAGAGTCGACCTAATATATCTTCCATATACTAGAGTCGACCTCACAGGTCTTGCTCTACACTTGAGTCGACCCTAAAGATCTTCCTCTACACTAGAGTCGACATCAGAGGTCTTCCTTTATACTAGAGTCGACCTCAGAGGTCTTCCTTTATACTAGAGTCGACCTCAGTGGTCTTCCTTTATACTAGAGTCAACCTCAGAGGTCTTCATATATCGAATAGTCGACCTCAGAGGTCTTCCCCTATCCAAGAGTCGACCTCAGAGGTCTTCCTATATCGAATAGTCGACCACAGAGGTCTTCCTCTATCCAAGAGTCGAACTCAGAGGTCTTCCTCTACACTAGAGTCGATCTCAAAGGTCTACTAACATCGACCTTTCTCTATACTAAAGGCGTCCTTAGAGGTCTTCCTCTATACTAGAGCCGACCTCAGGGGTCTTCATCTATACTAAAGTCGACCTCAGAGAGCTTCCTCTGTAATAGAGTCGACCTCAGAGGTCTGACTCTATAATAGAGTCGACCTCAGAGGTCTTCCTCTACAATAGAGTCGACCCCAGAGGTCTTCCTCTAAACTAGAGTCGATCTCAGAGGTCTTCCTTTATACTAGAGTCGACCTCAGAGGTCTTCCTCTATACTAGAGTCGACCTCAGAGATCTTCCTCTATACTAGAGTCGACCTCAGAGGTCTTCCCCTATACTAGAGGCGACCACAGAGGTCTTCCTCTACACTAGAGTCGACCTCAGAAATCTTCCTCTATACTACAGTCGACCTCAGAGGTCGTCCTCTACACTAAAGTCGACCTCAGATGTCTTCTTCTATAATGGAGTCGACCTCAGAGGACTTCCTCTATACTAGAGTCGACCTCTGAGGACTTTCTCTATAATAGAGCCCTTTCTCTATACCACAGTCTACCGCAGAAGTCTTCTTCTATACTAGAGTTGACCTCCAAAGTCTTCCTCTATACTAGAATCGACCTCCAAAGTCATCCTCTAAAGTAGAGGCGACTTCAGATATCCTCATACATATATGCTAGAGTGGACCTTAGAGGTGTTCCTCTACACTATAGTCGATCCCATTGATCTTCCTCTTCCTTCCTCTATAACAGAGTCGACGTCAGTGGTATATATACTAGAATCGAATCAGAGGACTTCTTCTATACTAGAGTCATCTCACAGGTCTTCCTCTATACTAGAGTCGACCTCAGAGGTATTCCTCTATACTAGAGTTGACCTCAGAGGTATTCCTCTATACTAGAGTCGACCTCAGAGATCTTCCACGGTACTTGAGTCGACCTCAGAGGTCTTTCTCTATACTCCAGTCGACCTCAGAGGTCTTTCTCTCTACTAGAGTCGACCTCAAATGTCGTCATATATACTAAAGTCGACCTCAGAGGTCTTTCTCTATACTAGAGTCGATCTCAATGGTCTTCCTCTTAGAGTCGAGACCCATTTTCGGATCTCCAAATGCAAGGACAGATATACCATATATACCTCAGACAATCATTGTGATTGTAATCTTTATATATTTAACACCACCCACTCTAATATATTTCTCACAGACCAAAACTTTGGTAGGAAATGAGAAGGTTTGAAAGAAGAAAAGGATGTTTACTTCACTTGTCGAAAATCTTCAATTCTTACCCGAACTCTTTTGTCACCTTAATAGTCTAGACTTTGGTCATTTTGTGCGTTGTGCATGCGTTTGCTAATTTTCATCAAGACTGCACAAGAATCTACACATATCAGTAAATCTACAGAATCTAATATATTAACATGTTCTATCTATGCTACATAGTACAGTAGTATCTGAGGCTTCAATATTTCGAAGGGTAAGCTTGTAAGGTCTTGAATCAAAGGCAGAATTTAATTAGACGCCATTAAACAACGGTCTTTTAATCAACCCGTCTACTCAAATGAGAAACGAAAGGATGTTGGTCTATGTATGTCTCTGAGAAGTCTTCGCATCTGAATTTGCTAACATTGGATTATTAATGCCAAAAGACAAAACTTAAGCAATCGTAGAAGAACAGGCACACATTCACTATCCTTAGCCAATACCACCCAAAACATTATTATCCAAAAACTTAGACCCAAACGGAAAGTCCGTCTGTCCGTCCATCCAACTTGTCGTCCTGCGGTTGCCTGATTATGTAGCCACCCAGAGGCTCATACTCTGCCTAAGTAAGGAACACACAGCTACAAGCAGCCAGCTGGTGGGAGACGAGAAGCGGCGTCGGTATGCAAATATCTAACTGAAGTTTTGTGCTGTTGCCGAAAACGGATTTCACAGAACTGGACAAATTTCTAATTGTATTGCTGCTGCACTAGTGTTGACTTCGAACATTTTTAATCAGAAACTCGACAATGTACAGCTCCATGCCGTTGCTTCCTCCGTCCTGCAGCTGCTCAAGCCTTTACCAAACTTTACTACGTTGGCTAAAGAAGAGAGCTGTTGACAGTCACGGTTGTGGGGGAGGGGAAGACAAAGAGGCCTGACTATGAACGGGGAGGGTAGGTCCATCTATCTCTGTCTTTGCATTAAGAAAGTGCAGAAACTCAGAAAACAAGATTTTCATGTAATAATGCAAAATGTATGAATATCCTGCGTAAGTCAATGTATTAAATTCAAAATGAGTTCTGCACAGTTTCTGTGGGAGTTCGGGGGCTAGGTGTAGTTTACTTTCCTCCGGCTTGGACGACTGGTTCCAATGGGAAGGTAGACTTTTGCAAAGGACATGCCATGAGTAATGTGGAAATGTAAATTCTGCCAAATGTATTGTGTGTCGGTCGGTAATGCTAAATAAAGAAAACTAAGTGTAGATTTTTAATGATATGCATTAGAAGCTTAATTAATACAGGAGCGTAGTTTTTTTTTTTTACTCTAGTATAGAGGAAGACCTTTGAGTTCTATTCTAGTAAAGAGGAAGACCTTTAAGGTGTACTCTAGTATAGAGGAAGACCTCTGATGTCGACTCTAGTATATAGGAAGACCTCTGACGTCGACTCTAGTATAGAGGAAGACCTCTGAGGTCGGCTCTAGTATAGAAGAAGATCCCTGAGGTCGGCTCTAGTATAGGGTAAGACCTCTGAGGTCGGCTCTAGGATAGAGGAAAACCTCTGAGGTCGACTAAAGTATAGAGGAAGACCTCTGAGGTCGACTCTAGTATAGGGGAAAACCTCTGAGGTCGACTCTAGTATAGGGGAAGACCTCTGAGGTCGGCTCTAGGATAGGGGAAGACCTCTGAGGTCGGCTCTAGGATAGAGGAAAACCTCTGAGGTCGACTAAAGTATAGAGGAAGACCTCTGAGGTCGACTCTAGTATAGAGGAAGACCTCTGAGGTCGACTCTAGTATGGAGGAAGACCTCTGAGGTCGACCCTAGAAGAGATGAACACCTCTGAGGTCGACTCTAGTATAGAGGAAGTCCTCTGAGGTCGTCTCTAGTATAGAGGAAGACCTCTGAGGTCGACTCTAGTATAGGGGAAGACCTCTGAGGTCGGTTCTAGGATAGAGGAAAACCTCTGAGGTCGACTAAAGTATAGAGGAAGACCTCTGAGGTCGACTCTAGTATAGAAGAAGTCCTCTGAGGTCGACTCTAGTATAGAGAAAGACATCTGAGGTTGACTCTAGTATAGAGAAAGACATCTGAGGCCGACTCTAGTATAGAGGAAGACATCTGAGGCCGACTCTAGTATAGAGGAAGACCTTTGAGGTCGACTCTAGTATAGAAGAAGTCCTTTGAGGTCGACTCTAGTATAGAGAAAGACATCTGAGGCCGACTCTAGTATAGAGGAAGACATCTGAGGCCGACTCTAGTATAGAGGAAGACATCTGAGGCCGACTCTAGTATAGAGGAAGACCTCTGAGGCCGACTCTATTATAGAAGAGGACCTCTGAGGCCGACTCTAGTATAGATGAAGACCTCTAAGGTCGACTCTAAAACCAACATATGTGAAGGATAGAGTGGCCCGGAAGGTTAGCTCCGATTTGAGCGTGGTGGCTGTGGGTTCGACTCCTACCGGATGCTTTTGTCTGGTGTGGCGGATTCTAGCCATATTGCACTATAACACAGCATTCCCTAGACCATTTTATAATCCATATGTAAATATCTGAATGAAAGTTGGGAATCTTTCTCTCGATCAGTGAACTGTACCCTTTACTTCACGCGTTGGATAATGTGTCAAGCGTCAATATTATTTGATGATATTACTATAGCTTCCCGAGGTGTTCTGATTTAGTTGCTATGGGATTTTGAGGATGATACTTCTTTCGCTCTTTTGCATCACATACCATATTCTTTGCTACGCCCCTGTTTAATTTCATACTTAATTCATTTAAGCTACGATAGTTCATTTATTTATGTGTCTGTATTAGTAATATTAGTTAGTTGAATATGTAAATGTATAAATTTTGGAAATTGTCGTTGTTGCTGTTGTTACTATTCTTGATGCTGCTGCTGAATACCACAACGAACAAATCGTCCACTTCCTAAAGCCAACAGCCGAATGGGCAGCAAATGAAAGTAGCAGCAACATCAGCAGCAGCAACAGTATAGACAGCATCAAGCCGAAGATGAACAACATCATTGGCAGCAACAACTATGTCTTCCATGTGCTGATGCTGCTGGTCACAAGGAATAATTCCCAAAAATGTTAAGCCATCCAACTTACCAAGAGCAGAACATACCACCACCACATACACTTGTACACCTCTCTCTCTCTCTCCGGCCAATCCTTTCGACAATTGAGACGACAGCGGCCCGGAAGGAGTCTGTGGCAACGGAGAAACAACATTCGGCTGGTCGAG
The DNA here is from genome assembly GCA_963930755.1 of Eudasyphora cyanicolor. Classification (NCBI taxonomy): domain Eukaryota; kingdom Metazoa; phylum Arthropoda; class Insecta; order Diptera; family Muscidae; genus Eudasyphora; species Eudasyphora cyanicolor. The sequence goes on along the minus strand of OZ005738.1, from coordinate 12,130,300 downwards.
ATAGAGAGAATACGGCGTGCAGAGTTTTCAAGCAGCAAACCAAAGTCCGTCTAGGTCTCGGTGAGAAGAGAAGAGAAGTACGACGTCGGACGTCAACAACGTCAAATGAATCTCATTTGCATTTAAATTAGTAACAAACATTGTTGTACTGGGCGAGGTGGAGGAGAAGGTGGATCTTTTTGGTGTAGAGTGACGGTAGTGGTGTGCAGTGGCCTGAGATGGTGGTATGGCTTTGTTGGGTCCACTAGTCTAAGTAGCAAATGGGGGGCTGGCATATGCCCTCCTACTCCACGCCTTTTCCCTGTGCCTGACGTAGCTGTTGTTGTTGTTTGTCGAAAACATTACTAGTGACACATTGTGCGTCATATGGCTTAAGATTTCTAAAAACAACAAATGTCGGCCTTAACATTAGTGCGACCGAGGCTTGCAGTAGTTGTAACAGACGCCGTAACGCTGCAGAAGAAGTTTTAGCTAAGGCATAATAAGTAGAGAAAGGATGAAGGGTGGGACGTCGTAACAAATCAAAAAATTTTTCTAAACTCTAAACGACAACTCCAAAGCAACAACAGGAATGTACGAGTATATTTAGAAAGCAAACAACGGAATTGTAAGCAATAGACGAGACATCATAAGTATCGTAGATACTTAGTGTAGTTCTATACACTACAGACTGCCCTAATCAATTATTAAGATACTATATTTCAGACCCTGAATAAGATTTTTTGCTCTGACCAAAATGAATATACGACTTATTCTATTTATTGTCTGCCATGACAACTTCTGTTCAAGAGAGCTTCCATTCATCGTTTGCCATGTCTGCGTCGGATCCACGACAGCGTCTATACAGACCCATATTACTCTACTCTATTTCGACCGCGCCACCTTCTGACGATCATTACCAGTGCAGATGCGCTTGCAAAGACTGGGAACTACCTTATGTGCTCCAGGGTATCTGAAATAAGTGGGCATGCCTCTAGCATCCTGCTAGACCTTCTTGACCTTTGTTGAAACAAATAACAGGGGGTCACTAGTCAGGAACTACATTTATACATACCGTATTTCTTTGGTGATGTACGAATCTTAGCTTATGTTAAAATCCCCCCAAAATCTTGGGTAAAGGAATCGGGTGGGCTTAACAGCAGGGACTAGGAGATTTGCTACTTTGATTTTTACTATGACAATTTCTGTTGATCATTAACCACGACAGTCTCTGTTGATCTTTACCACAACAGCGTTTGTTAATAAAGTAAACACGACTATTTCTGTTAATCATCTCCCCAATAGATTTTATTGAATCTGGTGGTAAGTCATCATACGAATACATTAGAGTTATCTACTACTTAGTAGATAACCAGTTGGTTAATATACGACAAGGTGGACCAGCTAATCCTTATTTGATGACCAGTTGGGTTATATACTCCTTAGTCGGGGATAAGCTGGATTGTCTACCCCTTAATATACTACAAGGTGGATTATCTACTCCTTATTGGACGGATAAGTCGAGTTATCTACTCCTTATTTGGGGACCAGTTAGGTTATATACTCCTAAGTAAAGGATCAGATGGGTTATCTACAACTTAATAAAATACTATTTGTTTTATCTACTGCTTAATATGCGTTAAACTGGATTATAAAGTCCTTAGTAGGCCGTCAGGTAGGTTGTCTACTCATTAATAGAAGACCATTTGGGTTAGCCTCTCTTTTTTGACGACTAGTTGGGTAACCTACTCCTTAGTAAGAGATAAGCTGGGTTATCTACTTATTAATAGACGAACAGATTGGATAGATACTCCTTATTTGACGACCAGTAGGGTTATCTACTCCTTAATAGGGGATAAGTTGGGGTATCTACTCCTAATTTGGAAGCCCGTTAGGTTATCTACTCCTTCGGAGAGGATCAGTTAGGTTATCTAATACTTAATAAAATACTATTTGGCTTATCTACTGCTTAGCAGACGTTAAATTGGATTATCAAGTCCTAGTAGGCGGTCAGGTAGGTTATCTACTCAGTAATAGACGCCGAGTTGGCTTAGCTACGTCTTATTTGACGACCAGTTGGGTTATCTACTCCTTAGTAGGGGATTAGTTGGGTTATCTACTCCTTAGTAGGGAATAAGATGGATTATTTACTCCATAGTAGGTGATAAGTTGGATCATTTTCTCCTTAATATACGGCACGGTGGGTTTGCTACTACATATTTGACGACCGGTTGGGTTATCTACTCCTTAGTAGGGGATAAGTTGGGCTATCTACTAGTTAGTAGGGGATACGTTGGGTTGTCGACTCCTTAGTAGGGAATAAGATGGGTTATTTACTCCATAGTAGGTGATAAGTTGGGTCATTTTCTCCTTAATATACGGCACGGTGGGTTTGCTACTACTTATTTGACGACCAGTTGGGTTATCTTCTCCTTAGTAGGGGATAAGTTGGGCTATCTACTAGTTGGTAGGGGATACGTTGGGTTATCGACTCCTTAGTAGGGGATATGTTGTGATATATACTCCTTTATGTATAAGGGCCAGTTGGGTTATATAATCCATAGTAGAGGATCAGTTGGGTTATCTAATACATAATTAAATACTATTTGGTTTATCTACTGCTTAGTATACGTTAAACAGGATTATCAAGTCCTGAGTATGCGGTCAGTTATGTTATCTACTCATTAATAGACGACCAGTTGGGTTAGCAACTCCGTATTTATCTACCAGTTGAGTTATATAGTCCTTTGTAGAGGATCAGTTAGGTTATTTGACATTAACAAAATATTATTTGGTTTATCTACTGCGTAGTTGACATTAAACAAGGATATCAAGTCCAGAGTAGGCGGTCAGGTAGTTTATCTGCTCATTAGTAGACGATCAGTTAGGTTAGCTACTCTGTATTTGACTGCCAGTTGGGTTATCTGATCCTTAGTAGTGCATAAGTTGGGTTATCTGATCCTTAGTAGTGCATAAGTTGGGTTATCTACTTCTTAGTGGAGGATAAGTTGGGTAATCTACGAGAACTCCTTAATATACGACAAGGTGGGTTAGCTACTCCTTAGTTGGCGACAAGTTGGGTTATCTACTCTTTAGTCAGGAATCAGTTGGGTTATCTTCTCCTTAGTGGGGGATAAGATGGGTTATCTACTCCTTAGTAGAGCATCTGTTGGATTATGTAATAATTCATAAAATATTATTTGGTTTATCTACTGTTTAATAGGCGGTCATATACTCATTAATAGACAACCAGTTGTGTTAGCAACCCCTCATTTGAGGGCCAATTAGGTTATCTACTCCTTAGGGAACAATTTGGGTTATCTACTCCTTAATATACGGCAAGATGAGTTAGGTACGCCTTATTGGACGACCAGTTGGGTTATCTACTCCTTAGTACTAAATAAAATATTATTTGATTTATCTACTACTTAATTGACATTAAACAAGGTTATCAAGTTCTGAGTAGGCGGTCAGGTAGTTAATCTATTCATTTGTAGACGACCAGTTGGGTTAGCTACTCCTTATTTGACGACAAGTTGATTTATCTACTCTTTAGTAAGGGATAAATATCTACTCCTTAGTAGGGAATGTATTTGTTATTTGGGGCCAGTTAGGCTATCTACTCCTTAGTAGAGCATCAGTTGGGTTTTCTAATACTTAATAAAATACTATTTGGTTTATTTACTGCTTAGTAGACGTTAAACTGGATTATCAAGTCCTTACTAGTCAGACAGGTAGGTTATCTACTCATTAATAGACGATCAGTTCGGTTAGCTACTCCTTTTTTACCGAACATTTGGTTTATCCACTCATTAGTAGTGGATAATTTGGGTTATATACTCTTATTTGGGGGCCAGTGAGGTTATGCATTCCTTTATTCGGGGATTAGTTGTGTTATCTAATACTAAGTTAAACACCAGTTGTGTTATCTACTCCTTATTTGACCATAATTTGTGTTATCTACTCCATAGTTGGCGGGCAGTTAGGTTATCTACTTCTTAATAGATGTCCAATTGGCTTTATCTATTCCGTACAGAGACAGTTGTAGACCAACCAAACTTTAAATATTAAAAATTTAATTGGTTTAAAATGTAATTTATGCTGGGTCTGACATTAAAGGGTCAATATCTGAAGGTATTACTTTAGACAAGTTCTTGGGTATGGGTACACGGTGGGAATTCACCACCTCCAACGACGAGCCACATGTGCAAGCCACAGAGACTTTATGTGAAACGCTCCATGTTCTCAATGGGCCTATCGCTCGTTTGGTTTTGTCCCGGTCCAATTTCCCGTTGGCATTTTATACAAATAGTTGAATAATATATTACCGAAAACACATCTGAAGCGATTTTAATGCAGTATAACAATTTTTCTGGTGGAGGAACATGAAAATTATTTGCATATCTATTATTTAGTAAAAAGGTCTGAAGTTTATGATAAAAGGATTTTAAACATAAATTTTGGTAAAGTAGAACTAAAAATGCCCTGTGATGTAGCATGGACCTTATTTCTGTTTTTCAATAAAAGAAACCAACGAATATTTTCTTTGGCTGCAAAATTGACGGAATTTTTCTTTGGATCTTTAGATCAAAAATTAGGCATATTTGAACACTGACCCAAACACATCCCATTTGAGCTGAGTCATCGCTGAGTCAGAATGTAGTCCGGCAGACAGATTTCCCCAAACAGACATACCCTGATAGTGCAATAAAATAAGGATATGCAGGAAATGTGTTGTATTGCCATCATGAAAATCTGTTGCTAGGTTGTGTTTTGGAAAATTGTCGCAAACTTTCAGGCAAAAGCCGACAAATGCATCGCACTCCCACGCCATAAACACATATGAAATCCATGAGTTTTGGTCAAGTTATCTATGTCTACATATAAGAGAATGTGTATGAGAGTGTACGAGGGAAGGACAGTCTCGTATTCGTATACATTTCATTTCTTAAGTAATAAAAATTGCATTGCAAGTGAAAGGTTTTTCTCAGCTGACCGCACTGCTTGAACAATCATGCTGCTTCTGCTGCTGCTGACCCAAGCAGGTGCGTGTCGGCGTCATATTCAGAGTGAGTAGTGAGAACATTTGGGCGGTGATTTGAAAATTTGCTCACACTCCAACTAAAGGAATATTTCCTTAGTACTGCTTGTAGTGTATCAAACTCTTCGATAGTGTTTGCGGCATTGTGTATTGTTTGTGGTGCATAATTTGTCATAAGGTGTAGTTTGTTTGTCCGTCCATCCTTCTTACGAAATTTCTAATTCTTCTCTACTTATATTTTACAGAATTTTAAAATGTATATTTGTATTTATTGCCCTAAGTATGTTAACAAAATTGTAATCAAAATTGTCGTTGTTGGCTGAGGAGTCTGGATATATGTACATATATATTTATACTGCAGTCATTGTGTTTTAATTGATAGAAAAGTTGTGTATTGCAGTAAGTAAATTTCGATAGCTCTCTCGAAGGTACTTATCCAATTTCCAAACTATACTCTGGGGATAGAAAATCTTTCGTCACCTTTTAATATTTTCACTGGGATTTCAAAACAGTTGTGTTAATGGACAACTGTTTTAAAATCCCATTGAATCTCCAATAATAATGGTTTGGAAATTATTTTTTTGTATTAAGATTGAAGAATGTATTGTAATAGGAAATAGTAGAGCAGTAGATGTATGTCCTTTTGGTTATATAATATCAAAATGTTGAACATTTGATTATGAAGAATCGGTAGACCTAATGCTATAGTCTGCTTTGCATTATCGCTGGACAGCAACAGAGGTGATGTTTAACAGTCCCCTCCTCCTCGTTGTCGTCACAGCTACCGCAGTAATCAATGTATTGAAGTTTGTGTCGCTTTGTGTGGTTTCCAACTGACTTTAGTAGTTGATACGTTGGGTTATCTACTCCTTTGTATGGGATAAGTTGGGTTATTTACTTCTTATTTGGGGGACATTTAGGTTATCTACCACTTATTTGGTGACAATTTAGGTTATCTACTCCTTAGTAGAGGATCAGTTGGGTTATCCAATACTTAAGAAAATTATATTTCGTTTATCTACTGCTTAGTATACGTTAAACGGGATTATTAAGTCCTTAGTAGGCGTCAGGTAGGTTAGCTACTCATTAATAGACGGCCAGTTGGGTTAACTACTCTTTGTTTGACGACCAGTTGGGTTATCTACTCCTTAGTAGGGGATGAGTTGGGCTATCTACTTTATTTGGGGGCCAGTTAGGCTATCTACTCCTTAGTAGAGGGTTAAAAAATAAAATTTCGTTTATCTACTGTTTAGTATACGAAAAAGTGGATTTTCAAGTCCTTAGTAAGCGGTCCAATAGGTTAGCCTCTCATTAATATACGACAAGGTGGGTTAGCTACTCCTTTTTTTCTTTTCTTATAAAGGGATACGTTGGCTTATCTACTTCTTATTTGTGGACCAGTTAGATTATCTACTCCTTACTTGGTGGCCAGTTAGGTTATCTACTCCTTAGTAGAGGAGCAGTTGGGTTATTTGATAATTAATAAAATAATATTTATTTAACTACTGCTAAGTATACGTTAAACTGGATTATCAAGTCCTTAGTAGGCGGTCAGGTAGGTTAGCTACTCATTAAAAGACGGCCAGTTGGGTTTACTACTCCTCATTTGACGACCAGTTGGGTTATCTACTTCTTATTAGGGGATAAGTTGGGTTATCAAATTCTTATTTGGGTACCAGTTGAGTTATCTACTCCTTATTTGGTGGCCAGTTAGGTTATCTACTACTTAGTATAGGATCTGTTGGGTTATCCAATGCTTATTAAAATAATATTTCGTTTATCTACTGCTTAGTATACGTTAAACTTGATTATCGAGTCCTTAGTAGACGGTCTGGTATGTTAGCTAGTCATTAAAAGACGATCAGTTGGGTTATCTACTCCTTATTTGACAACCAGTTGGGTTATCTACTCCTTAGTAGGGGATGAGTTTTGCTATTTTCTTCTTATTTGGGGACCAGTTAGGTTATCTACTACTTAGTAGAGGATCAGTTGGGGTATCCAATACTTATTAAAATAATATTTCGTTTATCTACTGCTTAGTATACGTTAAACTTGATTATCAAGTCCTTAGTAGACGGTCAGGTAGGTTTGCAACTCTTTCATTATATTTTATTTGACGACCAGTTGGGTTATCTGATTCTTATTAGGGGATAAGTTGCGTTATCTACTTCGTATTTGGGGGCCAGTTAGGTTATCTACTCCTTGGGTTATCAAATGCTACTCATATACTGTCCAAGCCTATCTGAATATTCTGTATGTTTCAGTTATATGCCACCTTTGTTTGTTTGAGATAATAATTGAAGATACATATTTAATTTTAACTACTCAGTTCTTGAGAAATTATAACGTCACATCAGTTTTTGTGGTACAGTTTTTGGGGCCTTTATTTGCTTCAAATCGTAAAAAAAATTATATCAGTAGAAAGCTTGTTTCCTTTAGATGTGCAGAATCCTATTTTGAATGTTTTTGTGGTACACTTTTAGGGTTTTCAATTTATTGAAATTGTAAGAAAATGTATATCATAGTAAACCTTGTTTCCTGTAGTTATGCAGAATACTATTGTAAATGAATTCTAGTGATTTCAGATTCGAAAGACGTTATGAAACTATAATTACAAAAAAGCGAAGGACAAACTAACTCATGCGCTTTGTGGTACACTTTAAGGGATTTTACTTTAATGAAATCCGAATAAAATGAATATTATAGTGAACCTTGCTTCCCGTAGATATGCAGGGTACTATTTTCAATATATTTTAGTAAGTTCAAATTCGAAAGGCTATATTTAACTTTAACAGTAAAAAAATTAAGAGCTAACTACCTCCAGGGTTTTTGGTGTACACTTTTAGGCTTTTTAGTTTCATCGAATCGTTATAACGTATGTCTCAATGGAACCTACGTTTCCTAAAGATGTGCATATTCCTAATTTTAATGTATTTCAGTATATTTAAGTATGAAAGACAATATTGTACACTACTTGTAAAAGACGAAGAACAAACTTCAAAAAATTTAGGTCCTTCTTTACACTGCCCTTGAAAGCAGGAGGGAAACAAATTCAAAATATTATTCCGCAGATCTTGAAAATAAAAGTTTTCCATTGGTATATACATTATAGCCTTTCGTTAAATCTATAAAACCTATAGATATACCACAAAAATCATTGAAACACTTTAATTAGGTGATGATGACCTCGCAGCAGTTTTTGTGGTACACTTTTAGGGTTTTTAGTTTCATGAAAGCGTAATAAAATCTATACCAATGAAAACTTTGTTTCTCTCAGATGTGCAGAAAAATATTTTCATTATATTGTAGCCATTTAAAATATGAGATACATTACCGAACTTTAATTGTGAAGCAAACAAAGAAAGAACTACCTCAAGGGTTTTTGTGGTATAGTTTTATGTTTTTTAGTATAATAAAATCGCACTAAAATGTATATAATGGAAAAGATTGTTTCCTATACATGTGCAGAATTCTATTCTGAATGCATATTATTAAATTCAAATACGAAAGACTATTTATATAGAACTTTAATTGTAAATAAATTCAGAACAAACTACCTCTAGCGTCTTTGTGGTACACATTTAGGGTTTTTAGATGCATCGAATCATAATAATATATATCTCAATGGAACTTACGTTTCCCATAGATGTACATAACCAAAAGTATGACGTGTTTTAGTACATTTAAATACGATAGAACCGCCCCAGTAGGTGAGTAGGTAACGTGTTCGCTATGAGTTTGTGGGTCGTGGCTTCGATTCCCACCGGAGCTTCTGGTCTTTCGCTGCAAAAAATCTAGCCACATGGTCTTTGTAACCCGGCTTTTCCCTGGACCATAAAATTAGAATATAAACTTACTTTGTATCGTAATTCACATAAATAAATAAATACGAAAGGCAATATTGAATTTTAATTGAAAAAAAACGAAGAACAAAATTCAATAAATTTTGTTCCTACACTACCCTTGAAAGGAAGAGGACACTGGAAAACAAATTCAAAATATTATTCTGCACGTCTTGAAGATAAAAGCTTTAAATTGGTGTATACATTATAGCCTTTCGCTGACTCTACAGAACCTAAAGATGTACCACAAAAATCAGTGCACCGCTTTTATTTTATCACAACAGTTTTTGTGGTACACTTTTAGGATTTTTAGTTATATGAAATCGTAATAAAATCTATACCAATGAAAACCTTGTTTCCCACAGATGTGCTGAAAATATTTCCATTATATAACAGCAATTTAAAATACGTGATACGTTACCGAACTTCATTTGTGAAGCAAACAAAGAAATAACTACCTCAAGGCTTTTTGTGGTACACTTTTATGGTTTTTAGTATAATAAAATCGCACTAAAATGTGTATAATAGAAAAGCTTGTTTCCTATAGATGTGCAGAATCATATTCTCGAATCATAATAATATATATCTCTATCCCACAGATGTATATAATCATACATTTCATGTATTTTAGTACATTTAAATACGAAAGAACCGCCCCTGTAGTTGAGTAGGTAAAGTGTTCGGAGGAGGCTCTGGACTTTCGCTGCAAAAAATCTAGCCACATGGTCTTTGGAACCCGGCTTTTCCCTGGACCATAAAATTAGAATATAAACTTACTTTGTATCGTAATTCATATAAATAAATAAATACGAAATACAATACTGAACTTTAATTGAAAAAAAAACGAAGAACAAACTTCAATAAATTTAGTTTCTTCTATACACTACCCTTGAAAGGAGGAGGACACTGGAAAACAAATTCAAGATATTATTCTGCACGTCTTGAAGATGAAAGCTTTCCATTGGTGTATACACTATATCCTTTCGCTGACTCTATGGAAGCTAAAGACGTACCACAAAAATCAGTGCAACGCTTTTATTAGCTGATGATGACCTCACAACAGTTTTTGTGGTACACTTTTAGGATTTTTAGTTGTATGAAATCGTAATAAAATCTATACCAATGAAAACTTTGTTTCCCACAGATGTGCTGAAAAATATTTCCATTATATTACAGCAATTTAAAATACAAGATACATTACCAAAGTTTAATTGTGAAGAAAACAAAGATGATGACCTCACAACAGTTTTTGTGGTACACTTTTAGGATTTTTAGTTTCATGAAATCGTAATAAGATCTATACCAATGAAAACTTTGTTTCACGCAGATGTGCAGAAAAATATTTCCATTATATTGCAGCAATTTAAAATACAAGACACATTGCTGAAGTTTAATTGTGAAGAAAACAAAGAGCAAACTGTAAAGAGTAATAATTTTTATACCCACATCTCACAGGGAAGAGGATGCATATCATTTGCTATTAACGAATAGAATAATACATAAAAGGAACCAATTTATAATTGAAAGGAATTCTTATTCAGAATATTTTAAATTCTTTCAGGTATGTCCGTCTGTCTGTCTGACTGGATAGTGAACTATAACTCTTGAAAGGATTGTCCGAATGACTTTAAATTTAGCATGTTATAAGTTTTCCTACAAACTTAGTTGATATACATAAACCATATTGGGCACTTGTTAAATACAAATTGAATTAAAAAAAGTATCACTAGAATAAAAAAGTCACTCACCAACATTTAGAAAATATATCTTCTTTCGTCTAAAATATTTAATTTTTTCATTTTCCTTCTCATCTGCAGACTAGCTGAAGATATTTTATTTTGCTCACAAATCTGCAAATATAATGAAAAATCTGTGGTTAGACTTGTATTGCTAAATACAGAAAAGAAAGTATTTTTTAATTCCTAAACATTTTCATCATCTTGTCCATATAAAATTCTATACACCGGAATATTCCAATCAAATTTCAAGTATCAGTCGACAATCTTCTTAAGCGTGGTTATACTCAAGTAGAAAAATACAATAGGAATATGCACATAACCATAAGTCTTGCCAAGCCTACATCATATTCGAACTCATTTGGATACCTACAGCTTCATCTATAATTTGGGAGGGTGCTATGGAATATGGCAATCAAATTTCAAGTATCAGCCGACAATCTTCTTAAGTGTTTCTTATAGGCACACCCACACACACACACATGCAGAGACAGTGTAGGAAAGCCTCTTCCTCGCCGCTTGGGTGCAATGCAGGCCTCTTCCCATTCCCATTGGACTTTCTTCCTTAACTTGGCAACAATTCAATGACCTCTTGGCAAAATCTCTTTTGAAACCAGCATAAGTGAGCAAAATTGCATTGCACTTATGCATTAAGAAATGCATCATGGCATATGCCATTTGCATCCTTTGCATACATAAGTATATATGACGGCCTACATGCCTATGAACACATGTATTCTGGGATGTCTTGGCATGTCCTTCTTTCTCTGCTGATACTAATACAAAGATAAATTATTTAATGTATATAAAAATCTAAGAAGACAAGTTTCGTGTGTGTTTGTGTTTGTAGAAGTATTTGTTCATATAGCAATTAGACTGGGCAGAAATGCTCATGTTCGTATACATATAACATCATACATTTTTGTATATAACTAAGTATATAACAAATACACACTTAGCTATACATACTCCTGGTATATGTATATATTTGCATAAGCTTACCTACCTACCAATACCTCATCAAATGTACTCTGATATCAAATGCAAATTTCCAATATCTTGAGCATATATATTTGCAATTTCTTAATGTTGCACATAAGCATCTTAGATGCAAGAACAAATTATACATTTACACACACAAATATTTACTGATATGGTTATATATATATACCCTTTCATATGAGTACATAAAGGTAAATTTATATATATATATTTTTGAGAGCAAATAATTTTCATGATTGCATTTAGGCATGTATTTTCATATACGTACATATAGTACCTGGAATTTGCCAATTTTCCTTAAACGGAAATTTCGAGGAGAAATTTGTCTAATTACTTATAATGTATATAAATGCAATATACGCATATGCAGTTTTTATATAAGTATACAGAAAGTGTCCAAGAACGTACTATCTATCACCTCAGAAAATATGTACTTTAATGCCTGGGAAGAAGCTACACAATTTATAGACATTTTCTTGGTATACAGACAAAATGATTGAATATATCCAGATATATTGTGGAAAATAGAATTTCAAAATTTCCCAAAACTAGATAGACATTTTCAATATTCTTCTCTACGTAAAAAAGCCAGAGATAAATCATTTGTTACGGTCCAAATTTTATTTAAGGAAACACTAAAAACAATAGGTTTGGAATTCCGGCATATTTAAAGCAATATCAACATAAAAATCATGGCCTCTTAAAAAAAATATCAATGGCCCTTAAAAAAAGTTATTAATTCTTTAAAATGTTCAACGACCCTTGATGAAGGTCAATAACCCTTTAGAAACGTCAATAACATTAATAAATGATCGACAACTGAACAACAGCCAACGCATCATTATAAGGGAATGACTCTTGAGAACGCTCGATTACATTAACAATCATGACCCCTTGAAAAATGGTCAATGACCTTGAAAAAAGTTAATGAACCTGGTTAAGGTTAATAATCCTTGAGAAATGTCAATTACACTAACAAAAAGGTCAATTGTAAAAGACAATAGAACAACGGATCGCTATAAAGTCAATGATACTTGAAAAAGGTCATTGGTCATTGACCTTCTGTCAATGGTCACTGACCTTCAGTCAATGGTCATTCACCTTCTGTCAATGTTCATTCACCTTCTGTCAATGTTCATTCACCTTCTGTCAATGTTCATTGCCCTTCTGTCAATGGTCATTGACCATCTGTCAATGGTATTGACCTTCTGTCATTGACCTTCTGTCAATAGTCATTGACCTTCTGTCAATAATCATTGACCTTCTGTCAATAGTCATTGACCTTCTGTCAATGGTCACTGACCCCCTGTCAATGGTCATTGACCTCTGCCTATGGTCATTAATCTTCTATCAATGGTCATTGACCTACTGTCAATGGTCATTGACCTACTGTCAATGTTCATTGACCTTCTGTCAATGGTCAATGACTTTCTGTCAATGGTCATTAACCTTATGTCATGGTCATTGACCTTCTGTCAATGGTCATTGATCTTCTGTCCATGGTCATTGACCTTCTGTCAATGGTCATTGACCTTCTGTCAATGGTCATTGTCCTTCTGTCAATGGTCATTGACCTTCTGTCAATGGTCACTGACCTTCTGTCAATGGTCATTAACCTTCTGTCAATGGTCATTAACCTTCTGTCAATGGTCATTGAACTTCAGTCAATAGTCATTGACCTTCAGTCAATAGTCATTGACCTTCAGTCAATAGTCATTGACCTTCTGTCAATAGTCATTGACCTTCTGTCAATAGTCATTGACCTTCTGTCAATAGTCATTGACCTTCAGTCAATAGTCATTGACCTTCAGTCAATAGTCATTAACCTTCAGTCAATAGTAATTGACCTTCAGTCAATAGTAATTGACCTTCAGTCAATAGTAATTGACCTTTTGCCAATGGTCATTGACCTTCTGTTAATGGTCATTGACCTTTTGTAAATATGTAGTCAGTGACCTTCTGTTAATGGTCATTGACCTTTTGTAAATATGTAGTCAGTGACCTTCGGTCAACGTTCATTGACCTACTGTCAGCGTTCATAGACGTACTGTCAATGGACATTGACTCTATGTCAATGGGAATACGCCCTATGTCAATGGCCATTGACAATATGTCTATGATATGACAATGGCCATACCCCCTACGTCAACGGTTGTTGACTATATGTCAATGGACATTAACCTTCTGTCAATGGTCATTGACGTTTTGTCAATGGTCATTGACCTTCTGTCAATGGTCATAGACCTTCTGTTAATGGTCATTTACCTTCTGCCAATGATCATTGACCTTCTGTCAATGATCATTGACCTTCTGTCAATGGCCATCGATCTTCTGTCAATGGTCATCGACCTTCTGTCAATGGTCATTGACCATCTGTCAATGGTATTGACCCTCTGTCAATGGTATTGACCTTTTGTCAATGGTCATTGACCTTTTGTCACTAGCCATTCACCTTTTTTCATTGACATTTTGTCAATGGTCATTGACCTTCTGTGAATGGTCATTGACCTTCTGTGAATGGTCATTGAGCTTCTATCAATGGTCATTAACCTTCTGTCAAAATTCATTGACCTTCTGTTAATGGTCATAGGCCTTCTGTCAACAGTCATTGATTTATGTCAACGGTCATTGACTTCTTTCAACGGTGATTGATTACATCAGCGGTCATTGACTTCTGTCGATGGTAATTGACCTTCTGTCTTATGTCATTGACCTTCTGCCAAGGTCATTGATCTTCTGTAAATGGTTATTGATCTTCTGTAAATGGTCATTGACCTTCTGTAAATTGTCATTGACCTTCTGTCGATGGTTATTGATTTTCTGTCGATGGTCGTTGACCTTCTGTCGATGGTCATTGACCTTCTGTCGATGGTCATTGACCTTCTGTTAATAGTCATTGACCTTCTGTCAATAGTCATTGACCTTCTGTCAATAGTCATTGACCTTCTGTCAATAGTCATTGACCTTCTGTCAATAGTCATTGACCTTCTGTCAATGGCCATTGACCTTCTGTTAATGGTCATAGGACTTTTGTAAATGGTCAGTGACCTTCTGTCAACGTTCATTGTCTTACTGTCAGCGTACATAGACCTACTGTCAATGGACATTGACTCTATGTCAATGGGAATACACCCTATGTCAACGGTCATTGACCATATGTCAATGGTCATTGACCATAGGTCAGAAGGTCATTGACCATAGGTCAGAAGGTCAATTGTCATGACCGTAAATGGTCACTGACTTTCTGTAAATGGTCATTGAGCTTCTACCAATGATAATTTACCTTCTGATTGACCCTCTGCCGATGGAAATTTATATTCTATTAATGTTTATTGACTCGCAATGGTCGTTGCCATTGAGCTATGTTTTAACAAAATCTTAAGTTTGCGAATGTTTTCGAAATAGATTTTTTTGCATTTATAATTTTTGTGATGACTGATAATTTGGAAATTCCATATGTATAAATACAAGTTTTTTTTTACAAGTGTAGTTCAAGGATGATGACCTTCCTGCCAGTCAAAATCACTTACGCTGGTTTCATTTCATTTTCCTGATTAATATTTAATAGCATTAAAATCAATTGACACAAACAATATGTAATTAAAGATAAATTCATTATGACAACATTACAGCGATGACGACAACTGCAACAACAACAACAACACAATTACAACATTGATATGTAATTATAATTTCGTACGAGAAGAGCCCGAAACAATTTTTTGGTTGATAAATATTTTTAATTTCCTGACAAAAATGACTTTTTAATGAAGTCCTCACCAGGACGTAATGGCAACGATGATGATGGCGATGTCAATGAAGGTAGGAGAAGGGATAAATGAGGATAGACTCCTGCTAGACTCACCATCCTCTCATAGCGGCCACACTGCATAAGTGCGTGTCGTTGTCGTGTGGTGCGTAAATGTACAATTTTTAAGGGTAACTTCCATTTAATGTAACGGAAATGTATTAATTTTATATAAAGTGAAATATTTGTCATAATTCATTGCCGAATAAATTTAGTCATATGTATATTTGTCTAGGTATGTACATGTAATGATAAATGTATCCTTTCGAATTCAATTAATAGTAGTTTTTGCAAAATTAACTAAATAATTCCCAATTTGGCCTTAAGGTACATTCCAAATGAATTTAAATTAAATATGTTTCTTTAGTTTGGAGTCTGCTCCAGTTTGTGTTGAATGACAAAAAGGAAAAAATGGTATCCAAGACAAATTGCCAGTAACGCCTCTTTTAAGCTTTTCACAATTAAGTAATTTGTCGTACGTTTAGTTTTATAGACACAAAATACTTCGATTCAGTTGATTATGAAGTATTTTGGAAAATAATTTAAATGTACTCGTAGAGGAAAGATCTGGGAAAACATGGTTGGGACAATAACTCTTTTTTTATTGATCTTTTTGCTAGCCGAAATTTTTACTTAGTTTTTTTTTTCAATAATACGTTCTACTATACTCTACAATAACGAACTTATAAGATGGATACTTTGGATAGTATTTTTACCAAATAATCACACATTTAATGGTTGATATGTCAATTACATACGGAGACAAATTATAGTCAATACACGTAGAAAAATCGCCATTTTTGATGTGTTTGAATTGAAAGAAAATATATTTGAAAACAATTTTTTTAAATATAATATATTTGTTAACAAATAAAATTTATTTGAAAATCAAGAAATTTTTTTTTGGGACGCATATATTAATATATTAGAATAACATATATTTGCGAACTGTATGTGTTTACACACAAACAAAGTTATTGTTTAAGAAGTTTTTCAAATATATTTTATTTAAAAAAGATTTTTAAAATTTTGATGTCTTTTAGTTTTACAGCACAAATTTTTAATTTATATAAGTCAACAGCGAGAACTTAAAAAGGACAGACAACGATTTGTAAAGATCATTTTAATATCTGCAGAAGATGACTAGTCGAAATATCGAGAATAAGTATTGCAATATAAAGAACACATTTTTTAATCAAGGACCTAAAGCCGAAAAATAAAAAACCAAAATTAAAAATAATTTATAAATATTCAACACTATTTGTCAATCTATCTCTGTAAATTTTAGTTACGAAAGATTATACGATTTCAACTGTAATCGAATTTTACACACATATACAATTTCTATAAAATTTCACCTTGATCTTCTGAAACACAGAAAACTTTAAATACATAACGAAAAAATAATACTTAAATACAAATAAATAGTTGATTCGGAAATATAATAAACATAAAATAAAAAAATATTTTGTTGACAATATACTTTTGTTTAGATCAACATCCTCCCAAACATATAATATTTGTGTGTGTCAAATATTATATATTTGGATTGTACCCTTAACATATGTATGTTTCTAGCAGAATATGTTTGGGACAATATACTACAGAAGCGATTTTTTTTCAGCGTGTACCATCCCATTGAAAATAATAATGTTATGTCAATAAAAATAATAATAATATAATTACCATAACCATGACCAAGGTGTTCGTTATCACAATATAGTTACGATAAGCATAAATATGATTACCATAATACCAAAATTATTTTTTTTTCATAGCCAATATATTTGACGACATGTATACGTATGACTATAATTTTTCTATACTACTATAATATGGTTATATTGAACAATAAAAGTATGGTTGTTATATATGAGTATATATTTACTGTAAGAATGTTATAATAAATTGACTATTAGTTGTCATGGGTATAATATTATAGTAATGTCAAAAATATTATAGTCAAGGGGGCCATATTATGGTGATGGGCACCATATTATGGCTGAAATATAATCATAACGGACCAGATTTTGGTTATGGGACAATATTGTTGTTATTTTTATTATTATTATTGTCCTGGGATCTTTATTTGGTAAATTATATACACGTACGAAAAAATACTTCATATTTGAAGGGCATAATGATATGGTTGTTGCAACCATGGTGCATTATAGCTTAAGTTCTATAGCATTATAGAACATAATATGGCAAGAGTCTTAATGACATAAAAATATAATTAACATAATATGGTCCTTTAGAAAATTATTGTTGTAAACATTTTTTGTCACCTTTTAACTATGTTATTAGACAAACAAGCTATTATCCTTCTAACCATGTTGTAATAAGTTTTGCATAATTAAATTGTTGCTGTAAACATAAAGTGACGAAATGTAATATATATGGTTATTGTAGCCGTATTAGAGTTCTGAGATATCTCAACCATAATATAGATACATCCAGTCTAAACTCTGCTAAGTACAAAAAGGTAGTTTTTCAGGAGTGTCGATCAAAGTTTGATGATTTTTTGAAATTTGTATGGAATTCCTTTATAATGCAAATCGAATGACCTGTACTGTTTTGTGAATAACTTTTGATTGGGTTGACGGATAAACACCAAATTTTAACTGAACATTATGTGGAATATTTAGAAGTTAAAAATGCAATCTCCCTAAAAACATGCTAGGTCGACTGAACATGTTTATTACGGCGGAAGGAAGTTGGGCCCCAGGAAAATACACCCCAATATTTTTATGAATATGGGCCCAAAAAAATAACATATCAAACAACAACAATTTTATTTGGGACTTCATTTCATTTGTTGTCTGCTTTTTGGGGTTTACTTTCATTTCTTGTCTGCTTTTTGTGGCTTATTTTCATATATCATCATTTAGAAACAGGAGAGGCTACGCATAAAAGATTTGCTCCACGTTGCCACCTTTGGTCCTGTCCATAGGAGAAAGTCTTAAACAGAGGCCGTATGCCGACCGCACAGGCAATGATTTATAGTTAGAAAATAGGTTATTATACGTGTATTATTGCGTACTCCCCAGATTTACGAAAAGAGAATAGTTCTTAGTTTTTTTGGGTTTATTTTCATTTCATGCTGTTTTCTTGATTGGGGTGTAATTTCCTAAATCAGTTTATGTAACGAAAATATGCCGCAAATTTGGGGCGCACTTTCATTTTCAATTTGGGTTGCATTTTCTTGGATATATGAAAATTCCAAAGCATATGAATCGATAAACACACATTTTAAAAATTACTCCATTTGATTTTAATAAACTTCGGCAGAAAAGTTTTTCGAGTGCATGGGCAATTTTTGACGTTTTTAGTTTTTCAAAATTAGTTGTGATATTTGTGGTGCAGAGCTCCAAAGTTATCTATCTCAGAGATTTTTCTCAAAATTACCATTTGTTTAAATTGTCATATCTTCTTTGCCACGTCACATATTTTGATACTATAGAAAAGTTCTGATACTAAAATATGTACAAATGTTCTTCTTGTATAGAAAACATTATTAATATTTGAATAACCTGCAAAAGTATCAATTCAGGTCCTTCTTATCCCCTCACCTAAGAAGGAGGAAGGTATATCTGTGGTCACAAGGCATAACAGCATATGTGTGTTTTTGCAAGTTTTCAGGAGAGCATTTTAAAGGTTTGAATCGATATAGCAAAAATATTTATAAACTTATTTTGAATTTAACGCCTGCAATTTCTCAGGACTTGGAAGTGAAATTAATTAATACGAACACATTTATATAATTATTGTTATTATAAATGTTATAGGCTAAAAACTGTTTTATGCTGTTATTCCCTTTTTAAATAAATTAAATTACAAAACACACAACTCGAGTTGTGTCGTTATTACAAAATTAATTTTATTATATATTGCAGAATATATGGACTTATGCTGATAAATCAAAGGATGATTTCGAAATTTACAACATTCAGTAGTCAATATTAGATTTTGGAATAACAGCATAAGTTGAGATATGCTTTTGTGCTAGGGCTTAGTTCAACTTGGACTAATAACATAACTCAGATATGCTGTTACGACTTCATTCCATTTAAATCTTCAATAGTCCAAAGATAAATGGGGAATAAAAACATAAGTATAGTTTTCAAAGAATGTGAGATATGCTGTTATGTACGTTATGAAATGTAGTGATACAGCGAGATATGCTAATAAGTCTTGCCTTGTATCTGAACAACTAAACAAGGTATCATCACCAAAATTTGTCACAATATGTAATCGAATATGGGGAACATCGTGGCATCAAAAACGCAATTTGAGCATAACTCGAGTTATGCTGTTATGCCTTGTGACCACAGATATAACCTTTGCTACGAGCCAAAAGTGTAACACATCAAAGGAGTGACCTAAATCCTCAATTATGTTTGGCGGGAATCCATTTTTGGACATTTTAAGTCATTTGAGCAATGCCCATCCGTCTGCCTGTCTGTCTATTCGTCTGTCTTTTTGGCAGGTGCGCACGATAACTCTCGAAAGGAGTAACCGATTGACTTCAAATGTGGTACATGGTAATATTTTTTTCTATCTCCGGCTAAGTTCGAAGGTGGGCCATATTGGTCCACTCCTTCTAGTACCTCCCTTACAAAGAGTTAACATTTAGTGAAATATTTATCATTTAATAACTTTTATACTACTTATTTGAATCCTCTGAAATTCTACACATAGTATTAGTTTATTAGTCACTATTACCTCGAGAACAAGTTCAGTCAGGTAACCCGACGTATGAATCCCCTCACCTTGAGTCCCAAAAAATATTAGTAAATGTACTTACTTTTTGTTTCAATTAAATTATTATCAATTTAAATTGCCTTTAATATCTTTAAAGTATGTACTGGTATTAAAGTTAATAGCTGTTTACTTTTGGTACAAAATGGTCCAATTGTGTGGGAGGATCCAAAATGGGCTTCCCAATAACAGTCACTTTTCTCTGGACTCAAGGTACTATAAAAGCATTACACTGAACAAGTGTATATATGAACTAGTATTAAAGTTGTAAGCTGTTAAATTTTTGTGTAAAATGGTCCATATGTGTGGGAGGTACCGCAAGGGGCGTGCCAAATACGGCCACTTTTCTCTAGACTCTAGGTGCTATAAAAGCATTGCACTGTAAGAAATTTCAAGTATTTGTATGCACTGGTATTAAAGTTTACTTTTGGTACAAAAAGGTCCATTTGTGTGGGATGTACCAAAATGGGCTTTCCAATAACGCCCATTTTTCTCTGGACTCTAGGTACTTTAAACCATTACACTGTACAAAATTTGAAGTCTTTGTATGCACTGGTAATAAAGTTATATGCTTTTAACTTTTGGTTCAAAATTGTTAAATAACTAAATGTTAACCCTTTGTGGGGGAGGTACAAGAAGGAGTGGACTTATATGGCCCATCTTCGAAATTAGCCGGAGATAGAGAAAAATTTGAAATTTGAAGTCAACCGATAAGTCCTTTCGAGAGATATCGTGCGCACCAGCCGCAGGCAGACATACAGACGGACGGGCATTGCTCATTCGTCTTAAAATGGCCCAAAACAGATATCCGCCGAACATACTTAGGGTCTTAGGTCGCTCCTTCGATGTGTTAAACTTTTGGATCGTAGGAAATGATATATACCCTCCTGAGGGAGGGAAGATGAGGGGATTCTTAAGTCGGTTTACCCGTCTGAACTTTCTAACAATATAACAATTTTATTGAGACAATATTAGAACTTTTTTAGTGTATAACCTCACTTTAGTGGAGGAGGGTAAATATAATTTCTAGGGAGTTACCTAAGATCCTAATTATGTCCATTGTAGGACATTTTAAGTCGTTTGAGCAATGCCCGGCAGTCTTTCTGGTGCTCATTATAATTCTCGAAAGGAGTAACGAATTGACTTCATATAAAGGGTTTTTCAACAGGGACGCTACAAAAGTAGACCGTCAGGGACAGCAAATGACGCCATATTTTTTGCCGCTCTTTTGACATTTCTCTTCAGTAAGGTTTGCCATTTCATGATGGAAAGATATACGAGCCAACAACGAGTCGAAATTATTAAAATTTACCACCTGACTCCGAATTACGGTAGTAACGTTAAGAGCGCGAAAAATCGAAAAAATCATCTTCAGCGATGAGGCTCATTCTGGCTGAATGGCTTCGTCAATAAACAAGATATGCGTTATTGGTCAGACAACAATCCACACGTACTCCATGAGTCATCATTGCGTCCCGAAAAAATTACGGTTTGGTGCGGTTTATGGGCCGGCGGCGTCATTGGGCCGTACTTCTTCCGTGATGATCAAGACCGGCACGTTACTGTGAATGGGAATCGCTACCGTTCAATGATAACCGAATATTTTTGGCCCCAATTGTATGATATGGACTTGGAGGACATGTGGTTCCAACAGGACGGCGCCACAAGCCACACAGCAAATGCCACAATCAATTTATTGGAAACCAAGTTTGGAGAACGTGTTATCTCACGAAATGGTCCAGTCGATGGGCCGCCTCGGTCGTGCGATTTGACGCCGTTAGACTATTTCCTGTGGGGCTACGTCAAGTATATGGTCTATGCCAACAAGCCAGCGACGATTGATGAACTTCGTACGCATATCGAACGTGAAATTGCAGCAGTATCGGCCGATTTATGCTTGAAAACCGTCGAAAATTGGGTTCAGCGTCTGGACTTCTGCAAGCGTGCCCGTGGTGGCCATGCAAAAGAAATCGAGTTCCATACATAATGGCATCGGACGTACTTTCACAGGAATAAAGAATTTCATTGATATCCAAAGCCGTTTTTGTTTTATTTAAAAAAACTATTGACGGACCCGATATGATTATATCTGAGTCAGAATTTTTTAAATTACTTTTGGCTAATAAGATCTTTTTTTTAAATATTTTTTCAACATTTTGTGGGTAATTTAAATTTTAAAAAAAATTAAAAATAAATGCATTCGTTTTACGAAATTTTTAATTGCTATGGAACTGCTGAACCGATTTTTACAAAGTTTACGTCGTTTGAAAGAGAACATAAGGGGCCATTTGTTTTTTGAATTTTTTATGATTTTCTTTCCAAACATTTTTTAATAAAGTTAACTTGTAAAAAATGCAACCAATTTAATTTTTTCAAAATGAAAAAAATGGGTAATAATGTATTTTTCAATTTTTTAAAATCCCAAATTTTGGAATTTTTTTTCCAATAATTTCTCTTAGCGAATTTAGACTTTTACCATTTAGCTCCTTTTTATAAACTTTTTAGTCAAAATAAAAATTCATAGGTTAATATTAAAAATTCTGACCAACATGATAATTTTTGTATACCCTCACTTTAGTGTAAAAGGGTACATATCGCTCATTGAGAAAAAAAAACGTCACAACTCAAAATTTTAATATTTCTAAGTGCTGATACAAAATTGTCCTGCTTTTCAATTTTGGATATTTTGGATCAATTTCCTGGATATTTTGGATTATGGGGTAGGCAACTATAGTTTACAAACCTAGAAATTGATTTTGTCCCATTCGCTTGTCAGGTTCATTTTCTATAGGCTACACAAATCGTCCATAGGCGGAATTCCCGATTTTGAGTTGTGACGTTCTTTTTCTAAATGAGCGATATCATTTGCTACGGGCCAAAAGTGTAACACATCGTAGGAGTGTTCTAGGACCCTAAGGTTTGTTCGGCGTAATTCCGTTTTAGGACATTTTAAGTCTGCTGTCTGGAACGCAAGATATTTCTCGAAAAGGGTAACCGATTGACTTAAAATTTGGTATGAGCTAATATTTTCGTCTATCCCAGGCTAAGTTCAAAGATGGGCCATATTGTTTCAGTTTCTTCGTTAAAGTTTTTTGGAATGACCCATAAAACCAGAACTGCGATGCGCCTTTTGTCGCAAAAAAGATTGACCCGCCCTAATATGTATATATTATAATATATAAGTCTTTCAATTTTGCAACTATTCTTTAAAAAATAATATATTTTCCAACCGAAAATTATTCCAGAGATAATGGAGCAATATGTGAGTTTATCTGCTTTAATACGATGGTGTTGGGTATCATTTACACAATTGTCTTCAAGTTTTTATAAATAAATATATAAATAATTCCAAATGATTAATTTGTTGTGATGAAATTAACAAAACTCCACCGTTCTTCGATGTTATTTGGAGCTTATCTTTAAATAAATTTCCCCGGGACTCATAAATATTTCATTGAATTGCTTTAGCAATTATGTTAATTTGTCGCGTTGATTTTGTTCTTCTTAATGTTTTTTAAGTAGTTGATGTCGTTTTTTGTACTTATCTCAATTTGGTCTTGTAGTTGACACATTTTGAGGCTATTGCCCGGTTATCTCAAATTGTATATATTAATGGGAATCAGATTTCCGTTCAAATTTCATTTCATTATTTAACGATTGTTGATCTCCTTTTCAATTCGATGCGATCAGTATGCAAAATATGTAGTACTCGTACACGAAGGAAATCGAAAATTGTTTATGTGTTGAAGAGAGCGAAAGAAAGTGTACTGAATATTTTTTAAAGAATTTTTAATTAAATTGCGGAATGAGTTGCAGATAAGTGAAGACACAGCAAAAAATCTTCGAACTCTCGGAAGCAGTAGCAACATTTCTGGAAAAGTTTTTTTTTTTACAGAATAGCAAAAAAATAACAAAAAAGTAACTATATAAAACATGAAAATTTTTTTTAGATTCGGATGAGATGAGGCTTACGATTTTTCTAATTAAGCGTAAAGAACTATACTTACAACTTTGGTGTCTTTGGCGACGCCCACTGAAATTTTTGGGCAAAAATTTTCTTAGAATATTTTAATCCTTAAATTTTCTTTTTTGAACTGACTTTTTTTGATTTTTTCGCAAAAAGGGTCAAATTGATCCATTAAGAGGGGAGCCAGAGGGTTAAAATCTTCCACAAAAGTGATCCTCATAAAATTCCACTACATAAATCTGACAATGAGAAATCTCTCAGACATAAACTTACATCTTTTTATACCCTACACCACACTGTGGTACAGGGTATTATGACTTTGTGCATTTGTTTGTAACACCTAAAAGGAGAAGAGATAGATCCATTGTTTATTATACCGATCGACTTGTAATCACTTTCTGAGTCGATTTAGCTATGTCCGTCTGTCCGTCCGTCTGTAGATGTATTCTTGTAATCAAAGTACAGGTCGCAATTATGGCCCGATCTTGACGAAACTTTACACATATCTTTTTTTTGGCTCAAGGACGATCCCTATTTAATTTGGTTAAGATCGGTTCAGATTTGGATATAGCCCCCATATATATGTTAGCCCCGATTGGACATGTAAGCTCTGTAAAAAAATTTTTTTATATCCGATCAGTATGAAATTCAGCAGAAAGAGGTCTCTTCTCATATTAATGAACACTGTTAAATTTGGAAGAAATCGGTTCAGATTTAGATATAGCCCCCATATATACGTTACCCCCGATTTCACATGTAAGCGCCGTAATAAATTTATTTTATAACCGATCAGTGTGAAATTCGGCAGAGAGAGGTTTCTTATTACAGGAAGGAATACTGCCAAATTTGGAGAAAATCGGTTCAGGTTTATATATAGCCCCCATATATATGTTACCCCCGATTTTACATGTAAGCGCTGTAAAAAGTGTATTTTTAATCCGATCAGTACGAAATTCGGCAGAAAGAGGTTTCTTATTACATGAATTAATACTGCCAAATTTGAGGGAAATCGGTTGAAATTTAGATATAGCCCACATATATATGTTACCCCCGATTTGACATGTAAGCGCTGTAGAAACTGTATTTTATATCCGATCAGCAAAAAAATTGGCAGAAAGAGGTTTCTCATTACGTGAATTAACACTGCCAAATTTGAGGGAAATCGGTTCAGATTTAGATATAGCCCCCATATATGCATATGTTACCCCCGATTTGACATGTAAGCGCTGTAGAACTGTATTTTAAATCCGATTTATCGCATTGTTAGGGAGGTGTAGGGTATTATATAGTCGGCCCCGCCCGACTTTCTGCCTTTCCTTACTGGTTTTCACTTAGTATAATGCTCCCTTCGGCCAAGAAATGACATTTTTGACCCACTGTAAAAATAAAACTCAGCTGGACCATATGTTTATTCTACAAAAATGATATACTCAACATGCCCTTCAGAATTATAGGGTCGCTATTCTGTTCCAATCAAAAAGTCGTAATTTGTTGGACAGTGTTACATGTTCCAGTGAGGGTTATATTTGCTTAATATTATATTCCAAATTTCCAAACCATTTTAGTCATATCTATCGCTGATGTTTCTACTATCCAATATGATCAGTTATCATGAGTTCTAGGTCTTTGGTCTATCGTGGGTTTGGTCTATATCTTTGCTAGTTATACTCCAATTTAATTATTATATTTTAATTATTAATATAATTATTTTATTTTTTCAATTTTATTATAATTATTTTTTCTGATGCTAAACTTCTTACCCAACTTTAGTCATATGAGAATTACAATATCTATTCCACTCTCCACACAATTTTTAATATCATACGGAAACATGAGTCCATCTGATGTGCAAAAGAATCAAACATTTTACAAAATTCGCCCTGGGCCCTTCCAAGAGTGTAAATTAAAGCAAATTGTCGAATGAACGCATACCTTTCATGTTATCTCCCTATTGCCTTGAAAAAATAACTCTGACTATCACAAAGTGATAATCGTAATTGTATAGGGAACCTTTAATCAGAATATGTTAATACGAAGGTGCCTCCTGACTGACTGACGGACAGACTGTCGTGCGTGTATTTCTGTTATTACAAACAATGTTGGGTAAGTACCTCTCAAAGATACATAATTAGACAACGTCGAAGCAAAGGTGTAACTGAAGTAGGAGACGAGATAATATGAGGCAAAGGCCCATAAATATTTAGTGCCTTTCGGATACCTCAACCGTGGCAGTGTTAAATGTAAACATAAATATTAAGACAAATATGAAAATTATAACTTCTTTGTTGTGGCTCTGGATAGGCCAAGATGCCCAGACAGACTACTAGAGCTGCTTAGGCTATAATGAGGAGAACAGACACACACACAATACAATACAAATGCCACAAATTGCACTCTTGCAGGTTGGCTGGCTGGCTGACTGTCTGGCCACATTCAGATGACTCCTTAATTTCGACATGCCATTCTTTCATTTGTTTTGTGATCAGAGACAATTAGAAACATTGTTGCCACCGCTGAACGTATGTCTAGTGGCTGCCAAAGCAGCCATTTAATGAGACGTTCGCTATAGGTACATTAGGAACATTTTCCGCATGTTATAATCTAAAATACAAAATTTTAAAATATATTAAAAATTCATATTTTTCGGTTGCATATTTAATTATTAATTAAAGAAATACATGCAATTCCAGCATTATTTTATGAGTATTGTACTCTGTATTAATGCAACATTGTAAGACTAGAAACAATTTGTTCGATGGGTGAGGGGATGTGGGATGGATATCCGAAAATGCAATTTACTTAATTTATTGTATGTACGGAAACTTATGACTCAGTTTGGCAGACAGCGTCTATAATTAGGTATACAAATATGAATTTCTAATATTAACTCAAATAAGTAGGAGAATAACAAAAAGTAATAAAATTGCAGTCGAGTAAATCGACTGCGATATAAGCTCACTTTGTGAGAACTGTAATATGGAATTAGATAGAGATATCAGAAGGGAGGACAAATTTTAACAATTGTTTGTCAGACTGTAGTCATTGGGAAAATTCTCTAAACAAGTAAGAAAGTTTCAGTCGGGTAAACCGACTAAGGGATACCCTCACTTTGTGAGTAATTAATATTGAATATTCCACGAATTACTCTGTCTATTTGTGTGGGAGGTGCCAGAAAGGGTTTAACAAATACATCTATTTGGCGCTGAACAGTAGATACTTTAAATACATTGCATTTTGCCGAATTATAAGCGTTTATGTGCACTGGTATATTAACGTTATGAGATATTAAATTGTGGTGTAATTTGGCCATTTTGTGTGGGAGGTACAAAAAGGGGCGTGATGATAACGCCCATTTTTCACGTGGCTATAGGCACTATGATTATTAATTATTATCAATTATTTTTATACACTGATATTCATGTTGTAAGCTGCTAACTTTTGGTGCAAAATTGTACCTTTGTGTGGGAGGTACCAAAAGGGGCGTGGCAATAACGCCAATTTTTCACTGGACTGTAGGCACTATAAAAACAGTACACTGTACAAAATTTCAAGTATTTTTATACACTGGTATTATTGTTATAAGCTGTTAACTTTTGGTGCAAAATTGTACCTTTGTGTGGGAGGTACCAAAAGAGGCGTAGCAATAACGCCCATTTTTCACTGGACTGTAGGCACTATAAAAGCATTACTCTGTACAAAATTTCAAGTATGTTTATGCACTGATATTATTGTTATAAGCTGGTACCTTTGTGTACAAAATAGTCCTTTTGTGTGGGTGGTACCAAAAGGGACGGGGCCACTTCGCCCAT
The DNA here is from genome assembly GCA_963930755.1 of Eudasyphora cyanicolor. NCBI lineage: Eukaryota > Metazoa > Arthropoda > Insecta > Diptera > Muscidae > Eudasyphora > Eudasyphora cyanicolor. The sequence goes on along the minus strand of OZ005738.1, from coordinate 12,102,355 downwards.
TTTTCTCAAGTTTATAGCGACAAATATTCTATTACTATGTATGGAATAACAGAGGATTCGGATAAATAGTATAGAAGTTATTAGAGAATTAATATTTCATAAATTTTAACCCTTTGTGAGGGAGGTACTAGAAGGAGAGGACCAAAATGGCCCATCTTCGAACTTAGCCTGAGATAGACGAAAATATTATCCCATACCAACTTTGAAGTCAATCCGTTACTCCTTTCGAGAGCTATCGTGTGCACCAGCCAGTAGACAGACAGACAGATAGGCAGACAGACAGACGGACATTCAAATGACATAAAATGGCCCAAAATGGATTTCCGCCGAACATACTTGGGGTCTTAGGTCAGTCCTTCGATGTGTTACACTTTTTTCCGTAGCAAATGATAAATACCCTCGCCACACTAAAGTGAGGGTATATTATAGAATATGGAAATATTTAAATTATCGCTACAGAAGTTATGGGAACTTGCCAGAAATGGCTTGAAAAATACGTCAATTTTGCAGTAAAAAATAGGTTCATTATGTCCAATGTGAAGGGATTACGTTCATTGGCGTTGAAGTTATGAGCTGCCCTATTTTTAGAGCGATTTTGTCTCTTTGAGTAATACGTACCAAAAAGAGTCTGGCCAATACGTACCAAAAAGAGTCTGGCAATTATACCCCTTTTTGACTGAACTGTAGGTGCTACACACAGAATAAATACAGTTTGGTTGCCTCAACCGAATTATTTGCCAATCGAATTTTGGTAGTTATGTCTGCTATCATGCGATTCCAGCAGGACAACCAATATTTTGGTTGTGGTATACTTCTGCTTCCATAGTGACAACAATTATATTTGGTTGCGCCACCTACGAAAATGGTGGCCAAAATTATCTGTTGTAAGTTGCCACAACCAACTGTTTTAAAAAATTGGTTATTCTGACAATTTTTCAGTCATACAATACCGATAATTAATTAAAAACAGTTTTCATTAGTTTTTATTTTGTTTATTGAACAAAAAACCTAACAATTCATAACAAAATTAAAAAATCCCACATTACAAATTCATCACTATTATGAGATGTGGAAATATTTGACACAAATTTAAGTACACGAAAAAACACAAAACTTTTATGCAAATATCGCTTAACCCTGTGCTTTCAATTTCATGATTGTTATTTTTATTATTTATTTATGTAAAACATTTTGCACAACATATTCTGCATTCCCCACATTATTATCCACACGAGATTATATTTGACTACATTCTTCAACAAAATGTTGAAGATTTATTTATGACGAGTAATTTTATTTTTTGTTGGTCACGTATCAGCAAAAGAACAGCAACAATCTTTCGGTTGTATTTCCCAAAATACATTTTATTATTCTAAATTTGGGATATTATTGGGATAACCAAAAAACGATTATTTATTAATATTTTTTCTGTTGCAGTAACCAATTATTCTTTGCAATAATAATCTTTGGTCTATTGATACAATTTCTGTTGTTAAGAATAAAACATTGGTTGTGGCAATCAAAAATCGATCATATGGTACTATAATGAAAGTTTAAAATTGGTTAGCACAACTAACCGAGTGTCAATCAAAAAAAACAACCTTAATCCGATTGGTGCAACCATCGATTTAGTTGCAAGCATTTTCATTTGATCGTATACATGTTATTATTGTTGTTTCAACTATTTATACATATATAAATACAACCGACATATGGTGTAGGCAATATACTTTTTTTTTGCTAGTACTATTTTTTTTTTGTTACAATCGAATTCCAACCAATTATTTTCCTGGGTGTATGAACACATTGTACTGTACAAATTTTTAGTGTCTTTGTGTAATGGTATTAACAATGTGAGCTATTTATATTTCGTACAATATTGTCCGTTTATATCGGAGGTAGCAAAAGGATCGTGGCAATTTTGTAATATTTTTTTTTGGTGATAAAATGTTCCAAATTGCAAAATTATGTTGTATATATTTTAATTAAAAACGAGCTCGAGGTCGTAGGTTATTGATTATTCGTTTTGTTCAATATTTCGTTACACTTTGAGAAACATCTTCATAGTAATATATAAAATGTCAGTGATTCAGTACGAATCAATCAATGTGATCCATATCCGAACTTAGCCTGAGAACATTACCACATATTCAGAGTAAACCATTTTTCTAGGACTCTACGTATTATAAAGGCATTACACTGTACAAAATGTCAAGTATTTATATGCCATGGTATTAAATTAATAGACCATTTTTGTGAGATGTACCAAAACGGGCGTGCCAAAATTGCCCACTTTTCTCCGGACTCTAGCTGCTATAAATGCATTATACTGTACAAAATTTCAATTATTTGTATGTATGTACTGGTGTGGCAACTTCGCCCATTTTTCTTGACGTGTTAGCGACTAACAAACTATGTGTAGAATTTCGGAAGATTCGAGTAAGTACTATAGAAGTTATTATAGAATCAATATTTCACGAAAAGTAAACCCTTCGTGGGGCAGGCACTAGAAGAAGTGGACCAATATGGCCCATCATCGAACTTAGCCGGAGATAGAGAAAAATATTACCGCATACCAAATTTAAAGTCAATCGGTTAATCCTTTCGAGAGTTATTTTGCGCACCAGCCACGAGATGGACGGACGGACATTGCTCAAATGACTTAAAATTACCCAAATCGAATATCCGCCAAACATACTTGGGGTCTTAGGTCAATCATTCGATGTGTTACACTTCTGGCTCGTAGCGAATGATATATACCCTCCTCTCTAAGGTGAGGGGATAAATATAGGAAAAAATACTGTGTTCAACCACAGGAAGGCATAAGTAGGTACAAGATTTGTTCAAAAAATAAGGTGACCTTTTATTTTTCGAAAAAATGAATATTTATTTTTGTACCCGCACTTTAGTGGGGGAGCGTACAGATAACACATCGAAGGAGTTACCTAAGGCCCTAAGCATTTTCGTCGGATATCCACTTTAGGAAATTTGAACAACATCTATCCGTCCGTCTGTCTGGATAGTGCGATAACTCACGAAAGGAGAGACGGAATGACTTAAAATTTGGGGTAATTCATGTCAAGGATGAAACTTGCACCAAGTTTAGTCCTATTGGATAGTAGTTATGACGCACAATTTCAACCAAATCGGTTAAGGACTGTCCGAGTTGGAGGGCTTGAATTTTGAAATTTTGGTCAAACGGACCTTATGTCCCATCCTTATGACTTATTACCTGTTGTATTTAGAAAATTTGGTCCAAAGTATTTTCGATAGCCTTTTCTTCAGTGTTTTTAAGAAAATAAAAATTTTCGCAATAATATTTTTTTTTTGCGAAATAAAAAATTTAATTTTTGCCAAAAACTACATTTTAATTTTTTGCACAAACGAAAGCTTATGTCAATTGCTTTAATAGCTTAAAAGTAATTTAGTGGATGGGACCTGCTTATATATCAAAACTAGAGAGGTCAAACGGGATTGGCCTTTACAAATTCCGGGATTCTGGATTTTTAAATTGCGGAATCCCGGGATTTTTCGGGATCCCGAAATTGTTTGATATCCTGGGATTTGCGGGATAAATCGGGATTTTTGAAATCCCGAAATTGTTCGATATCACGGTATTTTCGGTGTTTTCGGGATAAATCGGTATTTTTTCATTCAAAAAACATTTTAGCTCAGTTTTAATTAATTTAAATATGGATAAAAACAGCTAAAGCATACATTAACTTTTGTTAAAAAAATACTAACTTTTATTAAAATATTTCACAACATCTTAGCTATGAAATAATTTTGGTCCAATTTCAGTTTGTCGGCTGAATTATTATTGATGTTATAATTTTCTTTCATTAAAGCACGAGAAGTTTTTTTTTCAATTTGAGAAATCAGTTTGACTAATTCCGTTTTTATGGGACCAAATCGATTTCTCGATCCATATAAGATTTTATATTAGGATTTTTTCATAAATTTGAAAGAATAGAATACTGTGATCTTTGTTTGTGGGAAACAAACTCTGTTTGTGTTCTTGTTTTAAGTTTACTTATTTATAATTACATTTATGATATATTTTGTAATTCTTCTCCAAATTTCTAATTTTTTCACAATTTGCTTAATTAGTTTAAATTTTCGACAGAGATTATCTATATTAAACTTAATATTTTATACGATACAGCTTCATATATTATTATTAAAATATCCAGGGATTCATTTTAAAAAATCCCGGGACTCGGGATCGGGATTTCCCCATTGACATCACTAATCAAAACAAAGATAAACACCGAAAAAATAGAGGTTGAATCACATACTTTAGCATAACTCGAGGAGAAAAGTTTATCCTAATTGGTGCAGGAAAGCTTTAAAAAATCCTAAATTAAGTGGCCTTCATCTTCTTCTAACATAATTTTTTCATCCTATAAGTTTATAGACTTAATTAGCTACAACATTTAAAATTATGCATCGATTTTCTTTATAATGGTCTCATTTTTATTCATGACCGATCAGACTTTACGATAAAAAAAATAAAAATATAATTGGTGTGAATTTTCAAATGTTTTTAAGAGGTTTTGTCTAACAACTTTCTCAAAAAAATCCGAATTAAGTCGACTTAGCATGTTTTGGAATTGAGGTATCGAATTCAATTTATTATACTATGGAATGCGATCCATATATAATATATACAATTTAAAACTTCGTGTTTTCCTGTTATAAATTTGGAATTCTTCTTCCGGCCACCTCGAATCACAGCACATTAGTTACATAGTTATCCACAAATTTTCTTGACAGAACTTCGAAGACATTACAACGGTGGGATATTGAGATGTACCCTAAGAAATGCAAGAGGTTAATCGCTCCTGCTATAAATTTGAAGTGGAAATCTTTGAAGGACATTTTTTATATGCACAGGAAAAGAGGACAAATTTTTGCTCAAGATTTCGCTAAGCTTTATTCTCAGACAGATTGAATATTTATATTTAAATTCATAGCTGAAGTGATTTACCAACAAGCTTTATGTGTTAATATGTCAATAACGATAAAAGTCATTTGCTACAGTTATTCGAAATTATGCAGGATAAGTTGGTAACATCGAGGTGACATTTTTCAAGTGCAAATTTTCCATACACATTATTATCAATCTCTTTAAGCCTTTAAATTTATTTATTTTGTAATATTATTCCTAATTTTTTATTAATTTTTAATTTCATACTTACCCAAATTCATGTGTGCCTGGAAACAAAAATCAAAAGTGAAAAAATGGTTTATGAATTTTTGCATACTCTAAACACTGACAATTTGACGTTTTATCATATACTCCGGAGAATATGTGACCCACTTCCACCCAATCGCTGGACTAAGCACATATCTAAAGATGAGGGTGAAATCGAGTCTTTTAGTCTTTTTAATATCTACAAAATAATCATAAAAACAACAACAATCAAAACAAAACCAAAGACAGCAACCCAAAACAAAACGCTCACTCTCACACTGACTGACCTCTAAAGGAGGAATGCAATCAATGGAACATTCCTAAACAAACTGATAAAAACGTGTAAAAATTCCCCAAATACCCCCCGAACAAACAGACAGACGGGTGGACGGACGGACAGACATGAAGCAACTAACTAGCCACAAAAAATGCAACTTCCAATTCCAGCAAAAATTTCAAAAACCTAAGACAAAAACTCCTTAATCCACGAAAAGAGAAGTAAAGTCAGAGAAACCGCTGCTCAGTTTGGAGTCTCAACATTGATGAGGAGTTCTCCAAGAAATTTATTTAATGACGTCATAACAGAATTCCACATATAAAAAACGAAAGAGAATTTGAAAAAAAAGAAAAAAGGGGAAATTCACAGAAAACGAGAAAACCCCACAGACCACTTCAAACTTAACGAAACTCTTTTAAAACTCTTATAGAAAAAGAAAGAGCTAAGTAAAGAGAAGATAAAGAACTCTTATGGCAGCCAAGATTATTTTTGTTATAAGGGAAAACTGGTTTGGTTTCCTTCCTTGAATTTTGTTGAGTTGTGATTCGATTTGCCGTACATACATACATTGTCAAACATTTGGCTGATTACGTTTACGAGACATGCGTCATGCACATTGTCTTCGGTTAATTCAAGCAAGGAAGAGAAGATGTGGGTTAGGTCAGTAATTAAGGTTCCCCTAACCCCTCTCTCCATCAACCTCTCTCTCTCTCACCAACGTTTAACTTAAGAAACTCCATGGCAAACTTAAGATAAGAGAGTGGGGTATTTGGGAGACGAATTTGTACAACATCAAAACAGAGAGTGTTGTGTGAGAGATTCAGTGGGGTTTTGTGTGATTAAGTTGGAGTGGTGGGCTAAGGAGTTGCCGTTGTCTTAGGTGATGCAATGATAATTATTTTCTATTTATTATGCATCGAAGACACAATTTTAATTAAAGACATACAACATCAGTTGCAGCAGCTGCTGCTGCAGCTGCAACTGCAAATATTTAAATACTGGTAAATTTCCTACAAAGTATTTGAAATGAATAAGGAAGATACAAATTAGAAAAAACATGAATTTTTGTACATATGCATGAACAAAAAGTTAAAAAGTAGGCCTAAATGATATGATTGAGAGTATAAAATGCAATTATAACTAATAAAAAAGAAATGAAACTAGGGTTTTGCCAAAAACTAATATTACTGAATAGTAACACTGCATTTATGGGTCGTAGTGAAGCACCTTATCGGACCGCAATACAGAAATTGGTGGAAAAATTCGAGCTGTTGGGACAAGTTAGTGATCTGAAGAAAAAAACCCGTGCACGTCGCTCAAGAACAACTGAGAATATTTTGCTGCTGTAGCCAAAAGTGTTGGAGAAAACCCAGGTTTGTCCATTCCTCGTCGTTCTTTGGAATTGTACATTCCACAAACGTCATTACACCGTATCTTGCAGTTAACACAAGATCTCAAGCCGGCCGATCATCAACAACGTCGTGTCTTTGCTGATTGGGTCCTTGAAATGCATGAAAATTATCCGGAATTCCATCGAAAAATCATCTTGACTGATGAGGCCCACGTCAACAAGCAAAATTGTCGCATCTGGGGCTCGGAAAACCCAAGAGCTATTGTTGAGAAGCCTCTCCATCCTCAACGTGAGACTGTTTGGAGCGGTTTATGGTCCGGCGGGGTCATTGGACCATACTTTTTCGAAAATGAGGTTGGATCAACAGTTACGGTGAATGGATTGCGCTATCGAGAGATGATTAATGATTTTTTCTGGTCCGAGTTGGATGGTATCAATCTGGACAACGTTTACTTTCAACAAGACGGCGCTACGTGCCACACAAGCAACGAAACCATTGCTCTGTTACGGGAAAAGTTTCCAGACCGTGTTATCTCTCGAAGAGGTGATCACAATTGGCCACCGAGATCTTGTGATTTAACACCTTGCGACTTCTTCCTTTGGGGCCACGTGAAAGATAAGGTCTACGCCAACAGCCCAGCGTCGATTCAAGACCTCAAAGATAGAATTCGTGAGGCTATCGAGGACATAGGGCAGCCACTTTGCGATTTGGTTATGGAAAATTTCATGAAAAGGATATGGTCCTGTAAGCGTGGCCGTGATGGCCGTGATGGCCATTTGGTTGATGTTGTGTTTCATTACTAACGGCATACCTTCCTCTTTATTATGAAACAAACGTCCGATCATTTCTCTCAAGAAATGACATTTTTCTTTGAATACCAAAATAGCACCTTTTGTTGGAAAACCCTTTACTAGCAAATAAACCTAAAGGGTGTCCCAAGAAGAGCGCAATTTTTTAATTTTAAATAAAATACAGATATTTAAGAAAAAATCGTGAAACTTTATTATATCGTAAAGTAGACAGAATGAGGTTATGTATGGAACAATATATCGTGCAGATGGCCTCCGCGGCTTTGCTGGCATGCACGCGATCTTTTAATGAAATTTTCAATGACCGTTTTGCATGAATGCTGCGGTATTTCATTAATGCAGCGTCCAATTTCGTCTTTTAATGCTTGAGTCGTCGTCGGCTTATTCGCGTAAACCATCGACTTCAAAAAACCCCAAAGAAAAAAATCTAATGGTGTTAAATCGCACGATCTAGGCGGCCAATTCTGATCTCCAAAACGCGAAATAACACGACCGGGAAATGACTGATGCAGCAATTGAATTGTTTCTCTGGCTGTATGATACGTGGCGCCGTCTTGTTGGAACCACATGCCCTCCACATTCATTTCTTCAATTCTAGGCAAGAAAAAACTGGTTATCATTTCACGATACCGAACACCATTGACTGTTTGCGCTTGACCTGTCTCATTTTCATAAAAAAAAAGGTCCAATGATTCCTCCAGCCCAAAAACCACCCAAAAACCGGTCGATCGACCTGGTCGATGGCGCGTTGTTGTCTTTACATCACTAACAGACCCAGTTTCGGCAAATTTATCCATTAATCTCTTTACAGTTGACTCTTTTGGAGCATTATTGTGACCCCAAATTGATCGCAATTTGCGAACTGTAGCCGCAAAACGTTCACCATTTTGGTAAAACAATTTCACAATGAGAATGCGTAGTTCATTCGTGTAGCGCTCCATTTTTACTAACCTCGTACCTTCTACTAACAAACAATAACAATTATTCAAATGTCAAACAATGACACTTCGAATGTTGCGAGATTTAAAAATTGCGCTCTTCTTGGGACACCCTTTACATCGACTTAGTGCAATGGCGGTAGCTGTTTTTCTATATTGTCTCTTATTGTCGAAATATTTGTCCGCAAAGATTATTGAGTAATCAAGAAGGTTACTTATTTTGGAAAGCGAGTTGATGCCGAAGACTTCGGAATACCTACTTCAGCTCAAATAACGAAACAACAAGTAAGAAAATTCAGTCGGGTAAACCGACTTATGAATTCACCTCACCTTGAGTCCCAAAATAAAAATTAGCAGATTTATTTATTCGATTGTTTTATTTCAATTATTATCAATTTAAATTGCATTTAATAACTTTAAAGAATTTTGCATTTAATTAATTAAAGTTATAATCTGTTAACTTTTGATGTAAAATGGTCCATTTGTGTGGGAGGTACCAAAAGGGGCTGGTCAATAACGCCCATTTTTCTCTGGACTCTACGCACTATAAAAGCATTACACTGTACAAAATTTCAGGTATTTGTATGCACTGGTATTAAAGTTATAAGCTTGTAACTTTTGGTACAAAATGGTCCATTTGTGTGGGAGGTACCAAAAGGAATGTGGCAATAATGCCCATTTTTCACTGTATTTTAGGTACTATTAAACCATTACACTGTACAAAATTTCAAGTCTTTGTATGCACTGGTATTAAAGTTATAAGCTGTTAACTTTTGATGTAAAATGGTCCATTTGTGTGGAAAGTACCAAAAGGGGCGTGGCAACTTCGCCTATTTTTCTCTAGGTAATAGCGACTAATAAACAAATACTATGTGTAGAATTTCAGAGGATTCAAGTAAGTAGTATAGAATATATTAAATAATCAATATTTCCCTAAAAGTTACCACTTTGTGGGGGAGGTACTAGAAGGAGTGGACCAATATAGCCCATCTTCGAACTTAGCCGGAAATAGAAGAAAATATTACCACATACCAAATTTTAAGTCAATCGGTTACTCCTTTCGAGAGTTATCGTGCGCACCAGCCAGCAGACAGACAGACGGACGGACGTTGCTCATATGACTTAAAATTACCCAAAACGGACATTCGCCGAACATACTTAGGGTCTCAGGTCACTCCTTCGATTTGTTACACTTTTGGTTCATAGCAAATTATATATACCCTCCTCTCTAAGGTGAAGGGATAATGATGCGAAAGCGAATGTTCAAATGATGCGATTGATTCGCGTTCGCATATGCGTATGCGAATATTCGTTACATCCCTGATACGTAGGTATGTACATGCAGAAGTGATATAAATATCCGTTGAGAAATGAGGATTATACAGGGTGGCGCAGAATGAGCTATATGGTTTGAATTCTATATAACTTTTTTAATTATTATTCATTCTTTGCTTCTTTCAGCATTTTGTGAAAGAGACTTCGGGAATTAATTAAGAATCGAACAAAGTACAAAAATAATTGAATTTTTCCGAAATTTTGCAAAAGTTATGGAAAATATGCTAAAAAGGGCACGTATGTGGGAAGCAGAAAATGGACGTCACTTACAGGATATCATTCATCAAAGCGAATTGCAAAAAATTACCCAATAATATACTGTATTTAAAAAAAAATATAATAATCGCATAAATAAAAAAGTTATTAACCATTTAAACCATATAGCTAATTCTGCGCCACCCTGTATAATGCTTAGATACATAATCGTGATATAAGTACTTATGAGGGCTATGTTTAAATCTATATAGATTTTCTTCAAATTTGTTCATTTACCTAATAACATCTCATTGTCAACATTTTATAAAAAAAAATCTTGAAATTAAATTCGAATATAATTAGCAAAGACGCAAACCATGAGGCACGTTTTTGGCGCCACCTACATGTAAGGTAATTTAAACCTGTTTATTTATGGCAAGTTTGAAGCAAATAATACAGTTTTGAACATAAATAAAATCTAAAATAACTTATATAATCTCAAATTTTCAAATACTATAAAAAAGTTTTATAACAATATGAATCACGGAGCGATATCGTATATTGGCAAAATTACACAAAATCTGTATAGAGAGAAAAGCTCCCGGTGTGGCTAAATTGAAAAGGTTTGTCCTATCAAAACTAGATTTCAGCGTTCTCTATACGAATCTGGTAACCACAAGATCCAGACATTTATTTGAGACCCAGAATTTTCAGTTTTATACAAAATAGCACTTAGTGCATACAGTGAGTAAAACTTCCACTGTGGCCAAAAGAATAAATTTGCTATACAAAATTTATAGGAAAACTAGTTTTCACTGTGCGCTATCTATCCGTATCCCGTAACCTCATGTTCCATAATATCTTCTGAGACCCGGAATTTGCAGTTTTATACAAAATTACAGTTAGTGCATCCAGAGCGTTAACCCAGCAAAATCTTGGTAAGTACATGTCATTACCACTCGCATTACCAGGTAATGATATCTCATTATCGTCAGCATTACTTTCGGTAAATAAATAACGACTAACAAAATAATGACAAAAATAAGTTATTGCTAGTAATCTAATTTAGAAAATCTTATTTTAAATTATAAACTTGTCTTTAAATGATTTACGATTTATGATTTTTTCTTAAATGATTTACCTATATACGTTGTAGCTTGTATTAAGTTAAATCATTTAAAGAAAAGTTTGAAAATTCAAATTAGATGACTAATAATAACTTATTTTTGTCATTATTTATTTAGTCGTTATTTATTTACCGAAAGTAATGCTGGCGATAATGAGATATCATTACCTGGTAATGCATCTGGTAACGACATTTACTTAGGAAGATTTTGATGGGCTATATTTTTGTACTTGATTATTTAGCGATATGTCTATGAATCGCGAGGTAGGCCAGTGGTTGTGATGCTACACTACGAAACCATGAGGTCGCGAGTTCAATCCCACCTCCCGTCAAATGAAATTTTTCGTCATATGACGACAACAATCGATAACTACTCTCTTCCAATTATACGCTCTACCCAATGTTACGCTCTTCCTAATGTTACGCTCTTCCCAATGTTACGCTCTTCTACTTTCTCACCACATTCCACCACTGATGGTGGTGAGCAAACAATAGCAACTAGGAAATATCCACTACCACACAAACCCCCACTCCTAAAATTATTTCTTTTGTCCACGCTTACTTTTTGGATAACTGTAAGCGTGGGGGTAAGTGGTTATTTTTCAGCTGCCTGTATGCTTGAGTGGAAGCACTTTCCTCCAATGACATGTACATGTAAAAATAATTCGAAGGGAGGCCAAATAATAAGCAGTTACTAGTTTTGAATTTAGCTTACCCGTCAGGTTATTTGGTAATGGGAAATTTTGCTGGGAAGCTCGCACTGTGGCGAAATGGAAAAAACTGAGCCTACTAAATTGATGTATCAAAACTCCGGAAAATCTTCTGAGACTTGGTATTTGCAGTTTTGTTAAAATTGCACTTAGTACACCCAGATGGTTAAGCGCCCACTGTGAGCAGATGGAAAAAGTTGGATCTACCAAATTTAAAAGAAAACTATATTTAAGCGTTCTCTATCCGATTATGGTAGCCATAAGTTTCAGAAAATCTTCTGAGAGCCAGTATTTGCAGTTTTGTTAAAGTTTCACTTAGTGCAAAAAATTTCACTTAACCACTGTAGCTAAATCGAAAGTCTACGAGCCACAAGTGTACACCCAGGAAAATAATTGGTTGGAATTCGATTGTAACAATAAAAAAATAGTACTAGCAACAAAAAGTATATTGCCTATAAAAAAATATATAACAATAAAAAAATAGTACTAGCAACAAAAAGTATATTGCCTAAACCGTGTGTCGGTTGCATTTATAAAGGTTGGTTCAATTTTAAGGGCCGATGTTGATTTTGAATAAAAACAAATTTTTTATGAAATTATTGTCATTTCTTTTTATTATGATAATATTGGTATGGTTCAATTATGTATGGAACAAAATATCGGCCAAATGGGCGCCGCGACCTCGGCGGCACACCTCCATCCGATGGTCCAAATTTTCGATGACACTGAGGCATAATTGAGGTTCTATGCCGTAAATGTGCCGAATTATCTCTTCCTTTAGCTCTTGAATTGTTGCTGACTTATCCACGTACACCTTTTCTTGCAAATAACCCCAATGAAAGAAGTCCAACGGTGTCAAGTCACATATTGTCCACATCCATATCTTCCAATTGGAGCCATAAAAGTTCGTTATCATCTCACGATAGCGAACACCATTCACAGTAACTGCCTGACTGGCCTCATTTCGAAGAAGTATGTCCCAATGACGTCGCCAGACCATAAGCCGCACCAAACGAACTGGGCGAGCATGCACAGGTATTTTCACATATCCTACAGACCCAGTTTGCTGAAATTTGCGTACAATTCTCACGATTATGGACATATTTGGTCGATTATGCTGAACAAAAAACATCACGAAGTGCACGAAATGCATTTTGATTTGAAAGCCCATTTTCGTACAAGGCTTAAAAAACCTTAACGCGTTGCTCAATTGTGTATCTTTATATGGTTCAAATTGAGTTAGTCTGAAATTGAGAAATGCAGAAAAAAACTTGACGTTTATTCATCATCATCGGCCCTTATAAAATAACCACCCTTTAGTTTTAGGCTTTAGACCATCTTTGACTCTATTCTGTATTATAATAAAATGTAAAGTTTTAAAAAAACACAGCTTAACCCCGCTGAATTATCGGAGTAGCATCCGTGAAATGGCTATACGAGGAGCTGAGGTGTCAAGTAATTGTATTTGCTTCACCGTTTTTAAAAAACTTTGCATTCTATAATACATAACAGAGGCAAAGATAATCTAAAGCCAGGAGAATACCCTAGTGACGAATCAATAACAATTTAAAGACCGAAATAAAAACAAACGAAAATATAACCAGTAAGGAAAGGCTAAAGTCGGGCGGGGCCGACTATATAATACCCTACACCAATCTCGTAATATTGAATAACTGTGATATATAAATTTTGTAATTCATGTATAAATTGTTTACATAAATTTACTTTTGGGACATTTTATACTTAAATAATAACCTGTACCACAGTGTGGTGTAGGGTATAAAAACGATTGGATATAAAGAGCCAAATCGGATGAAACATAAATATGGGAGCTATAGCTAAATCTTTACCGATTTTCTTCAAATTCGGCAATGTTGGTTCATGGATCAAGAAACTCTACCATTCTGCATTTCAACATGATTGGATGTAAAATACAGCTTCTATAGGACTAAAGGGCCAAATCGGACGAAACATATATATGGGAGCTATAGCTAAATCTTAACCGATTTTCTTCAAATTCGGTAGTGTTGGTTCATGGATCAAGAAACTCTACCATTCTAAATTTCAAAACGATTGGATGTAAAATACAGCTTTTATAGAACTAAAGGGCCAAATCGGACGAAACATATATATGGGAGCTATAGCTAAATCTTAACCGATTTTCTTCAAATTCGGTAGTGTTGGTTCATGGATCAAGAATCTCTACCATTCTAAATTTCAAAACGATTCGATGTAAAATACAGCTTCTATAGAACTAAAGGGCCAAATCGGACGAAACATATATATGGGAGCTATAGCTAAATCTTTACCGATTTTCTTCAAATTCGGTAGTGTTGGTTCATGGATCAAGAAACTCTACCATTCTAAATTTCAAAACGATTGGATATAAAATACAGCTTTTATAGGACTAAAGGGCCAAATCGGACGAAACATATATATGGGAGCTATAGCTAAATCTTAACCGATTTTCTTCAAATTCGGTAGTGTTGGTTCATGGATCAAGAAACTCGACCATTCTGCATTTCAACATGATTGGATGTAAAATACAGCTTCTATAGGACTAAAGGGCCAAATCGGACGAAAGATATATATGGGAGCTATATCTAAATCTGAACCGATTTCAACCAAATTCAATAGCGATCTTAACAGCTGCGAAGAACTCTAAACTGCAAAATTTCAGAACGATCGGAGTGAATTTGCGACCTGTAGTCGACGAACAACTTTACATGGACAGACGGACGGACGGACGGACAGACATGCTTAAATCGACTCAGCTAGTGATTCTGAGTCGATCGGTATACTTTAAGGTGGGTCTAGCTGTGTTATTTTCAGGTGTTACAAACATCTGCCATGAAACAAACTTATAATACCCTGTACCACAGTGTGGTGTAGGGTATAATAAATAGAAAAAAATTTTATATAAATATAAAAATACAATATAAACAGAAACAAATATCATTATCGATTTTTCGATATACTTGTTTTACCTGCCACATGTTATTTGGTGGGAAAAATAAATGCTTTATTTTCATTAATGTTGCTAAAATGAAATCTCTCATTATAAAATTTATTTCGTGGAATAATTTGTTCTTTTTCTTCAGTTCACACCGAACGGTCAATAAGTCAATAGTTAACATGGATTGATCTTCGGGAGTGATTTTACACAAATTGTCCAAAAAATTGTTAACATGAAAATGCATTTCCATCAATATTCAGTTGATGGCAACGCTTGTCTGCCGGTCTGTCTGTCCACCTACCAAAAGTCCGACCAACTAGTCCAACGTCGTACACACTTTTAACACCTTTTTCGACTTATCGAAATTCTTCTTGGGTGGAAATGAAATTTTCGCATACAGAAATTCACAGAGACTACAGACGAACATGGGTTTCTATCACAACAAGTAATAAATTCTAAAATCTTCAATGTGGCCGGCCGGCCGTTCGGCCTGGGAGTTGAGTAGTGAACTCAGCTCTTTGGCCCAAACGCAGGCGATGGAGTGCCATGAAAATTGCCTGAGACTGCGAATTTGTATCGGACGTATGTAAACTAAATGCTCTTTATTTCGATTTGGTGTTGTTGCTGCTGTTGTTTTTTCTTCTTTCAATGATACTAAATGAATGAAGGAAAAAAGTGGAGAATAAATGTCTATAAAACACATACAAAACATTACACGATAAATTCAATGTTGGTCGTCCCAGTTTGTCCGTCCGTCCGCCATTTCTGTGAGTCCACCATACCATGCGTCTTTTTGTCCGTCTGTCTATTTTCTATCTTTTCATGCAAATTGCAGCTGTCTTGCGTTTTTCGCTACTTAACATTCAATTTCAATTTTCGCCATTGCCGTTGTTTTTGGTCTTTGCTTAACACGAAATGTGTGTATGAGTTTCATTTCTGAACCAGTAGTCGATTCTTATGTACAATCAATAACTATCTTAGGCTATCACAGCTCGGGGGGTGGTATGATGTGCCACTAGAAAATCCTAAAATTTCAAAATATGAACATTATCCGAATTTTGAATTGGTCAGTATATCGATCAAACTATCATATTTCAGCCCAATCGGTTGAAAATTATAGTCAAATATATATATATATAGCGTTTTTTTAAGACATACCCTATTCACCTGAGTCTACAGATCCCCAGCACTGCTTAAATTGAGACTTATCACTTATCTGATCAGTTAGGGATTGCTTGGTATCACCTATCTACTTTTTTCTAAACATTCAGTTATATTATATGCTTTTTAGTATCCAACAAGTTGGGTTATCTACTCTTTAGTAGATGATCACTGGATTATTTACCCTTTAGTTGATGACCAGTCTGGTTATCTACTCCTTAGTATGCGACCAGTTTGGTTATCTACTTCCTAGTAAGCGACCAGTTGGGTTATCTACTCCTTAGTAGAAGACCTGATGGGTTATATACTACTCCGTAAAATACCAATTGGTTTATCTACTGCATATTAGACGCGAAGTTGGATTATCTACTCCTTATTTGACGACCAATGGCTTACCTACTACTCAGTAGCATCCAGTTGGTTTATCTACTCCTTAGATGACGACCAATGGGTTATCTACAACTTAGTAGCGGACCAGTTGGGTTATCTACACTTTAGTAGCGGAACAGTTGGTTATCTACTCCTTAGTTGACAAACAGCTGTATTATGTACTCCTTAGTGGAAAACCAGTTGGGTTATATACTCTTCCGGAGAGGACCAACCCATCTGGTCGTCTACTACTTAGTAAGAGACCAGATGTGTTATCTACCCCTTAATTGACGACCTGTTGTGTTATCTACGCCTTAACAGAGGACCAGCTGAGTTTTGTGATTCTAAGCAAAAAACCAAGTTGCTTATTTACTCATTATCTATTCCTAAGTAGAGGACCAGTTGGGTTATCTAATACTTAGTAAAATACTATTATGGTTATCTACCCCTTAGCTGACGACCAGTTGGGTTATCTAATCCTTAGTGCACTTCCAGTTAGGTTATATACTCCTTAGTAGAGGACCAGTTAGATTATCTATTCCTTAATTGGCGACGAATGGGTAATCTACTGCTTAGAAGCGGACCAGATGGGTCATCTACTCCTTAGTTGACGAACAGTTGTATTATATACTCCTTAGAGGAGAACCAGTTGGGTCCTCAGTAGAGGACCAGTTGGATTATCTATTCCTTAGATTACGACCGGTTTGGTTATCTACTCCTTCGTAGACGGCCTGTAGAATACCAGTTGGATTCTCTATTTGGTGAGATAACGACCAGTTGGGCTATCTACTCCTAAGAAAAGGATGAGTTGGATTATCTGTTCGTTAGATTAGCACCAGTTGGGTTATCTGTTCGTTAGATTACGACCAGTTGGATTATCTGTTCGTTAGATTACGACCAGTTGGGTTATCTGTTCGTTAGATTACGACCAGTTGGGTTATCTGATTAATAACCAGTTGGGTTATCCACTCCTTAGTAGACGGCCAGTTGAGTTTTATACTTATTTTTAGACAACCAGTTGCATTATCTACTCCTTAGTAGAGGACCGGTTGGATTATCTATAACATGATTGTCCTTGAACCTAAGATATTATCTCTGCTAAGATTGGATTATATCACGTTAAGGTATGAACATATGGACGGACTAGCAGAGTTAAATTGGCTCAGAACTCGTTTCTGATTTCTTTGATTTCTATAGATCTCATCCCAACCTGACTACACCAACCTCTTGGCAGATCCAAATGCTATGTGCGTTTCAACTACATCTCTCGCTTGCAATGTTCGTTATTTTTGGGGGGCATTTTCGTCTATAAATTAAATTATGTTTAGAAATTATGCATGCATTTTCTGTCATTTCTTCTCTGGTGGTTGTTGTTGTTTTTGTTCTTGTCTCGGCTGCTGCTGATGTTGCTACTATTATTCCTGCTGATGCTGGAGTGTGGCTCCTTTATCCGTCTTTCTCGGTTTAGTTGGTCATTACAATAACAACAGTTATGCACCAACGAATGAGGAGCTGCACGAACACATCAAACTATAGTACTCCGAGTATCATCATCTGAATGCAATCCGCATCATGATCTTCTTGCCACATTACTTAACGTCGGCAGTTGCAGCAGCATCGTCAGCATCAATGCAGGAGTAAGAGCAACATTAGCAGGAGCAAAAGCGAGCTACTGCTGCCAATTGTGATTACGACGACTTGTATCTAAGCAGGCCAAGACCACCACCGACCACCAGCCACCACCTCAAGTTCTCCACTGGAATGGCATCATATAATATTCAAGTCGACTTGGATCGACAACTCATTGTCAGTTTTTAGGCGGGGGGCGACGACGTTCTTTCCATCGTTCCGAACATTGTTAGTCACTAATTCACATTCGATGTTTAACGTATGCGTTCGGTCAATGAGGTTAACATTTTGTTACAGTTCACCGAAATGTATTGATGGCATATGTTCTATCCAACAGCAGCAATTCCTAGATTCTTGACTCGTTCTCTCGGTTCTGGGAAGGAGAATGGACGCAGGCAATACACGGCGGAGGAGGTGATGCGTGAGTATGTGAAATATCAAAGTAAAAGATATTTTATGGTTTTATAGTACCTTTGGATGGTTGGTTATGCTGGTAATGACGACATTGATGATGAAGTTGATGAGGTTGTCGTTGATACCGTTGCCATCCGTATATACGTATCGTCGCATCCTTATTGCTCTGGCAGTGATGTACAGGTACAGTTTTATTCAATAAAGATGTTGTGGTTTGGCAAATAAATTATGAAAATTCGAATATTGAATGGAATGGTAGGAGGAAATAAGACTGGCCCAAGTGCAGCAAGAAAGGTGGGATCTTTATGAGCCATATATCTTAGTTAGTTGTACTAACTGAAGGAAGAAATATAAGTTATTTCAAGTGGAAAACTATGAAGGTTTAGATACTTGTAGTATTTGGAGATAAGTTTGCATTGTCTTAGAGACCAATGATATAATAATGGCATTTTCAAATTCATAAATTTTTAAGAAAAAAATACAGCACAGAAGAAATAATAAAGGATTTCTCATCTTTTTGTACTTTTTGAACAAAAAAGGTACAGAGTAGACCCAATGAAATTTATCGAGTATGTCTTTTTTTTGTCGAAAATAAGGACCAAAAGGACCAGCTGTGAAATACTGATTTTTAATTTCTCGTCATTTTGGCGTAAAAAGACACATAAAGAGGAGATAATAATGGATTTTACGTATTTGTATATTTATTAAAGTAATGTGGAGCAAAACAAGGTTTCGAATATTAAACCCATGCTAGATAACACAGTGCGACAGTCCAAAAACCAAAAACAGCGATACTATTTTTCTTGTAGGTCTTGGCGAGTAAAACAACGTTTGTTCTACGAAATTTTCCAGACACCCCCAAAATCCGGATTTACGGGTAAAAAACCGAATTTCTTGCCTTTTTTCACTTGAATGCCTATAACTTTGTTAATTATTAACCGATTTTCAGTCTCTAAAAGAATTTGGAAAAAAGAGAATTAGACCTTTCGAACGATGTATATTTTGTTTATTTGAAGCTGAAGAAATATTTATTTTTTATTTATTTGTCCTACAAACACATTTTTTTCATTTTTGTCCGTCATTTTCTAGTTTAGGCAATGTTTTTACCAATTATATTGTGAGATAGCCGTACGATTAATTAATTTACATATACATATAGTACATTTTAAAAAAAAATGCAACTATTCTCTTAAAAATCCGTTTGTAGTTGACTGAGTTATTCAAGTTTCACATCCGCATTTTGGGGGTGTCTGGGGAATTCCAAAAAAAGATTCGTGTTTTACTCGAAAAGACCTACAGGAAAATTAGTGTCGCGTCATTTGCTTCTCTGCTTAAGTTTTTTTTGTCGCACTGTGTAATAGGAAGGAATATTTGTAAACAATTTGGTACCCAATCCCATTCCTTAAAGGGAAGTTGGACCAGAGAAACATCAAAACAAACTGTAACATTAACATTGATTTGTTATTGCAGTTGATGTATTGACATCTTGTACTCGTCTAAGCGACAAGGGTAAATCCATTTTAAAAACTGTTGATTTTTTATCAATTTAGTCTCACTGGTGATACTTTCCTATAGAAAAAGTCTCACTGATGATACTTTTCTTTAGGAAAAGTTTCTTTAATTGTCTAATTGGCGATACTTTTCTTTAGGAAAAGTCTTACGGTGATACTTTTCATTAGGAAAAGTCTCAATGGTGATCCTTTTCTTTAGGAAAAGTTTTACTGGTGATACTTTTCTTTAGAACAAGTTTTACTGGTGATACTTTTCTTTAGAAAAAGTGTCACTAGTGACACTTTCCTTTAGAAAATGTCTCACTGGTGATACTTTTCTTTAGAAAAAGTCTCACTATTGATACTATTCTTTAGGAAAAGTTTCACTGGTGATACTTTTCTTTAGGATAAGTTTCATTAGTGATACCTTTCTTTAGGAAAAGTCTCACTGGTGGTAATTTTCTTAAGGAAAAGTCTCACTGTTGATACTTTTCTTTAGGGAAGTCTCATTGGTGTAATTTTCTTTAGGAAAAGCGTCACTGGTGATACTTTTCATTATTCCTATCCTATTCTGGTGATACTTTTCTTTAGGAAAAGTGTCACGGGTGATACTTTTATTTAGGAATCGTCTCAGGAAAAGTGTCACTTGTGATACTTTTCACAGAAAAAGTGTCTCTGGTGATACTTTTCTTTAGGAAAAGTCACACTGGTGATACTTTTCTTTGGAAAAATCTCACTGGTGATACTTTTCTTTAGGAAAAGTGTCACCGGTGATACTTTTCTTTAGGAAATTTCTCACAAGTGAAACTTTTCTTTAGGAAAAGTCTCACTGGTGATACTTTTCTTCAGGAAAAGTCTCACTGGTGATACTTTTCTTCAGGAAAAGTCTCACTGGTGATACTTTTCTTCAGGAAAAGTCTCACTGGTGATACTTTTTTGTAGGAAAAGTATCACTGGTGACACTTTTCTTTAGCTAAAATGTCACTGATGATACTTTTCTTAAGGAAAAGTGTTAGTGGTGATACTTTTCTTCAGGAAAAGTGTCACTGATAATACTTTTCTTCAGGAAAAGTGTCACTGGTTTAACTTTTCTTTTGAAAAATTCTCACTGGTGATACTTTTCTTTAGGAAAATTCTCACTGGTGATACTTTTCTTTAGAAAAAGTCTTATGGTGATATGTACTTTTCATTGGGAAAAGTCTCAATGGTCATATTTCCAAAAAAAGTTTCACTGGTGATACTTTTCTTTAGGAAAAGTTTCTCTGGTGATACTTTTCTTTAAGAAAAGTCTCACTTGTGATCATTTTCTTTAGGAAAAGTCTAATTGGAGATATTTTTCTTTAGGAAAAGTATTTAGAAAAAGTATCACTGGTGACACTTTTCTGTAGCAAAAGTCTCACTAATTGGAGATATTTTTCTTTAGGAAAAGTCCTTAGAAAAAGTATCACTGGTGACACTTTTCTTTAGCAAAAGTCTCACTGATGATACTTTTCTTAAGGAAAAGTGTCACTGGTGATACTTTTCTTTAGGAAAGGTTCACTGGTGATACTTTTCTTCAGAAAAATTGTCACTGGTGTTGATTTTCTTAAGAAAAATTGTCACCAGTGACACTTTTCTTTACGAAAATTCTCACTGGTGATACTTTTCTTTGGAAAAAGTCTCACTGGTAATACTGTTGCTGAGAAAAAGTCTCACTAGTGATACTTCTCTTTAGGAAAAGTTTCACTTGTGATACTTCTTTTTAGAAAAGGTATCACTGGTAATACTTTTTTGTAGGAAAAATATCACTGGTAACACTTTTCTTTAGCAAAAGTCTCACTGATCATACATTTCTTAAGGAAAAGTGTCACTGGTGATACTTCTCATTGGTGATACTTTTCTTTAGAAAAAGAGTCACTGGTGATACCTTTCTTTAGAAAAAGTGTCAGTGGTGACACTTTTCTTTAGAAAAAGTGTCTCAATGGTGATACTTTGCTTTAGGAAAAGTGTCATTGGTGATATTTTCCTTAAAGAAAAATCACTGGTGTTCCTTTTCTTTAGGAATTCTCACTGGTGATACTTTTTTTTGGAAAAAGTCTCACTAGTGATACTTTTCTTTGGAAAAAGTCTCACTAGTGATACTTTTCTTTGGAAAAAGTCTCACTGGTGATACTTTTCGTTAGGAAAATAAAATTTTTATTTTATCTCTAGGAGAAGTGTCGCTTGTGATACTTTCTTCTAGGAAAGGTTTCACTCGAAAAGTGTCGCCTGACAATTTTCCTATCTGAAAAGTGTCACTGGAGGAACTTTTCTATTGGAAATATGTAAATACTTTTCTTTTGGTAAAGTTTCTTTTGTGCTACTTTCCTCTAGGAAAAGTGTAGCTAGAAATACTTTTCTCCGCACAGCAGGCGGAACCACTGGCTTAAGAGTATGTCCATGGACATGAGACATTTAAACGTCTCCTCTATTCAACCTAACCTATTCTTTAACTTTTCTCCAGGATAAGTGTAACTATTGAGAACTAACTACTTTAATCATTATATCTGTAGCATTTTGACAAAACAACCGATCTCAAAACAATATTATTTTCGAAAAAAACTACATAACAGTTTTTCGTAATTTTCTCGCCAACCGCTGTAGCTGGAAGAATGATATAATTCGGAATATAAAGGTACACGAATTCCCTACAAAGTAGGTATGCTATATTTGCTAAAATGTGTCTTCCCGGGTTGTGGTGGCCCCATAAAAATGCCCGTTATTTCCCTGTACAATTTTTATACCCTACACCACACTGTGGTACAGGGTATTATAACTTTGTGCATTTGTTTGTAACACCCAAAAGGAGAAGAAATATACCCATCGTTTATTATACCGATCGACTTAGAATCACTTTCTGAGTTGATTTAGCTATGTCCGTCTGTCCGTCTGTCTGTCTGTCTGTCCGTCTGTCTGTCTGTCCGTCTGTCTGTCTGTCCGTCTGTCTGTCTGTCCGTCTGTCTGTCTGTCCGTCTGTGCATGTATTCTTGTAATCAAAGTACAGGTCGCAATTATGGTCCGATCTCGATGAAACTTTACACATATAATTTTTTTGGCCCAAGGACGATCCCTATTGAATTTGGTTAAAATCGATTCAGATTTAGATATAGCCCCCATATATATGTTAGCCCCGATTTGACATGTAAGCGCTGTAAAAACTTTATTTTATATTCGATCAGTATGAAATTCGGCAGAAAGAGGTTTCTTATTATATGAATAAACACTGTTAAATTTGGAGGAAATCGGTTCAGATTTAGATATAGCCCCCATATATATGTTAGCCCCGATTTGACATGTAAGCGCTGTAAAAACTGTATTTTATATCCGATCAGTGCGAAATTCGGCAGAAAGATTTTTCTTATTACATGAAGGAATACTGCCAAATTCGGAGAAAATCGGTTCGGATTTAGATATAGCCCCCATATATATCTTACCCCCGATTTCACATGTAAGCGCTGTAAAAACTGTATTTTATATCACATCGGTATGAAATTCGTCTGAAAGAGGTTTCCTATTATATGAATGAACACTTTTAAATTTGGAAGAAATCGGTTCAGATTAAGATATAGCCCCCATATATACGTTACCCCCGATTTGACATGTGAGCGCTGTAAAAATGTTATTTTATATCCGATCAGTGCGAAAGTCGGCAAAAAGAGGTTTCTTTCTACATGAAGGAATACTGCCAAATTCGGCGAAACTCGGTTTAGATTTAGATATAACACCCATATATATGTTACCCCCGATTTGACCTGTAAGCGGAGGTCGGAGAAAATCGGTTCAGATTTAGATATAGCTCCCATATATATGTTACCCCCGATTTGACATGTAAGCGCTGTAGAGACTGTATTTTATATCCGATCAGTACGAAATTCGACAGAAGGAGGTCTTTTTACATGAATGAGTATTCAGGGATGATCGGTTCAGATTTATATTAAAGCTCCATATATATGTTCCTCTTGATTTGGTATCAAACCGCTATAGAAGTTGTATTTTACTTCATTAAAATTTTCCAGAAAGATGTTTCTCAATTTAGGAACGAATATTGCTTAATTTAGCGATTATCGTTTCAGAATTAGATAATATGTTTCAACTCATTTACCAATTATTCCAAATTATTGTGGCAATGACCCTTATCGCATTGTTAGGGAGGTGTAGGGTATTATATAGTCGGCCCCGCCCGACTTTCTACCTTTCCTTACTGGTTATTTTTGAAATAGGTTCTTTTGTCAAAATGCCATAGATATACATATATTATATGCTGTGGACGATTTTAGGAGAGCTCTCCTAGAGAATTATAGGGTGTTTTCTCTTGTTGCAATCATGTAGTCTTCCCGACAAGAGTTTTGTCCAGGCTGGAATAAGTAAGTTAATCGACAAATTTGAGTCGACTTGCTCGGTTAGACCCATAAAAACGCCAGTGTATGCCGATCGTTCAACTGAAAATATCTGCGCTCTCAGGGAAATGATTGAAGAAAATCAAAATTTGTCCATTGGGAGCGTTCATAACAATCGGCCTTATCTGCAACCGCCACATGCAGAATTTTAGGAATTTTTTGGAAACATAATTGTCGAGCATTTTAATTGGCGTTTATTGAAGCATCTGCAAAAAACCAACGATTTATAGCCGTCTAACTGCAAATAAATCATTTTAACATTTTATTATGCTCAGAATGCCAGCGAATAAAAAGAACTACTCATATACTATTTTGTAATATTTGTTTATAGAGGCATTAAATGAGTTTTTGTTTTATTTTTACTGATGCAGCTTTCCACCGGCTAAAAAATGAAACGTCACCAAAAATGATACATATTAAATTAAATGCTCTTTTAGGGGCTTATAAGGCCATAAATAATAACCATTCCAATACAGAGCGATGAGCAGGTATTAAACAAAGGTTAACCAAAAAAGTAGGTGGAAATTGATCTCACGAGTATTTAAAAAAATTGGTACAAATTTAACGGAATGGTTTCACTAAAGACATTCAAAGAAGCCAATCGATAAAATCAACGTTTTTCTTTCTTCCACAAAAAAGCCAACGAAAATATCGTTGGTATTCCAGCTAAAGGATTTATTTTTCTTTCTCTTCCTCTATATATCGTCTGCCATTTGTCTCTAGTTAGTTTTTTGTTTGTGCTCGTCGTCCGTCCATTCTTCGTCTAACTCTTCGATTTGATTTTTCATATTTTATATGGAAAATAGTGCAGACTGTAAAACGTTGGAAATGGAACGAATAGTTGACATTCATTGAACTTCGAATGTCTTCCATTGCCTTTTGCGCTTTGTTTGATTCCATCTGATCTCTGTGAAAAAGTCATGACGGTCATCGTCGGCATCGCCACCAGCGACATGGAGGAGCAATGGTTCGTCCGTCCGTCTGGTGAACCTTGAAAATTTAAATGTTTGTCATGCAGTGATACTTCGTAACGGAAACGGAAATAACTTTAGACCAACAAACATAGGGTTTATGACATTGACAAACTACGGACAAATGACTTCATTAATACCCAACATGACAGCCACTCGAGTTGTTGTTGCTGCTGCTGTCATTGTTGTTATAATGACGTATAACAAACAAATTGGAAAAAATCACAATATTAACATTGACGGAAGAGATTGGGGGGGGTGGGGGAGTTCGAGTATAGTTAAAAGACAATTTAGAAAAAAGTTGAGTATGTAAAACAGGGCTTCCGAACTAAAATATGCATCCCCCTTCCCGCAACATAATTTTCAGTATCTTTATATATATTAGCATTTTCTTGAAAATTTCGTCCAAATTAAATTTTTCTGCAAAATTTCGTTGAATATTATTCTACAAAATTGTTTTTTTCAAAAAAAAATTGTTGAAAAAATTGGAAATTTCGTAGAAATTTAATTTTTTTCTATAGAAATTATTTTTTTACTAAATGTTTTCAAAATTTATTTTTTCTAAAAAATTTTATTGAAATTGCATTTCTCAAGAAAATTACGTTGAAATTGCATTTTTCTACAAAATTACGTTGACGTTTTATTTTTCTAGAAAATTTCAACATAATTGAAAATTCAACAATCTTAATAATTTCGTAAGAATTGAATTTTCCTGCAAAATTTGCAAAGAGTCTATCATCATTGCATTTGTTCACAAAATATTCTTGAAATTGCATTTTTCTTTAAAAATTGGTTCCAATTGCATTTTACTTGCAAATTTCGTCGAAATTTCATTTTTCTATTGATGTTAACTTCTTACAAAATGTCATCAATTTCGTTGAAATTGCCAATTTCATCATAATTGGATTTTTTCTAAAAAAAATCGTTAGAATAGACTTTCCTGCAAAATTTGCACAAAAAAATCTATCACAAATTCATTTTTCTAGAAAATCTTTTTAAATGTATTTTTCTAGGAAATATTATTGAAATGCCTTTTAAAATTAAAATTGCCAAAATTTTGTTCAAATTCCAAATTTCCAAAAAATACAATATTGAAAGATTTTTCGATAATATTAAATTTCAACTAAATTACAATTTAAAAACAATGTTATAGAAAATTACAATTTTCCAATTTGTAAAAATATTCCATTTTTACTAAATTTATTAAAAGTACCATTTTTGACAACCTTTTTTTAAACTGTTATTAAATTCTGTTTCATTCTTAATCAAAATGGATTTTTGGCTAAATTTTCCAGAAATGCAATTTTGTAGAAGTTTTTTATAAAAATTAAATTTTGTTGAAATTTTCTATAAAAATAAAATTATCAATAAATTTGCAATAGAAAATACAATTTTGATGAAATTTTTTTCAATTAATATTTAATTTGGGCAGAATTTTTAATTTTTTTAATATTAAATCTCAACAAAATCTTCAATAGATTGAATTAATATTTAATTTGGGTAAATTTTTTTTAGAAAAATACAAATTGAAAGATTTCAATAAAATTTTTTATAAAAATTAAATTTGAAAAATTGAAAGAATTTTCAATAATATTAAATCTCAACAAAGTCTTTAATATATTTACAATAAAAAATGAAATTTTGATGAAATTTGCACTTAATATCTAATTGGAGCAAGATTTTTTAGAAAAATAAAAAATTGAAAGAATTTTTAATAACATTAAATCTCAACAAAATTTTCTATAATTTTTTATAAAAATTTAATTGTGTTGAAATTTTATATAAAAATGGAATGTTCAATAAATTTACAATAAAATATGTAATTTCGATGAGATTTGCAATTAATATTTAAAGATTTTTTAGAAAAATACAGTATTGAAAGAATTTTTAATAACATTAAATCTCAACAAAATCTATAATAAATTTACAATAAAAAAATGCAATATTGATAAATATTTGCAATTAAACATTTAAAATACATTTTTTAGAAAAATACAATATTGAACGAAATTTCAATAATATTCAATCTCAACAAAATTTTCTATAATTTTTTAAAAATTTAAATTTTATTTAAATTTTATATAAACATAAAATAATTGAAATGAAAAATTTAAATTTTGCAATTAATATCTAATATGGGCAAGATTTTTTTGAAAAATACAACATTAAAAGAATTTTCAATAATATTAATACTCAACAAAATCTTCAAAAAATTTTCAATAAAAATTTCAATTTTGATGCAATTTGCAATTAATAATTTGCTTTGAGCAAGATTTTTTTTAACAAAATTCGACATTGAAAGAATTTTCACAAATATTGAATCTCAACAAAATTTTCTATAATTTTTTATAAAAATTAAATTTGGTTGAAATTTTTTATAAAAATTCACTTCATTTTTATAAAAAATTTACAAAAAAAAATTTAATTTTGATGAAAATTTCAATAAAATAAATTTACAATAAAAATGCAATTTTGATGAAAGTTGCAATAAATATTTAATTTGGGCAAGATTTTTTAGAAAAATATAATCAAAATCTCATCAAAATTGCGATAATATTAAATCTCAACAAAATCTTCAATAAATTTACAATAAAAAATGACAGCAGAAAAATATACTAATGAAAGAATATTCAATAATATTAAATCTTAACAAAATTTACTACAAATTAAAATGCATATAAAATTTAAATTTCTATAACATTTCAGTAAAATTAAATTTTGACGAACTTTTCTAGGGCGGGCCTTTCCGACCCTTCCAACCATAAGTCTCACCACAATTATGTTCAAAATCTGTATGCACTTTCCCGGATTTTCCAATGAATATTTTTGTTTTGAATTTATTAAACTAAATTTAAAAAATTTCGAAGAATATTTTAGAGAATGTTAAAAAACTAGACTACATTTCACTTGAATCGATTAAATGATAACTTCTTCGAAGCCCTTCCAAGTCATTTTGAAAAAAGTCGCCATAAAAATTACTAATTAATAAATTTTAAATCTAACATCCATGAAAATTAGTAATATATATACATCGAAAGTATTTTAAAAATGTTTAATTTAATATATAAATGTATGTATATATCGATACCTTCATTCCAAAGTATGCTAAGTCGGCTTAGCATGTTTTTAGCGATATTGCATTTTTCAATTCCAAATATTCCAAACTATATTCCGTCAAAATTTGGTGTTTATCCGTCAACACAATCAAAAGTTATGCGCAAAACAATAAAGATCACCCGATTTGCATTATAAAGGAATTCCATAAAAATTTAAAAATTTCATAAAACTTTGATCGAATCTTCCGGAAAACTTCCTGCTTCGACTTAGCATATTTTGGAATGGAGGTATCGATGTGTTGCTCTTTATTTGCTCGTGACTAAAAATTCCCTATTAGGGATATCTGCCAAACATAAAAAGGGTTTTATGCCATTCCTTGAAATATTTGCAATTTTTCATCCATGTAAGATGGAAGTGTAACAAAATTCTCTAAAAATTCTTTATTGTTTCAGATCCCCTCAAATATTAATTGATAATATTATTATTATAAATATAGTTTAATATCAGTTCTAGAAGACGCAAATATTCTTTAAAACTCTACCTCTTTTCGATGAAAAGTCAACAACTTTTCTTTTTTCCACCACATTTCCCATTTTTTTACCAATTAACTTTAATCCTGCAAAAAAGTCATTCAACCTTAGAGACAAACAAGAACAAGTCCTCCAAGCAAAAGCTGCCACATACGAAAGACAGACAGACATCCAGAGACGACCAAAAGAAGAAACTACAACAGCACTCACCTATATCCTGGGAACAACAACAACAACCTTAGCTTCATAGCACCAACTGCTACAACTCGAACACCATCTACACAACTACTACAACAATTGAGAAGAACGGATACCGAGAGTGGATGCATGGCAGACAAATCGAAAAGACAAACAATTGAAATATTTTTCTTTTGAATTCCAAACAGTTTTAAATGTTCCCTCGTTTTAGAGTTTTGAATTTTTTTCCTCTTCTTCGTTTTATTCATTCTTTAAATTTCTCTGATTTTCCTGGTGCGCTTCTTGTCTCTCGTATGTGGGAGCAGCAGACGCCTTCGTTGTGAAGGCTAACCGGAGGAGAAAAATAAACAAAAAGGATGTCACTAAAGCTTCCGGTTATGAATTCACCTCCTTCTTGGGTTCTTTGAAGCGGGAGAGGGAGGGAGAGAGAGGAGCAAGATGGGAAGTAGTTGCTGAACGGGTTGGATAGATGCATAAACAAACAGTTTATCTAAAGGATTAGAAGAAAATGTTAAAGGAGGGCGATGGAGAAAATAAAGCAAGGGAAGGACGTTTAAGCTGAGGTGAGGTGGAATGAAGTTAAATTGGCAATAGCAAAACTGGGGATATGAAAAGAAATGATGTGTCAATATTATTTGCAACATTTTTTTTCTGCAATGCTTGCCGTGCGATTGGGACATGTAGTGGAGTAGTGGTAGACCAGAGTTGTTAGAGAAAGAAGTTATTGCCAAATTGTGAATTGGGAGAAGGGATTGCTAAGAGTGTTTTTCGCTTTAAAAATCCAAGACCTATAGGTTATATACATTTTATTCATGTACAGACGGACTTATCTAAGATGATTAAGATATGTCCGTACGTCTCTAGTGGGCGTGGTCCCGCTCTACAAGCGTTTATTGCAAGAATAAGCAGATGTATATCCATTGCTTCTATATTCCTCCACTGTGCTGTGTAAGAGGATATATAGTCATATATGTATATATCTGTTTATTTTTCAATATGACTTAATATAAATCCTAATCTCACTCTGTTCATTATTTAAATGATCCATAGTGCTCCAGAGATGCTTTAATGCCGCTCACTCTGTTCATTATTTAAATTATCCATAGCGCTCCAGAGATGCTTTAATGCCGCCTCATAAAACCAATCTAAGTTGAACAAATCGACTGGTCTCTGTTTTCATGTTTTTGTTTTTTTTTGTCATAGTACCAGAAATGTTGGAGATATTCACTCTCTAACTTGATTTTTATTTCGTAACACTTCCCAGACAGAAAATGTTTTGTTCTTTTTCCTTGGCTTTCCCCTTTATCCTTATACCCTCGGAAAAATGGAGAACAGCAATAGAAGCTATACACTTCTCTAAGCCATGATTTGGGGAGACAGTCGGATATAAAAGCATAGAAGATGGCAGAAAGCACACACACACACACAAACACACATAGACATATTATACACATCTACACCAAAACAACCAAACGTCTGAAGATTTCAAGGACATTCATGCTTTGTTGTTAGAGCTGTTGTTGTTTTTAACTTTTCTGCAACTCAACATACGACGCAAGGACGGACGGCTGGACGGACAGATGGACTTTGTGGGCGACTGACTGTGTCTGAGCGGACAGTATTTGTAAATAAAAATTCTCAAAAGAAAGCAAAAGTGTTGGTAACCATGTGTGTGTGTGTGTGTTCATGTGTCTGTTGGGGTACAACACAGAAATCAACTGTTTGAAATGGCAAACAGGAAACGGAAGTGTTTAAGTGTACCCCAAAAAAACAAAAGCCAAAGAAAGCAGGAGTAAAAACTTTAAATTCTTTCTTCTTGAATGTCTATATGTTGAACGATTTGGTTTTTGGAATCATTTTGAAGATACTTGTAGGTACTTATTTAATATAGACTGAGGTACCTGCATTTATCCAATTGATTTTTTAATTATCGGTATTTAGGTTATATCAATGTTTATATATCATATAATATAATTAGATTGGTAGATTTTCTTTTTTGGGATTTATTTGTAGAAAAGTGACATTAAAATTTTAAATTTTTACTGTTAAAATAATTGGAATCTTAGTTTTTCTCGAAGAACTTATTAAGTATAAATGTGTAATACTCTGGGCAATTCATTTCTGAATTAAGAATTTTTTTCATAATAAGAAGAAATTATTAATTTTAAGTATGAAAAATACTTGATTAGGACGTCACTGGGATTTGCGGGGAAGTCAGGAAGTTTCTCCATTTTCAATGGGGGAAGGTTTAATGCAATATAAAGTACAAATGCTTACATTTCAACATCATTATTTAAAAATTTCGTCCCCTAGAACATCAAGAAGTCTAATCGGAAAGCAATTTTATATGAAAAAAATGAAAATGTCAAGAAGTGACATCGGTGGAGACCTTAATATGGCCGCTATATCCAAACATGGGCCCCATTTTCAATAGTGAAATTAAATAAACGTTTCCCAAGCCTAAGAAATGGCTCTGTACCTATTTTCGTAAAGATCGCTTCATATTTGCGATCTGCACTTTGACCACAAAAATATATAGAATCGATTTCTACGACTGTTGATACATCATTATATTAGGAGAGGATTTTCAGTGGTAAGAGGATGAACGGGGGTTTCGGGTGTTTTTGAAGAAATACTTCTTGAAGGCTTCTCCTTAATCTTTTCCTTGACATGGAACATCAATTCCGAAGCCTTTTATACTAAACTTGTGTCTGAATTTACTAACCTCTTTTATTTACCCAGAAAATTTTCTGGATAAACACGATGTATGGAGGCAAATACGTCAAAGGCCAACATTTTTCAATATTATTCCGATCGCTTCAAAACTTGGTGGGGTTGCAGAAGTACTATGGGTATGAGGAGTGGCAAAAATACAGCTTCATTCGTTGAAACGTTGACCATTTTATATTTTAAGTGTCAAACCTACTAGTTTTTTTTAGTTTTTTTAAATCGTCCACCATGATATTGATATAACTCATACGCAACAACGTACCACAAGTGATTGAATGAGGATTGCACAAAAAGTGCTATAAAAATTATTTGTATACCCTCCAGCATTGGATGGAGGTATATTCATTTTGTCACTCCGTTTGCAACACCTTGAAATATTGATCTTTGACCCCATAAAGTATATATATTCATAATCGTCCTAAAATTCTAAGACGATTTAGCCATGTCCGTCCCTCCGTCCGTCCGTCTGTTGTAATCACGCTACAGTCCGTAATTATAGAGCTAGGTTGATGAAATTTGGTTGAAATATTTCCTATAGTTGCAGGTTGTTTGGGATTGCCAATGGTCCATATCGGTCAATGTTTTGATATATCTCCCCTATTGAGGTCGCGGCAAAATACGGGTTTTGAGCCATAGATACCACATTTTTAAAGCAATTTAGCAGAAACTTTGCAGTTTTGTATTCTATTTTGACAATAATTGATCACTGCAAAAATTTTAACAATCGGTTCATATTTTTTTATAGTCACTCTATAGAGGTTGCTTAAAAATATACGTTTTTAAGCCATAAATTCCATATTTTCTAAGCATTTTAACTAAATCCTGGCAGTTTGTATTTAATTGAGACAAGAATTCATCGCAGTAAAAATTTTTTTAAATCAGTTCATATTTTTTTATAGTCCTCCTATAGATGTCGCTCCCAAAAAGGCTTATTTAAATCATAAAAACCACATTTTCTAAGAAATTTAGCAGAAACTTTGCAGTTTGTATTCTTTTTTGGCAAGAATTAATCTAAATAAAATTTATACAAATAAAATTTCATTTTGCTGTAGTCCCCGTGTAGATGTAGATTTCGAAAAAGCTATTTTTTTTAACCATAAATACCACATTTTTCAGGTGAAGAGTTTGGCTAAAGAATTTGCGGCCTAAAAATTGCAGTGCTCGTTTATTAATAATTTACTTAAACAATAAGGATCCTTTCATGAATTGCTCCATGTCCAAAGATTTTTCCAGTAATAAAACTGAATGCAATCCATGGTGGAGGGTATATAAGATTCGGCGTTGCCGAACTTAACGCTTTTACTTGATTCATATTATAAAGTGTGTACAATGTGAACAAGAAGCGCGATCAATAAAATAAAATGGTGGAATTTCGTAGTCAGATATACAGAAAAACAAAAAAAACTTATTTCAGAAGATTTGGGCATCGGATTTTTTACACTGGCCTACAATAGTTCACTGGTCAATTCGAGTCCTATGCAGTAGATAGTCCTCGGAATGGGCTAATTTTTTTTATAACCGATCATCCTCTACTAGCTGACATTAAAAATGTAATAATTGCGCGTTTTTTTTTGATGTTTTTGTGACGCTTTTATTTTAAAATTATTAATATTTTCTCAAAAAATAGGATTTCTTCACAATATGTTGTAAGATATCGGCGAAACTGCTGAAAGGATGAAAAATTTTTTAAAAAAGAAGGGGAATGCTACTTAATTTTAAATTTTTTTAAAACATTCCTGAACCAATGCCCATAAAAGGTTCTCGAGTATGCTAAAATATGTGGTTCAACCTATTCGTTTTGGCATATTACGGTTTCCGCGACCGTAATATGCCAAAAATATACCAAAAACCAGTACGGAAAAGCTAAATGTAGTAATATACACCAATCTAGTAAGATTGGATAACAATGAAATATACAATGTACATATACCTTAAATAAAAATTGTATACACAATTTAAATTTGATACATCGCTGTCTCTGCTGCCAAATCGGACGTAACATATGGGCAAATCCTGCGTGACGAACGCTACATTCGTACGCGTTTTCGGATTAAAATATAACAATTTTTTGGTCTTTCAAAAGAGATACCTTCAACTTATACATATGTAGTGTTTAGTCGGATAAGAGTGTTCTTTCGAATGCCATAAAAAAAATGTTTGTAACAGGTATAAGTTGCGAAAAAATTTATCACAAATTATTGTGACGTACGTTATAAAAAATGGAAGTAATTTGAAGGTTAAGGTATGTTTTCGTAATTTTTAGCAAATTTTGCATAATAAAGCACCCAAAATGAAAAACCTATAAGAAAGATGAATATAAGAGAATTCAAAAAAAATATTTGCAGCCAAAAATTGTTGTAGTTTTTTATCAAAAGCCGTGAACTCTATGTGACGCACGCTACATTTTTTCCAGTCAAACTTTTTATAGTAGAAATTTTGTTTATTTTAACAAATCATATTACATTATTTTGAATAACATTTTGTAAAACATTTTTTTATATTTATAAATGTATTTATGAATGAATATATGTTTATGAATGAATGTTATGGGTTGTCTATTTTACCACTACAAATAATGATAAAAACACCTTAAAAAGTATTTTTTTCTAATAAAATTAAGAGATATGATATGAGGAACCATTTTTTAATACTTTTTGTATTAATGGACACCAACAATTTTTTTTAACATCTAGTCTTATATTCCATAAACCAAACAAAATTTGGATCAATTTTAAAATTTCTTGGTTGGTGGACTGTTTCTGGGATTTGCTCATATATATGGGAGCTATATCTAAATTTGAACCGATTTTCTTCAAATTCGCCAATGTTGATCCATAGATCAATAAACTATACCATGCTAAATTTCATTAATCAATTGTTGGATTAATAATACCACTTCTAAAGGGTCAAATCGGACGAAACATATATGTATATGGGGTCTACATCTAAATCTGCACATATTTTCTTCAAATTCGGCAATGATGGTCCATAGATCAATTGGCTCTACCATGCTAAATTTCAAAACAATTGACTGTAAAATACAGCTTCTATAGGGCTAAATGGCCAAATCGAACGAAACATATATATGGGAGCTATATCAAATCTGAACCGACTTCAACCATTTGCAATTGATTTGTTTCCAGGTGCGAAAGGCTCCTAACTGCAAAATTTCAGTACGATCGGAGTGAAATTGTGACCTGTACTCAACGAACAACATAAGATGGACAGACGGACGGACGGACGGACGGACGGACAGACGGACGGACGGACAGACGGACGGACGGACAGACGGACGGACAGACGTCGACTCACCTAATGATTCTGAGTCGATCGGTATGCTTTAAGGTGGGTCTGTAGTACTTTTAGATTTTACAAACATCTGTTATGGTGCCACAGTGTGGTGTAGGGTATAATTAACACACATTAACACCGATTGAGCTAATTTTTGGTATAAAGATGTAATTTGACAAAATGAAACAAAATCAAGTTGGTGATGAAGGAATCGGAATATAAATCCACAATTTCCATACAAACTTAAGGCTCTACCATTTCGAAGTAATTATCTCGATAATGTTAAGTTCTACATAAAAACTTCATAAATAGTACCCGACAAAATTTGATCATACTCGTAATATTGGGTGCTCCAATCATAATGCGCGATGTTAATTGAGAGTCACACCTTAATCAAGCTTTTGGCACATCTTAATTTGACATTTCTTTGCTCAGTCTTTGACAAATTCAACCCTGGAGAGGTACACAATTGAGTTTATGGGCTGGCGGCGTCATCGGGCCGTACTTCTTCGAAAATGAGGTTGGTCAAGTAGTTACCGTGAATGGTTTTCGCTATCGCGAGATGATGACGAACTTCTTGGGCCAGAAATTGAGGATACGGACTTGGACGATATGTGGTTCCAACAGGATGGTGCCACTTGCCAATTGCCACCCAACCAAAGAATCAATGGCTCTTTTGCGCAAGAAATTCAATGGCCGTGTTATTTCACGTCATTGCCATGTTAATTGGCCGCCACGTTCACGGTAGACTTCTTTCTTTGGGGATATTTAAAAAAAGTGTACGTCAATAAGCCACGAACAATTCAAAAGCTAAAGGATGAGATAATTCAGCACATAACCGACATTGAACCTCAATTATGTCTCAGAGTCATTGAAAATATGGGCCATCGGATAGAGGTACGCCACCGAAACCGTGGCGAGCATTTGGCCGATATTTTGTTTACACACATAATTGTCATAGATCCTTCTATCATAATAAAAAATATTAAGATAATTCTCCGAAAACATTTTGTTTTATTTACAATTAACATCGTGTGTTTTGGTTGGGCCGACTTTACTTTGAACTTTAGTTATGAGGCATTTTTCATAATTCAGCAAGCATTTAATAAAATTTATGAAGTGTTTCTTAGAATTTATAATTTTTTTTCTAAAATATAAAATTTTTATAAATATGTGGAATATGTTTTGCTTTTTGTGGCGAAGATAATGTTTCAGAGACACTTATTATGTTTCTTAGAAATCTGCATACCAATTAATATTAAAATTAAGAATGCATATAGTGAATTTAACACCGGTATTTTTAACTTAATTACATAAAATGGTATACAATGTCTCTGTCACATTTCATCAGCATCTGCAAAGTTAGACCATATTTTCTATGAAAATAAACGACTCAGAAATAACACCTTATTCTGCGCTCCACTTAAGGTAGGAGTATACTAAAAGTGATCTCGTTTGTGCAAAAAAATTTAAATTTTTTTTCTACATTTTACACTGAAACCGCATTTTTAAATTATTTGTAAAAATGGTGAAGCCGTATGAACAGGTTTTGATTTCGTTTGTAAAAGTGTAAGTGTAATAACTCCGCAAATGCAAAAATATCGCATTTTCCGCACTCAGGCCAGTCCACGGTGTGGAGTCTTGCACCGTCAAAAAGAAAACTTCAGAACCAAACCTAATTGAAAGCGTTCATTCTTAATGCACTATCAAATGGTTGCGCCATAATGTAGGTAAGGGTTTTACTTACCGCACGATTTTTGTTCGATTGTTGGCATGCAAAATGCGAAATTAGCAGAGGGTGCAGGGGGAAATTTTAAAATGTCGCAACATGATGTGGTGATATTTATTATTTTTCAGAAACGAAGAAACGAAATCATCAGAAGTCTCCAATCCATGTGCAACACCTTGAAATATTGATCTGAGACCTTATAAAGTATATATCATTAATTCAGAAAGTGTGTAAAGTATATATCATTAATTCAGAAAGTGTGTAACTGAAATTTTTTTCGAAATTACATTTTTAAAATTTTTACATAATTTGTAAGAATGTCAGCGTTTTCTATATCATAGGTATCACCATTCTAAAATTCCACAATTTACAATAGATTTTTAGACAACGACAACTACACTCGATTATCATTATCATCCTCCAACTCATTATCCATCTCATCTGATTAATTTCTTTTTGAAGAGAGATAGAAACATGTACAGCAGTCTGTTTATTCCTTCTTATTATCTGCAAGAACAACAACGTCAAACGCCAAACCAAAAGGAAAAAAAATAAAATAACATAAATTCTTATGCGGGAAAAAAAAAGTTTCGTTCTTTTTTCCCGTGGTCTACAGTGCGCATACAAAATACTTGTGTGTCCGGACAGCGGAGTTGTTATTTTTCCTTGAGCTTCTGCATCCTCAGTCAAAGGACCAATCACAAATACTGTTTGCCAACCGCTGCGGTTTTTTCTCCTCACAGCTCGGGCGAAAAAACGGCTGCTTGACAAAGGAAAACTCTGCACGAGGTTTTTTTCGTTATTTTCGCGCAAATTTCCACCACCGCCAAGAGCGGCAAGGATACGATGTGAAACGCCGCCATGGTTTCTGGAGCATGAATGTGTCACACAGAAAAAAATTGGTAGTTTTTTAAGGAAAACTCAGCAGAGGTTTTCGTTAAGGATGATGTTTAAGAGCAGGATTTTTGCTGTGATTTTTTTTATCAAATAAGTAAGAGTGAATTTTGGCTTCTTAAGAGTATAATGAAGAGTTCTTTCGAAGAGAAGATGGTTTACTTAATTTGCTCTTAGGTAGTGGATAGACATTTAAATTTAATCTGTAGGA
This sequence comes from Eudasyphora cyanicolor, assembly GCA_963930755.1. Classification (NCBI taxonomy): domain Eukaryota; kingdom Metazoa; phylum Arthropoda; class Insecta; order Diptera; family Muscidae; genus Eudasyphora; species Eudasyphora cyanicolor. The sequence continues at coordinate 12,064,371 of OZ005738.1, read as the reverse complement.
AAGTCATCTTAAGAAATGTGTCTTAGAAAAGTAGACATTTATCAGTTAAGTAAATCATTATTTTATCATATTAATTTCGGATCAAAACATCCCTTGCAAGTTAGAATGTTCCAAATTAAACAGGAACACCGTCGCCTGGGATTGTAGGCTTGGGTCTGAAGGTCGACAGTCGCTACACGGCCTAACACAATACTGCAACATTGCTTCCAAAAATGCTTTAACTTATTAAATGCCCTTTATTTGTGTTCTATCATTAACGCTTTTTGTCAAATATAAATAGATAGAGACAGATACTGTTACATGGGGTCTATACGAATCTTTGACTGATATGACCCATTTTTATTAGGAATAAATTTTTTTAATTTTCAAATTGCAAAATTTGTCTTCAACGACATAAAGGGACGGTATCAGCTAAAAATATTACATAAACGGCTAAACATTAGCCATCTGCCTTTGTAGTTAAATCGGACGAAATATATATATGGGAGATATAACTAAATCGAAAGCCGATTTTTTGGACTTAAACCAGTCTGTTACGCAGACGACGTTATAATACTTCTGAGGGGGAAGAATCCCAATCAACTTTGTAGAAGGACCGAAACGGCTCTAAAAATTGCATATGACTGGGCTCGACTTAGAGGTCTAAATGTAAACCCAGAAAAGACAGACATATGTCTGTTCACAAGGAAAACGAAGATTGGTCAATATGATGACCCACATTTCCTAAACAAAACAATTCCAGTATCCAACAGGGTTAAATACTTAGGTGTAATCCTGGACAGGAAACTAAATTGGAAGTGCCACATAGAAGAACGAGCGAACAAAGCTCACATATGCTGGGCACTATGTAGGAGAGCCATTAGCTCAAAATGGGGCCTTAATCCAAGTATGACACACTGGCTCTACAAGAGCGTAATCAGACCTATTTTGACTTACGCATCAGTAGTGTGGTGGACATCAATGAAGAATAAGTGCAACATAATGACATCACAAAAGGTCCAACGAATGTGTTGTCTCGGCGTAAGCGGGACAATGAGGACCACATCCAGTAGGACATTGGAGACGATCTTGAATATCCAACCAATAGAAATACAGAAATCTGAACCGATTTCCTACAAATTGGGCAATGTTGGTCCATAGATCAATAAACTCTACCATGCTAAATTCCAAAACTATTGGATGTAAAATACAGCTTCTATAGGGCTAAAGGGCCGAATCGGACGATACATATATATGGGAGCTATATCTAAATCTGAACCGATTTTCTTCAAATTGAGCAATGTTGGTCAATGGATCAAGAAACTCTACCATGCTAAATTTCAAAACTATTGGATGTAAAATACAGCCTTTATAGGGCTATAAGGCCAAATCGGCGGAAACATATATATGGGAGCTATAGCTAAATCTGAACCGATTTTTTTTCAAATTTGGCAATGTTGGTTCACTGATCAATAAACTCTACCATGCTAAATTTCAAAACAATTGGATGTAAAATACCGCTTCTATAGGGCTTAAGGCCCGAATTGGACGAAACATATATATGGGAGCTATAGCTAAATCTTAACCGATTTTCTTCAAATTCAGTAGTGTTGGTTCATGGATCAAGAAACTCTACCATTCCAAATTTCAAAATGATTGGATGTAAAATACAGCTTATACAGGACTAAAGAGCAAAATCGGACGAAAAATATATATGGGAGCTATAGCTAAATCTTAACCTATTTTCTTCAAATTCGGCAATGTTGATTCATGGATCAAGAAACTCTACCATTCTAAATTTCAAAAGGATTGGATGTAAAATACAGCTTCTATAGGACTAAAGGGCCACATCGGACGAAAGATATATATGAGAGCTATACGTAAATCTGAACCGATTTTCTTCAAATTCTGCAATGTTAGTCCATAGATCAAGAAACTCTACCATTCAAAATTTCAAAACTATTGGATGTAAAATACAGCTTCTATAGCGGTAAAGGGCCGAATCGGGCGATACATATATATGAGAGCTATACGTAAATCTGAACCGATTTTCTTCAAATTTGGCAATTTTGGTCCATTGATCAAGAAATTCTACCATGCTAAATTTAAAAACGATTGGTTGTAAACTTCAGACTCTAGAGGGCTAAAGGGCCAAATCGGACGAAACATATATATGGGAGCTATACGTAAATTTGAACCGATTTTCTTCAAATTTGACAATGTTGGTTCATAGATCAATAAACTATACCATGCTAAATTTTAAAGCAATTGGATACAAAATACAGCTTCTATAGTGCCAAAGGGGCAAATCGGACGAAACATATATATGGGAGCTATATCTTATTCTGAACCGATTTCAACAAATTGCAATAGGGATCTTTCCAGGGATAAACGATTCCTATCTGCAAAATTTCAGCACGATCGAAGTTAAATTGCGACCTGTACTCAACTAACCGTATAAGATGGACAGACGGACATACATGGCTTAATCGACTCAGATAATGATTCTGAGTCGATCGGTATAGTTTAAGGTAGGTCTAGCTGTAGTATTTTTCGGTGTTACAAACATCTGTCAAGAAACAAACTTATAATACCCTGTAACACAGTGTGGTGTAGGGTATCAAATTTTTTTGGAAATTTTTTTTAATATTTCTTTATTTTTTTAAAAAAAAAAAATATTTTTTATTTTTGGTATTATTTATTGTAACAAATCAACTACTTTCTAATATCTTTGTTTTATAAATTTTTGAAACCTCTGCTAAGCAAACTTATTTTCTTGGTAATAAAATGAAAACCATTTATTGATATTTCACTGAATTGGTTGTAGATAATACATTTATATGAGATTTATATACATTGCATAAAACACCCAGTAAAATAATCTTCATTATAAACGACTTACACAAATAGTTTTATAAAAATCCAACTATGTAAGAAAACTCTCTTATATAAATATCTCCAGAAAAAGAGCTCTTTCCTAAAACCAAAATAAGCTTTCCTAAATACTCTCTCTTAGACAGTTAGACACAAAACTCTCTCCCAACCTTACCTAACACATACTCACAAACAATTTTCTAACACATTTTCCTCTTTTTTTCTGCTCAGCTACATAAAGCTGCTAACAACATTTCTTTTAATATTTTTTTTCTGCGGCATTAACGCAATGCCTGACACAGAAACAAAAAAATACAGCCACAAACGACGAGTACTCACAGACATACACAACATTGATATGTGCAAAAAGCGACAGAAAAAAGGATACGGCAAATGATGGAAATGGAACGTCAGCAGAGACATACACTTCAAGTGTACGAGTGCACGAATGTGTTTGTGTATGTCTATAAAACTGGAAGTCTGTGTGCGTGTGATGTTAGAAAATCTCATTTTCTATGTTTCGTAGCATTTGTAAGTATCCAAGCCAAGCCTACTCACACACGATACGTATCCACTAACACACATACACACACAGCGATGCCAGTACTAGCCCGGGAAAATCTCCCCCAGACCTCTGAATGTACTCGGAACTGTATACATATATAAAAAACGAAATAAGGCCCACAAAATACACAATTTTCTAAACCAATCGCAACACATTTTACGGCTCGTTTTTTTGTTTTGCTTCTTTTTTCGGATTCGGTTGGCGACGCATATAATGCGCGCGAAGCATCGTAGCAAGGATATACGTACGTACGACCTGACAACCACCCGAAAGGAGGAGGCTGTCTGTGGATATGAGGCTCATAATGACGCAACAAAAAAACTATTTAACGCTCGGAAAACCACTCAGCATATATTCTCGTACATACATAGGCTGTGAGCCAAAACAAGAGGTAGAATGGGTGAGAGAGATAGCAAAAGAAAATTCACAGAATTAGTGAGGCTGTTAATAAGGGGAGAGAGGGATGGCATGGAGGAGGAAGCGGAGGACCAGGACGATTATAGGGAGGAGCAGGAGGCTGCATTTTGTGAGGCAGGAAACTAAAATTGTAATCAGCAACAACAGCAGCAGTAAATGAAAAATGCTTGAAAATATAGCGTTGGGAAAAAATAACTAAATGGGGTGGTTTAGCTTAGCGTATGAGTAATATTAATTCATGTCGCCCAGGCATGTTAGGCAAATGGGGACTCGTGATATGGAAATTTGTAATGAAATAGCAATAAATTGCATTTTGATGGCATAATTCATGATAAGAGAAAGATTTTTTAAATTTATTAAAAAACTGTAGTACGCTACAATTAAAATTTACTAATATTTTTTCTAAAAATTAAGAATTTTTTAGATACAGCCATATATGACCTGATATGAAAATTGCTTAAAATATTGAATATGTTCATCAGAAAGAAGAATGACGAATTATTAATGACATTTTGAATCGAATGAAAAACAATTTTGGTTGATTTCTGTAAAAACTTCTGTAAGCAGAAAAATTACAACTGCTGTCTAAATTTTAAATTTAAAAAATCATTGAGAATACTTTTTTTAATAGAATCAAAAATTAAATCACTTTATGTTAATTATCAAAAAATAAAATAAAGAATACAAAATGGGTGATATTTCATATTAAAACCAGTAAGGAAAGGCAGAAAGTCGGGCGGGGCCGACTATATAATACCCTACACCTCCCTAACAATGCGATAAGGGTTATAATAATTTGGAATAATTCGTAAATGGGTAGAAACATATTATCTTATCTGAAACGATAATCGCTAAATTAAGCAATATTCGTTCCTAAATTGAGAAACATCTTTCTGGAAAACACGCCAAAAGGGCTACTTTGTTCAATTATATTCCGATCGCGTCAAAACTTGGTAAAGTTACAGAAGTACTTTGGGTGTGCCAAAAATTAAGCTTCCTAAGGTGATAGGTTACGAGAATACAGGGTGTCAAAGATTAAAATTTTGAACATTGTACTAGGTAAGTGGACCGATTTAATGGAACCGTGGCTTACATGACATCTATTTAGAAATGCACAAATTGTTCTTGCAAATATTTAATTTTCATAGTTTTTTTCGCGATTTAAATTGTGTTCAGTGAGTGGGATTCTATATCTTTAAACTGAAATTTTCGTAATGGCATGACAACCACATCAAAATCTGTGGAAAATTTAAATTACTAATTGTTAATGATTTCTTTCGTATTTTAAAGTGAGTTTACTTTAATATGTGGATCAGAAACACGATGAATAAAATGAAATGATGGCATTCCATAGCCAGATATACATCGCATTTTTTACACTGGCCTACAATATTGCACTGATTAAATCGAATCCTAGCCAATAGATAGCTGACCCGATCTCGAAGGATTTTGATGAGTTATTTGGCTCAAGAACGATCCCTATATAAATTGGTGAAAATTACTTCAGATTTATTAGAGATCATATATATATTGCACATTCCATTCCATTCCATTTTTTTCCGTTTCGTGGAATTTTTTGCGATTTTTCTGATAACTCGTTCAGATATTACTCTTTTAAAATATTACTTTTTTAAACGGGTTTTGGGCATAACTTCTTTAGTTTTGGTCCGATTTAAAAAAATCTTTTCTTTCGGATGTTCGTATTTTTTCGTAAAAAAAAATATTTCAAATAGGTTTTGGGCATAACTTCTTTAGTTTTGGACCGATTTAAAAAATCGTTTTCTTCTGGATGTTCGTATTTTTACGTAAAAAAATATTTTAAAATAAATTTAATATTTTTGTGTTATTATTAATTTTTCGAATTTAAATTTCCTCGAGTTTTTTATATTTCATTTGTAAACCTCAAGTAATTCTCTAACATATAAGCTTTGAATGGAAGTGAGCCTTTTTTTAATTTTTGAAAACTTTTTAAAACAGTCTACATACTTGTACCGAGAATTATTAATGGATCTACTGTTAAACCTTAGATATGGTAACTTTGATTGGTTCTTAGGAATTTGTTCTATTTTTACAAATTACTATTATTCGTAGAATGAGGTTATGGCCGAAAACACGATGCACAGAGTGATATTATAACAGTTTGAACGAGTTATCAGAAAAATTCTACGAACCATTTCTTTAAAAAATACTAAAAACTCGAAATTTGTTCTTCTGTCCGATTTGTTACGTAAGAGCTATAGAAGTCACAATTTTGCACCAACTTGTATGAAATTGGACGCAAAGAAGTTTTCTTAAGCTAAGCACAAGTATAGCCATATTTTAAAAATCGATTTAGAATTTTGATATAGCTCCAATATATATTTTTTATTTCAATAAAATAAAATTCTTTTTTTTTTTATTTTTTACAGCTTTATAAGATTTTATCTCTTTTAGTAAGACTATTGGCAAGGAGGACAAAATTTTGTGATCACTATTGGTTGGGCGAAAATTTTAAATTTCTTTCCCAAATTTAAAAGGTCATATCTCGTTAAAAGGAGACTCCTATGGCAGAAAGGACGATAATTTGTGATCACCATTTTTTGGTAAAAAATTGGAAATTTTTTCCAAAACACAAACGACTCGTGCAAAAGGACGAAAATTCGTGATCACTTTTTTTTGGTGAACAATTCGAAACTTTGTTAAAAGGGTCATATCTCATAAACTAACGCTCCTAGGACAAAAAGGGCTATAATTCGTAACCAATTTTTTGCTGGTGAAAATTTTTAAATGGCTTAAAAAAACTTAAAATATTATTTCTCGTCAAATAACGCTCCTAGTGCAAAAGGACGATAATACATGATCACTATTTTGGTGAAAATTTTGAAACTGCTTTGTATAAAAGGTCATATCTCATAAACTAACGCTCCTAGGACAAAAAGGGCTATAATTCGTAACCAATTTTTGCTGGGGAAAATTTTTAAATGGCTTAAAAAAACTTAAAATATTATTTCTCGTTAAATAAGGCTCCTAGTGCAAAAGACGAAAAAATTCGAAATTTCCTTCCATAACTTTTAAAGGTCATATATTGCTAAATTAGGATCTGAAAAGAGTATGACTCATGTTCCTGTCAAATTTCACAGTGATCGTACATTGATTACAGGAATACCTAAAGGCGGATGGATTTTTTCAAAAAAAAAATATTTTTTCTATCCTTTGTCCACTATTTTTACAAACAAAGGGGAAAAATAGCTACGGCAGCATTCTTTTGACTGGAGATAGTTCTAGTTCTACTTTATTTGAAATAACTTTATAATAGAACTAATAACAAGTGGAACGCAGGCCAAAAACAATGCTACTGCATCCGAAGAGCTGACTAACCACCAGCGAAACGTTATGTCAAAATACTCATGCATTGGTTATTTTTGGACTATTCAAATATCTTCCTTCACTTTGAAGGAACCCTCTTGATCTTCAACTCAACTCCATAGTAAGGAAATCATAAAATATTACTTTTATTTTTATTCAAAATACTCAAGCATTGGTTATTTTTGGACTATTCAAATACCTTCCTTTACTTAGAAGGAACCCCTTTGATCTTCAACTCAACTCCATAGTAAGAAAATCATAAAATTTTATTTTTATTTATTGCATTAAGTGAGGAGTTAAATAATATTGCTCCACTTAAAAAAAATAAATAATAAAATTAACATAGCATAAATTCATTTTATTTTATTTTATATTTTTTCAATATTTCTTCCATTTTTTTGAGGAACATCATCAGAAAAAAAATGATTTAATTTTTTTCGAGTTGAGAATTCAAAATTATTCACTTTACAAAATAACTGTTGCATAGTGCACTCAAATAATATTCCTAAAATTGTATATCTCATATATAATATCGACACCTCTATTCTAAAAAATGCTAAGTCGACTTAGCATACATATTTTTAGGGAGATTGCGTTGTTAATTTGTAAATATTTCAAATTATATTCAGTCAAAACTTGGTTAACTCATTCAAAAGTTATTCACAAATCAATACAGGTCATACGATTTGCATTATAAAGGAATTCCACACAAATTTCAAAATATGATTCAAACTTTTATCGCGTTTCCTGAAAAACTATCTTTCTGCATGTAGCATAGTTTAGAACGGAGGTATCGATATATGTTTCTTAAATGTTTAATGAATACAAATATCATTAATTTTTTATAAATAATAAAAAAAGTATCTTCGTGAAAATACCGTTTCCCAAAAGTGTAATGATTAGCTTCTCAAAATCACTAGCAATGGTGGGGTCCTTTGATGGGTGAAAGGTGTTGTCTGCTCCCGTGGGTTAAAATTGTCCATACTTTTTAGTCATGTTGTTATTATTATTATTATTCTCTTTTTACTCTATCTCATTTATCATTTAAACTGTTTATGTATGTTTACTCTGAAAAATAAATGTTCCAAAAAGCAAAGCAAAAAAAACCGAACACAACTCAAATACAAATAACAAATAGCAAATGTTCAAAGAATAAAAATAACAATTCGCAAACGATGACCACCATTGCAAATGAGCGCGGGGAGGAAGGAAAGTACGAACGGGAGTTGGAAGTTTGGTCCAGGAGTTCGTTGTATTTTCCTCATATGCATTCGATAGGTTTGTAGAGGTGGTTAGATTCAAGCTGTGCCTCCATGAGAACGTGTGGTCATCCAACCCTTTCCCATTCCCTGAGGTCGTGGGGTCCAGTTTGGGGAGGTGGGTGAAACAAATACATATTGTGTTTTTTCGCTATAATTCTGGTCGCAAGGCAAGAACATAAAAAACACAAAAATAGTGAAAAAACCGCGTCGTCTGTGAATTTTGTTGTTTCTATGGACGTTATGGACAGAAGGAATATACACATTCCCACACACACACACCACACACCCATAGAGCAAACAAATAAAATAACAGATATAACAAAAAACCAAAAAAAAATCCAAAATAACAAAGAAGTCAACTACATTGTTATTTCGAATAGCAATAACAAATACATCATTCACACACACGTGCAAATACACAACTGGCAGCGCTCACAATCGCTTGCGGTAGTGGTATTGGTATTGGAGCACGACAGGACACGGAAGTAGCAACAAACATCAGAGCAGCTGCAAGGAGCTCCCATCATCAGGCGAACGCAAAAGGAATTTTGGAAACACACTACGTTTTTTTTGTGTTTTTTTGGTGGGAACATGTCTGCTTTATCTTTAGCTGCAAATATCGGTATATGTGGAGGATATGGCGGAGGATATATATTCAGACATTTGTATTTTCTCATTTTCCGCGTAGAAATAGTAGTGGCCAGATATACATAAATGGCAAGTGGACATACACGGCCTTAAACAGCAAATTACAAATAAAATCAAAGGAAATTCTGCAATTACACAAACCCAATGATTCAAGTGAAATGTTAGACAAATTTCATATGAATTTCTGGAAAATGCTTGTAAATGGTGATCACAAAATAGAAATTAAATGGGAAAAATAATTGGATATTTTAGATTCTGATATTCGTCTTCATATACAAATTGAACGAAATTTCTTATAATCAACATTCATTCTGGAATCTCCGCCACAAAATGGCATTTTACGTTACAAATTTATCTAAAGGAGAGAGTCGTATTATACGACAAATATTTTCTTTCTTATTTTCATTTTCAAAATCCTTCCAAAATAATACTTATAAGCTATTAATGGTTACATAGTTATCTTCCCAACAACCAACAGTTTTTCCATTCTTCCGGCTATTCTTTTGACGTATACTTAATGTTATTCTAACTATTTTTTTTCTACATATACTTAATATTAATAAATTTCACATAAGTAACACTTATACGACAAGGTGGTTCAATTAATTAAAAAGACTCATACGCCAACCCGTCCATTTGAAATCTTACATACGCCAACCCGTCCATTTGAAATCTTACATACGCCAACCCGTCCATTTGAAATCTTTTCTTTTTCATATAATTTAATGTATTTATTATTCCATGTTCTTAATGAAAAAATTTAACTTATAGTAGAAGGAAAAAAAGTAGGATAACATTTTATTAAAGAATATGAAAATAGTAGAAATTCAATAGTACGAAAATAGTAGATTGCCTACCCAATTGAAAGCTGACAACTAGACGACAGATTTATGAGATAATCATCGGAATGAAGATGAACAGAAAAGTAAATGACCTTAAAACAATTGAAAAGCAATACTAACCATTAGTGGAAAGATTAGCCGCAGACAGACGAGCTCAGGCGCATTAAAAGGGCGATGAGAAGTGTAAAGACTTATGGTGATTTCGATTCTGAAAAAAATGTTGCCGCCTCGACTCGAAATTCTGAGAAATATTTGCCCTTTTTGAGTGGAACATATGCAGTCCATCGAAATAAACTTAGCTCCTATTTCAAAATTCCAAAATATTGTATAAAACTCCAGATTTCGGGAAAAGGGCAACAAGAATGTTGCACTTTTTTGCAGAAGGGAAATCGCCATTAGTATAATAAGGATTGAAGCTAAATTGGAGATTTTTGAGCTAAGGCAAAGAAGTCCAAATGCCCAGCAGTACAGAAGAAATTAAAGTAGACAAATGGATAGATCAAAGGACCAAATATTAGTGGCCACCGAACGACAATAGGAAAATAGTAACATTGAAGCTCAGACAGTCCAACGATAGAGGGACAGAAATCAGCACCTGTAGGGTAGCTACACATATCTGGCCAATATATGTCCTGAGAGGTCAAAAGATCACCTCTCATTAGAGAGGATACGATTTTCTGTTAGTATCAGGCACTGCCTGACGGCGAACACACCAGAAGCTTGGGTATTGATTTCAATGACTTGTGCAGAAGCTGTGGAGTTGAGGAAGAAGTCGAGAGAATTGAGAACTTGCTATGCGACTAGCCCGCCTTGAGTAAACGACGTCTGGACATACTGGGGTCGGCCTTTCTAGGCAGTCTAACAGATCTTTCTGGTGACGATATTCTTAGTATCAATAACTTTGTATATCAAACAGGTTGGTTTCGATCCAGACTGGTCTATGTGAGCTGGTAAAAAAACGGCTGCCACCCTAACCTATTAACCTAACATTGAAGTGCAGATGTATGATTTGGTAAAATATTAAAAATTCTAAACCGTATTAGACTGAAGAACCAAATAAATGCTTAGTTAGACGAAATTTTTTACTCATATAATTCGATGTTGAATGAACAGAAATTCATAGGACCACAAAATGGGTGCACAGAAATTCAAAGTACATTGGCAAATAATAGATCTCGTAGGATGTAATGTTATTGGACAGCTGAACTACAGTAGAAAAATAGAGTGACAACCGCACGACGAGCTAAGAGAGAGAATGTGGCTGCACAAAAGTTGGAAGAACCCAGGAAAATAGTAGGAAATTAAAAAAAAAATCTTGTAGATTGAACCAAATATTAGTGGGTAGTTGAATTACGCAGTAATCTGTAAAGAAACCGACTGTCAAGCTATCCTTCCACATCTTGTATACGTATACTTCATATTAATGATGTGCAAACTACTTACACTCATACGACAAGAGACTTTAAATAAATAATACTCATACGCCAACTCGTCCATTTGTATCTAATCGGAAATTTTAGTCATGTCGGAAAAATTTTTAGGATAGAAAATTTCTGAATGTTCGAGGAATATTTAGTTCCATATTTTGCTATGAAATTAATAAGAAAAAAAGAAAATAAATTAAATATAAATAAGTTAAATTTATCTAAACTGCTAGAAGTCGCGAATACGAGTTAAAAATATTTCTCAAATACGAGACAAAAATATTTCTTATGAAAAACTAATGTAGATTAGGGCTAACATTGTTGTATACATTCCACCATAGGATGTGGGGTATACTCATTTTGTCATTCCGTTTGTAACACATCGAAATATGGACCCCATAGAAACTATATACATTCTTAAACTTCGCAATATTCTAACACGATTTAGCCATGTACATCTGTCCGACTGTTGTAATCACGCTAAAATCTACAATAATTTTCACTATTTTGGGATTATGAATGGAAACATCGACCAATTTTTTTATAAAATTTGTTGAGTCATTAATTTTGATAACTCATTGTTCTTTAGAGGACCCAACTTTTCATTCTCTTCTGAGCGTACACTTAATATTAACAAATTGTAAAATAGTAACTCATACGACACCAGGTGCTAATTTAGTAAAACTTATACGCCAACCTGTTAATATCTTCACAAACCTTCTCATTTCATTATGACCTTGGAGAAATATAATATGGAATTTTGTAGTTTGTGTTCTTTGTTAGAATATAGTAGTTGCTTAAATATTCTACAATACAATATATTTATAAAATTGTGTTGTAGGTACCAAAAGGACAAAACCACTTCTTCCATTTTCGCTGACCTTTACCGAATTTGTATGTTATATGGGTCTTTGGATTTCAGTTTTGAGCTTTTAATTTTTAATGATTTGCCCCATCTGTCACTTGTTACTAGAGTTATAAAATTATTGTGATGTTCAAAAAAACATAAATTGTTCAGAATGTCTGCCATTTATAGGATAAGTACCTGGAGGGGTCGACCTATATGACCCATCTAACATCATACAATTTACATTTATTAAGTCACTAAGTTTGGAAAACTCTTAGTGAGTACGATTACGTTCACGTTTTATCCCAATATATATATTCTTGATCAGTGCTCTCATTCCTTACACAATATTCCTCCGAACAAAAGCCCATCTGTTCAACGGAACATTCCCTTCTATACGTATACTTAATATTAATAAATTTTAAAACAAGAACGTATACGACATCCGGAGATATTTCATTTACTAAAACGTATTCGCCAACCTGTCTCTTCACAAAATTTCTCATTTCATAACTACCTTTTCGGGTAATGCCAGACCGGGAAGGGAAACTACACTTACTCCTTTTCAGATGTTTCAGTTATTGTTAAATAAGCAGAAGAAGTTAAAAGAATTGATTTTCATATGAAATTTGAAAATCAATTCTTGTGAGAGGTGCAATAATTTTTCACTGAACAGTACCAATTTTTAGTTTTTATTGTCCTTCTTGTGAGAGGTAGAGTAATTTTTCGCTGAACAGTACCGATTTTTTAGATTTTATGGTCCTTGTTTTATCTTTCACTAGTAATCTACCAACAAATGAACAAATGAAAGATAAACCATGAGTTATAGTGATTGTCAAAGGAACATTATAAAACTTTACAGAATGTGAACCATTTGTGGGAGAGGTACCTGGGCGGGTGGACCTGTATGGCATCTTCAAGTAGTTATTCTTTTTTCTACTGAACGCTTTCTTTATTTCAATGAATATTTTGTTTATTCCCAAGGAAAGTTTCCTAAAGACAAACAAAAGCTTATTTATATGTAATATCATTGTTTTCACATTTTTAAATTTGTATTAATTTCCAAGAGAAATAATCCGTATGAGATCCATTAATTCACTCACACTCATTCGCCTATGGCTTCACTGATATATGTATGTATTTATTCAGTAACTATGATACGTAGGAAACCCTACTTTTAGATATTTTGTAAAGAATAAGAACAGAAATATTAATTTTAAGTTGTTGATATTTTGAAAAGAAAACTGAAAGTTTATTCGCAAAATCGTATAGATTTATTTTGATGATTTGGTCTTTAACTGATATTATTTTATGTTTTTCTCACTGTGGAGTTGATCTGAAGATCCAAGAGTTCCTTCTAAGTTAAGGAAGGCATTTTGAACAGTCAAGTGAAAAGAATTTCAAAGGTTCCACTAATGAATGACCGATAATTTCTTATTATGCAAATATCTCTACCTTTTGGTGAAGGAATACAGAATGAACATTTACAACAAATAAGAATCCTTATGTGAATTTATTGTAATTTTCAAGTTATGCAAAATGTATTTGCTAGAGTGTGGCGGAGAAGAGAAATTGTTGTCATGGTGTGTATTTCATTCATATCATATCTTTCATCAAACTGTATGTTAACTAACAGCAAATTGGAACAAAAATGTTGCCAAATAGACTTTTAAATACCAATTCACAAAACGGTTTTTTATTTTTGTTATCGATATTTGGTACTCTTTGCCGGGTGCAGTCCTCGGGTCAGTGCAGGCCAGCCAGTGACCTTGAGATAGCCGGTCAATGGTAAAAATATTGAAGTTCAATTTAATGGAAAAACTGAAAAATCTCCTCTAAAAAGGCACACTCTCACACAAACTGCAGAAAAAACAATCACCAAACAATTCCTCAAATGCCAAAAAAATCCTATCTATAGATACAATTCATAGATATTTATTTTTTTTAAATAAATACACAAACATTTATATATATAGAAATATATATAAATAATACAAATATATACTATAACGAGAGACAGGAATTTATTTAAATACACAAAACTGTATATATCAAAAAAAATAAAGCAGAACTCAGACACACACACTTCAGTTTTTTTTCTAGCCATAAACTGGCCGGTCGGACGGACAAACGCAGGGACTATGGGGCAAATATGCGAGACGAGACATTGGACGGAAGTGTTACTAACTGATACGCATACAAACACCATAGACAACAACACAATACAAATACTGCTGTTGTATGTGTGTATACTTATACACTCAAAAAAATCAAATGAAAATCATAGACTACAGCCACATACACACACACATATATATACGATGCGTATACATATGTAGGTATATGTAAATATAGTAGGTATATATTTGTATTGTATATAAAGTGTATATGTAGAACAACCATTTAGGCATATAACCTGAACACGAAAAAAAGAAGTCCACAAAAGAAGAAAATATCATAAAACAAGTGATATTTTTTATGTGTACATTAGGTTGGATCACCTCAGACAATTTTTTAGGATTATAAAACACATTATTTTAACTTTATAGAAAAAATGTAGCTGTATTTTTTAACTATACAGTATAAACTGCAACATCAATAAATCGTCAATCATTATTGGTTTAATTTTGTACATTTTATGAAACTGACAAAATCTTGTGGTTTTATTTGATTACTTTATTGGTTTGTCTAATTAATCTTACTTCTTTTACATTTATGTTGGGTGCGTATAATCTATTTTATTTCAGAATTATTTATAAACAAATCATACGGTAAGTAAAGTTTTAGTGGAAAAAAATATTTTAAGGCACGAACATATCGAGCCATAACAGCCAAAAAGACGTAAGCGCCACTCACAAAAAATTAAAGGAGACGGTTTCTTTTGCGATTATTTTTTGTTTAAATGCATATTTAATGCATACATCTGTTTATATAACTATGAAATTTAGTAATTTTTGGCGGTTAGGGCTCGATATAAAAAAGTTTCTGTCAAGTTAACCCACTGAAGGATACTCCCACATTTGAAGAAATAAAATATGGAATTTGGATTTTGGACCGTAGGTTCCAGAAAATTTAATAGAATAGAAAATATTTAGTGGAACATTTTCAATAGAAAATTTTAAATAAGAATAATGTATTAATATTACGGGGAATGTTCTGTTTATAGAAAATTTTCAATAGAAAAATTTTAATAGAAAATTTTCACTAGAAAATTTTTAATAGAAAATTTTCACTAGAAAATTTTTAATAGAAAATTTTCACTAGAAAATTTTTAATAGAAAATTTTCACTAGAAAATTTTTAACGGAAAATTTTCACTAGAAAATTTTTAATGGAAAATTTTCACTAGAAAATTTTTAATGGAAAATTTTCACTAGAAAATTTTTAATGGAAAATTTTCACTAGAAAATTTTTAATGGAAAATTTTCACTAGAAAATTTTTAATGGAAAATTTTCACTAGAAAATTTTTAATGGAAAATTTTCACTAGAAAATTTTTAATGGAAAATTTTCACTAGAAAATTTTAAATGGAAAATTTTCACTAGAAAATTTTTAATGGAACATTTTCACAGAAAATTTTTAATAGAAAATTTTCACTAGAAAATTTTTAATAGAAAATTTTCACTAGAAAATTTTTAATGGAAAATTTTCACAGAAAATTTTTAATTGAAAATTTTCACTAGAAAATTTTTAATGGAAAATTTTCACTAGAAAATTTTAATGGAAAATTTTTAATAGAAAATTTCAATGGAAAATTTTTAATAGAAAATTTTTAACGGAAAATTTTCACTAAAAAATTTTTAACGGAAAATTTTCACTAGAAAATTTTTAACGGAAAATTTTCACTAGAAAATTTTTAATGGAAAATTTTCACTAGAAAATTTTTAATGGAAAATTTTCACTAGAAAATTTTTAACGGAAAATGTTCACTAGAAAATTTTTAATAGAAAATTTTCACTAGAAAATTTTTAATAGAAAATTTTCACTAGAAAATTTTTAATAGAAAATTTTCACTAGAAAATTTTTAATAGAAACGGACGAGTAACTTTACATAACCGTCCAAAAATAATCCAATGGGATTAAATCACACGATTCTGGTGACCTATTAACAGACAAAGATTTTAAATTTACCGATTTTTTTCAAATATTAAAACTCCTTCGATTTATACCTAATTTATAACACAGAAACTAATCAATTCTCTTCTGTTAATTTCCAGAAACTATTATTTACATCGCATAATGCCATACATTATGCGTTGATAGCTTCAAGGACTATTTGCTGTAGAACGACTCCAATTTCTTGAAACAATAGGAAATTATTATAGTTTTTCTCCTAACAGTCATGAAAATGGTGAGCAAACGACGAGAATCGGTGACGATTGATTGATTTGAAGATTGGGACATAATTTTAGAATTTAATTGTATTTGAATTTATTGTTCTGAGACATAGCTAAATAGTAATTATAATATTACCTATAAGTTATTTATTATAGAGTAAATTGAAGTCAACGTTTTTTAATGGAAAATTTTCACTAGAAAATTTTTAACGGAAAATGTTCACTAGAAAATTTTTAATAGAAAATTTTCACTAGAAAATTTTTAATAGAAAATTTTCACTAGAAAATTTTTAATAGAAAATTTTCACTAGAAAATTTTTAATAGAAACGGAAAATTTTCACTAGAAAATTTTTAACGGAAAATTTTCACTAGAAAATTTTTAACGGAAAATTTTCACTAGAAAATTTTTAATGGAAAATTTTCACTAGAAAATTTGTTTCTAGAAAAATTTTAATAAAAATTGTTCACTAAAAAAGTTTAATAAAAAAGTTTAATCGAAAATCTTCGCTAGAAAATTTTTCTTAGAAAATTTTCCCTAGAAATTGTTAATAGAAAATTTTCACTAAAAAATTGTTAATAGAAAATTTTCACTAGAAAATTTTCTCTAGAAAATTTTTAATAGAAAATTTTCACTAGAAAATTTTAATAGAAAATTTTCACTAAAAAATTTGTAATAGAAAATTTTCACTAGAAAATTTGTAATAGAAAATTTTTAATAGGAAATTTTTGCTAGAAAATTTGTAGAAAAAAATTTTTAGTACAAAATTTTCACTAGAAAATTTTTAATAAAAATTGTTCACTAGAAAATGTTTAATAGAAAATTTACACCAGAATATTTTCGCTAGAATATTTTTCATAGAAAATTTTCCCTAGAAAATTTTTAATAGAAAATTTTCACTAGAAAATTTTCGCTAGAAAATTTTCCCTAGAAAATTTTTAATCGAAAATTTTCCCTAGAAAATTTTTAATAGAAAATTTTCGCTAGGAAATTTTTAATAGAAAATTTTCACTAGGATATTTTTAATAAAAAATGTTCACTAGATAATTTGTAGCAGAAAATTTTCACTAGAAAAATTTTAATAAAAATTGTTCACTAAAAATGTTTAATAGAAAAAATTGTTATTAGAAAATTTTCCCAAGAAAATTTTTAATAGAAAATGTTCACTAGAATATTTTTAATAGAAAATGTTTAATTGAAAATTTTCACTAGAAAAAGTTTAATGAAAATTTTCACTAGAAAATTTTCACTAGAAAATTTTTAATAGAAAATTTTCACTAGAAAATTTTTAAATAGAAAATTTTTACTAGAAAATTTTTAATAGAAAATTTTTAATAGAAAATTTTTAATGGAAAATTTTTAATAGAAAATTTTTAATAGAAAATTTTTAATAGAAAATGTTTAATAGAAAATTTTCTCTAGAAAATTTTTAATAGAAAATTTTCACTAGAATATTTTTAATAGAAAATTTTCACTAGAAGATTTTTAGAAGAAAATTTTTAATAGAAGATTTTTAGAAGAAAAATTTTAATAGAAAATGTTCACTAGAAAAATTGTAATAAAAGTTGTTCACTAGAAAATGTTAAATAGAGAATTTTCACTAGAATATTTTCGATAGAAAATTTTCCCTAGAACATTTTTAATAGAAAATTTTCCCTATACAATTTTTAATAGAAAATTTGACCTAGAAAATTTTTAATAGAAAAGTTTCACTAGAAAATTTTCAATAGAAAATTTTCACTAGAAAATTTTTAATAGAAAATTTTCGCTGGAAAAGTTTTAATAGAAAATTTTCACTAGAAAAGTCTTAATAGAAAGTTTTCACTAAAAAAGTCAATAGAAAATTTTTAATAGAAAATTTTCACTAGAAAAGTTTTAATAGAAAATTTTCACTAGAAAAGTTTTAATAAAAAATTTTCACTAGAAAAGTTTTAATAGAAAATTTTCACTAGAAAATTTTTAATAGAAAATTTTCACTAGAAAATTTTTAATAGAAAATTTTCACTAGAAAATTTTTAATAGAAAATTTTCACTAGAAAATTTTGAGTAGAAAATTTTCACGAGATATTCGCATTTTAAGTTTTGGTAAGAAAATTCCAATTTTGGCCAAAAAATTAGTGATAACAAAATTTGTCCTTTTCATTCAACGAGGCTTATTTAACGAGATATTTGAATTTAAGTTTTGCTAAGAAAATTCCAAAAAAAAGGAAATTTTCTAATAGAAAATTGTTAATAGGAAATTTTCTAAAAAAATTTTAATAGGAAATTTCTAATGGAAAATTTTTAATGGGAAATTTTCTAATAGAAAATTTTCCATAGAAAATTTTTAATATAAAATTTTCAATAGAAAATTTTCCGTAGGCAATTTTTAATAGAAAATTTTCGAAAGGAAAAAGTTTTCACTAGAATATTTTATTAGGAATTTTTAATTGAAAATTTCTATTAGGAAATTTTCAATCGATAATTTTTATTAGAAAATTTTCAATCGATTTTCTACAGAAAATTTTTATTAGAAAATTTTCAATAGAAAATTTTTATTAGAAAATGTTTTTCAATTTCATAGATTTTAAATCAGATAAAACCATGAAACATTTACGACTATTTTTTGCTAAATTTTTACACAAATAACTAAAATTTCCATATTAGAGCTAAATAAAACAATGTTTTCTATCAATTTATTATTTGTTTTGTATATTTTCAAAGTTTCAAGAAAAAGCTACACACTATGTTGCCTTCATAACTGCTGGTAACTCTAATGTATATATTCTATAAATAAATTTATTTATTTATCTATATATGTATGTACATAATCACTATATGATAGTGCATTGCTGCAGCAACAACCGCCTTCTCTAGGTTCTCCCAAATTTGTATATGATGCAGTTTCCACATTACATTTGGCCGAACAAAACTGCATTTTTAAGTTGCATCCTTTCCATTGTCCTTTGGCCGGCAGAAGGTGAATACAAAGATGAGTGCAACTACATACATATGTATAGGTGGGTATATACATATTTATGTATGTATATGGTGCTCGAATGGGTTCGGTTTTTTCATTTCCATTGAGAAACGCAGATTTTTCTATACGCACCGCCGGGAAATCCATTTAAATGCATACAATACAAACAACAACAATGCGTTTTTAGGCCATACAAATTTCGGCATGAATGCGAAAAAATGGAAAAAAACTCATGGGAATTTCACGAAAATCCATGCAATTTTTATGCAATGCATTGCAGTGTAGTGCATTCGAAATAAAATGCATCTGCATGCGTTCGCTATAAACAGAGAATAGATACAGGACAGAATTTTGTTGGTGGGGGGATTTGCATCCAATGAAGCTTTACGGCAGCCCATAGATTTCCAATATTGCACAGAAGGAATATGAGTTGAATGGTGTTTGCTTTTTTGTTGTTGGCCACCAGCTGTTGCATTTGATATCGCTTTCACTGCACTCTACTTCAAATGCATTTTACTCTACTCTACTCCAAATGCATTTACGAATGCAATAGGGGAACTGGTGTGACGTTTGTAGGTGTTAAAGGTCATTTCAAGTGCATTTGCATTGAATGCATTTTTCCAATGTCCCACGAACCGAAAAAAGAACAAGATAAAAGAGGCTAACAGCATTTGTTGGAAAAATATAACAATCTGGCTCACTACTATCACTGTCACTATCTATCTGCTCTAGATAAATGCTGCGTTGAGTCTGAGAGGAACGAAGTATTAATGGTGTTTGGCATAGTTTTCACGCTATATTGATTGGTGTAAAATAAATGGAAAGAAAAATACATAAAAAGCAGAAGAGTATTAAACAATCAAACGTCCATTGACCTTAGGCGTATGATTGACATGTATCAATAGTCTGGGGTACTCATACGCCACCACTAGACCATTTTGTCCAGGGGTACCTATGAGTAATATTAATAAATGTTTTAGGTATATTTACGAATTGCTTAAACTATTTTGGTGTACCCTACTTCTGTTATAAAAATTTTGAGATTTTTGTATGGCCGCAGACGAGTAACTTTACATAACCGTCCAAAAATAATCCAATGGGATTAAATCACACGATTCTGGTGACCTATTAACAGACAAAGATTTTAAATTTACCGATTTTTTTCAAATATTAAAACTCCTTCGATTTATACCTAATTTATAACACAGAAACTAATCAATTCTCTTCTGTTAATTTCCAGAAACTATTATTTACATCGCATAATGCCATACATTATGCGTTGATAGCTTCAAGGACTATTTGCTGTAGAACGACTCCAATTTCTTGAAACAATAGGAAATTATTATAGTTTTTCTCCTAACAGTCATGAAAATGGTGAGCAAACGACGAGAATCGGTGACGATTGATTGATTTGAAGATTGGGACATAATTTTAGAATTTAATTGTATTTGAATTTATTGTTCTGAGACATAGCTAAATAGTAATTATAATATTACCTATAAGTTATTTATTATAGAGTAAATTGAAGTCAACGTTTGTTTAATTATTGTAATATATATTTTTATTTTTGTTGCGAAATTTAAAAGAATTTGTAATTTTTAAAAATATTTTCTATTAGTTTTCTTGTAAAAGCATAGAAGCATATTTAAGATTAAAGATTGTTTTGCTAAATCCGAAAAGGTGTTGTGTTTTATTACTTATGACATATTTATGATATGTATTTAGGTTTAATGTAAACTTTTAGACCATTCGTTTAAAGTATGATTAGTAACGATATCTCAATTAATTTAGAAGTTACCGGCACTGTACACAAGTTTCAATTAATTCAATAAAAACCCCAATTTATGCTAACATTACTTCGTAGGAATAAAATACACTGTTAGACCTTTCGTTTCATTTGTGGTGATACTCGAATTAGTTTAGAAGTTATAAGCAGCTCTAACGCTCTATATTTTCAACTTGAATACAATTTAAAGTATCACTTGTATCGATCGATGCCCCCATTAGTTATGTGCAATTTTGTGATGGGGTCAGATTTTGGAATATTTTCAATTTAAAAACGCATGTAACTTCTAAGCTAATTAAGATATAGTTAAATGTCCATCCCAGCTTTCATTTTAAGGTATCACCAGTGCCGATATCTCTATGGATTTAGAAGTTACTGTCATTTTATGTATTTTTGGCAATCGGTGAGGAATTTCAAAGCATACTTTGGGGGTCAAATTACTTTTGTTTTAGGGAAGCCAGTTAGTAATCGATAGTTGCAGGTATTGCTGGGCGCGGACACTCAAATGCCTATAACTTCTAAACCAATTGATATATTGCCACATGTGATACCTTAAACAAAAGCTTTAAACGTCTACTTCAACCCCTCTGAAGTCTATACCTATATAAGCTAATTTCAGTTTTTCTTTGAAATTTCAAAAATGGATTTTAATTTTTGACCAAAAGTTATTGGACTTTCATAATATTTTGACACGCGATAGAGGACGTTACGCTGATTTACAGACAACGTTGTTGTTGTTGTTGTAGCAGTATATGTGTTAGTTATCCATTAGTTGTTTTCATTCGCCTTGTATAGTAGTTTCTGCTGTATTGGTTTCCAGGCCGAGGAAGATGGCTGCTTCCACTGGTTGGGTCCAAAGAGACCTGGGAACAAGTTGAGTAGGTTTGGCAGGGCAGTTAAAGAGGTGTAGTGTGTCGTGTGGTCCCTGGTTACAGGCGGGACATATGTTCGACGTGGTGCCATCAATCCTTGCCCAGTATGAATTGAGGCGGCCACACCAGCTAGATCTTAATTGGGCCAAAAGTACTCTTGTCTGTCGTGGTAATTCCTCTTCCTCTGAGGCCACTGATGGAGGGTGGTCTCCTAGTACGACATTGACTCTGTAGTTATTCACGGCTTCAGCGACTGCGTCGGAGTGTATGTCAGCCAGACCTGCCTTGAAAGCTCTTTGGTCTAGAGGTTCTCTCTTGTAGCGTTGGACCTCGCGCTCTAGATCATGAAGGTCTTTCCTGATCTGCCTGGGAGGTGGGCGCCTATCCACTAGATGGTGATTGGGATGGCTGGGACGGTAGCAACCAAGCAGATACTGCTTCGACAGCAAAAAATTGTGTCGTCGCACGGTTATGATCTTCGTCTCCTCATGTAAGTGGTCCACAGAAGACATGAGGAGGCACCCTGTCGCAGTTCTCAGGGCGGCATTTTGACAGGTCTGTATATTCCTCCACTGCGTCTCGCTCACATTCGGTGACCACACTGGTGCTGCATAGTTTACCACAGACCGACCTATCGCTTTATAAGAGGTCAACAAGGTTTCTTTGTCTGTGCCCCAAGTGCTGCCGGCTAGCGACTTGAGGACCTTGTTCCTACTTCTCATCTTATTGCAGATAGCTGTGGCATGCGCGTTAGACCTGAAGAGGCTATCAAATGTGACACCAAGAACCTTAGGGTAGTTGGTGGTCGGAATTCTTGTGCCATCGACTATCACATTGAGTTGGTCCTTCACTTGCGCTGTCCATGCAGTAAAAAGGGTGGCCGATGATTTGGTGGGGGATATTTTTAAGTTCCTCGCAGCGAAGAAATTGGCCATCTCAGCGAGGTAGATGTTCAACCTTCCACATATGTCATCGATTAAAGGGCCCGACGCCAGAATCGTACAGTCATCAGCATATGATACGATTTCAACGCCGTCAGGTGGGGGTGGAATTGCAGAAAGGTAGAGGTTAAACAGTGCCGGAGATATCACCCCACCTTGGGGAACTCCCTGTTTCACTCCACGGGGTTTGGACTTCTTGTTTCTGAATTCCACATACGACTGGCGTCCACACATGTAATTGACGGTCCAACGTTTCAAACTATTCGGGAGGGACGTGTTGGCTATGTCCTCAAAAAGCGTGGCGTGGCTGACAGTATCGAAGGCCTTCGATAGGTCTAGCGCCACGAGGACGGTCCTGTCACCGGGCTTGTTCTGGTTAAGACCGCGGCTCACATGCGTGGATATGGCGTGTAAAGCAGTAGTCGTACTATGCTGCTTTCGGAATCCGTGTTGATGATTAGCAATTGGAAAATGTCCAATAAGGCCTGTACAACGTTCATTTCCTTCAAAGAACTAATATTTCATGATATACGAGTATTCCCTTTTATATTAAAATATTATACCGATCTTAAAATTACAATAAACTCTAAACGAACAGGAATATTGTCACTAATGATACTGCAAAAGAAAGGTATGAACGTCTATTTAATGTATAAGATAAGTTTTGGCTAACAATTTTGACATAAAGCTATAACTTTATCATAACGATCAAAACTTTCGAATAAATTCTATAATTTCAATCAATGCCTATTTTATGGCAATTGTTTAAGTCGCAAATTGCCTTCAAGTATCATAAGACGTTCAGACCTTTCAATTAGGGTAACACTTAAAGCGATACTCCAGTTATTTTAGAAGTTATTGACATTTTAAAATCGGTCTAATTTGTTTTATAAAAAAGCGATTATCTCATGAAATATTAGATTCTCGTAGAAAATCGAAGACATCTGTAAGTCCACGCAAGGTCCTCTATCATATGTCCAAATATCTTGAAAATCCATTTTCTATCCATTTTCCTCAATTTTGGAAATTCTAACTAACCCCTTATCTCAAAAATGGCACTAAACATCAAAGTTTTGAATATGAAAACGAGTCGTGCATCAATCGATTCTACTCACCGAAAGAAATTGTTTAATGACAATTTTGGCCCAAAATGAGATGAAAAATGCTTAGTATTCGAAAATTAAGTGGAAAAATAACAGTAACAAAAAGTCCTGTATAATAATATTTTGAAATTGTAGGAAAGGCAAACTTTGTTAGGGTTTAAGAAGACGTTTCAAGCTTTCCTTTAAGGTATCTGTTGTGACGATATTTCCAATGGTTTAGAATTTACAGACATTTGAAAATGTATCTAACTTTGTCTGCAGTATATTTTTAAAAATTTTTAACTTTTAAACTAATTGAATTACAACAACAATTGATACCTCAAATGAAAGATCAAAACGTCTAATTATTATCTACCGTTATTTGTTTATAATTAATTTTAAATAAAATGCTTAAATATAATGAAATTATAAAATGTTCGATAATTGTAACGGGTTAAGAACTTCAAGGCAATAGTATTAGCCGCAAATTGTTCCAGATATTAGATACACGTTCCGACCTTTCATGTGAGGTATAACATGAGGCTCCATTCCACTTAGTTTAGAAGTTACAGTCGTTTGAAAGTCGTTCAATACAAAAGGGAATTTTTCATAAAATATTAGGTTTTTGAAAAATATGAAAGTGGTCACTATGTCAGCGTGATGTCCTCTATCACATAGCAAAATATTATGAAAATCCAAGAACTTTTGTGTCAAAAATGAAAATCCATTTTTAAAATTTCAAAAAACTGAAATTAAGTTATATAACTATAAACTTCAGAGGGATGAAAGTAGACGTTTCAAGCTTTCGTTTAAGGTATCACTTGTGGCCATATCTCGGTTGATATATATACATATACCCGCAACGATCGCTTACTAACTGGGTAATACACAGTTCCATTTACTTAACCCCTAAAGTATGCTGTGAAATTCTTCATCTACTTTTTAAGAGCATTTCCCATGCATTGTATTTGGGCAATGTCTTAAAGGTGCCAAAATCTGACCCCTTGACAAAATTGCACATAACTTCTAAAATAATTGGGATATCTGCACAAGTGATACATCGAATTTTAGGCCACTATTTCTACTATATTCCTGAGTTGAAATTTATGCTATATTCTACAACCATTAAGGAGATAGTGGGCTTTTTATGGTTGTGAGGAGGCCACACAAATTGATATAGCACATGCTAGGCAGAAACTAGACATTTGAGACTTTCAATTGGCAATAGTTGATTGTTATACGGCAATTGGTTTCAAAGTTATAGAAGTTTCAAAATCGATATAATAAAGGGTCCGCCAAATAACTTTTTTTTTGAAAACATGGCGCAAAACATCGAGTGTAGCTTCGGCTGTGTGGCACGTAGCGCCGTCCTGTTCAAATCCTTCTTCAATTTTTGTGAACAAAAATTCGTTCAACATGGCCCGATAACGATCGCCATTGACTGTAACGGCCACTCCTTGCTCATGGCCCAATTATGCCTCTGGACCAAAATCCGCACCAAACAGTGACTCGTTTTGGGTGTATCGGCTTTTCAATGTACGCGTGCGGGTTTTCTGTGCCCCAAGTGCGACAATTTTGCTTGTTTACATACCCGCCAAGATCAAAATGAGCTTCATCTGAGAAGATGATTTTTGAGTCTTCTTCTTTAATGCCCAATCCCATAACAGATGATTTCGTGAACCTGATCACCCTCTGGGTAACCGGATCGACTTTACCACCAACGATCGATGGACTCTGACACTTTTTCGGGTGGTTTGCTTTGGCTTCTTTAAATTGCTCTAAGATGGCGGCCCATAACGAATGGTTTGGTGGACTTGACCGAATCCATGTTATCTCCCATGATCTATGGACTCTGACTAGAGACTCCTTTTCGGTTGGTTTGGTTAGACTTCTGTGAAGTTCTGGAGCCATTGTTCTTCGTAGTCACTTCCAAAGCGCTATGTTCTTCGGGGTATCTAACTCTTTTTCCAGCCTCAATGAATGCGCCTGTCGATTCATTTTATTCAGTTTCCTTTCCGGGTGATTTGGCATCTTTGAAGTGCTCTAAGATGGCGAGCCATTTTCTTTCTTAGTCGCGTTCAAAGCTCTATGTTTTTCGGGGGATCTGACTCTTTTACCAGCTTCAATGTATGCGTTAGATGTATCGACAGTTTTTCTTTAAGGTCCATAACGAATGATTTGGGGGACTTGACCGAATCGATGCTATCTCCCATGATCGATGGACTCTGACTAGAGACTCCATTTCGGTTGGTTTGGTTAGACTTCTGTGAAGTTCTGGAGCCATTTTTCTTCGTAGTCACTTTCAAAGCGCTATGTTCTTCGGGGTATCTGACTCTTTTTCCAGCCTCAATGAATGCGTCTGTCAGTTCATTTTATTCAGTTTCCTTGCTTGTGCCCTGACAGTCTCTCTGGTATTAGTAATAATGTTATAATTTGATATTTCAGAGTCGGAGACCCCAATGGCTATTAAAGGCATTTTTGGTTAGTAATCCATGATTTCAAAAGCGATTCATAGCCACGTTAGGGCCTGGCAGGTAGTGGTCACGTGGGGCCACAGTTGTTCCAGATGCACGACGGACAGTGGAAGAGGGCAGATAAGCGTCTGCAGGGCCAGCTAATTGTTAATAAGGTGTTAAGCTTATATTTGTGTAATGATGATCCTAAACATTTTTATATATTAATTCTCGAAATTAGAATTTATAGATTCATACCAAAATTTTCAATTAAATTTTGATTAAATACTAGTCTTGTCTCAGTTTTGTTAAAATTTAAAAAAAAAAGTATACGTTTCCAGTCTTCTCGTTGAAATACTGCAATTTTCCTCATTTATTATTCGCAATCCCCTTTTATATCTAGTTTTCCTCAGCAAATTTTCATGGCACATTTGTAATATGTGGTCTTTGGATAGAATTTCCCATTATCTTACTCACATAACCCAAAAAAATATAAAAAAATAAAACAGACACCGAACACAAAAAACAGGAATAAAACAGAATAGGCCAGAAAAGGTTAAAGAAAATTGCCCATAGAAAACTGCGGAAAACAACTGTTAAAGAAAACGCACAAAACGACAGAAAAAAAAACACTGAATGGGAACATTCAAATGCAATGAAGGGGGAAGGGGTGGAAGGAAACAGAACAAAACTACTAAACAAAGACCAAAAACAAGAAGCCAGGGGTGGGAGAAGAGAAAAAAAAACATAGAAGCTATGATGATAAACCAAAAATGCAGCATTTAACTGCTCAACAAAAGGATGCAGTAAACGCCGCTCGTCAGAAAAACGCAAAAAACTGGATGTACTGTTATCAACAAAACTTAGAAAAAGCCTTACACTAACATTAACGCAGACACATTCACTCATACATACATAGATTTCAAGTCACATGTATAGCAGAAAATAGAAATTATACAGCATTTTTCCCGACGGAGAAGAGGAGGAGGAGTAGGAAAATGAATGGGAAGTGATGTATGCTGAGGCTAAAAGGAAGAAGACCAAAGCATTTAATTGCATTTTTTGTGTGTGTGAAAGATGATTGTCTCTAGGTAAAGAGAGAGAGAGAGAGGGGAAAGGGTAGGATAACCCTCACTCACACACTTACAAAGAGAGAGCGCCTAAAATAGGCCTTTATTTTTCTTTGGAAATGAATATAACACAGTCCCTGCCAAGGAGGAGTGGTATGAGTTGGATTGTGTGTAAATGCTAGTGTATGTGTGATGCTGAGTGGTGAATGTATAAAACCACCTCTTCTCATATATTATTTTGTTAAAACAGGGAGAACACTGTGGAATGATAAATAAACTATTTGCTTTTTGTTATAGTCAAAAACTACAAAATCGACATATATGAAAAAATTTTGGACTCTAGTCCACTGCAACGATCACTGCCCTAAAGTCCCTCAATAACAAATTATTGAAGCTATAATGAAATATAAATTGCTCCTTTATCTCAAACAGTATTGATACTGGCTTATACTACAGGGTGGCGCAGAATGAGCTATTTTTTATTTATGCGATTATTATAACTTTAAAAAAAAAATACAGGATATTATTGGGGAATTTTTTGCAATTAGCATTGAAAAATGATATCCTGTAAGTGATGCCCATTTTCTGCTTCGCACATACGTACTCTTTTTAGCATATCTTCCATAACATTTCGCAAAATTTCGGAAAAATTCAATTATCTTTGTACGTTGTTCGAATCATAATTAATTCCCCAAAAATGCTGAAAAAACAAAGAAAGAATTATAATTAAAAAAGGTATAAAGAATTCAAACCATATAGCTCATTCTGCGCCACCCTGTAAAGGGTGTTTTTTACAGGTTCACAACTATAAGTTGATAACACTGCTTTATTTGCCAACCAATTTAACAGTTGATAGTTGCCTTTTATTTAGTTTGGTTTGCCACTTCATCATAGATAGACTTGCACGAGAGCAACGCTTGCACATTGTTGATAATTTCTATAAAAAAAATGGTACTGGTCGTCACACTTATCCTTATAAAAGTTTGTTCAGCGACGAAGCTCATTTTTGGTTCAATGGGTAAAATTCTCGCATTTGGAGTGAAGATAATCCACCAGAGTTTGTACAAACACCATTACATCCACAGAAAATTACTGTTTGCTGAGCTTTATGGTCAGGTGAAGCCATTGGTCCATATGCCTTCAAAAACTATGACGGGCAGAATGTTACTTTCAACGGTGAACGGTATAGAGAAATGTTTACAAGTTTTTCGCTGTGTGGCGCACACGACTTTTAATTTGCCCAAAAAAACTTTTGAGTAACGAATAATTTCACGTAATGGTCCTCTTAATTGGCCACGAAGATAGGGTAAGCATTGAACCCCATTGAATTACTTTCTTTGGGGTTCTGTAAAGTCACTCGTCTACGCCGCTAAACCAGAGACAATGGAACACCTGCAAATCAATATTCGACGATTATTGGCGAAATACGGACGCAAATAGAGCGAAATGTGGAAATTGGAGCTCCAGATTGCGTCATGTACGCGGCAGCCGTGGCGGTCAGATTCATCTTGGGTTTCTGAGGGTTATGTAGCTGTTCAGATACCTACCTATATGGGGTTTTCCAATAAGAGTGATATGCTTTCTGTGAAATAAACGCACTCATTTTTAAGGAAATTCAAAAGTTTTTTATTTAATGTGAAGTACAATCGATACAATTAAGTTCTAAATAAAACGTCATTCAAATGGCCTCCACGACTTCTTCTGCAGGAACGAATTCGATGAACCCAATTTTCAAGCAATTTTTCCACTAAATCAAGTCGTATGTCATGAATGACACGTTCAATATCGACTTGTAAAGCTTGAAGAGAGTCTGGTTTATTTCGAAAGACCAATGACTTCATATAACCCCACAAGAAATAGTCTAATGGTGTTAAATCACAACTTTTTGGAGGCCATTCAATATCACAATTTCTTCAAATAACACAGTACAACAAAAAAAAAAGGGTTCTGTCAATGGATTATGGTAGAGGAGACCAAAAAAATATATACGTATATCGGCGTTTTGAAAGATCACATCGGAATTTTATTTTAGGGGGGGTTAAAGTGTTCCCCCCTTTGCTAGTTCGTGCAGAATATCGGTATATAAAACTATGTGTTCTGTTCATCTGAGGTGTAGGGTATCTTCAGCAACTTTGTAGCAAATGTCAAAGCCTATATTTTTGTGGAATATTTTAACCCTCTAGCTTCCCCCCATAACGGTGATTTTGGCCTATATTTTAACAAATCGTAAAAAACTCCCCTAAAAATACCAAAAAGGTCTTTAAAAATTGGATTTTTCGGGGTTGATGTGAGAGATGCAAAAAAAATAATGATTTTATTTTACAATTAAATAATATTTATTTTATATTAAATTATATTTCAGGACTATAAACAAAAAATCTATTAATAACGCATATACAAGGAGAAATAATTAATTAAATACATAAGTTCATTTATTTTTAATTCACTTTTTTTCACTCTTGGCAATTCGACGCCATTATCAAACAATGTCCAACATAAATCTGTTATAAGTCACAAAATGCTCTTGGCTTTGTAGCGTTTTTCAATAGGAAGACATATCTGATGGAACCGTTCGCCATGCTCATCAGTTTCAGTTGAAAACTGAAAATCAAAATATAAATATATATGTATAATCAAATTTAAATCAAAACTTGTATTACCTTTAGACCACAGCATCAAACCGATATAGCAATTTCGGCATATATGTTTTGGCACCCATGGCTCATCTGGAAAAACTTCCAGTTCAAAATAAACTTAATATATATCCTCCACTTTGCTCGTAAAAAATGAATCCCTATGTTCCATAAGGGTATGCTTGCCACAGACGTAGCAAAACCAGTCAAGTTTTCCCAAACAGTCAGTCATTATTATTCTTACAAATTCCCTTGTAGACTATTGTAAGAAAATAAAAAGATTAACTGGTTGACCCACGATGTCAAACGTTAACGTTCATAAGTAACGTGCCACTAAAAAGTTCCGTTATTGTAATTTTGAGTGACAAAAATATAATGACAGAAATAATGAAGAAGAAGAAAAGTACTCTTGGTAGTTGTTGAATAACAACCTTCTCTTCAGAACTGGGAGAACCTACATTTTGCGAGGAATAACAAATTAACCCTTAACAGGAAATCTTGAATTTGACCGGCTTTTTGGTGTTTGTGTTAAGTTTTGGGCTTTGGTGTGTTCTGACATATATAGTAAAATTTTATGGCCATCATTTTTGTAGAACATTTCAACCCCGCCCCACCCATTTTTAGGGGAGTTTTTTACGATTTATTAAAATATAGGCAAAAATCACCGTTATGGGGGGAAGCTAGAGGGTTAATATATTCCAAAAAAATATAGGCCTTAACATTTGCTACAAAGTTGCTGAAGATACCCTACACCTCAGATGAACAGAACACATAGTTTTATATACCGATATTCTGCACGAACAAGCAAAGGGGGGAAAACTTTAACCCCCCTAAAATAAAATTCCGATGTGATCTTTCAAAACGCCGATACACGTATATATTTTTTTGGTCTCCTCTACCAGAATCCACTGACAGAACCCTGTTATTTTGAAAAAAGTTTGAAATTGTTGTACAGTGTAATCGAATTTCAAACTTTTCTCGCAACAATTCAATTGTTTCATTTGCTGTGTGGCACGTAGCCACAATCGGTCAATGGCAAAAAGATAGCTCTTAACGAGATCTAAAATATTGCTCATGGGTGTCAAGGTCGTAGGTCGACTGGAAAGTGTATTTTTTGGATTTAAAAAAAAATTGACAGCACAATTTTCAAATGTGAACGGAAAGTTATTTTTGCTCTAGCTCCTTAACGGTACGTCGGATCGGGAATCGGCCAATGGCAAAAAGATAGCTCTTAACGAGAGCTAAAATATTGCTCATGGTTGTTAAGGACGTAGGTCGACTGGAAAAAAAAATTTAAAAAAATGGGCTTAGCGCACGAAAATTTGCAATTGGAGAACAATTATTTTGATAATAAAACTTAATAATTTTTAAACGTTGTTCTTGCGTATATCTCTCCATGATGAAATTGTAAACAACACAATGAAAAACAAATGACAGGTCATGACATATTACAAATGGCCGAAACGTCACTTCAAAATCATATCATACCTATTGGAAAACCCTGTATACAACAGAAAAAATCTGTGGTAGAACTGATCTGGTAGCCCTCATCATCGTTTATGGGATGATGTTATTTCATCCTGTACTATTTCTGCATGTACTTGCTTTAATGCTGATTTTATACCGACATCACTGCTGCCATGGATCAGGTGAGGTACTTGATTGGCTTCGCTCCGAAAGTCGAATCTAATCGGTGTCGCTCTTTCGTGGAAGTCTTCTTATCGCGATATGGATTAGGTGTCCAACTTTAGTAAGGAAGGCGCAGTGTGCCTTCGCCTAGTAGCAAACGACATTTGCCTCGTGTTGCAATATTTGTATACCCTACACCACACTGTGGTACAGGTTATTATGACTTTGAGCATTTGTTTGTAACGCCCAAAAAGAGAAGAAATAGAACCATAGTTTATTATACCGATCGTCATAGAATCAATTTTTGAGTCGATTTAGCCATGTCCGTCTGTCTGTCTGTCCGTCTGTCCGTCTGTCCGTCTGTCAGTCCATGTATTCTTGTAATCAAAGTACAGGTCGCAATTATGATCCGATCTCGACGAAACTTTACACATATCTTTTGTTTGGCCCAAGGACGATCCCTATTGAATTTGGTTAGAATCGGTTCAGATATAGATATAGCCCCCATATATATGTTAGCCCCGATTTGACATGTAAGCGCTGTAAAAACTTTATTTTATAACCGATCAGTATGAAATTCGGCAGAAAGAGGTTTCTTATAATATGAATGAACACTGTTAAATTTGGAAGAAATCGGTTCAGATTTAGATATAGTCCCCATATATAAGTTACCCCCGATTTGACATGTAAGCGCTGTAAAAATGTTATTTTATATCCGATCAGTGCGAAATTCGGCAAAAAGAGGTCTCTTGTTACATGAAGGAATACTGCTAAATTCGGAGAAAATCGGTTCAGATTTGGATATAGCGCCCATATATATGTAACCCCCGATATGACGTGTAACCGCTGTAGAAACTGTATTTTATATCCGATCAGCGCGAATTTAGGCAAAAATAGGTTTATTATTACATTAAGGAATACTGCCAAATTCAGAGAAAATCGGTTCAGATTTAGATATAGCCCCCATATATATGTTACTCCCGATTTGATATGTAAGCGCTGTAAAAACTGTATTTTAAAGCCGATCAGTATGAAATTCGGCAGAAAGAGGTTTCCTATTATATGAATGAACGCTTTTAAATTTGGAAGAAATCGGTTCAGATTTAGATATATCCCCCATATATACGTTACTTCCGATTTGACATGTAAGCTCTGTAAAAATGTTATTTTATATCCGATCAGTGCGAAATTCGGCAGTAAGAGGTTTCTTATTACATGAAGGAATACTGCCAAATTCGGAGAAAATCGGTTCAGATTTCGATATAGTCCCCATATATATGTTACCCCCGATTTGACATGTAAGCGCTGTAAAAACTGTATTTTATATCCGATCAGTATGAAATTCGGCAGAAAGAGGTTTCCTATTATATGAATGAACACTTTTAAATTTGGAAGAAATCAGTCAAGATTTAGATTTAGCCCTCATATATACGTTATCCCCGATTTGACATGTAAACGCTGTAAAAATGTTATTTTATGTCCGATCAGAATTAGATAATATGTTCCTACACGGAGAAAAAAACAGGAAACAAAATATGTTTGGGAGCAAAATTTAAATAAAATATTCTTTGGTGCAAATAACTTATATTTACATAGCGGAGAAAATATTCGAATTACTCTTTTATCAATATTATTTTTTTCGGAGATTTGCTGCAGATTATCTTAAAAAATGGGGATATATTTGAATTGATTAAAGAATTTGTTTTCTGACTTATAGGAAAAAAGTGAATCTTCCCAAATATAATATGTTTCCAGAAAATATACTACAGAAGCGATTTTTTTTCTTAGGGTACCCTTATCGCATTGGATTTTAAAAGGCAGAAAGTCGGCCCCGCCCGACTTTCTGCCTTTCCTTACTGGTTTCTGGTGTATTAGAGTGATAATCTGTTTTTTGTTCTGCACAGTTTGGAGGTTTATACATTGACCTCTTTGCCACAAGTTGTTAGTGGAGTGGCTGCAGACTTTGAAGCAGATAGTTGGAGGTTACGAGTGCTGAATAATTCTCTCAACATGTGTAGGTAGACATTTAACTTGGTCCCGATATCTGAGATTTCTTGGCCTTCAGATAGTATAGTTCACTCAGTTGTATATATAAGTGATATCGGGGTATGGTAGGGGATCTTTGGTTACATAAATGTTGACGAGTAGCGGTAATAAGTCTACGTCTTGGGGGATGCCTTGTTAATTTTTCCGTAGAGGAGATCTGCAGCCACGGAAGGATTGCCTTGCCTTGTAATTTGCCAACCACTTCTTGAGCTAGTTTGGCAGGTTGGTTTCTATGAAGTCGTTCAAGAGAGAGGTATGGCAAACTGTGTTAACGCTCTTTGACAGATCTAATGCGAAAAGAGCGGATCGTTTATGTGGTCTATTGCTGTTTAGTCCTTCTTCGGTCTTGGCCGTGATTTCTCCCTGAACGAAATCCGTGTTAATGGTCTGCCAAGTTGAGATTTTCGTTGGATCTTGATAGCAGAATTGCTTCCAAGATTTTTACCACAAGGGACAGCAGGGTAATCGGCCGATAGGAATTTCCTTCTTGTGTCGGTTTATCTGATTGAGAAACTTTTGCTATTTTCCCCAGCTTCCACATATCTAAAACTTCAAGGGTGGTAATGCACAATTTGAATGTATATGCTAGACATTTAGCTCCATTCATACCAATGTTCTTTAGCATCTTGGCGACCAGGCCATCTGAAGCAATCGCTGTGGAGCTGTTGGCGGCTTTTATTGCCCTTAGCACATTTTATTTGTTATTTGTTCTCGGATGTCTGGTTTAAGGGTTAAAAGCTTTCGCTTTTTATTGTCACGGTTTGGTTTTTAGATGACCACTCTCGTGCTTTATGGGGCAAAAACTGGAAGTAGCTTATGCTACGAAGTCTGACCGGAGACTTTAATCTGGTAACACGGGTGATCAGGAGCCCCTCTATCTGTTGATAGAGCCTGATCAGATGGGAACAGCACTTTATGGGAGTTTCGTGGTGGCTGTGGTTTAATGCTCAAATGCGAGAGGAGACCTTCTTAAGGATTCTG
Organism: Eudasyphora cyanicolor; assembly: GCA_963930755.1. Lineage (NCBI taxonomy): Eukaryota > Metazoa > Arthropoda > Insecta > Diptera > Muscidae > Eudasyphora > Eudasyphora cyanicolor. The sequence goes on along the minus strand of OZ005738.1, from coordinate 12,029,381 downwards.
TAAATAAAGAGATTAAGAGTATTAAAAGAGAAATGGAAATTAGAGCATTAGTAATATTAATAAAATGTACCATGTAATAAAAAAAAGGTAATATTAATAAAATGTATGATGAAAACTTGAATGCTTTAAGAAACAAAGTAAAAAAAATCTAGATGTAAAAGACTGTATGACTCTCATATATTTGGAAAATTTCCTCATTAATATTATTATCACAATATCCCCAAAAGAATTTCCCATCATGCCACTGACAAAGTTAACATAACCCAACTAAACTATGAATATCGCCCAGCGTAAAAAAGAAAAACTATAAAAAAATCGTAGTTACCAGGTTTTGTTTTTGTTTTGTGAAATATTTGTATGCAGAAAATGGTATTTGTGTAATGTATGTACGTATCGAAGGGCGGAGCCTATATGTCCTGCTAGGAACTCACACATGCGAGAGTGAGGACGAGTATGAGTAGGAGTGCGTGTGTGAGTGTGAGGAGGTTTAACCATTCTGCTTTTCGTAAAAAACAAAAACGCATTTCCCCCTCTTTCCAAACCTACAAAAAACATTTGTTGGTAACTATTGCCGAACGTCGCCTGGACTGGATGTTCTCTGACTGATTCTCCCTCCACTGGAGATTTGAGATCCTTGCCGTTTTACTCTCAGCGGCCGCTGTAGCCTTTTTTAAAATCCGCATACAATACTAGCAGCTAGTTTTTTAAACGAAACCTGTTTTGGTCGCTTTTTCAGTTTTTTCCTCTTGTCGTATATTTTTAATGGTTTTGCGTGTTCAGTTTCATACTCGACCACCCATATGAACCCTGAGTTCGTCCATTCGCTTTTTAACTGCTCACCATCGCATATATTTTCGATTTTTTGTTAGATTTTGCAACATAGCATTGAGGCGCATGCAAGCAAAAACAAAATGTAGTGGGCTTATAGGCGCAGTAAATGATAAATGACAGAGCAGCCAACGCAGCGTCGGATAAAGGAGTCCAACAAGCCTCCACTCATTCATTCATTCATTCAATGGATAAGCGAAACGACGTACACAAATTGCTGTCTAAACTAAATTTCGGGAAAATGTTTTAAATTAATTATAGTAATTTTGGAGGTACAGCACTGAGCGCTGGTAAGGCAACAGAGAATGTAGATTGTGGAATATTTTTTAATTATATCATATCTTATATATACATTGGTATGTAGGCAATTTCTTTGATCCCGAGCAAAAGTGGGCGTGGCATTATTTAAAACTGGAATATACTATAAAGTATAGTTCGTAGAAGAACGAAATATAAAATAAAGAACAAAAATACTAAAAACCTCCCTCAAAAAGGGTCAGATCGGATTAGTAGGCGTGGAAAAATGGATGTAGCATTATTTAAAAAGAATATGATTTCTGAAGAATATAATTTGGATCTCTTACCTCTTATATCTTTTATATATAAAATCCTTTGTAGGTTTGTTAGTAACGCATGATCTTCGAAACCATAAAAGCGAATAGGCTGAAAGTTTGGGATCATTTGTGTTTTAGAATTATTTTCAACGCGGTAAATTGCGGAGTGGTCAAGTTATTTGCAAAATTCACATTTCCAGAGCGATTTGACTGAAATTTAAAATGTCGTGATTATAATTTGTATGTATGATTCTAACCGGTATATGGCGCTGTAGTGGACATATGGTCAATATACATTTATTCCTGAAACTCGGGATGTATGCATTTTTGCATGAAATATCAATGAATAATAAACCAATACATCCCAAACAGGACGGGCAGGACAACGTCTGTTGGGGTCAGCTAGTATATGTATATATAAGTATATAAAAATACGGAAATTGTTGGTCAGAGAGACACGAAATAAGGTATGAGAGTTACTTGAGATAGTATCAGTTATTTCGCAAAAACTGGGCGGTAATGAATAAGTTGTCGTTTATGCAGGGAATATCTGTTTAGATATGGCACAGTGGGTCAAAACAGGTTAAATGTGGTCCCAGGGTATGAGGGAAGTAACTATTGGAACATAACGATTTGGGTTCTAAAGGCTATTTATGATGTATTTACACCTTCGCCCACTATTAAAGACCACTAAATTTAATGAAAATCGGTTCAGATTTCGATATAGCCCCATATATGTGTATGTTCCTCCCGGTTTTACATCTAAGTGCTATAGAAGCTCTATTTTACACCAGATCGAGTAAAAATTGGCAGAGGGAAGTCTCTTCAGCCATTAATAAAGAATACTCAATTTTGTTGAAATTGGTTCAGATTTAGTTCTAGACCCGGTATATATGTAGTTATACCCTACACCACACTGTGGTACAGGGTATTTTAACTATGTGCATTTGTTTGTAATACCCAAAAGGAGAAGAAATATACCCATTGTTTATTATACCGATCGACTTAGAATCACTTTCTGAGTTGATTTAGCTATGTCCGTCTGTCTGTCTGTCCGTCTATCTGTCAATCTGTCCGTCTGTCTGTCTGTGCATGTATTTTTGTAATCAAAGTACAGGTCGCAATTATGGTCCGATCTCGACGAAACTTTACACATACCTTTTTTGGCCCAAGGACGATCCCTATTGAATTTGGTTAAAATCGGTTCAGATTTAGATATAGCCCCAATATATGTATATGTTACCCCGATTTGACATGTAGTCACTGTAAAAACTTTATTTTATACCCGATCAGTATGAAATTGGCAGAAAGAGGTTTCTTATTATATGAATAAACACTGTTAAATTTGGAAGATATCGGTTCACATTTAGATATAGCCCCTATATATACGTTACACCCGATTTGACATGTAAGTGCTGTAAAAATGTTATTTTATATCCGATCAGTGCGAAATTCGGCAGAAAGATGTTACTTATTACTCGAAGGAATACTGCCAAATTCGGAGAAAAGCTGTTCAGATTTAGATATAGCCCCCATGTATATATATTACCACCGATTTGACATGTAAGCGCTTTATATCCGATCAGTACGAAATTCGACAGAAAGAGGTCTTTTTACATTAATGAGTATTTAGGAAAAATCGGTTCAGATTTATATATAAGCTCCATATATATGTTCCTCCTGATTTGGTATCAAAGCGCTACAGAAGTTGTACTTTACTTCCGATCATTAATATTTTTCAGAAAGATGTTTCTCAATTTAGGAACGAATATTGCTTAATTTAGCGATTATCGGTTCAGAATTAGATAATATGTTCCTACCTACTTACCAATTATTCCAAATTATTATCGCAATGAACTTAATCGCATTGTTAGGGAGGTGTAGGGTATTATATAGTCGGCCCCGCCGGACTTTCTGCCTTTCCTTACTGGTTTTCTTTAGGTTTGAGTTATTTTGTGAGGTCACATGGTGGAGGGTATATAAGATTCGGCATGGCCTTGTTTATATTTTTATATATTCATATTTTTACATTTTTATATTTGTATATTTTTATGTTTTTAAATATTTACATTTTTATATTTAAAATGTTTTGTACTTTTATATCTTCATATTTTTATATTAATTTTTTATTTCCATATTTATACCCTCACTTTAGTGTGACGAGGGTATATATCATTTGCTACGGAAAAAAGTGTAACACGTCGAAGGAGTGACCTAAGACCCCAAGTATGTTCGGAGGAAATCCGTTTTGGGTCATTTTAAGTCGAATGAGCAATGTCCGTCCGTCTGTCTGTCTGTCTGCTGGCTGGTGCGCACGATAACTCTCGAAAGGAGTAACCGATTGACCTCAAATTTGGTATGTGGTAATATTTTTTTCTATCTCCGGCTAAGTTCGAAGATGGGCTATATTGCTCCACTCCTTCTAGTACCTCCCCCACAAAGGGTTAAAATGTTGTGAAATATTGATTCTTTAATAAGTGCTATACTACTTATTCGAATCTTTTGAAATTCCACACATGGTATTAGCTTATTAGTCGCTATCAGCTCGAGAAAAATTGGCGAAGTCGCCTCGTCCCTTTTGGTACCTCCCACACAAATGCACCATTTTGCACCAAAAGTTAACAGCTTATAACTTTAATAACAGTGTATAAAAATACTTGAAATTTTGTACAGTACTATGCTTTTATATTGCATACAGTCCAGGGAAAAATGGGTGTTGTTGCCACGCCCCTTTTGGTACCTCCCACACAAAGGTACCTTTTTGCACCAAAAGTTAACTGCTTATAACATTAAAACCAGTGTATAAAAATACTTGAAATTTTGTACAGTGTAATGTTTTTATAGTGCCCTGTGAAAAATGGGCGTTATTGCCACGCCCCTCTTTGTACCTCCCACACAAAATGCCCAAATCATACCACAATTTAATGTCTCATAACGTTTATACCAGTGCACATAAATGCTTATAAGTCGGCACAGTGCAATGAATTTAAAGTATCTAATATTCAGCAAAAAAAAGGTGTATTTGATCAACCCCTTCTGGTACCTCCCACACAAATTGACAGAATAATTCGAGTAATATTCAATATTACATTACTCACAAAGTGAGGGTATACCTTAGTCGGTTTACCCGACTGAAACTTTCTTACTTGTTTTATTTTTAAATTTTGAAATATTTGTTTGTTTTTACATTTTTACTTTTCTATATTAAATGTTTCTTTATTTCTATATTTTTTATTTTTAAACTTTTATATTTTGTATATTTTTAAGTTTTTATGTTTTTATATTTGAATATTTGTGTATATTTTCTATATTTTTACATCTTTGTATTTTTTATATTCGCATATTTTAATATTTCTATATTTTTAGATAACTATTAGGGTAATCAAAAACCGCACCGGTTAACCGGTTAATCGGTTTAAAAACCGCCTATCGGTTTTCGGTTTTTCTGCATTTTCGAATAACTCGAACCGTCGGTTTTTACAACTCGGTTTATTCGACTTTTCGGTTTTTGAAACCATTATAAAATGATAAAGAAAATATTATTTTTGAAATAAGAACCTACCTAAAATTTTGAAAACATTAGAATAAAAACCGTTAACTTCATTTGTGCATATCCATCGATTTCAAAATGCAGTTTTATATGTATTTATACTGAATATTTTATCGAGGGTCTAGGTGATTATTGCGGTATAGAAATTAATTAACAATCCTTTCTAATTGAAATGTAAGTATAAGGGCCTGTTTCTGTAACTTATTTTCGTTCGTCTACGACGAACGATCAAAAATCAATCAATTATTCCGAAAAATCTATAAGTCACAGGAGTTTATAATTTCTTGTGTCTATAGAAAATCACCTAAAAAGCTTGTACGTAAATTATTGCTAACCTGCATTTTATAGAACTGTAGTAATAGTTGAGTGATTTTTGATCGTTCGCCGTAGACGAACGAAAATAAGTTACAGAAACAGGCCCTAAATAAAAATACATTTGTCCAGTTTCGACAAGTTTTCATATCTATAGTATGCTCAAGTCAGAATCCGCTACTACTGATAATATATGTATATAATCGGTTTGCCATTTGAGCCATTCATGTGATGCTAAAACCTAAGATTTTGCCGATCTTCACTATTAGTCAAGTTTTATAAAAATCATAATCAATTTTTTTTGTAAATAAATCTTTTTAAAAATTTAACATAAATATTATAAATATCGCAGATATTGTCACAATAAATACATACAATTTTCAAATAAATCTTAATTTAATTGAAATATGGTTGCGTATTTTGCACTACGCTTATTTTACGTCACCTAACAAAATTGTGAGCATTATTTATGCATTTTTATTAAAATAGAAAAAACCGAAAACAACCGGTTCACCGGTTTTTTATTTTCGGTTAAACCGAAAACCGGTTTTAGAGTTAACTTAATTTTCGAAGAAAACGAAACCCTTATTTTAAAAATAACCGGTTTTTTTTATCACCCTAATAACTTTATTATTAAATTTTAGTGGTATTTTTAAATTTTTGTACTTTCATATTTTAGTATTTCTTTTATTTTGATACATATTTAGTTTTTCTCATTTATAATTTTAAATTTAATATTTTGATGTATTAATATATTTATATTTGTATATATTCATATTTTTATATATTTGTATTTTGATATTTTGATATTTTTTATATTTTTATATTTATATTTTTACACTATTTATTTTTATACCTTTATACTTTTATTTTTGTTTTTTATAGTTTATATTTTGATATTTTTATGTATTTATATTTGTATATTTTTATTGTATTTATATTTTTATAATTTTATATTTTTATTTATTTTTATTATATTTATATTTTAAAATTTTATATTTTTACATTTTTTATGCTTTTATGCTTTTATATTTTTGTATTTTTAATTTTTTTATATTTTACATTTATACATTTTTATATATTTATGTTTTTAATATTTTTAATTTTTTATTTTCATATTTATAAATTTTTTTATTTTTATATTTCTATATTTCTACTTTTTTTATTTTTGTTTTTATATTTTAAATTATTTTTTATTTTTATATACATTTCTCCAATGTCGAATGCGACATTCGTAGGCATTCAAAGTGAAAAAAAACATATGCCAAAACAGTATTTCATTTTGACTAAAAGCGAAACTTATAGCTCTTGATTAGCACTATTATAATTACAAAAAACAAAGCCATTCGCACGCGACAAAAACAGAAGTCGTTTTCAAAGCAAACCAATCAAACACTGATTTCAGCGAAACCTTAAGTCGAATGAGCAATGTCCGTCTGTCTGTCTGTCTGCTGGCTTGTGCGCACGATAACTCTCGAAAGGAGTAACCGATTGACTTTAAATTTGGTATGTGGTAATATTTTCTTCCATCTCCGGCTAAGTTCGAAGATGGGCCATATTGGTCCACTCCTTTTAGTACCTCCCTCACAAAGGGTTAACATTTAGTGAAATATTGATTATTTAATAACTTATATACTACTTATTTGAATCCTCTGAAATTCTGCACCTAGCATAAGTTTATTAGTCACTATTAACTCGAGAAAAATGGACGAAGTTACCACGCCCCTTTTGGTACCTCCCACACAAATGGACAATTTAGAATCAAAAGTTAATAGCTTATAACTTTATTACCAGTGCATACAAAGACTACAATACAGTGAAAAATGGGCATTATTGCCACGGTCCTTTTGGAACCTCCCACACAAATGGACCATTTTGTACAAAAGTTACCAGCTTATAACTTTAATACCAGTGCATACAAATACTTGAAATTTTGTACAGTGTAATGCTTTATAGTACCTAAAGTCCAGAGAAAAAACGGCGTTAGTGGCACGCCCCTTTTGGTACCTCCCACACAAATGAATATTTTTGTACCAAATGTTAAAAGCTTTTACTTTAATACCAGTGCAAACATAATAATTTACTAATATTTTTTGTGACTCAAGGTGAGGGGATTCATAAGTCGGTTTACCCGACTCAACATTCTTACTTGTTATTTATATAAAAAACGATGAAGCAAATACTTACTCAGCTCCTCGTATAGCTATTTCACGGATGCTACTCCGATCATTTTTGTATTTTTATCCTTTTTAAATTTTTTCATGCATATTTTTATATTTTTTTTTATTTTTATATTTTTACTTTTTTGTTTTTATTTTGTCTATATTTTTTTTTTTCTTTTCAATTTTTATATTTTTATATTTTTAATTTTTTTTATTTCCATATTTTTATTTTTTATTTTTAAATTTGAATATTAGTGGCTCGCAGCGAACCCTAACAAAAAACAAAAATATACTGGTTGAGAGTTTCAAGTGTGTCTACTTAGTTCGGGGAAATATGACATTGGTTGGTAGTTCTTATTAACAATAATATACTACCTCCGTAAGTATTTCAGCTGATTTATGTTAAAGACATACATGCTATTGCTTTGAATTGTGATGAGATAGAGTGGTGTCTATCGAAACCGTTCAGTCAAATCTACGCAGCAATTTTTGAAACTTTCTACCATTTTTCAATTTGTTTCTATTACAAAAAAAAAATTCTGACTGAATATTTGACATTTTTAAGTTTTTTTTTTTTGATATTTGTATATTTTTATATTTCTATATTTCCATATTTTTATATTATTATATTTTCGATTTTTTTTAATTTTTGTGCTTTTATAGTAGTATTTCTTTTATTTTGATATTTTTTATTTTTAAACATTAAATATTAATTTTTTTTATTTTTAAACATAATATTTTTATATTTGTATTTTTTATATTTCTATATTTGAATATTCCGGTATTTCGATATTTTTCTTTAAATTTTTTATTTTTTAATTATTGTTTCCATATTTTTATATTTGCATATTTTTTATTTTGATATTTTATTTTTAATTTAATATTTTGTATTTAAACATTATTAGATTTTTTTCTCCATTTTTTATATCCTTCTAAAAATATGCATCGTCTGTATATGTTTATCTCACCGTCCCCTCTTATTTATCTCTCGTTTTTTTATATCGCTTTCTAATTCGTTCTTTTTCCTATTAATTTATTCTGTCTATCATTTGATTAGTGAGCAATTTGTGAAGGCATAACAGCAACTTACTTTCTTGTTATTTTTTGTTTTAATTTTTTTTCTCTTTCGATTTGATTTGAATCTAAGGCCTACATACATAGTTTCGATTGGAATAAAACGTTTGCAAGTTGGTCAATAACAGGCAAATACAAATTAGAGATAAAAATCGAAAAATCGTTAACAAATTAAAATTTAATTGCTTTGCTAGATAGATGTAGAATGACAAAACAGGCAAATGGCTGTGTGTATTTTTTAAATTGCAATTTATATGCATTGAGGAGCATAGGTTTGAGGTATAGAAACGAAATAATTCGGAGAACAATCTAGAAATGTGTTTTTAAAAAAAAAAATAATTTCACAACAATTTCAAATTCAAGAGTTGGGAATTAAATTGAAAGATTGGTAAGAGAGTATGGGTAATAATATTTATTCGAGAACTGAGAAGAAAATAATTTATATTATGTGTAATTTGAATGATTTAGATTGAGATTGAGATGATAAAAAGTTTGTTTAATTGGAACACTATTTAGCAATATATATCAGTATTAAAACTATATATATAAAAATATTTATTTGTGTACTCCGAGAAGTATGAATAATATTATATCTGTCGTATGAGTTACATTTATTCGTGTACTCTAGAACGTATTATTATTGTTTTCTGCAGTAAAACTACTTAATAATGCAAAAAAAGGCAATACTAATGATACTAATTGTATGGCGAGGAATATTGAAGGGTAGTAAAATTACCAAGGATTCCAAATACTTAATCTCTCATTTTCGCATAGACCTTTTGGCCAAACTGTAAACCCCAAAAATGCATCTCCAAAGGATAACATCGAAATGGTCAACCACAATTGTTGCATAAAATGGTCAAACTGAGTGGCCACAGGCGAAACATGCCACATACTGCATCACATAAGAGGGAATTGGTAACAGCAAAAGGACTATCAGGATAAATACAACTTCAAACAATTCTCTAAATGACTCCGTCTATAATAAAATTTCACCTTTGTTACATACAAATGCAATTGCCCAAAGCGAACTCCAAAAATACCAGATCAATTGCAGTCAAATGTATTGAAAACAAAAGTATATATCTGAAAATATTACTAAAATTTCAAAATTAAAGCAACAAAAGCATAACTCCTTTATTGTGTCTACGACATAAAGCTTACGCATTTGCAATGGCCATCAAACCAGTCGAGAAATTATAATGAAACGAATAGAATACAAGAGATGGTAACGCGAGATGGTGTTCCACCTGTCGTCCATGCGTCATGATGAATGTCCTGCGTTTTTTCTTGTCTATTTTTATAGTCTGCTTTTCGGACCATTCCAAAAAATAATGTGTTTTTCTTTTTTCCTTTATTTTTGGTCGGGGAGAAATTGTTGTTTCGCTTCGTCTTTGTTTGGTTTTATTTGCAACAATTTTTCACTGATTATGTATAGAAGAGAATTCGCGTTTTCCCCCCGAAAGGGGGTAGAGCAATAGCCAAACATCTAAAAGCAATACAGTGGCTCGATTTGACATTATTACAATAAATATAGTAATTGTAATATAATTGGTGTATGAACAATTAAACAATATTTTTAAATAATGCATTAGACGTATGATTTATATTAATTGCAGATCTATGGGGAGTATGATTTATATAAAATTTTTAGCAATTGGTATTATTGGAGTGAACAGGTCAGAGAAAAGTTTATAATTTGTTCATCTGCTATAGAGCTGATATATTTAATTAAAAAACGAAAGCAAAATTTCCTGAAGTTTAGCAAGATCAGTTACAAAATTTGATTAAAGAGTGGAGGTAAGTCAATGCGGCGAATATTTCGAAATGAATTCCCGACATTTTTATTAATGACGTAGATATAAGTAATATTAATAATATAATATGAAGTATGAGTAATATTAATTGCATGACTATGGGGAGTATGATTTGCATTAAATCTGACAAATCGATATAATTAGAGTGAACTGTTATATTAACGTATGAGTAACATTAATTGAAGTACTACGGAGAGTATGATATATCTTAATTTTGAAATAATTGATGTTACTTCAAATTACACTATTCAACAAATTTTTTTGTGTCCAAAACCTGAAGACTTGTTTTTTGTGTAGATTGAGGCATACCATTCCAAAAAATCGAAACAAAAAATTTTTGTATAGTTATTTTATTTATTTGTAAATCCAATTTTCATGGAACATTTGGATCCAATTTGCATCTGGACCCAATTTTTGGATTATAAGCCCGGTGGACCCGATACACGCGTTAAATTTAGGTAGTTATGAGGACTACTAATGTTGAAGCAGTGGTTTAGTAGCAGTCGTTAAAAAAAATAGAAAACAAATATTTTATTCAAAAAATCCTTTTTTTGTGGGTTACGAAAAATCTATAAAAATAGAAAAAATTCGTTTATACTTCTTTAAAAGCCAGCATCCTAAAAAACTGTACCATACAAAATGTTTTTGAATTTTTTTCGTGCTTAGGACGCCTTATTGTTGCAGAACTATGTAGTATAACTGACTACAATAATGTCAACAGTCCTGTTAAAAAATGATTTTGAAAAACTAAAGCAAAACTATGTTTCAGATGGGTCGGCAGTCAAATCGGAAAGGACATTTATTCTGTGACTATTTTAAGTCTGAAACTATTAATATAACAGGTCAGTTAACGTATGAGTACTATTAATTGGAGGACTACGGGGAGTATGATTTATATTAAATTTGAAATAATTGATATATGGACAATATTAGGCTCGGCACAAGAAGCTAAATTTCTTACATGTTTGAAAGGATTTGTTTAACTAAATACTTTTACCCAGAATACTGTGCCTAGGGTCTTATATCACACCAAGACAAAGTAGACAATCTATTGCCGTTTTTTAATTCGTCCAGTTTGCCATGGTACATATACTTTTTTTCTTGGTAACTGGATTTTGTGTGACTCTCTGGACTCTTTACTCTCCACTTGTCCACATAAATTGCTTAGCTTAGGTGGTAAGAGTCCATAGGGTGGCGCCACTGGTCATCGCGCCAATATATGTATATGTGTAAAGGTAGCATTGGAAATCCCCCTTAAATCACCCCGGATGAAAGTATATTTGAGCTTATGTGCCTTTTTAGTAATGTTGACTACTTTTTCCAGCTCCAAAAACATTTCCAACCCCCCAAAAAAAAACTCTGTTTAATTTCTATCAAAATTGCCAAAAATAATCGCAAAAAAACTAAAGTACAACGAAACGGCACAAATAAAAATTCCGCGTCTAAATGATGTACTTTGTGCTCGCAATTCTGCCCTGGTACCAACAAGAAAAAAGAAAACATTTTTTGTGTTTTGTGATCACCCATTCCATTAAGCAGAACTTGGAGACTGCAGGATATACTCATATGAGCCTTGGTGTTTTTTTGTTGCAAGCATCGTCACATCCTGTTCCTCATTGCCCTGGCAAACGTATTATTTATCATTTGTTCAATTTAGTTGGTTAGCGAGTTCAGTTGTTCATTTTCGTTTCGTTTTTTAGGATTGTTGATTTTTTTCTGACTGGTTCCCGGTACCATTTCAATGGGGGTCCTTTTGATAGCCAAAGGATATGTTGGCATAAATTGCATTAGCCTCACAAAATGAACGGAGGAATAGATGGGCATAAAGTGTCGGTAATATTTTTCATCATTTACGTCCGAATCGCAGGACGACGTCATTGACAGGCACGACACGCGAGTACTCATTGAGAAATGAAATGAGTTGGATGTCTTTCAATCACTGAAGGAGTGAAGAACTTAAAGGGGAAATTTAGAATTGGGAAAATTTATTTTTTTGAATGGCTTGAGCTACAAATTTTAAATAATGATGTACTAAAAAAAATACTCAAAAATGTTCAGATAGTTGCAGAAGTAGTCCATGTTATTTTTTATTTTTTTCCAAACTTTAAAACTCTCTAGCCATTAGGACGGAACACTGGGATTCTACATAAAATTCTAAGAAAATGTTCCTAACAGATAATAATCTTTATTTAGGAAATATATGTTAGCCATTGCGGGAACAATGCCCATGAAAGAAATGGAGAAAAAACTGAACATAATATTTTTCTTGAAACATCTGATGAACCTGGTCTTACCCTTACCTCCTACAAATCATCATCAACCCCCTAATGTATCAAAAGTCATAGAAATTTTGAAGAATTTTTAGGTAAGCGACCTCTTCGATCAAAATTTTCCTCCGGTTTTAAGATACCCCAGCTTTTGTTACTTAGCTCTGCCTACTTCAATTACAATAACCATCTACACAAAACAAAGCCAACAACCAACTCTGATGAGACGAGTATGATTAATATTTTAAATGTAATTACTCTTTTTTCCTGGTATGTTCCGAGAAGTCCTATTATTGTTATATTTGTTATGGCGCTTATGATTAATATTATCTGTAGTGAACGCATGGATAATAAAATACTTATTTTTGTACTCCGGAATGTGTGATTAATATTAATTAGTCGTATGAGTTATACTTATTGGAGTACTCTAGAACGTATGACTAATATTAAATACCTATGAATTAATTATAATTAATATTATATTTATATTGTGAATTATATTTGTTAGAATGTATAAGTTTAGAACGTATGCCATATAAATTTTTAAATCTGAACTACCGATTACTTTGACTTGTGGTTTGAGCCCTTTGCATTATTTTCTGTGGGGAGCCATTAAGGATAAATTCTACGCAAAGCATCCAGAGACAATTAAAGCGTTGAAACAAGAAATCGAAGTTGCCATTGAAGAGATTCGACCCGAAATAATCCAAAATGTACTGAAAAATTGGGTTGATCGGATGAGGTACTGCCGAACCAGTCGTGGTAGCCATATGAATGATATTGTGTTCCATTAATAAATGACAAAATTCAACCTTTCCAATAAAACCAGAAATTTAAAAAAATTAGCAGTACTTTTTTATAGCCGATTCAAATTTTAAATGGCCCACCCTATATAGTAAATATGTCTGTCGTATGAATCATGTTTATTGGAGTACTCTAGAAAGTATAATTCATATTATGCGTAGATAATACTAATACTGATTGATAATACTGATTGAGGTGGACGAGGAATACCTTAAAAAATCCAGCTCAAATTTTCACCAGAAATGGTCAACTTAATAAATATAAAATAAGAAAAATAGTTATTACGGGGTCTTCTATTTTTTCCTACTAGAATAAAACTTAGCTCCTATTTAAAAATTCCAAAATGTGGTACAAAAGTCCAGTTTTCGGAAAAAGGGCAGCGGAAAATAAGAACTTCTGCATCATTCGTTTAGTTAAGTTGGCAAGATTTTTGTTCAAGGTGGATTTTTTATAACTTTTTCTATATTTTTTTCGGTACCGTACGGAATATCTCTTTTGTGCCTCAAGCAAAGTTGTAGATATTGAACAGGAGAAAATGCAGGACAAACATACCCGAAAAAAGTGCATCCACTACCATCAAAATCGCAAAAATGTCCTGTTCTGTTTTAATGTTCTATTTTATACGTTTACGTTTACATATTATGTATACGTATTTGTCAATATTTTACTGACAGATATTTTATGACTTTGTGAGCATTTTACCGTTTTTAAGGCACTGGATACACTTTTTTCGGGTAGGTTTGTTCCGCATTTCTTTCGCCTATTTAATATCTACAACTTTGCTTCAGAGAAAAAAAATATAGAAAAAGTGCAAAAATCCTCCTTGAGCAAAACAAAATTGGTATGGCCATTAAATTATTAATTAAGCCAACTTGACTAAACGAATAATGCAGAAGTTCTTATTTTTGGGACTACTTTCAAGTCCAATTCTCAGAATTGAGTCCCAAAATCATGTGTTGTACTGTGTAATGGACATTACGGTAAACATATTTTTATTTCTCCAAAGCTGTGTAGAATCAAAAAATAATATTACATACAGTGCACAGCTTTTGTGGTATACATTTACGTTCACAAATGTGTTCAAATTGTTATTTGAATTCCTCCAATTCCTAATCAAATACAAAATAATCAAAATTGTAGAAATTTGATTTTGTGGTACACCTTTAGGCTATATAAGGCCCACCAATTGTAATCACATACACACCACAGGAAAGTTACTTCTGCAAAGATGTGCAGGTACACAAAACTGTATCACAAAAACTACACAGGTTTTGTGGCATACTTTTAGTAAATATCTTCAAATTGTAGAAATTTGATTTAGGCTAAACACATCACTGAAAAGGTACTTCTCCAAAGATGTGCAGAATCACAACACAATACACAGATTTTGTGGTATACCTTTAGGTTCAAAAATGTTTTCTAAATGTGGAAATTTTGTTGTACACTTTTAGGCTCTTTAAGGCCCTCCAATTACAATAAAATAGAGACCACATACAAGCTACTTCTCCAAGGATGTGCAGAATCACAAATCTATGTTACAAAAACTAGTTAGGCTTTTTGGTATACTTTTAGTATGTCAAAAGTCTTCAAATTGATCAATTTTATTTTGTGGTAACCTTTAGGGTCTTTATGGTCCTCCAATTGTAAAAAAGCACACCACAGAAAAGGTACTTCTCCAACGATGTGCAAAATCACAAATCTATATTACAAAAACTCTACAGGTTTTGTGGTATACTTTTAGGTTACCAAAAGTCTTCAAATTGAGGAAATTTGATTTTGTGGTAAACCTTTGGGTTCTTTAATGTCCTCCAATTGTAATAAAATGCACACCACAGAAGAGCTAATTTTCTATAGATGTGCACAATGCCAGAAGTATATAACAAAAAAAATAAAATTGGATTTTATGGTACACTTTTAGGATCTCTTATCACATCAAAAGTACTTCTCCAAAAGTGTGCAGATAATCAAACTATATCACAAAAACAACACAGGTGTTGTTGCATACTTTTATATTCACAAATATCTTCAAATTGTAGAAATTTGTGGTACACCTTTAGGCTCTTTAAGGTCCTAGAATTGTAATCAAATACAAAAAACAACTTATCCAAAGATGTACAGATAAACAAACTATATCACAAAAACTGCACAGGTTTTATGACATACTTTTAGATTCACAAATAACTTTAAATTGTATAAACTTGATTTGTGGTACACCTTTAGGATCTTTGAGGTTCCACAATTGTAATAAAATGTACACCATAGAAAACTCCATGTGCAAAATCACAAATATATTATATCAAAAACTCCACTGGTTTTGTGGTATATTTTTAGGTTCTCACAAGTCTACAAATTGTAAACATTTTATTTTGTGGTACACGTTTAGTCTCTTTAAGGTCCTCCAATTGTCATAATATGCACAACACAGGAAAGGTACTTTTCCAACGATGTGCAGAATCAGAAATCTATATATGTAACAACAATTTCACTGGTTTTGTGGTATACTTTTAGGTCAACAAGTGTCTTCAAGTTGTAGAAATTTGGTTTTGTGGTACTCTTTACTCAAACAATTGCAATAAAATGCACACCACACAGGTTTGTGGTATACTTTTGGGTTCAGACATGTCTTTAAATTGTCGACATTTTATTTTGTGGTTTACATTAAGGCTCTTTAAGATAATCCGGTTGTACAGGTTTTGTGGTATACTTTTAGGATTACAAATGTCTTTAAATGGTAGAAAACAACGCTGCTCTGATTTCTTTGTTCTTATTTATGATCATATAAGTCTTTCAATTGTAATGAAAAGCGCATCACGGCAAAGCTATATTTCTAAATATAAGGCTCTAATAACTCCTATTTGTAAAAAGGATCTATCAATGTTTTGGACTCTAAACAGTCATATAATTGTATTTCAATGTCCGTAAAAAGAAAGCTAGTTCTTTGGAGAAGTGCAGAGTTCTTAATGAAAACAGATATACCGACTTTGGGGTCTGATTTTGTTGGTACACTTTTAGGCTCACATATACCTTAAAAGTGTAAAAACTTTATAGATTTTGTGGTACCTTTTCAAAGTCCTTATAGCTCACCAATTGCCGTAAACTATGCAAACCGAAAAAGCTATTTTTCCTTAGGTATACAGAAGAATATTATTATTATGCTAAAAAACTATGCAGATTTTGTGGTAATCTTTTAAGGAATCAAATGCCCTCAAATTGTAATATAACTTTTACTATGAAAAAGGCACATTCATTACATCAACTCGAAATATATTTTTATGTATAAGAGAACTTCACGAATTTCAAATGTAATTAACAATTTTAATAATATCACAAATTCTTAGAAAATTTCCAAAACTATTGAGCAATTTCCAAATGTAAATTGCTCTTGTCAAATATATAAGTGCATCCTTAGAAATTGTCCATGTACACATCCTTTGCTCCTTTACATTTGCGTAGTTTCTTCGAAAATTGCATTGTGCAATTACTTTGATGTGTTAATTTGAACTTTTGCCAATAGATTTTGCACATTTGCAGCGCGGGACATACTCGTGACTTGTTGGCAGGAATTTTACAAGGATATTTGGAGCTGGCTGGTGCTGAGTGCGGGCGGTAGGAGTGAAAATCTTAACATGAGTTCTCTAAGTTCGGAGTTCTCGAAGACGAGTACAAAAGCCACAACATCTCCATTCATTTTACAATACAAAACTTTCTTGGCGCTGTTCTTTTGACTGATATTTGATGGTAGTAACCAACCAAATGAATGCGAAGGAATGTGTTAAGTAGTAACTTTAGACATCACATGTACAGGAAACATACACTCAATTATAGCTACATACTCGTACATATACATATGTTTAAGTTATATAATCAAAGCACTGACTAAGGATGTCAATGGGATTCATAGATTTAAGGGCCTTTAAGTAGTTTACCTATATATGTATTTGACATACTTTATGATTTAATACAACATATTCTCTTCTATGTAACAATTTATTCTTAACAATATATATCTGAATTTGAAAATTATAAAAGATGTCTTTAAAAATAATTTGGAAATATATAGTAAATTAATGTCTTAGGATTTTTCTTTTTGAAAGTCTTATTACATTTCATCTTATCACAATTTTGTGGTACAATTTTAGAGTATTTATTGTCCTTAAATTCTAATGCATTTTACATTTTTTTTTTTTTTTTCCATAGACCTAAATAAATAAATAAATAAATAATAGAACCCACATTTTCTAAATTTGTACGGAATAATATACACATAATAATACACATAATTTTTATTTTTTATGATTTTGTCACTTTGGAGTTGAGCTGGATAATTTTCCACCGATACTCCTCAAGACTAGGTTATTATAATGATTTATTTATGTCATTACTATAAAGTCATTATTATGCATCATCATTATGCAAAATCACAACTATTTATGACAAAAACAGCACAGATTTTGTGGTATACTTTTTGGTTCCCCAATGTCTTCAAATTGTAGAAAATTGTTTTTGTGGTACACCTTTAGGCTCTTTAAGGTTCTCCAACTACAATATAATACACACCACAGGAAAGTTAATTCTCAAAAAAATATGCAGAATCACAAATCTATATTAAAACTGCATAGGTTTTGTGGTATTCTTTTAGGTTTAGGTTGTAGAAAACAGCACTGCTCTAATTTTGTGGTTAAAAATTTAGAGTATTTAGTGCCCTCAAATATTTTACAATAATATAGCTCACGCTTTCTAAATATGTGCAATATATACTAGTTAATAATTTCCGTAAAATTAAATAATCATAATTTTTAACTTTTATGATTTTCTCACTTTGGAGTTGAACTGTTACAAAAAGCAAGGGTTTTGTGGTAGAAAATTGATTTTGTGGTACACCTTTAGCCTCTTTAAGGTTCTCCAATTGCAATGAAATACACACCACAGGAAAGCTACTTCTGCAAGGATGTGCAGAATCACAAAACAGTAATAACAAAACTATACAGAATTTGTGGTATATTTTTAGGTTTACAAATGTCTTCAAATTGTAGAAATTTGATTTTGTGGTACACTTTTAGCTCTTTAAGGTCCTTAAATTGTAATAAAATGCACACCACAAGAAAGCTACTTCTCCAAAGATGTGCAGAATTACAAATCAATATTACAAAAAGCGCATTAATTTTGTTGAATATATTTAGGTTCACAATTTTTTTTTAAGTTTTAGAAATTGAATTTTGTGGTGCACCTTTGGTCTCTTTAAGATCTTTCAATTGTAATAAAATACACACCATAGGAAAGCTACTTTTCCATAGATGTGCAGGCTCCAAAATATATATTACAACTCCACAGGATTTGTAGTATACTTTTAGGTTTAGGTTGTAGAAAACAGCGCTTCTCTGATTTTGTGGTTCACAATTTTAGAGTATTTAGTGCCTTCAAATTTTTTTTTGTATTTTTATATAACTCACGCTTTCTAAATATGTGCAGAATAATATATAATTTTTAATAATTTCCGTAAAATTAAGTACAAATAATTTTTAGCTTTTATGATTTGCTCACTTTGGAGTTGAGCTGAATAATTTTTCACCTATACAGGTCTTACGATGACAACGTTGTTATTAGGTATTCTCAATATTAGGTTATAATAATGATTTATTTGTGTCAATAATGATTTATGGACTTATGTATTTGCCGAAAGTAAAGATGAGCAGAATCACAAATCTATAATACAAAAGCCGCACAGGTTTTGTGGTATACTTTTAGGTTCACGAATATTTTCAAATTGTTGAAAATTGAATTTGTGGTACACCTTTAGGCTCTTTAAGGTTCTCCAACTATAATAAAATACACACCACAAGAAAGGTAATTTTCCAAAGATGTGCAGAATCACAAAAAAGTAATACAAAAACTATACAGAATTTGTGGTACATTTTTAGGTTTACAAATGTCTTCAAATTGTATAAATTTGATTTTGTGGTATACCTTTGGGCTCTTCAGTATTCTCCAATTGTAATAAAATGGACACCATAGGAAAGCTACTTTTCCAAAGATGTGCAGAAATCTATATTACAACTGCACAGGTTTTGTGGTATACTTTTAGCTTGTAGAAAACAGCGCTAATCTCATTTTGTGGTTAAAAAATTTAGAGTATTTAGTGCCCTCAAATTACAATACATTTTACAATAATATAACCTTAGTTTGGTGTTGATGTGAATAATTTTCCAACGACACAGGACTTTCGATGACAACGTTGTCATTAGGCCTCCTCTAGATAAGGTTATAATAAAGACTTATTTCTGTCATTACCAGAAATACTTACTTATTTTCCGAAAGTAATGCTGGGGGGAGGAAAGCACTCATTTTAAAGTAATACATATGGTAATGATATGTACTTACCAACATTTTGCTGGGATAGAAAGCAAACGAAGCAGCTATTGTCCTTCTCCCACAGATAAAATAACAAACAATTTAGAAATAGTGTTTTTCTTTTTTGCTACAATAAATTGGTCCTCAATGTAGCAAGGACTTTTCTGAATTCTTACATTTTGGGGTAAAATATGGCTACAGATGTGGCACCCCTAGCAGAGATGAAATTCTACTAAATTAATGTTTTTAAGTGAAATATGACAAAAGTAACAAATATAGTAAAATTGTTAATTTTCAAGAAATATGTTTAAATAATAAGGCCCCACAGTCTTCCAATCCATCCCTGCCATTTTCTACATACCAGCGAATTTACGATATGTTGGACATGCATATTAGAGAACTAGTAAATCCAATACAATTTTGTGGAAGAAGTTGATTTTTGGCAAATGCATTTTAGCGCAATTATTTAATGAAGTTATAAATTTCAAAAGAAACTTTACTCCGAAATATGCACTTACATACAAAACAGTGTATATACGAGTAGATATTGAGCAAAAGTACCAAAAACTACACTCGAGAAAAAAACAATTTCCAGATGTCTATATTAAACAAGTTTACAGTGCCCCAGTGGGTGAGTAGGTAGCGAGCTCACCTATGAATTTTGGGGTCGTGGTTTCGATTCCCACCAGAGGCTCTGACCTGTCGCTGCAAAATCTAGCCACATGGTCTTTGTAATCCGGCATTTCCCTGGACCGTAAAATATAGAAAATAAATTTACTTTGTTTGGTTATTCATATAAATAAATAAATTAATTTCGTGTCAACTTTTGGATACAGACTACTGAGATAAAATTGTAAAGCCAATTGAGGCACTTTTTTTAGTTTGAAAATCTCCCATTTCGGTTGTCCGTCCTCCTTTTCCCAATATATTTTTTTTGGAAAATAATTTCAATAAGTCAATTAACCAAATATGATTAGATTGTTTCAAAAGCCCTTGGATGAAATCTTGAAAGTATTTACCCAAAGCATGAAATTATAGCTGAAAAATTATAACCTACATATGTTTTTTAAAAACGGATTTAAGAAACTCTGGAAATGTTATTTAGTTGCAAGGACCTTAAACCACGTTTACCTGTGTTATTATTGCAATCATATTCCACTAATGGTGTTATGAAATTTGTGCTTCTCCAGTTATATCCACTTAATATGCAATAAAATCTGTTGTGCTGAAGCTCTACAATACTCGGAAGCACTAGGGTAAATTAGAGCCGAAATGTGAAAAACCCATAAAAACATTCTGCAACAATAAATACTAATCAATATAATATACATTACAAAGTCAATTTATATTGTTAAATAAATGTTGTCCAACAAATTTTAATTTCTTTGCTTAAATTTACCATTTTTTTCTCTGAGTGTTTTTGGGAATGCGTCAAGGTAAAATTCCAGCCAAATGCACTAGAGTTTTCCCCATTTCCTCTGTGAACAATATTTGAAAAAAGAACATTTCTCTGTTCACATTTGTAGTTTGACTCAAAAATAAGCGCTAATTTTTCTATAGAAAATGGAAATTATTACACGGCAAATGTAGCAACATTCATCTCTTGCAGATCCTTACGACCAAACAGAGATTTTAGAGAACACATCTTGTATAAATATGTTAGTACGTATGTTCATCTTTATGTAATTTGATTTATTTTATATAATCATAGTTATGTTCTTGGGGGGAGTGTGTGAAACGAAGGTGGCATAGTTGCCCGGAATCTATAAGTTTTAAATATAAAACTCTATTGATATTTCACAAAAGTTGTCGGGCCTTTGTTGGTCCTTTTTCGGTGGTTGGTTTATGTGGTTGTTGAGCTAAAATCTCTGTAACATAAATGTGGTAAAATTCAATTAGAAAATGTCAAATGTTGTGCAGGTCTTTGTTTAGTGTCTTCGCATAAGTTCGGGAACTTTATTGGGTTCTACATGTTAACACGTAAGATTTAGTTATGAAGAAGTAGTTAAGCGCAATTTATGTTAGAAGAGGACAATGTTTTGAGAAAATGAATTGGTTTATAATATGAAGAAGAGCTAGGAATCTTTCAGATGAAAGAAAAAAGACAAAATATAAAGATTACGAATTATGGATTTGGAATATAGTTTTGTTATTTTTCACCACTTTGAAAAATCAGCTTTTCCGTGATGTGCACTTCGTTGCAATTAGGTGACATGAAAGACCTTAAAAATCTACCGCCATACATTTTCTATAATTAAAGACATTTGTGAACCTAAAAGTATACCACAAAACCTGTTATTTTTTGATAGCATATGACGATTTCTTTTCTAGAAAAAGTGCTGCATTTTCTTTGCCATTTTCCCAAAAATTGCACTGGTCTAAGAAATTTTTGGAGTTTGAAAATTGAAAGCAAGTTATATTCGAGGGACTACATAATTTCGACTTAAAAAGTGCAACTATTTTCTAGTATTTCACGTGGATAGTGCAAAATTTTTTTCAGAAACGAAATCGCCAATAGTTTTGTGATTCAGAATTTCTTTGGAGACGAAGCTTTCCCCTTTTGTGCCTATTTTTAAAAAAGGAGGACCTTAGAGTGATTAAAAGTGTACCACAACATCATTTTTTATAATTTAAAGACATTTGTGAACCTAAAAGTATACCTCAAAGTTTAGTTTTGTAATTCTGCACTTCGCACTAAAAGTATACGACAAAATATGTGTATCGGAATCGCGTTTTTTAAATTTTTTACTTCGGACCCAAATATGTTTCCAATGTATCAAATATGTTCGAATGGGAAAACAAAGGCAATCTGCTCTCGGAAAACAGAACATGGGCGTAAGTTTAAGTTTAGATTTATTAAGTCTTTTACAAAAAAAATATAACTGGATTATGAAAAACTTTATAAAATAAATTCATAAAACTATTACGTATTATTTTAATTAGATAATATTTGGTGTACAACGCTCGTTTACTATGGGTGTTATAAACGTTAATTAAGGCATATTTACTAAATCAAAGAAATCACGCTAGCTCCCGGCGTTGACATAACTGGGAGGCCCTTTTAAAATAAGAATAATCTGATTCAGCACATTATTAGATTACAATTGGAGGACTTTAAAGGCCCTAAAAAGAAAACACAAAATATTCATATTGAAGTTTTTTTTTAACAATTTCAGATTAGAAGAAATCTTAACAATTGATCACAAAATATGTCTGTCCAACCATTACTATAATAATATGATTCAGCACATCTTTGGGGAAATAGCAGTTGTAGGACCTTAAAGACCCTAAAATTGTACCACAAAATTAGTTTTCTTCAATTTGAAGACATTTTTGAAAAATAATACCTCATAAGCCTGTGTAGTTTCTGTAGTATATTCTGCACATCTTTGGATAAATAGCTTTCCAGTGAAGTGCAGTTAATTGCAATTGGTAACCCTTAGGGAACCCAAAAGTGTATCACAAAATCAATGTTCTTCAATTTGAAGACATTTTTGAAGCTACAAGTAGACCACAAAACACGTGTTGTTTTTGTAAAGATTTGTTAGTTTAAAGATTCTGCACATCTCAGGAGAAGTAGCTTTCCCGTGATATACATTTTATAACAATTAGATGACCTGAAATGCCTTAAAAATATACCACAAACGCAAATTTCTAAAATTTTATAACATTTATGAACCTGAAAGTATACTTCAAAACCTGTACAGTCTTTGTAATATAGGATTTTGATTCTGTAAATCTTTAGAGACGTAGCTTTTCTGCGATGGGCTTTTTATTGTATTGAGGGACCCTAAAGACGATAAAAATGTACCACAAAAGCAATTTTCCATAATTTTAAGACACTTGTCAACCGAAAAGTATACCTCAAAACTTGTGCAGTTTTTGTTTACAGTATTGTGATTCTGCACATTGTTGGAGAAGTTTATTTGTCATTATGTCCATTTTATTACAATTGGAGGCACCTAAAGACTCAAAAATGTTCCACAAAAGATATATGAATCTAAAAGTGTACCACAAAATCAGAATAGTTTTTGTAATATAGTTTTGTGATTCTGCACATCTTTGGAGGCGTAGCATACCTGCGATTGACATGTCATTGTAATTGAGGGACTTTCATGACCCTATAAGTGTACCACAAATGCATTTTTACAGTTTTGAGAGATTTGTGAAACTTAAAGTATACATCAAAGTCTGAGAAGTCTTTGTTTTATAGTATTGTGATTCTGCACAGCACTAGGGACATTTATTTGTCAAAATGTTAATTTTATTACAATTGAGGGATCTTAAAGACTCTAATAGTGTACCACAAAATAAATTTTCTGCAAATTGAAGACATTTGGTAGCCTAAAAGTATACCACAAAATTCGTGTACTTTGGAAAAAATATAGTTTCGTGATTCTGCACCTTTCTGGAGGAGAAGCTTTCCGGCGAATTAGGTTGCAATTAGGTGACCTGAAATACCTTAAAAATGTACCACAAAATAATTTTTTTATTATTCGAAGACATTTGTAAACCTAAAAGTATACCTCAAAACCTGTGCAGTTTCTGGCATATACTATTGTGATGCTTCACATCTTTGGATAACTTTATTTGTCGTGTTGTCTATTTTACTACAATTGGGGGATCCTAAAGACTTTAAAAGAGTACAACGAAATCAATTTTCTACAATTTGAAAACATTTGTAAACATATAGAAAATATACTCATAAACCTGTGTAGTTTTTGAAGAAGAATTTTGTTACAATTGGTGGACCGGAAAGGGCTTACATATACATATACCACAAAATTTTCATAGTTATGTTCTTAAATGTTTTAAGGTTTTTCGACGGAAATGTGTACCACAAAATCGATATAGCATAGTTTTTGATGATTTGAGAACACTTGGGACTTTTGGGATAACATCTCTCTTGTGAGGAAGATATAATTATTATTGAAAGACATTCAAGATTCTGAAAGTGTACCACAGAATGTATTTAACTGTTGCAATATACATATCAATGGCACGAAATTTGGGAGCATTATATTAATGTAATCACCTCTTCATTAGAAAAAAGTTACAGAAATCGAACTTTCTTTAAAAAAAAATTGTCAGAGATCGCATTTTCATGCGGAAAATTCCATATTTTCTGAATGGAACATAGCCAGAGATCGTCTTTTCCTAAGAAACACATTTTTCAAAAAAAGTGCACCCTTTCTTAAAGGAAAACTCGTCAGAGACACCTTTTCCTAAGAAAAACTCGTTAGAGGCAACCACATATTATTTAGGGAAAATCATCAGAATCCTTTCATAAGCAAAACACTTCAGAGGATTTTGACATAAGTGAAGAAGGAGCTATATTAACTTTTTTGTACAAAAAAAATATTTTGGATCGTACTCGGACTCTTCGGAAGGGAAAACACAGAACAATTCTATGTATTTACCAGTAATTCGGAGTGGATCGGACCTGGGAGAGGAAGTAAACAGCCATACATTACCGGACATTGGACTAAGTAGTATCGAAAATAATGTTTATCGGAATGTATAGTGATTTGATGGAAACGATCAGCGTTAAAGAGAGTGTGTCAGTTTTTCCGCACAATACTGCCCCTCCACGGTTCAGCCGCTCATTTCCTTAATACAAGTAGTCCGGGATAAAAATAACAATTCATCTTAAACTTCGCATCTAGTTCCAGAAAAAAATTGTGGAGAGCCATCCCGCACCGGGAAATTATGTTTCTGGTATCTCTTCATTTAACACCTGGCGAATGAAAACTGTCGCAATCGACTGCGCACTCGGCGCCCATCTGCTCCGTATTCCTGGTTATTACTTCTTGTTTGATGGATACTTAGTTAATCCTTTTTTTATATTTTAATGTACTTAAATGAATTTATAGTAATATTCTGCACAAGCTTAGGAATTAAGGTTTCCACTGATATAACCTTCATTATAATTATAAAGCACTAAATATCTGAAAACTGTACCACAAAAATGTAAGTGGATCTATAATAATACGATTCTATATACACAATTTACTCACACATTGTATTTTGCTACCAATTTTAAAATTGTCAAAAAAATAAATTTACTATAACCACAAATTAAGAGCAATTTTATCAATTTTCTTCCTGAAATTCTCCCTTAAGAAACTATATTAAACATGTTCTGCATTTGACATATTTTTCATTTTATTTCTTAAAAATATTTTGCAAATTATTATTTGAATTTAAGAATGTGCACTTACTTATGTACGTATTGTATGAAGAAAATCTCGATATGAACATTGCTTTTTTCAATATGTAACTCAATTAAAAACCTCTTCTTGTGTTTTCATAAGAAAACTTTTTAATTGCAGTACAGCAAAGTTTTCCCATTTGTTTCTGTTTTCTTATGTGTCTTCTTCTTCTAGTTCATGTTTCTTCTAATTTCAAACTAAATATCAATTAAATTCAATAAATTTTTCTTTCGAAGAAAAAGAGGAAAAGAAAAACTCAAAAGAGATATAAACAGTTTCAATGGAAATTTTAAAGGAGGCGGGGACAGCTGTCGATAGGAGAAGGAGGAGCTATTTATAGGAGTTGGGGCGAATATTGAACACCCTTCAGAACCAAATGTTAAAATTAAGAAATGAAGCCAGAAGCTAAGCGGGTCATAACTGTAATCTCGAAGTGAAAAATGTAAAGAAAAACTAATTACTTATGTTTATATAAATCTCGTTTAACTAATTTGTTATATTAGTTTTAGATATTTTCGAGAAAAACTCCGTTAACCCCTCTATTTGTTTATAATAAACTCAACCTAAGGATAATTGAGGGAAAATGCATCCTTTTATTACTTCTCAAAAATGCACTAATATTGAGTGGTACAGGAAGAGAGAGAGAGAAAGACAACTCTCGCAATAAATATGAACACAAATATTCTTCTGAGAAAAGAAAAAGAAAATATTTAAAAACTTTTCCTTTTCTCGTGCTCTTATTAATATTAGAGAAGGAAAATTGTTCAAGTGCTTTCTCTATGAACACGACTACAAAGATGACGACGATGATGAATATGAAGATGTTATAGCCGGACGTGGGGGAGAGCTGAGGACATGGAAATGGTGTTCAAGTTGAGTATAGTAAAGTGTTGTATTTCAAATATATTTTTTAAAAGCATTGAGAAAATATAAAACTTTAATAACTACTAATTTGTGTAGACATACAGAAACACACATACATAGGTAGATAAATTTTAACATACTTGCATATGCATGAAAAGGACATAATTGGAGTGAGGGGTAAACAAATATATTTGAACTTTTGAAACATAAATAAATAATTAAAAAAAAATAATATAATAATTAAATAAATAAATAAATAAATAAATAAATAAATAAATAAATAAATAAATAAATAAATAAATAAATAAATAAATAAATAAATAAATAAATAAATAAATAAATAAATAAATAAATAAATAAATAAATAAATAAATAAATAAATAAATAAATAAATAAATAAGTAAGTAAGTAAGTAAATAAAAAAATAAATAAATAAATAAATAAATAAATAAATAAATAAATAAATAAATAAATAAATAAATAAATAAATAAATAAATAAATAAATAAATAAATAAATAAATAAATAAATAAATAAATAAATAAATAAATAAATAAATAAATAAATAAATAAATAAATAAATAAATAAATAAATAAATAAATAAATAAATAAATAAATAAATAAATAAATAAATAAATAAATAAATAAATAAATAAATAAATAAATAAATAAATAAATAAATAAATAAATAAATAAATAAATAAATAAATAAATAAATAAATAAATAAATAAATAAATAAATAAATAAATAAATAAATAAATAAATAAATAAATAAATAAATAAATAAATAAATAAATAAATAAATAAATAAATAAATAAATAAATAAATAAATAAATAAATAAATAAATAAATAAATAAATAAATAAATAAATAAATAAATAAATAAATAAATAAATAAATAAATAAATAAATAAATAAATAAATAAATAAATAAATAAATAAATAAATAAATAAATAAATAAATAAATAAATAAATAAATAAATAAATAAATAAATAAATAAATAAATAAATAAATAAATAAATAAATAAATAAATAAATAAATAAATAAATAAATAAATAAATAAATAAATAAATAAATAAATAAATAAATAAATAAATAAATAAATAGCAGATTTTGAGACAGTTTTAAAGTTTTTAAGGAATGTGATTTGTATAAATTAATTTGGGAACTTTTTACAAATTATTATATTTCTCAAAATGTATAACGATAATAATGGCAATCATACGTCTAAATGTTCTTGCCGAATCCGTTAACAATATATTTTTAAGAATTGTAGAACTTTCGACAAAATGCTTCATATTTCTAGTTTATGTTCCAAGATCCACGTTGTAGCTAATCCTTCCAATTTGTCTCCTTGACTCTGAAGAAGCCACGTTGGCCGACTCCGATTTGTCTGCAACTTAGAATTTTATATTTGATTTTGCTCTAAACAAGACTTAATCAAAACAGACAATATTGGTCCAAGATGAGCTCCCATATAAAGGTACATTCCACTTCGAATTCTTGACGCATTAGAGGTCCATTTGTTTAATAGTTCTTTGTATCATTTATAGATTTATATTGTGGGATTTTGTTCCATGGTTTGATACAGCCCCATCGGTGACCAATATTTCTTCCTCTGCAATAAAACATATACTCAGTAATCTTCCGCTAAAATTGAGGAATTTAATATTTCTGTTAAGTTTTTAACCTAAAGTTTAAGGGTTTTGACTTGAACCTATCTAACCACTAGATTTACCAGATAAATATTCTTTCCCATTCCCAATTATCAATCACGTCAAACCAGCAGGCCCCTCTTACAAATATTGAATATATTGCTTATACATTCTTCACACAATCTAAGAAGAACAACAAAAAATCTATTTGAAATATAAAAATCATATTAGAAAATTTCTCTAAAATATTTCCAAGAAACTCTAGATGACCACAAGAAAATTTCTTCCCACCACTCTTTACATTGTTGATGTTGTTCTTGTTGCTGCTGCAGTTGCTCCTGCTCCTGCTTTTGGTAGTTTGTTGCTATAGCCTTTTTAACTTCTCCAATATACACTTCACTTATGTTTTACAAGGATATCTCTATGCAAAAGTCTTTATATGGTATTGTTTATGTAAGTGTGTGTGTGTGCGTGTAATTCTGTGGGTATGTGTGTGTACGTTTTTCCAAAAATTTACTTAAAAGTTATGGTCAAGTTAAAAGTTTATTGTTGATTGAACACTAATTAAGTTTGTTGCTTCAATAAAAAAAAATCAAATTTTGTTGGATTTTTTCCTGTTTTCTTCCTAAGTTGGCATGAGTTTAAATTGTATAGTTTGACTTTTTAGGATGGCGAAAGACAATTTTTTAGAAAATAAAAATGAGAAAGAAATATGGCAAGAGTTTTCTTATATATATAAATTGAGGTATACATAAAAGAAGAGAAGTGATGATGTGTACATATATGGAGGTTTATTGATAACAACAAATTTATATATAAACTAATTCGATGAAAAGTGAAGTGGTATTAAATTAAAGCGACATCAAAATGGGCGTTGTATATTGATAAAACATTTACACAATTTTCAAGAAGGATGAACTGCTAATGATATATTCTAAAAGAAACTAAGATAAATAGAAGAAACCATTTATCTACTAAAACTCCTTAAGTTGGGAATGAGTATTATGTATTTTAATATAAGGTCTGTAACAAATTTTGGACCAACCAGCTGTGAAATTTCTGCTATAACTCTTCTATACATATATCTCAAAAGTCTAAACATCAGACGGCATCTTGAAATGGGGACTATTCGAAAACATGTGTAGATATGGGCCATCCCAAGTTTTGAGTTATCATTGTTGGGTTATCCTTCCTTAGTAGATGACCCTTTGGGGTACCTACTCTTTAATAGGTGACCAATTGGGTCATCTTCCCCCTAGTGGAGGACCGGATAGGTTATCTACTTCTTAGTTGACAAGCACTTAAATTATCTACTTTCCAGTTGAGGACCAGATAGATTATGTACTCCTTAGAATAGGACTGTTATGTACTCCTTAGAATAGGACTGTTATGTACTCCTTAGAATAGGACTCTAGTCCTTAGTAAAGGACCTGTTGGTTTATTATGTCCTTAGTAGAGGAGTATTTGGGTTATCTACTACTTGGTAAAGTGATATTAGGGTTATCAACTCATTAGTTGACGCCCAGCTGAGTTATCTACTCCTTAGTAGAGGACCAGTTGGATTATATAATCCTTAGTAGAGGACCATTTAAAATATACCAGTAGGGTTATCTACTCCTTAAAAAGGACCAGTTGGTTTATCTACTCCATAGTAGACCAATTGAGTTATGCATTCCTATACGGTTTTGTTCGCTACTCCCTAGTAGTCGACCAGTTGAGTTATCTATTCATTAGTAGAGGACCAATTGCGTTATCTACTCGTTAGAAGAGGACCAGATGGGTTATCTGCGCCTTAGTAGAGGACTAGTTAGGTTATCTACTTCTTGACAACCACTTGGGTTGTTTATTCCTTAGTAGGGGACCAGATGTTTTGTTTTCTTTAGTAGAGGACCAGTTGGGTTATCTAATCCTTAGTAGAGGACCAGTTAAGTTATCTACTACTTGATACTCTTTAGACTGGGACCAGATGGGTTATCTACTCCTTATTGGAGAACCAATTGGGATATCTACTCTTTAGTAGAGGACTGGTAAGGTTATCTACTCATTAGTAGAGGACTAGTTACGTTATCTACTTCTTAGTTGACGATCACTTGGGTTATATTCTCCTTATAATAGGACCAGTTGGGAATCTACTTCTTAGTAGAGGACCACTTGGATTATATAATCCTTAGTAGAGGACCATTTAAAATATACCAGTAGGGTTATCTACTCCTTAAAAAGGACCAGTTGGTTTATCTACTCCATAGTAGACCAATTGGGTTATCTACTCCGTAGTAGAGGACCAATTGGGTTATCCTTACCTTAGTAACCTACCATTTGGGTTAGCTACTACTTGGTAAAATACCAGATAAGTTATTATCCATAGTTGACGACCTGGTTGGTTATCTACACCTTAGATAACTACCAGTTGTGTTATCTACTCGTTAGTTGATGACTTGTTAGGTTATCTACTTCTTAGTTGACGATCACTTTGGTTATCTACAACTTAGAATAGGACCAATTGGGTTATCTACTCCTTAGTAGAGGACTAGTTAGATTATTTAATTCTTAGGTGACGATCACTTGGGCTATCTACTGCTTAGAATGGGACCAGTTCGGTTATCTTCTCCTTAGTAAAGCACCAGTTTGGTTATCTAATCCTTAGTAGAGGACCAATTGAGTTATCTATTCTTTAGTAGAGGACTAGTTAGGTTATCTATTCCTTAGCAGAGGACCAACTGGTTATGTATTCTTTAGTAGAGGACTAGTTAGGTTATCTGCTCCTTAGTATATAACTTATTGCGTTATCTATTCTTTAGTAGAGGACTAGTTAGATTATCTACTTCTTAGTTGACGACCACTTGGGTTATCTACTCCTTAGAATAGGACCAGTTGGATTATCTACCAGTTGGGTTATTTACTATTTGCTAGAATACCAGTTGGGTTTGCTTCTGATTATTTGGCGACCAGTTGGTTATCTACCAACAATCGGAAATTCCCCATATTATATTTAAATTTAAACCTTTCCTATTTTATGTATACACTTAATTCAATTATTTTTGTACTAGTACCAATACCAAATTTCCTGTTGGAAAAACAATTTTTATCAATCCCTTAATTTTCAACACCTCCCACAGCAATGCGTCAAATAATGCTTCCATACACGAGGACAAACAGGATTGCTGGAACATTTGCATCTCAAAGCCTCATTAATGTATTACCCGCAATTACCTTCGCAAACTTTTGTTTCATCAATTTTCATTAAATTTATCTGCCAAACAAGAAACTTTCTAAAGCCGCGAGAAAAAATGAATCCTCTACAGGAGGAGCAGCAGCCAACAACAACAAGTGAGGATAAAAAAACATTGATTCCTTGCAATTTACGAGTCGCAGAGAAAGGATAATATTTTCGCGTTTTTTATGATAAGCAACAAAAAATTAAGCTAAAAATCGAAACACAGGAAAAACTGAAAAAAGCGAGAAAGTCTGTAGTTGTTTTTTGCTAAGGAAAGGGATCACTGGTCATTGTCCTCCACCTCTTTGTATGTGGAGAAAACGGAAATGAATCTCATGTGGATAAATGTGTATAAATCCAAAAATAAATTGAATTAAAAAAACAAGTAAAACACATACATGAGTTGCCGAACAATACATATTTTTTATTAGGATTTTCTTGCTTTGCTGTTGTTCAGCTCTGCACTGCTCAGGTTCGGTTCAGTTTGATTTCCAGTTTGGTTTTGGTTAGAAGTAGAAATAGAAGTAGTGGCAGTAGAAATAATGAACGAGTGAGTATCCTTTCGGGATCTAAAGGGTAATGGTGTTTTTGTTTCCCGAGAGTTTGGTGTTTGGAGTTTCAAACATTAAAACGTAAATTCAGCGTACTTTCTATTTTTGGCGAACGGTTACTTTTTTTTGGCTGGACTTGGCCAAAAATCAATGAGTGTCCGAGTTGTGAGGGAGAGGTTTACACATGGATGTCGATTTGAGGAACATAAACAGAAGTAGTGGTCAATGGAGTCTGGTTGGAAGTCAAAGCACAGTGTTAAAATCCCGTAACTTCAAAGAAGACGGCCGTTCAAATAGAGAAGATTAAATAAAGTAGGAGACAAGAAGGCGAAAAATATTGTGCAATATTGGGATTGAAAATCTTCTTATTAGACATGGAATAATGTGATCACAGTTTGGGATTTTTAAGGTCGAGTTCCAAATTTTCTTTTCCAAAAATTTATTATTTTTATAATACTGTGCCAAACACCATTTTATTTTATTGGTTACTTAGTTTTTTTTTTTTGTGTTTTGCTCATAAAGGATGCAAGTTTGTAATAAATTCAGGCATCAGTCTTTATATATTTTTGAAAGTATTTTTTCGTGCTATTTAGCTTGAGGTACAGTTAAATAAGCAGGAGCTAGACTCTGCTTTCGGCATAGGAAATAGAAAAATAAATATATATTTTTTACATCAATTTAAAAATATGGGTGCAAATAATAGCAATTTCTGCCTCTTGACTTTATATTTAGAGATTATGAAAAACGTTTTAAAATAAAATTAAATTATACCTAATTTTTGAATATGTTTTCTATTCAAAAATTATAATTTGTTATAATTTGTTTGTGTGTTTAACAATGTTTTAGATATCCCTGAAGATGTTCTTCAAAGAAGAACGAAATATTGGATAGCAATAAATAAATAATAACAACACCTGACCTCGAGCTTGTCATTTAATTACAAAAATAATTAAATTATACCTTAAGAATTTAAACATGTACATCATTCATAAAAATGATGAATACTAAAAAATTTGTCTAAATTGCATTTGTATATAATATACGAGTACATAATTTTCAAATTTCATTATTTTAGGAAATTTCGTAGAAATTGCATTTTGCAGAAAATTTCTAACAAATATTGTACCGGATAACAAAACAAAATTTTATGGAAAAAATTTTCAAATAGCATTTTTATATGGTTTTTTCATTTAAAAATTTATTTTTTTTACAAAATTTCATCGAACATCGAAATTTTTAGTCAAAATTGTGTTATTCAAAAAATTTTCTTCGAAATTACAATTTTCCAGAAATTTTCGACGAAATTTCCATTATTCCGACCAACGAATATGTATGTAATTCAACTTTTATATAAAATTTCGTAAAAATTTAATTTTTACTTTTTGTTAGTTTTAGAATATTTATAAATGGGCTTTCAAGGTCATTGTTTTTATGCAAATAAAAGACTTTATTTCATATTTTACATCCTACGTTTCGTTGAGATTTTTCAACATCTTCAGGGATGAATTTTATTGAAATATTTAATCTTTCGTCATATTATTTTAATTATTTATAAAAATTAATATTTAACGACACAGTACAACATTAAACATAAAATTAATAAATAATTGCAAAAATAATTACTAAAATATTAAAATATCACGGAGAAATTCCTTATAGCTACGATCACAGTTGAAATTGAACTCAATTTTTAGAATTTTTTTTTTCAAAATTTCACTTTTCATCTAATATGTATTGAATTTTTATAGAAAATTTAATTGAAATAAAATTGTTCTATAAAATTTCGACAAAACTGATTTATTCCCAAAAATGTTTAAAAAAAAATGCATCTAACATCGAAACTTTTCGTCAAAATTGTTTTATTATTCTAAACATTTCTTCGAAAGTAAATTTTTATCTAAATTGCCTTTGTTTGGCCAACGAATATTATTCCTATTTTATACAAAATTTCGTCAAAATTTGTGAAAAAAATATTTTTATTTTTTTTTAAATTGCGCTTTTATAATAATTTCATCAAAATTGCATTTTTATAGAAAATTTCGTCGAATTTGCATTTTTATAGAAAATTTAAGAAATTCTATTTTTATAAAACTTCGTAAAATTTTTTTTTCAAAATTTCGCTTTTATAAAAATTTCATTAAAATAAAATTTTATAGAAAATTTCGTCAAATTTACATTTTTATAGGAAATTTAAATTTTTTTAAATCTCGCCAAATTGCATTTTTCCAAAAAAAATTCTTAATATGCATTGAATTTTTGTAGAAAATTTAATTGAAATAAAATTTTTCTATAAAATTTCGACAAAATTGATTTGATCCAAAAATGTCTAAAAAAATTTCATCGAACATCGAAACTTTTCGTCAAAATTGTGTTATTCTAAACATCTCTTCGAAAGTAAAATTTACAAGAAATTTTTATCGAAATTGGCTTTTGTTTGGCCAACGAATATTATTCCATTTTTATAGAAAATTTCGTCAAAATTTGTTGACATAAATATTTATATTTTTTTCAAAATTGCGCTTTTATAATAATTTAATCAAAATTGCATTTTTATAGAAAATTTCGTCGAATTTGCATTTTTATAGAAAATTTAAGAAATTCTTTTTTATAAAACTTCGTCATAATTGCATTTTCAAAAAAAAATTTATCAATACGTATTGTATTTTTATAAAAAAAAAAATTGAAATTAAATTTTTTAATAATATATCGACAAAAATTTATTCCTAAAAATTTCAATTTCCCATAATCCTATTTTTATGGAAAATTTCTTTAAACATCTTGAACATCGACATATTTCGTCAAAATATTGTTATTCTAGAAAATTTCTTCGAAATCACATTTTCCCAGAAATGTTCATTGTAATTTGCCTTTATTCCGTCCAACAAATTTGAAAATAATTCCATTTTTATACAAAATTTCATCAAAATTGATTTATAATATTTTTTTCTCCAAAATTGCACTTTTATTGTAATTTCATCAAAATTGAATTTAATAGAGGATTTCGTCGAATTGGCATTTTTATAGAAAATTTAAGAAATTCTATTTTTTTATAAAACTTTGTCAAAATTGAATTTTCCCAGAAAATTTCTTCAATATTGTATTTTTATAGAAAATTAAATTGAAATTAAATTTTTCTATAAAAAATTAATATTAAATTACACATAATCCTATTTTTACGGAAAATTTATTCTGATAGCATTTTTATTCCATTTTTTCATTTCAAAATTGCATTTTTATAACAAAATTTCATCGAACATCGACATTTTTCGTCAAAATTGTGTTATTCTAAACATTTCTTCGAAATTACATTTTTCCAGAAATATTTATCGAAATTACCTTTATTCCGGCCAAAGAATTTGTATATAATTAAATTTTATATAAAATTTCGTCAAAATTGCATTTTTATATTTTTTTTTAAATTGAACTTTTATGAAAATTTCATAAAAATTTAATTTTTAAAGATTTCGTCGAATTTGCATTTTTATAGATAATTGTAATGAAATTAAATTTTTCTACAAACTACGTCAAAATTGCATTTTCCCACAAAATTTCTACAATATTGTATTTTGATAGAACATTTAATTGAATTAAATTTTTCTATAAAATTTCCACAAAATTGATGTATTCCTAAAAATGTTTTTAAAATTACATTTTCATATTAAATTTGACATAATTTAATTTTTATAAAAAAATTCATTGAGCATCGACATTCATTGTCAAAATTGTGTTATTCTAGAAAATTTCTTCGAAATTACATTTTTTCACAAATTTTCGTCGAAATTGCCTTTATTCCGGCCAACGAATTTGTATATTATTCCATTTTATATAAAATTTAGCCAATATTGCATTTTTATATATTTGTTTTTCAAAACTGCACTTTTATAATAATTTCATCAAAATTGCATTTTTAAAACCAGTAAGGAAAGGCTAAAGTCGGGCGGGGCCGACTATATAATACCCTACACCACTCTCGTAATATTGAATAACTCTGAAATATAAATTTTGTAATTCATGTATAAATTGTTTACATAAATTTACTTTTGAGTCATTTTATACTTAAATAATACCCTGTACCACAGTGTGGTACAGCACTAAAGAGCCAAATCGGATGAAACATATATATGGGAGCTATAGCTAAATCTTAACCGATTTTCTTCAAATTCGGTATTGTTGGTTCATGGATCAAGAAACTCTACCATTCTAAATTTCAAAACTTTTATAGGACTAAAGGGCCAAATCGGACGAAACATATATATGGTAGCTATAGCTAAATCTTAACCGATTTTCTTCAAATTCTGTAGTGTTGGTTCATGGATCAAGAAACTCTACCATTCTAAATTTCAAAGTGATTGGATGTAAAATACAGCTTCTTCAGGACTAAAGAGCAAAATCGGACGAAACATATATATGGGAGCTATAGCTAAATCTTAACCGATTTTCTTCAAATTCGGCAATGTTGGTTCATGGATCAAGAAACTCTACCATTCTAAATTTCAAAACGATTGGATGTAGAATACAGCTTTTATAGGACTAAATGGGCAAATCGGACGAAACATATATATGGGAGCTATAGCTAAATCTTAACCGATTTTCTTCAAATTTGGTAGTGTTGGTTCATGGATCAAGAAACTCTACCATTCTAAATTTCAAAATGATTGGATGTAAAATACAGCTTCTACAAGACTAAAGATCAAAATCGGACGAAACATATATATGGGAGCTATAGCTAAATCTTAACCGATTTTCTTCAAATTCGGCAATGTTGGTTCATGGACCAAGAAACTCTACCATTCTAAATTTCAAAACGATTGGATGTAAAATACAGCTTTTATAGGACTAAATGGCCAAATCGGACGAAACATATATATGGGAGCTATAGCTAAATCTTAACGGATTTTCTTCAAATTCGGTAGTGTTGGTTCATGGATCAAGAAACTCTACCATTCTAAATTTCAAAATGATTGGATGTAAAATACAGCTTCTACAGGACTAAAGATCAAAATCGGACGAAACATATATATGGGAGCTATAGCTAAATCTTAACCAATTTTCTTCAAATTCGGCAATGTTGGTTCATGGATCAAGAAACTCTACCATTCTAAATTTCAAAACGATCGGATGTAAAATACAGCTTCTATAGGACTAAAGGGCCAAATCGGACGAAACGTATATATGGGAGCTATAGCTAAATATTAACCGATTTTCTTCAAATTCGGCAATGTTGGTTCATGGATCAAGAAACTCTACCATTCTAAATTTCAAAACGATTGGATGTAAAATACAGCTTCTATAGGACTAAAGGGCCAAATCGGACGATAGATATATATGGGAGCTATATCTAAATCTGAACCGATTTCAACCAAATTCAATAGCGATCTTAATAGCCGCGAAATACTCTAAACTGCAAAATTTCAGAACGATCGGAGTGAAATTGCGACCTGTAGTCGACGAACAACTTTACATGGACAGATGGACGGACGGACGGACGGACAGACATCGTTAAATCGACTCAGCTAGTGATTCTGAGTCGATCGGTATACTTTAAGGTGGGTCTAGCTGTGTTATTTTCAGGTGTTACAAACATCTGCCGTGAAACAAACTTATAATACCCTGTACCACAGTGTGGTGTAGGGTATAAATATTTTGTCGAATTTGCATTTTTATAGAAAATTTTAAAGAAATTAAATTTTTCTAGAAAAATTCGGCAAAATTGCATTTTCCCAGAAAATGTCTTCAATATTGCATTTTTATAGAAAATGTAATTAAAATTGAATTTTTCTATAAAATTTCGACAAAATTGATTTATTCCTAAAAATGTCTTCAAAATTTCATTTCATATTAAATTCCATGTATATAGAAAATTTCTTCAAATAGTTTTTTTATAACTTTTTTTTTTGTCAAAATTTCATTTTTATAAAAAATTTTGTTGAACATCGACATTTTTCGTCAAAATTGTGTTATTCGTGGAAATTTCTCCAAGATTATTTTTTTTTCAAATTGTCGTCGAAACTGCCTTTATTCTGGCCAACAAATATTTATATAATTACAATTTTTTTTAAAATTGCGCATGAAAATTAAATTTTTATAGAGTTTCGTCGATTTGCATTTTTATAGAAGATTTAAGAAATTCCATTTTTTTATTGAACTTCGTCAAAATTGCATTTTCCCAGAAAATTTCTTCAATATTGTATTTTTATAGAAAATTAAATTGAAATTAAATTTTTCTATAAAATGTTGACAAAATTCATTATAAATTTCAAATTATTGTTGTTGTTATTTATTGTTGGTCTGTGCTTTTGTTATTCAGTCAGAATTTATTTTTGGTTTGAGACCATATGTTCCAGTTACTTTTTGTCTATTGCAAAACAAGTAATATTATTCTATTTTTATGGAAAATTTATTCTAAAATATTATTCTAATAAAATTGTCTTCGAAATTACACTTTTCCATAAATTTTTATCGAAATTGCCTTTATTCCGGCCAACGAATTCGTATATAATTCCATTTTTATATAAAATTTCGTAAAAATTTAATTTTTATAACTTTTTTTCTTAAATCGCACTTTTATATATTAATCCATCGATATACACAAAATTACATCACTCTCGCTAACAAATTGTTCAAGATATCTTTATGGTTTAACTTTCTAGAATCCGAATATTGCGTACCGCTCGGTAGAAAAACAATTTAACCGCCCTAATGTATATTCTTCAATAATGTAAGTCCTATTCATATCCTTTTCTTGCACTCCACTTTATCGAACTTTATCCCTAAATGCTAATCAATTTTCTGTAACATTAAACCGAAAATTCGATTTATTTCGATTAAAAAACTATTAATTTTATGACCACCCCAAAGGAAATTAATCTGTGTCTGCACTAACTAATCAGAGAGCTACATACAACATCTGTTCACGTCATGTAAGGAGTCATGTTTATATAAGAATCTATCCTATATTTGCATATTGGTTACAATTAAGTAAGTCTTTGTCACAGCTGTTGGAAAAGACATTTCATAACATTCTAAATCACTCCAATTCTATTGATGAAACCACGACGCCATACCGTCTCATTTCAATCTAAAGTGTTTCATTGATAACAATCTAGTCATCGAATTGAAATTGACAATATTTACAAAGTAATTTGTATGACAAGGATAACAGTCATACCAATGCCAAAATAAAAACAAAGGCAAACGAAAGGTTACAGAAGCCGAGAGAGTAATGGTGGCCAAAGATGTATTCATTTGGCAGACATGTGAGGAACCAATGTCATCACTACAACCCTTTGTCAACCACAAACATCCTTTACAGGGTTTTGGGTGACACAAAAGGATACAAACAAATCATAAGAAACCGTCTTTGGTGAAAATGAGCTAAAATCTTGATAAGCAAAAGGGGTTTGGACCAAAAAAAAATCGGTGGAAAAAAATAATACAACCATTTGCAAAGGTCGATAAAATGATTTATGTTGACTCGGTTGATTTTTGACAAAATACGATAAATGAGTTGTTGCTGTTTTTACTTTAAATAATTCGCAAAAAAACAAACAAGGATTTCCCAGGTTAACTTGGACCCAAAACTGTGTCTAAGTATGGGAAAGGTTCATTTGGGTCTTAGGCACAAAATTGTTGGCGATTTTTTTTCTCGCGGAGAAAGAGTTCAAGAATTGTTTAACAATGGTTTTACTTAACCAAAGTTATGTTATGGTTTCTGGTAAGGCCGTTTTTTTCCGCATCAGACATTCGCACGCAGCACACATGACTGATCCTTTACGGTCACTTCGTTAATATGTTTGGTTTGGTTATTACTGCTGGTTTTGGTTTTTGGTCCCCATAACAAATAGACGTATGAAAATTACGCGGTTTTACGCTGTAATGCTTAAGGGTTTAATGGACCTCGGTTTTTGAAGGTTTTGTTAATAAATATATACAAATAAAAAAATAAACATTCACCCCGTTAACCAACTGGACTTGGTAAAGGGGAACATATCTTTGCCAGAAGGAGGTCTTGGAGACTTAAAAAAGTGGCGCCTTCTTGGTGTGGTAAGTTGTCATTTCCTGTGCCCTTTGAATGGAAAGTGTTGAAAGTATTCAAAGCCAAATTCAACCATTTAATATTGCTGTGGAATGTTGAGAGGAAAGTGTGTGAAAAGGTTGACATATACGCACATTAATTTAAATATTTCATTATTTTTGCTCTAGGCTTTAATTGTAAGGAGCTATTGCCATTTAAAGTTATGGAAAGAAATAAACATCACAAAAAACTCACACACAAATTTTCAGCACAACAAAAAGCCTATTTCATTACGTCATCATTTTTGCTGTAGACCTTATATTTAAAGAGTTCTAGTCATTTAAAGTTGTTTAAATATATTTAAAAATTTCCAACAAAAGAGCGTTGCTAAAATATCGCCTGTTTTGCTCTATAAATCCTATTTAAGAAGTTATAATCATTTAAAGTTATGGCAAGAAATTTCAAACTGTTCCCACAATATATAAGTGAGCCCAAATTGTGGTACATCTTATTTAAGGAGTTGCAGTTATTCAAAGCTATGGGGAGAAATCCCAATATTTCCAACAGTTTGTTTTTTAGCCCTAAGTCGAATTTTTAATCTATATTAGACCGCTCTGAGATAAATCGCAGATTTGTTTACACTTTTCTAGACATTTTTTCATAAGATTAAGTTAAGTGATCAAGGAAAATGTCTAATGGTCTCCGATTTTTGATGAAACTTGGTGGAAATGTTATGTTGTATCCCCATTAATAGAGCACCATACATAACATGTCCACCAAGTTTCATCCAAACCGGAGACCACAAGGAATTTTCCTTGGTCACTTAACGCGATACTCGTCATTATTCAATGGTATTATAAATTTTTTCATGGCAGATGTTTGTAACACGTATAGAGTGCGTCAATAAGAGCGCTACAAAAGTTTTTTTAAATAAAACAAAAACGGTTTTGGATATCAATGAAATTCTTTATTCCTGTGAAAGTACGTTCGATGCCATTATGTATGGAACTCGATTTCTTTTGCATGGCCACCACGGGCACGCTTGCAGAAGTCCAGACGCTGAACCAAATTTTCGACGGTTTTCAAGCATAAATCGGCCGATACTGCTGCAATTTCGATATTCGTACGAAGTTCATCAATCGTCGCTGGCTTGTTGGCATAGACCATAGACTTGACGTAGCCCCACAGCCAATCGACTGGACCATTTCGTGAGATAACACGTTTTCCAAACTTGGTTTCCAATAAATTGATTGTGGCTTGTGGCGCCGTCCTGTTGGAACCACATGTCCTCCAAGTCCATATCATCCAATTGGGGCCAAAAATATTCGGTTATCATTGAACGATAGCGATTCCCATTCACAGTAACGTGCCGGTCTTGATCATCACGGA
Source organism: Eudasyphora cyanicolor (assembly GCA_963930755.1). Lineage (NCBI taxonomy): Eukaryota > Metazoa > Arthropoda > Insecta > Diptera > Muscidae > Eudasyphora > Eudasyphora cyanicolor. The sequence goes on along the minus strand of OZ005738.1, from coordinate 11,987,761 downwards.
AGAAGTACGGCCCAATGACGCCGCCGGCCCATAAACCGCACCAAACCGTAGTTTTTTCGGGATGCAATGATGACTCATGGAGTACGTGTGGATTGCTGTCTAACCAATAACGCATATTTTGTTTATTGACGAAGCCATTCAGCCAGAAATGAGCCTCATCGCTGAAGATGATTTATCGATATTTCGCACTCTTAACGTTGAGGCCACTGACTCCGAATTTCGGTAGTAAATTTTAATAATTTCGACTCGTTGTTGGCTCGTATATCTTTCCATTATGAAATGGCAAACCTTACTGAAGAGAAATGTCAAAAGAGCGGCAAAAAAATGGCGTCGTTTGCTGTCCCTATCGGTCTACTTTTGTAGCGTCCCTGTAGAAAACCCCTTTAGAAATACTACAGCTTGACCTACCATCAAGTATACCGATCGACTCAGATTCACTGGCTGAGCCGATTTATCCATATCTGTCAATTTCACTCGGATCGTGCTGAAATATTGCAGTTAGGAGTCTTTCGTACCTGAAAAGAAGCCTATTGAATTTGAAGAAACTCGGTTCAGATTTAGATATAGCTCCATTATAAATATATGTTTAGTCCATTTGGGACTCACAATTTGGTCCCCAAGTGTTGTACTTCTTGAGCTAACCGTCTTATTTAAGTAGTTATATCCGTTCACAAAAGTGTGATCCCATTTCAGGAGTTGTAGACACTTCAAGTTTTGGAAAGGAATCGTAAATGTTAACCAAAAATTTATCGAAAAACATAAATTTCAAATTGTGGGACGTAAAGAATGACCTCAAAATGGTATCCCTATTTTTCTTGTTTCTCTTTTAACGAGCTGTAGTCATTTTAAATTTTTGATATAAATTTCAAAATCTTCACCAAAAAGTTATTAAAAATGTATTCCTTTTCACTCTAAGACAGCTCAAATGGTGGTCCGCGGCTATGGTAATCTATAGCGCCGTATCAGAGAGCGGCATATTATTTTTTTAAATTCTTATTCTCGAAACAATTTGATTGAAGATCGAAAACATGTTCAAACCAAATTCACAAATTCGAAAAATATTTTTAAAAAAGTTAAAGGGACAAAAAAGTGATTAAAAAATGTCGTCCTTTTCACTCTAGACATCTGAAAATGCTTACAGAAAATTTAGTTTGATCAACAAAATTTGTAATTTTTTGCTCTCTGGGCAGACTTAAAGATTTATGAGCTATCTTAGTTAAAACCAGTAAGGAAAGGCTGAAAGTCGGGCTGGGCCGACTATATAATACCCTACACCTCCCTAACAACGCGATAAGGGTCATTGCGATAATAATTTTGAATAATTGGTAAATGGATAGGAACTTATTATCTAATTCCGAACTGATAATCGCTAAATTAAGCAATATTCGTTCCTAAATTGAGAAACATCTTTCTGGAAAATTTTAATGATCGGAAGTAAAGTACAACTTCTATAGCGCTTTGATACCAAATCAGGAGGAACATATATATGGAGGTTATATATAAATCTGAACGGATTTTCCCTGAATACTCATTCATGTAATAAGAAACCTCTTTTTGCCGAATTTCGCACTGATCGGATATAAAATAAAATTTTTACAGCGCTTACATGGCAAATCGGGGGTAACATATATATGGGGGCTATATCTAAATCTGAACCGATTTCTTCCAAATTTAACAGTGTTCATTCATATAATAGGAAACCTCTACCTCTAAAATACAGTTTTTACAGGGCTTACATGTCAAATCGGGGGTTATACGAATATCGTATATATATGGGGGCTATATCTAAATCTTAACACATTTTCTCCGAATTTGGCAGTATTTCTTCATGTAATAAGAAACCTCTTTTTGCCGAATTTCGCACTGATCGGATATAAAATAAAATGTTTACAGCGCTTACATAGCAAATTGGGGGTAACGTATATATGGGGGTTATATCTAAATCTGAACCGATTTCTTCCAAATTTAACAGTGTTCATTCATATAAAAGGAAACCTCTCCCTGCCGAATTTCATACTGATCGGATATAAAAAAAAGTTTTAACAGCGCTTACATTTCCAATGAGGGTAACATATATATGGGGGCTATATCTAATTCTGAACCGATTGTAATCAAATTCAATAGGGATCGTCCTTGGGACAAAAAAAAGATATGTGTAAAGTTTCGTCGAGATTGGACCATAATTGCGACCTTTACTTTGATTACAAGAATACATGCACAGACAGACAGACGGACTGACAGACAGACAGACAGACAGACAGACGGACTGACGGACGTAGCTAAATCAACTCAGAAAGTGATTCTAAGTCGATCGGTATAATAAACGATCTATTCTATTCTATCTATTTCTTCTCCTTTTGGGTGTTACAAATAAATGCACAAAGTTATAATACCCTGTACCACAGTGTGGTGTAGGGTATAATAATGCTGGTCAAAAATGTGATTACAAAATTTCGTCTTTTTTCACTCTAGTAGATTTAGTCATTTATAGTTTTGGAAAGACATTCTGAAAATGCTTAGAGAAAATTGGCTTTAAACAACAAAGCTGGTCCTTTTTTCCTCTCTGGGGCTTACTTAAGAAGTTATATTCGTTTAAAGTAAATAAATTATTGACCAAAAAGAGATTCCAAATTTTGCTCTAAGTTTTGAAAACAAAAATCAAAATGTTGACCAAAAAATTATTACAAATAGAGATATAGGCAGTCAAAGTTTTTTGAATTACATTTGTCTTTCATCTACAAAACTTGTACTTTTTTACTCTCTGTGGAATATTTAAGTAGTTATGAGCGTTTTAAGTTGAAAAAAGTTGTACCAAAATAGAATCAAAATTTGATTCCAAGTTTTGAAAAAATCCCCTCACCTTCAGTCCCTAAAATATTCGTAAATTTATTTATTTTTTTGTATTAATTAAATTATTATCAGTTTAAATTGCATTTAACAATTTTAAAGAATGCACTGGTATTAAAGTTATAAGCTTTTGACGTTTGTTGCAGAATGGTCCATTTGTGTGGGAGGTACCAAAAGGGGCGAGGTCTTAGGTCACTCCTTCGATGTTACACTTTTTGTTCGTGGCAAATGATATATAAGAATTGAAAATCTGGCCAAAGAAGTGATTCAACCGTACCAAAAACCCTTAAACGGTCAATGGCCTTTAATCCGGTCAATGGCCTTTAATCCGGTCAATGCACCTTAATCTAGCTGATTATTTTACCGGATTAAGGGTCATGGCCGCTTTAATAGATATTGGCCGAATTAAAGGACTTAATAGAATTAACGTTTATTAAGGGTATTAACGACTATTGAGCGTATTTAGAGTCATTGATTTGGTTAAAGGTCACTGACGAATTAAGGAAAACTGATCGGATTAGGGGTCTTTGGTCGGATTAATGGTTATTGCCCGGATTAATGTCACTGGAACTAAGGGATATCGTCCAGAGGATCGAAATTATTGTCTATTTTTTTTCTTACAGACTTTGGAATTAATAAAACATTTTACATAAGACCAAAATCGATGGAAAATTAAAATCTCTATGATTTTCTTAAATTTGAATTACTATAACTCCTTAAATAGGGAAATAGAACAAAAATTATTAGATTCCTTTTTGATGACAATTTGTGAATATCTTTCTAAAACTTTTTTTTTGGTAAAATTTGTAAAAATGACATATTTTGGGATACAATTTTTTGGTAAGATTACACAGTACAACACAAAAAAAAACACGGTTCTGTCAATGGATAATGGTAGAGGAGACCAAAAAATAAATACGTGTATCGGCGTTTAGAAGGATCACATCGGAATTTTATTTTAGGGGGGGGGGCTAAAGTTTTACCCCCTTGGCTTGTTCGTGCAGAATGTCATCTGACGTGTAGGGTGTCTTCAGCAACTTTGTAGCAAATGTTAAGGCCTTTTGTGGAATATATTAACCCTCTAGCTTCCCCCCATAACGGTGATGTTTGCCTATATTTTGACAAATCGTAAAAAAAACTCCCCTAAAAATGGGTGGAGCGTGTTTGAAATGTTCTACGAAAATGTTGGCCATAAAATTTTACTATATATGTCAGAACACACCAGAGCCCAAAACTTAACACAAACACCAAAAAACCGGCAAAATAAATGCCAAAGAATGTTCTTTCAAATGATAATAAACATTCCCCATTCAATTTGAATTTTCTGTGTTTTTTTCCTTATAAAAGTAGGGAACCTCGAAATGGATCACCCTATATAATGACAGAAATAATGAAGAAGAACAAAAGTACTCTTCTCTTGGTAGTTGTTGAATAACAACTTTCTCGTCAGAGCTGGGAGAACCTACATATGCGAGGAATAACAAATTAACCCTTAACGGGCAATCTTGAATTTGCCGGTTTTTTGGTGTTGTGTTAAGTTTTGGGCTTTGGTGTGTTCTGACATATATAGTAAAACTTTATGGCCAACATTTTTGTAGAACAGTCCAACCCCGCCCCACCCATTTTTAGGGGAGTTTTTTACGATTTGTTAAAATATAGCCAAAAATCACCGTTATGGGGTGATTTTTATATATAGGCCTTCAAATTTGCTACAAAGTTGCTGAAGATACCCTACACCCCAGATGAACAGAACACATAGTTTTATATACCGATTTTCTGCACGAACAAGCAAAGGGGGGGAAACTTGAACCCCCCGCAAAATAAAATTCAGATGTGATCTTTCAAAACGCCGATACACGTATATATTTTTTTGGTCACCTCCACCAGAATCCACTGACAGAACCCTGTTATTTTGAAAAAGTTTGAAATTGTTGTACAGTGTTATTAAAACATTTCCACAACTTAAAGCTATAACTCCTTAAATAAGCGAAAATTCTGGGATCGTGTTCTGAAAAAAAACTAGAAACATGATATTAAAATTTTAGGGACTAGTTCTTGGCGCAAAGTTTTAGAATTTGTTTCCGAAACTTAAAATGGCGATAGCTTATTAATTAATTTCATACCAATTTTTTACAATTTTTAAATTTCATACCAAAATTGGAATTGCGTAGTTTTTCGAATTACTTTTTTGATGGAAATTATAAAATTTATTATTGAAATTTAAAATGTTTATAGCTCTTTAAATAAACAAGCCAGAGAAAACAAGGAAAACCTTTTGGGATCACTTTTTTCAGGCTAATATGATATTTAATATCAAAACTTTAAGTGACTGCTGAATATGAAATTAAATTCCAAAAATTGAACTAAATGTCACTGCTTTAATGGTCAAAATATAATTCTGCACATTTTTTTGGAATAAGAGCTATAGACTAATACTAATAGTGTTTCACTTTAAGCTACAGCAAAATGGATACAAATTTTTGGAAAATTAATACAACTTGAAACTGCCAGTTATTAAAATACTTTCTAGTAAAAATTTTGAAATTTCTTCCCAAAATTGTAAAGGACTATAAATCGTTAAGCTAATTAAATTAATGATGAAGAAAACTATAGAAGAACTTGACTCCTTATGTAAACAAGCAACAGCGTAAAGGACAACATTTTGAAGCTTCTTAAAAAGCAAAAAATTCGGTGTCACTTAGCTGGTAAACATTTTGAAAATTATTACCAAAACTTTAATTGCCTACAACTCCTAAATTAAAAGCCGTGGACCAAAACAGAACCATTATTGATATCACTTTATTAGTGGTGAAAATTTTAACATTGTACATGACTATAACTCCTTAAAATAAAGTTTTTATTGCTCTAGCTGGCAATTTGAGAATAGGGAAAAATATTAAGGAATAGCTTTTATTAAACTTTCGAAAAAATATCAAAAATTAAGTATGAAGTTCAAATTTAAAAAAAAATTAAATGCAATGTTATATATTAAATTAGTCTTAATGAACTGCTCTGATTTCTAAATAGTCTTCAATATTAAAATAACCCACAACTTTATAACAAAATCCTCGTGGACTCATTCCATGCTCCTGCTGGATTCCACCGAATGCATTGGAGTTCACTGAAATATACTGCAGTATATTTGTGGTATTTGTGGCATAAATATGAAAATTCCTACGTATTTGTGTACGTTTACGACCACTAGAATACAAACAAACTCCTCTTGTCCCTCAGCACATGAGTAGTGTTACCGGTGTTGAGTTGTAAATATTTTTGTAACATAATAAATGTTCACACCTATCGGTGAAGGCCAAACGGCAATGATACGAATATACTCATATGTCCACAACAACCAAGGCACACACACACGGTAAAATGGGTAATTAAAACATTAAATGAACTCAATTAAAATTCATATATATTTTTCACTATAATTTTTCAATTATAATTTACAAAATTGAAACCTCATTGAACACATATTGACCTTTAATTTCACAGGTAGTCGGCATTTGCAGTCGGGTACTCTGATGCCAGACCGTTGATAGGCGCAACAGCCGCAATTGTGGCATAGCAGCGACATAACGGCAAATATTTATGCATAATAATAGTACGAGGGTCACGAGTTAATAATTAGCTGTAGAGTAGGTGTTGACATTAATTTGTCATAGCTGGTAGAATACTGTATGTCTACTGTTTAGAAAGAAAATGTCTAAAAGAATAAAACCAGGTAGGTGGCGCTGCTGTAGAGTTATCTAAAAATGTTCTTAGTTTATTCGTAAAAGTTCACATATTATCGATAATTAGGGTAGGATCACGGAAGTCCTTGTTCTAAACACTAGGAAGTGCAGTGCAATGTTTGTACTAAATTCCTTAAAAGGGTACCAGAAATATGTATTAAGTACCTGTGATACAATACATTCATATGTGTATTGTGATTTAAAAAAAGTAATATATTTGTGCACATCTTAGGGAAACAAACTTTCCAGTAATGGGAGCTTTGATATACTCAGGAGGCACTAAATCCACTCAAAGTGTACCACATAAATCAGATAAGTACATTCGAACTAATGAATTGGTGTGATAAGTGTATCACAAAAAAATATATCCCCCAACAAGATTTTAAAAAATATATATGTTTGGGCACATAATTGGAGAATAAACGTTTCAGTAATAGGTACTTTAATACATTATGAGGGGAAAAATTCCTTAAAAGTGTACCACAAACATCTATTAAGTACTTGTGATACAATACAAGTAATAAGTACCTATATATAATTTGAGGGAACTAAATTACTTAAAAGTGTACCACAAATATATATTTAGTACTTGTGAAACAATAAAATGCTATGATTTCAACAAAGTGATATGTCTCTGCACATTTAAGAGAAATAAGGTCTTCGGTAATAGGCAGTTTACAGATGGTTGGGATCACCAAAGCTATTAAAAGTGTACCACAAATATATATTTAGTACATGTTATACTATAACTTGATATTTGATACGTCTCTGTTGTAATTTAAATAAAGCGATACATTTCTGCACATTTTAGGGAAATAAGCTAACCAGTAATGGGCGTTTTGTTATAGGAAGAGGACACTAAATCCATTAAAAGTGTACCACAAAAATCTGATTAGTATATTCGACATAATGAGTTGGTGTGCTAAGAGTTATAACAAAGTAATATTTTTCTTCACAAGATTTTATTAAAGAGACACGTTTCGGCACATCATTGGGAAATAAGCTTTCTAGCAATTCATTACTTAATTCAAGTTGAGGTCCCGAAAGTCTCAGAAAGTGTACCACAAAAATCAATTTAGAATATTCTGCAGGTTCTGCAATATGACTCATTATGAAAATGTCTGTGTATTCTTCTCCACAATGTCTGTGTATTGTTCTCCACTAACTTCTATAGCACTTCCTCGTTAGCCAATTATGTTTATTGAATTCCTGGAAGCCTTGATTTAAGTCAAGTGTGCGCCCGTGTGTGTGTGTAAATTGTAGTAGTATGTTTTTAGTGTGAAAGTGTGAAAAACCAAATGTATTTGGTTTTGTGCCTTTTTACACCGCACCGGATGTTTATTGATAATTTGTAAATTATTATTTTGTTGATAAATAACAATAACAACAGTGACTGTAGGCATTGCCAATATTGTCACCATCATTACTGACAAACTCTGTGCTAGGCGAATATGTATGTTAACAGTGGAAACCGTCTGTCTCTCTCTCTGTCTCCTCCCGCAACTGTGGCAATTGGCAACGCATTTGTGGCTTATAATGAATGTAATGAGTTTTAAAAATTATGAAATCACTCCACCTCCTCCTCATGTTGCCTCTGTTGCTGTTCATTAGTAAAATGAGTTGGTTGTAATGAAATTATAGATAAATTATCTTTTTTAAAAACGTAATAATAATATATGGTCTAGGTAAATGTGGCACTCTCATGGGCGAATGCCTAGGTGAGATAGCATTGAAATTTGTGGAATAAAAATAAAATAATAAATTAAAGCAATTTAAAATTTAATAATTAAACTATTTATTAAAGATGGACCTGATTAAAGCCTGTGAGGTGGAGTTTGGACTAAGATGACCGAAGTTCTGAAGCGAAATTGGAAGTGAGCAGAAGCATTCCGTAGGAAAACCTTTTATTAAGGAATCTTCTTCACTTCGTTCTGATACATAGACGCAAAAACGATCATTTTATTTGCCTTTACTACATATAAATCGACCCATCGTAGGGCTTCGTTACATTTACGATCATTCCCCTTGATTTCTTAATATTAACGTATGATTCCATAATATTAACAAAGTTGTTCGTTATGTTAATGAAACATAATCAATAAACGGGATTCGTAATACTAGGATGAGATTTTCTTTTGAAGTTGGGCATTTGCAAAAATGATTTTCAGCAGAGAATGGGCAAGAAACGCCATCCTTCTTTCTTTCTCAAACATTATAAACTTTAAAAACTATCCAAAAGAAATAAATTTAATTTCTTCTCCCAAATCCCTTTTCAAATTTTCTACAAATTCTCCTTTCTCATTTTATTTCTATATATTTATTTTTTATATTTTTTACTAAATTGTCGTATATCCTTTTGTTCTCTGCTTTCATCACGAAAAAAAGGTCATCATATGCACGCGAACCAAACAACAAAACCCCAGCACTAATTAAAACATCAGATGAAATTTCAACTGTATTCATTTTTTCCCCAACTACGAAGTGGAAAAGGAAAAAAATATTTTCGCTGTCACATTAAAATTAATTTTTATATTTTTATAACAATTGTACCACACCGCCATCCTTGGCTCGTCATATGAATCTAAAGCCAAAAGGTCTTTCGCGAAATAGATGGAATAGAATAGAATAAAATGAAATGAGAAAGAAAGAATTTTGAAGAGACATACACGACTTGGAAATATCCTGCATTTTAGAAGTCTTGCAATAATAGGATAATTCTTTGGACTTTCACACTTTTTTGTGACAGAAGGTCCTACAATACATAAAAGTAAAATAGAATATCTGCGATTTTATATAAGTCATAGATAAAGCTACGCAATCGCCATTTTGTTCTATTGTTCTACAAAACTTTCCAATATTTTACGTAGCATCAATAGCGCTGTCCAACAAATTAAGACTTTTTGATTGGAAAAGAATGGCGACCCTAAAATTCAGAAAGGCATATTTAGTAGAGCATTTTTGTAGAATACAGTGGGTCAAAGTTTACAATTTTTGGTCGAAGGGAGCATTACACTAAATGAAAGAAAATGCTGTAAGTTAATGTCTGAGAGATTTTGTATAGTCAGTGTTACATATATAGAGGTATGTTATGAGGATCATTTTTGTGGAAGATCTTATCCCTCTAGCTCCCCTCTTAATGGGTCAATTGACCCTTTTTTCAAAAAAATCTAAAAATTCCTTCCAAAAAGTACCTTTACGGATTAAACTATTCAACGAAAATGTTTAACGGGAAATTTCAGTGGGGGTAGCAAAAGACAACAAAGTTGTAAATATAGCTCTTTACGCTTAATTAGCAAAATTACACGCCAACTTAGGGGTCAACTACAGGGTCGCTATTCTGTTCCAAAAATGCTGTTGGACAGTTTAGTTTAATAAAGAAAAAAATTTCTTTCCTAGTAAATGAAACATTTGAAATGAGACTTGAAATGCAATTATATATATAGGGTGATCTAAGTAGAGATACTTTTTTCAATAGTCTTTTTTTGACAGATCACGTGTGAGTCGTGTCATGCTGTCATGTTATTTTTGTTAAATATTGTTTGGCATTTCATCATGGAAAGACTTACGCCTGAACAACGTTTACAAATTATTCAGTTTTATTATCAAAATAATCGTTTGCCAATTGCGCTAAGTCCATTTTTTTTAATCCAAAAAAAAAACACTTTCCATTCGACCCACGACCTTGACACCCCTGAGCAATATTTTAGCTCTCGTTAAGAGCTATCTTTTTGCCTTTAACCGATTCCCGATCCGACGTACCGGAATCATCGGTCCATATTTCTTCAAAAATGAGAACGTAAGCGTCAATGGCGACCATTATCGTGCCATGATAACCGACTATTTGATGACTGAAATTGAAGCTCGTGATCTCGGCGACATTTGGTTTCAACAAGACGGCGCCACTTCCCACACATCGCATCAATCAATGGATTTATTGAGAGAACACTTCGGTGAGTAGATAATTTCACGTTTTGGGCCGGTCGATTGGCCACCAAGATCGTGTGATATCACACCGTTAGACTTTTTCCTGTGGGGATATATAAAGTCAAAAGTTTATGCGGACAAACCGGCTTCGATTCAGGCCTTGGAACAAAACATCACGCGTGTCATTCGCCAGTTACCAGTCGAAATGCTCTCTGAGACGTAGCCGCGGCCAACATTTGATAGACATAATCTTCAAAAAATAAATGCCAAAGAATGTTATTTCAAATGATAATAAACATTCCCCATTCAATTTGAATTTTCTGTGTTTTTTTTCTTTAAAAAAGTAGGGAACCTCGAAATGGATCACCCTATATATAATTCTGGATTCTTTTTGAATTTTAATATTAGAATTTTATTATTAGCAGTTATTCTAATTTAATATTTAATAGGCTATCTACTAGGGTCCCAAGGTGATAGTCAATTATGTTTAATTTTCAACAATAAAGATGTCCATTAATAGTATAAACAAATATTTAAATTTTACATGCCGCAATTCCAAGAATTTCCAAAAAATAACTAGTCGCCTACAGAGGCTTCACCTCCGGCAATTGTAGAGACTCCATCGACTACGTAGACTACGTCTACGTCGACTATAGATATTCCTTCCTAGTCGCCTACAGAGACTCAATCACATTTGCTTATAGAGACTCCTAGACGCCTGTAAACACTCCTTCTTAGTAGGGACTTCTCCTGTTTTGTCTATAAAATATACTCTTTCTCAGTTGTCTACACAGACTATTCAGCCATCTATAGACTGCTTCTTAGTCGCCTCTAGAGACTCTATCCGAGTCGCCTATAGACACTCTTTCCCTATGTCTTATAGATAATCCTTTCCAGTTGCTTATAGACTCATTATCAGTGGTCTTTAGAGACCCCGTCTTAGTACATCTCTCAGTCGTCTACAAGACCACCTTCTCCTTCACAATGACTCCTACTCTCTCTGCTCTATAATGACTCCTACTTTCAGTCCTTTAAAATGACTCCTAATCTCAGTGTCCTATAATAAAAGAATCCAAGTTATCTTTAGAGAGTATTCAGTCATATACAAAGTCCTTATGAGTTGCATATAGACACACGTAGTTCCCTATAGAGACTCCCTCCCTGTCTCCTATAGCGACTCCTCTCCAGTCTTCTATGGGGACTCATGCCCAGTCTCCTAAAAATACTCCCTCCTACCGCCTATGAAGACTCCTGCTCAGTAGCCTATATATGCTTCTACCCAGTCGTCTGTTGTCTATAGAGAATCATTCTTCGTCACCTGTAGGAAAGGCTCCTTAAAAGACGTCTATAGAGATTCCTTCCTTGACGCATCGAACGTCTTCTACTCTGTTGGCTACAGAGACGCTTTCTCAGAGTCGTCCAAGATTCCTTCTCTCAGTTGCCTATAAAGACGCCTTCTCCTTTGTGTATAGAGAGACAGACTTACCTTAGCTGTCTACAGGTAGATTTCCATTAGTCGATTTCAAATCATAATGAATACTCGTACGAAAATCTACCTATAGAGACATCTATGTTTCTAAAGTAAATTGTAATTTTCAAAATATAATTATGTTCGTACATTTCGTACAATATTGATTAATTAAAAAAATACAGATTGCTTCACGATAGCATACAAGAATTTAGTCGCCAAAATATACCAATTATCTGTTGTAAAGGAATTTCCAACAAGAGGTGTTATTTTGGTATTAAAAGAAAAATTCCATTTTTTGAGATAAATGATCGGATGTTTATTTCATAATAAAGAGGAAGGTATGCCGTTAATAATGAAAAACAACATCAGCGAAATGGACACCACGACCACGCTTACAGGACCATATCCTTTTCATGAAATTTTCCATAACCAAATCGCAAAGTGGCTGCCATATGTCCCCGATAGCCTCACGAATTCAATCTTTGAGGTCTTAAATCAACGCTGGCCTGTTGGCGTAGACCTTATCTTTCACGTGACCCCAAAGGAAGAAGTCGCAAGGTGTTAAATCACAAGATTTCGGTGACCAATTGCGATCACCTCTTCGAGAGATAACACGGTCCGGGAACTTTTCCCGTAACAAAGCAATGGTTTCGTTGCTTGTGAGGCACGTAGCGCCGTCTTGTTGAAAGTAAACGTTGTCCAGATCAATACCATCCAACTCCAACCATAAAAAATCATTAATCATCTCTCGATAGCGCAATCCATTCACCGTAACTGTTGATCCAACCTCATTTTCGAAAAAGTAAGGCCCAATGACGCCGCCGGACCATAAACCGCACCAAACAGTCACACGTTGAGGATGGAGAGGCTTCTCAACAATAACGCTTGGGTTTTCCGAGCCCCAGATGCCATAATTTAGCTTGTTGACGTAGCCACCGAGGTGGAAATGGGCCTCATCAGTCAAGATGATTTTTCGATGATTTTCGAATTTTAATAATTTCAATACGTTGTTGAATAGTGTATCGTTCCATTTTTAGTAATGGCGTGGTTTCTACTTGTCAAATGTCAAAGAATAAAAGCTTCAAAAGTGACACCGGGTGATTCAAGATAACACCTCTTGTTGGAAAACCCTGTATAAAGCGATTCCTTATCCCTCATCAATCAGTCTCTTTCGTTTATAGAAAGTCCTTCTGTAAGTCATCAGTCATTCAGTCCTCTATAGCGACTCCTTCTCGCAGTCTTCTACCACGACTCCTTATTTCAGATCAATACAAAAACTCCTCTCAGTTCTCCATAATGACTCCTTCTGTGAATTCTCCATAACGAATGTTTCTCTCAGTCCTCCATAACAACTTCTTCTACTAGTCCTTTATAACGACTCCTTGTATCTGCCCTCTATTCTTTCTATCAGTCCTCTGTAACTATTCTTTTTATCGTTCCTCTATCATCCTCTGTAACGATTCTTTCTATCAGTCTTCTATAATGACTCCTTTCCCCAGTTCTCTATAAAGACTCAATCTCTCAGTACTCTACTCCTTCTCCCAATCCTCTATAACGACTCCTTCCCTAAGTCCTCTTGAACGACTTCTTCTCTCAGTCTTCAATATTGACCCCTTCTCTTAGTCATTTATAAGTACTTCTTCTCTCAATCATCTTCTCTATAACGACTTCTTCTCTCATTCATACATAACAACTCCTTCTCTCATTCCTCTATAACGAAAAACTTCTCTCAGCCCTCTATAACTATGCGTCTCTCAGTCATTTATAACCACTTCTTTTCTCAGTCATCTAAAACAACTTCTTCTCTCAGTCATCTAGAACGACTACTTCTCTCATTCATACATAACAACTGCTTCTCTCAGTCCTCTATTACGAATCCTTCTCTCAGTCCTCTATAACGATACTTCTTTTAGTCCTCTATAACGACCCCTTTTCTCAGTCCACTATAACTACTCCTTATCTTAGTCCACTATAACTGCTCCTTTCTTCAGTCCTCTATAACGAATCCTTCTCTTAGTCATTTATAAGGACTTCTCTCTCAGTCATCTATAGAACTTCTACTCTCAGTCCTCAGGCTTCTTTTCTGAGTCCGACTTTTTCTCTGAGTCCACTATTACTACTCGCACGTTGCGAATGTGGTTGTTTTCAATAAAAATTGAACAAGAAATTGTGTTAGATTGAGAATAATTTAATCTGACAATGCCAAATCAAGCGGCGGGGTGGAAAATTTTAATAAATTTCAAATGTTCTGACACGCTGCGCCTCGTTCCGCTTGCATTGGCCCTTCACAATACTCCTTCCCTCAGTCCTCTATAACGACTTCTTCTGAGAGACTGACAGAGAGCCTTCCCAAGCAATGCCATCTCGCAGTCCTCCTTACCGACTACTTCTCTGAGTCTTTAAGAAGGGCACCTTCGCAATGATCGCATATTCAAGATAAATATGCAGGCTACAAATGATCTGACAATCGGCACAGTGGTACATTTAACACCAAAAATATGAAAAAAACTCATTATTGCTCAAATTTGTTTAGATCACGAAAAATTCTAGATATTACCTTTAAAATGTTAAAATTCCTTTCGATTTGTTTTCAAGTAGTTTATATCATCGTCAAGAATATCGGAAGCAAATCCATGAGAAAATAAAAATATATAGCTATTTTAGCAATGATATACGAAATAAATTACTTTTTCTGATTTTGTTAGCCTTTACCCTAAAAAAAAGGTTATATGTAAAGTGTAACATAGAGAAACAAGTTGCCTATGACTCTATATATTTGTTCAGTGTTCCAAATGCTGTGATGAACTTAAATTCTTTATTTTAAATGTGTCGCGAGACAACAAATAAACATTCATACCTCCCATTCCCCGATGCAATAAGAGCTTTTTTGTTTTGCCATTTCTTGGCACAGCAAAAAAAAGTCCTTAACAATATTTGTCTTGTTAATAAAAATAATATTTTTATAAAAAAAATCCCCATCAACTCCTTTGCCAAATCGTGCTTCTTCAGGCAGGATATGGCCCAGCAAAGGCAGGACATCGACACACACACACACACACTCACCCACCCACATTGACACATGTGTCGTTAAGCTACAATGAAAATTAAGCTTTTCGCCAACAAACTACAACAACAGCTCAAATAACCAGGACATGTGAACATAAATTTCCCCCATGCATAAGGATATGCATTTGTATACCCGTGTGTGTTTGTGCGTTGTTTTTCACCAAAGTATTTGCGAATCCCTGTTTTTTCGCCACTTACATGTATGGCGATGAGTATTTCCCAGCTAGAATATGTATACAATGTTAGTTAAAAGTTAATGAGACAACATAACTGTTTTTTCTTGTGTTGCCTTCCCCCACGTACGTACGTACCTAAGGACCTCATGTTACTCTGAACAAGTTCGACGAGTTGAGTTTTGTTGTTAGCTGGTGATTTTTTCCCAAGGATCTGAGGAAAAGCTGAAAAAATTTACGCGAACATATAAATTGTGGTTGTGGTATATAAATGGTGCTCACTTGGGACATGGCATTGTATTCTATGCTTTTTGCCTACGTTATTCCACATACTCCTACATATATCCAAAGGATTAATGTGAAATGAGTAGGGAGGGGGATGATGATCACACCGTTTCTAGCGGTAGTGGCAGTAATCATTGCAGAACTTTAGCGTAAATTGAGAGTTTTTGTAGGGAACAAGGAAAAGTTTTTGAAAAAAGTATCATTCATATTTTTTGGTGAAGCCAAAAACGGAGTCCTGTGAAAATATTATTCTTTGTGAGATTCAAGCACGAAAATGCAGATAAATAAAACAATACAATATTAGGGAGGAGTGAATTGTTTGCTGGGTACATTTTTACCACAACCTTGTGGAATATTCGTATACTATAAAAAAAATCTGATGGCCGATGTTCGATTAATGATTATTGTTGATGATGATTATAGCGTTTTCCTTACAAAATTCCATAAAAAATTTCTCTGATAGTAGGGGTATACTTCAATAGTTTTACTCAACAGAAAACTTCTACGATGATCTTTCTTTTTTTTTTTAATAAAATAGTTTACTGGTGTTAGCAGATTACCACCTAGTCCCTCTTAGCCCACCCCAATAATTTATAATAATTTTTTTCTTCTCATTCATGCACATTAATTTTTGTGTGAAAAACTATTGTTGGCTAACACCAACTTACCACTGAGCAGCAGCAGCCGCCACCGGCTACCATGTCAGTACCTCCATCCAACCATAGACCAACCCATGTGACACTCCATAACGGATGTGTGGATTTTTGCCATGTCGGGAGCGCAAAAAAACACGAAAGGATGGCAAGAAAAAGTCCGACAGCACTAGTTGAGAGTCGTGGTGTCGCGTTTACATTTAAAATTTATGATTTTGTAGCAAAGGTGACAAGGACAATGGTCATTTATTTTAACAAATACATTTACGAGAGCAGTAGTTTTTTATGCACATTTTCTATGGTGACATTCTATTTTCGTCGTTTTGCATAAAACACCAATGTAATGTGAAGAAGTATGTGACAGGGTGAGCAAAAAAAAAAGGGCAATACAAATCTGTAGTTTAGAATAATCGTTAAACAGGAAACGGGAAATCTGAGATGATTTATTTGAATACACTTTAGAACGATAATGTTTCTTTTTGCAAAAAAATCAGAAATTAAGTAAACAATTTTTAAAATAGTTTAAAAATCATAGGTTAGTTCAAATTAGACGTCTAGAGATGAAATTCCACTAATTTTAATTAACCAAGGAAAAAGGATATTAGCACAGCTTTATTATCCTTTGGTTTATTCTTAAATAATTTACTTTAATTGAAAAAGCTCTTGATGGCGCAAATTGTAGTGTAGTTATTTACTCCATTATATTTAACAGAGAAAACAGGATATTCGTAAAACTTTCTTATTCTTTGGGATATTGTCAAATAATTGATGATATTTGAAAATGCTCGTGATAACACAAATTGTAGTGCGGTTATGTGCGGTTATTTATTTAATTTTATTTACTTAATAGAAAAGGATATTCCTAGGGCTTCGTTATCCCTTGAGATACTGTAAAATTTTTGATTTTATTTGAAAATGTCTATGATATCGCAAATTTTAACATACATACATACATATTACCTTAATTATATTTAACTAAGTAAAAAGGATATTCATAGAGCTTTGTTATCTTTTGGAATATTCTCAAATAATTGATGTTATTTTGAAATACCTACGATAGCGCAAATTGTGGTGTGTTTTTTATTTAATTTTATTCAACTACGAAAAAAGGATATTCGTAGAGCTTTGTTGTCCCAATTAATAATATGTATTATCAAATAATGGATGTTATTATTAAATTCCCACAATATCGCAAATTGTAGCGTAGTTCTTAACAGAATTTTATTAATCTAAGAAAAAAGGATATTCGCACAAGTTTATTATCCTTTAGCACATTATCAAAAAAATTTATTCTATTCGAAAATGTATGTGATAACGCAAATTGTAGCATAAATAATTACTTAATTCTAAATAACTAAGAAAAAGGATATTCGAAGAGCTTTGTTATCCTTTGGAATATTCTCAAATAAATAATGTTATTTTACGACGATAGCGCAAATTGTGACGTAATTGTTTACCCTATTTTATTAAATTAAATAAAAAGGATATTCGTAGAGCTATGTTACCCTTTGGGATATTCCCAAATAATTGATGTTATTTTAAAAAGCCTACCATAGTGCAAATTGTGGCGTAGTTTTTTAACTAATATTTATTTGCCTAAGAAAAAGGATATACGTACAGCTTTATTATCCTATGATATATTATCAAATAATTAATGTTATCTGAAACTGATAATGTTAACATTAATTGTGGCATATTTATTTGAATAATTTTACTCGACAATGAAAAAAGGATATTCGTAAACCTTTATTATTTTTTTGAATATTGTAAAATAAATGATGTTCT
The DNA here is from genome assembly GCA_963930755.1 of Eudasyphora cyanicolor. Taxonomy (NCBI): domain Eukaryota; kingdom Metazoa; phylum Arthropoda; class Insecta; order Diptera; family Muscidae; genus Eudasyphora; species Eudasyphora cyanicolor. The sequence continues at coordinate 11,969,820 of OZ005738.1, read as the reverse complement.
TCAAAAATCTCAACATTCCGCAAATTGTGGCGTATTTATTTTCTTATATTTTTTTTAATAGCGAAAAAAAGATATTCGTGGAACTTTATTAACCTTTGTGGGTTTGTCGAATAATTGCTGTTATATGAAAACGCTCAATTTTAGTGTATTTAGGTATATGTATATGTGTTTAATTATACTTAGCTAAGAATCAAGGATACTCATATAAATTTATTATCCTTTGGGTTATTGAACAAAAAATTATGTTATTTGAAAATTCCCATGATGATACAAATTGTAGCGTGTTATTTACTTAATTCCATTTAAATGAGAAAAAAAGATATCAGCAGAACTTTACTAATTATTGAGATATCGTCAAAAAGGATATTCACACAGCTTTATTATCCTTTGGGATATTTCCAAATAACTGATGTTATGTGAAAATGCTCATGATAACACAAATTGTAGCAAAGTTTTTGCCCTAAATTTTTTAGAACTAAGAACCAGGATATTCGGAAAAACCTTTTTATCCTTTGATATATTGTCAAATTATTGACATTATTCAAAAACGTCCTTGCTATCAGAAATTGTAGCGTAGCTATTTGATCAATTGCGCTTGACTGAGAACAAGGATATTCGCAGAGCTTTATTAACCATTCAGATATTGTAAAAAAATTGATTTAAGTTTAGATGCTCAATACAACACAAATTTAGTGAAGTTATTTATGTGATTAAAGAAGGATATTCGTAGTACTATACTATCCTTTGATATATTGTTGAAATATTGATATTATTTCGAAATGCCCATAATTACGCGTATTGTAGTGTGGTTAATTACTTAACTAAAAAGGATATTTGTATAACTTTATTTTCTTTTGGGATATTGTCATATAACTGATTTCACATTAAAATGACTATGATAACACAAATTGTAGCTTAGATAGTTATTTAATTTCTTTAACAAAGAAAAAAGGATTTTCATAGAGCTTTATTATCCTTTGAGACATTGTCAAATAATTGTCATTATTTACAAAGCCCTTTGATAGCGCAAATTATCGCGTAGTTATTCATTTCATTTTTTCAACCAAGAAAAAGGATATTCGTAGAGCTTTATTATCCTTTGGAATATTGTCAAATAACTGATGTTATGTGAAAATGTTTGTTGTAATACAAATTGTAACGAAGTTTTCGCCCTAAATTTATCGAACTAAGAAAAATTTTATTCGTAGAACTTTATTATACTTTGAGATATTGTGAAATAATTGACATTATTCAAAAACGACAATTATAGTGCTAATTGTAGCGCATACAGAAACATCATCAAATTAAAGACAAGACAATTTAATTAATGATCTATATTTTAAGTACAAAATGTACTTATTTTAACGACAAAGGACGTGACGTCTTTTGCGTCATTCCTTAATATTATGACAAAATTCGTTTCGGTGTAGTTATTTAATTTTTTCTTTTCCTAGACAAAAAAATATTCGTATAACTTTGTTATCCTGTGGAATATTGTCATATAACTTATATTATATCTAAATGCTTATGGCAACGTAAATTATAGCATAGCTACTTATTTAATTTATGCAACTAAGAGAAAAGGATATTCGCACAGCTTTATTATCGTTTGGGATATTGTCAAACAATTTAAAGAATTTGTAATTGCTCTTTATAACACAACTTGTGGCCTATTTATTTACACATATATTTTTATTTCAAGATCAAATTTATGCAAGTAATCGTAACGTAGATATATAAACTCCTACTCATATTATCCCAACAATCAACTAATTATCGGTTAATAGTTAAAGCTCAATTTCACTATTATTTTCTCCACCTTAGAACATTTCCATAAATCAATAGGCGACATTTAAACCCTCACCTTGGACATCATTAAAAGTTAATAATATTTAATTATGACATTCAATGACACCCACACACACATAGCTTTAATTCCCGAGCCACAAGGCCTTAATGACGTTTTTATTTTTCAATGTCTGTAACCGACTACACGCAATCCACCCAAAAGAGAAAAAACGCCAGCAAATGTGACTTCAGAGGAATTATACTATAGCTTGCTTAATGTGTTTGTGTAAATAGTGGAGAAAATTAAATAAAATTACACTAAATAATGCACGAAATTAATGAAGTAATTACTACAACTAGTCAACAACAAAAGCCCAATGAGGTAAAATAATTTAATTAGAAATTAAAACGCGCATTCGTGACATTTATTATTGTTTCAGTTGTCTACATTCGTCCTTTTTCGAGGACTTAAGTGTTCAACAACAAATACAATAATAACGAAAATAACTTCGGGTAACTGCACAGGACAGAGCACATAAAATTATCCCTAAGTAAAGAAAAAGTAGAACCAATTGGTCTATCTTTTGGAAACCCTTCCTTCAAAGGATGTCTGTCATTACAAAAAAAACAAAAGGCGTACAAAGTTTAGCAATAGATATGTAAGGATCATCGCAAAATAAAACAAAATAAAATATAATAAAATAAAATAAAATAAAATAAAATTAAATAAAATAAAATAAAATAAAATAAAATAAAATAAAATAAAATAAAATAAAATAAAATAAAATAAAATAAAATAAAATAAAATAAAATAAAATAAAATAAAATAAAATAAAATAAAATAAAATAAAATAAACTAAAATAAAATAAAATAAAATAAAATAAAATAAAATAAAATATAATAAAATAAAATAAAATAAAATAAAATAAAATAAAATAAAATAAAATAAAATAAAATAAAATAAAATAAAATAAAATAAAGTAAAATAAAATAAAATAAAATAAAATAAAATAAAATAAAATAAAATAAAATAAAATAAAATAAAATAAAATACAATAAAATAAAATAAAATAAAATAAAATAAAATAAAATAAAATAAAATAAAATAAAATAAAATAAAATAAAATAAAATAAAATAAAATAAAATAAAATAAAATAAAATAAAATAAAATAAAATAAAATAAAATAAAATAAAATAAAATAAAATAAAATAAAATAAAATAAAATAAAATAAAATAAAATAAAATAAAATAAAATAAAATAAAATAAAATAAAATAAAATAAAATAAAATAAAATAAAATAAAATAAAATAAAATAAAATAAAATAAAATAAAATAAAATAAAATAAAATAAAATAAAATAAAATAAAATAAAATAAAATAAAATAAAATAAAATAAAATAAAATAAAATAAAATAAAATAAAATAAAATAAAATAAAATAAAATAAAATAAAATAAAATAAAATAAAATAAAATAAAATAAAATAAAATAAAATAAAATAAAATAAAATAAAATAAAATAAAATAAAATAAAATAAAATAAAATAAAATAAAATAAAATAAAATAAAATAAAATAAAATAAAATAAAATAAAATAAAATAAAATAAAATAAAATAAAATAAAATAAAATAAAATAAAATAAAATAAAATAAATAAAATAAAATAAAATAAAATAAAATAAAATAAAATAAAATAAAATAAAATAAAATAAAATAAAATAAAATAAAATAAAATAAAATAAAATAAAATAAAATAAAATAAAATAAAATAAAATAAAATAAAATAAAATAAAATAAAATAAAATAAAATAAAATAAAATAAAATAAAATAAAATAAAATAAAATAAAATAAAATAAAATAAAATAAAATAAAATAAAATAAAATAAAATAAAATAAAATAAAATAAAATAAAATAAAATAAAATAAAATAAAATAAAATAAAATAAAATAAAATAAAATAAAATAAAATAAAATAAAATAAAATAAAATAAAATAAAATAAAATAAAATAAAATAAAATAAAATAAAATAAAATAAAATAAAATAAAATAAAATAAAATAAAATAAAATAAAATAAAATAAAATAAAATAAAATAAAATAAAATAAAATAAAATAAAATAAAATAAAATAAAATAAAATAAAATAAAATAAAATAAAATAAAATAAAATAAAATAAAATAAAATAAAATAAAATAAAATAAAATAAAATAAAATAAAATAAAATAAAATAAAATAAAATAAAATAAAATAAAATAAAATAATATAAAAATAAGGTGTTCATTTACTTCGCCTATTCCCTACACATTCCATTCAAACAATTTCCATTGTATGGCCCATTATTTACAAAGGACACTTAAACAATTGTAATTAAGGTGTTTTCAGATGAACCCAGACAACACATACCCACGATAGCATTTGTAAATAATTCTCGTTGTTTTTTTGGTTAATTTCGGCATGGGAGAAGAGAGAAGGGGTGAATGGCCCCTTTGGAAATGGGTTAGATTGTAATAGAAAAAACAAGAAATAAAGGTGGTGGCCATAATGTTGTCGCTTAATATGATAATTTTGGTATTATTATATTTAATAATATTGTTTGTCATTGTATTTAATGCAAAAGGACACAAACAATGTTATTGTTGTCCATACCGCCCGTTTCTCTAGTTTTATTTATTTAGGTCTTGTGTATGTCCAAAAAAAGAATAGAATCATATTTTGGGTTAAAAATATGTTATTTTGCAGAATTTTTTGTTGGGAAAATCGTAGGAACGTGATTTTCAGATATATTGAGGGATTTAAATTTATTTTCAATGAAATTGTTGGGAATTTAAATAAGACGAAAGTACAAGTTCTTTCTAAATTAGTCCAAATAGGTTATTAACACTGTTGAGGGGTGGAAAATTTGTTGTTTTTTTTATTATTATTAATAAAGGGATATTGTTCATATCACAATTAGCCAAGACAATGGGATAGATTTTCCTGATCCACATAAGATAGTTGCATAGTTATAATATAATGGTGTAGTTATAACATAGTTTTTTAAAAACATTTGTCTAATCTTGGTTTAGCATTTGACTATCTAGGTGTGAAACATTTTTGCCTGAGCACCTCAAAAATTTATTTTAAATTTAAATTGTTCATTAAGATTTATTTCCATGAAGTACTTTTTTCCCTTCAAAAATAAGGTACTGTGAAGATTGTATTCTCTCCGCATTTAACTTCGAATACTACCACAATCTTATTAATGCAATATAATGGCTTTAATTTATTCGAGTCAATCTATCTGATATTACTGACCTATAGCAAGAGGCGCTGATCTTTACTATAGGGTTCATGAGTTTTGTCTTTTATCAAAAATTTTTGATCAAGGTTTATTGCCTTTAATCTGGCCTCAATAATATCTTCTGACAAAGGGAATGCCAGTATTTTTATTCCGAGTTTAATTACATTTAACTAGGTTCAATGATCTTAAATTCGAAGATAATTACCGTTTATCCAACATCAATTATCTCTAATCCGGGGACGATACCCCCTAATCCGGGACGATACCCCCTAATCCGGGGACGATACCCCTAATCCGATGTCAATGAGCATTAATATGAGATCACTGACCTTTAATCCGATATCATTGATCCTTAATTCCACGACTAACTTTTACTCGTGGGTCACTGACCTTTAATCGGAGACAATCCCTTTTAATCTGCGGATAAATACATTTAATTCGGTGTTAATTACACATTACAACACATGACTTTGGGATGCATTTCTGAGAATTGGTCGTGAAAGTAGCTCCAAAAATAAGAACTTCTCGATCATTCGTATATCAAGTTGGCTCAAATTATAAATTAATGGCCATACGATTTTTTTTGCTCAAGGTGGATTTTAAGCAGATGTTCTTATTTTTGAGGCTAGTTTCACGCTCAATTCTCAGAATTGAGTCCCGAATCAATGAGCCGAAAAATGCTGTACTGTGTTAATTTTATGGCGAATTCTTTTCTGCAAAAAAGTGCAACACTTGCATTGCCCTTTTTCCGAAAAATGCACTATAATATCGCTTTTTTGAAATTTTGAAATTTTAGTTGTGCTAAATTCGAGTAACTTAACTATCAAATTTCAAAAAAGTATCACAAAAGTGCCGTTTTCGGAAAATGCAATGAAAATGTTGCACTTTTTTGCAGAAAAGAATTCGCCATTAGTCTGGTGTTAATGATCTTTAATCCAAGGACAATGGTCACTTCTAAATTCAATGCGGGATAAGTGATCATTGAACTCAGATATAAATATATTGACAATTGATTAAAGGACATTATTACGGGATTAAATGTCACTGACCCAGAATTGAGGGTGATTGACATCGGATTAGGAGTCATTGAACCATATTAATGGATATTACCATCGGATTTAATGCCATTGACTTCAATAGAGCTCAATGAAACATGGATTGAAGTCGGATTAAAGATCATTGATCTACGATAAAAAATAATTGAGCTCGAGAAAAGAATATTGGCCCCATATTAATGGTCATAGACCTAGCAAAATGGTCATTCACCTCGGACTAATGGCCAATGACCCCACCTGGAGTAAAGGTCATTGATCGAAAATTAAAGGCAATTGACCCGGATTAAATTCCAGTGACACTAGATTTAATGCCAGTGTCGCCTGATTAACGGTTTGTTTTCTTTGCGGAGAAGGATGTGCAAATGCATTATTACATTAACGATGAGTAGTCAACAGAGTGAGTTGTCGGGATCCTCGTATATCGGTACACCGACAAAAACCCCTTGGGAAGTGATTTCACCCGGAACCACTTTCGCATTACTTCCGAGTGGTTTGGAATTGTTTAATTAAATATATTAAAGATCAGTGACCCAATATAAAAGATCGTTGAGACCGGATTAAAGGTTATTCACCTCAGATGATTGGTCAATTTGCTCATATTAAATGCTATAGGCTTCAAACTGAAGATCTTTTACTTCTGATTAAACGTCACTAACTCAGAATGAAATGTAATTCGCCATGTATTAAAGGAAGATTAGATCAACGGTCATTTGATCCTTTAATCCGAGATTAATGCTCATTGACCTCGTATAAAGTTCACTGACCTCTGATTAATATCGATTGACCTCCGATTAAAGGTCATTAACTCCGAATGAATTGTAATTAGCTCTGCATAAAAAGAAAGTGAGGTCAACGTTCATTTGAGCCTTTAGGCCGGGATTTATAGTCATTGACCTCAGATTAAATTTTATTGAACTCTGATTAAAGTTCAGAATGGAGTTTTCTCCCTCCAATTAAAGGTCATTGTTATTGAATTGAGGAACGCTGGCTCAAGATAAGGATTTGAAGGTCATTAATATCACATTAAATATCATGGAACCAGATTAATGGTAATTGAGCCCAAATTAAAGATTATAGAAATATGATTATTGAGCTCGTAATATAGGTCAATGACCTCGCGTTAAAGGTCCCACACTTCAGATTAAAGTTTATTGACCTGGTATAAACGTCATTGAACCAAGACTAGAGATCATTGACCTTGAAAAAATCATTCACCTCAGCTTAAAGATCATTGACTGCACTCTGAGAAATGGTCATTGATCTGTTGTTGAAGGAAACTGTCCCAGAAGATTTTTTAGGGAAAATTCCGTATATCGATATACTAACGACAAAAAACATTTCTAATTCCAAAGCTTTCGCATTACTTCAGTGAGGTTTCCTATTGGCCAATTAATGGTTGTTGTTGTTGTTGTAGCAGCTAAATGGATACTGTGTTCGAATTTGCTAGTCTAATCGGATTCCGCTTCCAAATCCAGAGTGAAGAAGGAGGCAAATCTGAATAGGGTGTATCCAAAGAGATCTCGAGTAAGGTGAGTGGGCTTGGCTGGGCAGTTGAAGAGATGCAGCGTGTCATGCTCTGTTCCGCTCTATGGTGCCCCACGTTGGGCGCCATAAATTAAGTAACTGGCTGTCCTGAACCACCCCATTTCACTGAGCTTTGCTGGACTAAAATTATATGTTGACAGCGGTTTCGTTACAGCCCGTAAGGCAGGTGTTCTCCGTTGTGACATCAGTTCTGGCCACATAGTAATTAAGACGGCTGCACCACCATATGTTATGCCAAGGCATGTGCATATAGCATCAGCAACTATATCAGTTTGAATACTATTCATTCCTGCCTGATAGACTTGCTGATCCAGATTCTACCTCTTGTACCCTAGATCATAAAGATTTTTCCTGTGCTGGGTGGGGAAGGTCAGTCCACTAGGTCAACAAGTGCTGCCTTGTTCCTACATCCGATCTTATTCCAGATAGCGGTGGCCTGCGCGGATAACATAAAAAGGCTAACTATCCCCAAGAATCTTGAAATAGTTAGTGGTAGGAATTACTACGCCGTCGAACAGCACATTCAATGGTAGCCGCATCTCCGCCGTACATGTGGTGAACAGTGTGGCTGAAGATTTGGTGACTGTAAGGTCAATTAGATAGGCATTCAACCGATGCCATAATCGTTACGATCTCGATGCCGTCAGGTGGGCGTGAAATATCAGAAAGGCTTCACTCTCCTGGATTTGGACTTATTGTTGCTTAATTCATCGTACGACTGGCGACCACACTATAGTTTGTAAACCAACGTTTCCACCTTAGCCGGAGGGAAGTTTTCTCTACATCCTCGAACAGTGTGGCGTGGCTGACCGTATCAAAAGCCTTTGATAGATCGGTGAAACTAACACTGTCCTGTTGCACGGCCTGTTCTGGTTAAGTCCTCGGCAAATATATCGATACCTCCATTCTAAACAATGCTACGTGCAAAAAGGTAGTTTTTCAGGAGAGGCGATCAAAGTTAGATGATTTTTTAATTTTCTGTCGAATTCCTTTATCGGGCAAATCGAATGACCTGTATTGTTTTGTGTATAACTTTTAATTGGGTTGACGGATAAACACCATGTTTTGACTGAATATAATTTGGAATATTTAGAAGTTAAAAATACAATCTCCCTAAAGACATGCTAACGGCCAATTCCACAATCTCCGGTTATCCTACAGTTAGAGCTAACCTACAGTTATAGCTGTGAAATTGTATGAAATTTTTATTTTTTAACTGTGAGTTAGCTCTAACCGGTGGTTGTGAAATTGGGGGTAAGTCTACTTATTTTGATGTTTGAAATGTTCCTGAAAACATGCCAAGTCGACTTAGACATTTTATGGAATTGATGTATCGATATGTATGTATATGAAATGCTAATTTTGGAAATGTTGGAGGTAATCAAAATTCCGAAATGTTAAATTTATCGATAGGCCTTGAATTTACCCTGTAGGTATTTTTATATTTACAATCTACCCGTAATAAATTCTCTAAATGAAATCCTCTCCCCTTTTTTGATTTAACCAAAAGTAATGTGAAAGAATATTTATAAAATGACATTGGTATTAGAATTTATGAATCGTTTAGGACCATATAGTGAATACAAAATTAGTTCCACAACGATGCAGTATTGTAACCGCAAAGAGCTGTAGCATACTGACTCCGGATTGCAGGTCTACAGGCAGTTAAACCAGTAGGTTTAACTGCACCTATTAAAAATATGTATGTAGCTACAAAGAGCTTTCCCTACAATAAATTCTGTCATACGCTCTTACTCTTATGCTCTCTACACACCCAGATAAGGTATATAAAAAAGAGTCATGTAAACTCTTGCTATGCTACTCGACTGTTATTTTTGGAGAACACTACTTTTTTCTCTTTTTTCCACCGAGTTGCTGTAACATTTAACCAAGGACTGTCAGCTAACATTGCACTGTAAATTGTCTATTAATCTCTAAAAAGCACGTGGACTTTTCTGTTGTTTTTTGCGTTGGCTTGTTGGTGAACCCAGCGCGGGATGGGAAAGGCAGTGTAAACAAAAAACAAATGTTATGGCGCTGAGCTTTACCAAAGTGGGGTCATTATAAAAAATGAAAAAAGCTCAGTTAACAGAGCTTAACATTTATTCCCGTCATACTTTAACAGTCGACAGTAGAGGTTAGCAGGCTCAGCTCATCGGATGGATAACGGTGACAGCGACGACAACAGCAGAAAAAAATGTGTGCCCTCAGCTTTGATGTGTATTGCTGCTGTTATCGTTATTGTTGTTGTTAGGGGGGCTTTTTTGTCATGTTCTTTTTTGCCTTCACATTCGTAAACAATTTTTCTGATTGGTTGGATGAGTGGAGACGGGTTTGGTGTTTTCTCTGCTCTATGTACTAACAGTTAGGGTGACATGGTTGGTGGGGAAGGTGATAAAAGCAGTATAGCAACAGCCCACTTTTTTCCTCGCCGAGATGATAAACATAGTGTGTATGTTGCGGAGGAGAAGGCCTGCGAGAGGGTTTGGGAGCGGAGGAAGGAGGCTAGTGTTTGGTTTGGGTGCGTTTAGAAAACTGTATGCTTAACGTAGTTATTGCTATATAAGAACTATATAATGGTGTGAGTGAGTCCCACCCATCTGAGAAGTGATGCTAACTAACAGATACAGTATTGTACATATTTCAAAACAGAAACAGTCCAAATATATTCATGAATGTAAAATTAACGTAAAAAATAACACGAAATATGTTATTAACTAGCGGACCCGGCGAACTTCGCCTCGCCCCAATTTAACGCCTTCAGATAAACTCCAGAGTGATAATAAAACACAGATAGTTAAAATTTTAATGCGATTTGTTTAAAAGGAATCGAAATCAGTAGAGAGCGATGTGATAAACAACAAACAACGAAGACAGAAGACAGGCAACGTACAGATGACCGTGCGAAAAACAGGTAAATTCGAGATTAATTCCACAGACTTCCTACGATTTGTCTTGAGATTTATTGATTGTCATCGTAAAAGCCAATCGTACAGGGAACTGAATCCGCTTGAATTGGAATGAAAGATCAGTTGGAATAATCGGAATTCGTGGGATAAGGACTTCCTCTCCTTTGAATTTTCCCTTGATGATCGTCGCCTGAATCACATTGTCCATCAGTTTCATAATGGACAACCGCGAACTATGCACAATTTCGGATGATTCAGATTCCGCAACATGATTATGATCGATTCCACCTTCAGCTGTAAATTATGCGGCGGAGCTCCTGGCACATCAAGCGAGTTCGATTTTACTTTGAATAATAAAATGCATGCTATCGACGTCCTTATTCTTCGCTGCTAATATTGCCCGTTCACTAATCTAATCGAGATTTGGAAACACTTTGGTGATGAGTTCCTCGTTCGACGATGTGAACTCGCAAAAATTTGCCGGGAACAATATCAATGCAGTGGAAACATCAACAGTAATTTGGCCATTGCCAAGCGCCAACAGTTGTTTCGAGAATTCAAGAGCCGATGAGTCGTTCTGCAACGCGACTCTCATGTTCGTGGTCAATTTCAACTTCTTGACATGCCGCCACAAAGACCACGATTTCAGGCATGCATTAATTTCATCGGCAGTAGATTTCGGGATGACGGGAAGCGTTTGACGAAAATCTCCGGAGAGCAATATCATAGACTCACCAAATTGTCTCAAATCACGTCGTAAATCCTTCATCGTTCGGTCAACTGCCTCCAGAGCTCGTTTATGTGCCATCGTGCATTCATCCGAAATTATGATTTTGCAGTGCCCGCAATCCAATAAGATAACCTTACCTCTTATACTCAAACTTATTATCTGAAAAAATTTTCGAACTGATAAATATCGCGTTGAATTTTAATTGATCGTAATGCTTGTACCGTTTGTCGATGTGATACGCGAAATCAGTGTAACAATACGCAAAACTCGAATGAATTGCAGCAAGAAAAATAGCACATACTCGTACATATGTTTAATAGAAAACTTTTTTGTTTAATAGAAAATTAATAAAAAAATTGGATTCAAAAAGAGAGTAGTAGATAGGAACAGTAGGAATCTCGCAAGAAATAGCAATTTTCAATTTTCCCAATTTTCCGACTTTTCCGGAGGGTTTTCCCAAAATTTTCTTTCGTAACAACCTTCTCCAGGCAAATACGAAGAACTGAAAAAAAAAATTGAGCCAAATCGTTCCAGCCGTTCTGACGTGATGCCATTACACAGATGGACCGTTTCATTTTTATATATATAGATTCTTAAAAAAATTAAGTTCTAGTACGAGTAATAATTCAATTTCCTTACGGTACTCTATGATAGTTTATTTTTCAAATGCAAAAAATGTCGGAAATAACATAAAATTTTAGAAACAGTTTAGATTTGTTCGAATTGGCCACCTTTGGCAAGAATTATGGCCTTCAAACGGCCGACAAAACCATCACACGCTGCACGAAAGTGGCTCTGCGGTATTTTGGCCCATTCCCGGCGAAGCGCCGTCTTGAGATGATCGATACTTTGGTATTTTTTAGTGCGAACCTTACTCTCTAAAATGCCCCAGGCGCAAAAGTCCAACGGATTGAGATCCGGAGATCTTGGTGGCCATTGTGCGGTAGAAATGAAGCGAGGAACCTCCTTTTTAAGCCATTCTTGGTTCACGCGTGCTGAGTGCGATGGTGCTGAGTCCTGTTGGATTGTCCATGGTCTGCGGCCGAACTGTTTGTCTGCCCAGGGCTTCAATACTGTCTTTAGGACATTTTCCCGATAATATTCGGCATTTATTTTGACCCCATGGTCGATGAGCGGGGAGCGACCATCGGCCGTTACGGCGGCCCACACCGTTACCATCGGCGGGGCTTGAGTTCTGGTGGCCAATCGAAGGTGTACATTTTCAGCTGACCTCTTTGGCAAGTAAACCCGATCATTTTGTTTGTTCACAAACTGCTCAATTTGGAATGGCTTCTCATAGGAGAAACCCAAATTCGTAACTGGCCACTTTCGTGCAAGCGAAGCAACTCTTTGGCTCTTTCCAGTCTAACTTTTTTTTGTGCATCGGTGAGCTCTTGCACTTTTTGGAACTTCAATGGCTTTAGTCCAAGCTCATTTTTTAATATGTGTTGTATCCGTTCTCGCGATGTGTTCAGCTCACGAGCAATTCTTCTACCACTGCGGCGTGGATTTCGATCAAATCTGGCCTTCACTTTTCGGATCATTTCTGGTGTTGTTACCGTTTTTTTTCGTCCACTTTTTGGACGCGTTGCAACACTGCCAGTATCACGGTAACGAGCAATGGTACGAGAAACAAAAGATTTATTCACATTTAAATGCTGAAGGGCTCTAACGATAGCCACTTGTGTTTTTCCATCCAAATATAAAGCAATCACACTATCACGCTTGAATTCCATCATGAATAACTTTTTTTCTGAATCTTAAGATCAAAATGCTTTTGTAAGCTTGTAAACAATAAAATGAACTGTCTCTGAAATAAATGTGTCAGCTATCATACTAGCGGTTTAGAAATGATAGCAACCTGAAGTTGGTTGCAATACATATCAGCCACATATATATCGTTCATTTAGAAAAAAAACGTCACAACTCAAATTTATTTTGATTTTGTCATACTAAATTATCCTACATTTCAATATCTACAAGCTGATCCATGATTGGTCTGATTCCTGAGGAAGACAATAATATTTGACGCACTTCGGAAGTTATGTCATCCCATTCTGCTAAAATTTTATTTTTGTATTCCTAGATCATTTAAATCACAACTAAGAGAAATGTAAAAATGTGACATAACATTAAATGTGACGTTCTGTATCCAAATGAGCGATATATACTTTTTTGTGCAGACACCTTTATTAATTTGGTCGCAAAGTACAGATCTGATTCAATTTTTAAGCAATTTTGGAAGAACGTTTTTATAGATTAAAAGACCTAGCTTATGACATTGATGGAAATCGGGTTATGAGCTACAGAAGTTGAATTTTCCAATCAATCTTCACATACTTTGGCAGTGACGAGCTTTCGAACCAAAAACAAAAGTCGCAGAATTTAAAGAAAATTCGTCTTTAAGAAATCTTACATTTGAATGAACCGAATTTTGAATCAGAGATAATCACTGTCACATTTGTAGTGACAATCGATTAAGTATTAAATATGGTATCCATATATCCCTGTACGACTTTAGCTTTTTTACAGCGTGTTTTTAAAGGTTCACAACTTTGAGTTGGTAACACTGCTTTATTTGACAACAGATTTAACAGTTGATAGTTGCTTTTTATTCAGGTTGGTTTGCCATTTCATTATGGATACACCGACACAAAAACAAACGCTTGCAAATTGTTCAGATTTTCTTTCAAATTTCGAACTTTTGTTTGAATGGGTTCTAAATAAACATAATTGTCGCATTTCGAGTGAAGATAATCTACAAACATTTGTCCAAGCACCACTACATCCACAGAAAAAGTAATATTTGGTGCGCTTTATAGGCCGGCGGAATCATTGATAAGATGTTTATTAAAATTTAAGATTTACGCCAAAGACGCCCTTAATCTTTGAAATACGTAGGTTTTGTACTTAAAATTAAGAAAAATTATTTATTTTTAATAAAATTATCTATATTTCAAGTACAAAGTGTACTTATTTTAATGACTAGGGAAGTCTTTGGAGCCATTCTTTAATTTAATGACAATTTTTTTCAGTGCATGTCTTCCGATAATGTGTTTTATGTAACTATCAACGGTGAACGGTATAGACAAATGATTACCAGCTTTAACTTTGCTGACATGTGGTACCAACAGGACGGAACCACATGCCACACAGCGCACGCTACAAATAATTTACTCAAAAAAACAATTTGATGAACGAATTATTTCCCGTAATTGTCCTGTTAATTGGACACCATTATTGTATAGTTTAACCCAATTGGATTATTTTCTTTGAAGTTATGTGCAGTCACTCGTCTACGACGATAAAGCAGAGACAATTTACCAACTGGAAATCAACATTCAACGAGTTTTTGGAGAAATAAGTTTAATATATTGTCCAGATCATATTTTAACACTAATAGAATAAAATTATCAATCCAAGTATTAAGTTTAATTGATAATAAAACTACTTTCTATGCTTTATCTTAATTTAAAGTTCAATAAATCAAAAAAAACGCCCGTTACTAGCTTCATATAATCAATGTATGACACAAGGGACAACATACACGGAGAAACCACTGTGTTAACTTTCAGTCAAGTAGATCATTTGGTTCATTCCCTAAAAAAAATTAAGCGCCGTTTATCAGGGAAAAATCTTAACAAATATTAAGAAACCTTTTCTAGACTTTTGTTCCAAAATGGAGGCCTAAAATAGAACCTAAACCCATAGTCCACAGGACTCAACAATTTATCTAAATTGAAAAAATCGAAGTAGAGCCAAGAATGTTAAATGAATAAAAATAAAACTGTGTTAGAAACAGTGAGATCTCAAGTATTCGACATAAATGCGGTCCCTTAATTTTCCTGGAAGTCCTCGAAAACGCAAACATAAAAAATAATTTGTTGTTTTACATTTTGCCCCTTTCAAAACAAAAATGCAAAGATGAAATACAATGTATGAGGGTTAGACGCTCTAACCAGCAAACGATAAGCCTTGGTGGCCTTAGGTCTCATTTAGACACTGTTGTTAAATTCATTATTAAATTTGTCCTTCCCTCAAATTGTTTGTAGAATATTGTAAAAAAAACATCTGTGTAACTAAAAAAAACTTTGCGCAGATAACTTCAGTAGAACCGTATGCTGAATATTTTGTAGAACACTTTGAACAGCTATCTTTAATTTTTTGAAGCGTTTTTTAAGAAAAGCTAAAAAAATCTATGAAAAAGGTCAAACGGAACACAAATATCCGACAAAGTTGATCACAGGTTAATTTCTAGGGGTCGTCTAAATCGTGGTAATAATATACGTATCTACGTTTTAGAGGTCAAGTTGTCGCATCTTGATAAAGTACAAAAAAAAACAATTTATCTTAGATATAGAAATAAAAATAACAAGTCTGTGAACGATAGCATTCAAAGTTCAAACTTGCCCTAGGCGGGACATGTTTATATCATGACCTGTTGGCATTAGTTAACATTATTTTTCATAAAGGCATGTGATTTGTTTAATAACTTAATTTTTATCGAATATTTGGACGTTTTCTTTGATTTGTTTTGTAGACCCCTAAGAATTAGAAATTCAATATCGAAATGTTCTGCAATAATATTCTTTAACCGATTTTACTGCAAAATATATGTGCACTGGTTTTTAATAATATTAACACGCAACTTGTTTTTTTAGACATTTTATACAAGCACTTTGGGAAAATTAATAACGGATACTGTCATTGTGGGCAGAATGAAATTGAATAATAACATGTCAAATGAATAACATGTCAAACAACAAGAACTTTTTTGGAGACTTAATTTCATTTTTTGTCTGCTTTTTGGGGCTTATTCATCTATAAATTTAGGAACAGGAGAGGCTACGCATAAAAGATTTGCTCCACGTTGCCAACTTTGGAACCTGTCAATAGGAGAAAATAAAAAATATGTTCGTATACGTGTATTATTACGTACTCCGCAGGTTTGCGAAGAGAAGATTTCTTAGTTTTTTTGGGTTTATTTTCATATCTTGCTGTTTTCTTGATTGGGGTGTAATTTCCTATTTCAGTTTTTGTAACGAAAATAGGCCCCGAATTTGGGGCGCACTCTCATTTTAAATTTTTGATGCATTTTCTCGGGGTCCAACATCCGGCCGCCGTCATTGTGGTCTAGTTTGACGAACAGCGAACTTATCCTTAAGAGGATTTGTTTACTTGTCGAAGGTTATCATTTGGTATAGGAAATATCTTCCCACAAAAAGGTATACAGAGTTTTCATCATATAGAGCCAATTTTATAGAGATCCTACTTAAAAAGTAGTTTTCAAAATTTAATTTTTAAATTGCAATAATGTAGATTAAGTTAACACGATTAAATGACTCATTTTTTTAATTTTTCTATGCAATTTTCAGATTTAATTATTTCTTTGCTATACAAAAGAAAATCGCCCATTTCTCTTTATTCGCGAATAATCTAACATAACCATTTTGAGTTTGGGGGGACAACACGTTTTTATTTTATTTATTAAAAATCGTCAAAATGGTGATAATGTCCTCTGAGTTAGCAACACTGAATTCATATGCCTGTCAGTTGCCTCTGAAGTGTAGTAGTTCTATATTCCTACATTTAAGTTCATTTTAACTTGCTCTAGGGTTCACTTTTTTTTGAGTGTATTATTACGTCCTCCGCAGGTTTGCGAAGAGAAGATTTCTTAGTTTTTTGGGGTTTATTTTCATATCTTGCTGTTTTCTTGATTGGGGTGTAATTTCCTATTTCAGTTTTTGTAACGAAAATAGGCCCCAAATTTGGGGCGCACTCTCATTTTAAATTTCTGATGCATTTTCTCGGGGTCCAACTTCCGGCCGCCATCATTGTGGTCTAGTTTGACGAACAGCGAACTTATCCTTAAGAGGATTTTTTTACTTGTCGAAGGTTACCATTTGGTAGAGGAAATATCTTCCCACAAAAAGGTATTCTACAGAGTTTTCATCATATAGAGTCAATTTTATAGAGATCCTACTTAAAAAGTAGTTTTCAAAATTTAATTTTAAAATTGCAATAATGTAGATTAAGTTAACACGATTAAATGACTCATTTTTTTAATTTTTCTATACAATTTTCAGATTTAATTATTTCTTTGCTATACAAAAGAAAATCGCCCATTTCTTTATTCGCGAATAATCTAACATAACAATTTTGAGTTTGGAGGGACAACACGTTTTTATTTTATTTATTAAAAATCGTCAAAATGGTGATAATGTCCTCTGAGTTAGCAACACTGAATTCATATGCCTGTCAGTTGCCTCTGAAGTGTAGTAGTGCTTTACCGTTGTATGTACATATTTACTTTCGTTGTTTTTGTGTTTTTTCCTAAACAATTTTTTTCGTTATCTTATTAACGCGTAACATCAATGTAACATCACGTTCTCTGCGCTCATCAAGCATAAGGGAGTCGGGTGCCGAAAGCACCCTTGCTGTGGCGACAGTGACTGAGAGAGCAAAGAACACGTGAGTAGGGGTAGATAACTTTTTTATGTCATCTATATGGAGGGGGCTTATGTACGGTTGTTCTGTAACATCAGTGAGTTTGTGTGTGGGTGTTGGTGTGTTGGGGCTAGTGTTTTTCTCGTAATGAGCTAAAACTCATTTTGTTACACATACTCGCAGCAGCATGGCTCTCTTTCTAACCCATCAAGGGGAGGACATTAAAGAAAAAAAGGAGGCTGTTTTTCTGTTACCTATACCGAAGCTTAGTTGGCGTTTGTTTTTGCCGGCTAATGTTGCCTACCCAGACTTCAGTCTTCGCGTCTAACATTTGCTGCGTGTTTATGTTAATCACAGTTGATATGACGAAGCAACGCTGCCATTCGGTCTGCTAACATTTGACACAGGAGAGAGAGGCTGCGTGCTGCTTACCACAACGGCCGCCTATTTTCCAGGCCCCCTTCACTCTTTCCATCTCTTTCGCACTGCCGACAAAACAAGCCATTTTCCGTCCCTATTTCGTCCCACATGTCGTTTTTCTAATTTGTTGTTTTTTGGTTTTCATGTTCTATTATTCATTCTGCAGAGGTTTTTTGCCTCATTTCTAAAACGATTTTTTCGTTGCGATTTTTTTTTTTGTTCACTTTTTTATGGTTTCATTTTATGCCTTGGTAGTTCTCCTTCCTTCTCACCCTCCCATCTCCCCTCTCTATCGGGCCACCGTATCTACGTGTGTGTTTAGTTTTTAATTTAAAACAACTTTTAATTGCAATTTTCCCTCTATGGGAGTTCTCAATTGCCTGGGAATCGGGAGTTGGCGGTCAGGCGTTTTTTGAAAGGGGGGTTTTTGGAAGCAGAATTTCTTTTTCGTAGAAAATGTTTCAATTATGTAAAATAAAAGACTAAAGAACGAAATGTAATTAAAAGGTCTAAACTGGTTAGAAGCACCGGAAAAAACACAAAACTTTATATTCAAACAGCAGGTCACTAATCATTTAAGGGTTTCCGACTTGAAGGAGGGGGGATTTTTCTGAATAGGTGATTAATTTTTAGTAACCTATAAAAATAATCACATGTTGAAAGTTTTAAAAAGTCTCTCTTTAGATCTGTAAATGATCGAAATGTTGAGACGCTTTCATAGCCTTAAAGCGATTCTAGTCTCTCTATTAATAATTATGTAGATTCAATGCAACATTCTGCAATTGAAACAGTATTGATAGTTCCAAACGTGTTGTGCATCAAAAATGTATCTTGTTTTCAGATTATTTAATAAAAGTTTATAAAAGTACTTAAGTTTATTTGTGACGTTACTCGAGTAAACTGATCCTGATTGAAGTACAGTTCGAGCTCCAGAAATAGCGGTCAATTTTCTATACACGTGTAAAGAAAAAATCTTCTTTCTTCACGACCGAAATTTTAGACATCTACTTTACATATTTTCGGCAACAGAGTTTCCATTTGCTAGTAAAAATTGTTTTTTTGAGAAAAATAATGTTCATGTACAACAAAGGAAATTTCGTTTACGGGAAATGTATAGTGTAATTAATTGGCTAAAATTTCTTTCCTGTGGAATGAATTTTTTCTTTGAGCCCAGTATTAAGATCCATGTAGAAACGCTGGAAAGGAAACAATATTTGGATAAGTAAACAAATTGGTTTATTCATACCGAAAGTAAAAAATTTTAAATTAGAGATGTCAAACGGGATTGGTTTTCACAAATCCCGGGATTCGATATTATTAAATTGTAAATCCCGGGATTTTTCGGTACCCCGAAATTTTTCGATACCCCGGATTTTACGGGGTTTTCGGATAAATCGGGATTTTTTTAATACTTATTAATGAGATATTTCGAAGGAAATAAAAACATTTTAGTTCAGTTTTAATTTGAATTAATGTAAATAAGGATAAAAACAGCTAAATCATTAATTAACTTTTGTTAGAAAATACTAACTTTTAATAAAATATTTCACAACATCTTAGTTGTAGAATAAATTTGGGCCAATTTCAGTTCGTCATCTAAATTATTATTGACGCTATAATTGTCTATCATTAAACCACGAATTTTTTTCAACTTGTGAAATCAGTTTGACTAATTCCGTTTTTATGAGAACCACATCGATGTGTCGATCCAAATATGATTTTATTTTATTTTCTTTTTTCATAAATTTGAAAGAATAGAATGCAATGTTTTTCGTTTTGTGGAACACAAACTCCATTTGTTTTCTAGTTTTAAGTTTACTTGTTTATAATTAAATTTATATTTTATAATTCTTTTCCAAATTTCGTATTCTTTCACGGGATTATGTCAATGTTGTTTGATGTTAATAATTTACTTTATTTTTTTACATTTTCGACATAGTGTATCTATCTATATATCACTTAATATTTTATATGAGACAGCTTCATATGTAAATATTAAAATATCCCGGGATTCGGAATTTTTCTGTATCGGGATTTCTGCGGGATAAAAAAATAACTAGAATTTTTGTCAATTTCAATTAAAAATTAATTGAAAAAACTGTTTAAAAAGAAAACTGTCAATATTTGTTAACTGATTATGGTAGAGATCGAATTAAGACGTCTTCCACATTGAATCTTTCAAATCTTTGCTTCAGACTGTGAAATTATTCGCATATGAAAAAATAATTTGGGATATTTTCCAAATAGTCAGTCGGTAATTAAAGTCAATTATTTATCTATTTCTTGGCCCGTGTTTCAGACTTAACTTGCGAAATTTCGCTCAAATCGGTTCAATAGAAAATAAATGCACTCGGAAAAAAAACTAGGTCATATTTTGCAGGAAAAAAAGTTGAAAAACGGTTCAAGATGTACTACATTTTTTAAATTCTCAAAAAAAAATATTGACTTTCACACAAATTGTTGATACACTTGTTTTATTTTTAGCCTCAAATATAAAAATGAGCTGACATTATCATTTATTATTAATATTTATTCCTTTTTACTCCTTAGAGGAGCATAAGGCCACATAGGACCACCCTTTTTTGCCCGTTCTTGTAGCAAAGTTATCTCTACGACCACTATGTCGTATGAACAACGTTAATAATAACATTAATTAATATCACTGGGAAAAGTTTTACGTGTCCCGGCGTTTCGCTGTTTGTTCCAATTTTTAAAAGCATTCATCCTAACGAAGAAAACAATTCCTATTTGAAGAAAATCTAGATATTATAGCACTTTTGGTATAAATAGGGGAATTTCAACATAATCCCGTCTTTTTACACCCACTATTGTGAACAAGGGTATAAATCAGTTATACCAATAGTGTAACACATCGAAGGAGTGACCTAAGAGACCCCAAGAATATTTGGCGGTAATCCGTTTTGCGCCATTTTAATTTATTTGATCAATGTCCGTTTGTCTGTCTGGTTGGTACGCACGATGTCTTTCGATAGGTGTAACCGATTGACTTCAAATTTGGTACGCTTCAACATTTTTTTCTATCTCAGGCTAAGATCAAAGATAGACCATGTTGGTCCACTCCTTCGAGTACCTACCTGACATAGGGTCAACAATTAGTGAAATATTGATTCTTTAATAACTTCTATACTACTTATCAGAATCTTTCACAATTTCACACATAGTATTAGTTTCCTGGTCGCTATCACCTTGAGAAAAATGGACGAAGTTGCCACGCCTCTTTTGCTACCACCCATACAAATTGACAATTTTGCACAAAATCTTAACGGCTTATAACTTTGATTCCAGTCCTTTTGGTACTTCCTTAGCAAAATGGCCAAAATAAAATATATTTAATATATTTTTTTTTTAATTTCACCTACTTTTAAAATTTGGGTCAGAACTTAAAGTTATTAATCCATAGATTTTTTCAAATACGCATTGTTTTCTTCGTTATAATTCTAGCTTTCGCAAAATGAAAGAAAAAGGTGTTGTCGGTATTTTAGTTTTCTGTGTGTTTTTGTCGTGCCAACAAAAAACGATTTTTGTAAAAAATCTACTTTTTTAATTGGTTTTACAACAGTTACTAAGCCATTGTCCCTACGTTAAAGTAATATTACCAACATTTTAGCTCCCATTGTAGCTTTCTTTAATTCAAAAGGCATTACGGCTCTATGGGTCTCATACTTCAAAATAGGGTCAAAATACTAAGGCACCATCCAGAAATATTTGAATTAAAAAAAATTTTACATCAATTTTTTTTTGTTTTCATCTCATAAAATTGTATTTCCCAATCCACGAAAACAAAAGTTTTTAGGTCTCGGTCACAAAAAAAAATTGTTCCATAGTGCAATTAAGTCCGATTTAAAACTATGACATGTATGCATCATTGTTTTTATGTATAAAATCCCTAAAAATATGGAATTATGTATTAGTAAAAATAATGAAGCTTGTCAACAAACATAATGAGTTTCTTTTTAATTTAAAGATGGACGTACACAAAACTAAAGCTTAGTGTTTCATTAAATGAAATACACATAAATTTATATCAATGCAAATTTTTTAAAAAAAACATGTAAATTGTTGTTTTTTTAATGAAAAATAATGAGTTTCTCTTTAATTTAAAGATGGACGTACACAAAACTAAGGCTTAGTGTTTCATTAAATGAAATACACATAAATTTA
This sequence comes from Eudasyphora cyanicolor, assembly GCA_963930755.1. Taxonomy (NCBI): domain Eukaryota; kingdom Metazoa; phylum Arthropoda; class Insecta; order Diptera; family Muscidae; genus Eudasyphora; species Eudasyphora cyanicolor. The sequence continues at coordinate 11,947,461 of OZ005738.1, read as the reverse complement.
TATCAATGCAAATTTTTGAAAAAAAAGGAAATTGTTGTTATTTGAATGAAATTTTTTTATGCCGAGATCGCAAACTTCATTTAAGTGTGTGTCGTCTTTAATTTTATTACCATATTTTTTTCAGTGCGTTGATATATCGAATAATTGTACTGTGTGTGCAAACTTCACTTTAAAAACGTATCCTCGATGAAAATAAATTAACCCGCATAATTTCGACCCGCTAAATCGAGTTCCAATAGCAATTTTTACCTGTGACATCGCGTTTTCGAGATATTTAGCCACAAAGTTTGCTGGATAAGCAAAGAGGTTAGTAAATTCAGACAAAATTTTTGTATAGAAGGATTAGGAAAAGATGATCTATATGAAACAACAAAATAAAGGAGACACTTCAAGAAGTGTTTCTCCCAAAACATACGACAACCCCACTCATCCCCTTACCCCTGAAAATCCCCTTCAAAAATAAAGATAACTCAAAAGTGGTAGAAATCGATGGATTTTTTGTGTCTGATTTTACTAACCCTATGTTTACCCAGCAAACATTGTGGATAAGTATGATATATTTAAAAATTGGGATTGGGTTGCCTTAAAAGTGTATTGTGGGGACCTATAGTGATTTTTTTGGAGAAAATCTTTTTGTTGAATAAATCATCTAAAATAATCCATCAATTTCAACCACTTTTGATATATCATTATTTTTGGGGGAGATTATCTATGGTAATGGGATGAGAGCGGGTGTCGGATATTTCGTTAGAAATTCATCCTGAAGTGTCCCCTGTATTTCCTCCTTTGACGTGGAACTTCACTACCAAAGCCTTCTATGCTAAAATTGTGCCTAAATTTACTAACCCATTGTTTACCAAATAAACTTTATGGATAAATAGGATATACATACATACATACATAAAAAATCACTGGGTTTCCAATAATGTGTATTGTGGGGACCTACAGTGATTTTTTACAAGGAATGTTTTTGTCGAATACATCAGTCAAAAAATCCATCGATTTCTACGACTCTTGATAGATCATTAGCTTTAGAGGGGGAATTTCAGAGGTAAGGGGATAAGCGGGCTTTTCGGGTGGTTTGGGCGAAGTACTTCTTAAAGGGTCCCATTTAATTTTTTCCTTGACATGGAACATATACTTCTAAGCCTTATATACTACACTGAAAAAAAATATTAAATATAGCGGCAACGATTTCGAGCCAATAATAAGTTGGTTTTAATGTTAGTAAATTTCTTCCTAATTAAAAATAATTTACTTAATATTAAAAAACTCGGCTTAATTTTTATTAAATTGTCTTAAAATTAAGTGTGGAATGTTCTTACTTTAAAGTGAGTAAACTCTTTTTTCAGTGTACAATTGTGTCTGAATTTAATGACCTCTTTGTTTATGCATCAAACTTTAAACAAAGCGTTAAGTCACAGGGAAAACGGTTAATTCCATTCAATTTAGCTGATAAATATCATTCGGGATAAGTTACTTTCATCAGGGACAGCTGCATACACTGTGTTAAAAGGAGGAGAGTGAATACAATTTTATACAGACCAAAACAATAACACATTGAAGCCAACAAGCTAATCAAACCAAAAATCTGAGTCAAAACCAGTGGAATGAAATTTAGATGGCATTCGAGCGGATTTCTAATAAGCCGTAGAAAAAATTTTGCTATGGAAATTAGTCAAGGAGAATATTTTTTTATTGAAGAAAATCTGTTTAATTGAAAAACAATATTTGCATTTCTTATCCTTCTAGAGTAAGGTTAAATGCTTCATCTTAGCTTTTAATCCCCATCTTACTTAGCCCCTCGTCACCTGACAGTATTAGATAGATATCCAATATTCATTACATTTATGATTTCAAAGAATATACCATATAGTACCATCTTTAATCACTACCAATGGTATTAACCAAACATTAAAACTAAGTATCCTTTTTGTATCTTTTCATTCAGTATCCACAGTAATGCATATGTATGGAGTAAATACATTGCTTACATTAGACTAAAAACAAATTGTGTCCACAACAAATGTGGAAAAAACTACCACTTGATTGGCCCTCACCCCCCACGCATCCTTAGAAGGGCCATCATTTGAATCATTGTAAAAAGGAAGGCAGCAGGAGAAATTCCAGAAATGTGCGTAACTGAAACAAAACAACAAAAGCCAATGCGTCCCATAAAAATACGGCAACAATAAACCGGTCACATTAAAACAACCCACAAAACAGAAGAAGAATGTGCGTTAAGCTGATTGGTTGTCGGGGCTGATGGGGTAAAACTACTACTACCACTGCAGCACTCCCAATATACAAGGACAGGACACCCCACACAAACACACACGACGACAACAACAGGTCCTGGATGCCACAATACATAAGACCAACAGCAGCCAGCAACAATAACAATACTGTGCACTCGTGTACTCGTATTTGGAAAATGAGCATAGTAAAGTAGTATACAAGAGCAGAAGACCGTATTAAATATCGAGGAGGAGACGATATGAAAAAATGTGTGGGAGAGCTTTGTGGGCGAGAGCGAATAAGTGTGAGTATGATTTAAAAACCGCAGAAAACACAATGGCCGTACTAAACTCCCCTTGCGCTCACGCACTCACAACCACACTCTCAAACAATAGACTGTGGCAGGAACAAAAAAATCACAAAACTCCCACACAAAAGAGGCGAATAAAAACAATAGGAGACAGCACTGCTGGCGCTCGTTTACTCTCCCTAACTCCCACTCACACACCCGCAAACCCACAATAAAAACTGCCGCCAGGTCAGGAATAGTAATTAAAAGTTAGTGGTGTCGTCATCGCCATCATCATCATCATTGTGATCATTGGGACATTATGGCTAGAAAAGAATTGCACTAAAGCCACTCTCAACAAAAAAACGAAAAAAAATTATGAACACAAATCGGAAAATCACATAAAAAATGGAAATATTGTTCCATATCCCCAACAACAAGGCAAAAACTACAGTTTAGCTCTGCTCTCCCTCGCTCACGCTCTCTGAAATTGCAATTTTCATAATTGCTTTGAGTGAGGTCGGTCGTTTTATTGTTGTTTTCAGAAACTACCACTCTCAGGCTGTGGCTTTAATTTGCGTAATGTTGCCTACTTTTAGGCGCTTCCCATTTTTTGTCGGGCCCGTTTATTGTCTTCCTCTGGAATCTATGTATGGTGAATCAGCATCAGTCAGCTTTTTTCGGCTATTGTAAATATTTTCGAATGAAAATCGACAACAAAAAATGAAATAGAATAAAGTACATTAAACTCAATTACAATTGAGTAAAAATAAAATGTATATTTTAATGTTTAGTTGTAACTCTACGCGGCAAAGAAGAGTATTTTGAAATTAATGCACAGTTTGTGACAGTAGATAATGTAAGAGGGTAAATTAGAGATGGGGGCAAAAAATAGGATGGGACAAGAACATATAAGAAGGTTGTATTAGGTTCAGAAGTCTCTTATGGTAATTTCTCTGTGTGCCGTCCAATATGAAAGTGATCTATCATGACAGACACGTTATGTGAGACGTCCCGTCCCGATGACGACAGCAGGACTTTGGTTTGATGGAGATTGAGTAGGGCTAGTATTTTTCAAGAATAACTTGCAGATTGCTCTATAATCGACCTACATATTCCAGTTGCCCTGGAGCATGTAATGTAGTTAATAGTCTTGCAAATTGATACGATTTGCTGTTCCCTGGTATATCCCTGAAGCCGGGAATCAAATAAGGTAAAATTTTCGGCATATGTCGTTAAGAGACCAGCGCCTGTGGAGGGCAGTTCTTGAATTCTGGAAGACAGCAGCATGACTATGATAGAAAATAATAATACCGACTTTAGTCAGAACATTGTCATTATTATCTAGATTTCGGTTAAACACTATAATGATAAGGCAATCTTTTTGCAATGGTTAGCTCATGTTCCTAAGAAAAGACACCAAAGCCCACTTGATTGTTGAGTGTGTGTAGGTCTAGGTTGGGTTCAGGTCAAGAGTGGCAGCCTGTATGACAGACTCACTTGTGCTAACACAGGGGCGCAAGGAAAATTAAACGTTTGTCCTAGCCTCTCCCTCTGAACCCATTTGATTGCCTAAGAAAGTTAAAAAATAACAGCAAAGCCTGATAACTCCCCAAATAAATGACAGACTAGGAAAATCTGCTGCACATACACAGAAGGTGTTACATTGATTCCTCCCCTTCGTCTCCCCTGCAGCTTCTGCAAAAACTTCAACCTCTATGCATACCATCCAATAAAGCAGCGACCCGACATGCCAGACACAATAAGTGGGACATGCGGTCTTTATAACGACAGCAGAGCTTTGGTCCGCTTGGAGTTTAGGTCGGGTCATCAATTAGGAATGTATGCAGTTTCTGAATAGTGACTCATATGATGTCATAAGGGTACTAACTCTCATGAATAACTTGTAGATCGCTAGAGGCCTGGCCATATATTCCAGTTTCATTAGCATACAATGTATTTCCTAGTCTTACAAGTTCAACTGTTCTATAGTTCCTTGTTTTGCCACTGAGGCCCGGTACACAAAGCGGGGAATATTGAAAAGTTCTGACATCTCGATACGAGATCTGCAAAAGTCAAGCGAAGTTCTTGAATTCAGGAATATAATGCACAGGCACATTATAGCCGTCTGATGATTCGGGAAAATATTGATACCTACTTTAGTCAGAATATTATTATCAGCTATTTTGCTACTCTAATAGCTAAGATTTCATTAATTCATTGATTAGGGAGCCTTTTTGCATATGGATAGCCCTAGCTCCTTAGAAAGGACACCAAAACCCACATGATTGTTAGGCTTGGAACCATTTGAATTGAATTTTACGAATCTCATATGTCCAGGGATAAGAAAATTCCTTTCTGATCTATCAGGTACAAGAGTTGTACTAAGTCAAAAAGTGGTTTAGTCATCGTGCAACGAACAATGCCCGGGAGGTCAGGCATAAGCAGTAGAAGCGGCATACTTCCTTGCTAAAATGTCTAGAGACATTAAATGTAGTATAACCAAGTTCTGTCTTGGATGATTTCACATCAAGACCATTATCGGAAGCCCATATTGCGGTTATCAGAAGGGCCTGATGTCTTAAGTCTCTAAGAGTACTCTGAAACTTCCCTCTAACCGCAATTACCACGTCATCTGCAAAGACAATTGCCGTGACGCCATTCTTCTCCAGATAAAACAGAAAACTGTTCATTATTCAAACTCTACTGACAAGTCTATGGGAGTCGGTTGACGACCCTGACCAAGCTCGAAAGGTTATGGATGAATCTTCGATTACACCAAGCAAAAAAAAATGTTTGTGTCCGAGATCTAAAACCCTTTTTGGAATAGATTGAGGCATACTATTTTATGACACCAAAACAATTTTTTTTCATGCTAATATTTTGTTTTTAAATATTTTTTCCTAAAATTCCAATTTTCATGGATGGTACCTTTAGCATTTGGACCATAGTTTTTTAATTATATGCACGATAATGAGATACCATTTAAATTAAAGGACATACATGAGGGATATAAATGCTGAAAACATCGGCTTCACGTAGACGCGAAAACAGTCGTTAAAACAATTTGATTTTTTTTTCAAATAAATCGTTTTTTGATGGCACGAAAAAACCAATAAAATAGAAATATTCGAAAAAAAATAGTTTGTTCCATTTTTTGAAAGCTAGCATCCTAACGAAGAAAATAGTGCCTATTTGTAAAAAGTCAATGGATAAATGTATGAGTTATGACCCATATTGTAAAAATAGGGATATTAAAAAAAATAATTTTTTATATTTTTAATTTTTGAAATATTGATTGGGAGGTACCAAAATGAGCGTGGCAATAACGCCCATTTTTTAATATACTAAGGGTACCATAAAAACATTACACTGTAGAAAATATCAAGTGTTTGTATATGCTGGAATCAAAGTTATAAACCCTTAACATTTTGTGCAAAATGTCCATTTGTATGGGAGGTACGAAAAAGGGGTGGCAATAACGCCTATTTTTGACAGGACTGTAGGTACTGTAAAAGCATTACACTCCACAAAATTTGAAGCATTTGTATGGACTGGAATCATAGTTATAAGCTGTTATTTGTTGTACAAAATGGTCCATTTGTATGAAAGGTACCAAGAGGAGAGTGGCAACTTCGCCCATTTGTCTCAGGATGATAGCGGCTGAGAAACTAATACTTTGTGTGAAAGTGTGAAGGATTCCGAGTAGTAGTATAGAAGTTATGAGATAATCAATATTACACAAAATGTTGACCCTTCGTGTGGGATGTACTCGAATGAGTGAGACAACATAGCCAATCTTTGACCATAGTGTGAGATAGAAAAAAAATTGCCACATACCAAATTTTAAGTCAATCGGTCCAAAACGGATTTCTGCCAAATATTCTTTGGGTCTCTTAGGACACTCCATCGATTTGTTACACTTTTGGCCCGCAGTATTTGATATATACCCTTGTTTACAATAGTGGGGGTATAAAAACAAGAGTATGTGGAAATTCTCTTATTTCGGACACAACCAAATTTTTTTTGCACAGTGTTATCAGCCATTCTGCTACTCTAATAGCTAAGATTTCATTAATACATTGATTAGGGAGTCTTTTTGCATATGGATAGCCCTAGCTCCTTAGAAAGGACACCAAAACCCACTTGATTGTTAAGATTGGAACCATATGAATAGAATTTTACGAATCTCATATGTCCAGGGATAAGAAAATTCCTTTCTGATCTATCAGGTGGGATACTTCTAGTCAAAAAGTGCTTCAGTCATAGAGTAATCAACAATGCCCAGGAGGTCCGTAGCCATTTCCTGACCAGAGTTACAAAATTCTAATAGCAGTAGATGCGGCACATTGCCTTGCTATAATGTTATATAATGACATTAAATGTAGTATAGCTTTAAAGACTGGGTAAGGCAAACGTAACCGTAACGCCCCGTAGCGTTACGGTTATAGCCTAAGAAAGCTATAAATCTATATAACTTAAATGAAAGAGAACCTTCAATAATGCCGACTACATCTTGTAACCCCCAAGGTTGTCATAGCCGTAACTATTGCTGCAGGTTGTTGAAGGCCCTCCCTAAGCCCAAGAAAGCTTTATATGCTGACAACATCTTGAAATGCGGTTTCGGTGGATTTTTCCTTGCTATAGACATGCTGTTGGTTGGATAGTAAACTGAGATCAATTTTAGCCCTAAGACAACTGTCATTTAAACTCTCTAGGTGTTCCTCTGCTGATAAATCGATGGAAGTTACCCTTAGCTAGCTGAAATGCGGCACTCAATCGGAGGGTTATGAATGAACCTTCCTATACTGCTTTCTACCCACAGGGTTGTCAGAGCCGTATCCCTCAATGTCTGACAAAGCTTATATTGTAGGTTACTTAACAGAGAGAGTCGGCCTTCAATAAAGCTGAATAGATCATGTAGGGCGGTTTTGCTGGATTTGCACTTGCTGTATGTAGGTATATGTTGGTTGGATGGTAGCCTTTGATTAATGTTAGTCGTATATTACTGTAGATCAATCTCCCAAAAGGCTTAGGAGCGTTCCTCTGCATAAAAATCTATGGAGGTCAGTTGAACCTAAATGAACTAAAATGCATCTCTCAATCAAAATGTTTTGAATGCAGCTTCGCATATTATAATAAAGCTACCATCTAATAATGTCTATATAGCTACCATGTCTAATAAAGCTACCATCATTCATACTCGAGAATATTATTACTCATACGCTAAATCCTAAATTATCCATACGCCACCGGCCCTGTAATAAATGTTATTGTACCTCTCATGGTTCCCTATTTATCATTTTAGCATAGATCCCGTTGTAGAGAATTTATTTGGATGGAGAGAAGTCAAAAATTCTATTATCTTAATCTTAAAATTGTGAACATTTCTTATTTTGATTTTAGTATTTGATTTTTCATATCTATTTTCGTTTTCGAAAAATAAAAAATATTTAGTACAATAGCTATTAATTCCATTCGTATTGAACCCACTTTAATTTGTTTGAACTTACTCACTCTCGCCCACATTTATATATATAAATATATATGTCTGTACATATATAAATGTATTTGCCAAATGTTATTAACAATTTGTTGTTGTTTTTTTTTCATTTTTCGTTTAGTGTGTTACCATTTTAATTGCTAATATATTTTTGCTTAAATATATTGTATTTCAGCGTAAACTTTTTCTATGTTTACATGTGTATGTGGGTGTGCAAGAGATAGAGAGGTGGAGAGAGATAGTGTGCAAATTTATTGTAATAGTTTATACGGATGTGTGTGACAGTTTTGTAATTTGTTATAGCATTCTTTTAGGCATTAGCCACAATGCCACCACCGTCACATAGAGAGTGAAACAAAAACGCTAAAAAAACAACTAAAACCCAAAAAAAACGTTTGCAATTTTTAACGTAATGACTTTTTAAAATTGTAATTTGGCTTTTGGCGTTTTATTGTCCTGACTCCAGTTCTTGACTATTATTTGGTAACAAAAATAGCAAAAAAAAAATGTTGATGATATATTTTCGCTGTCGTTGCCAAAGTTAATTAATGACAATAAATATATGGTATTATATGCATGTCTATAGACAAATATATTTTGTTTAATTAAAATAATTGCTGACATTGTTGTAAACTTGTTAGTGTAAATGTAATTGTGGGCATTAACATATTTTTTTGTGAAGCTTTGGAAAATTCCATTGGATTTATTTTGTTGGAAAAATGGAAAAATTAAATTTAATTTATTTTTCCTAGAGGATTTAAAATATTCCCCAAGTGCCAAAAAAAATAAATTATCACCATAAAACTATGGAATTTAAAGGGTCTTTCATTAAACTCTTTCCCATGGCAGAATGAAATTTGGTACCTGAAAAATATACTCCAATAATTTGATGAATATGCTGTTCATGCAGCAATGTTAGTCATACGACCTAGTGGTCGAAGCAATAACGATACCATTAAAGAGCGTTTTTGACTGGAATTTGGTCGTTTTTTTGTTATTTGTGTTAAGTTTTGGGCTTTGGTGTGTTCTGACACGTATTGTTACTATGCCATTCTAAACTGTGCTAAGTGCAAAAAGTTGTTTTCAGGAGAGACTATCAAGGTTTGGTGATTATTTTTAAATTTTTGTGGAATTCCTTTATAATACAAATCGAATGACCTGTACTGTTTTGTGAATAACTTTTGATTGGGTTGACGGATAAACAGCAAATTTTGGAATATTTAGAAATTAAAAATGCATTCTCCCTAAAAACTTGCTAAGTCAATTTAGCATGTTTTAGAATGGAGTTATCGATATAGTAAAATTTTATGGCCAACATTTTTGTAAAACATTTTATCCCCATTTTTAGGGGTGTTTTTTACGATTTGTTAAAATGGGGGCAAAAGTTACAGTTATGTGGGGCAGCTAGAGGGTTAATATGTTCCACAACATTTTCTATAAAGTTGCCGAACATACCCCACACCAAAAAAATATTTTTGTTACAAAATAGTGAAATACTAACATTTTTGAGGTACAATGTGGTCTTTTTGGGCTAGTTAGGGTTCCTAGACACGTTCAGATTGTATTGATATGTTCACAAAATTCAAATAATTTTGCCCCATATTGTAAGTGAAAAATTACGAGTCCCTGTAAATTATGCTGAAAAAAGTGAAAAAAAAATATTTTTTTCCTTCAATTTTCAAAAAAAAAGTGGCGGGAAATAATTTTTTTTCGCATAAAATCTTAACAAACTTTGTTCAGCATATTCTTAGTTAGATTATTGCCAAATATAATTAGGCGGTATAACCAAGTCTGAATTAGTTGTTGGACAAAAGCTGATGACACCTGTTTCCACTGATTGCAGAAACTTTTGAAGCCCATAAAAAAATTGGTCACCAATTTCTTCAAACCGAGTATAAGGTTATACTACCATTTGGTAGTAGAATCGAACCTATACTGTCATGTCCGTGTATTTTTATATCTGAATCTAATCCGATTTCCGCTAAATTCAGTAGTCTTTATTAATGGGTGAAGAGACTTGTGTCTGTCAATTTTTACCTCGATCGGGTGAAACATACACCTTCTATAGGCCTTAGAAGATAAATCAGAATGAACACATATATGAGGGGTATATCTAAATCTGAACCGATTTCCGCTAAATTCAGTAGACTTTAATAAAGGGAGAAGAGACTTCCCTCCGCCTTTACCTCGATCTGGTGTAAGATACACTTTCTGGAGGCCTTAGAAGCCAAATCGGAAGGAACACATAGATGGGGGCTATATCTAAATCTGAACCGATTTCCACCAAATATATTGGTCTTTATTTATGGATGAAGAGACTTGTATCTGCTAAATTTTTCTTCGATCTGGTGTAAAATGCACCTACTTTAGGCCTTAGAAGCCAAATCGGAAGGAAAATATATATTCGTATGGGGGCTATATCTAAATCTGAACCGATTTCCACTAAATTAAGTAGTCTTTAATAACGGGTGAATAGATAAGTCTCTGCCAATTTATACCTCGATATCGTGTAAAATACACCTTCTATAGGCCACAGAAGCCAAATCGGAAGGAACATATATATATATAAGGGGGCTATATCTAAATCTTAACCGATTTCCACCAAATTTATTGGTCCTTATTAATCGATTAGCATCTGCCAATTTGTACCTCTATCTGGTGAAAAATACACCTTCTAAAGCCCTTAGAAACTAAATCGGAAGGAACATATATACGGGAGCTATATCTAAATCTAAACCGATTTTCCTTAAATTTGGAAGTCTATATTAATAAGTTGAGAGTCTTGTCTGTGCCAATTTTTACCTCGATCTGGTGTAAAATAACCTTTATAAAGGCCTTAGAAGCCAAATCGGAAGGAACATATATATGGGGGCTATATCTAAATCTGAACCGATTTCTACCAAATTTAGTGGTCTTGATTAATGATTGATTAATTCCGTCTGCCAATTTTTACCTCGAACTGGTGTAAAATACACCTTCTGTAGTCCGTAGAAGCCAAATCGGAAGGAACATATAAATGGGGGCAATATCTAAATCTAAACCGATTTCAACAGAATTGAGTAGTCTTTATTAATGGCTGAAGAAAATTCCCTCTGCCCATTTTTACCTCGATCTGGTGAACAATACACCTTCGCTAGGCCTTTTAATCCAAATCGGAAGGAGCATATATATGGGGGCTATATCTAAATCTGAACCGATTTCAACTGAATTGAGGTGCCCTTATTAATGGCTGAAGAGACTTGTCTCTGCCAATTTTTACCTCGATCTGGTGTAAAAAAACCTTCTATAGGCCTTAGAAGCCAAATCGGAAGGAACATATATATTCGTATGGGGGCTATATCTAAATCTGAATCGATTTCCAGCAAATTGAATGGTCTTTATTAATGGGTGAATATATTAGTCTACTCGTATGCCCATTTTTACCTCCATCTGCTGTAAAATACACCTTCTATAGCTCTTAGAACCCAAATCGAAACGAACATATTGGAAAACCAGTTAGGTTTTCCAATAGGGATGATATGATTTTGAAGTGACGTTTCGGCCATTTGTAATATGTCATGATCTGTCATTTGTTTTTCATTGTATTCAGTAGTGTTTACACTTTCATCATTGAGAGATATACGCAATAATAACGTTTACAAATTATTCAGTTTTATTATCAAAATAAACGTTCCCCAATTGCAACTTTTCGTGCGCTAAGTCAATTTTTTTTAAATCCAAAAAAAAAACACTTTCCAGTCGACCTACGACTTTGACACCCATGAGCAATATCTTAACTCTCATTAAGAGCTATCTATTTGCCATTAACCGATTCCCGATCCGACATACCGTTAAGGAGCTAGAGCAAAAATAAACTTTCCGTACACATTTGAAAATGATGGTGTAAATTTTTTTAAATCCAAAAAAAACACTTTCCAGTCATCCTACAACATTGACACCCATGAGAGCTATCTCTTTGCCATTGACCGATTCCCGATCCGACGTACCGTTAAGGAGCTAGAGCAAAAATAAACTTTCCGTTCACATTTGAAAATTATGCTAAGTCCATTTTTTTAAATTAAAAAAAAACACACTTTCCAGTCGACCTAGGACTTTGACACCCATGAGCAATATTTTAGCTCTCGTTAAGAGCTATCTTTTTGCCATTGACCGTTTGTGGCTACGTGGCGCACTGCAAATGAAACAATTGAATTGTTGGGAGAAAAGTTTGGAGATTCGATTATTTCAAGAAATTGTGATATTGAATGGCTTCCAAGAAGTTATGATTTAACACCATTAGACTATTTCTTGTGGGGTTATTTGAAGTCATTGGTCTTTCGAAATAAACCAGACTCTCTTCAAGCTTTACAAGTCAATATTGAACGTGCCATTCATGACATACGACTTGATTTAGTGGACAAAGTGCTCGAAAATTGGATTCATCGAATTCGTTTCTGCAGAAGAAGTCGTGGAGGCCATTTGAATGCCGTTTTATTTAGAACTTAATGGTACTTCACATTAAATAAAAAACTTTTGAATTTTCTTAACAATAAGTTTTTTTTTTCAAAGAAATCATATCACTCTTATTGGAAAACCCTGTATATGCTTCAGGCAGAATAGGTTTGGGACAATATATGTACCACAGGAACGATTTTTTCAGCGTACCTAGATGTATATCTTTCGATTTTACATATACTTTTTACAGATGTCACACTTTCTAACTGATTTTTATGAAATTTGAAAGAGAGAATTTTCTAAGGCCAAGAACCCCCGAAATTGAAGAATATCGATACAGATTTAGAACAACCAATCTAAAAGGATGAATGGGGCAGGAAATCATAAAGTTCTTAGCATTTCTTTGCCTGTTTTCTATTGCAAATTAAATGTTTTTTTCAACGACTTTTCGAAACGAAATCACGGTGCAACACTTCAGGGCTCTTCTTTAAAATAAAACAAGTTTACATTTCTTTTTTTTTCAGTTTAAACTTTATGTCACGACGACATTGTGTATTCAATTTAAAGCACAATTTTATATGAGTCAAAGTCAATGTGATAGTGAAAATAAACGTGAAATGAAAATAAAAGTGTTAACTTATATTTTTTGATAACAGTAAAAAAAAGCTATTGCAAAAATCCATCAAGGGAATATATAATGTTAGTAAAACCCCCCAAGAACACTTTTTGCAGCATTTTTTCAATAAATTAGATTATTATAAACAAGTTCAAAGCCATTGTTTTCATCATTTCAGCGTTTACTCGTAATGGTTTTAACTCAGTTTTTAAATAGCAGAACCAACATTAGCTATCGCACTTGACAGTTATTGGATTTTCTGTTGGGGCTGTAGAGAACCCTCATAAAATTACATGAAGTAACACAATACATTTCACCCACACTGAACCCCCCAAATATTGTCACTCGCTCCTCTCGAATAATACATTGGATAAGACATATGTAAGCAAGTTATTTGAACAATTGTTGGTTCAGAGAAAATAAATAAAAAAAAATTAAACACTCTATAATAACTTACATAATGATAACTTAATCAAAAGAACGGCTATTAATTGTTTCCTAAAAGTGAAATGTCTATATGTATATGTATAGGTAGGTACATAAACTCATACTAGAGAACAGAAGAAAATAAAAAATTTAAAAAATAACTAAATAAATATAAGTAATATAGTCTTTTGCCAGATAACAGAATCATTGTTGGCGAGGATTACATTATTTCTGGGCCACGAAGAAAATGTCATAAAATTATAAACCAAATGAATAATTTCTTTGTTTATAATCTGTGCTAATTATTTAATTACCGAATTGTGTAAGGCTTTAATTGAAATTAGAACGCTTAGTTAGGACAAAAAAGTCTAGGGGAAGTTGATGTGGTTTATTTGAGGTGTACACCCAACGAAAAATGTTTGTTCAAAAGAGAAGAAAGAAGAAGAAAAGAAGAAAACCGCATTCATCATTTATGTTGCTAAATTATTATGTCAAGAATATTAGTTATTGTTAGCATGTGGGCAAATCCCAGAATGAGTCCACCAACCAAAAATTTTATTTAATTTTTATAATTTTAAAAATATAGGGGATTTCATGTCAAGTGATTGAAATTTTAAAACAGATGTCTTCTGATTCGAATAAAACTTGCACCAAGTTCAGTTCTATTGGATAGTAGTTATGACTGTCCGAGTTGCAGGGTGTTGCATTTTAAAATTTTGGACAAACGGCCCTTTTTTCCTCCAAAGTGCTTTTTTCAATATTTTTAAGAAAAAAAATTTGCAAAAATATTTTTTTTTGTCATTTCATTTAAAATAAAGATAAACATCTAAAATAATAGAGGTTGAACCCTTTATTTTAGAATAACTCGCCACACCCTTTATTTTAGAATAACAGAGCCATTTGTCGTAATTGGATCAAGAAAGCTTTAAATAAATACTAAGTTAAGTACACTTCACATTATTCCTATAATATAATTTTTGTGAAAATATAAAAATTGTGAAAAAATGTATATTTTTTTATAGGAATGGGAAAACAGGGCTGTTTGCCAAAAATGTCAAAATTCAACACCCTCCAACTCGGAAAGTCCTTAAGCGATCTGGTTGAAATTTTGTGTCATAACTACTATCAAATAGGACTAAACTTAGTTCATGTTTCATCCCGATCGGAAAATATATCGGTTTAAAAATTCACTTACTTGACATGAAAACCCAAATTTTTGCTATGGTTACACTTAATAATAAGAGCGCTACAATGACTTTTGTGGTACACTTTTCGGGTGTTTAAATCACGCAAAATGCAAAGAAGTGTATATCAGTGGAAAACTAATCTTCTATAGATGTGCAGGATCATATTTTCTATTAACATTCGTAAGTTAAATTATTCAGAAATTTTGTTTTACTTATCGTAACGCATAACAAAAAAAAAAACGCTGCAATAACTTTTGTGGTACACTTTTCGCGTATTTAATTCACACAAATTGCAATGAAGTGTGCATCATTGGGAAGCTCTTCTTCTGCAGATGTGCAGAACTATATCTGCTATTAGCGTTCTTGAATTCAAATATTCAGAATCTTAGTTTCTGTTAGGGTCACTCATAATAACAAAAGCGCTACAATAACTTTTGTGGTACACGTTTCGATGTTCAGTGTACACATATGCTGATAGAGTGTCGATATATTAGTGGAAAGCCATTCCTCCACCGATGTCCAGAATCATATTTACTATTAGCATTCGTGAGTTAATGTATTCAGAAAACTACGTTTTACTCATATTCACACAAAAACGCTGCAATAACATTGTGGTACACTTTTCATGTGTTTAGGCACTTAAATGGTAAAAAGGTATATATCAGTATAAAGCTATTCTTCTACAGATGTGCAGAATCATATTTGCTTTTAACATTCGAAGGTTAAAAATTCAGAAAATAGACTATGTTATGTTCACACGTACTAAAAAAGCGCTAAAATAAATTTTGTGGTACACTTATCGCATATTTAATGCACACAACTCACAGTGAAGTGCATATTAGTGGAAAGCTATTCTTCTGCAGATATGCAGAATCATATTTGTCATTAGAATTCTTAAGCTAAAATATTAAAAATATTTAAATTTAGTTATGGTCGAAGATAATAACAAAAGCGCTACTGTAACTTTTGGTCTACACTTTTCATGTGTATAATGTACTAAAATGTTAATAAAGTATATAAAGCAATTCTTCTAAAGATGTGCAGAATCATATTTGCTATTAATATTCAAAGGTTAACATTTTCAGAAAGATAGACAGACTTCTGTTCACATGTAATAAAAAAGAGTTACAATAAATTTTGTGGTACATATTTCGGATGTTTAATGCAACAAATGGCAATGAAGTGTATATCAGTGGAAAGCTATTCTTCTGCAGATGTGCAGAATCATATTTGCCGTTATCTTTTTTAAGCTAAAATTTTAAAAAAGTTAATTTTAGTTATGGTCGCACATAATAATAAACGCGCTACAGTAACTTTTGTGGTACACTTTTTGGGTATTTAATTCACCTGAAGGGCAATGAAGTGTACATCGGTGGAAAACTAATCTTCTACAGATGTGCAGAATCATATTTTCTATTAACATCAGTATGTTAAAATTCTCAGAAAATTACGATTTACTTATAACCACAAATAATTACAAAAGCCCTACAATACTCGTAACTTTTGTGGTACACTTTGAGGATGCTTAAAGTACACATTTGGTGATGAGGGGTACGTATGTAGAAAGATATTCTTCTGCAGATGTGCAGAATCATATTTGCATTAGCATTCTTAAGTTCAATTACTCAGAAATTTTATTTTCGTTATCGTAACATATAACAAAAAAGCGTTTCAATAAATTTTGTGGTAAACTTTTCTGGTATTTAGTTCACATAAATTGCAATGAAGTGTGCATCATTGGAAAGCCCTTCTTCTACAGATGTGCAGAATCACATTTGCCATTAGCATTCTTAAGTTAAAATATAAAAAAAGTTAATTTTAATTATTGTAATACATAATAGCAAAAATTCTACATTAACTTTTGTGGTTCATTTTCCGAGAGCTTAATTCACACAAATGGCAATGAAGTGTATATCAGTGGAAAGCTATAATTTTGTATATATCCAGAATCCAGAAAATTACGTTTTACTTATAACCACAAATAATAACAAAAGCCCCACAATACTCGTAAGTTTTATGGTACACTTTTTGGATGTTTAAAATACATATATGTTGATAAAGTATATATCAGTAGGAAGCTATTCATCTACAGACTTGCAGAATCATATTCTCCATAACCATTCCCAAGTTAAATTATTCAGAAATTTCGTTTTACTTATCGTAAAACATAACACAGTGCAACAACCAAAATGGGAATGAGATTAAACCAATTGCAAATGAAAGTTGACATCATCCATAACAAAACCTTCAAGGGTTTTTTTCAGTTCTGTGCGAGATTTTTTTTACACGTATTTGAAGTTGGTGATTTTGGAATGCTGTCTAACAAGAAAATATCGTTGCAATTTTGATAAAATAATGTTTTTTTTATTATTATGGAAAGTTGTGGTATCTTACTGTTTTTTGGGTCGAGGAATTCATTTTTGATATTTATTTTTACCGACAACTCACGCTAGATGGCGCTGTCACACTAATGGTGCTATTTCTTGTCGATTTTCATAGAAAACACTGTGTATTTATTTTTTTAGGCTGAAAATCATTGTAAAAAAAAAATTGTCATAATTTTTTTTTGAGTGTTTTTAATATAGATTCCTTATGAAACATATTTATATTCCTATTCATTACAACTGTATTATTAAGCAGTATTATTGTTGTTTCCCTTTCTATAGAAGTCACTGTAAATAGGAGTTTCTTTTCCACCTGTCGTGTCTACCTCTTGGTCCGACTGTATTTCCTAGAGTGGAGCTGTCGTGCAGATATGTTCAGTATTTGTTGCGAACTGACTAGGCTAATGAAGTGCCGAAATAGCATCAAGTGTTAATAAATCATAAACGTTGTTCTTTTTTATAAGCCATCATTTGTGGTTTATAGTTTTTTTTTCGCAGCTGTTGTTGTAAGACACATATATTACCTCAAAAACACACACACACGCACATACATATGCATACTTTCCCGAGTACATAATTAAAAATAACAGAAAAAAAATTAAAACAAATATTTGATAGACAAACAGATATCTGTATCAAAATGTCTATTAAAACGCCTCGTCGGGTTAATAAACAATTGTCATTTGACAAAATGTGGTCGAACGGTTTAAAACAAATGCGGCATTTAAATGGTAACTAATAAGTGTTAAATGTTAATCTAATTCTTGTTTGATGTACAAGGAAAAAAAATTAGTTCAAAGAATTCAAAAATTTAAAATGAGTGCTATAATTATAATACTAAAGAGTATATGAAAATCCATAAAATGTGTTGATTGTAAATTTTTTTTCTTGGAAAAGAGAATGAAGTGAAATAGTTGTCTCTGCTAATCGGTGTTGCTAAGTTCAAGGAAAATATATTGTACATCAAAGGTTTTTCATGCATTCAATTGAAATAAAAATTTAAATAAAGTGTTGAGATTTAAAAAAATAAGAAACTTATTCGGAAAATGATAGATCCCGAAGGATATTTTCGAAGTGGTACCATAGTTTCGCATTAGAACTGCTGGATTTCATTCTAAGTGATTTCAAAATAAAATGACGACCCTATTCCTCCAAATAATTCTCAAAACTTTGACAATAATTAAAGAAATTACAACATATAAAATTGCAAATAATAATTAGTATAAAAACAGTTGATTACTTACCCAAATAATATTGAACCTGAAACGATACAAAACAAATACAAAATGAAATGAGAGTATGTTTTTTGAATTCGAAAATTGTTTATAAAATATGCTTATGTATTATATTAGACAATTTAGAAACCCATCAAACTCAAATTTATATTATTTTCTGTACAAACACAAAATTAATAAAAGAAACAGCCCTTTTTGGCGAATATCATTAATATTATAATTTGTTACCAATTCTCAATTTTTCGAAATGATTGAATCAAATACAAGAATAGGCAAGTTCCATGATGAATGTATTTAAACAATTAGAAATTGAATTATCTTTAACTAATCCTAAAAACATACTTCAAATCCATTCAATACATTTCAAGTTATCTAATAAGTAGATAGCGGAATTTTTTAACATATGTACACCGAATCGGGCTGCACTTTTAATGCACGGAATTACCCAGTGACAATGTTTTTATTAAATTTTGAATAAGAGGTGCATATTTTAAATACAGTAGAGGCTCGAAAAAGTTAAGTAGTTTGTTTCAGGGGTGCTTAACTTTTTTGAATTCTTAACTTTTCCGTGATATGAAAACTTAATGTGATTATTCTTGTATTTACACATTGTGTATATAATTTTTAATGTGTATTTAAGTACTATACATATGTATATATTTTTTAATGTCTTAACATTTTTTATTAAATACGCATGTAGCAAAAATAATTAGAAGATACATATACATACATTCATTATTATTACGTTTATATGGTGTTTGTTACGGTGAAGTAATCAGTAACCTTATTCTGATGGAGCGTTCTCTCCGAATGCGATTTTACGATGTCCGATCGTAGTTCGAGAAGATGTGAAATATGTTTGTTGGAGAAATTCGTATTGTACTCATTCCATTTTATCAGCGTATTCACCGCGCATATTGCATCATTGTATGGTACAAACTCTGGAGCTTCGGAAACATTGTCTTCATCTTGACCAATACCTGTGTCCGATTCATTCTCATCAGTCCGATTCATTCTCATCAAACCCATGTGTGCAGCACTACACACACTTATATAAATAGCGACATAAAAGGAGTCAAAATGAATTTAGAAATAAAAAAATTAATTGGAAACAAAGGAGACTCCAAAATGTTAAGCATCACTTAACTTTTTTTAGAGTCCCGTGTGATGACTAAAAGCTGCTTAACTTTTCCGTATTCTTAACTTTTTCGCGTCTTAACTTTTCCAAGCCTCTACTGTATACAGTCGGAATTTCAATCTGATAATAACATAAAATTGCATAAAATTCCGCTGTCTACATAATTTAAGGAAAAGCAAAAAGCGTTATGAAGTGTAAAAATAGAAAGGAAAGTTTTTTATGTATTTTAAAAATTTTGTGGTGAAAAAAATTTTAAATTTCAGTACTTTCAGAAATTCACCACACTTGAAAAAAATTCACCACACCTCTAAAATTAATTGTTTTGAAGTTTGTAATACTACAACAGTATTATCACATTGAAGGAAATTTAGTGTATAGAAATACTGATATAATTGTTAATTATAAAAGTATTTTATGAAATTAGCAAAGATCATTAATTAAAAAAACATTATTTAAAGTAAGCAAAAGTCATGAGGTTGTTAAAAAATTGCAAGAAAAGATTGATACTAGCATTTTAAAAATTATCTGATATAGCGAAATAGTCATTTTCAGTATTTTTAGAAATTTACCACACTTGAAAAAAATTCACCACACCTCTAAAATTAATTGTTTTAAAATGTGCAGTACTACAACAGCACTGTCACTCAATATATAGACATTTTGATAGAATAATGAAATATAATAAAATTTTCTAGCGATGCTCATTCTGCAATTATTCATACATGACCTATAATGTAGCGAGGTTTCTAGGGTATAATTCCAAAAAATCGGAATTTCAAATAACTGTATTTTAAATATTTTATAAGCCACATCTAGAAAATACATATGTGACTTATGTAAGAAAAACATGAGGAACTGCTAAAATACCACGAAATATTCTTTTTCCGACTTATACTTTCATTTGAAAAATTATTATACAGGTTGACGCAAAATGAGCTATATGGTTTAAATGGTTTATAACTTTTTTATTTATGCGATTATTATATTTTTTTTTAAATAAAGTATATTATTGGGGAATTTTTTGCAATTAGCTTTGAAAAATTATATCCTGTAAGTTATGTCCATTTCCTGCTTCGCACATACGTGCTCTTTTTAGCATATTTTCCATAACTTTTTCAATTATTTGTGTACGTTGTTCGATTCATAATTAAGTCCCCAAGTCTCCTTCACAAAATGCTGAAAAAAAAACAAAGAAAGAATAATAATTGAAAAAGTTATAAAAAATTCAACCCATTTAGCTCATTCTGCGCCAGCCTGTATAAGAAAATTTATTTATTTTTAGCAAATTTAGAAATTCACCACACTTGAAAAAGTCACCACACCTGTAAAATTTATTGCTTTAAAAGTTGTAATGCTATACAGTACTGTCACACCGAAGAACATTGAAGAGAATCCAAATATTTAGAAATAAACAATTTGTAGCGATGACAATCTAAGTGGACACTCATAGATAAATTCAAATTGTTATATTTCTTAAGTGTGTAATTCCAAAAATCACAATAACAACTATTTTGAAAATTTTACCATTCTATAGTAAAATTCGCCACTCCCTCAGGTTTGCTGCTTTAGAGCTCTGTATAACATTAATGGCATTTAATTTTGAAGTAGAAGACGCTTTTCAAGAGAATTATTAATCTATCTCAATAAAATTCTGTAGATATACAGCCGATTTGTTGATGAAAGTAAACAAAAATGGAAATTAAAAGATATCTACTAATTTTATTCGCGTTTTACAAATCCGTTCAATAGTTTCGGAGATATTTAATAAATTACATTGATAAAAAACATAAAAAGTGCAAAAAATAGGTAGAAATATTTGTTTCCTATATTTACTTCCATTTTCAAAGTTAAATAACAGACCATACTATTCAATTTCGGCATTTTTAAAATTCACCACACTTTGATAAAATTCACCACACCCGTAAAATTGATTGTTTTAAAGATTGTAATACTACTGCAGTACTGTAGAATTATAGAAAATTTATTTTATGGAAATATTGATATAATGATGACGTTTTATGAAATTAGTGGTGCTCATTTTCGAATTATTTAGGCAGTATCTTTAAAATATTGATATTATTCGTTGGCACTTGCATAGTCCTTATAGTTATGTTAAATAAGTGTATATTTTCCCAAAAACCCGAATCTCTTCTATCTTCAAACTTTAACCACACTATAGTGAAACTCACCACACCTCCAAATTTGATAGTTTTAATCTATAAACTATAAAAATGAAACTCATCACACCTTCCACATCTGTGGTTCGAGCTCTGTAGTATGTACATACATATGTGAAATTTTTCTTAAAAGTGGAATATGTATGTTTTTTAAGAAAATTTTAATATGCAATTACACCCCGTTTTATTTATTTATTTTTAATTTATTTACGAATCACCTATGAAACAATGATATTTTTGATGGTACAATAACTATTTATGATTACTTTTAAATATGTAAATCAATTCAATCATTGTTATTTTGGAAATTGCACCACACTATAGTAAAATTCACCACAACCTAAAATTTAGTGGTTCTATTAAATTTAGTTTTCGCTTTTTAAAGACATTTTTAGTAATTTTAGCCACACCACAGTGCAAGTTGCATATTACGATTGCAATGTGCATTCGATTGTAACGCTCAAATGAAGAAAAACATAGACCTTTCATATAAAAAACGAGAGGAAGTGCAAAAATTGCAAAAAATCTTAGTCTTTCAATTTTTAGTTGGATTTTCAAAAATATGTACTGTTAAAAAGATTCACTGTCACAATTTTTAGGAATTCACCACACTTGATAAAAATTTACCACACCTGCAAAATTTTTTGGTTTTAAAAATTTTAACATTATTACGGTACAGGCATAAAGAAGACAATTTAATTGATCGAAATATTTATGCATTTTAATGATATTTTATAAAACTAGCGATTTTAATTTTTGAATTATAATCGGAAATACAATACAAACACGTGTATGTTCTTTTCAATTTCAAACACTACTTCACCACAATATAGTGAAACTCCTCTAAACTTTTCCTACTAGTATTGGACCATATGTTTTAAGTTAGCCCCCAAATAAATAGACCTTCCAATTCGACATATTGATACTCTAGAACATGAAAAATTAATGGTGTCATTAATAAAAAAGTTCGCTAAATTTTTTTATGGATATGTATTCTTCTTCGCACGTAGTGGAAATGACTCAAAGACCAATTTATTACATATTTAAGGCGCTTTCAAAAACACAAAAGAAGTGATTTTACAACACAGATCGCAATAAAGATAAAATATTTTCAAGAAATTATAAATACATTTTTTTACAAATGCCATAAAATCGCTAAGATATCAACAATAAACTTTATTAGGATAATCTAAGAAAAAAAATATATTTCCCACTGGTGTGGCTTACAACAACAGTTATGGAAATAAATAGCGTCTAAATAATTTTGTTTACTTACAATGTAGTTACTAGAAAGTAACAAGAGCATTAAGATAATACTGAATTTTCTCTAACAGAAGTAATTATTACGAGATGTCACGTATAAGAAAGCAACTTGTTTATAATTAGCTTTGATTGGAGTTAGAGCAGATACCTAAGTACACACAGCGAAAGTGTTTCATAAGAAATAAACACATTATGAACTCATAACCGGTGCTTGAAGAACTGTTTTAACTTTGCAAGTATTAAACGTGACGATAGTTTTAACAAATAGCATTACAAAAAAATGATTACATAATTTTTGGAGAAAATACTCGTATGTAATGTAACCATTTTTTGCTCATTGCTTATACTCACCACAGCGGGAACACTTTACACATTGAATACTTTATAGTAAATGTTTACACGCAGAAGATAAACATTGTGGGATCATTAAGTAAAACAAATTTTTTGGGGAGCTAAAAATAGCTTCTTATATTTATAAATCAAATACAAAGAAGTGCAAATATGGCAAAAAACATTTTTTTCGATTCCTACATTGATTTTTATAGCCGAAAATATTTATTTCCAGCCATTTTTGGAAATTCACCACACTTTATCAAAACTCACCACCCCTGGAATATTAACTGTTTTAATTTTTGTGTTAAAACTAAAGTACTTTTTCACCACAGAAAATTCAATTCATGGATTTATTGGCATTCTGATGGATTTTTAGGGGTATCTTATGAAGCTATTAACTTTATAGGAAAAGGTTTAGTTTTCCTATAAACTATAGTCTGTCCTACAGGCAAAAAAAAATATTTCAACCATTTTTGGAAATTCACCATACTTGATGAAAACTCACCATACATGATACATTAATTGTTTTCAATTTTGTGTTAATACTTAAGTACTATAAGACCACAGAAAAAGCAATTTATGGAAATATTGATATTCTGATGGATTTCTAGTGGTGTCTTATGAAACTAACGTGGCTTGTTCTTAAAACATTTGCGAATAACCCTCAAAACAAGGATATTTTTACTTGACTTCCAAAGATAAGTCTTCAGAATTATATTTCTTAAGTGCAGAATATCAAAAATCTTAACTTTAGCACATTTTTAAAATTGTATTGAGCGCCCCAGTAGGCGAGTTGGTAGCGTACTCGCCTATGAGTTTGGGGGTCGTGCCATATGGTCTTTGTAACCCGGCCTTTCCCTGGACCTTAAAATTAGAATATAAATTTACTTTGTATTGTTATTCATATAAATAAAAAAATAAATAAAACTCACCACACCACAATTAAGCTCAACTTTCAATTTTGTTAGTTTCGAATTGTAAATGGATTATCATTAATAAATACAGCTTTCAGTTTATGTATATTATAAATTGAATTCACTTCTACACAAAATTTAATATATAAAGGAAATACTATAGTTTTTCTGTTTTTTCATCTTTATACGGATTTTTAATTTATGTACAGCCAAAAAAAATTATTTCCGGCCATTTTTAAAAATTCACCACACCCCATAAAAACTCACCACACCTGAGAAATTTACTGTTTTAAAATTTTTGTTATTAATTGACTCCATAGATAAAACTTTAGAAGTATATTTCTTATGTGCAGAATTACAAAAATCTTAATTTTTTGCACTTTTTTAAAATTCACTATACCGCACTGCAACTCAACCCACCTTCAATATTATTATTATAATTGTAAATGAAGTATCATTTATAAATACCGTTGTTAATGTTGTAAATTGAATTTAGTCCTACAAAGTTAATATCAATAGGAAATACTATAGTTTTCCTATTTTTTCGATTTTTACAGATTTTTTAAATTACGTACAGCCAAAAAATTTTCTTTCCGACCTTTTTAGAAAATTCACCACACCCGAGAAAAACTCACCACACCTGAAAAATTTACTGTTTTAAAATTTGCTTTAATACTGTGTACTATTATACTACAGAGAATGAAATTTTTGGAAATATTGATATACTGATGGATTTTGGTTTATTATGAACCTTTTCTTAAAAACATTTACGAGTAACAACAATATTTTTATTTTACTCTATGGACAAGCCTTCAGAATTATATTTCTTAAGTGCAGAATTCCAAAAATCTTCATTTTCGCAATTTTAAAAAATTCACCACACCAGAATGAAACTCACCACATCTTAAAATTTGTTGCTTTCGATTAATAAATGAAGAGCCTTTTATAAATAATGTTGTATAAATGTTGAATTCACCTCTACAAAAACATTAATATTTATAGGAAAAAAAATATAGTAGGCTATAGGAGAAGAATATATATAACACCACAGGACATGTTTTTAGGACCAGATATCGACATTTTTTTCTTCGCCACATTTAAGAAATTTATCATGCTTCTGTAAAACCCACCACGCATACCAAAATGTTGATTTTAAGCTGTGAAGAAGGTGGTGGTATTACAGTTGTAGATAATATAAGAATGACTCAAATGCCAAATCGATCTAACTTCATTATTTTTCAAATTTTTAAGCCAAAACATTTAATAGAAACAAAATGTTTTACTATTTATAATTTTATCACATTTTTTATGGAATTTGATCCATTCATAAAATCCCCTATATTAGGTGCAATAACTATTCTCAGGTGTAACGTCTCACAAAAAATCTACATTTTAAAGTTAGGATACCAAAAAAGTTCATTTACAGTATTTTTTAAATTTATTTTTAATTTAACAATTAATTCTTCTTTTGATTGTTCATCTTTACAGTTTTATACCTTCTGGTGGCTGTTGTCGTCCTCAATCCTAGCTCAACAGCAGCTTATTTTGAAGGTTGCGACCACACTTACTCCTTAAATCCTGGCTATTCCTATCTGGAATCACCCAATTATCCCGCAGTGTATCCTACAAATACGTCATGTCGCTACAAATTCAATGCTCCGCTCGATTATGAGATAGCTATCAATTGTACCATTAATCTAAATATGGGAAGCAATGCTTGCAGCACAGAATTCTTTTATGTAGCTCGAGATGGTGATGAATACCTGCGAGGTTCTGAACAATTTTGTGGTGAGGGTATCATCGAAAGAAAATCGCTATTTCGCTCCGTAGTATTCGCATATATATCTGGAGGATCTTGGGGTAGTTTCCGTTGCCAGATGAATGTGACACCTCAGGCGTGTGATTGTGGTTGGTCGGTAAATACAAAGATTGTCAATGGTCAAGAGACGGCTATCAACGAATATCCTGGAATGGTGGCCTTAAAGACCAGTGCCGAGGAGCCACCATTTTGTTCGGGAACCATTAGTGAGTTATTATTTTGGTCGAAATTATAGAACATGTTAATTGCATTTCTTTGCAAATTATAGTATCCCATTATTATGTTTTGACGGCTGCTCATTGTACCCAACTAGTTCCATATCCTTCCAGCTATATTATAAAAGCCGGAGATCATAATTTGGCTAGCAGTAAGTTCAGATATTTCTTTTTAAACTCGAAATCTTAAATCTATTATTTTTAAATTGTTCTCATTTCCAATGTAGATGCTGAGACCAAATATGCCGTCAACTATTATGTAGCCCAAATTATTCAACATCCAGCGTACACAAGTACCCCAACAATGAACAATGACATTTCTTTGCTGAGAACCACGACAGCCATTGAGTGGACTCGAGGTGTAGGACCTATGTGTTTGACCCCACCAGATTCAACGTAAGTATATTACAATTTAAAATGTACGAGTATGTTTGTTGAAATAAGTCTTACAATTTATAGATATTTATTAATAAATAATTTTTATTTATTTAATATATGGATTTGGCATAAATAAAAACAATCTCACTTGGATATTTTTCAGTCCAGACGATTTCACCTATACGTATGTCGATCTGATTGGTTGGGGTACTACATCTTTTGCCGGTCCATATTCCGATACCCTCCAAAAGGCCACAGTTATAATAACGGATAATGAGTCATGCGCTCGGACATACAACGACACCACAATATATCCATCACAAATTTGTACCTACGATTATTTGGGCACCAGCAAATATTCTTGCCAATATGATTCTGGCGGCCCGGTAGTTAGGCGTGGTGTCCGTCAGTTTCTGTTGGGTTGTATAAGTTTTGGCAAATTTTGCGGACAAGGAGGATATGCTACGGGGATTAATACGCGCATCTCTTCCTACTTGACATGGATCTTTCAAAATACTGGTTATTCAACCTGTGTCGTACCACTATAGGAAAAAACCACCAAGTGTATGCTATTCGTTTAAGACAGTATTGTTGATGTTTATGTATATATTTGAAACTTTTGAAATATCTTAAATATATTGGGAAATTATAAAATATAGCTTGATTTATTTATTTTAACTTGAATAGGTAGAGACCTTGTTCGAATACACATAAATTATTCATAAATAAGCTACAACTGGTCGAGGGACCTCAATAAATCAAGTCATTTTGCTTTAAACATTTCATTCAGTCCTCAAACTGCATATTTCTATTATTTGAAGAAATTCACCACACATTAATGAAACTCACCACAACTTCAAAATGTAATATTTCGTTGAATAGATGCAAATAATAACAAAATTTAATATTTCTCCAAAGCAATATCCTAACATTTTTTAAAAGTTACTCAAAAAATTTCAATTTTATTTGCTTAGTTGCTTTACAATTGGTCATAAATTAGAAATTTATTTATGTCTTTAAATTTGATTTTTTTAGTGGTATGCAAACATGATATAACATATTTAAAGTATTTTGAACGGTGAAAATATAGATTTAAAAATTCACCACTCGTTTTCAAAACTCAATAAATAACAAAAACTAAGGGATTTTGCTTACATTACACACATTAATTGTTCATAAAAGAGCTGGAACTGGTTGAGGAATGTCAAAAAATTCATTACTTTTGCTTTAAACATTTCACCACACTTCAAAACTACATATTTCTATTGTTTGGAGAAATTCACCACACATTCATGAAACTCACCACACTTTGAAAATTGCATATTTTGTTAAATAGATACAAATAATAACAACAAAAGTATTACTGCAAAGCAAAATCGAACAATTTTTTAATAGTCACTCAAAACTTTAATTAGTTACATTACACACATTAATTGTTCATAAAAGAGCTGGAACTGGTTGAGGAATGTCAAAAAATTTATTAGTTTTGCTTTAAACATTTCACCACACTTTAAAACTACATATTTCTATTGTTTGGAGAAATTCACCACACATTCATGAAACTCACCACACTTTGAAAATTGCATATTTTGTTAAATAGATACAAATAATAACAACAAAAGTATTACTGCAAAGCAAAATCGAACAATTTTTTAATAGTCACTCAAAACTTTAATTAGTTGCTTGAAAATTGTTTATAAATTAGAAATTTATTAATGTCTTTAAATTTGATTTCTTTTAGTGGTGTGCAAATATGAGATAACATATTTTAAGAACTGTGAAAGTATTTCAATAATAACAAATAGATATATAATGCTGTGAAAAATTCATCACTCTTTTTCAAAACGCAATAAATAACAAAAACTGAGGGATATTGCTTAAAAACACATTAATTGCTCATAAATGAGCTACAACTGTTTGCATGTTGTCAATAAATTGGTTAATTTGCTTTAAACATTTCACCTCACCTTCAAGCTACATATTTCTACTGTTTTGAGAAATTCACCACACTTTAATGAAACTCACCACACCTATAAAATTGCATATTTTGTTGAATAGATGCATACAAAAAAAATAAAATACTTCTACAATGGAATATCCCATAATTGTTTAACAGTTCCTCAAAAATTTAAATTTTATTGACTTAATAATAAACAATTATAAATATAGGTATTTTTAATTTTATAGTCATCATCATTCGGATTGTCATTTAGTAAAAACATTCAACATATTTTGAAAGTTTTCCAAAAGCCAAAATATAGATTTATAATGCTGTAAGAAATTTACATTTCATTTACAAAACATTTCGAAACGTTATGTATTTTTCAGTGTCAATAACCTCTTGACGATTTCATGATAGCAAAAGCAAACATGTTTATGATAATTTGCAACACCTGACCCCTCTTTAATATTTACAATCTAAAGACAAATACCATATTCCAACTGAAATTAAGAATTAATTTATTTATGTGGATCTCTTGCATATTATATAAATAACGAAATTGCATTACTCACATAATGAGGTATTTATTTATACTTAAAGATAAGATTGGTTTCTTCCAGCAGAGGAAGATATATATATATATTTCAAAAATATCTGTCTTCGAAGGTTCATATCAAAATATAATCAGTTAGTTGCAAAATTATCTACGATAATGTCTGCAGTAATTTTCGTACGCTTAATTTTTCTCTTCATCTTCCTCGATAAATCCTGGACTCAACAATGTCCTCCCATGGAATATCAACTAGTGAACGATCGCCAGACTTTTAATTTAACATCACCAAATTTTCCAAATTCCTATCGACCGGGAACGAATTGTCGTTATCGCATAACGGCTCCAATGGATCATGTTGTGGTGGTAAATTGTCGTTTTGAAGTGGTAAGTTATTTTAATATTAAGCAAAATGTAGTCCTAAACGATCGTTACAATAATGAATTTGTGGTGAGTTTGAAATTAAAATTTTAAATTAATTAAAAAATATTTTAATATGAATTTAAAAATTAAAAAATATCTACTTGCACAAAAACTCGTATTGAATCTTAAGATTACGAAGCCTAGCGAAATTCATGAATCCAAAATAAGATATTACTGTAGTTCTTCTGAAGATAGATTAAAATAGATTTTGAGGTATGCATATACATATCTCTCGATTGAAGTATCAATTAAACTTAAAGAAGTATTTAATAACACTATACTATTCTTTTGATCGAAAAACACAATAAATATAAAGGAACCAGTGTTAATTAATTAATTATGTAGTATTTTTAATGATTCGGATAATTTCGGTGGTCAGTTTTTAAGGGTTTGAGAAATTCACCACACTTTCGTAAAACTCACCACACCTGAAAAATGTAAATAATATCACTACAATATCAATTTAGACTTTATATAAGTATTTTTATTGACACTTCTTTATTCGTATTCCCTTTTTTGAAGAATGTAATGTTGGTTAATTACATACATTATTTTTGAATGGTTCTGGTACTTTCAGTGATCACTTTTTAAGGGTTTTGAGAAATTCACCACACTTTTTTAAAACTCACCACACCTGGGAAATGTCATAATTCGACTAGTAGATGTAAATAGTAAACCTACAATATCAATTTAGACATTATATAAGTATTTTTATTGACATTTAATAAAATGTACTCTATTGTCTCTTAGACCGCCAACTAAAACTATAACAACTATCGCAAAGTTGATGAAACTAGTATTATTTATAGTTTCTAGTAGGTTTGTAGGTGGAGTAGTCTAAACATACGACGCAGAAAACCACTACATTCATTCATTATAGACACATCCTAACAATTTAAAACTATATTTTAACTAATCAAGAGTCTGTTCTCATAGTCTCCCAACGGCTGTGATAATGACTATTTTATAGTCTCTCTAGATGGTGATTATCAGCTTGGTGATGGTGAACGTTATTGTCGCACCACACAATTAACCCGAATATCTCGATTCCGTTCAATTGTGTTGGCCTATGCTTCGGTGCGTCCGAATTCCAGACAACGGGCTCGATTCTTTTGTCAGGTTTCTGCTCGTCGCCAACCCTGTAATTGTGGCTGGTCAGTGAATACTCGCATTACCAATGGGCAGGAGACGATGAGACATGAATTTCCTTTCATGGTGGCTTTGAGAGATATTACTTCACCGCAGCGTATATTTTGTGGTGGAAATATAAGTTAAATGAGCTAATTTTCCAGAAAATATTTTGACTTTAACGCGATTGATTTATTTTCAGTAAGCCATCGTCATATCTTAACGGCAACGCACTGTATGCGAACTCATTCGGAACCCAGCAGAATAAGGGCCTATGTGGGAGATCATGATTTGGATGTGGGTAAGTATAATTTAATTAGAACAAAATTAGACTGAGGTAA
Source organism: Eudasyphora cyanicolor (assembly GCA_963930755.1). Classification (NCBI taxonomy): domain Eukaryota; kingdom Metazoa; phylum Arthropoda; class Insecta; order Diptera; family Muscidae; genus Eudasyphora; species Eudasyphora cyanicolor. The sequence goes on along the minus strand of OZ005738.1, from coordinate 11,916,528 downwards.
ATTAATTTTTTCTCTTCCTAGTTGGTGAATCTAAATTTGAAGCTCAGTATCGCATACAAAGAATCATCAATCATCCCAATTATGGGTCAACTCCTTTCACCACGAACAATGATATTACTATCTTGATCACTACCGTGCCCATAGAATGGTCCAGGGGTGTGGGACCCATATGTCTGCCATGGCGCCAACAGTAAGTTCGATCCCCTAAATTCAAAGTAAATATCAAATTACTTTTTTCCCCATAGAATGGAATCATTCACCTATTTGCCTGTTGAAGTTGCCGGTTGGGGAGTTCTCTCATTTGCCGGCATTAAATCGAATACTCTACAGAAAGCCCAACTGATAACGGTGGAAAATCGTATTTGTCAACAATCATATAATGGTTCCATACAAAACTTCCACATCTGTACATATGACTTTCAGGGTCAGGGACGAGATGCTTGCCAATATGACTCCGGTGGTCCTGTCATACTGCGCAATCAACGTATGGTGCTATTGGGCATCATCAGTTTTGGTCAGAGCTGTGGCATACGCTATGGCACAGGAGTAAATACCAGAATCACTTCCTATTTGGGATGGTTGTGGGGCCACATACAGAATGATGTATGTGTCCTTTAAACAGAGAATTACACTCTAACACCCATTCGCTTTCATTTAAATTACTGGAGCTCCGAGAGGACACCATTAAAAAGGTCCTCATTGTATTTCTTGATGTCACAAGGACCACTTACACTTCAGTGTTCACAACAAATGACTTAATTTATGCATAATTTTCCATATTTTGTTTATTACTGTGATTTTAGTTGATTTGCCTTGTTATAAAATAAAAAAATATATATGATTTTAGATTTCAAGGATAATGAGCTTTGTTGGTCTTTGATGTTATTATGTTTTCTCTTTTTTCCTTTAACATAATTGCTACTTTTTCCTGGGCACCGTCAAAAAAACGCACAAACGGAAATTAGCGTAAAGAGCTCTTTAAATTGTTCTCTACCTCTGCCATAAAACAAAGGCAGTTTTTTATGCTCTGAATTGTTTCAAGGGGTTGATTTTGAATACGAATTTGTGAATTTTAATTGTATTCTTGTAATGCGGTTTAACAACGCGGAAAGATAAAAGAATTGCGTTACAATTAACATGCAACAAGTTCAAATTCATCAGATAAGAGTAGCAATTCTCTAAAGAGGTATATGTCATGGGAAGTTGCCTTAGGAATAGCAAATTTGCTATAAACAGGCGGTGCTTGTTTGATTTTAACAACAAAATTTCACTTCAATCTAATTTTAAAATTTTTCTTTGTTATCGCAATTACGTAATAATTCAAACATATATTTTATTTTCAAACATATATTTTCAAACATATATTTTTACTCCAAAAAATAAAATAATTTTCTTGATTTATTCTGCAGCAAAATGTCCTCAAGAATATTGAAATGAAGTAGCCCAAATACACACTCATACGAGTATATTTTTTAAAAATTAGAAAAATTTATACTCCAAAAATTTGCAGAAATATCTTACATTTTCGAAGAAAATCAAAATTCACCACACCTGAAAACATCAAAAATTATGTGTTTTTAGAATAAAAACTCAAATTCACCACATCTGTGAGAAACTCACCACACCCAGAAAATTGTTCCCAAGTGTATGCAGGACATTGAATTATACAATTATTATATACAACGCTGAAAGCCGTTGAATTACATATACAAGAATATTTTCCCGGCCATAGTTTACATTTTTTCCATTAAATCATCTATATTTGAGATGCTTTTTATCAATAAAATAATTTTAGATTATAAACTATCGATGCTTTATAAAAAAAATTGATTTTCTCTCAGAAACAGAAATTCAACACATCTGCAAGAAACTCAATACACCAAGAAAATGTGTGTACTACGCTTGAAATATATTGCACTACAGAAATTTCGCAAACCTAATCTTTATTTAATATATCAAAGCCATATCTTTTCATAAAAAATTAACTTCATTTTATTTAAAATAAATATTAACCACATTTTATTTTATGTAAAAAATCGGATTTTTATAAAGAAAATCAACAAGGAAAATTGATTTGAATAACACTGCCTTCAGGATATTATACAAAATGCATATAATATGCTAAAATTATGTATATAGGATACATTTTTATAAGAAAATGCATAATCGTCATACGTACTATAAACTACAAGAGCAGGGAAAATTAATCTATAATACTTGAAAAATAGTGTCTTAAACAAATTACCAATAATGAAGCACCATTTTTTATTTTTACAAATGAAGAAACCTGAATAAATCCCTTTTTTACTCGTATATACATATACTACTGATAGTTTTTCTTGCTCATGGAAAATTTCTTATTTTCAGATGTGGTTTTGTTAAAATTTTTCTAGAATTTATTGTTAAACGATGTGACATCAAAAAATATGAGTTTTTCAAATAATAACTCAAATTCACCACACCTGTGAGAAACTCACCACACCCAGAAAAATGTTGCCAAGCATATGTAAGACATTGAATTATACAAATTATCAATAATAAAACAAAATATAACGCTAAAAGCCGTGGAATTACATACAAAAGATATTTTCGCGGGCTTAGTTTACATTTTTCCATTCAAAAATCTAAATTTTAAATACTTCCTATCAAAAATATTATTTTAGATTATAAAATAGAGATGCTTTCAAGAAAACAGAAATTCACCACAACCAGTAAGAAACTCACCACTCCAAGAAAATATGTGTGGTACACTTGGAAAATATTACGCTACATAAATTTCGCAAAACTAAACTTTATTCAATATAGCAAAGCCATATTTTCTCCTAAAAAATTGACTGCATTTTATTTCAAATATTAACAACATTTTATTTTATTTAAAAAAATCTGCTTTTTTAAAGTAAATCACAACGGAAAAATTGATTTACAAAGATTGAATAACATTTCCGTCAGCATATTAAATAAAATGCATATAATATGCTGACATTGAGTATATAGGATACATTTTTATAAGAAAATGCAAATTCAACATACCTACCATAAACTACACGATCAGAAAATTAATATATAATATGTTAGCGTACGGCGCAAAAAGGTGGTATCAAGAAATAAATAAAAAGAAATAAAAACACAATCGAATTTCAGTATATGGTAAATTAAAAATGGGGGATCTTTATTCTTTTCAAACAACAAAATTGGGGGGTGAGTATTACCGTGTGCGAGTGTTAGTTCACGAAAAACGCGAGCGCTCGAATCGAGAGTAAGACGACAAGTGAAGTTGCAACGGAAGAGACGAACACAGAGCAAGGTGACACTTAAATCACAACAACGGACGCTCTCACTCCTACACTTGACACGAATAGTCTCCAAAGAGCAATGTCAGTGGGATCCAGTGATGTCAATTGACTGAACTCACGAAGTTGTGATACAACGTTTCTAACTTAAACATTGCCGGCCACCTTGCATCATCCGACTGTTGCAACATTATATAACTTAAACTAGGATTTTCTAACTACAATAATAATGGAGGAACGTAAATTCAGTTTCAAGTGAGCGTGTAATTCATTAATGCAATTCAAACTTAACAATAACAAAAAAAATAAAAATTTTAACAATGAGGTTTACATAGAGGTGGAACCAGAAATTACCCAGCCAAACAGCGTGTACTGGGCTGTAAGGAGACCGGGTTGAGTGAGCACGCGTGGAGCAATAATTTTTGCGTAAATCTCGGGCCCCAAAATCAACGCGACCGCCCCTCAGCGGTAAAAAGTGGGATCGGCCAGTTCCAGTCCTGCGAATGACTCTTTTAGCGTGGGAGATACGGATACAGCCGGGGTGACGCCACAATTCAACTTAGCCACCTTAGCGGTCACGTACTGCCTTTGAGCGGAGTCGTACGATGACGCGATCAGAATATCGCAATACACAGTATCGCCAATATGGCTGATCGGCCATCGTAAGTGCTCTATCAGCGTTTCGCAAACATGGCTGACGCGACAGCAAGGGTCTAAGAGGGCCCGCACGGGTATACTGGAGTCCCCCAGACAAAACCGAACCACAAGGGTAGGAGCCAAGGCAACTACTCTACCGACGGGGAGCCTGGCGTGCGGGAGGACCATGGACGACGTGCTGACCGGTTGCACGGCTTGGGACAAGGACGGGACCGGTTGTGGACGAGAGGGGTGGGGACCTGAGTGACGCGACGGAGCGGGCGGTTTGGTAGTCTTAGAAGGTGGCGCATGTAGCAACGTGTTGTGCGAGTCATTGCATCGGCGACACCTATGAGGGAAACGGCACGAGCTCTGGATGTGGTCGGCACGGAGACAGACATAGCAATACCGATGCAAGACAACCGTCCGGAGTCGAGTCGCATAATCCATTTTCCGAAAGGTCCAACACTTGTGCAAGGGGTGCTGCCTTGCACAAACCTTACACAACTTGGACGACGCAGTCGGAACAGGATTTGGCTTCGGGGTGGCCACCGCGGCGGGCGGCGCTAGAACGGCAGGGGGAGGGGAACTAGGTGCCTGGTCTGGCACTACCTCAGCGAGAGCACGCGTAACGGGGGGCTTTGTCGGTTCCGGCACACTCGCGACTTCTCTGTCTTCGTCCGATAGCATTATCTCATCAAAGTCAGACAAGACGACCTCTGGGAACAGTTCCGGAGTAGATTCCATGTCTAGACACGAACAACAAAGGGGACGCGATGAAACAACAATACTGAGTTATTAGCGGGCAAAATGACTAATTTTGGCAAAATGACTAATTTAGTAACGGGTCGCCTAACTATCCCCTGTTCAGTCCGAATGTCGACGACGCGCACGTTACCGTCATCGCCGGGATGAATTTTAACAACGCGACCTAAACGCCAGGAGGTAGGAGCTAACTGTTCGTGGCGAATCGCGACAAGATCATCGACCTGGATATTACGCTGCGGAAATTTCCATTTATACCGTTTGCTCAAACTATGTAAGTATTCCTCTTTCCATCGAATACAGAATTGGTGCGTGAGGGCTTTAAATTTACGAAAACGATTGACCAGACTCAAGGGGGACTCTTCAATTAACGGTTCGGGGGGAGACAACAGGGGCGCGCCAATGAGAAAGTGGCCAGGGGTGAGTGCGACCATATCATCCGAGTTATCAGACATGGCACAGAGGGGTCGAGAATTTAAACAAGCCTCAATCCGGGCTAATACCGTCGCAAGCTCCTCGAATGTATATTTGAGGTCCCTAGAATGACGCCGAAAATGTAACTTGAAGCTTTTTACAGCTGCCTCCCAGAGGCCACCCATATGAGGAGCGCCTGCTGGAATGAACTTCCAGGTGATCTCTTGAAAACCAATAGCGGAACAAACGGTTTCCCGACTCTCTCGAAGAAAACTCCTGAAATCTTTTTCGATTTCTCGAGAGGCACCGACGAAATTAGTACCATTGTCGGAAAATACTGACCTCGGACAGCCACGGCGGGCTATAAAGCGCTGAAAAGCAGCCAAGAAAGAGGCTGACGACAGGTCGGAGGTGGCCTCTAAGTGAACCGCCTTCGTCGAAAAACAAACAAAAACACAAACGTAGCCCTTCGTGATACGACAAGCTCGACCAGTGAAAGACCTAATGTCAAGAGGCCCAGCGAAATCCACCCCAGTGGTGGTAAAGGCCCTAGACACGATAGTTCTTTCGGGAGGTAACGCAGCCATGATCTGGGTACATGACCGTTTCTTTTCGAGGATACATATTTTACAACGATTAATCACAGCGCGAATCAGAGTCTTAATTCGAGGAACCCAATATTCAATTCGAATTAGACGTAGCATAAGCTGATTTCCTCCGTGAATAGATATGGAATGTACATAGTCAACGAGAAGGCGAGTGAAACGACTGGAGTATGGCAAAACAATCGGATGCTTTTCGGTATACGAAAGAGTGGGAGATTTGACTAAACGTCCGTTTAGACGCATCACGCCATCTTCGTCTAGGGTCGGGTTCAATGAGAGGAGAGAACTACGAGAGGGTAAGGGTGTCAGGTCCAAAAGACATTTATATTCGTCGGCGAAATGAACTTTCTGAGAAATGATAGCCAGGCGCTTTTTCACCGCTTTTATTTCGTCTGGCGCAATATACAAAGTAACGCGGACGAATCGTGCTCTATGAGCGGGGTGGGTCCTATGATAAAAGCGGAATACGTAGGAAAGCACGCGTAAGGCCCTGTCGAGCGACGAAAATCGATCTAGAACTTCATCATAGGTTGAGAAAAATGAAACATGAGTCCTAATACCTCGAACCTCCAGATCCGTTTCCAGACGGGTGGAACTCGAAAGTTTCCACTGAGATGGATCTAACGACAACCATTGGGGACCATGCCACCAGAGAGACGAATGTGACAATTCAGAGGGGGAAACCCCGCGACTCCCCAAATCAGCAGGATTATCCTCAGACCTTACATGGTACCAAATCGCATTACCCACGTTCTGCTGAATCCTACATACCCTGTTAGCAACGAACGTTGTCCAAGTACCAGGTGTTTTACACAACCACGAAAGGACAATCGTCGAGTCAGTCCAACAATATACCTTACGAATTGGGATATTTATCTCACTCAGGAGTGCTTTAAGGAGTTCTGAAGCCAAAACTGCTCCACAAAGTTCCAACCGGGGTAATGAGATCGACTTAAGTGGGGCTACCTTCGTCTTAGAAGACAAAAGGTGAACGTTAGCTACGCCTTGTGGGGTCTGGGTGCGTATATAAATTACCCCCGCGTATGCCTTTTCCGAGGCATCCGAGAAAGCGTGTAGTTCAGCACAGCTACCAACATCATAGTGGACCCATCGTGGTATACTAATAGAATTGACGGCGGGATAACTGTCAACAAAGTTCAGCCAAAAATCTTTTGTCGCGTCAAGAAGAGAATCGTCCCAATTTAGATTATCCAGCCACACCTTCTGCATTATAATTTTGGCCACGATAATTACGGGGGATAACCAACCAACGGGGTCAAATAACTTGGCTATGGTGGACAAAACTTCTCGCTTCGAATATTGGGTCTTTTTGGGAATGGGATCTACACAGAAGTAGAAGCAGTCTAAGCTAGCATTCCACCTAATGCCCAAGGGTTTCGAACTACTAGACTCCACAAAGTAGAGAACCTGGGCGTCTACTAAGTGATCGGTAGGAAATCGATCAAGAATGGACTTATCATTAGATGTCCATTTCCTCAATTCAAATTTGGCCGTAGATAACGCATCGATAAGTTGATCTCTGGCCATCAACGCCGTATCTACGTCGTGTGCACCAGCCAGTACATCATCGACATACATGCAGTTGCGCAGAATATGCGCCGCGAGAGGATACTCAGCCTCAGTGTCGTCCGCCAGCTGAAGCAGAGTTCGAAGGGCGAGAAATGGTGCGCAATTGACACCAAACGTAACAGTTTGTAGCTCAAAATCCTGAATTGGATCCGAAGTGGCATTCCTGAATAAAATACGCTGGAATGGAGCGTGATTCGGATCCACGCGTATTTGACGATACATTTGGGTGATGTCACAATTAAACACGTACCGGAATAGACGCCATCGTAAAATCAACAAAACCAGGTCAGCCTGAAGGGTTGGCCCGACATGAAGCACGTCGTTAAGGCTGTTTCCATTCGAAGTTTTATTAGAGGCATTAAAAACAACGCGCAATTTAGTTGTTTGTTTATCAGGATTTATCACTGGGTGATGCGGTAGATAACATATGCGAGAGTCTGCGGGTGTCGAAGGCGAAACAAGCCGCATATGATCCAGATCAAGATATTCCCGAACAACTTGATCGTAAACAAGTTTAACAGTTGGTTTTCGAAGTAGGGTACATTCATTTCGATAGAACTGTCGAAGCACATTGTGACGTGAATCACCTAGTTGCAACGTCTGAGGGAATTCGGCCCGGAAGGGTAGAGTGACCACGTAACGTCCCTCCGAATTTCTCGTGGTGGTGGACTTAAAATTGTCCTCACAAAATTTGTCCGATGGAGATAGCAGTTTCCGCTTAGGGGTCTCTTCTAATTCCCAAAATCGGAGCAAAGTCTTGTTGAGCGTATCTGCTTCCATATATTCAAAAGTGGTCGTAAAGACCTGCACGGGTGAAGAAGGCACAGGACCAGTAATGATCCAACCGAATATGGTGTTTTGCGCTAGGAGGGAGCCTAAAATATTTGGATGAGTGCCTTGCCGCAAAATACGGGGGTACAAATCAGCACCAAGCAACACATCTACAGGTCGACAGTTAAAAAGGTGGGGGTCAGCCAAATGGAGATCAGGTAAATTTAAGGCGAGGTCAGGGGTAACTGGAAATGAGGGAAGATTTCCAGAAATCTGGGGGAGGACAAAGGCGACCGTCTCTAAAATAATCGACGAATCCACCGGCGAACCTAAACTGAAGGAACAATTCTTCCGAGCAGTAGCAGAAACGGAACCATTTACCCCGGAAACCTTAGCGAGAATAGAGTGAGCGGACAATTTGAGGCGATTCTGTAAACTCTCAGTAACGAACGAAGCTTCCGACCCAGGGTCGATTAGCGCTCGAACTGTGTATGCAACCCCGTGATTTATTATATTCACCATCGCTGTCCCTAACAAGACCTGACGATTTTGCGATGTATGAAATACCTGCCGATTCATAATGGTGGGGTCAGCCTCAGTGGACGTGGAAGCCATATTATCCAGAATGGGATTAGGAGAGGAGTCACTAGCAGCATGGGTGGATGGGGACGACGGAACAATGGAAGGGACCGAGTTGTTATGGCGATGCAGGAGGGTGTGATGCCTTCCATTACACACATTACAGTTATGTGTGCTGGGACAATCTTTATAGCCATGACCCCGTGAAAGGCAATTAAGACAACGACCTTGTTTTTTCACTGCCGCAAATTTCTGATCGTGGGGGAGCTTTTTGAAACGAGGGCAAGACAGGATGGGATGGTTTTCTTTCGGGCAAAAACTACAATTGTTGGAGGGAGGTTTAGCATTTTCGGAAGTCGCCGCCTTAGTAAAGTGCGTCCTAATCATTCCAGAATTATGGCCCTTTGACGAATCTACGCCTTTTATGTCTCGAAGACAAGCGAGTGTTTGTATTCGTTCTGTTAGGAACGAATCTAAGTCCTCCCAGGAAGACAGCGAGGATTTAACCCGAATGCTTTGTTCCCATAGCGTGAGCGTCAGCTTTGACAGCCTCTGGATACAGATGAACACTAATATAGGGTCCCAGTGGACCGTGACGATGTCATATACGGCCATGGCCGATAGACAACCGTTGATACCTCGCTGCAGAGTCTTCAAACCCGAACTCGTCTCATTATCAATGATCGGAAGATCAAATAAAAGCTTGAGGTGATTATTCACCAGTATACGCTTGTTGTCGTACGTATCTTTCAACGCTTTCCAAGCTAGATCGAAGCTACGATGGGTAAGGGGAAATTTTTCAACAATTTCTCTGGCCTCACCGCTTGTTTTCCGACGCAAATGACAAAGTCGTTCGATATCGCTAAGCCGAGAGTTATTCACATAAACCGCCGTAAATAAATCTCGAAACGTGGGCCACGAAAGGAAATCGCCCTCAAAAACGTCGGTATCACAAGGCGGTATCGAAATATTATGCATGACGTCACTAATTGGCTGAATTATGCCCGCATGCCTCGTAATATTTCCCAGATCTAAGTTATTCGACAGATCGGCCTGAGTACCCATATCCCGAGAAGCGCGCGTGGAGGCACTCACGTTGTGCAACAAGTCAGTATTGCGTGAGTCCCTGAACGGTTGTTGCACCAATGAAACTACTGACCCACTCATAGTCGAACTAAGCGAGGTTCTACGAGAGCGTTTGAACGTGGACAACTTCCGCTTTATAGCGGCGAGACACTGTATATAGGTCTGATGGGACACGTCGTACTTGGTGTTCGCCAAGTCCATATCATCCTTCCCCGCGTCTGGAGAAGACTGCAAATAGTCCAGACATTTCTGAAACATTTCGCGCGTTGTAGTCCACATGTTATTTAACTCGGTACTACAAATCTCAAGCTCATAAACATCGTGGTCCTCTTCATTCAAACCACGGAATGAAGAATCAAATTTCAGTACAGCCTCAGAAGCGCTGATGAAAAAATCAAGGGGAGTAAGCATTTTTAAAGAGATAAGGACTTTCGAACACAAGCTAAAAATTCGCGAAACCCAGGAAGAAAATCACGCAAGGGAAATCAAACAATGGACAGAATTTCAATTGAAATGAACCGAGTAAAAATACCAAGAAATGTTAACGTAATCTTAGAAAATCCCACAAACTAAATATTCAAAGTAGTCGAGGAGGCACCAAACACAAAAGTTTTAGAACCTTTCAAAAAGCTAACAAACCGAAGGCTGAAAACAAATTAAACCTTGACCACACGAGCCAATATAGCAAACAAAAAATCAAAATTAAAGTTGCGCACAGCAATAAATCAATAAATAAATATGAATATATTCAAAAAAAAGGATTCAAAATTTCTCGCGGTGTACCGAACGAGGTTTCCCGGTCTATTACGTAAGAAAATCTACCGAATGTAGCACTTTTGTGTCCAAATACACGCAATTCGTAAGACCCGAAACGAGAAATACCAAAAAAAAAAATATTTTTAAATTGAAATATGACGAATTGACCGAGAGTAGGGTGCACGCAGTCGAATAGTACTTAACAATGTACAAATTGTTAGTACAAACAACAATTGTTTCCGAAATTAAAAAAAATTCAAGCTAAAATATTTTTTACGTATCTGCGTTTTTGTCGCTTGGGACCACTGTGCCGACGTCAGCGGTTCACAATAAGGAACACGTCAGATGTTCAATCACAATAACGCACTTCAGCTGTTCAAAAGAATCACAACAAAGCAAATGAACGCAGCATCAGTGGGAATGTCAACGAGATATGTATGGGGGTATGTGATTATGTACGGATGTGCAAATAAATAAGCGAAAAGTGATGGTGGCTACTATGTAGTTATTGACCGACGCTGAATTTGTTGGACTATGAGAAACTGCGATTGCAGTGTAACGTTTTTGTTGTAATATCAAACGCAGTTGCGAACGAAAGCAAAGGGAAACAAACCGGTAGAGAACAGGCACACCAATAACTAAAGCACTATGATTCGAAAGAACAATAGGGATATTTATGTGTAAATAAATCGTATTTATTTACCAAAAATAGCCGAAACTAATAATTATTTTTCCGCGTAAATTCGATATTTGAAAAATATATGTATAATTACACGACACACGGCGACCGAATGGACTGTATTCAGGGTTTTTTAGTTTACACCGAAATTCGTAGGGAACTAGAAAGGCGACCACTAAACTTTTTATTTTCGTTTTTTTTTTTTCCTTTTAAACAAAACACAAAATCGCGGTGCTCACAATACAGAAACTGAAATTACGCACCTGTGGATTTTGATGATGATGATACGGATTGTGATGATAACGATGGTAATGTGGATGAAGATGACGATGCGTTTTGTTTTTTTTTTTTTTGGTGATGAAGGTGGTGAGGGGGATGTCGACAAATTCCTTCAAACAAAAGAAAAAACCAAACGATTAATCCAATACTGAAACCGATCCGGCTCGATGCGACCAAATGTTAGCGTACGGCGCAAAAAGGTGGTATCAAGAAATAAATAAAAAGAAATAAAAACACAATCGAATTTCAGTATATGGTAAATTAAAAATGGGGGATCTTTATTCTTTTCAAACAACAAAATTGGGGGGTGAGTATTACCGTGTGCGAGTGTTAGTTCACGAAAAACGCGAGCGCTAGAATCGAGAGTAAGACGACAAGTGAAGTTGCAACGGAAGAGACGAACACAGAGCAAGGTGACACTTAAATCACAACAACGGACGCTCTCACTCCTACACTTGACACGAATAGTCTCCAAAGAGCAATGTCAGTGGGATCCAGTGATGTCAATTGACTGAACTCACGAAGTTGTGATACAACGTTTCTAACTTAAACATAATACTTGAAAAATAGTGTCTTCAACAAATTACCAATAATTAAGCTCCATTTTGTTATTTTTAGGAATGAAGAAACCTAAAAAATCCCATTTTTTACTTTTACTTCTGTTTGCACTTCTTTCTCATGCAAAATTTCGAATTTTCAGAAAATTTGTCTACAATATATTGCTAAACAATGTGACATCAAAAAATATGTGTTTTTCAAACAAAAACTCAAATTCACCACACCTGTGGGAAGCTCACCACACCCATAAAATTGTTTCCAAGCATATGCACGACATTGAATTATACAAATTATCAGTAACAACACCAACTATAACGCTGAAATCCGTGGAATTACATATAAAAGCATATTTTCCCAGCTTAGTTTAAATTTGTCCATTAAAAAATCTAAATTTCAAATACTTCTTATCAATAAAATGAAAGGTTCACCACACCAAGGAAATTAGTTATACTACTTTGAAAACATTATATATACTACAAAAATTTCGCAGTTTAAGTAATGCAACAAAGCCATATTTTCCTTTAGAAAAATTAACTACGTATATCGCTTTAGTTGTCTGCTCCTACAACCAGAAACACTTAATTTTTTCAATTTGAGGTAATTTTATATCAATAAAATGATTTTAGTTAATAAACAGTGTTTTGTAGAAAAATATACCTTTTTCCTGCAAAAAAAAACGAATTCACCACACCTGTAAAAATTCACAACAACAATAAATTTGCTGTGCTGCACGTTTTGCACTGCATTATTATACAGGAATTTCGCATAACAATTTATTTAACATGTTAAAGTTAATTTCCCCAATAAATGTAACTACGCCGCTTTATTTGCCTTTTTCTTCATCAGCAAAAACCTATTTTCTTAATTTGAAAGAATTCGGATCAAAAAACAACAATGTTTTGTAGGAAAAAACAAATTTGCTGTGGTGCACTTGGAAAACTTTATTATGCATGAATTTCGCAAAATAAACATTTATTTAACATACTAAAACTAATTTTCCCAAGAAACGTAACTACTTAATTTGAAGGAATTCTGATCTAAAAATTGTATTTAGGTTAAAGCTAAAGTTGCTTTGTAGAAAGAGATACATTTTGCCCACAAAACAGAAATTCACCACACTTATTAGAAATTCACCACACCAAGAAAAATTGTGTGATGCACTTGGAAAACATTATAATACATAAATTTAGCACAACAAACATTTGTTTAATATGCTAAAGCTATATTTTTCCCAACAAATTTAACTACGATATTTGCGCTTGCATTGGACTTCACCCGGAAATCCTTAATTCCTTAATTAATAGGAGTTCTGATCAATAAAATGTGTTTAGGTATTAAACTAAAGATGCTTTGTAGAAAAACATACATTTCGTCTACAAAAACACAAATTCACCACACCTTTAAGAAATTCACCACACCAATAAAAATGGTGTACTGCACTTGGAAAACATTATGCTACACAAATTTTGCGAAACAAACATTTAATTAATATATTAAAGCTATGATTTTCCAAGAAATTCAGCTAAGCCGTTTTATTTGCGCTTTTCTTCGCCCGAAAGCACTTAATTCCTTAATTTGAAGGAATTCTGATCAATGAGTAATAAACTAAAGATCGATTGTAGAAAAACATACATTTTACCTACAAACTACAAATTCTCCACACCTTTAAGAAATTCACCACACCAAGAAAAATGGTGTACTGTACTTGGAAAACATTATGCAACACAAATTTTGCAAAAGAAACATTTATTTATTATATTAAAGCTATAAGTTCCCCAAGAAATTTAGCTAAGCCGTTTTATTTGCCCTTTTCTTCGCCCGGAAGCGATTCGTTCCTTAATTTGAAGGAATTCTGATCAATGAAGTGTATTTAGGTATTAAACTAAACATGCTTTGTAGAAAAACATATATTTTGAATACAAAACAAAAATTCACCACATCTGTAAGGAATTCACCACACCAAGAAATTGCTTGTGTTGCTCTTGGAAAACATTATGCTACATTTATTTTATATATTAAAGCTATAATTTTCCCAAGAAATTTAACTACGCCGTTTTTTGCCCTTTTCTTCACCCGGAAACACTTAATTTTCAGTAGTCCTTGTTAGGAGTTTGTCCTTAATTTATACACTAATGATGTTATGCAGTTATAAATGAAATGCTAGTACCCTTTAGTTAAAATCTTTGTCAGTTGTTTATTTTTATATCTGTTTTTTTTTTGTTATATTTTTTGCGCTCCGCCAACTAAATCAGGACATCATCATCAACAACATCTCTTAGCAGCTATTTTGAGTTGTGTCTGTTCGTTTGTTGCTTGTGTTTTTTCTCTCTACGTTCCATTGCACGGGGGATATCTCAATGAGTTGAGTTTGAAGAACAAGTAGCTAAAAGGAAACAAGTCGCGTCAAGTATACTTTAATGCATTTTGTATTGTTTTATTGTGTTTTTTTTTGTTTGTTTGGCCGCTTGCCGCACGTCAGCGGTCGGGGTGTTTCGTGGCGTGCAACTCAAAAGAATCACAATGATTTGCTGTTGTTTCCTTTGGGTCCGTGCTGTTTTATCATGCCAGATGACGATGTTGTATATTCCCCCACATCAGATATTCTCTTGCCACAGAATGAACTTATAAATACTTTGTTTTATAACACAGAACAATGTTGGAAAATAACCAAACACCCATTGACGCGGCAACGCCGCCAGGAAAGGGTTAAAATTGTACACAGACAACAACCATAAAGCGACACACATTTTGTTTGTACGGCTATCCGAGAAACGAGCCATCGTGAGACCGTAGAATAAGACTTAAAGATTTTCAAGGATCCTTGAAAAAATATAACAAAATGCTTTTTATACATAAAATTCTTCAAAGAGAAATGCAAAACAAAAAATGGTATACAAAAATCCAATTTTCTTGTATTATATTGTTATTAACTTCCGTGTTAAGTATATTGTATAAAATTGATAAGATACTCAGAGAAAAAGAATATAATTTTTTTGCAGAACACAAAAGTGGTTTTCCACAAAAGGATATATTAGTCCTTGATGAATTTATTTAACACGAATTTCACCCACAATTACAATGAAACAATAAGAAGAATATAAAACAAAGCCTACTTTTAGGCAGCACAAAAAAGTGATTTGTATAAAGTCTACATTTAGGCTTATTGAATGGATATAGACTCTTCTTAGGAATGAAGAATGGACACTTCAAGAGGCAGAACATTTTAGTAGTCTTAAAATGGTACATACTTTAAGGCTAATATTTACAAAATTTTAATTCTATAGTATACTTTTTCTTGCCCGTCAAAAATTCTTGGCCTATTTTCAGGCATTTCATCATTTCTCACTTGTTAATCTTAAATTAAATGTATACAGAAAATTTTTGATTGCATTTGATAATTTAATAAAAACAAACTCTCAAATTTGTCTTTATTATTTAAAAATTACTAAGACAAAAGCAAAAAATAAAAACTATTTCATGCTAAGCTCTTATCAAATGGAAAATATTTTTCTTTAGAAAATTATATCAGGCAAATTGTGTTGAGTGCAGAGACAATTTTGTACAACAATTAGTAATTTTCTGGCTTATGAACAAAATGTCTATGACGCTGGCAATGGGCAGAGGGTGGGGGCAGATGTCTTAAAAGGACTTCACATCCAAAGAATGAACGAACTGCGCCTTGTTGATCAAATCAGAAAGTATATGACAAAAGACTTAATTTGCATTTAAATTAAAAATACAGGCCTGCTTAAACTCTTCTATGAATTGTTCTACTAGAACACCAACTGCACTTTCATATTTTAGTATTCTTCCACATCACAACTATGTGATGTCTCCTGCTCTACTCTATTCGAAAGAACATCAGAGTTTGGTGGGAAATTCTTGGGAAGATATCTTTCTTGTACTCAGTTAAACTTAAAACAATAGAAAATAACTAATGCTAGTTTAATTATAAAGCTGTTAAAAATATTAAATGTGCAACGATTTTATAAACGAAATTTTATAATAGGACGGCGGCGTGAAAAGTTGAAAATTAAAATTTTCCATATTTTGTATTGGCATCACAATTTCAATAATCTTAAAAATATTTAAATAAAATATTTTTTAATAATAAACAATATACAAGAATTATTATTGAATTCTGAGTCTGTAAGAACTCTAACTATCTGTTTATTTATTCTTTTTTTATATTTTTAGATAAAAATATGGAATATTACATGAAAAATAACTTAACTGGTTATTCCCTAACTGATTATACCAATTACTTAAAACTGTCTTCTTAATTAAATGTCTACACATACGCAACTTTAGTTTGTTTCGGCGAAAATATAAGTTTTATTGAATTTTCAAAGAAGATTTTCATAAGCATGACTAGTGATGATGCTGAAGAGTTTTAATTAAATTGTAAATATCAATTTATTAAAATTAGTATGTATTAGATTATGGAAACTAAGTTTAAACGTTGAAGCCGTTTTTTGCTCGTCTGCTATAGAAAATTTTAATCAATTGGTTGTCGACTATAGTGTTCACAACCCAATTAGTCGTCTAGTATAGAGTAGATAGCGCAATTACTGGCCAAGTACGGAGTAGATGACCATTGTGGTTGTCTTCTGTAGAGTAGATGACCGTTTTCGCTGTCTATTGCAGAGTAAATGACTCATATCGTCTTCTACTGTAGAATAGATGGCCCTAACATGATGACTATTTAGGTCGTCTATTGTAGAGTAAATGACACTTTGTCGTCTACTGTAGAATAGATAACCATTTTAATCGTCCACTGTAGAGTGGATGACTATTTTGGTCGTTTTTTTGTAGAGTAGATGACCAATTTGGTCATGTACTATAGAACAGATAACCCTATTGGTCGTCTAGTATTAGAAACTAGAAGGCCATAGATAGATATTCATCGACCTTTAACACATTTTACCTTTCATTGGAGTCATTGACCTTTTATCCGTGAATAATAGCCATTAATCGCATTCATTGTCTTTAAATGGGGGCATTGATCTTTAATCTGGATCAATGACTATTAATCTAGGTCAATGAGTATTAATCTGGTTCAATTGCCTTTAATCCGGAGAAAATAACCTTTATTCCTAGGTCATTGACTTTTAACCCGGGGTCAATGACTTTCAACCGGGTTCATTTACCTTTATTCGGGGTCACTGACTTTTATTCGTGGTCTTTGACTTTTATTCGGAGTAAAAAACTGGTAATCGAGGTCTATAACCTTTACTCGGGGTCATTTAAGTTGAATCCATGGTCAATGACATTTAATCGGGGTCAATGACCTTTAATCCGGGGGCAATGATCTTTCATCTGTGGTCAATGATCTTATTTGGGCTCATTGACTTTTAATCCGGGTCATTGTCCTTTAATCCGGGGTCACTGTACTTTAATCCGAGGCCATATTGAGTTTTTATCGGGGTCAACGACCTTTAATTGAGGTCAATGTCATTTTACCTTTAAGTGTGGAGGTGGTGGTAAATTTTACCATCTCTTCAAAGTTTTTTTTCTGTATTTAAAAAGGCTTGTGAAAAAGTCCAGGTTTTTTGTCTAACCTAATAAAAATTAATAATTTTCTGGATTATTTTAATAAAAGGTATAGTAATTTATTTCTTAGCAAATAAATAAGAACCAAAAAAATATTTGTACTAAAAAATATTTTATAAAACTAAAAGGGGTACAATTTACCCCATGTACAAAACTATGTGATAAATTTTCACCTCCCATTCGGGTCACTGACCCTTAATCCGGAGTATATAAGATCTAGTCGGGTTCAATGACCCCTAGTCCGGTTTAATGACCTCTAGTCGGGTTCAATGACCTCTAATCGGTGTCAATGACCTTTAATCGGGATCAATGACATTCAAACCGGGGTCAAATACATTTAATCCGGGTTCAATGAGCTTTTATCAGAGGTAAATCACCTTTCTTTGGGATCAATGACCTTTAATGCAGGCTCAATGACTTTTAATCCGTGGTCAATGAACATTAATACGGGGTCAATGACATTTTATCGGGGGTCAATGACTTTTAATATACTGTCAATTACCTTAGTACGGGGTGAATGACCTTTTATTGCGGGTCAATTACCTATAATAGGGATCAATGAACTTTTATCCAGTGTCAATAATTTTCAATCCGAGGTCAATAACCTTTTATCCAAAGTCTTTGACCCTTAATCGCGGTCACTGACCTTTAATCGATATCAGTGACCTTCAATTCGATGTCATTGACCTTTAATCGAGGTCAATAACCTTTAATCAGGGTCATTGACTTTAATCGGTAGGGTAGATGACTTTTATGGTCGTCTGATGTAGAGCAGATGACCCTTATGGTAATCTACAATTCGATACCTCCATTCTAAACTATGCTAAGTGCAAAAAGGTAGTTTTTCAGGAGAGGCGATCAAAGTTTGATAATTTTTTTAAATTTCTGTGGAATTCCTTTATAATGCAAATCAAATGACCTGTACTGTTTTGTAAATAACTTTTGAGTGGGTTGACGGATAAACACCAAATGGATTACCATCTTCTAGGTTTGACGTCCTGTTGGTCTTCTACTTTAGATCAATTACCCGGGGGTAAAGTAGTTGACCCCTATTGTCGTTTCCTGTAGAGTAGACTACCATGTTGGTCGTCTACTGTATAGTAGATGATACCATTTGATCGTGCACTGTAGAGCAGATGACACCATTTGGCCGTGTGCTGTAGAGTAGATGACACATTTTGGTCGTCTATTTTAGAGTAGATGACCATTTTAGTCGTCTACTGCAGAGTAGATGGACATTTTTGTCAACTAATGTATAGTATATGACACTTTTGGTCTGCAGTTGTCATTATTCTTCCCGAGTTATTAAAAAGACACCCCTCTTTTGCCCACTAACTCACCTACATAGCCCTTTTGTCTGTGGATATACTTCTACAGGTCTTTAGGTATAGGTCATTTGTCGAGCAGGTACTTCCGCAGATCTCTTGAACCTATTCAGTTCTACGAACGCCTGTTTTGCATCCTCTAGCGCAGGGTCCGCATATTTCAAAAGTACAAACGCAGCTTTGTAGATCTCACATGTCCGATTTTTAGAAGACATTTAAAGAATTTTCTGCGGATGTGTGTTGAAAAGAAAAATCTTGATGTCCATTGGATTGAAAGGATGGCTATAAAGATATTTTAAATTAGTCTCAAATAGTTAAAAGAACTGATTTTCCTCTACCGATTTATTAGTTTTCTTTTTTTGGTAAAGGGACTATGACTATAGTTAGTCTCCTTTAAATTCTTTAGGACATGAATATAAAGTTAAACTATGCAAAACTTTTGCATCTATGAGTTTTTTCTAGAAAAGATTCCTTTATAGCTGAGCTATTATTCAAATGTTTTCTAATCTAATATTTAGTTACAAAAGCCTAAGTTCCACCCCAGCTGCTATGGAAAATTTTAGTTTTTCACCTTCCCAATAGCCCATGAATTACCCTAAACCTTCCCTAAACAATTTACACGCGCACAAGAAATCGAAAAAAAGAAATCCCATTTCAAAAGAACTTTTTACCATGTACTTTAGTTAGACGAAGCGTTTCTAGTTGCACATTCTCTGATGGTTGGTCATTAATTCAATAGGACCTCTTTTTTATTTTACCTAAATGTAAATTAAAAGTCTTGTTTTTTTCCACCACTCGCAGGAATAGACTCGTGCTCGTCCTGGTCCTAGTCGTCATCATTGCAATCGTTGTTATTTCAAAGAGCCCTCAAAGCCGAACGTTAATGTCAGAGTGAGCAAGACTCAATATGGCGAAAAAGTGCATGCACAAAAATTGCAATTTTCTAGCAGACAATTTTCTCTGTGCCGTTGCCTATTGGTTAGATGCAAATCATGAAAATCGAGAGGGGCAAAAAACAACGGAAACCTCTACAACTACAATCAATGCTTGGGATAGAATGCGAATTCCTATCCTGAGAACTAGGACCAGAACGAGAACGATGATGGTGCTGTTGAGGCTGAGGCTGAGTCTGTGGCTGATGACGACGATGATGAGCGCCTAAATAAAAATACGACGTTGTTGACGGCATTATTGCTGTTGTTTTTTTTTTGTGTGGAATATCCTACACAGCCTCTACTGCTGCATATTGCATGCAATCAACCTAAAATGTATGCTATAGAAATTTGTTTAAAAAGAAATTACATAGAAACCATTCAAAATACAATGCATATTTCAAGGGTTGGGCATTCCTACTAAGCACCGCCATCTATGAGAAGCAGTCAGTCAGTCAGCCCACCCATCCCATCCAAGCTTACAACCTCCACGCCACCTCCTAAATATATGCTTCACATTGACTGCTCTTATGCAGTTATGCAGCAGCTGCTGGCTTTATATATGAGATGCAGGCACGCTTCTTTTACCCAAAAAAAAAGGACATGGGGGTGTACTGCTCAGCTCCTTTTTATGGCGAAACTGCAGCTCACATGGAGAACACAGAACACGTTAAGCTAACGTTTAATTATTTAGATTTTTTTTTGAAAATCGGCTCAAAACAAAATATAAGCAAAAGTAAAGCATAGCCAAAAGGCATCACAGAACAGCACAGGACTAAAAAAAAGAAAAAATATGCCACCAAACAACTTGAAACCTATTGACGAATATTGACATTTGAGCTGCTCCATGTTCAATGGGGGTGTCTGTGTGTGTTGGTGTAGCGGAAATGCAGCTACTTTTTATTTATTTTTCCCAGAATATATTCAAATACTTTGATTGGGGTTGTGCAGATGACTGGCTGCTCTCTCCCTCTCGGTTCAATGATGTTCAATTCTTAATTGGCAAGATGGCTCTGATGGGTATTTGAGACTTGATTTGATTGGAACTCACTCACTCACTCACACGCTGAGTAAAGCATACTTTTAGGTGTTAATTAGATGACAAATTCAAATTAATTGCTTGGCTGTTTGACGTTGTAACCAATTTCTTTTTTTGCACATATTACAATTTCCAATAGGCGTAGAAATTCAATAAAACTCAATGGGGTAAAAAGTGTTAATGGCTTCACACCTTAAACCAAGGATAGATACAATACTTCAACTGCTTGCGCCTTTAAGTAGGCTTCAGAAAATACATATACATCAATGCGAAACTGAAAATATGCTATACATATGTTCGCAACCTCTCGACATTTATACAATCACTTTTAGACTCTTATGGCATATGGTTTTGTAACATATTGTAGGGAGGGGACGTTGAACAAAATTTTGTTGTTCATTTTTTTCTGTTATACGTGACCATTTTCCAGAGTTTCCTATTAATTTTTCTATGGCGGAGCGGATTTTTTGGCACACACTCACACACATAGTATACAATTTTTATATGCGGAAAATTACCAGAGAAACCTAAAAAATATTACTATGCCTGTACACCTCACGGAAAAGGACATTTATTAAAAATCATCATCAAATATCAACGAAAATTTAATTGCCTAACCTGGTTGTTTGTAGCAATGCAAAATTTCCCTAAAAATTGTATAGCATTGCCTACATTTGGGCTTAGACTAAGGACAGACCTGGAAAAAATCATTTCGTCTACCTGGTGATGATAAATGGACGAATATGAATTACAACAGAGTCGTCCCTTGCAAATGACTCTTACCATAAATTAATTAATTTTAAAATTCTCCAGATATTCGACTTTCTTTAGAGCAATTCAGAGTAGGCTTCGCATTTCCTCCTTATGTATATGTGTCCCCGTATCATTTGTAGAACAAACGCTGATCTCCAGATGCTTCATTTCAGTCTTCCAATTAACCTGCAGGTCCTTGCACGCCCATATTCTGCAAATATCATTAACTACGCATCTTAAAGAATTACAAAAGGGTCAATAGTCATCTACAGATTTGTTTTGGAGGATTATCTAAAGCAAAGCTTCTCATTCTCTCGCATTTCCTCCTTATACGTGTCCGCGTATCATTTGTAGAAGAAGCTCTGATCTCCAGATGCTTCATTTCAGTCTTCCAATTAACCTGCAGGTCATTGCACGCCCATATTCTGCAAATATCATTAACTACCTCATCTTTAAGAATTTTAAAAGTTTCAATATTCCTCTAGAGATTTGTTTTGAAAGACTTCTCTAGAGCAGGGCTTCTCATTTTCTCGCATTTCTTGCTTATACGTGTCCGCGTATCATTTGTAAAACAAAACTCTGATCTCCAAATGCTTCATTTCAGTCTTCCAATTAACCTGCAGGTCCTTACACGCCCATATTATGCAGATATCATTAACTTCCGCATCTTGAAGAGTTTTAAAAGGGTCAATATTCATCTAGAGATTTGTTTTGGAGGCTTTCCTAGGGCAAAGCTTCTCGTTCTCTCGCATTTCCTCCTTATAGGTGTCCGCGTATCATTACTAGAATGAACTCTGATCTCCAGATGCTTCATTTCAGTTTTCCAATTAATATGTGTGTTAGAACGCCCATATTCTGCAAATAGCATTAACTACCGCATCTTGAAGATTTGAAAACACCCTAGAAAGGCTTTAACCTACTCAAAGAGAACTGAACCTGTTCGCATGGGCTTCAAGGGAGCTGCAGAACGAAGACGGCTGAGAAGACCCGCTCTAGAGTATAAATGCTGGTGTTTATATGTCTCATTCTCATTTTCCCATGTACCTTAAGGTCATGCCGTTCCCTTTAGCCTACGTGTTTACCTTTCAAGTGCCCCTTTTACATTTTTAAGGAGTTCTATAGACGCCTCATAGAGACCCTCCAAGTTACCTGAAATTACCGTAGCTTCATAAGCAGACATCTAAAGAAACGTACTACATTTGAATCTCTTGTGTTTGTGGTTCTCTAAGGGAAATAAAACTTTAAACTTTAAGAGGCACCTACGAGAGCCGTGTGTATTCTTTCGTTCAGTATATAGGAGACTTAAGGTTACCAGATACCCGATACCTACGGAGTATAAATGCTGGTGTATAGATGTTAGTTAGTTAGTGTTAGGTTCATCTTCCCATTTATCTATAGGTTCTGCAGTTCCTTTTAAATTTCTTAAGCAGTTCTATAGACGCCTCATAGAGACCTTTGTTAGTTACCTGCAACTTTTAACCAATTGAATCTCTTTTTTATTTGTGGTTCTCGTAGGGAAATAAACCTTTGAACATTTATAGGCACTTCTTTCATTCAGTATCTAGGAAACTCAAGGCTTCCATCTTCATCTTCACATGTATCTCTGAGTTCTACAGTTTCTTATACGCCGTTACTTCTTTACCATCGGAGTACCCCTCCAACTCCGACACACCACTAGAGTTCAAAGTAGCCTGCCGTGGCCGTGCTTCTGCTACAGTTCATAAGCAAATCTCTGTAAAAATCTATTTAACCATTCGGTTCCCTTTTGTGTTCATGTGCTTGTTAGGTACATCACATATCCAAGCGTCTCTTATCCTCATCTGCCCATATTCCTGTAGGACCTGTAATTCTGTCTACGCCACATATTTACCTTCAGAATGCCACTCTGATTCCTGCATTTCTTAAAGTCATATAGTTCCTTATATGCCACATATTTACTTTCCGCGAGAGGCAGGTACTCCTTCATTTCTTAAGCAGTTAGACGCCTCAAACATATTACCCTTTCATTCACCTGTTCTGGACTGTGCTTCTGCTAGAGTTCATAGGCAAATCTCTAAAGAAATACATACGAGTATAACTCTCTCTTTTTTGTTCATGTGCTTCTTAGAATATTCACGCAGATCTATAGACGCCGCATATTTCCCTCCCTGGTCTATTACAGATCCATGCGTCTCTTATCTTATCTTCATCTTACAACCTGCAATTCTGTATACGCCAAATATTTACCTTCCGAAATCCACTCTGACTCCAACGTTACTTAAGGTCCTGCAATTCCTTATAAGACACATATTTACCTTCCGAGAGAGACACTAACTATTATATTTCTTAAACAGTTGTCTAACTGTCACATATACCTTACCCTTCCGAGCTACCTGTCGTGACTGTGCTTCTGCTACCTTTCATATGCAGATCTCTTGTGTTATATGATTTTTAGAATATTTACTTAGATCTATAGACGCCGCATATTTTCCTCGCAGGTCTATGACAAATCCAAGCATCTCGTTTCTATTCTTTGCATGTTCTTGTAGGTCCATCTGATTCCTATATTACATAGGCAGTTCCACAGCGTATCATACATACCCTTGAAAGTAACCTGGCGTGACCATGGTTTTTGTAGAGTTCATAGGCAAACTTCTAGAGAATACGAATTAACCATTTGGATCCCTTTTTTTCATGTGCTTCTTAGAATATCCACGTAGATCTATATATGCCACACATTTCTCTCCCCGGTAGATTACAAATCAAAGCGTCTCTTAGGGAACCAAATATTTGAACATTTCGAGTCAGAGCCCTGTGACTCTTATCCTTGAGTATTCTACATATACTCGTATTTTCAATTCTTGATAAGTCGCATGTTCGACTTCAGACTTGTCCCTGTAGCTCTGAAAGTATTTAGACAGATCTCTAAACGCCACGTAGGGGATTAAGTCTTACATACAGTACACCTATAGCTTCAAAAGGACGTAGCTAGATAGGTATCGTAACACCTTATAACTGCATTTTGTGCTTCATACAGTACCCGCCCGGGAATCTTATTTTCCAAAGTCTCTAATGACTTTTAAAGACTTCCAGACTTCGCAGATTCTCCTCTCAGATTTGCTACGGATTCAAATAAGTTTGATCTAGGAATTAAAAGTAATTCCGTAGACGTCCTTACAATATTCATGTAGCTCTAAAAGTAACTACAGGGGTTTCCAACAAGAGGTGTTATTTTGAATCACCCGGTATTTCGGTAGCTGTCACTTTTGAAGCTTTTATTCTTTGACATTTGACAAGTAGAAACTACGCCATTACTAAAAATGGAACGATACACGATCATCGAACGATACAAAATGATCGGACAAAAAAACGATACGAACGATACAAAATCATCTTGACTGATGAGGCCCATTTCCACCTCGGTGGCTCAACAAGCTAAATTGTCGCATCTTGGGCTCAGAAATCCCAAGAGTTATTGTTGAGAAGCCTCTCCATCCTCAACGTGTGACTGTTTGGTGCGGTTTATGGCCCAGCGGGGTCATTGGACCTTACTTTTTCGAAAATGAGGTTGGATCAACAGTTACGGTGAATGGATTGCGCTATCGAGAGATGATTAATGATTTTTTATGGTCGGAGTTGGATGGTATTGATCTGGGCAACGTTTACTTTCAACAAGACGGCGCTGCGTGCCACACAAAGAACGAAACCATTGCTCTGTTACGGGAAAAGTTTCCGGACCGTGTTATCTCTCGAAGAGATGATCACAATTGGCCACCGAGATCTTGTGATTTAACACTTTGCGACTTCTTCCTTTGGGGCCACGTGAAAGATAAGGTCTACGCCAACAGCCCAGCGTCGATTCAAGACCTCAAAGAATTCGTGAGGCTATAGAGGACATAGGGCAGCCACTTTGCGATTTGGTTATGGAAAATTTCATGAAAATAATATGGTCCTGTAAGCGTGGTCGTGGTGGCCATTTAGCTGATGTTGTTTTTCATTATTAACGGCATACCTTCCTCTTTATTATGAAATATCCTATCTCAAAAAATTACATTTTTCTTTGAATACCACAATAACACCTCTTGTTTTCATATTCATCTTTAGACTCTCAGCATTCCAATAACTTCAAAAGTAACTAAATAAGTCTCTAGCATTCATTCTAGATAACTACGAATACATTGAATGTAGACGACTCATGTTCCTACTTGGAGTTCGAATTTATATTATAGTGCCTTTAAACATATTTTGGCAAGACCTATTTGCTCCTGATTTATCTTCCGGCTTTACTAGAGGTTCTAGTGTCTTTTAAGGAATTTTACACGTCTGTAGCCTACGTGTTCACTTTCCTCCTCCTCCTCTGTGCCGCTGTCTCCTAGGTTCTGGAAAGTAAATATCGAAGATTAAAAATGCCACGGATTCGATTTCAGGGGAGCCTAGGCATTTAGTTATAGCTTCCAAGCCTCCTTAACTATGTACCTTTCTCTTGAAATTACACATTCAGTGGGTTAATGACTACTGACAATGACAACATACTGGTGGTAAATGGCCACTGACTGTTCACAGAAGGTCAGTGAGTGACCATTTGCAGGAGGTCTGTGGCAATTGACCACTGGTAGGATCAGTGAATACTGAGAGAGGTCGTTGAGAAGTGAGGAAAATACCGTTGGCAATAGGACAATGACTATTGAGGAAGGCGGAAACCACTATCCTATGGATTTATTAAAGTTTCTGACGTCACCTAAAGAAATTAAGCACATATCTAGCCTTCTGAGGCAACTGAGATGATTGTGTCTCCTATAATTGTATCTTCGAAGTTATTGGCAGAACTGGTTTATCTCCTTTACTAGTTACTTACGCAGATATCTCGATGAAGACTTTTCACCTTCCGTATATTTCAGAGACATTTAATCCAGATGTCATACATTCGTCTTCCTTCAGCGTTTAAGAAGACCAAATGAAGGACTCATTGCAGATGATCACAATACCGCCTTCCTTAACCTTAGGCTAGGGACTATGAATGCCTAACGATTTATTTTATTTTATTACGAGGTAAAGGACTACCAGTCGACTTGGCTTAACTAAAAATTAATGAAAATATCTAGAGAACAATTTGCCTATTGACGAACACGACATGAAAATTTATAGGTTATTTGAAAAATACAATATTTTGTGGGCATAGTCCTTATATTACAGAATAGGAATCACACACATTCAAACAATCCGTATTCGCTACAGATTTTACAACCATCCAAATCGGAATGCAGAATTCATAATTGAAAACCATAAAACATGTTATTTTTTATAGGTATTGTTAGAATAAAATGTGGCTGAAAAGTATGTAAAAAAGTTAGGTGGTGCAAAATGGGGACTGCATATGGTAACTGGTTTAACATTTCGATACATGTGAAGAAATTACATTAAAAATTGGATTTCACCTTTACTCACATGTATACTCGCATTACGACAGTTTTCGGTCTAAAATGAATAATCTTCGCATTTTTATACCCTCACTTTAGTGTGACGAGGGTATATATCATTTGCTACGGAAAAAAGTGTAACACATCGAAGGAGTGATCTAAGACCCTAAGTATGTTCGGAGGAAATCCGTTTTGGGTCATTTTAAGTCGAATGAGCAATGTCCGTCCGTCTGTCTGTCTGTCTGTCTGTCTGTCTGTCTGTCTGCCTGTCTGTCTGTGTGTCTGCTGGCTGGTGCGCACGATAACTCTCGAAAGGATTAACCGATTGACTTCAAATTTGGTATGTGGTAATATTTTGATCTATCTCCGGATGAGTTCGAAGATGGGCCATATTGGTCTACTCCTTCTGGTACCTCCCACACAAAGGGTTAAAATTTAGTGAAATATTGATTCTTTAATAACTTCTATACTACTTATTCGAATCTTTTGAAATTCTGCACATAATATTAGTATATTAGTCGCTATTAACTCGAGAAAAATGAGTGAAGTTGGCATGCCCCTTTTGGTACCTCCCACACAAATGGACCATTTTGCATCAAAATTTAACTGCTTATAACGTTAATACAAGTGCATAAAAATGCTTGAAATTTTCTACAGTATAATGTTTTTGTAGCGCCTATAGTCCGGTAAAAAATGGGCATTATTGTACAGCCCCTTTTGGTACATCCCACACAAATGGACCGTTTCGTACCAAAAGTAAACGGCTTGTAACGTTAATACCAGTGCATACAAATACTTGAAATTTTGTACAGTGTAATGCTGTTATAGTGCCTATAGTCCTGTAAAAAGTGGGCGTTATCACCCCGCCCCTTTTTGTACATCCCACACAAAATGACCAAATCATACCAAAATTACATAGCTCGTAACTTTAATATACCAGTGCACATAAACGCTTATAGTTCAGCACAATGCAATGTATTTAAGAATGTACTGTTTACCGAAAAATATGTGTATTTGGAAAACCCCTTCTGGTACCTCCCACACAAATTGACAGATTTATTGGTGTAATGTTATATATTACATTACTCACAAAGTGAGGGTATACCTTAGTCGGTTTACCCGACTGAAACTTTCTTACTTGTTGAATTAGAAATATATCTAGGTTTCCTCCCGAGAATATCCTTTTAAATATTAAATTACTTTTTTATCCAGGACCTTTCACGTAAATGTTCTCTTAAATTCCCAAATTAATACAAACCTTTTTTATAGTACTTCTTTGTTTTTTCTATCACCTTTCATTTTATTTCACACAATATTTAGCATCTAACGTCTTACTTCTAATCCAACTCAAGTGGGACGACACTCTTGTATTCACCGACGGTTGATCCGTGGCACAAGCAAAACCATAACTCACAATACCCACAGCATATAAGCGCTCACCGCGTGCATATAAAGCTCCACCCGAATCATACTGACAGGTATCACGACCCGGTGTATATGTACAAAAAGCTCCCGATGGTAGATAATGAATCAGGTTCTGACATCTCTCACGTGATATCACATCGAGGGTAGTCTTCAGCAGAAGCGTAGATTGTTCACCCCCAAAGGAAGTGGTACCCCAACCGGCAGTCTCCACACGTTGACCAGGCACTGGAGGTTTACGACTACCATCCAGTCCTAAAACGGGAAGAAATGGAAGGCAGGCGGGTCCCACACTTCGACTCCATTCAATGCGATATCGGGTCTTTAGCAAAGCTATATCGTTGTGTACCCTAGCCGAAGTGGAGCGGAAATGTTCGTGAATGATGATGTGGGTTAGGTCATAATATCGGGTGTATGTGGATTCAAGGACTGAAAGAAAAAGCGAAATGATAAGAAAAACAAAAACTAGGAATACGGGAAGACCGTCAGATAGAAAGCATTAGTAGCGTAGCTAGAAAAGAGGAGGAGATAATCATGAGGATATATTTAAAGTTCATCGGCACAAGCTCGATGAACACTGACAAGAGAGGAATGACTAACATTAAAAATTCTGGGGCTAATGACTACCTAGCAATAGAGCAGAAGGGCCACTGACTAGAGAACAATGACTGTCGAGGAAGAAGTCCAATGGTCGGAGGTTTAAGACGATTGTCAGAGGATCAAGGACATCTGGCAGGATATCTATAAGAATTCACGCAACCAGTTCACATAAGGTCAGTGATTTCAGTGAAATACGTTGAATATTCGGAGGAGGTCAATTGACAACTACCTCTGAGAAGAGAAAAAATTGCCACTGACAATAGCATAATGCACATGACAACGGTACAATGGCTACTGTGGAAGACTGACCATTGACAGAGGCTCAATGATCATTGACGGAGGGTCAATGACCATTGACAGAGGGTGAATGATCATGGGCAGATGGTCAATGACCATTGACAGATGATCAATGACCATTGAGAGAGGGCCACTGACCATTGAGAGAGGGCCACTGACCATTGAGAGAGGGCCACTGATCATTGAGAGAGGGTCAATGACCATTGACAGAGGTCAATGACCATTGACAGAGGTCAATGACCATTGACAGAGGTCAATGACCATTGACAGAGGTCAATGACCATTGACAGAGGTCACTGACCATTGACAGAGGTCTATGACCATTGACAGAGGTCAATGACCATTGACAGAGGGTCAATGACCATTGACAAAGGGTCAATTGTTATTGACAGAGGGCCAATGACCATTGACAGAGGCCCAATGACCATTGACAAATGATCAATGACCACTGACAGAGGGTCAATGACCACCGATAGACTTCCAATGACCACTGACATGGGGTTATTGACTACGGACTTAGGGTCAATGACCACTGACAGAGGGTTAATTACCTCTGATATAGGGTCAATGACTACTGACAGAGGGTTAATTATCACTGATAGATCAATGACCACTGACAGAGGGTTAATTACCAAAGATAGAGGGTCAATAATCACTGACAGAGGGTTAATTACCACTGATAGAGGGTCCATGACCACTGATAGAGGTTAATGATCAATAACAACTCAATGACCGCTGCCAGAGTGTATATACATACACACTGATAGATGGTCAATGTTGACGTATAGAGAGGGCAATGACCACTGATAGAGGGTCAATGACCATTGACAGAGGTTCACTAAAGTCTCACAGAGGTTTAATGACCTCTGACAGAGGGTTAATGGCCACATATAGAACGTCAGTGGCCACTGATAGAGGTTCAATAGCCACTGAATAGAGCAAAATTACTACTGACAAGAGAGCAGTGGTTATTGCAACTGAGAGGAGGACAACGGTCATTGAGGAAGAGGTCGGAGGGTCAATGACCATTATGAGGGGTGGAAGGTCAATGACGACCGACAGCAGAACTCAAAAATCACCACCCGGAGCTCCATTACAATGACAGAAGTTCAGTAACCTTTCACAAAAGGCAGTAACCTGTCTCAGAAGGTCAGTAAGTGGTCCATGACTGGTCTCATAAGGTCAGTGACCATTCCCAGAAGGTCAGTGAACTGGGCCAAGAACCATCGACAGATGGTCAATGAATGCTGACAGGGGGCAATGACTTCTGAAAAGGCGGAAAATTTTCCACCGACAAGCAGATAATGACTATTGAGGAAGATGGAAACCATTATCCGAGGGTCAATTACTATTGACGGAGGGTTAAACCATAGACAGAGTCAGTAAACATTCACAGGAGATCGGTGTCAAACGACGAACGGTCAATGACGACTGGTAAAGGCCCAATGACCATTGGCAGAGGATCATTGATAATTATGACCATTGATGGAAGTTAATGACTAACGAAGGTCGATGGCCATTGGTGAGGACTAGGAAGCACTGACAAGATTATTTTAAAAGCAGTTATTGTTGATCTCTGACAGGAAATTTAAATTGATAGGAAATCAAGGCTGGAATGAAGTCTCGTGTCATTGCAAAGGGCCATACCCCCAAAGTCAGTCAATTACGAAGATGGGCCGTCGCATAACGAGTAGCTACGAGTGACGAACGAATAGGAATTTGATTTCAACAAGTATGGGTTTTCTCGTACTTTCAGATCGATATTCCAGATTTTTTTGTAATTATCACGATTAGAGAATTAAAAAAGTTCGAAAAAAGACAACGGAAAACTATTTTTTGCGTTTGAAAAATCATTTCTATTCGTTCGTAACTCGAGAAAATGTAAACAAACATGCGATGGCACATCTTCTATATACATTGACTTTGCATACCCCTACAAATAATCATTTTTTCGATTTCCTTCATTTTTTTATCCTATTGTTTAGATCCAAGATTATCGGTTCATTGTTCAAACACAAAGATGTCGAGCCATTAACCACGAGAAATACAGTTCCGAAATAAACATAGGTTCACTGTTCAGAGTAAAGTAGATTAGTAATGCGTCATTGAACCTGAAGAACCCGATTTTGGTCCTTGCCGAACATAATTGTGTTACAAGGAATCTCGTAAATGGTCTGGGATTGCAGAAACCATTACCCAAAAACGTATCCGACTTATCAACGAATTCCAGAAACTTTCAGGAGTACTGAAAGTTTAAGCAACCGCTACAGTTTGGCTGCAAAAAGTTATATTGGCATCACGATTGCCTAAAATTCCAAGGTTCCTGGTAAAGTAAAACTCTATATTACAATGGATAATGCCGGAGACAATTATAAGCCATAAGTTCCCTTCAATATTTTGAATTTGTATAAAAATAACAAAATTTTCAATTAAAGCAACTCAAAAATTGCTTGGCAGGAACTTTAGCTGAGAAACCCGACTTTCCGATGTAAATAAAATCGCTGTCTTCCTCCAAATTTGGAAATAATGTTGCTTTTTCCATACATTAGAACTTTGTCTCCCTAATTTCGGAAGAAATCCTTCATTGATACGTATAACTTTACTTGACTTACCTGTTGATGTATCATGCTCTCCCACCACTGCCTGCAAGAGTTCCGGTCTACTGGTTTCCGGTGTCAGATAACAATGGGCGGCCGACAGCAAATAACGATGATGAACTATATGTGAAAACAAAACAGAAACCGAAGAAAACAGAAAACAAACAAATAAGCAAAAATTGCCAAGTTTGAAACGAAAGCGAAAATTCCAACTCACTTATGGCTGCACCGCAAAAAATTCTTTGAGTTTTTGTCGATATAACACCGGCCATCGAAGGAAACTCATTGATGCCGGCCACGCCAGATGCCCCCACGATTCTTGTAGTTGAGCCCCAGCCACAATCGCAAGGCGGCTGAATGACTTCGACGAGGCAAGAAAACGAACCGCCACCTTCGCCTGAGCGCTCATATGGCCAATGCGGCGAGGGTGTGGTGTGGCTTGTATAATCTTGACCAACAATAACTTTGGCAACACGTTTAGAGGAAATCTTATGAATGGCAATTGAGGCATTACGCCACGTGCTGGCCGGCAGTCTATCGTTGTAAGTGAGAACACTTGTTGGTGGTCCCGACACATCTCCCGTTACAGTCGAGGAGGCGGCATCCGAGTCGGTAAAGGTAAGTGTGTCGAGATTGTTTGACAACAAGGCAACCACATAAGCAAACGAATTGCTAACGTTCTTATCCTCCGACAAAGAAGATGTTGAGGAAGTCGTCGTCTCCAGCAAAGTGGATGCTGTTGGGTTTTTTGGGGTTTCTGTGGCACTCACTGTGAATGGCTTTTTTGTAGTGGTGGTAGTAGTAGAGGTTGTGGTAGTCGAAGTGGTTGTTGTCGAAGTAGTGGTAGTCGAAGTGGTGGTTGTTGTTGACGTCGTTGTTGTTAAGGGGGTGGTGGAGGATGTTATCCCCGTTTCTGTTTCCTTTATTTCCACATCCTGTTCTGACTCTTTAAGTGCATCAGACAGGATTCTATTGTTTTCAGGTGTTGAAATGTATGAGAACACCGCACGATTAAGAAAACTGTTTCTTTCCACCAGACCACGACCACAAAAATACTCTGAACCGGAGAGCAGTTCACTGCCTTCACGATTGAAATAGAAGATCTCATTGACACAACGACTAGAGGAAGGTATCTGAAAGGAAATATTTAAAAGAAATTCGTAAAAATTTGTAATAATAAACAATATCTTATTTTTATGGGTCTGATAAGTAATTTATATTATTGTTATGATTTTCTCACTGTAGAGTTCAACTGAACATCAAATGATTCTTCTTCAGAAAAAAAATTTTATAACGATATGATATAGTAGGAGTCAAAGTATCTGGGAAAAACGAGAGGTAACAAGAAGATCAACATAGTCCCAATTGTCATTGACTAAAAGCCATTTCTCATTAACGAGAGACCAAAAACGACTAAAATGCAGTTCATGGCTTCTGAAAACAGATTAAAGGACCAATGACAATTGGCTACATATCAGAGACCGTTGCCACGTGGTCAGTGAAATTGATTGCAGTTCACTGACAGATGGCTAATTACATTCTTTGAATATTGACGGATGGCCAATGAACTTCTTTGACCACTGACAGATGGCCAATAGCCATTGAAAGGGCGTCAATGACCATTGACAGAGGGTCTATGACCACAGACCAAAGGGACTATTGAAAGAGGGCCAAGGACGATTGACAGGATCATTTATAAATTAAAGAGGGTCAATGACCATTTACAGAGGGTCAATGACCATTGACAGAGGGTCAATGACCATTGAAAGATGTCAATGACCATTAACAGAGGGTCAATGACCATCGAAAGATGGTCAATGACCATTAACAGAGGGTCAATAACCATTTACAGAGGTTCAATGACCATTGACAGAGGGTCAATGACCATTGACAGAGGGTCAATGACCATTGACAGAGGGTCAATGACCATTGACAGAGAGAGGTCTTTGGTTATTAACAGAGGGTCAGTGACCATTTACAGAGGGTCAATGACCTTTGACAGAGGGTTAATGACCATTGTCAGAGGGTCAATGACCATTTACAGAGGGTCAATGGTCATTGACAGAGGGTCAATGGCAATTGACAGACGGTCAATGACCATTGACAGAGGGTCTATGACCATTTACAGAGGGTCAATGACTATTGACAGAGGGTCAATGACCACTGACAGAGGGTCACTGACCATTGACAGAGGGTCAATGACTATTGACCGAGGGTCAATGACCACTGGCAGAGGGTCACTGACCATTGACAGAGGGTCACTGACCATTGACAGAGGGTCCCTGACCATTGACAGAGGGTCACTGACCATTGACAGAGGGTCACTGACCATTGACAGAGTGTCACTGACCATTGACAGAGGGTCACTGACCATTGATAGAGGGTCAATGACCATTGACAGAGGGTCAATGACCATTGACAGAGGGTCAATGACCATTGACAGAGGGTCAATGACCATTGACACAGGGTCAATGACCACTGACACAGGGTCAATGACCACTGACAGAGGGTCAATGACTATTGACAGAGGGTCAATGACCATTGACAGAGGGTCAATGACCATTGACAGAGGGTCAATGACCATTGACAGAGGGTCAATGACCATTGACAGGGGGTCAATGACCATTGACAGGGGGTCAATGACCATTGACAGAGGGTCAATGACCATTGACAGAGGGTCAATGACCATTGACAGAGGGTCAATGACCATTGACAGAGGGTGAATGACCATTGACAGAGGGTCAAGGACCATTGACAGAGGGTCAATGACCATTGACAGAGCGTTAATGACTATTGAAAGAGTGTCAATGACCATTGACAGAGGGTCAATGACCATTGACAGAGGGACAATGACCATTGACAGAGGGTCAATGACCATTGACAGAGGGTCAATGACCATTGAAAGAGTGTCAATGACCATTGACAGAGGGTAAATGACCATTGACAGAGGGTAAATGACCATTGACAGAGGGTCAATGACCATTGACAGAGGGTCAATGACCATTGACATAAAGTCGATGACCATTGAAAGAGGGTCAATGTCAATTGACAGAGGGCCAATGACCATTAACAGAAGTTCAATCGCTATTAAAAGGGTCAATGACCACTGACAGAGGGTCAATGACCATTGGCAGGAGGTCAATGACCATTGACAGAGGGTCCATTACCATTGACAGGGGGTCAATGACCATTGACAGAGGGTCAATGACAATTGACAGAGGGTTAATGACCATTGACAGAGGGTCAATGACCATTGACAGAGGGTCAATGACCATTGACAGAGGGTCAATGACCATTGACATAAAGTCAATGACCATTGAAAGAGGTCAATGTCAATTGACAGAGGGCCAATGACCGTTAACAGAGGGTCAATCGCTATTAAAAGGGTCAATGACCACTGACAGAGGGTCAATCACCATTGACAGAAGTTCAATAACTGTTGCAGAGGGTTTAATGACCATTGTCAGATGATAAATTACCACTAGCAGAGATTCAATGACCATTGACAGATATTCAATGACCATTGACAGGGTGTCAATGACCATTAACTGGGAGTCAATGACCATTAACAGGGTGTCAATGACCATTAACAGGGTGTCAATGACCAGTAACAGATGGTCACAGAGGGTCAATGACCATTGGCAAAAATTCAATGAGCATTGGCAGAAAATTAATGACCATAGTGCAATGACCAGGCGAGGAGGGTCGGTGACCATTAACAGAGGGTCAGTGACCATTGACAAAGAGTCAATGACCATTGTCAGAGGATCAATGTCCATTGGCTGAGGGCCATTGACCATTGACAGAGTCCGATGATTCTTAATAGTGGGTCAATATTCATTGATAGAAGGGCAATGAACATCAATATAGGGTAAATCCATTAACAGAGAGTCAATAGCTATTGCCAGATTGTGAATAACTATTGACAGAGGGTCAACGTTCATTTTCAGAGAGTCGAAAACAATTGACAAAAGAAGTCATTGGCCTTTTATTGTAGTTAAAGAACCATTCACAAGGATCAATGATCATTGACAGGGGGATCAGGATTAGTGATGATCAGTGATCCCCTTCAGACATCTTCAGGTTATTGCAAAAGGTCAATGGTCGTTTTCAGAGGGTCAATGACCAATGATAGATGGCTTATGACATTTTACAGAGGATCGACGACCATCGATTAGAGGATGAATAAACGTGGACAAGAGGTCAATTACCATTGAAAGGGAGGTTGAAATGACCAATGATTACTCCAAATGATCGATGAACGTTTAAAGGTCCAATGATCTGTGAAAGGGCTAATGACAAAGGGTCAGCGACAATTCCCCGAAGTTCAATAATCATTGAGAGGATGTCTATCACCAGTGAAAGGGCCATTTACCACTGAAAGGACCAATCATCACTGAAATTACCAATGTCGATTGACTAAAATGAAAAACTGACTACTGAAAGAACAAATAATCTATGAAACAACTAATGACGAATGGCAGAGGTTCATTGACCATTGACGGTGTCGGTGTCAGTGTCCGTTTATAAAAGGTCAATGACCATTAACAAGATGCAGAATAAGTTGCCATTTATAAAAGGTCACTGACCATTTACTAGAGGTAGATAACTATTCGCAGAAAGTCAATGACATTAACGGAAGATTAATAACAATTTACAGAGGGCGATTGACGATTGGAAGTAAATTTCCAGTGACTGAAGCTAGATGAACTTTAAACCACTGACTGGATAATAATAAAATTTGATATTAAGCCAGTGACTAATGACACGTAACCATTAAGTGGATGTCAATAACTATTGAGAAGAAGCCAGTAATCTCGGAAAAGATAAACGTTCACTTGCAGAATGTTAGTCATATGACACTAAGGACTATAGACGGGCGATCAATTACCACTGACTAAAGCTCAAGGTCCAGTAAATGGGGTCAATGAATCAATGATAATAGATCGGGACATAATGAGCTCACATTCCAAGAGTCATCATCATAACGTCAATCATTCTTACATAGTGAAAATCTTTAATCTCGATATTTAAATTTTTATGAAAGCCCTTTTCTAGAATCTTGGAGAGAATAGATCTCTTTATATCCAGAACATACAATGTAAATTAAAGTGTTGTAGACTGTCCAATATGTATTCCAAATTTTGTGGGAGCCTTTTTTCGTAAATGAATAGAATAGATCCCTTTATATCCAGAACATACAATACAAATTGCAAAGGCATTGCGGAATACTGTTGTAGTTCCTACCATAGCTATTTCAATCGCCTATTTTCGATAATGTTATGTTGTATGACAATCGCCACTTTTCGATTATGTTATGATTCCGATGTTAATAAGGTTTCCATATCTCTAATATGTAAGCCAAAACTGCCAGATATTAAAGAACGTTTTACTTGTTCTGGTCATGATTTTATGTTTTATTATGCAGATCCAGTTCTGGTTGTTAATCTATCTGCAGTAGATGCTCATTGACTCTATACTCTTCACGACTGGTTCAAATTTTAGTTTTTTCTTCTTCTTTTTTCTCACCGTATTCAATTTGATGTCACATTTAAATTTTAAACTATAATCCTCAGGAGCGATAACCAAATAACGACACGATGTACCAACAGGATATTCCCGAGGATAATAGGGTGAATTAATAAAGAGCTTTTCTCCCGGTTTCATGTTCACTTTATGATTGCATTGCTCAAAAAGGCAACAGACATTTTCGCATAAAAAAACAAACCACAGAAAAACGGAAAATAATTTCACTTTTTTAAGCATATTATCCTTTCAATCCTCTTCAGTTGATTTTAATATCTTCCTTTTTTAACTTTTGGTGGTGTTTCACATGAGCTGAGTAATATTTCCAATATTTCTTTTTTTGTTTTTTTATTTTTTTTTAGTTAGAATTTTAACTTTCTTCTTTCACTTCTCTTAACCAACTGAATTCTATTTGTCGATGAAGACAAGATTTATGTTTAAACTTCAGCTTCAATTGGAGTTTCCGTCTGTGAATACAACATTTTTTTGCTGTTCATCGATTTGGACTTCCTCCCATACGAGCACAGCTCAGACACAATTGGTGTCTGGGTTCTCTTCTCTGCCTTAATAAAGATTGATTTCAAATCATCGCGGTAATTTTCAAATGTTATCACGTGAATTTTGTTAGTGTTGTTGTTTTCGTTGATGTCTGGGGTCTTTGGAAAACGTGTTTTCTGGTTCTTTTATTTTTTGCAGTCTAAGTTGTTTGTGTTCCATGCCAAGCCATGGATTTGTATGGGGGCATCTTTAAGCCGGCTTGTTAAGAACGAACTTGTTCAATGTGGCCCACAGACGGACAGCGGGACAGACAGACATTAGTGTCGGTGTTGTTAACACTTCATAACAATAACATCACCAGCAGCGTTTAGGCCACCTACACCGTTGGCTATGATCTCCGGGAAGTGGGTCAGTTGCTGTGAAGTAATTATGTCAGATTTGATGGAAGAATGTAAGTAAGTATCTTAAAGAACGGTGTCCGGTGGGGGGAATGAGAATAGCTTATTTGGACTGTTTTAAATTATGAGTAAGAAAAAATGGAAAGTAACAACTTTAGGAAATTAATTATATCGATAAATATACCAAAATTGCGGAATATAGGATTCGTATTTTGAGGATTGTTATTAGACTGAAATTTTGGTTTTTACTATTATTCCTAGTTCCAATGAAATATCCCATTCGGCGAAGACACCGGTTTATAAATACATAATTGCGGCGCGTTCTGGGATTCGCTACAATACAGAAGTGTAGATTTAAAGCAGGCATTGCACATTTTAATTTTGGTTTACCTGGAGATCTTTATTGATCGCCATATAGGATTCTATTTGAGACCCTATGAATATATTCTTAATGGTCATAAGATTGTAAGACGATTAAGACATGCCCGTCTGTCTGGTCAAATCACGCTACAGTTCGTACTAATAGAGCTTAGGTGAAAATGAGACAACCCTTAAGTTCTAGGTAGTTTACCCCCATTAACACAAAGCAAAATAACCGAGCGTTAGAGCTAACGAAAGTTAAATTGTATGGGAATTGACAGCTATAACCCATAGTTAGCTGTAAAACGTAGTTTATATTTTTATTGTTAATGGCCCTTAGAGGGTTATCACATCAAATAAATATTCTAAATCAGTTCACACTTTGATATAGTCCCTATATAGAGGTCGATCTAACATATTTAATATTTAAGCATTAAATACCACATTTTCCAGTCGAATTGTCAGAAATTTTGCATTTTGTGTTTTATTAACACTTTAATGTTTACTTTAAATAAAAATAATTTTTACAGAAATTTGGAAACCCACTTTAACCTTCAATTTCACAATCTCCTGTTATCCTACAGTTAGAGCTAACCTACACTTATAGCTGTTAAATTGTATGAAATTTTTATTTTTTAACTGTGAGTTGGCTCTAACCAGAGGTTGTGAAATTGGGAGTAAATCTACCACTTCTAACGTCTTAAATATTGATACTAATATTCAATTTTTTAAATTCAAAGGAAAATTTTTTAAGTTTTGCAGAATTTTTTTTTTTCAGTAATCCCAGCAAACAATATCGAATTTTAGCCCCGTACTCTATTTATCACATCTCTACTACTCACAGTTTGTGTAAAAATAAAAAAACCAAATACACTTTCACCTCCATAATATTTTCTACATTAGAACTTGTCTGATGTTACAATCCCCAACCAATGTCTACAT
This sequence comes from Eudasyphora cyanicolor, assembly GCA_963930755.1. NCBI lineage: Eukaryota > Metazoa > Arthropoda > Insecta > Diptera > Muscidae > Eudasyphora > Eudasyphora cyanicolor. The sequence continues at coordinate 11,876,882 of OZ005738.1, read as the reverse complement.
CAGTCACCCTATCTATATGTTCATCCAACATTTCCACCTAATGCATTTTTTATGAACAATTTTCTCTCTGCTTTGTTTTCAATATCAAATTATGTTTGTATGAAGACCTTGCTCCTTCCACTTCCCCCTCTGTTCTTGGTCAACGCATTCATAACAAGTGACCAAAACGATAATCATTTCAATTTAGTTAGACACCAATTTTTATCTTTTGTTTTCACCCATTACCCATTTCTGACATCACACAGATTCGCAAAAAAAAAACAGAAAGAAAACAAACAAAATTCGACAAAATACATCATCAAACAGATAGAAAATAATGCAAAAAAAAAGAAAAAGAAATATAAAAACGAAAATTTTTGAAAATGAGAATCAAACAAAGCAAACAAAAAAGGAATCAATATCACAATAATAACAGAAAAAACATCACAGGAGCAGCAGCTTCATAGCCCCGCTGACCATGTCGTTGGCCATGCTCGTCATCTTCCACATCCACCGGATGTGTTGTAGTCTAGTTTTTTACAAAAATATTATTGTACGCCGCGGCATACAAAGTCAGTTTGGGGGTCTTGCTTCTATTCTATGGAATACACACGTCGATTCTGTCGACGTGCTGCTGCTCAAGTAGTTTAATTTTGTTTCTTTTGGAAACTTTTGTTTGGCGGATTTTTTCCCGACGGCCAACGTCCCCCCCAAAACGCGGTACTCTTACATGGCAACCAAATGCCAATTTATCAAATGACCAAAAGGAGCTTTGAATCGAAACGAAAGGACAACCATATTTGAGCCGGGGGGGAGGATGGGTTTAGGGAAGTTGGTTCGGTCACTACATGGCAAATACATGGTCACCGATGGTCACTACCTATCTATGTGGAGGAAAAACGCATTGAATTATATTCAGCCTTGTTTTTTTTTTTGCTCTGGCCGTTTCGTTTTTCCTGATGAGCTTAAAAAATACATTAGATCTTTTTTGTTGTACCACTTATTTTATGCCACAAAAAAACGAGGGTTCTCTTTGAAGTGAGGTAAAGTATGCAAAACTTTTAATAAAAGTATGCAAAACTTTTAATAGTCCTTATTTAATTGAGGAGCCTTGTGATGATTAGCTTAACAAGATAATTTATATAATTTTTACCAAAAATTACCTATACATCATATAACTTATGAAGTATTTTGCTCTTATCGTCTTTTGATAGGAAAAAGTCGAAATCGATTTTGCCTAGGCAAAAATCGAAAACTCGATTTTCATTTCGACTTTGAACGATTTTTGTCGGTTATTACTGACTTACCGATAAATCGATTTTCATTTCGACTTTAGTCGATTCTTGTCGACTTATATTTCTTTTCGAAAGATATCAACGAAAAATCGATATTCATTTCGACTTTTGTCGGTTTCTGCGACAAAATTTAAATAATTTTTATTGAAAATTTAGTTTTTTCTAGAAAATTATGTCAAAATTACAAATTTCGCCGAAATTAGATATATCTAGAAAATTTTAATTTTTCTACAAAAATTCTTCAAAAATGATTTTTTTCTAGAAAATTTAGTTTAGTCTTTAACATTTCTTCGAAATAGCATTGTTTCAGAAACTGTCCTTCATTTGCCTTTAACTAATCGGGGATCATTGTCATTTACACTTTAATACGGTCATCGACCCTTAACCCGCGCATCGTTTACGTTTACGTTTACGTTTACGTTTACGTTTACGTTTACGTTTACGTTTACGTTTACGTTTACGTTTACGTTTACGTTTACGTTTACGTTTACGTTTACGTTTACGTTTACGTTTACGTTTACGTTTACGTTTACGTTTACGTTTACGTTTACGTTTACGTTTACGTTTACGTTTACGTTTACGTTTACGTTTACGTTTACGTTTACGTTTACGTTTACGTTTACGTTTACGTTTACGTTTACGTTTACGTTTACGTTTACGTTTACGTTTACGTTTACGTTTACGTTTACGTTTACGTTTACGTTTACGTTTACGTTTACGTTTACGTTTACGTTTACGTTTACGTTTACGTTTACGTTTACGTTTACGTTTACGTTTACGTTTACGTTTACGTTTACGTTTACGTTTACGTTTACGTTTACGTTTACGTTTACGTTTACGTTTACGTTTACGTTTACGTTTACGTTTACGTTTACGTTTACGTTTACGTTTACGTTTACGTTTACGTTTACGTTTACGTTTACGTTTACGTTTACGTTTACGTTTACGTTTACGTTTACGTTTACGTTTACGTTTACGTTTACGTTTACGTTTACGTTTACGTTTACGTTTACGTTTACGTTTACGTTTACGTTTACGTTTACGTTTACGTTTACGTTTACGTTTACGTTTACGTTTACGTTTACGTTTACGTTTACGTTTACGTTTACGTTATATAGATCCCAGCATAGACTTCCTGGTCCATATTTTAATATGGTGACCCTAAAAAGGTCCAATCCGATTTGACTTCCTGACGCCTTAGATATGCCAAACGACTGGATTGAAATCTGACAATTTGCAATTTTGTAATTTTACCCAGAACCATTCAAAGGAGTAGAGGACTTCATTTGTCTATATTGTGAAAATGGTCCCATCCAAATGTTCTAGCGATTTTATTTATTTATGCCATAACAGACACAAACATCAACCAATTAGGTCGAAATTTCCCCAGAACCCTTCATAGCAGTAATAGCTCTTATAAATCTATATTTTGGTATAGGCTTCTATAAAAATTCCCTTCGATTTGATTTCTTGATGTATTAGAAAACATAAATACGAACCAATTGGACTGAAATTCGATAACTTGCATTTAATTTTATCCAGAACCATTCACAGGAGTAAAGGACCTCATGGGTTCATATTTTATGGTATTGAAGTATGTCCACAAATACCAACCGATATGACTGACATTTTTCAGTTTTCTTATTTCCTACCTTCAGATCTGTTAAATTTCAAAATTGTTAATTTTTTTAGGTAAAAAAACATTGTCTCTCTTATTTCCCCAGCCCAGTTATGTTTCGCATTTTCTGCCTCACTTATGGCTAGACAATCAGTTTGCAATGACTCGTTTTGTCCAACAACACCAGCACTCCTAGTGGTCCATCCTGTGTCCTCGTGTACGTTATGCCTAAACTTGTTATTAATGTCTGCAAACTGGCATAAAGTGTAAAAAATAGGGATTTTCTTTTACTTTTTTCGTTTTCTTTCTGGTGAAAGTAATTTTTTCGTAGTTTTCTTATTTAAAATTTTGCAAGTACACTCTTCGCCACAGGACTCTTAATGAACTCATAATTGCTTAAATTTTAAGATTTTTCACGCCAATACTGCTTTTGGTCACTCATGTAGATATTATAAGAAAAACTAGTGTATTTTTTCGTAATATATATAAATATTTATCGATTTATTTGATCATTTTAATTACATAGGGAGTAAGTGGATATCGAAAATTCTGAAAGCTATCTTAAATAGTTTTTTTAATAAATACTATACATTTCTTAGAAAACCGTTAAATTAAAACTTTAAAAAAAATTAAAACAATTTCCCTAAAATTATTTTTAAGTAATAAAATGTACCTTTTGTTTCAAAATTCTTTAGAAAATCTTTAAACAAATTTCCCCAAAAACCAATATGTTGTTTATAGTTTGTAGAATTTTTTCTTTACTAGAAAAAAACCTCTTAAGTTTTATTACCCCTAAAATCCTGAGATTTGTTTAATTGTCCCTGAGTATAAACCGTTACTTTCTCGCATAAAACCCTTCATTTAACGCGTAAATATCTCTTCTCTCCTGGAAACGTCATCAGCTTTAGAGACAGATCAGACTGGTTTGGAGGAAAAAATTACAATTCCACTAAAACCATTAGGGCCCACTACAGAAAGCCAACTTCTTAGGCAGGCACGTACTATGCATAAAATCTAGGGATGTGAAAACAGGGGTGGAACAAGGGGCCACAAAGGCCTGTCAAAAGGGCCTAAACGAAAAATTAGGTTTCTCAGTGCACTTAAATATTTAAAAAAAATTTAATAAAACAAAAAAACATAATATTAAATACCATATAATTTTCAAAGCGAACAAAAGAAACACAAATTTTGAAAATAACTAATGCTGTACTTAATAATAATAAACACATATATATATGTATATAATAAAAATCAAAGAAGGGATCTTATAAAATAAATAATAAAAATACATACATATATAAAAAATTATGAAAATGAAACCTATACATAAAAATTTAAAAAAATAAAATTAAAGGGACAAATAAAAAATAAATAATAAATTAATTAGATACAAATAAAGACATAAAACATTTAATTTAAATTAAAAATAACAATAAATGAAAAAATTTGATTTTTTTTTAATTATGTTACAGAATTAAAAACAAAACATAATAACAAAAATCAAATTGTTTAATATTTTTCATTAAAATAAATAATTTAAAAAAAAATAAAAATTAAAAATTAAAAATTTAAATTTTAAAAATTAAAAATTGTAAATTAAAAATTAAAAATTAAAAATTAAAAATTAAAAATTAAAAATTAAAAATTAAAAATTAAAAATTAAAAATTAAAAATTAAAAATTAAAAATTAAAAATTAAAAATTAAAAATTAAAAATTAAAAATTAAAAATTAAAAATTAAAAATTAAAAATTAAAAATTAAAAATTAAAAATTAAAAATTAAAAATTAAAAATTAAAAATTAAAAATTAAAAATTAAAAATTAAAAATTAAAAATTAAAAATTAAAAATTAAAAATTAAAAATTAAAAATTAAAAATTAAAAATTAAAAAATAAAAATTAAAAATTAAAAATTAAAAATTAAAAATTAAAAATTAAAAATTAAAAATTAAAAATTAAAAATTAAAAATTAAAAATTAAAAATTAAAAATTAAAAATTAAAAATTAAAAATTAAAAATTAAAAATTAAAAATTAAAAATTAAAAATTAAAAATTAAAAATTAAAAATTAAAAATTAAAAATTAAAAATTAAAAATTAAAAATTAAAAATTAAAAATTAAAAATTAAAAATTAAAAATTAAAAATTAAAAATTAAAAATTAAAAATTAAAAATTAAAAATTAAAAATTAAAAATTAAAAATTAAAAATTAAAAATTAAAAATTAAAAATTAAAAATTAAAAATTAAAAATTAAAAATTAAAAATTAAAAATTAAAAATTAAAAATTAAAAATTAAAAATTAAAAATTAAAAATTAAAAATTAAAAATTAAAAATTAAAAATTAAAAATTAAAAATTAAAAATTAAAAATTAAAAATTAAAAATTAAAAATTAAAAATTAAAAATTAAAAATTAAAAATTAAAAATTAAAAATTAAAAATTAAAAATTAAAAATTAAAAATTAAAAATTAAAAATTAAAAATTAAAAATTAAAAATTAAAAATTAAAAATTAAAAATTAAAAATTAAAAATTAAAAATTAAAAATTAAAAATTAAAAATTAAAAATTAAAAATTAAAAATTAAAAATTAAAAATTAAAAATTAAAAATTAAAAATTAAAAATTAAAAATTAAAAATTAAAAATTAAAAATTAAAAATTAAAAATTAAAAATTAAAAATTAAAAATTAAAAATTAAAAATTAAAAATTAAAAATTAAAAATTAAAAATTAAAAATTAAAAATTAAAAATTAAAAATTAAAAATTAAAAATTAAAAATTAAAAATTAAAAATTAAAAATTAAAAATTAAAAATTAAAAATTAAAAATTAAAAATTAAAAATTAAAAATTAAAAATTAAAAATTAAAAATTAAAAATTAAAAATTAAAAATTAAAAATTAAAAATTAAAAATTAAAAATTAAAAATTAAAAATTAAAAATTAAAAATTAAAAATTAAAAATTAAAAATTAAAAATTAAAAATTAAAAATTAAAAATTAAAAATTAAAAATTAAAAATTAAAAATTAAAAATTAAAAATTAAAAATTAAAAATTAAAAATTAAAAATTAAAAATTAAAAATTAAAAATTAAAAATTAAAAATTAAAAATTAAAAATTAAAAATTAAAAATTAAAAATTAAAAATTAAAAATTAAAAATTAAAAATTAAAAATTAAAAATTAAAAATTAAAAATTAAAAATTAAAAATTAAAAATTAAAAATTAAAAATTAAAAATTAAAAATTAAAAATTAAAAATTAAAAATTAAAAATTAAAAATTAAAAATTAAAAATTAAAAATTAAAAATTAAAAATTAACATAGAACAGTGAACATAGAACATAGAACATAGAACATAGAACAGTGAACATAGAACATAGAACATAGAACATAGAACATAGAAAATATAACATAGAACATAGAACATAGAACATAGAACATAGAACATAGAACATAGAACATAGAACATAGAACATAGAACATAGAACATAGAACATAGAACATAGAACATAGAACATAGAACATAGAACATAGAACATAGAACATAGAACATAGAACATAGAACATAGAACATAGAACATAGAACATAGAACATAGAACATAGAACATAGAACATAGAACATAGAACATAGAACATAGAACATAGAACATAGAACACAGAACATAGAACATAGAACATAGAACATAGAACATAGAACATAGAACATAGAACATAGAACATAGAACATAGAACATAGAACATAGAACATAGAACATAGAACATAGAACATAGAACATAGAACATAGAACATAGAACATAGAACATAGAACATAGAACATAGAACATAGAACATAGAACATAGAACATAGAACATAGAACATAGAACATAGAACATAGAACATAGAACATAGAACATAGAACATAGAAGATAGAACATAGGGCATAGAACATAGAACATAGAATATAGAACATAAAATATAGAACATAGAACATAGAATATAGAACATAGAACATAGAACATAGAACATAGAACATAGAACATAGAACATAGAACATAGAACATAGAACATAGAACATACAACATAGAACATAGAACATAGAACATATAACATAGAACATAGAACATAGAACATAGAACATAGAACATAGAACATAGAACATAGAACATAGAACATAGAACATAGAACATAGAACATAGAACATAGAACATAGAACATAGAACATAGAACATAGAACATAGAACATAGAACATAGAACATAGAACATAGAACATAGAACATAGAACATAGAACATAGAACATAGAACATAGAACATAGAACATAGAATATAGAACATAAAACATAGAACATAGAACATAGGGCATATAACATAGAACATTGAACATAGAACATTGAACATAGAACATAGAACACAGAACATAGAACATAGAACATAGAACATCGAACATAGAACATAGAACATAGAACATAGAACATAGAACATAGAACATAGAACATAGAACATAGAACATAGAACATAGAACATAGAACATAGAACATAGAAAATAGAACAAAAAAATGCATATAAAAATTTGAAAAATAAAAATAAGTAAACAAAATTAAAATAAATAAACAAAGAATATAAAAAAATAAAAACAATGACTGAGGGCCTTTTAAAAAAAGGACCTCCAGGATTTCATCAACTTCAAAAGCACATTTCGCAAATATGTTTATAGCCTTAAAAAATAAATACACACACGTGTATATCTTATGAATACTTTACCATTACGTTGATGAAAACCGTGGTGGACAACAACAAACATAACCATGAAAAAGCAAATTTGGTTGGCGCTTCACAAAAAATACAAAAGTACAAAAAACCTCCAGCAAAGATGTGAAACAAAGTCTCGTTAGAATTTAATTCGTTTTTATTTCTTTTTAATTTTTATTACATTTTTACAGTTTTTATTAGCTTTTTTCGCGTTGAAGTAAAGTCCTAGTCACAAACGTTTTTCCCGAAAAAAAAATAACCGGAACAAAAAAATCTCCAACGACATCCTTTGCTGGAGGTTCCCTATAGTCTAGTTTTATGACTTGATGACGGCGAAATGGTAATGGGTCCAACTACGTCCAGCTGAAGCTGATGCTGGAGCCGGTTTCTGTTAAGACCGCGTTACGGCTAAAGCTGATGTTGTTGTTGCTGCTGTTGTCCTGGGCGAACCGGGCCCATGTTAGTTATTGTCCTTTGGCGTGTGTTTACGACAAACACTCACGAAGGAGTAGGAAATTAAAAATGGCGAAATAAAGTTTAATTTTTTATATTCACTTTTTTGCAAAGGATAATAAACAAAACTCAAACGCGCGAACACACACACACAATCACAGCAACATTGGCGAATAAAAATTGTATATTTAGTAAAGAGAAAACACTAGTCATTCACATATGAAAGGATATACACATGCATACATATGTGTCTATGTGTGATCCTGGGAAACGGCAAAAGGAGTTAAACAAACAAACTCGTCTCTTTTGCTCGAGAGCGACGAAAAAAAAGAAAACTGCAAACAAATGAAATTAGTCTTAAAACAACGAGAAAAAAGTTCAAATATATAACAAATAAGATTGTTTTATGTTTGGTCGGTCCTAGCAATAGCTCTTGGTGGAGCGCCATGTGTGTAAAACCGGGAATTTTTCAGTGGTCCTGCCAGGCCACATTACAAACGTTGACCGTCGTCATCGCGGAAACAGGGAAGGTGGGCCGGGGGATGCTTTAGAAGTTTGTACATAATTGCTTTATTTTTTTGCAATGTGTTTGGTTAGTAATATAAATTAACTAGAATGTAGGGAAAAAACAAACATATAAAATAATATCCAATTAAGTTAGGTGAACGAATGAATATGAGGATTTTTGGAATGATTATTTGAATAAAAAAACCCTGCACCAAAATAGATATAAGTATGTTTTAATTTTCAAGCATTTAAGTTGGTACTTAGGAATTTAGGAACTTTGATCAAAGATCTAAACTAATAAAATTCTCATTACTTTTGCAATGTTTCCATGCAGAGAAAATATCAGCTTGAACTTGGTTGAGGTAACCACTCAATCAGTATCAAGACTATAATTTGGTTGCATTAACCAAATATATGCAGATTTGTTATAAAATGTGTCCTGAAACAATATTATTATAAATATTTTATAATAATATGTATATTTGTCTCATGAAAATCCCATAATATGGTTACAATTGCTAAAACAATAATTGCCAGAACAATATAATTTCAATCAAAAAAATTACCAAAACATTGTCACAAGGGCACCATATTATAGTGAATAATGACCATAACATGGTTACGACGCAAGCATTCTATGTTATGGCCATTGGATCGATCGTATGGTTATTGACTATAAATTTGTATTGTTGTTGTACAATATGGCCATAACATGGTCTCAAATATACGATATTATAGGCATGTGGACCATGTTATGATAAATGTTGACTACAGCATGGTTTCAAGGGGACCATATTAAATCATGGGGACCACATTGTGGTAAGTTATGGTCATAATATGTTTATGAGGATACTACACTATGTTGAATTATGACCACAATATGATTACATGAGGCCATTTATGTGGTTACCTACGAGGGCGGTACCAAAATTAGCCGACCTGATATTTAAGTAGTAGTTTGAAAAAAATTAGTTTCCTGAAAATTGGCAACCTTTTAAAACATTTGCTTTAAGTTTTAAGGCTCAACGTTGATAAGTTTTTTTTTTTTTGAGTACTCAAAAGTAAACGATGTCAGTGCATTTGCAACCATGGAAAAAATTGGTCACCGATGTGTAATACAATACATTGATTTGAAAGGTCTCTGTCCAAACAATATAAAAAGCGAGCTAGGTTCTACTTTGTGGGAGTCTGTTCCTTCGTTGGCAACTATAAAATCTTGGGTGTCAGAGATTAAACGGCGTCGAGCTAGCTAAAGTCATTGGCATTTCAAAATGTTCTATACATTGCATGAGATAGCTGTGCGCCTGGTGGATGGGTGCCACGTTTGCTCACAATCAAGACAATGCACCAGTTCACACATCCACTATTGCGATGTCCAAAATCAATGAATTAAAGTTCGAAATGCTTCAGCACGCACCTTATTCGCCATATTAGGTCCATCGGATTATTTTTTGTTTCCAAACTTGAAAAAATGGCTCGGCGGAAAATGATTTGCCAGCAATGAAGAGGTGGAGGTTGTGGTTGATTACTATTTTCAGGAGCTAAACAATTCTTAATATAAACCAGGCAAAGTACCTATTACAAATAAATAAAGGATATTATGTTCAGAAATAAAGAAAATTTTTCCCAAATTTGTTTGTGTTTTCTTTGTTAGGTAGGCTAATTTTGGGACCGCCCTCGTACTACAGTCACAACATCGAATCGAGGTTGCAACAATCAGATATCTTATCGCTCATTTAGAAAAGGAGCGTCACAACCTAAAATATATATTTTTTTAAGGTGGTCATACTAAATTGTTCTACATTTAAATTTCTACAAGCTAGTCCATGATAGGGCCGATTCCTGAGGAAGCAACAATATTTGGCACACTTCGGAAGTTAAGTCATCCCATTGTGTCAAATAGTTATTTTTGTATAGATCTTTTAAATCACACTTTAGTGAAATTAGTGACGCTCTTTTTCTAAACGAGCGATATGATCTCCTCAACCACATATTGTCTCTGAGTGCTGTTTAAATTTGATCTACATAGATATCTCGCAGTCTCTTTAATATTTGTATTAATTTAGCATTGAAAGAAATTAATGTTGTCCATAATATGGTAACAAGATTATTTATGGTGAATAACGGTCATAAAATAGTTCAGACGCAACAATGTTATGATCACAGGAAGCATATTTTGAAAGATACTGACCATGATATGGCTGCAGGGGAGCCATATTACTTGTTTTGTGAAATATGAATATATTATCATGGTTAAAATAGAGTATAGTATGGTCCAGAACATGGTTACGTGAGGAAACCATATTATGATAAATTATGAACACAATATGATTACATTGGTCCAATGTAAGGGTCATTTACAATGACTATGTTTTGATTTTCTAGCATCACGACAGGGACTATTTCATGTTCACAGAAAAGTAAGGAGTTTCCCAACAAGAGGTGTTATTTTGAATCACCCGGTATTTCGGTAGCTGTCACTTTTAAAGCTTTTATTCTTTGACATTTGACAAGTAGAAACTACGCCATTACTAAAAATGGAACGATGCACGATTCAACAACGCATTGAAATTATAAAAATTCGAAAAATCGAATATCATCGAAAAATCATCTTGACTGATGAGGCCCATTTCCACATCGGTGGCTACGCCAACAAGCAAAATTGTCGCATCTGGGGCTCGGAAAACCCAAGAGTTATTGTTGAGAATCCTCTCCATCCTCAACGTGTGACTGTTTGGTGCGGTTTATGGTCCGGCGGGGTCATTGGACCTTACTTTTTCGAAAATGAGGTTGGATCAACAGTTTCGGTGAATGGATTGCCCTATCGAGAGATGATTAATAATTTTTTATGGTCGGAGTTGGATGGTATTGATCTGGACAACGTTTACTTCCAACAAGACGGCGCTACGTGCCACACAAGCAACGAAACCATTGCTCTGTTACGGGAAAAGTTTCCGGACCGTGTTATCTCTCGAAGAGGTGATCACAATTGGCCACCGAGATCATGTGATTTAACACCTTGCGACTTCTTCCTTTGGGGCCACATGAAATATAGGGTCTACGCCAACAGCCCTGCGTCGATTCAAGACCTCAACGGTAGAATTCGTGAGGCTATCGAGGACATAGAGCAGCCACTTTGCGATTTGGTTATGGAAAATTTCATGAAAAGGATATGGTCCTGTAAGCGTGGTCGTGGAGGCCATTTGGATGATGTTGTTTTTCATTATAAACGGCATACCTTCCTCTTTATTATGAAATAAACATCCGATCATTTATCTCAAAAAATTGCATTTTTCTTTGAATACCAAAATAACACCTCTTGTTGGAAAACCCTTTATTATCACCTCACAATATATATTTTTATCTGCTTGTAATTTTGAAAATTGATTTGTCTCTCATCCTCTTTAATATATTAGAAACATGACATTCCCAATATTGATGTGCTTTTTATTATGTTACCGTAATTTAGATTTAACTGAATATTAAACAAGTAAGAAAATTCAGTCGTGGAAATCGACTTACGAACCCTCAACTTCAGTCCCAAAAAATAATCATACATTTATTTATTATACCCCTCTTTAGTGTAACGACGGTATATATCATTTGCTACGAGCCAAAAGTGTAACACATCAAAGGAGTGACCTAAGACACTAAGTATGTTCGGCAGATATCCGTTTTGGGTCATTTTAAGTCATTTTGGTGAACACGATAACTCTCCAAACGAGTAACCGATTGACTTCACATTTGGTATGTGTTAATATTTTTTTCTATCTCAGACTAAGTTCGAAGATGGGCCATATTGGTACACTCCTTCCAGTACAACAAACGGTTAACATTTGGTGAACTATTGATTCTTTAATAACATCTATAGTTGCCGATGTACTAATAAAACGTTCGTATTCACATTTAACAACTATTTAAATGTATTTATTATTACTAAAACTTGTTCACAAAATCTTACGAAGTATAACTAAAAAATGCTACCGTTGACGGCGAAGACTTCTCTTGGTTGTTTTCTCCTCCTCTGGTTCGTTACCAAGTTTCCAGATTGTCTGTCATTCGAACACGGCGGTCTTGGAATTCTAGCTTTATGCATTTTCCTTCAGAATTCTAGCTTTATGCATTTTCCTTAACTATGCCTTAAAAAATACGAATTTTGATAAAAAAAAACGCTTCTTATATCTATTTTATTTTCCAGGAGAATCCACCGCACTCGGGTACAGACAATGAAGCCGACCAAAATTTTCGGCGGCGGCGGCGCATTGAAAAATATCGATAGGCGGCGGCGGCTGATCGGCTGAGCCGATCAATTTTCAACAATCGGCTGAGCCGGTAAATTTTCCACAATCGAAAGCGCACGAATACGAATGTAATTCTCCTGCAAAATTGGCTTTTTTTTGATATTTAGCGTTAGAGGAAAAAACTTAAAATTAACACAAAGTTATGGAAGTTTGATATAATATTGAAAATCGGTTTAATAAATCTTCAATGGTTGATACATTTGTTATTAAGTTGACAATCCTTGGCAAAAAGGAATTGGGTCGTTCCGGAGTTTTGATCCGATGGTTTTGGGCCTCAGTATTTTTAAAAGTTATGGACGAAATACTAGGATTGGTCTCTTAATTTTGGCGCTTTTCTTCTATTTCTGCACATATGAATTTTAAACGTTCTTGCGAATATTCTGTGAAAATTTGAAAAAAAATCGAGGGAAACAATTTGTTTGGAACTCAAACTTTTTTAAAAGTAGACTTTGAAAAAATCGGTTCAGCTGTAATTTTCGTAAAACCCAAAACGCAATTTTTATTTAAAATTCCCGTATATTTTTATAATATTTTTTTAATAAAATATAGCCATATCTTATATTAACATTAGCAACTTTTTATAAACTTTGTACGCTACGCTTTTTACTTAACTCTAAATATTGCAAATTCCGAACCTAAGGTATCACTTAGTAGTCGCTTTCTAAATTTTCATGGTTGCAAAAATAAAATCTTCTTGACTCACCAAATAAAATTCGGCGGCTGAGTTTCAGCGGCGCCGGCTTGTAAAAAATCATCGGCGATGGCGCGCCGCCGGTTTGCGCCGCGTCGGCTTCATAGCCTGCTCGGGTACCATATTTAACCACTTTTCCCACAATATACCAAATGTAACCGTTCATGCAAAACTACCACAAATTTAGGAACTTCGAAACAAAATTCTTATCTCTTGTTTACATATGTCTCAAAAAACCTGCCTAATTCTGAGTCTAGGTCCCACACTCCAAGAGCTACCCTTCCACCTTGGGATTAAATTACCGTTATGTGGGGGAGCTAGACGGTTAATATGATCCACAAAAATATTGGCCTTTATATTTGCTCCAATGTTGCTGAACATACCCTACACCTCAGATGTAAATAACACATAGTTTCACATACCGATATCCAACACCGCAGGCAAACGGGGAAACTTTAAGCGAAGACTATGGTCACCTCCAATAAAATACTATGTCAGAAGCCAGTTATTTTTTTTCGTGTTGTACAGTGTAATCTGAGATTGTACTTGTTTATAATAAAATGTCCTTAGATTGCTTCATCTTTAAAGCAATATCTTTCAAATCATCCGAAATACAGGGTGGCGCAGAATGAGCTATATGGTTTGAATTCTTTATAACTTTTTTAATTATTATTCTTTCTTTGTTTTTGTTCAGCATTTTGTGAAGGAGACTTGGGGACTTAATTATGAATCGAACAACGTACAAAAATATTTGAATTTTTGCGAAATTGTTTGTTCCATTCATGTCCCCCACTTCTTTAAAACGTTATAATACAGGGTGGCGCAGAATGAGCTATACGTACAAAAATAACAGTTGGCGCAAAAGTAATCCTCCTATCATAAAATGCTATAAATTTTGCTTGGCCCCTAATGTCAGTTCTGTTTTGACATTTGTGTAGTAAACACATGCGAAATACACGTTAATAAACAATGTTACGCTACACTGCTCCAGAACGCGGAATATTGCTGACTATTTATTTGACCAATAATTTTTTAAATTACAGCCAAAAAACATCGAAAGGTTACTTTTGCGCCACCTGTTACATAATTGAATTTTTCCCAAATTCCGAAAGAAAATGGACATCACTTACAGGATATCATTTTTCAAAGCTAATTGCAAAAAATTCCCTAATAATATACTGTATATCAAAAAAAAATATAATAATCGCATAAATAAAAAAGTTATAAACCATTGAAACCATATAGCTCATTCTGCGCCTACAGGGTGGCGCTAACTAATTCTGTTAACATTTATATTGTTATAAATAGAAAAATGTTCAAACGTTATTGTACTCGAATGACTTCTACGTTTTTTGCTTTTATATCAACTTAGTTAAATTAATCGAATCAAATAAAAATTTTTGCAAATAATTGTTAATACAATTCTAGATCACATATTAAACACATTAAAAATATTTGCCGTTTGTGAAATTTTTCCTTTTCACGATATAATAATATGCAAATCAGTTGTCCGTTACAGTTTTAAAGCAATTAACATCGCAACGAAATTCGTAATTGTGGATATGACATCGGCTAGTTAGAATTGCATAGGACCATTCTGTATAAGGTCATTAATAAATTTCTTATTGGTATTGGTAAATTTCTTATTGGTAAGAATTTATTTGAAAACTGTAATACGAATATTAATACTTTAGTTTGAAAGTTACTGTTGTTCCACGAAACTGTTGATTCAACTACTCGCCGCCAGATGACAGCCAACGTAGTGTAGACATGAACCAGTTGGGTGTGTTGCCAACTGCACATGGCAATTTCGTAAATTGGTAAGTCATATCTAAAAATAATAAACTTTTTTCCGGATTGCTTTCGTTTTCAAGATATTTTTAAGCAATAACAATGGACAAATCGAAAAAAATAACGGGGATCTGACAACCGATTTTCGTAATTCCCATACAATTGTAGCAGAACTGTTGATAACGAGTGTCACGGCTCAGAAATCATGATCCAGTATGTGTGCTACCAATTTTTAATACATATTTATACACCGCCATGTATAAAATACTTGTTTCTATAATAATATAGAAACAAAATGGTCTTGAAGCCGGGAGAGTATCCTAGTTAGAATCACGGAGACCAAAAAAGATATACGTGTATCGGCATTTCGAAATATCACATCGGGTTTTTATAGGGGATCTTTAAGTTTTCCCCTCTTGCAAAAAAAACTTTTGAAATATTCGTGCAGCAATGTCATTCATACGCCCCAGTGTAAAAGCATTATATAGCGTGATCCTTTTCGAGGTTCCCTACGTTTTTAAAGTAAAAAAACACAGAACATTCAAATTGAATGGGGAATGTTTATTATTATTTGAAAGAACATTCTTTGGCATTTATTATTTGAAGATTATGTCTATCAAATGTTGGCCGCGGCTACGTCTCAGATGGTCCATCCGTTGAGTCCAATTTTCGATGACTCGTTCGCGCATTTCGACTGGTAACTGACGAATGACACGCGTGATGTTTTGCTCCAAAGCCTGAATTGAAGCGGGTTTATCCGCATAAACTTTAGACTTTACATATCCTAAGTCAAACGGTGTGATATCACCGTCCAAAACGTGAAATTATCTGCTCACCGAAGTGTTCTCTCAATAAATCCATTGATTGATGCGATGTGTCTTGTTAAAACCAAATGTCGCCGAGATCACGAGCTTCAATTTCAGGCTTCAAATAGTCGGTTATCATGGCACGATAACAGTCGCCATTGACGGTTACGTTCTCACCGGCATTATTTTTGAAAAAATATGGAACGATGATTCCGGTACGTCGGATCGCGATTCGGTCAATGGCAAAAAGATAGCTCTTAACAAGAGCTAAAATATTGCTCATGGGTGTCAAGGTCGTGGGTCGTCTGGAGAGTGTTTTTTTTTATTTAAAAAAATAGACTTAGCGCAATTGGCGAACGATTATTTTGATAATAAAACTGAATAATTTGTAAACGTTGTTCTGGCGTAAGTCTTTCCATGATGAAATGCCAAACAATACTTAACACACGTGATCTGTCAAAAAAAAGGCTATTGAAAAAAGTATCTCTACTTAGATCACCCTATATATACAAGTAAAGAGGCGTTTAACTGGAATTTGACTGTTTTTTGGTGTTTGTGTTAAGTTTAGGGCTTTGGTGTATTCTGACTAGGAATGTCGATCGGGAAATCCCGAGATTTCCTGATCCCGAAAAATCCTGAATTCCGGGATTTTTGAATATCTATCCTGGGAAATCCCGATTTTTAGTAGATTTTTTTTAGATTTTTAGCATGTCTGTATTATTAATTGTTTTCTAATTTACATCTTCATATCCACTCGTTTTCAATTCGGTAGGTGTCATTAAACATATTAATTCTTTGTATATCATCATCCGAAAAATATATAAATAATGGGAATGCTCTTTCGAATAACCAATATTTCTAAAAAACGATTTTTAAAAGGGCCGCTCTATAGTCAGAGGTTGCAAAATTTTATTTTCATAAATACCAATCTTTTCAGGTTGTATTTTTATACCCTCCACCATAGGATGGGGGTATACTAAATTTGTCATTCCGTTTGCAACCACTTGAAATATTGATCTGCGACCCTACGGGTATAAAGTATATATATCGTGAAATTCTATTAGCCATGTCCGTCTGTTGAAATCACGCTACAGTCCGTAATAACAGCGCTAGGTTGATCAAATTTGGTAGATCGACCATATCGCTCAATACTTTGATATAGCTCCTCTATAGAGGTCGCTCCAAAATACGGATTCTGAGCCATAGATACCACATCTTTAAAGCAAATTTGCTGAAACTTTCCAGTAAGTATTCAATTTTGACACGAATTCATCACAGTAAAAATTTTACAAATCGGTTCAAATTTTGTTATTGTGACCCTATAGAGGTCGATCCAAAACAGGCTTATTTAAGCCATAAATAAGCAGTTTGTATTTTATTTAGAGAAGAATTCATCACAGTGACAATTTTTTAAATCCGTACATAGTTTCTCAGAGTCCACCTATAGATGTCGCTCACAAATAGGCTTATTTAAGCCATAAACACCACATTTTCTAAGCAATTTAGCTGAAATTCTGCAGTTTCTTGTAGTTCCCGTGTAGAGGTAGCCCTCAAATATGCTAATTTAAGCCATAAATACCACATTTTTTAGTAAAGGATATGAGGCTAAAAATTTGGCTAAAACTGGCAGTCTTCTAATTTGCTTTCTTAAACAAATAGGATGGTTCCAAGATTTGCTCCGTATTTCCAGTAATAGAATTGAATGCAAACCATGGTGGAGGGCATATAAAATTCGGCATGGTCGAACTTAACGCCTTTACTTGTTTTGTACTCAAATTCTACACAAAGAAAATTTACAATATAGACCGATATATTTTGATATAATCCCCATGTAGAGGTCGCTCTTAAATATCTTTGGATAAGCCATAGATGCCACATTTTTAAAAAAATATTATAAAAAATTAAATTGGCAGTAGAAATGCTTTAATAGATTTTGTAAAATCTCTGGACAATTTTGACAATTTAGATTAATTTCTTTTACTAAAGGAAGTTGTGGAAGAAGAGGAAATTATAGTTTCTTAAAATATTTGAGCTCCTTTTAGGAGATTCAGGTAAGGACCTCCCACATGAGATCCCAATGAAAATAGTTTCACAAACATACACTTGATTTTATTCCCTTTCTATAAAGACTCTTTGTTTAGATTTTGCACAAAAATATAAACAAATTACTTCCCTGGCTACCTATCGAAAAAAAAGAATGGAGCAATGTCATCCAACAATGGCAACAGGTTACTTCCGTTTTTTCTACTTCCTATTTCTTTTTCAATCTTCTTTTCAATACTTCTGGTCAATGTGAGGTCCTGTCAATCTGTATTGTTTCCATATTCCCCTCCCCATCCTTAAAAAAATTATGGTAACACTCCAGAACTAATTTGAAATTAAACAACGAGAAAATAATTATTACGACACATAAATCGAATACCCTTGAGAGTTATTGTCCAAATTCCAAATAGAAAACAATTCTGAACACAAAAGAGGAGCAGGAGCGGCATATTCTTTTTATATTTAGGGAATGTTTTGGTATTTAAGGAGAAAAAATCCTTGAATTTACGAATCAATATCCAAACCTCCCTCCCTTTACCTCTTATCCAATTAACGCGCTTTATTGTTAAATATCCACCTACATTTTTTGTTGGGTCATTCACAGAGCTGAGCTCAGGTTCAATTCCACACACTACAGAAATGGTCAATGATCGATGATTTCTAGGGTTTACATTTCCAAAGAACTTTGTGGCGAACAAGGAAAATCTCTAGGATTTCCCAACTACCTGTAAGGCTTCTTCTTCTTCTTCTACCATTTCTAATTGCCACAGCAATAGCCTTTGTCCATTTCGCTTGGCCATAGGAAAGAAAGAAGCAAATGAGATTTGTGTTTTCCCTCGAGTCCTTTAACAGAGATTTTTTCCCAGCACATACAGGTTGTATATCCTTTTTCATATTACTTGCTTGCTTCGTGTCCTCTTTTCTTTTCCCATCTTAAGCGCTTAAGTGTATCGAATTTCTTGAGGATTGTATGTGAAGAGTTTTTGTTAAGATTCTTCTATGAATTCCTGCACTTTGTTTGCTGAAGATTATGCAATGTACTCGTAGTCTTAAGAAAGTATTTCTTTTTCTTCAACAAGAGGAACGAATTTATGTAAATATTTTCGGAAAAAATTTCCTGAGTTCTTTTTTCTTTACAGTCTACTTGTGTTTTTGTCACCTTGAAAAGAGAAATCTGGATTTTTTTAAGTTTTCCCTAGAGATTTTATAAGAAAATTAATCGATTTGTATATTTTTTTATTTTATTGTTTTATAAGTATGTACGAGTATCTCTGCTCATACATACGAGTACATATGTATGTGTGTAGATATGTGACATTTCTATGACAATTCAAACATGATTTATTGTCAAGGATATTTGCTTGTCTATCCCTTCCGAAAGGACCCGCATATAAAAACACATCACACATCATCTTCCCATATGAACTGATAAAAATCTTGAAGATCTTTGTCATTTATTTTTATTTTATTTTTTGTCAAAACTGATCTTATGAACTTTAACATTTCCACTTTAATTTCTTGCGTATTTTACAAAGCCGAATTTTTAGTGGTTTAAGCAATATAGGGGTTGTGTCCATGTTAATTGATCACAAGAATTTTAAATGTCAGAGGCTTCACAAGATTGCATTTAATTTTTTTCAAAACTCAATACTTGTCAGCCTAAAAAAAACGATGTAAAACATTTCCATAACCCAAAAACATTTCTTGTCAAATTGTTTGACAAATGTGACGCGTATAAGGCTAAGATAAATATATATGAGGGCGACCTCTGTAGGAGATTACTTGATTGTTTCGTGATCAATTTTTGTTGTGCTGAATTTAAGCTGATATTAAACAGAAACTGCAAAATATCACCCTAAACGTTTAGAAAATTTGGTATTTACTGCTTAAATGAGAGCGGCCTCTGTAGACGAGCTATACAGCCAGGAAAATAATTGGTTGGAATTCGATTGTAACAATAAAAAAAATAGTACTAGCAACAAAAAGTATATTGCCTACGCCGTCTGTCGGTTGTATTTACATATATATAATTATTTGAAACAACTATGCAGTTCCCATTTTTTTTAAAATAAATTCTCTACAATAATAGAATTCTCTACAATATGCCATAAAGACCACATTTTTTATATATAATTATTTGAAACAACAATAATAACATGGATACGATCAAATTAAAATGCTTGCAACTAAATCGATGGTTGTATCAATCGAATTAAGATTGTTATTTCATTGACACTCGGTTAGTTGTGGTAACCAATTTTAAACTTTCATTGTAGTACCATATGATCGATTTTTGTTTGTGACAACCAATGTTTTATTCTTGACAACAGAAATTGTATCAATAGACCAAAGATTATTATTGCAACGAATAATTGGTTACTACAACAGAAAAAATATTAGTAAATATTCGTTAATTGATTATCCCAATCATTTCCCAAATTTAGAATAATTAAATGTATTTTGGGAAATACAACCGAAAGATTAGTTGCTGTTCTTTTGCTGATACATGACAAACAAAAAATAAAATTACTCGACATAAAAAAATCTTCAAAATTTTTTCAAGAAGGTAATCAAAAATATTCTCGTGTGGATAATAATGTGTAGAATGCAGAATATGTTGTACAAAATGTTTTACATAAATAAAAAATAAAAGTAACAATCATGAAATTGAAAGCACAGGGTTAAGCGATATTTGCATAAAAGTTTTGTGTTTTTTCGTGTACTTAAATTTGTGTCAAATATTTCCACATCTCATAATGGTGATGAATTTGTAATGTGGGATTTTTTAATTTTGTTATGAATTGTTTAGTTTTTTGTTCAATAAATAAAATAAAAATTAATGAAAACTGTTTCTAATTAATTGTCGGTAGTATGTATATGACTGACAAATTGTCAGAACAACCATATTTTTAAAACAGTTGGTTGTGGCAACTACAACAGATAATTTTAGCCATAATTTTCGTAGTTGGCGCAACCAAATATGATTGTTGTCAACATGGAAGCAGAAGTATACCACAACCAAAATATTGGTTATCCTGATGGAATTGCATGATAGTAGACAGAACTACCAAAATTCGGTTGGCAAATAATTCGGTTGAGGCAACCAAACTGTATTCTGTGTGTACCAAAACATTAGCTAATGATTAGGCTTATTTGCAATACCAAACCAAATGACATGTAACTATAACACATATTTTGGGCAAACAGAAAGAAATAATGGTCAGAGACCCTATAAAGTATATATACTCTTGATCGTTGTAAAATTATAAGACTAAATTTAACCATGTCTGTATCTCCGCCTGTCTGTTGAAATCACGCTACAGTTCGTAATAATAGAGCTAAGTTGATCAAATTTGTTAGAAATACTTATTTTACTTGCATAACGTTTGGGGTTGCAAATGGGCCATTTCTGTCAATGTTTTGATATAGCTCCCCTATAGTAGTCGCTCTCAATTAATTTTTTTAACACATACAATTCACATTTTCAAGCAATTTAACTGAAACTTTGCAGTTTGCATTATATTTCGAGAAGGATTCATCACAGCAAATATTACAAATAGGTTCATATTTTGTTATATGCATCATGTAGATGTCGCTCTCAAATTTACTTATTTAGGCCATAAATACCACAATTTCCTAACGATTAGGCTAAAATTTTGCATTTTATGTTATGTATCTATTTAAATTCTGCACACCGAAAATTTTCAGTATCAGTACATAATTCAATATAGAGGTCGCTCTTTAATATACATATATATTTGCTCCGTTTATTCCACATTTTCCCAACAATTTGGCTGCAACTATGCAGTTCCCATTTTTTTTAAAATAAATTCTCTACAATAATAGAATTCTCTACAATATGCCATAAAGACCACATTTTTTACTCGATTTGTCTGAAATTTGGCAGTTTGTGTTTTTGTGAAATTGTATAACATCCGTCAACGTTTTGTTATAGTCCCAATACAGAGGTCGCTATTCAATATATAAGTAGTATTTACTTAAGCCATATTTGCCACACTTTTTTAACAATTTGGCTGAAACTTTGTAGCTTTTCCACAGTAAATGTTTTTTTCGGTTTAGAACTGAATGTAATCCACGGTAGAGGAGGGTATATAAGACACGGCTCGGCAGAACTTACTGCCGTTAGAAACTATTCCTTAGTGTAAAATTACAGTAAATTCGTCTTAGTATAATATAAGTTATACACGTTGAAAAAAATCGATTCTGTAGTATATAGTCCCAAACATATTCTGCTTGAAATAGACATATGTTTAAGGTACACTTCAAATTTGACACATAAACATATTATATGCTTGGGAGGATATTGCCCTAAACAAACATATGTTTCCATCCTAATATTTTTTTATTTCCAAATAATATTTCCGAAACAAATATTAATTTGTTTTTAAGTATTTGGGCAATGTATCAATGCCTTCATTTAAAAGGCAATTTTTCGAAAGCTGAAACTTTGTAGCTTTCGTTTTATTTGTAAATAATTTGAATCTTTTCCACAGCAGATATTTTTTTCGGTTATAGAAACTGAATGCAATCCATGGTGGAGGGTATATAAGATTCGGCCCGGCAGAACTTACTGCCGTTTATAGTCATGAAGAAACTATTACTGCTCGTATGTATACAATTACAGTAAATTCGTCTAAATAGAATATAAATTATAAGTGATTAAATAGACAATGACAATTTTTTTTTTTGGGGCTTAATTTCAATTTTTGTCTACTTTTTAGGGTTTAATTTTATTGGGGCTTATTTTCATCTAAAAATTTAGAAACAGGAGAGGCTACGTATAATCAGTTCCTATTTTGTTATAGGCACGTCCTGTCCATAAGAGAAAGTCTTAAACATAGGCCGTAAGCAGTAGGCCGACCGTGCAAGAAATGATTATAATTAAAAAAAGGGTTCATATATGTGTATTATTGCTGTTTTCTTGATTGGGACGTATTTTCCTAAAGAGCCCCAAATTTGGGGCGCACTTTAATTTTCAATTTGGGGTGCATTTTCTTGTGGTTCAACTTCCGGCCGTCGATTATATATACCAAACGGAGTGAACCAACATGACACATTTTCTACTTATCCTGAGATATTTGAAAATATTACCACGTACATTGGTCTTTCTGTGAGTTCTACTTTGTCTTACCAAATGATATAAGTATATTCTCCTTTACTAAAGGGGTTAGATTTTTTTATATTAACCTATGCATTTTATTTTGTTTAAAATATTTATAAAAAGTTGCAATATGGTAAAATAAGATCTGCCATTAATATATACGAGTATATTAAAAAAATACATAATTAAAAAAAAAAAAATAAATAAAAAAATGGCCCTACATGTTACCTTTCAAATGACGTAAACTTTGTAAAAATCGGTTAAGCCGTTTAAGAACAATTCTAAATTTAGTAAAAACCAAAAATGATATTTTTTTATATTTTGAAAATTTCAAATCCAGAATTTTTTCAAATAAATGATAGTGTGATCTTGTTTCACCATTTTGCATTTTTTTTTTTAGAATAAATGATAGCTTGATCTTATTTTAAAATTTTTTTTAATTTTTTTAAACTTTTTAGGAAAAAATAAAATCCGTAGGTTAATGTATTTTCGTTTGTTTTTATTTGGGTTTTTAAATCGTTATTGAGTTGTCACGAGGATATTCTCCAGGCTTTAGACCATCTTTGCCTCTATTATGTATTATAACGGGTGATCCAAGTAGAGATACTTTTTTTAATAGCATTTTTTCGACATATCACGTGTGAGTCGGGTCATGCTGTCATGTTATTTTTGTTAAGTATTGTTTGGCATTTCATCGTGGAAAGACTTACGCCTGAACAACGCTTACAAATCGTTCAACTTTATAACGAAAATGTACGTTCTGTGAGGAATGTGTTTCGTGCACTTCGCTCAACTTATGGTCAACATAATCGTCCTACTGAGCGTACTATTCGCAACACCATCACCCATCTTGAGACCCAGCATTCATTATTGGATAATATTCGACCGAATAGACCCGTCCAGCACGCAGTGAAGAAAATGTAGCGGCCGTAGCTGAGAGAGTACACGAAGACCGTGGAGAGTCGATTCGGCGCCGTTCGCAGCAACATCTTAAATTGAAAGCATACAAAATACAGCTTGTGCAAGAACTGAAGCCGCCCGACCTTCCCAAGAAGATCCGACGTTTTCGAGCCACATTTTGTTCAGCGATGAGGCCCATATTTCTTCAAAAATTATGCTCGTGATCTCGGCGACATTTGGTTTCAACAAGACGGCGTCACTTCCCACACATCGCATCTATCAATGGATTTATTGAGAGAACACTCCGGTGATCAGATAATTTCACGTTTTGGGCCGGTCGATTGGCCACCAAGATCGTGTGATATCACACCGTTGAACTTTTTCCTGTGGGAATTTGTAAAGTCTAAAGTTTATGCGGACAAACCCGCTTCGATTCGCCAGTTACCAGTCGAAATGCTCGAACGAGTCATCGAAAATTGGACTCAACGGATGGCCCATCTGAGACGTAGCCGCGGCCAACATTTGATAGACATAATCTTCAAAAAATAAATGCCAAAGAATGTTCTTTCAAATGATAATAAACATTCCCCATTCAATTTGATATTTCTGCGTTTTTTTTTTCTTTAAAAAAGTAGGGAACCTCGAAATGGATCACGCTATACGTTAAACAAATTTAAAAAAATAAAGACTGTTTTGTCTTTGGAGAAAAACACATGTTTATGTAAGGACTAGTTTTAAAATAAGTAGGAACCATACGAAATCAATTTATTAAATTCGCATTTTTAGTTCCTTGCCCAATTTAATTTTAGAAATCTTAATCCTTCTCTTTAAACACATTTTCCGCATAGGATTACTGAAATAAATATTATTTTCTTAATCCAGGATCATATTTGTAATACTACAAATTTTAAATCATCCAAATCTTGCAAACATGATTTAACAAATGATTCTAAACAGGCATATTATGTGATAGATTTGGTTTCCCATAACAGGATCATCCCAGGATAACAGGTACTGTTTGGCAACATTTGTCTTTGAGCAATGGCAACTTTTTAGTAGACAATTTAGTTAAAACTATGTAAACAATTTAAAAGCAATTTCCCAGGCTAACGCCCCATTAAACTCCTTCATCAAACTATGCACAAGAGCCTACACGAAATCCTCAAGAAAAACATAAACAATTCTAAAGAATCTGAGAGAGAAACCCACAGAGCTAAGCAAATATTCCCATAATCCTTTTAGGGCCAATGCCCACAGTTATTGTTGTTGTTGTTGTTGAAGAAGCCAATTGAAACTGTCAAAACAAACGAAAGGAAAACATAAAAAATCCTTGCGAAATACAAAAAAGAAAGAAAGAACCATGTAAATGTAACAACAAGGATACAATGACATGGCAAGGATATCTGTAAGCAATACGAGATGACGGGGAAAGAAAACTCCCACACTTTTTGAATTTTGAAAAATGCATGCAAAATGCAACAGCAAACGGAAATGCAAAACTGCAAACAAAACGCAAACGACACAGTTCAACATTCTTTGGTTATACAAACAAAAACACAACTCGGAACTAAAATTAAGGACAATAGCCTTCACTGGCATTGTGTGTTTGTGTGCCAAAAAGGAGCTGAGGCAAAAAAAAAATCTCAGCAAAATCGGAATTCACACACAACTAATAAAAACCACACGTTTCACCTGAACATCCTTCCGGTGCCAAATCCCAATTCCGCACACTCACTCACTAGCATTTGCAAAGGGCTCAGAGAGCAATGGGAAAGCAGAGCGAAGAAGAAGAAGGAGTTCAATGTGAACTCAAAATTCAAAGCAGAGACAACGTCGACTTCGTGTGAGAAATTCTTTGCTTTTATTTCATCAAACACTATAACAGGTTGATCTCAACGAGCAATCTCATGAACGAGATTTCGGAGATCTCAGCCGATGACAATAGTGTAACAGTTATGAAAACATTTTCATTTCGCTCTCAATCTCCCGACAGACAGAGATCCCTTTCTTTGCAAAGCATTGTAAACTCGTTGTGTGTGCCTAAAGTGTGTGCGAGCGAGTGTGGGAAAACTGCCAATGAGACTATGAGAAACTATTAAAACTCTTCAGCAGGTTCTTTTCTTCTTCTCCATCATCATCATCATCATGAGGGGTTTTTGTTAACGGATCACTTATAGGTATAGGGATATTTAATTTACAAGAGAGGCCACCCTCACTGCGTTTTGTGTGCGTCTGTGTGTGATAAAATCATTAGATGGCCAAGATTTACGGTTTTCGAACGTTTGCGTTTGATTTGTATGACGAATTCGCTATGGATTTTAAGCGATACGATATGATTTGTAAACAAGAACAGGTACACATCGTTTTTATTGTATTCCCCCACCTCTCTCTACCAAAGGACTATCAAATGGAGGTGTTTCTGATGGCATAAAAGAAGAGGAGGGAAATTTTCTTAAATACATAGTTTTTTTTTATTAATTAGAAGAGTTTAGAGCTCTAATTGTATGTTGTATAAATAGGACAGTTTTTATGTTCAGAAAGATTTATGAGTTCTGCATTTTGTTTATAGAAGTTAATCGGCTTATAGACATTTATTACCCTTTTATTGATCTGCACTCACATTAGTAAATATAAGCAATAAAATTTGGTTTAGAAGCAGTATAGCCATTTCTAGCAAATACACTGCAACCTTTTCAGCAGCTCTTTGTGTGGGAGAGAAGCAGTATGCATTTCTCACTTATCTCTTGAATCAGCACTGAGTTTAACTGAAATATTCTCGATTTAGTGCACATCTCAATCACCTATGAGTTTTTATCGAAGAAAAGGCGAAGTAAAGTGATTTTTTTTAATGTTAGAGAGGGAGAGCACGACAAATAGTGCTCTGTCCCATTGACAAAAATCGATAATAATGTACTGGCTCAATTAATGGTAAAATTGGTAATCATCATATCTTAACAAGCCAATTAAGATAAATAATAACAATATTTTTTTATTTACCTCTTTTTGATACCGTGATCGACCAAAAAATAAACTACCTTAAATGTGCGTTGTAAAATACTAGCTGTATAAAATTCGTTTATTAGGGAAATTAAACCAAACTTTTTGTATATGCTAGTAAATCGAACTCCTAATAATACAAAAATGGCAAATAGGCAGAAGATTGCAATTGTGGTATTCAAAATTGCTTTGGAAAATTCGTTTTTTTTTTGTGAAAATGAAAAAAATTGCACGTTTAATTGAAATGAGAAAAATAAGTTGGAACAGATCCCTAAAATTTTATTCTTCAAAACAATATATGTACTGTTAATATTAAATAAAAAATATAAAAACATAAAATAAAAGCGCAGAAACTTAAAAAAATATATATATTTTTTATGTCTAAAAAATAATTTGAAGGGGTTTTCCAAAAATAGTCGCCAACGCTTAACGTGTAGACCAAAGCCAAATTTTTTTGCTCCAGATAGCTGACAGAACTTTTAAAAATACAAAAATTCATACTTATAAATTTTTGTTGAAAAAAATATAAAAAAAGTGCTTTTATGCCGAAAAATCAAAAATATTAAATATTGTATGGCATCGGAAATAAAATTCGTAAAGGTCCCTAATTTTTCTTTGGCCAGATATTATTAATGGAATTTTAGAACAAACCCATACATTTTTTGCGCCTGATAGTTGACATAATTCTTAAAATTACAAAAAAATATATTTTCAAAATATATTAGAAAAATTTTAAGAAATTTAAAATAATTTAATTAATTATGTCGAAAAAACAAAATAATATTTTATGTCATCGCACACAGAATACAGTTTGGTTGCCTCAACCGAATTATTTGCCAACCAAATTTTGTGGTTCTGTCTACTATCATGCGATTCCATCAGGACAACCAATATTTTGGCTGTGGTATACTTCTGCTTCCATGTTGACAACAATCACATTTGGTTGCGCCAACTATGAAAATTATGGCTTAAATCATCTGTTGTAGTTGCCACAACCAACTGTTTTAAAAAATTGGTTGTTCTGACAATTTGTCAGTCATATACTACCGACAATTAATTAAAAACAGTTTTCATTAATTTTTATTTTATTTATTGAACAAAAAACAAAACAATTCATAACACAATTAAAAATCCAATATTACAAATGCATCACTATTATGAGATTTGGAAATATTTGACACAAATTTTAGTACACGAAAAAACACACAAAACTTTTATGCAAATATCGCTAAACCCTGTGCTTTAAATTTCATGATTGTTGCTTTTATTTTTTATTTATGTAAAGCATTTTGCACAACATATTCTGCATTCCACACATTATTATTCACACGAGATTATTTTTGATTACCTATACCATTCTTGAACAAAATGTTGACGATTTTTTTATGTCGAGTAATTTTATTTTTTGATTGTCATGTATCAGCAAAAGAACAGCAACCAATCTTTCGGTTGTATTTTCCAAAATACATTTGGGAAATGATTGGGATAACCAATAAACGATTATTTATTAAAAATTTTTCTGTTGTAGTAACCAATTATTCGTTCCAATAATAATCTTTCGTCTGTTGATACAATTTCTGTTGTCAAGAATAAAACATTGGTTGTCACAACCAAAAATCGATCATATTGTACTATAATGAAAATTTAAAATTGGTTACCACAACTAACCGAGTGTCAATGAAAAAAACAGTCTTAATTCGATTGATACAACCATCGATTCAGTTGCAAGCATTTTCATTTGATCGTATCCATGTTATTATTGTTGTTTCAACTAATTATGTATAATTACAACCGACAGACGGTGTAGGCAATATACTTTTTGTTGCTAGTACTATTTTTTTATTGTTACAATCGAATTCCAACCAATTATTTTCCTGGGTGCGGAAAAAAATCGTAAAGATCAAAGTTTTTTCGCAAAAAAGTTCCAATTATTCATGCACAAAATGACGAAAAAGTACTTTTGCTTTATGTCTAAAAATTTCGTGTGACAATAAATTAACAGTACCTAATGCATTTAAGGAGTTCCTAATAGCAACAAGGATAATTGTTTGATGCGCTTCCAATGATATTATATGCCAGTAGTGTACATTAAGGAATAATTCATGGTTACGATGTTATTAGTTAATTTAATTTGCCAGTAGTCTTATAAAAATTGACAATTTTATCGCTGCAAACATTTATTTAATTTAAGGTTGTTTCTCTGGGGAAGCCAGTCACAAAATTATCCGAGAAGCTCGAGTGTTCCATATCAGGAAAAAAAATTCTAAACAAATGTTTAATGACGTACCTCACAATAAATTCTGATCCTATTATGAATTCAATACGGTTTACAAATCTTAACATTACCAATATTTATACCCTACACCACACTGTGGTACAGGGTATTATAACTTTGTGCATTTGTTTGTAACACCCAAAAGGAGAAGAAATAGACCCATCGTTTATTATACCGATCGACTTAGAATCACTTTCTGAGTTGATTTAGCTATGTCCGTCTGTCTGTCTGTCCGTCTGTCCGTCTGTCTGTGCATGTATTCTTGTAATCAAAGTACAGGTCGCAATTATGGTCCGATCTCGACGAAACTTTACACATATCTTTTTTTTGGCCCAAGGACGATCCCTATTGAATTTGGTTAAAATCGGTTCAGATTTAGATATAGCCCCCATATATATGTTAGCCCCGATTTGACATGTAATCGCTGTAAAAACTTTATTTTATATCCGATCAGTATGAAATTCGGCAGAAAGAGGTTTGTTATTATATGAATGAACACTGTTAAATTTTGAAGAAATCGGTTCAGATTTAGATATAGACCCCATATATACGTTACCCCCGATTTGACATGTAAGCGCTGTAAAAATGTTATTTTATATCCGATCAGTGCGAAATTCGGCACAGAGAGGTTTCTTATTACATGAAGGAATACTGCTAAATTCGGAGAAAATCGGTTCGGATTTAGATATAGCCCCCATATATATGTTACCCCCGATTAGACCTGTAAGCGCTGTAGAAATTGTATTTTATATCCGATCAGTGCAAAATTCGGCAGAAACAGGTTTCTTATTACTCGAAGGAATACTGCCAAATTTGGAGAAAATCGGTTCAGATTTAGATATAACTCCCATATATATGTTACCCCCGATTTGAAATTCAAGCGCTGTAGAAACTGTATTTTATATCCGATCACAGCGAAATTCGGCAGAAAGAGTTTTCTTATTATATGAAGGAATACTGCCAAATTCGGAGAAAATCGGTTCAGATTTAGATATAGCCCCCATATATATGTTACCCCCGATTTGACATGTAAGCGCTGTAGAGACTGTATGTTATATCCGATCAGTACGAAATTCGACAGAAAGTGGTTTCTATTTTACCTGAATGAGTATTCAGGGAAAATCGATTCAGATTTATATATAACCTCCATATATATGTTCCTCTTGATTTGGTTACAAAGCGCTATAGAAGTTGTACTTTACTTCCGATCATTACAAAAGTCTCCAGAAATATGTTTCTCAATTTAGGGACGGGTATTGATTAATTTAGCGAATATCGGTTCAGAATTAGGTATATCCACATATATATGTTCTTACCCATTTACAAATTATTCCAAATTATTATCGCAATCACCCTTATCGCATTGTTAGGGAGGTGTAGGGTATTATATAGTCGGCCCCGCCCGACTTTCTGCCTTTCCTTACTGGTTTTAAAGAGTAATATTTCAAGTATCCTTTAAACGAAGATGCGGTATTTTTGATGACATTTTTGACGAGGATGATAATATTATTTTAGAAGTCACCGAAGGAAACTCTTCTGACAAATACATGCATTAAGCTTTTAAACGAAACAATACAGTGCAATACTACGCAAAAACACTATTGTCCACGTACCCGACGTTTGACATACAGAAATTTTCCCTATTGAGTCTTCAACTTGTTCTCACCATATTTGTAATCTACGCAAAATTCCCTTTAATTTGATGGGTCGCACGATATATGGACCAAAAACCCATTTTTCAAGATCTTCAAGGGGGCTGTGTTGGGGGTTCTTGAAACAATTCCTCCCAGAATTGGGCACACATTTACTCACAGCAAAGCCTATTACGCTTTACAAACTTTGGTCAAATTGTTTTATTTTTTTCGATTCTGCACCAAACAAAATTTAAATTTCTAAAATCGCACAACAATCAAAAAATCATTGACACGCTTGTTTTATTTTTACCGATATGGGGAATTCCACGACAAATCGACTGGTTCAAAAAAATGTGGAATTGTGTAAAATTTTGATATATTTCCGATAACTCATTAGCGAGTTATCGATATTTAAAAAATATTTAAGATATCACTCTGTACATCGGGTTTTTGGTCATAACTTCTTAAGTCATTTTGTGTGAGATTTTTAAGTTTTGAAATTTAAATGTAATTTTTTTAATTGTTTCTACTTCAATTAATTCTCTAGCATCTTTGGATGGATGTGGGTTACATATTATTTATATTTCTTTTTAATTTTAAAAATTTAAAGAAAAAATTGCTGCAAATCACTTTGATTGTGACTTGAAGGCTTCGAAATAGATGTTACACGTCAAAGAACAAAATAAAAGAGACACTTTAAGAAGTATTTCTTCCAAAACACCCGCCACCCTCACTGATCCCCTTAAAGTAGTTAAAATCGATGGTTTTTTTGGGTATTATTCTTAAACTGTTTTCTATAACATTGTGAACAAAATACCTTTATGTATTCTGCACTAAAATTCAATAGTAATATATATAGTAATACAAAATTCAATAGTAATATTTTTCTTATAAATATGATCTTACCCCACAGATTTCCTGCAAGAAAACGAAAAAGAAAAAAAATTAATAAATTCAATAAAATTAGGTATATACTAGTATTTGTAGATATATAAAGGATAGAAGTTAGGACATAAAGATATTTAAATTGAAAAGCTGAAATAAAAAATACAAAAATTAAAAAATAAATATTTTAATAAAAACCAGTAAGGAAAGGCTAAAGTCGGGCGGTGCCGACTATATAATACCCTACACCACTCTCGTAATATTGAATATTTTTTTGTAATTCATGTATAAATTGTTTACATAAATTTACTTTTGGGACATTTTATACTTAAATAATACCCTGTATCACAGTGTGGTGTAGGGTATAAAAACGATTGGATCTAAAGAGCTAAATTGGATGAAACATATATATGGGAGCTATAGCTAAATCTTTACCGATTTTCTTCAAATTCGGCAATGTTGGTTCATGGATCAAGAAACTCTACCATTCTAAATTTCAAAACGATCGGATGTAAAATACAGCTTCTATAAAACTAAAGGGCATATATGGGAGCTATAGCTAAATCTTAACCAATTTTCTTCAAATTCGGTAGTGTAGGTTCATGGATCAAGAAGCTCTACCATTCTAAATATCAAAATGATTGGATGTAAAATACAGCTTCTACAGGACTAAAGAGCAAAATCGGACGAAACATATATATGGGAGCTATAGCTAAATCTTAACCGATTTTCTTCAAATTCGGCAATGTTGGTTCATGGATCAAGAAACTCTACCATTCTAAATTTCAAAACGATCGGATGTAAAATACAGCTTCTATAGGACTAAAGGGTCAAATCGGACGAAAGATATATATGGGAGCTATATCTAAATCTGAACCGATTTCAACCAAATTCAATACCGATCTTAACAGCCGCGAAATACTCTAAACTGCAAAATTTCAGAACGATCGGAGTGAAATTGCGACCTGTAGTCGACGAACAACTTTACATGGACAGACGGACGGACGGACGGACGTACAGACATCGTTAAATCGACTCAGCTAGTGATTCTGAGTCGATCGGTATACTTTAAGGTGGGTCTAGCTGTGTTATTTTCAGGTGTTACAAACATCTGCCGTGGAACAAACTTATAATACCCTGTACCACAGTGTGGTGTAGGGTATAAAAATTTAATTAAGCACAAAATACACCAAAACTTCAAGTTAATAAACAAGAAAAAATAAAAAAAAAATTAAAAATAAATAAATAAAATTTAAATAAGAAAGATAATACAGAAAATATGTATATTAAAAAGTTTAAATTTAAGTTTTCAAAACTATCAGGACTTTAAAATTTCAAGGATAACATTTTTGACATATTTTCCATTGCACTTATTACAATGTGAATCGATAAATATGCATATCAAATAAAAGGGAAAAATTCCAGCTATTTAATAAAATCTTTGGAAAAAATGTCCAAGGACGAATGCAATAAAAAATGCCCTTTTAAACTTTTATCTTTGAATATCATTTAAAGTTGTGGGTTTAAAAATCTGAAAAAAATACATGTTACAGAACTCTAAATTTTATTAAAATTTCAGTCTTCTATCTTTAACGCTTAAGGAATAACAATTATTTCAATTCCACAGCCTATATATTATAACGGGTTTTTCAATAGGGATGATATGATTTTGAAGTGACGTTTCGGCCATTTGTAATATGTCATGATTTGTCATTTGATTTTCATTGTATTCAGTAGTGTTTACAATTTCATCATGGAGAGATAGGCTCAAGAACAATGTTTACAAATTATTCGGTTTTTTTATCAAAATAATCATTCTCCAATTGAATCTTTTCGTGCGCTAAGCGCATTTTTTTAAACCAAAACAACTCCTTTCCAGTCGACCTACAACCTTGACACCCATGAACAATATTTTAGCTCTCGTTAAGAGCTATCGTTTTGCCATTGACCGATTCCCCATCCGACGTACCGTTAAGGAGCTAGAGCAAAAATAAACTTTCCGTTCACATTTGAAAATGATGCTAAGTCCATTTTTTTAAAAAATCCAAAAATAAAACTTTCCAGTCGACCTACGACCTTGACACCCATGAGCAATATTTTAGCTCTCGTTAAGAGCTATCTTTTTACCATTGACCGATTGTGGCTATGTGCCACACAGCAAATGAAACAATTGAATTGTTGCGAGAAAAGTTTGGAGATTTCAAGAAACTGTGATATTGAATGGCCTCCAAGAAGTTGTGATTTAACACCTTTACACTATTTCTTGTGGGGTTATTTGAAGTCATTGGTCTTTTGAAATAAAGCAGACTCTCTTCAAGCTTTACAAGTCAATATTGAACGTGCCATTCATGATATACGACTTGATTTAGTGGAAAAAGTGCTCGAAAATTGGGTTCATCGAATTCGTTCCTGCAGAAAAAGTCGTGGAGGCCGTATTATTTTGAACTTAATTGTATCGATTGTACTTCATGTTAAATAAAAAACTTTTGAATTTCCTTAACAATAAGTGTGTTTTTTTGTTCAAAGAAATCATCACTCTTATTGGAAACCCCTGTATTATGATGACTGTGGAAGTTAAAAAATTGTTATTGCTTAAGAGTTAACGATAGAAATCTGAAATTTTAGTATGTGTTGTTTCAGTTAGAGATCTGTAACATTATTTTTTTCCAGATTTTTAGACCCACTACTTTGAAGGATATTCAAGGATAAAAGTTTAAAAGGACATTTTTTAATATCCATTGTCGTTGGAAAAAATTTTAAAAAATTTTAATGAATAGCAGGAATTCTACTCTTTTATTTGATATGCATATTTACCAAATCACACTGTAATAAGTGCAATGCAAAATATTTCAAAAATGTTATCCTTGAAATTTTAAAAGTCCTACAACAAGGACAAACGATCACGAAATAAAAAACTGAGTTTATCTATTGTTGGCCTATATTTTTACTTCTATATAGTCTCGTTCTTGGGAGGGAAGTCGTGTCTCACGATGTTAATTTGAGTCACACATGGCGAGCCGTGATAAGCATTTGGCTGATACTTTGTTTCACACATAATTGTCATAGATCCTGCTATCATAATAAAAATTATTAAGATAATTCTTTGAAAACTTTTTGTTTTATTTACAAGTAACATCGTGCGTTTAACATGGACCACCCTGTATATTGAAGAAATTTCTAAAACTCTTCGTTTTCACAAAATATGTTGCCCAATTTTTATAAGCCTTAAAAATGAACTCTCAAATTGCATAAAAATCAATGACGAAATCTTTAAAACTCTATGTGTTCACTAAACACTTTTCACAATGTTTCATAATCCTTAAAAAAGGACACATCAGCTATAAATTCCAAGGAAATGCCTATTATCTGTTAGAATGAACATTTTATGCAATTCCAAAACTAATTATAAAAACATAACCGTTTTTACATCATTATTCATTGTCCTTCCAAAACGATATTATTTTTTTTAAAAAAAAAGGACACATCAGCTATAAATTCCAGGAAATCTTCTATTGTCATGTAGAAAAAAGACACGCTAATATTATGCAATTCCAAGTCTAATCATAAAAAACCATAACCGTTTTTTACATCATTATTTTATTATACCTCAGAAAGGATTTTCTTTAAACTTTTTTTAAAAAGGACACTTCAGTTATAAATTCCAGTGAATTTTCTATTGTCATTTAAAAAAAGACACGCTAATATTATGCAATTCCAAGTCTAATCATAAAAAACCATAACCGTTTTTTACATCATTATTTTATTATTGTTTTGAAGAGAAATTTCTCTAAGATTTTTCATGAAATCTCGTTATCCTTCTAAGAATATTCTAAAAAAAATCATGCAATTCCAAAACATTATTTTCTAATTTCTATGAAATAGTAAATCTGTCCATAGTATCCTTTTTCCCATTTGCATCCTTTGCCAAAGGATATCCCTAGCATATCCTTTTCCAGCACCTTCAAATTTCGGCCAACTCGCTAACTGCCACGCTAAAAACGCTAATATTGTGTTAATTGTTAACTGATAATGCATAACAATGGCTCAAGGCCAGCAATGTCCTTGTCATATATCCTTGCAGAACTCCGAATGCAATAACATTTGCTGTCACTCACTCACAATTGCCCAGTTATTCAGAAAAGGGCTCAAGTAACTCGTTGCAAACCAAAACAAATAATCACTTTTGGGATTTTTACAGGATTATTTGGTTATGCATCGCTGTGAGAGAGTTGATTTTTATGATACCTCATAAACCATTATCCTTTATTTGAGAGATTGACGATCCTACATAGAGTTATGCACGCACCCACAAAATCCTCTTGTGAGAGTGTGTGCGTTGGGTGAGATGATGCTATAGAGTTAAACACTTTAACTTTATCGCACAGCCCTTTTACGAGTAAGACAACGAAGATTATTAGCCTTTCGTTGCAAATTCATGGAATTTTCGTATGTCCTTTCCTGCTTCGTCTATATGATGAACACATTATCCTTGCGAGCGAATGGCCTTGAGGCACTAACGTCTTGGCTTGAATGTGGCATATTTGTATAGTTTTATTATTTAACTCTCATATGTTAAATAGTTAAACGGGCTAAATTACGCGGAAATTTCGAGGTAATGTAATAATGTTGGGCTATCAAGGATATGCTTTTATTTGGGCAATTACACATTTTGGGCGTTACTTTTATTGAGGCCACAAATTTTAGTTGGCTTTAAAGGAATGTAAATTAAATTTTAGGAATTGTTTTTAGTTTGCCAAGGATAACAAGGACATTAAGGCAATTGACATAAGCAAATAAAATATGTAAATTTGGCTTAATTTCTTATACAACTCTTTTAAAAGTAACCTTCACAAACCCTAAATATAGATGGAAATGTTATTTTTTTAACTAGTTCTCAAATAAATATTATTTAGAATAAAAAAATTGTTTGGAGATTTGAATACAAATGTAGAATTTTTCTAAATAAATTTAAAAAAGAAGGAAAATATTATTTTTTGATAAATAATAATAATATTTGTAAGATTTTTGTTTCATATTTACACATAAAGAAAAAATTTCCTTATTAAAAAAAAAAAGAATAAAGATAAATTATTTAATATTAAGTAGACACGGGGCAAAATCGCCTTTTTTGATATGTTTGAATAGAAAGAAAATATATTTGGAACACTATTTTTTAAATAGTATATATTTGAAAATCAATAAAATATATTTGGAACTCGTGTATTAATATGTTACAATATATAATATTTTCAATCTAAATTTCTCAAATAAAATATGTATTTGAATACAAATAAAATTATTGTTTAGGAATATATGTTATTTAAAATATATTTTATTTAAAAAAGATTTTCGAAACTTTTGTTGAATTTTTCGAATTTAAATTTTATTTTTTTTTGTTTTTTTTTTTGGTTTGAACCGCCCAGTTATGATACCAAATGCCGCAATAACTTATGTTTTAAACCAATCATTTAAAATTTCTGAGTATTCCAAGCCATCATTGGTTGTCAATCCTCCAAGTACATATTTCGATCCAAGATTATATGATATCAATTATTATTATTTGTATACCCTACACCACACTGTGGTACAGGGTATTATAAGTTTGTTTCACGGCAGATGTTTGTAACACCTGAAAATAACACAGCTAGACCCACCTTAAAGTATACCGATCGACTCAGAATCACTAGC
Source organism: Eudasyphora cyanicolor (assembly GCA_963930755.1). Lineage (NCBI taxonomy): Eukaryota > Metazoa > Arthropoda > Insecta > Diptera > Muscidae > Eudasyphora > Eudasyphora cyanicolor. The sequence goes on along the minus strand of OZ005738.1, from coordinate 11,839,178 downwards.
TGAGTCGATTTAACCATGTCTGTCCGTCCGTCTGTCCATGTAAAGTTGTTCGTCGACTACAGGTCGCAATTTCACTCCGATCGTTCTGAAATTTTGCAGTTTAGAGTATTTCGCAGCTGTTAAGATCGCTATTGAATTTGGTTGAAATCGGTTCAGATTTAGATATAGCTCCCATATATATCTTTCGTCCGATTTGGCCCTTTAGGCCTATAGAAGCTGTATTTTACATCCAATCGTTTTGAAATTTAGAAAGGTAGAGTTTCTTGATCCATGAACCAACACTACCGAATTTGAAGAAAATCAGTTAAGATTTAGCTATAGCTCCCATATATATATGTTTCGTCCGATTTGGCCTTTTAGTTCTATAGAAGCTGTAGTTTGCATCCAATCGTTTTGAAATTTTGAATGGTAGAGTTTCTTGATCCATGAACCAACACTACCGAATTTGAAGAAAATCGGTTAAGATTTAGCTATAGCTCCTATATATATGTTTCGTCCGATTTTGCTCTTTAGTCCTGTAGAAGCTTTATTTTACATCCAATCATTTTGAAATTTAGAATGGTAGAGTTTCCTGATCCATGAACCAACACTACCGAATTTGAAGAAAATCGGTTAAGATGTAGCTATAGCTCCCATAAATATGTTTCGTCCGATTTGGCCTTTAGTTCTATAGAAGCTCTATTTTACATCCAATCGTTTTGAAATTTAGAATGGTAGAGCTTCTTGATCCATGAACCAACATTGCCGAATTTGAAGAAAATCGGTTAAGATTTAGCTATAGCTCCCATATATATGTTTCGTCCGATTTGGCCCTTTAGTTCTATAGAAGCTATATTTTACATCCAATCGTTTTGAAATTTAGAATAGTAGAGTTTCTTGATCCATGAACCAAAATTGCCGAATTTGAAGAAAATCGGTTAAGATTTAGCTATAGCTCCCATAAATGCATATGTTTGATCCGATTTGGCTCTTTAGATCCAATCGTTTTTATACCCTACACCACACTGTGGTACAGGGTATTATTTAAGTATAAAATGTCCCAAAAGTAAATTTATGTAAACAATTTATACATGAATTACAAAATTTATATATCAGAGTTATTCAATATTACGAGAGTGGTGTAGGGTATTATATAGTCGGCCCCGCCCGACTTTAGCCTTTCCTTACTGGTTTATACACGGAGGAAAATCGTCATTTTTGATATGTTTGAAACGAAAGAAAATATATTTGGAAACGATTTTTTTAAATATTATATATTTGTTAACAAATAAATTTTATTTGAAAATCAAGAAATTTTGTTTGGAACGCATATATTAATATATTAGAACATAATTTATTTGCAAACTGAATTTCACAAATAAAATATGTGTTTACACACAAACAAAGTTATTGTTTAAGAAGATTTCCAAATATGTTTTATTTAAAAAGATTTTTAAAACATTACTGACTTATTCGAATTTTAGTTAGCTTTTCCTAGTTTTCGTGTTAAACTTTATAGCTAAAAATGTCCTTATTTATAAATATTCCTATTCATCACTTTTTGTCAATCCATCAATGTCGTTTATATTTACGAAAGATTGTTCGATTTAAGTTTTGATTAAATTTTACAAACATATAAAATTTATAAAAAAATTGCTCTTTGAAAATCTGAAAAACAGAAAACTTGTCTTTAAGTTAAGGCATTTAATACATTACCAAAATAAATAATTACAAATGAATCCTTGTTTCGGAAATACTAGTTCCAAATAAAAAATATTTGAATGGGAGCATATTTTTGTTTACAACAATATCCTCACAAACATATAATATTTGTGTGTGTAAAACATTATATATTTCGAGTGTACCCTAAATATATGTTTATTTCAAGCCGAATATGTTTGGGACAATATACTACAGAAGCGTTTTTTTTTTCAGCGTGTATTTAAGACGTTAAAATTTTTGAACAAATTAACTTTGAATTACTGAAAAATTTAACACAATTTAGATATTTTCTGAATACTTAAATGAAAATAAATATTTGTTTCGGAAAAAATAGTCCAAAATAAACACATTGGGATGTAAACAAAGATTTGTTTAGAACAACATCTTCCCAAATATATAATTTTTGTGTGTACCAAATATTATATGTTTAGATTGTATCCTAAAGAAATGTATGTTTCAAGCCGAATATGTTTGGGACAATATACTACAGAAGCGATTTTTTTTTCAGCGTGTATATAGTTTTTAAATCCAGTCAGATTTTATTTTGATTTAAGAACATGTGTTTCATTTAAATTCTGCCTATTGCAAAAATGTTATAGAAACAAATACAAAAATGGTAGCGAGTTTCAAATTAAAACAAAGTTAAATCCTTCTTCGGAAAACCTTTTTAAAATGCTTTTTTTCTCAACGTTTTGCAAAAAGTAACCGATAATCGACAAACCTCAAAGAGAACATTTTACAATTATTTTAGCTATTCCCATTTCAGTAACACATTTCCAATAATTCTTTGTACAAATATTTGTATTTGCCCCCATTTCTAATAAATTTCCGTTAATTCTTCTTTGCAATCCTTTCACTTCCTTTTTCTCACCACTGAATTTGAACCTAATTGGCAAAAATAACTATACCCTTATCATGAGTTTCTTGTTTTTTTTTTTCTTCGCTAAGAAAAGCCAAACACCTATAAAAATATCTGTCTTAATAATTGTTTCATATTTCTGTTAATTGCAATCCATTATCCTTTTTTATAATCCTTATCAAGCTACAGGTTCACTATCGCTCCCCCTCTTCTTTTTTCTCTCCCCTCAAAACGATCCACTATTTGACAAATAAAACCAACAAGTGCAGTGCTATGCGTGTGAAATTTTCGAAATGTAAACAAACACTTTTCCCACACAAAGAATGATGAACGGAGAACGAAAAACTGTTTACGGGATCCTGCGAAACGAGGATCTCACTTTCGGTGAGAGAGTACGAAATAAAAACCGCTTATCTTCTGATCTTCGGCGGGAGCGTTGTTGTTGCTCTTGGCAATATTGGGGAGCGCCTACTTATTAAAGCCTGCCAGAGAAGAGGAGAACCTGTTTGTTTGCAGCGGTACCAGGACAATAAACATTTCATTTCTTTTGTTGACGGTGTGTGTGAGTGAGCGTTATTGTCCTTTTTGCAGTTCAACGCTTCTACGTTTATTATTATTGGATATGTTTGGATGATCACGATGATGAGGGAGGATCTGTACACTTAGCAACAGGAGTTTTGTTTGTGTTTTTTCTTTTGGCAAAAGGTAAGAAAAAGGTTCCCATCATTTTTTTTGTAGGAAAAGGATAGTGGCTCTTGTTGTTGTTGTTGTTGCTTTCAAGAGCAGGTACTTATTCCAGTTATAAAGCGACAAATAAGTCACTAAAATAAATGAATTAACCGAGTGGAATATGCGGTCGAAGAAAAGATCAAATAAAGGACACTTTTGAAGCAATTGAAGCATTTGTTTAATTTATATACACAGATATTGGAATTCCAATGGTTGCCCTGGTCTTAGAAAGCGGCTTCTTTTAACCTATGCCAAAAAAGAAATTTAAACATTATAAACTTCAATTAAACATCAATGTAAACATGAGATCCTTGCGGTAGTTAAGAAAAAAGTCCTTGAGACAATTTTTTTCTTTGTTAAAGAAATTAATTGTTGTCCTTTGAGAGTAAATGGGAATGGGAACAAGAAGAAAGAATGAGTAATAAAATTAAGTTAAAAAAGGATCATATGGCTCAAAAAGAATAGTTGTCAGTTTAAATCCTTTTTGTAAGATGCCTTTAACACAAATCCCTGTGAAATTACAAAACAATGTCCCTCAGAGGTTTCACCGACACATAATTAATTTGTGAAAATCCATAAATGAGATCAAATGTTTACCGGTTAAATTTTTTGCAGACAAAAGAGTTATAGAAATTTTAAAATAGAAAAATTAACTAGCATCCGAAAATGAGATCTCACAATAATAAAACTTTATTACTTTTAGTTTCATAATTGTAGGTGGGAAAATAAAACTGTTTAAAAAAATCTTTCATTGGAATATTTGAAGGATCAAAGGATCTTTAGTATAATTCTTTTAACTCATATCCTTATGTAATTGTATTATAATATAACAAAGTCCCAGTGCTTCTACCGACACTTAATTTGTTTGTGAAAATCCATAAATGAGATCAAATGTTTACCGATTAAATTTTTTGCAGACAAAAGATTTATAGAAATTTTAAAATAGAAAATCTAACTAATATGAGATCTCAGAATAATAAAACTTTCTTTCAATTTCATAATTGTAGGTGGAAATTGAACTATTTAAAAAAATCTTTCATTGAGATATTTTAAGGATCATAATATCTTTAGAGTGATTCCTTTTTTTTTGGGATTCTTTTAACACATATCCACGAAAATGAGATCTCAGAATAATAAAACTTTCTTTCGATTACATAATTGTCTGTGGGAAATGAAACTATTTAAAAAATCTTTCATTTGGATATTTTAAGGATCAAACGATCATTATTATTATTCCTTTTTTTGGGGATTCTTTTAACTCATGTCCGTAGTGGTTTTACCGACACTTAATTTGTTTGTGAAAATCCACAACTGAGATCAAATGGTTACCGGTTATTTCAGGAAGATATATAGAATTTTTAAATTTAAAAAATTCTTAAAATATTATTTAATATTTTTTTATAATCGACGGAAAATAAAATAAACTTTAAATATTCTGTATTTGATGAAAAACAAAGGAGAATGAGCAAAATTTGTAAAAAAAAATCAAAATGGAATCAAATGGTTACCGATTACTTTTCGAAAATATAAAAAAAGTATTGTTTAGAAGAAAAAAATACAAAATTTAACCAAATGTCATAAAGAAACTGTTAATGAATATCTCAACGATATCAACTACATCTAACTCTAATCGAAATTTTAAAAATAAGACCAAGTGGTTACCGGTTACTTTTTGTAACCAAAAAAACTACGCCATTCTATTAAAAGGAAATAATATCTACAGAGTACCCATAGCATAAAACTGACCAAGTGGTTACTGGTTACTTGTTGTAACCACTGCGCCCTTCGGAAAGTCAATAAGAATATATACAGACAACATAAAACTGTTTTGTAAAAAAAATTAAAATAAGACCAAGTGGCTACCGTTTACTTTTCTAAATAGTAAATTTTTTATACCCAAATTAAGAAATTTATCCTACATTATAATGTAACTGTGTATGAAAATATCTATGAGTTCAACGGCATGAGACTCTATTCTATAATGTCAAAGTGAGACCAAGTGGTTACCGGTTACTTTTTGAAACTAAAAGAGCTATGTAAACTTTAAGAGTGGGAAAGTGATCAGCACTAATGCTTAAGTCTCAACATGGGGGAAGAAATGTTAAAATTAAAATATTTCGTATTTTACTGAAATTTGTTTACATTTAAAAATTTACGTATCCTTTTCGAGAGTGACAAATGGTTACCAGGTACTCTTTATAACTGAAATATCTTTGTAAAAAAAACTAAAAATCGAAATCTAAAAATGAAAAATCTAGAAATGAATATTTTCAAGGAAGACGTTATATTTTGAAATAAATAATTATATGGAATTATTTAAAGCTGAGATCAAAAATTCGATTTTGATAAAAAAAAATCCAATAGGTTTAAATGTAATGAAATTATATTATTAACACAGAACAATTATAACTAGTGAATACCGGATACTTTTTAATGAAAAATTCTCAGCATTGAATTTATCATTTTCGAAATTAAAAATACAAAATTGTTGTTTAAAAGAAAAACTACACAATTGAACCAAATGTGAAAATGAGACCAAGTGGTTACCGGAAAATTTTTGTAATCAAAACAACTACGCCCTTTTATTCAAAGTCAATGAATATAGAAGATGTGCCATCGTTTGTTTACATTTTCTCGAGTTACGAACGAATAGAAATGATTTTTCAACCGCGAAAAAATAGTTTTCTGGTGTCTTTTCTTGAACTTTTTTTGCACATATCCATTGATATTAATTTTTTAATCGTGATAATTAAAAAAAATCGGGAAATTCGGTCGGAAAATACGTGAAAAACCTTACTCGTTGAAATCAAATTCCTATTCGTTCGTAACTGATACTTACTCGCCACGGGAAGGAATGTCTTCTTATATTATATTGTTTTTGCTTTTATTTAAACCCAATAATAATATCTACAGAATTCCCATAAAATGTTCCCATAACATCAAAAAAATAAATAAAATAACACTAAGTGATTACGGGTTACTTTTCTAAATAGAAATTATTTATATAAAAATTACGAAATTGATCCAATGTCATAAAGAAACAGTGTACGAATATACCTATGATTTCAACGACATCAAACTCTATTCTGAAATGTCAAAATGAGACCAAGTGGTTACCGGCTACTTTTTGAAACTAAAAGACCTATGTAAACTTTAAGAGTGGGAATGTTCAGCACTGAAGATTAAGTCCCAACATGAAGTAACAAATGTTGAAACCCGTATTTAAGTGAAACTTTTTACATAAAAAATTTACGTATCTTTACGAGAGCGCCAAATGGTTACCGGTTACTCTTTATACTTGAAATAGCTTTTTAAAAAGTAACAAAAAATAATACTAAAAATCTAAATCAAAAATTAAAAATCTAGAAATCAATATTTTAGTTTTATACTAGAGATAGGAATGCCTATGGTATTATTTACTAAAGTAAGACGTATTATTTTCAAATAAATAATTTTTTATTCTAAGATCAAAAATTCGATCTTGATAAAAAAAAAATCAAATTGATTTGAATGTAATTAAATTATGTTATTAAAAGCTACAGCAAAATAATACCTAGTGAATACCTGTTACTTTTTTAAAGCAAATTTATGGTTTGAGGTTATCATCTCAAGGCTCAAGACCCTATATAATAAAGTAACGGTCTAAGAATATCTCTATTATTCCAATGACAAGATTTTCCAAACTTTTTAATTTCAAGTTTTTTTCGAAATGTCAAAATGGGACCGAGTGGTTGCCGGTTACTTTTTGAAACTTAAAGATTAGAAATGTGGTAGCCAATAACAATTAAGTCAGAAATGGCGAAACAAATGTTGAAATTACAATACTTCCAATTTAACTGAATTTTTGTTTACATTAAAAATTTTTTATCCTTTTCGAGAGCGACAAATGGTTACCGGTTACTCTTTATAAGTGAAATAGCTTTGTAAAATGTAACCAGAAATAAAACTAAAAATTAAAAATTAAATATAAAAATTAGAAATCTAGAAATTAATATTTTTTATTTTGTTATACCCTCCACCATAGGATGGGGGGTGTATTCATTTGGTCACCCCGTTTGTAACACCTCTAAATATTGATCTGAGATCCCATAAAATATATATATTCTTAATCGTCGTAAAATTCGAAGACGATTTAGCCATGTCCGTCTCCGTCCGTCCGTATGTCCGTCCGTCTGTCTGTTGTAATCACGCTACAATCTATAATACTTGAGTTAGGTGGCTGAAATTTGGTATAGATACTTCTTATAGCTGCAGGTAACTTGGGATTGAAAATGGGCGGTATCGGTCCATATTTAGATATTGCTGTCATATAAAGCATCCAACTTGTTGTTCCTACTGTTCTCATCAACTATATTGTTTTGTGTTTTAGGTGATATTTTCTTTAGGTTTGAATTATTTTGTGAGACCACATGCTATCCATGGTGGAGGGTATATAAGATTCGGCATGGCCGAACTTAACGCTTTTACTTGTTCTAGATATAGAATTTATAAAAATTCTTTACTCAAGGAAGACGTAATATTATCAAGTATATAATTTTATGGATTCCTTCAGCCTTAAGATCAAAAATTCGATTTTGTTACAAAAAGAATCAAATAGATTTGAATATAATGAAATTATATTATTAACACAGCAAAATGAGACCTAGTGAATAACGTTTATTTTTTACAGAAATAATTAAAAATTGGCATATGTCATAAATGATTTCTATAGATTTCCATTCAAGCCAAAGTTGTTACTGATTATATGTAATATAATACGAATTTAAAGGAGTTTATTACCTTTTGTGATAAAAGCAGTTATGCAAAGTATTAAAGTGTAAATTCTTCTTTAAAATAATGTCTACAGAATCTGAGCTCTTATATATCATTGAAATATTGGCAATTACTTAGTTATCTAAGAAAAGTAATCGGTAACCATAAGGTCTCACTTTTGAGTTTCACACAAAATTTTAACTGATTTCCATTCATGTCATGATGCTTACACTTTCTGTGGGAGATATTTATACATATATTTATTTTCGGTGACAAATTTATTTGCTCATCAAATAATTGATGAATATACAATTATTTTCTGAATATCCAAAAATGAGTCTCGCTGCACTGTCAAGTCGTGTAAATTATGTGAAAAATTACATCTATGCAATCATAAGACAAATATCACATTAAAATATTGTCAATTACTTAATTATATAAGAAAAGTAATCGGTAACCATTTAGTCTCATCTTTGAGTTTCACAAAAAATGTCAACAGATTTTCATTAATTTCATCGTTGTTACACATAATATGGGACATATTTTTAAATATTACAAATTATGTTGAACATTTAAGCGATTTTGATGAACTCTTAGCAAGAATTTGGTTTTCGAGGTATTTTTATTGAAGTTAGGCAATATTGATCTTTATAAAAATGCTTTATTCGAAGTAAAATCAATTCTGATTAATAGCCAATCAAATTTTCTATTCCATCTTCAACTTACTCACTTCTTAAGCGTGTCACCTTTTTCCTACCTTGAGTTTTCCCTACATGTCTTCCACACTTTTGCCACATTCTACCCCCAGACGAAATCTAGCCATACTACCAAGATCCTTTATGAAAAATTGTGTTTAAAGAAAAGTGCGCATATTCTTAAAAATCTAAAACGCAGTAGTTCTTTTTTATATGCCAATGAGGAGAAAAACCACCCATCGAACCATTGTTCTTGCCATTGCCAATATGAAAATTGCTCTACTCCTTTGGCTTAACCAGGGGCAGAGAAGAACAAATGGAGAGAAAACCAGAAACTATAAATAAACTTTCACACGCGTTTCATTTCACAAAATATATCAACACATGTACGGATCATTTTATTCAGGGCAGGAATATTCGTATGCCAATGCCAGTCGTAACATAGGGAGACTTTTTGTGAATATCAAAATATTGCCAAAACCATGGGCAGACCCTCCCCTTTTTCTCATGCCTTTACACACGAACATACAAGTATTTCCCCGAAAGACACAAGGAATCACTCACCATTAGGGCTAAGTCGAGAAATGTTTCTTGCATGACTTCATGTACGTACGTACGTACGAGTTCATCAGACAAGGGTAAATTACTTCGACTCCCGTTTGTTAGAAATCTTTCAAGCGAAATAAAAATTAAAATATTTCTTTTTAATAAATCGTAGACACACATTACTACATATAAAGAAAAAACACAAAAAGACTACAATAGATTGCCCAGCTGTCCTTGCAAAGTTTAAAGAAGAAATGAAGCAAAAAAAAATAAACCCCTAAAACTGGCTTTCTTGGGCGAGAGAAAAAGGGGCTGATGACCGAAAGTCTGGCAAAGAAAGAGGTCGTTGTGCTTGATCGATATAAACAGGGTGATAATAAAGGTACGTTCGAGAAAAAATGGTTCAAAACACATGAGAAACATTAGAGTAAGGATATTTCGTTGGATAAGCGTCATTTAGTTAGTTAATTCAGAAAAGTAACCGGTAACCGTTAGGTCTCATTTTTAAGTTTTACTAGAAATTTCTATAGATTTTGATAACTTATAACGTTGTTTTGCATTGCATAAGGCAGATAATAACATTTCATATGTTTGACGGAAGTTTTGTTAATACAAAAATATATTTTTCAACAAATAGTTTGATATTTAGAGACAGAAAGTTTGATATTTGGGTTAATCATAAAGTTTATTACGGGAAAAATGGTTCAAAATACAAGAAAAACATTAGAGCATGAAAATTTCCTATGAACCGAGTAATTTACTTAGGTAACTAAGAAAAGTAACGGGTAAGCGTAAGGTCTCATTTTTATGTTTAACCAGAAATTTCTATAGATTTCGATAACTAATATCTTTATTAAACATAGCTTAAGACAGATAACAATATTTAACACTTTTCAAGGATAATGTTGCATTTACCTTTATATATATTTTAACTATTAGTTTGATATTTAGTGATTTTATAAGTTCTGCTTTTGTACGTAAAAATGGTTTAAAACACACTAAAAACATTAGATAATGAATATTTCCTAATTAAGAAAAGTAACCGGTAACCGTTAGGTCTCGTTTTTATATATTACATAAGGTAGATAATAACATATATCTTTTGAGGGAAATTTTGTTCATACAAAACTCTATTTTTGAATTTTAATGATATTAGTGACTGAATGTTTGATATTTAGGTTGATCATAAACATTATTTCGGGAAAAATGGTTCAAAATACAATAAAAACATAAGAGCAGGAATATTTCCTCGGAAATTAGTGATTTACTTAGGTAACTAAGAAAAGTAACCGGTAACCGCATGTTCTCATTTTTATGTTTAACCAGGAATTGCTAAATATTTCGATAACTGATATATCTGTTAAACATAACCTAAGACAGATAATAACATTTAAGACTTTTTAAGGATAATGTTGTTGATACCTAAATATATTTTTCAAGTAATAGTTTGATATTTAGTGACTTTATAAGTTCTGCTTTTGTACAAGAAAAAGTTTAAAACACATCAAAAATATCAGAGAATGAATATTTTCATTGAAACGAGTCATTTTCGTAGCTAATTAAGAAAAGTAACCGGTAACCGTATGGTCTCGTTTTTAAGTTTAACCTGGAATTTCTAAAGACGTCATTTTCTTAGCTAATTTAGAAAAGTAACCGGTAACCGTTGGGTCTCATTTTCAAGTGATCAGAAAAATTCGTACAGAAAAATGGTTCAAAAAACATCAATCAAGAATATTCTCCTGGAAATGGGTAATTTCCTTACCTAATTAGGAAAAGAAACCAGTATCCGTTAGATTTCATTTTCAAGTGATCAGAAATAAACGTACAGAAAAATGGTTTAAACACTTGAAAACTATCGCTTATCAAAATTTGTGAATATTTTTAGTAAAACTTAAAAATGAGACCCAACGGTTACCGGTTACTTAGCTTATTACGGAAAGTAACCGGTAAGCGCTGGGTCTCATTTTTAAGTTTTACTAAAAATATCCACAGATTTTGATAAGCGATACCCTTGTTACACGTTACTTAAGACAGATAATAAAATTTTCACTTTGAAAAAGACATAAGATGTATTAAGGAGAATTTTGTTAATACAAAAAAAGTACTTTTCAGTTCTGGACTTGATATTTAGTGATATATTGTTCTCTAACTTCCATAATTACTAAGAAATTCATAAACATAAATATTCCGTTGAAATAGTGTAATTTTCTTTGATATTTACAAAAAGTAACCGGTAACCGTTTAGTCTCACTTTTGATTTTGGTGTATAATTTTCTTTAATTTTGATTCGTGGTGTTACTAAACTTGCTATAAAAGATTTTCCAATTAGGGTGGATGATGTAGCGCGATTTTCTTAGATATTTACAAAAAGTAACCGGTAACCATTTAGAATCACTTTTGAATAGAATTTAATTTTATATAGAATTTAATTAAGTTTTGATTTTCGTTTTCGCTAAAACTTATTATATAGACTTTTCCATAAAAATATCTCATTGAAAGAGTGATTTGCTTGAATATTTACAAAAAGTAACCGATAACCGTTTAATCTCACTTTTGAGTTGAGTATAGAATTTTATCAAATTGTGTTTCCGGATCTCACCAGAACTTTTTATAAAGTGTTTTTCAATTAGGGAGATTGAAAGTGTAATTTGGTTAGATATTTAAATTTACTGGTTACCGGTTACTTTTCCACAGTTCACTATATATGTCGATTTTTCTTCAGCCAATGGTTAATTTATAAAAATTAGAATAAAACAAGAAATTTTCCATTGAAATTTAGAAAAGATAACCGTTACCTAACTTTTGAGTTCAATTTAGAGTTTTCTTAATTTTCCTATACAAATTAACTTCAAAAGGTATCAGTACGTATATGTTTGCTATATATACACCACAAATAATAAATTCCGCTATATTTCGCCCGACTTTCATGCACATGAGATCAAATGGTTACCGGTTACTTTTCTATACTTTTCTATATATGTATCAAATGTAGTTCAGTCAATAGTGAACTAATATAAATTAAAACAAAATAAAACACTTTACAAAAGAGAACCGATAACCGTATAGTTTCACTTATGAGTTTAGCGTCGAATTTTCTACATTTTTCTTTGCAATTACCCTCAAAAGGTACTTCTGCGACTTGAAAATATAGACATTGTGTAGTTGCTTGGTATATATGAAGTCAAAATAATGCAATGTGCTAAGTTTCGCCTTTCTATCGTGCAAATGAGATCAAGTGGTTATCGGTTACTTTTCTACAGTTTTCCATATTTTTCAATTTGTCTTTATCCAATAGGCAGTTTATAAAAATTAAAACAAAATCAGGCACTTTTCTTCGAACTTTACTCATATTTCTTTATAGGATTTTATTAACATAAAATCGCTCAAAATTTTACAAATTGGTTTCAATTTCCGATAAGACTTGAAATTATATTTTTTTTATTTATTTATCAATATATATAAGCATAACAACCCATTTCCCAATATCTCATCTTTCTATTAAGCAAATGAGATCCAATGGTTACCGGTTACTTTTCTACAATTTTCCATATATTTCGAATTTTCTTTAACACACTGTGAAAAATTAAAAATTTCTGCTAAAACAAGTACTTTGCTCTGCCTTATCACAAATATTACCAAATTTTCTTTATATGATTTCGTGAAGCGTACACTCACCTTTTATTCGGAGCTGAAGCAACAATGTATTAGCATATCAAGTTATTCGTTTCGTTTGTTGTCATTCGCTATCCTTCTTTCAAAATCATGTATCTGCGCCCCAGTCAAGGCATAGTCGCCGTCGTCATCGTCGTAGGATTTCTTACGTGTGACCAGGTGTGTGTAAGACTTGTGACGACACACGCAAATGCCTGCCGAGACAACGAATAAATAGCACAACCGGGGGTTGGCTTTGGTGATATGATATCAGACATTGATAAAAAAGGGCAAAGGAATGAACATTTTTTTGAAATGTGTAACAATTTCGTAATTATAATTTTGCATTCGAACGACGAAGACGACGACCAGAAAAAGAGGGGTTAAAAACCTTCAAAAGACATGCGCAATAAGTTCAGACAGACATGTTGCCATTTAAGTGCAAAGTTTAGGGTTATTTTTTTTAGATTTTTTCATTTTTCATACATTTAGCATAAGTGTCATAAAGAGAAAGAAAAAAGATTTTAGGATCGAAAAAAATATGATTGATGTTCATATTTATAATACTTTGCAAATTATTATGGTTTAAAAATGGTATTGTATTACCAAAAAAACAAAAACAATTGAACCTTTTTTCTGCTTTTATAGAACTCATATAAAGTAACCGGTTTTTATTTAAAGTACGAACGTGTAAGAAGTTCGCTTGGTTTGTTTTTCAAGCGAAGTTTTGAATTTCTTGGCAAATTGTCCATTTTTGAACGTTTAAGTAAGTAACAAGTAATTTTCCAGTATTTGAAGATTGAAATCGGACACTTAATTAAATGTTGTGGAGTTTCTTTTTATTCCCTTAAAAGCAATGTTGAATCAAACACTGATTTATTGTCATGGGAATTTTTTTAAGTTAATGGTTTTTATTTCGAAAAAACGTGAGAATTATCCATTGAATATATCCTTTAAATCGCACTGAAAATCAAAATTTTTAGGAAAAATTCTAGATAGGAAACTGTTATTCAGACTTAACGTACTGAAACGTGTAAGGTAGGCCGACAATAGTTGAAATTTCAATATTAATACAAAAATTAGCTATTTCCTAAAATTTTTGAAAAAACGATTACTTTTCTGAACTAAGTCACATAACCAAATTCTAAAAACTGTAAAAATAAAGCCACTAAAACTAAAACATTCTGCATAAATTAGACTATTTTTAGTTCATTTAATTTGTCCGAGAATCAGCGGTTTCTTAAAACACAGACACGGAGAAAATATTAAAATCTGTCTCATAATTATGCATTGTCCTGAAGGTTATTGTAGCAAAACCAATTTTACCTGCTCTTTCAAGGATCTCCATTGACATTGAGCGGCCGTTAAATATGTGTTTTACATTTAATCATAATCGTTTTATGACCACTAAAACTAAGTGCAGAAACTAAAATATTTACATTCCGTGGAGTATCACAAAACAAAAGTTACTAAATCATGTTTAGTCTGTGACATATGCTGTAAATAAGTTAGTCAGTCTGTTGTGACATTTCATGCGATTTACCTAAACCTTTCTTAAGAATTTCTAAATTTTATGGTTTTATAATCGTCCACAAAACTTATTCGTTTGGTCGAGAAAAACCCACAATATTTTTCAATTGACACTTAAGAAGCGGCCAAGGACCGTGGAAAAAGGACTCGCTGTCTATCTCAAAACAAATCCAAGCGTATCGATCCCCCTTTATAGCATAAATAATGTTTTTATGATGGACTTTAAGCGGTGAATAGCAATGAATTCTCGATTTACTCAAGAAAAACACTTGCTGTTTTTGGTTTTGGTCGCTTTGGTTTGGTTTTGGGAGAGCGAGAGATCCTGCTGATCTCGCTGACTAACAAAAATCTCCTAATTTGTTGGCAACCATGAAAACGACGGGCACGATGATGATAGCCTGTGGCGCGGATTCCCGGGAAGTTTAAGCAAAATCCTGGTTGGATTTTAAGGAGATCTCTTTGTCTGATGTTTACCAATATTTTGCGTGGAACCTTTAATGATTAGATTTAAATGTGATCGGGCGAAAACCAAGTGTAACGAATCGATTATCGGGAGATTTCAACACATTAACACCTAGTCAGATGTTTTTAGAATATTTAGATTTTAACAAGGAACTGAAAAAATATTCTCCCGGAAAACTTGACGGAGTACTAAAAATAAAGTTTGAAGGACGAATTTGGATAAGGGAAGATCACAGTGATCGACTCTAGTCTGGAGGAAGATCGCAGTGATCGACTATAGTCTAGAGGAAGATCAAAGTGATCGACTCAAGTCTAGAGGAAGATCACAGTGATCGACTCTAGTCTGGAGGAAGATCACAGTGATCGACTCTAGTCTGGAGGAAAATCGCAGTGATCGACTCTAATCTGGAGGAAGATCACAGTGATCGACTTTAGTATAGAAAAAGATCACAGTGATCGACTCTAGTCTGCAGGAAGATCACAGTGATCGACTCTAGTATAGAAGATCACAGTGATCGACTCTAGTATAGAAGATCACAGTGATCGACTCTAGTCTGGAGGAAGATCACAGTGATCGACTCTAGCCTGGAGCAAGATGACTTTTCCATATGAAAAGGTCATCGTTGATGACTTTTCTATTCGAAAAGGACATCGTTGATGACTTTTCTATTCGAAAAGGTCATCGTTGATGACTTTTCTATACGAAAATGTCATCGTTGATGACTTTTCTATACGGAAAGGTCATCGTTGATGACTTTTCCGTACGAAAAGGTCATCGTTGATGACTTTACTATACGAAAAGGTCATCGTTGATGACTTTACTATACGAAAAGGTCATCGTTGATGACGTTTCTATATGAAAAGGTCATCGTTGATGACTTTTCTTTACGAAAATGTCATCGTTGATGACTTTTCTATACGAAAAGGTCATCGTTGAAGACTTTTCTATACGAAAAGATCATCGTTGATGACTTTTCTATACGAAAAGGTCAGGAAGATCACAGTGATCGAATCTAGTATAGAGTAGGATCAGATGAAGACCAGAGTGTTTGAACACAATGACCGAGTCTATTTCGATAATGTTCTGAAATCTTTTTCATAATTCACTGTATGGATATTAACTATTCCTCCAGAATTTTTGAGAAAATTGCCAATTCCTTTAAGGTTATTGCAGAACTTGGATAAATGCAAACATCCAGAAATGTTATTCAAATATTGAATGAAATCCCATAGCTCTTCATAGCCCGGAAATTACAACCAAATCATTCGGAGACGTTTCCCGAACCTTTTTTCAATAATTAATTGTATAGCTCTTATCTATTCCACCCATGAAAACATAATTTTGGCGCGTTCCATTATAGATTTTAAAATTACTTCCTTCAAACTAAGTATTTCCTTATATGTACCTTTACCAAAAAAACTATACAATGTAACCTTTGGCTACTAATTATTTTCTCCCCCTCTCAATGACGGAGGGATACAAACAACAAACCCATGACACGTTCCATAAAATGAACTTAAGTGTGTCCTTTTCGTCGACAAACAAAGTCTTGACAATGCCTCAATATCACCTCAACAAATATGAAATGCCGACAGGAGCCAGTAGAAAAAAATACGTTACAAAACTAAACAGAATTTCCAAAGAAAATTGAACAAATGTTGAGTCGATCAATGAACAACAACCCCAATTAAAAAAATATTGTTGAGCTAAGGATATAGCAGGATATGCCAAAGAAGATAAGAGAAAGAGCTCCAAATTATAAAGTGAGGGAGGGAAAAAGGATCCCTAAGTAAAGCAATGAGTTCAGAAAGGAACTCAAATTGTCTAGAGGAAAATAAACCGAAAAACTCTCTCTCTTAATAACCAGAGAAAATTAAAAAAAAACATTTCCAGTCCTTGGAGTTACCAAACAAATACTCAAGAGATTTGCCTCAAAAGATATCCAGAGTTGAACTCTTTAATAATGAGTTACACTCAAAGTGAGTATAAACTCCCAGGGAGTGAAGAGTCGTTATTTCCCTCTCCTGAGTACCTACAATTTAAGAGAACTGTCTTTACAACCACTCACACCAACTAAATGAGTTATTTTTCTAATACAATACTGAGTTACCTTACTCACACTCTCTTCCTCGCTCTCCCTCTCCTTGCATATGCAAGAAGATCCTAAGAAAAAACGTTACATTCCCTTAGACAAAACCCTCTACTTCCTTACTATTAAACATCCCTCTACCAGCAACATCAGAGTTAGGCTTCTTCAGGATCTCATCATTTTGCTTAATGTTATCAAAAGAGCGACCGGTGTTACATATCCTGCATGATGTGTGTGTGTATTCCATGTGGCACGCGCCACTATTGATTGAAGCCAGATGTTTTTAGGGACTTTTTTAGAGTGGCAAGGGCATTTTGTTGGGTGTCCTTTTTTTGTCATAATGACAGTTTTTTAATTTAATTTTTTTCTGTTTTGTTTTGTAGTTTTCAACAACAATATGATCCCTATATGGAAGGAATGTAACCTTGACATCTATTTGTAGAGTCATCTTGTAAATAAATAGGAATAATGTACTTTTTAAATAGTTAATCAACAAATATTTGGAGGATAGGTAATGATTATGGAATATATATAATTCACACCCTATCAAACCTATGAACCAGATCTTCTCAATCAAAACTAACAAGATTTACATTTTAGAATAGTCTTTCCATCTGTGGTTAATACTAAAGAAGTCTAAGACACTCTCAGAGTTGGCAGCAAAACAAAATCATGCCATCTGCAACATCAAGCTCCTAGAAACCATCCATCAGAAAGTAGATTCCAAACCAAACTCAAAGATTTCAAACCTTTGGATCTTAGGTTTGTCAAAAAAGTATGATGTGGACGAAGGTTACTTGCTTAATGACCTACACGCAAAGAAAGGAATTCGTTTATGCGAAACAAAATTTTAGACAACTACAATTCTCGTTTGCAGGAACTGAAATTTCGTTTGTTGTGACAGAAACTTATTTTGCGTAAACAATTGTTTGTTCTGCCCAAAAGAAATTTCAGTCGTCGTAAACGAGAACTGTAGTTGTCTAATATTTTTTCTTTGCGTGTATCCGAAATCGAATATTTCATTATATTATAATACCTACATATCCTAACCTAACCTATGAACGAGATTGTCCTACCAAGACGTAGATTTTAGAATAATATTCTCAACTGTGACAGATACTAAAGAGGTCTTGAGCTTAGATGTGACACTACCTGACAAAAGTCAGCAACAAAACAAATAAAGGCAGTTTGAAACCTCAGGCTCCCAGCATCCATCCAGCAAAAAGTAAGTTCCGAACCAAACACAAAGATTTCAAACTTTTGAACCTCACGTTTATCAACACAATATGATATGGACGAAGCTTTCTCATGCTTAATGTCCTATCCGAAATCGGATATTTCCTATTCTCGACATTAGGACTGGGTTAGGTTAAGTTAAGAGTGTTAGCCTGTATAACAGACTCACTTCGACAAGGAGCTAGGGAAACATGCAGCCTTCTAGAGAGCAGAAGGAGTTTTATTGATTCCTCCACCTCTTTGTCTCCCATGCGTCAGCAAATTTTATTTTGCAAGACCTTCAATCTCTCTGTCTTCCGTCCAATAAGGCAGTTACCCGGTCCAGATTACGACAGCAGGGCGATGGTGCGTTTGGTGTTTAGGCACGCCAACATCAGCCTACATTCCAAAAGGAAGGAACGATTTCCGCTTCGATATTGACAGACTGACAGACATAGAATGGAACCGTTTTATTGATTTTGATTTTTTTTCTTTTTATTTCTTTTTACTTTCCTTTCCTTTGTTGAATTTTCAATTATATTTCCCAGACTATCTTAAAATCAGATGTCTGTCCACCCGAAACAGGACTTTAGTAAGGATATTTGTGAAGGATTTCGTCTTTTACCTTCTTTCACTGGACTTAGATGTCTCTCGGTTTTTATACCCTACACCACACTGTGGTACAGGGTATTATGACTTTGTGCATTTGTTTGTAACACCCAAAAGGAGAAGAGATAGACCCATTGTTTATTATACCGATCAACTTGTAATCACTTTCTGAGTCGATTTAGCTATGTCCGTCTGTCTGTCCGTTTGTCTGTCTGTCCGTCTGTCTGTAGATGTATTCTTGTAATTAAAGTACAGGTCGCAATTATGGTCCGATCTCAACGAAACTTTGCACATATCTTTTTTTAGGCCCAAGGACGATCCCTATTGAATTTGGTTAAAATCGGTTCAGATGTACATATAGCTCCCATATATATGTACCTCCGATTTGGCATATATGCACTGTATAAGCAACATTTTTTAACCGATTTGTACAAAAATTGACAGAGAGTAGTCTCCTGATACACTCAGATACAATACAAAATTTGGGGAAATCGGTTCAGATTTATATATAGCCCCCATATATATGTTGCACCCGATTTGACATGTAAGCGCTGTAGAAACTGTAGTTTATATCCAATCAGTACGAAATTCGGCAGGAAGAGGTTTCTTATTACATGAAGGAATACTGCCGAATTCGGAGAAAATCGGTTCAGATTTAGATATAGCCCCCATATATATGTTACCCCCGATTTGAAATTCAATAGCTGTAGAAACTGTATTTTATATCCGATCACAGCGAAATTCGGCAGAAAGAGGTTTCTTATTACACGAAGGAATACTGCCAAATTTGGAGAAAATCGGTTCAGATTTAGATATAGCCCCCATATATATGTTAGCACCGATTTGACATTCAAGCGCTGTAGAGACTGTATTTTATATCCGATCAGTACGAAATTCGACAGAAAGAGGTTTCTATTTTACATGAATGAGTATTCAGGGAAAATCGATTTGATTTGGTTACAAAGCGCTATAGAAGTTGTACTTTACTTCCGATTATTACAAAATTCTCCAGAAAGATGTTTCTCAATTTAGGAACTAATATTGCTTAATTTAGCGATTATCGGTTCAGAATTAGATATATCCGCATATATATGTTCTTACCCATTTACAAATTATTTCAAATTATTATCGCAATAACCCTTGTCGCATTGTTAGGGAGGTGTAGGGTATTATATAGTCGGCCCCGCCCGACTTTCTGCCTTTCCTTACTGGTTAATGTTGTAGCATTCCTTCCAACTCGAACTACCAGATGGAATAGCCAAAATAGCTTCCGTAAGTATATGATCGTAACCAGTAATGGTCACGTCACAATGTCTTTTAAAAAGCTTTGATGGCTGGACATACATTTGATGAGCTATTTTGTTGGCCTCACAAGACTTGAGGCTGGAGGTCCAATGGGTTTAGTCATAAAACTTTGGATTGTTTACAAGATCACTATCAGGTGCCGGTAGTCCAAGAAAACGGAAGTACATTCCAAAAGGATGGAACGATTTCCGCTTCGATATTGACATTGTCAGACGGACAGACATAGAATGGAACCGTTTTATTGATTTTGAACTTTTTTTCTTTTTATTTCTTTTTACTGTTTCTTTCAAATCGCTCAAATGTTTTGTCTTTGTTGAATTTTCAATTATATTTCCCATACTATCTTAAAATCAGATGTCCACCCGAAACAGGACAGGATATTTGTGAAGTATTTTGTCTTTTACCTTCTTCCACTGGACTTAGATGTCCCTCGGTTCTTAATGTTACAGCATTCCTTCCAACTCGAACTACCAGCTGGAATAGCCAAAATAGCTTCCGTAAGTAAATGATTGGAGCCAGTAATGGTCACGTCACAATGCCTTTTAATAAGCTTTGATGGCTGAACATCCATTGGCAAGACTTTCAAAATCATGCTCTCCGATGAGCTATTTTGTAGGTCTCATTGGGTTTAAGGCTAGATGATCAATGGGCTTAGTCATAAAGCTTCGGGTTGTTTCCACGATCAGTAACCGGTAGCCCAAGAAATCGGAAGTTCATTCAAAAAGAAAGGAACGATTTCCGCTTCGATATTATCATTGATAGGCGGACAGACAGACAGATATAGAATGGAACCAACGAATTTCTGAGTGAGGAGTTTAAACCCAAAGACAAATAGCATAAGAAGACATTCCTTCCGACGAAACGTCAAAATCTGTCAGGTACGAACGAATGGGAATGAACTGTCACACGCGAAAAAACAATTTTCCGCGAACATTGTTTGAACTTTTTTTGCACTTATCGATTAATATTATTTTTTAATTTTAACAATTACAAAAAATTCGGGAAAATCGGTCTGAAAATCCGCGAAAAACTTCACTCGTTGCAATTCCTATTCCTTCGTCACTGACAGATTCGTGTTGCCGGACGGAATATCTTCGTAGTATATAATTTTTGGTTAAACCGTTTAGTTGGTTTTAATTTTTTTCTTTTTATTTCATTTTACTGTTTTCCTTTCAACTCGCTCAAGTGCTCTGCCTTTTGTAGAATTTTAAAATATTTCAAATATTTCCCAGACAACAGAAACAGGACTTCAGTAAAGATATTTGTGAAAGATTGTGTTTCTTTGTCATCTTTAACTAGACTTATATGTCCCGTTAAAGAATGCAACTTTCTTACAACTTGATATTTTTCCCGACTGCCTTAAAATCAAGTACCTACCATATGGAAAAACCAGAGTAGCTTCTGTATATACATATATTGTTCAGCGGATTTGTTATTCATCTCTTGTTAATACTCTACTATCATTCCAACTCGATGGGGTGATCCTTGTACTGAATAGTTCGCAACTATATTTCCCGGATACTTTAAAAATAAGGATTAGTCTGTAGTCCGTCAAGCAATCTGGATAAAACGTCAATATAGCTTCTCTATACACATATATTATTAACGTTATATATTCCATTTTTCCTTCCTGTGCGTTCAGCTTCTGCGTTAACATAAGCATACAATTGCTTCTCGGGATTTGCAATCTTCGCCATTATCAACAATAGTCCAATACTGTATCATTATAGATCATCAGCACTCCGTTCTCGTTTAGAACAATTTTCATCTAGAAGTTACTGTGAAAGCCAAAATCCCCAAGATATACTGTCAAAATCATTTATTCATATAAGTTTGGTTTTGAATTTTTTCTTTTTATTTCTTTTTACTGTTCCTTTCAACTCGCTTAAGTGTTTTTGTAAAATTTTCAGTTATATTTCCAAGACTATCTTAGAACCAGATGTCCATCCGAAACAGGACTTCGGTAAGGATATTTGTGAAGGATTATGTCGTTTGCCTTCTTTAACTGGACTTAGATGTGCCTTTGTTCTTAATGTTACAGCATTCCTTCCTTCGAACTCGAAGTATACTAATTGGATATACTTACTGAATAGCTTCTGTAAGTATATCCTTGGCGGATTTGTTATTCACATTTTCTTAATACTCTACAATCAATCCAACTTAATGGATTGATCCTTCTACTGAAGAGTTCTCAACGATATTACAGGTAATAAAATTTGTAAATAACTTCGGTTAAGTTTTTTGAATGACAACAGCTTAAGTAGAAGTCTAGATGATGCATTTTTCGTTCCTGTGCGTTCAGGTTCTGTGTTAACATAAGCATAAAATTGAGTACCAGAATCACGAACTTTTGCTGCTCAGGATTTTCGATCTTCGTCATGATCAACAATAGTCCAATACTGTATCATTATAGATCATCAGCACTTCGTTCTCGTTTACAATGATTTTTATCTAGAAATTACTGTGAAAGCCAAAATCCTCAAGATATACTGCCAAAATCCTTTATTCCTATAAGAAAGATGTATGGGAAATCAATAATGTTCCTTTCACTCCTTCAGCAGGTGATTTCACCGTTTCCCACCGATTCACTTGCAGAATAACTTTCTTCCTACAACAATTGTCCTTGTATCCTTTTGCCAAGGGTTCTCACGTTATATGTCTTGAGAGAAATATAGCTTATTATAGACACACACAAGACATTAATAAACCCTGAGAATATGCATTACACCATGAAATCGTCCAACGATAAACCGAAAAACCAAAGAAAAATGTAAAACAAAAAGACATTTGAATAAGACCAAAGAAAAACCAAAATCAATTATCAACCTGTGAAGCCAAACCAAACCAAATACTCCACAAAGATTTTCTCAGGCTCATAATGAGCCCGAATCCTTCCAAGACAAACAGAGCCTCAACAACGCACACACTCACATTCAGACCAAATGAAAACATGGATAATGCATAATCAAGCAAAAATCATTAATACTTTCAAATAAAGACGATGAGCGAGATACGATATCAATGCAACAACACACAATATCCAACCCATCACAGTGAGAAAGAAAGGACGACGGAATCCTTACAATACATTACGAAAATTCAAAACAAGAAATTGGAAAATATTCTCACAAGATTTCAATCATACACATTCAATATATATGCCAGAGCCAACATACGGAAGATGCTGTGGGAATTTTTGTGAATTTGCACCCAAAAAATTGAATATGCATCATGTGGAAGGAAGGCTCATAAATGCACTGCACCCAAGGAAATTACTCTCAAGCAGACATGCATGTATGCATACAGATATCCTGGTGGAGGAGGAGAGGCAATGCATATTTGAAAAGGATCCTTTTCACTGCTCTCGACAACAAGTTGCTGACAACAAGATAAACACCTACAAAATCAACCACCAGCAGCACCATCAGCAGCCAGGATCTGATACACAAGGTTGAAAATCTTAAGGAGTGTAGCACCAGCACCAGTAACTACAACAACAACACCAAATGAAAATGACTCGTCAAAGGACTAGTGGTGTCTGAACAGCACCTGTTAGAGGACACACAAAAATTTGTGCAGTGGAATCTGGGCAAAGACCCAAAAACTATCGTTCGATTCCCATCATCAGCATCTTTCGACGCACACATACTCTTACATTTATCACATAGCAAAAAAGGTTTCCAAAAGGGATATAGGAGTTTGGAAATTGACGGAAGTTGATCACACTTCTAACGTGCGAATAAATAAAACGATCTCATCGAATTTCAAAGGAAATTTAGATTTCATTCATATGCCTTTATTTCATTTTTTGCCAAGGAATTCAGAGCAGGTCACACGCAGACCAGAAAAAAAGAGCAAATTCCGTTTTCATATATTTTTTTGTCTTTTAATAGAGCAACAACAGCGACAGAGGACAATAACCGGTACCGGTAGCCCAAGAAAACGGAAGTAAATTCTAAAGGGAAGCAACGATTTCCGCTTCGATATTGACATTGACAGACAGACATAGAGTGGAACCGAGGAATTTCTGAAAGAGGAAGTTAAACCGTTTTATTTGTTTTGAAATTGTTTTCTTTTTATTTCTTTTTACTGTTCTGCTGCTATCACAACAAGTGTGAATACATAATTAACAGGTTTATGGCTTTTGAAATCAGGACCTCCAATCACTTATTCACAATGCACACAAAATGTTGGCAATTTTTTTTGTTCACTTCTTTTTCTCTTTAGAATTCGTGCGGCATTTTTTGCTACTTCCATTTGAAGTCTTTGAATTTTTTGTGAATTTTTCAATTTTCAAGAATTTCTTAAACGTTTTGCTTAAAAACTCTGGTTTCACGGAATATTCTTCTTTTCTTTGTGGCATTTGTTATAAATACAATTAAAAAGGCATTTTTAGGTTTTATGGCATTTAAAGAAAGATCAAACCCACTTTAATGGTTAGACAATAAGACAAAGATTTGTGCAATTCTAGAAATTCAAATTCCACTTTCATTTCCGGTGAGATTCAAACGAAATTATTTCTTAAAGACTATTAAATTCCAAGGGTTTTGTCACAGTGATTAATTATTTGGTTTAAGAGTTCTAGCTAAATGTTCCAAAGATTTGTAAAAGAAAAAAATCATAAATTATACAATATTAGACAATTTAAGAGTTATTTATAAAGGTTAGATTCCAAAGGCACAAAATAGGTGAGCCTACAACCTTCATACATTCCAGTGAAAACTTCAAAGGGACTTGGATAATAAAAAATTATTTATAGAGGTTGAATTCAAAAGGTTGATAGGCATAATATGGCTAGAGAGTATAACCTACAGATATTCTAAAGAAACTTCAAAGGTATGTATGTACTTGGATTAACATTTTGTCGCTGTTTTCTTTTGCAGAAGTATAATATATATCAATTCGACATTCGTCTCGACATAAGACCTATGTAGGACCTGTAATTCTAGTTTCAGTTGAAATTGGTGAAAGTATAACACGGGAAGCAGAATATCACAATTTGTTAAACAAATCTGTGTGAGCCTCCACAATTCCCCATCTCATTTAAATATTTTTTTCTTAGTTTTTCCTTTACATCTTTGATTTTCCTCTTGTATGTTATTATGATTAATTCGAGAAACAGTTCGGATTGCATTTCTAATTGAAAAGAATTTGTTTATAAAAAATGTTAATTGCTTTTACCCACTTACAATTAAGTATGAGTACATTTTTTTCTATTCACAGAACCTCATGCAACTGGGTACTCGCACACATTACTTAATATGTATATCAGTCAATGAACACCCGTCCAACCCTACCCTCATTTGTGGTTGTTAACATGCAAACGCACTGACTGACAAGCATTTCCTCAAAACGCGTCATGAGAAAGCTCATTATGTGGGGCCGAGATGTGCTAAGGAGGGCACGTCCAAAAGCGATAATCTATGCTTTGTGGTACAGTTTTGGGGGCTTTAGTGACCGTCAGTTTCAATAAAATTGATACTAATATAAAGCAGAGCTTCCAAAGAGGTGCAGAATCACTTTATTAACACATTTTGACTTAATTTAATTAATAAAAATGTCGCGTGTCTATATGATGATTATAAAAATCAAGTGCAATAGATGTTTCCAAACAAAAACATTCCAATACAGAAGTACTTTTATACAAGTTGCTCATCAAATAAAATTTATAGAATAGTTCATAACTTTATTCATAAATATTTTCATGTAACTATTTAAGGTAATTTGGGCCAATTTTTAATAAGATATCTAGTCTTTGCATACCACTTAGAAATTCGAATTCTCCCCTTAATTTGTCTCCAGAATTGTCACTTTCACGGCTTGTCCTTACCTGCTTAATGTCTTGCACATTAAAGCTGAGCATTAAATCAATAAAAAAAAACTGCACTCGCTGTCGGTGTGTAAATTGTAAATGCCATAATTTTGATGGCATTTACCAAAAGCACTCTTGCTTTCCCTTTGTCCATCCACATCCAGTTTCTTTCATCGACAAAACGGAATATTTGCATAATTATATGCAGACATAAAACAATTAGGGTGTCCCGCGGATACAAATTCTTTGAACTAATCGAATAATTATAGTAATTGTGAAAGCCTAGAAAGAAATTGGCGCTTTCCATTCGCTTCATATAATTGAAGATGAAGAATTATCCTTGACGCTTGTTAAAAAGTCAAACTCAGTGACAAACATAGATAATTTTTCTCAGGAAATGCTGCAGGAAGTTCTTTAACAGATCAAAGACTACAGCAGCAATGGGGCAACCTTAGAGCAATATTCAGAAATATGAGAGGGTAGTGAATAAGGTTCAAAACAAATCCTAGTTTTATGAACAGCCATTTAATCCCTGGATTATATATTCCGCAATTCAAGAGCATCCCCCAACTACCGCGGAAATCTTAACGAGATGGCAGAGCAATTCAAAATCTACCTTATAATGGTCATTTAAATTAATAGCAATGCAGATTAGCTCACAAGGCTACACACAATCATATATTATGATCCAGGGAAATCGAAATATGTGGTCATGCCTCTAGAAACATGCAAGCTTTTCTTGAGTGAGAGTGCCCTTAAAACAACTAAAGGCAGATGGTCAATGGTTAGGTTCCGCATGCAGTCCAAACTAATGTGACCCTGCCTATACCAACGCACCGACGTCATTTTAACGACAGGAAGTCTCACTTAGTATGTCTTTCATGATGGGTCTCTGTCTTATTGGTCGGCACGTAGAAACTTGAGAAATGACGAAGACAAGGAGGAATTGAAAGAACAGCTACCGTGTCTGTTCCGCTTTCTCTAGCAGGTGGCAGACTACCCTAGCCTCACCTATCTTTAATGAATTGGCAAACTTGGAGGGTGTGAGTATCCATCAAGACTTAAGCCTATTGTAACAATTGGGTTGGTTCAACCGGAAAGACTAAGAAAATCTCATTATTTTCCCAAAAGGTTTTCCTTCCGTCGCAATCGACTACACAGTCTAAGTGAGCCTGAAATTAGCAGATGTTAGTAACCTTCAACACTTGGGCTTTTTAAACTAATATTGTTTCTTCAGGGCAGGTCCCATGGAGACCATACCAATAACGGTTCCCGCGATAATCGGATACATGTCGGAACGAAGTCTGTAATAGAAATAGACTTAAGGATTATCAACTCCAAGCTGCTACAACTACTACTACTATGGTCTCTATAGGTTTGCAAGCAACAGAAGCTATGACTCACGAGTATTTAAGACTGCGCTTCATCTATGAATGACCCTTCTATAGACGTTAAATCGTTAATATATAAGTATAGGTAACCAGTGATTACGATTTTTGTAGACTGTCTACTTTCTGATTAGTTTAGAGAATCTTAAACAAAGAATGTATAATAAAAATCCTTCCTTTCTATTTTAGACTACAAATGTTAGATCGGACAAAATGTTACAAAGCTATATACTCGTATAGTATTCTCTATCACAAAATCAAATGTGGACTTGCTTTTAAACTCTGCCATGTAATTCTAGTAGTGTTTGAAAAAGAAGATATCAAAATAAGTAATATACTTATAATTAAGAAAACTGAGAAAAAAACCAAAAAAATATTAATATTGTTCATTCTTTATAATTACCAATAAACTAAAAAAATCAAGAATAAATGGACGAGACAATGAGCCAGTCTTCAACAAAAAAATAAACTGGGTCAAGAAGAACATAAAATCATGAACACTTTATCCTTTGCGATCAAACTAATTAATAAATAATATGCCAGAAGCCTAAGACCTTCTTATAAAAGAGGTTCGATCACTGAGGTTCTCCGCGATACTATTTTCGAACCCCTAGGAGTCTTCTCTATAACATATTCGATCACTTTTGCCGAATTCGTTTCTGAAAAAAATGTCCCGTCGACGTGAAATACTAGAAAATATTTCCACCTTTAAAGTCGAAATGGTTAG
The DNA here is from genome assembly GCA_963930755.1 of Eudasyphora cyanicolor. Lineage (NCBI taxonomy): Eukaryota > Metazoa > Arthropoda > Insecta > Diptera > Muscidae > Eudasyphora > Eudasyphora cyanicolor. The sequence goes on along the minus strand of OZ005738.1, from coordinate 11,811,107 downwards.
TACCTCCAATTTAACATAACGCAAATTTTCAATATTCCAAAATGTGTTAGAAAAGTGCAGATTTCGGGAAAATTCTGAACTTTATTTCGCCATCAGATTTTTCTCGTTACTAGAGATCGACCATTGAAGCACTTCTTCCTATAAAAAAAGAGCTCATTCTATATACATCGAATTCCTTCTCTACATAGTCTTCCAGCTATAGTAGGTTCTACCACTGAGCTCTTCCTGTTTATAGTAGTATGGACTACTTACCTCTTCCAGTTTATAGTAAGATCGAATATTAGGCAGTTCCAGTTTGGAGTAGGTTCTACAACAGAGCTTTTCATGTTTGTAGCATGATCGACTACCGAGCTTTTATACTGTATAGCAGGTTCGACCACTTAGCTCTTCCTGCTTATAGTAGAATCTATCTCCCAGGCCCTTCAGCCCTTTGAGACCCTTAAATTTATAATACGTTCGACAACTGAGCTCTTCCTGTTTATAGTAGGGTCGACTCGACTCTTCCAGATTACAGTAGGTTCGACCACTAAGCTCTTCCTGTCAGATATTCCTGGCTATAGTAGGATCGAATACTGAGCTCTTCCAGTTTAAGGTAGATTCGTCACTGAGCTTTTCCTGTTTATAGTAGGTTCGAACACTGAGCTCTTCCAGTTTATTATAGGTTCGTCCAATGAGCTCTTCCTGTTTATAGTAGGATCAACCTATGAGGTCTTTCAGATTACAATAGATTCGACCACTGAGCTCTTCCAGTTTAAAAATGAATTCGACCACTGAGCTCTTCCTGTTTATAGTAGGATCGACAACTGAGCTCATCCAGTTTATAGTAGGTTCAACCACTGAGTTCTTCCTGTTTGTAGTGTGAACCCTATCACTGTGCTCTTTCACTTAGCTCTTCCTGTTTATAGTAGGATCGACTAGTGAGCTCTTCCAGTTTATAAGAGATTTGACCACTGAGCTTTTCCTGTTTATAGTAAGATCGACCACTGATCACTTTCAGTTTATTACAGGTTCGACCAATGAGCTCTTCCTGTTTTTAGTAGGATCGACTACTGAGTTCTTCCAATTTACAGTAGTATCTACTACCGAGCTCTTCCAGTTCATAGTAGATTCGACCACCGATCACTTCTAGTTTAAAGTGGGATCGACCACTGAGCTCGCCCTGTTTATAGTAGGATCGACTACTGACTTCTTCCAGTTTATAGTAAGTTCGACCACTTAGCTCTTCCTTTTGATAGTAGGATCTACTACTGAACTCTTCCAGTTTATAGGTTCGACATATGAGTTCTTCATCTATACTAAAGTCGACTCTATTATATAGGAGACTAAAGTATAGAGGAAGACCTCGAAAGTCGACTATACTGTAGAGGATGTCCTCTGAGGTCGTCTCAAGTATAGAGCAAGACCTCTGAGGTCGACTTTAATATAGAGAAATACCTCTAAAGTAGACTCTAGTATAGAGGAAGACCTCTGAGGTCGACTCTAGTATAGAGCAAGACCTCTGAGGTCGACTCTAGTATAGAGTAAGACCTCTTAGGTCGACTTTAGTATAGAAGAAGACCTCTGAGGTCGACTTTAGTATAGAAGAAGACCTCTGAGGTCGACTCTAGTATAGAAAAAGACCTCTGAGGTCGACTCTAGTATAGAGGAAAACCTCTGAGGTCGACTCTAGTATAGAGGAAGACGTCTGAGGTCGACTCCATTACAGAGGAAGACGTCTGAGATCAATTACAGAGGAAGACCTCTGAGGTCGACTCTAGCATAGAGGAAGACCTCTGAGGTCGACTCCAGTATAGAGGAAGGCCTCTGAGGTGGACTCCAGTATAGAGGAAGACCTCTGAGGTCGACTCCCGTATAGAGGAAGACCTCTGAGGTCGACTCCCTTATATAGGAAGACCTCTGAGTCCGACTCTAGTATAGAGAAAGACCTCTGAATCCGACTCTAGTGTAGAGGAAGACCTCTGAGGTAGACTCTAGTATAGAGGAAGATGTCTGAGGTCGACTCAAGTACAGAGGAAGACCTCTGAGGTTGACTCTAGTATAGTGGAAGACCTCTGAGGTTGACTCTAGTATAGTGGAAGACCTCTGAGGTCGACTCTAGTATAGAGTAAGACCTCTGAGGTCGACTTTAGTATAGAAGAAGACCTCTGAGGTCGACTCTAGTATAGAAAAAGACCTCTGAGGTCGACTCTAGTATAGAGGAAAACCTCTGAGGTCGACTCTAGTATAGAGGAAGACGTCTGAGGTCGACTCCATTACAGAGGAAGACGTCTGAGATCAATTACAGAGGAAGACCTCTGAGGTCGACTCTAGCATAGAGGAAGACCTCTGAGGTAGACTCCAGTATAGAGGAAGACCTCTGAGGTGGACTCCAGTATAGAGGAAGACCTCTGAGGTCGACTCCAGTATAGAGGAAGACCTCTGAGGTCGACTCCCGTATAGAGGAAGACCTCTGAGGTCGACTCCCTGATATAGGAAGACCTCTGAGTCCGACTCTAGTATAGAGAAAGACCTCTGAATCCGACTTTAGTGTAGGGGAAGACCTCTGAGGTAGACTCTAGTATAGAGGAAGATGTCTGAGGTCGACTCAAGTACAGAGGAAGACCTCTGAGGTCGACTCTAGTATAGTGGAAGACCTCTGAGGTCGAATCTAGTATAGAGGAAGACCTCTGAGGTCGAATCTAGTATAGATGAAGATCTCTGAGGTCGACTCTAGTATAGAGGACGACCAGAAAGGTATAGTATAAGGGAAGACCCCTGAGTTCGACTCCAGTATAAAGCAAGACCTCAAAGGTCGATTATAGTATGGATGAAGTTCTTTGTGGTCTCCTTTAGTTTAACCCTCTAAGGTCGATTATAAATAGTATAGCGAAAAACCGCTGAGGTTGACCTCCAAGGTCCAGTTTATTATAGAGTATTTGACCACTGAGGTGGAATATTTCCCAAATTTGTCGGGACACTCTATTAGCCCTAAGTACATAAACTGTAATGTATGAACAACAAATACATATCTCTACATATGGACTTATGATATTTTAATAAGTGTCCACTTTGGTTTGGGGTTTAGTACAAAACGGGACTTGAATGACGTTGACACAGACAACGACAGTCAGTCAGTCGGACTGTCAATGGTCGGTGCGGTGTCTGTGTTCCTGCCTGAGTTCAATGACAGCTCATTTGACAGTTTGCTAAAGGCTGTCATAAATGTGAGACCTCATGTAGGTATGTATGTCTGTATGTTCATACATACATATGTGTGTCAAATGTTGTATGAGTATGCACTTGTGTTGTTTGCTGGAACTGCAAACTGAGTAATTGTTTAAGTACTTTTCACAGATTGTGAGAACAAAACTGAACCATAGCCGGACCGAGAATTATGCAAAGCAAAAACAAAATTATGAGCTTTCCATAATGATGGAATGAATGATGGATGGTGGGGTTGAGTTGTGATACAAGGGTTACTAAAAAAGGTAGTGAAAAGGTGATCAGCTATTTTACTAAATTTTTTACCCAGAGTTTTTCGAACAGTCAAAATTCATTGATTGCAGATGCATATGTGAATTTTTTGTTGTTGTTCAATGTAACCTTACCTTGTTAATTGTACCATGATCATATGGGGTTTATATTGGTATTGCAAAAAGAAAGCCTTTTTATCGTTTTCAGATTTTTATGCACCCGTTCACACTGCAGCAGCAACAGCTGTAGTCTGGGTTTATTTTTACATTGAATACTTTGTGAGGAAGAGGACCTTGAATTAAATCTCGGTAATGGCATGAGAAGCCCTCAGCCCCCCAGTCAAGCTGTTGGCTACTGCGACTAGTGTTATCAGCATAGTATTTTTTGAAGCAAATACTACTAGTGTTGGTACATAATTTGTTTTACATTGCAAATATGTACATATGTACATACGTCGTTTGCAGTTAAGTATAAACCGATATTTGCCATAGAAACCTAATTTATAACGAGGGAAATTATCATCACATTTTCTTTTCAATGGAACTTATTTAACATGTTTATGTATTGTATGATAAATACATTAGTTTGTACTGGATTTCCTTTAAAATGACAGCTTATTTTAGTTGTGTGACATTTCATTTGACATTTGACAAAACAGCTGACACAAAGATTTAAGGTAAACATCTGATCGATGTTGCCATGTGTTTTTTTTTTTGAAAATCATATCACAACTTTCTATTGTGTCTTTTAATCATACTTTAATAGTTAATCCACAACTCCCCGCTTTAAATATTTCTAAACGCTGAACTAGCAATCGTCAACATAACGCAAGGTCATCCTCTATGCTAGTAATAGAATCGACCACTGAGGTCTTGCTTTATACGAGAGTCGCTTACTTTGTGAAAGCCACATTAACCAACAGATTATTTTTTCAAAAATGCACCCTCACTCAGAGACGTCATTTGAAACATATCTGAGTTTTCCCAATTACACCCTAATATTCTTTTGGCGATAGCTATCTCATATTCATATACGTATGTGTGAAAATAAGGCGGCGCCTCGTTATGATTTATTCAAGTGGTGGTGGACCTTGTCCAAAATATTTTCAGTTTCAAAAACGTTCGTCATTCCATCATTTCAAGGTGTGAAATTTAACACGATGCTCTTCAAAACCAACAGTTAGGAAACCTTAAGAAAATGCTCATGGAAATTACATTCGGAACCTATAATGATAAAGAATTTTTGTATTTGAGAGATATCTTTTAAACAAATATGTCGATAATGATTATCCTTGTTTATAAACATCAATTTCAACATGAATCGAAGACAAAGTCCAAAATACTGAAATTTAAAATTGTGTATGTATATTAAAAATGTTTATATTGAACTACTGAAAGAAGAAATGTTGTCTTCTCAAGGATAAATTCACAAATTATTCCAAAGGTAATTTAAAAAAATCGATATTAATAAAAAAATCTATTAAAAAATACGGCATCTATGAATTTCAATAGAAATGAATTGAAGTTATCAAACATGAAGAACATTTTCTATAAGAAAATTCATCCAGGATGAAGTTTTCTATAAGAAAATTCATCCAGGATGAAGTTCTCTTTAAGAAAATTCATCTAGGATGAAGTTTTCTATAAGAAAATGCATCCAGCATTAAGTTTTCTATAAGAAAATTCATCCTGTATGAAGTTTTCTACAAGAAAATTCATCCTGTATGAAGTTTTCTATAAGAAAATTCATCCGGGATGAATTTTTCTATAAGAAAAGTCATTCAGGATGAATTTCACTATATGAAAGTTCATCCAGGATGAATTCATCCAGGATGAAGTTTTCTATAAGAAATTTCATCCAGGATGAAGTTTTCTATAAGAAAATTCATCCAGGATGAACTTTCTATAAAAAGATTCATCCAGGATGAAGTTTTCATATTCTATAAGAAAAGTCATTCAGGATAAAGTTTTCTATAAGAAAATTCATCCAGGATGAATTTCACTATATGAAAGTTCATCCAGGATGAATTCATCCAGGATGAAGTTTTCTATAAGAAAATTCATCCAGGATGAAGTTTTCTATAGGAAAATTCATCCAGGATGAAGTTTTCTATAAGAAAATTCATCCAGGATGAAGTTTTCTATAAGAAAATTCATCCAGGATGAAGTTTTCTATAAGAAAATTCATCCAGGATGAAGTTTTCTATAAGAAAATTCATCCAGGACGAAGTTTTCTATAAGAAAATTCATACAGGATGAAATTTTCTATAAGAAAATTGATGAAGTTTTTTATAAGAAAATTTTACTTCATCATTGATAAATTTACTTTCATATGAAAACTTCTCCTCGATGAATTTTCTTACAGAAAACTTCATCCTGGAAGAATTTTCTTAAAGAAAACTTCATCCGGGATGAATTTTCTTATAGAAACTTCATCCTGGATGAATTTTCTTATAGAAACTTCATCCTGGATGAATTTTCTTATAGAAAACTTCATCCTGGATGAATTTTCTTATAGAAAACTTCATCCTGGATGAATTTTCTTATAGAAAACTTCATCCTGGAAAATTTTCTTATAGAAAACTTCATCCTGGATGAATTTTCTTATAGAAAACTTCATCCTGGATGAATTTTCTTATAGAAAACTTCATCCTGGATGAATTTTCTTATAGAAAACTTCATCCTGGATGAATTTTCTTATAGAAAACTTCATCCTGGATGAATTTTCTTATAGAAAACTTCATCCTGTACGAATTTTCTCATAGAAAACTTTATCATGGATGAATTTTCTAATATGAAAACTTCATCCTGGATGAATTTTCTTATAGAAATCTTCAGCCTGGATGCATTTTCTTATATAAATCTTCAGCCTGGATGAATTTTCTTATAGAAAACTTCAGCCTGGATGAAGATCCTAGAGAAAAAAAGAGCGATAATTTGGGATCACCATTTGGATCAAAAGTACTCCAAAATGTTAAACTACATAACTTTAAACAGCCATAACTCCCTAAATATGCGTCCGAGAGCAAAAATTACGAACATTTAGGATCGCCCTTTTTGGTCTCAAACTTGAATTACTTTTCGAAAACTTTAAACGGTCACAGCTCCTTAAATAAACGTCATAAAGTAAAATGAACGAAGGTTTGGGATCAATTTTTTGCAAAAAATAGTTTAAAGAAAAATGAAATCAAAAAATTAGACATTAGTGTTAAATCGGTTACAAAATTTGGTTTTTAAAACGCCAAGAAATTAAATCAGAATTGACGTTTGTATTGGAACCGCTATGGTTTAATTTTGCTACGAATGGTTTAAGGAAAAATATGGTCTCCAGAGGTTTAAGAAGGGAACTCGGGTGCTTTCTTTCTATGGGAGTTTCTTCAAAACTATTTCGTTTAAACCATAATTTGAATTGATTTGTTATTGAAGTCCAGATATAATTTTTCAATTTCAAATATACATTTTCAAATCCACTTTACATTTTATGGACTAAAGTTTGAAATTGTAAATTTTAAATTCAAATAGAATTATCTAAAATCCAAATTGTTTTAAAATTTTGAATTTAAATGTATTTATTATTTTTTTCTTTATTTCTAATTTCAATTGATATGTTTTGAGTATTAAATTTAATTTTTAAACTTTAATTCAACGATATTTTATTGATATGAACGTCTCGGAATTATGAAAATACTATTAATTAATTTTAATTTTTCTGCATTTAAAGTGCTTTACAAATCTGAACAGAGTACTGAGTGTGCCGCTTTTATTATAATGTCGATGACTCAGCCCTACAGTGGCTCAACTGTAACAACTGGCATACACAATTTGCATATTCTCGAACTCGTACTCCATCCAATCTCAATAGGCGACATTTGTTAGCCAAACTTTCTGACCACATTTCACTCGAAGGCACTAAGTGAATGATGACCTATTTTTTCAGAAACGGCATTGCATGATAAATGAAAATCAAAAAATAAATCTGTTGTCAAGGTCCTTAGATAGTTAACAATTGTGGCTAAACTTTCGTTTTTAGCACATTATTTTAATATCAAAAAAAACTCTTTGTTACCGAAAAAGGGACCACAAAACCACAATTGGAGTAATTTTTATTTTTGAAAACAAAACAAGTGGAGCAGGCAAATGTGTCCATCATTAGTCTGATGATGAACCAATGCACTGTTATTTGGTTGTCTTATATTTTTTATTTTTTAATATCATTATCAACAACAAAGTATTCATCTTTATCCTTTCCCAACTGCAGTTGTCACATATGGATTTATTTTTTGTTTTTTTTTTTTTTATGAAAGAAGTTTCTTTTGTTAAATTGCCAAAAAAAATCAATTTTTCTTTCTCTGCGGTTTCTTTTGTAAATGAATCAAAAACAACCTTTTTCTGGTCAATCTCAACTTCGATTCGATTCAAAATCAAAATTGGCTATTGTCCATTACTCCAACAGATGTTTAATGATCGACAAACGTTCAATGATATTCTCTCTGTAATGGAAATGAATGATTCGTCAGTTTTGCTTGACGATACGTCCGTCTGTCTCTCTGAAGTGTCTGGAAATTGGGAATGTAATGATCGTCAGTGGTCACTATCGATGTCCGTTTTAACGGAAGTGTTTCACGCCAACGGACATCAATTGCTATTGATCTTCTCTCACGCCGTCTTAAGGGTGTGTGTGGTCTGAGAACGCTTCGAACAGTAAAGGATAAGGAAGTGAAGTTCCTTTTTTAAATCCGTAAAGGGGTGGTCAGCAAGCAGCAGCAGGATGATAAGAATTTTTCTTCCGTATGTAGGTTGGCTGACTGGGCGTATCGCTTGCTTGTTAGCAAGGCAATCAAGGTCTTTTGTGTCATTAATTTTGATTGTTGTGCAGAATTTAGTTACGTTTGGCAACTAATTTAAATTTGAAATATATCCTCTAGCTCGGCATTTTCTTAAGATATGCAGCTAAATGTTTGCCAAATTATAGGGGTCACTCTTCTCAAGCAATTGACCTTATGTTCTGCGGGTTGACCAGTGATAGAAGATCAAAGGAAACTAAATTCAACATTTGGTATTTTCTCAAAAGGCGTTAATTAGATTTGTTCATTTTGTATGATTGGAAAATATTTGATAGATTTTATAAGGGAAACAAAATATAAGGCGGGTTCTTGTAGCGGCAATCTTTGATGGACCATATTGTGCGAAAAAATCTCTTATTGCAATCCAAAGACTTTGCTCCAAAATGATGACCACCCAAAGGTTTTTCTAAAAGTCATCACAGATGAAATTTCTGAAATTTAAGTCATGAAACATTAACTTTTCAATAATAAAAGTCATCACAGATGAAATTTTCCATATGAAAAGTCATCACAGATGAACTTTTCTATAAGAAAGGTGATCACAGATGAACTTTTCTATAAGAAAATGCATCACAGATGAACTTTTCTATATGAAAAGTCATCACAGATGAACTTTTCTAGAAGAAAAGTCATCACAGATGAACTTTTCTAGAAGAAAAGTCATCACAGATGAACTTTTCTATACGAAAAGTCATCACAGATGAACTTTTCTATACGAAAAGTCATCACAGATGAACTTTTCTATAAGAAAAGTCATCACAGATGAACTTTTCTATAAGAAAAGTCATCACAGATGAACTTTTCTATAAGAAAAGTCATCACAGATGAACTTTTCTATAAGAAAAGTCATCACAGATGAACTTTTCTATAAGAAAAGTCATCACAGATGAACTTTTCTATAAGAAAAGTCATCACAGATGAACTTTTCTATAAGAAAAGTCATCACAGATGAACTTTTCTATAAGAAAAGTCATCACAGATGAACTTTTCTATAAAAAAAGTCATCACAGATGAACTTTTCTATAAGAAAAGTCATCACAGATGAACTTTTCTATACGAAAAGTCATCACAGATGAATTTTTCTATACGAAAAGTCACCACAGATGAATTTTTCTACACGAAAAATTTATCGTTAATGATTTTTTCTAAGAAAAATATACTCATATTATTGTACTACTATTGAATGAGAACATACATTTTTATTTCCTTAACCTGGTCAGTTCTTTTCCAAACACCCCTATTCCGGTTTATCGATTCCAACAAACCTTCCGACTCGTCCATAGTTAATTTTCAATATAAATACATTTCCGAACACATTCCCTAACAGAGAAAGGAAATCGATTAACATAATTTCAACTCTGTGACTTCGTCCGTCCGTGCTTCGTCATTCAACGAAAAAGTGATCCCCAATTTCCTTTCACAACAACAACAACAATGTCTCACATTGAATAACCTCTAATCTGTGTGACATAAAAGTTCATTAAAACTGTCAAAACTATCAAACAACCGATGAATTTCGAATTCCTTAAGGACAAACGGAAAGAACCCCAATTGTTCCAACTAAACACCAACAACAACCACATAATCTCCAATGTGGAATCTCAGCAGCGAGAGCGTGGAATTGTTGTTGTTGCTGTTGCTGTAAGAGAAGAAGCCACAAAAAGATTATTTAAATTTAAAATGTAAATCATCTCCATTACGTAGGAGATATACTTATGCATATCAGCTCTCACGAGGGCTACAAAGAAAAGAGGATCGATCGTTCTCCCTCCTTAGGAAACTTCATACATATGACATGTATGACACCACAAAAGGAATGGCTAAACAAACGGAGCACTCAAAAATTCCCACACGAAAATAAAACAAATATCAAACAGTTGTTGACTGTCCTGTCCGTCTGTCTGTCTGCCTATCCTGAACGTATTCGTATCGTTGTCGTTTAATGATCGAAAAATCGATCGAACGAAATATTACAGATCAAAGAGATGAGAGAAATGCATGGGGGCAACGGACAACTCCCAATCACTCATGCCATATTTAGGAAAGAAAAAGTACAGCAGAATAAAAGTGTGAGAAAAATTATTGCTGATAAATCATTAAAAATGAAATTGAAAACATCAAATTAAGGAGGAATAAGACATTTTGTGTAAGAAAATATCATCGTCGTTGAATTTTGCTATAAGACAATATCAACGTTGATGACTTTTCTATCCGAAAAGATCATCGTTGATGATTTTCTATACGAAAAGATCATCGTTGATGACTTTTCTATACGAAAAGATCACCGTTGATGATTTTTATATACGAAAAAATCATCGTTGATGATTTTTCTATACGAAAAAATCATCGTTGATGATTTTTCTATACGAAAAAATCATCGTTGATGACTTTTCCATACGAAAAGATCATCGTTGATGACTTTTCCATACGAAAAGATCATCGTTGATGACTTTTCTATACGAAAAGATCATCGTTGATGACTTTTCTATACGAAAAGATCATCGTTGATGACTTTTCTATGCGAAAAGATCATCGTTGATGACTTTTCTATGCGAAAAGATCATCGTTGATGACTTTTCTATGCGAAAAGATCATCGTTGATGACTTTTCTATACGAAAAGATCATCGTTGATGACTTTTCTATACGAAAAGATCATCGTTGATGACATTTCTATACGAAAAGATCATCGTTGATGACTTTTCTATACGAAAAGATCATCGTTGATGACTTTTCTATACGAAAAGATCATCGTTGATGACTTTACTATACGAAAAGATCATCGTTGATGACTTTTCTATACGAAAAGATCATCGTTGATGACTTTTCTATACGAAAAGATCATCGTTGATGACTTTTCTATACGAAAAGATCATCGTTGATGACTTTTCTATACGAAAAGGTCATCGTTGATGACTTTTCTATACGAAAAGATCATCGTTGATGACTTTTCTATACGAAAAGATCATCGTTGATGACTTTTCTATACGAAAAGATCATCGTTGATGACTTTTCTATACGAAAAGATCATCGTTGATGACTTTTCTATACGAAAAGATCATCGTTGATGACTTTTCTATACGAAAAGATCATCGTTGATGACTTTTCTATACGAAAAGATCATCGTTGATGACTTTTCTATACGAAAAGATCATCGTTGATGACTTTTCTATACGAAAATATCATCGTTGATGACTTTTCTATACGAAAATATCATCGTTGATGACTTTTCTATACGAAAAGATCATCGTTGATTATTAATCTTTACGAAAAGGTCATCGTTGATGACTTTTCTATACGAAAAGGTCATCGTTGATGACTTTCCTATACGAAAAGATCATCGTTGATGACTTTCTATACGAAAAGATCATCGTTGATGACTTTTCTATACGAAAAGATCATCGTTGATGACTTTTCTATACGAAAAGATCATCGTTGATGACTTTTCTATACGAAAAGATCATCGTTGATGACTTTTCTATACGAAAAGATCATCGTTGATGACTTTTCTATACGAAAAGATCATCGTTGATTACTTTTCTATACGAAAAGATCATCGTTGATGACCTTTCTATACGAAAAGATCATCGTTGATTATTATTCTTTACGAAAAGATCGTTGATAACTTTTCTATACGAAAAAACTTTTCTATGCGAAAAGATCATTGTTTTCAATGCGAAAAAATCATCGTTGATGACTTTTCTATGCGAAAAGTTTATCGTTGATGACTTTTTTATGCGAAAAGTTTATCGTTGACGACTTTTCTATGCGAAAAGTTTATCGTTGATGACTTTTCTATGCGAAAAAAATCATAACCATTTTGTCTTTTCTATAGACAAATTATCAACGGTAATCTGTTCCACAATTTCAAACGATCTGGCAAACCTCAGCAAGTGCGTGGGCTGCTGACTTGCCGGTTCATATCTTTGCTTATCGATTTGTATGCATGCATAAGTATGTTTGTATTCCATAAACAACAGAGAAGAACTAGTTCAAGTAAACAAAAAAGAAGATACGCTCTCCCAATTGATCGACTCCGACTACGAATTTGTATTCGTGCGTCCAATAGAGAGATTCTTGGGTTCTCTTCTCAGAAAGCAGCGCCAACAACCATATTCTTGGTATGGTTATGCAGAGATCCAGATCTGCTTCGGTGGAGTGGAGTATCTAAACGCAAAAACGTCACTTAAGTGGGTAGTGGAGAGAGAGTATGGAGGCATGAATGGATGGCTGGAAAGACCAGACGGACGGACATATTGATGATTATTTGTTTTGATGGATGGCGGTGAGTGGAGGGGGGAAATAACACTCACCACACCACACCACAAACAAACGGTTTTTATTGAAATGTTTATGTTGTTGTTGCTGGTGGTGTTGACTTAACGCGTTCATGTTGAAACGCGCGGTAATTTATTTTTTATGCATTGTTTTGTTTTGTTTCTTTTGTTCATTCAGTTCAGTGTTCATCACTTACGAATTCTCTTATCAACGCCCGACGTTGTCGTCGTCATCGTCGTCGCAGTGAACAACTAAAACATTTTTTACTCGATTGGTTAGGACGGGTACCATCCATCCGAGATCCATGAGTACGTGTTGGTTGCCTTGTGTGTCCATGTCTGGTTTTGTCCCCTCTCCTGTCTTATCGGGATCGTTTTTGGTTTGTATACCCCTCCTCCTCCTCCTACATGGTAGCGATACATTTTTTTTGTATTTATGTATCGGGCAAAGCCATTTATGGCTTGAGTAAGTCAATCACTTTAGACTTCATATGAGAGTTTGTCGGCATGGGTGTCAGTAACTGCATGAGTATTGGAGTGAACCCTCGTGAGAGTATGTGGATGTCATTGTGGATATAAATTAAAATTTGTTATGTTTACCACAAAAGTTCTATGCACTTTTTAGTTGTGGGGCACTTCTGCATCAAAGCTTTTTACATTTTCGAAATATTTCATCAATGACTTGTGGGGAAAAGGGGTTGGTAGGAAATTCAGATGAACCTATGAAGCCATAAAAGATTTATCCAAGTCCATTGTTGAAAATTTTTCTTCTAAAAAAGTTCATCGTTGATGACTTTTCTTCTAGAAAAGTTCATCGTTGATTACTTTTCTTCTTTCTTCGTTGATGACTTTTCTTATAGAAAAGTTCATCGTTGATGACTTTTCTTATAGAAAAGTTCATCGTTGATGACTTTTCTTATAGAAAAGTTCATCGTTGATGACTTTTCTTATAGAAAAGTTCATCGTTGATGACTTTTCTTATAGAAAAGTTCATCGTTGATGACTTTTCTTATAGAAAAGTTCATCGTTGATGACTTTTCTTATAGAAAAATTCATCGCTGATGACTTTTCTTATAGAAAAGTTCATCGTTGATGACTTTTCTTATAGAAAAGTTCATCGTTGATGACTTTTCTTATAGAAAAGTTCATCGTTGATGAATTTTCTTATAGAAAAGATGATCGTTGATGACTCTTCTTAAAGAAAAGTTGATCGTTGATGACTCTTCTTAAAGAAAAGTTCATCGTTGATGACTCTTCTTATAGAAAAGTTCATCGTTGATGACTTTTGTGATAGAAAAATTCATCCTTGATGACTTTTCTGATAGAAAAGTTCATCGTTGATAACTTTTTTTTAGAAAATTTCATCGTTGATGACCTTTCTTCTAGAAAAGTTCATCGTTGATTATTTTTCTTGTGGAAAAGTTCATCGTTGATGACTTTTCTTATTGAAAAGCTCATCGTTGATGTGTAGAATTATGTTCCAACCGGCCTCCTTATTAGCCACACGATCAGTGCACACAAACAATCCATGCACTCTCCCTCATGCTCAAGTGCCGGTTCATTGAGTTCAATGAGGAAATACCCAAATACATTCATACCAACAATTGAGGGGAATAAAATTAATAAATATTTTTCTGTATTACAGTGCCGTGGTTGTGTATCAACAATTTAATTGCAGCAAAGCAAGAATAACAATAGCAGAAACAAATAACAACACAAAAGAAATCAATATAAAGTAAATAAAAAAAACTCAACTTTACATAGAAATGTTAAAAAGTCATTCGAGCCGAATTGCCAATATCCTATATTTTGCGTTATAGAGATAAAATGCAGATACAGTCTGACCTCGGTTAACGCAACCCTCGATGAACGCAACTCCTCGATAACAGGCAACAGGCAATTAATTTACATTGCCGACTCAGTTAACGCAACTCACATTCTAAAATTGTTCGTCCAGTTGGCTATGTCTTTTTTGTTTGTTTGAAACCACATTGTAGTTGCTTCTTCGAAGAAGAAAATATATATGTAATGAATGTCACTGGTTACCAAGAGCGAATTTCTTGATAAACTTGAGAATCCTTGCTCCGTTAAATCGATTTGCGGTGACTATAATGTTCATAAATCAAAAAACAAATCCACATTGAGAAATTTTGTTTCCAATGAGGAATCTGAACCCTAGAATTTGTAAATATCCCAAAATGACAAAAGCTTTGTATAAGTGCTTTCCGAAACAAAGACAGCTAAATTTGCCTATATTGGGGCTATATTAAAACGTGGACCTATATTTCCTAATTTCACTGGGGAATATAAACTATAATTTCAGATAGATCATTTGAAAAATGTGCTCTTTAGAGGATCAATGAGTAATATCGGAGCGGACATGGATCGATATGCCCCATTAATCCAGGGTGGATTAAGGGCAATATAATGCATAAATTATTAAATTTCTGTCAGATCAATTCCTAGTTAACACCAGGTCAGGTCCTATCCTTCCTTTTATCAAGAGAACACATAAAACAGCGTTTTTACTTTTCGATAAAGCACTTCGTCGTCCCAAAGATGGAGAACTTTCAAGGGACGATGGAATGATTTCTGTCATATATTGTCCAGCAAACTGTACCGGTATTATTCCGCAAGTGGCCCAAAATGTAATAAAATTAACAAAACTTTACTACAAAGAAAGCCTCTTTGAGCATTTGATCGGAAGTGAAAGCTCAAATCATGAACTCAAAATTAAAACTTTTGATTTAAGAAATGTATTTTGGTTTTGCTTAAAGCTAGGGAGAAATTTCCGATTTCTTAAAAAAATAGTAAAACAAATTAATTGATTTCTATTAAATTTCTAATTTATGATTTCTGTTACAGAAAACAACTCAAATATATTTTTATATAAATAAAATTGACTTGTTTCATCAATCAAGCAATGGCTCTGCCTGGATAATTTTTTGACTCGGTTTTTGCAACTACCTCGGTTTCTGCAACTGCCTCGATTTCTATTAGTTGCGTTAACCGAGGTCAGACTGTACTTCATTAACTATTCCAGAAGATAATCATCGGTAATTAACTTTTTAGAAAGAAACGTCATCATCATCTATAAGAAAGGCCATAAACGATGAACTTTCTCTAGAAGAATAGTCATGAACGATGAACTTTTGCTAGAATAACGAAGAACCTTTCCTAGAAGAAATGTCATCACCGATAAACATTTTCTATAAGAAATGTCATCCAGAATGAACATTGCTATAAGAAAAGTCGTCCGTATCCGACAACCAGGATGAACTTTTCTATAAGAAAAGTCTTCCTTTTCTTTTCTTTTCTTAAAGAAAAGTCATGCAGGAAGAATTTTTCTATAAGAAAAGTCATGCAGGAAGAACTTTTCTATAAGAAAAGTCATGCAGGATGAACTTTTCTATAAGAAAAGTCGTGCAGGATGAACTTTTCTATAATAAAAGTCATGCAGGATGAACTTTTCTATAAGAAAAGTCATGCAGGATGAACTTCTCTATAAGAAATGTCATCCAGGATGAACATTTCTATAAGAAAAGTCATCCAGGATGACATTTTTTATAAGAAAAGTCACCAAGGAAGAGCTTTTCTATAATAAAAGTCATCCAGTATGAACTTTTCTATAAGAACTTTTCTATAAGGATGAACTTTTCTATAAGAACGAATTGTAGTAATTTTGTATTTCTAGTTATTAAATCAAATCTTGTCTGCCTTACTTTTGTCATTTGTCAAATTAATCGATGCTTCCGTTATGGGGGGCTCTCTTCGATCAGCTGTTCTGTCAGCCAATATTATGAAAAAGAGTTCGCTCTATAAAAATGTAAATAAAAGGTGTTGCAAATTGTAAACACAAACGCCAACTTAATGGATGCTCCACCCAATGGTAGAGAGGATAAAACATGGAAACTAAATAGAAGTTTTTGCTTCGCTTATTTTGCGGTTGAATAAAGTTTGTAAAGTCTACTAAAAAGTCTGTGTTTTGCTTTGAGTCATCGGAAAGTATTAAAACCAAACGAATGAATAGAAGATAAATGGACATGTAGGCATGCAAACAAATACATACATAGATACATACATACACATGTATACATGTAGCTGCCCAGCAATATGCATAAATATGTACTCGTACATATGGATGTACTTAAAATCGTTTTATGTGACGACATATTTACAAACCCCAAGCCAAATCTAAACAGACGAACGAACCGATGACCCACCAAAGAATATCTGATAGAATGAATGTCTACTCAAAATATCTGAAGGGGTGGGGGGAGGTAGTAAGTTGTGTGTGTGTGTTTTTCTGTGTACGTTTCAATATGTGCAGGCGTTTCTTTTTAATTATTGTTTATTGATTGCTTCTTTGGCGTTTGCATGTTTGGATTTGTATTGGGCTGGTGTTAGTCAACGCTGCGATGGCCATAGAAATTTATTTAAACAAAAAAATGTTTGGTTTTTAATATTTTTAAAAAGAACTGAGTACATACAAACAATTTTTAAGTGTTAATAAACTTTCTTGTAAGCCAAAGGGGTGTTTACATTTGGTGTGATTAATTTTTACTACATACATAAGTGTGTATGTATGTATAAGAAGGGAGCGAATCAATGTCACTTATCGGCATGATGCCAGAATCGTTTAACTATGTTGACACAATAGACTTAAACAGATATTATTTAATAGTTCAATCGCGATCATCTATGACTCAATGTCCGGACGCCTGCGCATTTAGAGAAGCAGTAGTACAGAAGTTCTACCATATGCTGGTGCATATTGATGTGATCTACACTCTGGAAACAAACCAGTTCGAACGTGTGGTGAATAATTATACATATATAAATATTAAAGTGGGTCGTGGTATGAATAAAACATAAAGTAAACTAAGACCAGATTAAAATTGTGATGATTTGAAAAAGCAAACATCTTAATTTTAGAATAATAGCGCTGTAGTGATTTTTGTGGTACAATTTTAGGGTTTTTTATGTCCCTATAAAACTTTTTTCCAAAAATGTGCAGAATTTATTGTCTTCAGATAATAATGGCTCCACACGAATTTTGAAAAAATATGGATCGATGATTCCACCGGCCCACAAACCACACCAAACCGTTGTTTTTACTGGATGAAGTAGCAGCACTTGAATCTCTTCATGTTGCTCTTCGTTGAAATGCGGCAATTTTGCTTGTTTACATACCCATTCAGCCAGAAATGAGCCTCATCGCTGAACAAAATTTGGCTCGAAAACGTCGGATCTTCTTGGAACTTTTCAAGAGCCCATAGAGCGAAGCGATGTCCTTTGGGAAGGTCGGGCGGCTTCAGTTCTTGCACAAGCTGTATTTTGTATGCTTTCAATTTAAGATCTCGACGTAAAATGCGCCAAGTCGTTCCATAAGTCAGTCCGAGTTGCTGCGAACGGCGCCGAATCGACTTTCCACGGTCTTCGTGTACACTCTCAGCTACGGCCGCTACATTTTCTTAACTGCGTGCTGGACGTGGTCTATTCGGTCGAATATTATTCAATAATGAATGCTGGGTCTCCAGATGGGTGATGGTGTTGCGAATAATACGCTCAGTAGGCCGATTATGTTGACCATAAGTTGAGCGAAGTGCACGAAACACATTCCTCACAGAACGTGAATTTTCGTAATAAAGTTGAACGATTTGTAAGCGTTGTTCAGGCGTAAGTCTTTCCGTGATGAAATGCCAAACAATACTTAACAAAAATAACATGACAACATGACACGATTCACACGTGATCTGTCAAAAAAGGCTATTGAAAAAAGTATCTCTACTTGAATCACCCCTTACAATGAGGCTTCTAGAACGTCAGGAGCTTACAATCCCCTTGGTCACCTTTTCGAGTTGCAAAATACAAAGATTTATAATAATAAGGAATATATTTTAGGAGACTTCTATGTAAAAATTTTTGGTTAACCTCTTTGCGGGGCCTCCAAGGAAGCCGGAGAGTCAAAGCGGTTGAGAAGCCCTGCTGTAGATCATCAAGAAGTGATCGATGGACAGATAACTGCAATATTATGTTTCCTTCTTATGCGTCAGAAAAATTAATTGTTATAGCGAATTTTTCTGCATTAATTTCTAACGTATGCCATTTTTCAGTTTGCCTGGCTTTCTATTTCTTGAAGAGCATTATTTTTTTTTTTTAAATACTAAATTCGAAATCCTTTCATTCCAAAATTACTTCCCTTTAATTTCCATACTGCATACGTCTTTTTCAATATGAATATGCAACTTGACTTAAGTAGCTTTCAAGTGGATATACATATATGAATATACATATGTATGAATATACAACAAATTGTATGTACTTTCATACATATCTACAATTTATGGTTATTTTGTATGGAAATTAATTTTTTTCTTTTCTTTCTATTCGCATACAAAAAAAAATATTCACCTAATTTAGGCGTGAACTATAAATGAACAAATAAGTAAAGAGAAAAAGTTTTAAAGAAAATGTGAACAAAATAAAAAAAGAAATTATTACAAAAATAAATTTGCATTTAACCCCTTCTTTGGCAAAATTTTTATATGCATATTAAATATATATAAAAAATTATGAATGCATGAATAAGATGGACTTCATTCAATTGCTTCTGCAAAGAAAGTTCAATGAAATTGTAGTGACAATCCAAAGCAAAAATTGAAAGAAATTTATTGAAGTCAAATTTTTCAAACAAAAATTAAAAAAAACATTGAATGCAAAAATCGTTTCATTTTTTTAATTCAAAATTGAATTATGTCGAAGTTTCCAAATAGGAGATCAAAATCATTTAAATTTTTTGAATTGAAAATGGAAATCATTTAAATTTTTTAATTGAAAATGGAGTGTCCAAACATCTAACTAAATGATAAATGTTGAAAAGCTAAATTTCCCAATGCAAAATTTAATGAAATTTCGTAAAAACAAAAATCATAATTTTTAATTGGTGGATTCCCAAGTAGCCTCAATCCAATCGTTGTCTTGCTTGATTGTTAACGCTTATTGCAATATATTCTTGATGAAATATTTATTATTCTAATTAAGCAGTTGTTCGTTCATGAGCTCCAATTTTACTGCAGCCGCTGCAATTAATCAAGTCACCATAGGTGACTCTGTTGCGGCGCTCAGTGTCTTGCCCAGTCAGTCAGTCACTCAGTCTGTTTTAATTGAGATAACATTCATTCTGCGAATATGAATGAATAACGACGCCAATTCGAATATATATAATATTGAATGTTTATTCGATGAGTAATTTCAGTTTAAATTTTTTGTTTTCTTACATTCCCAAGTATTTATTGGAGGGAGACTAAGCAAAAAAAGTAAGTGAGTACAACGCTGGACAAGACAGAAAACCAGACGTGTCTGTTTTGTCGGTCCCGTCTGTCTGTTTGGCTGTCTGTCTGTCGGTGGGTCTGTGTTACAATCAGCAGTCATCACTTTGTTATTGTTAATCATGTCTAACTTTCTAATTTCCTTATTAGAGCAAAATACAATATTATTTTTTACTTAGTTTTTTTGAAGTGATTATAAAACTGGATACAGTGTTTCGATTAAAACAATTTTTATTGCAAAAAAGTTGCAAAATGGTAAAATAATAGCATAGCATAAATTTGTGACATGGAGACAATATTAAAAGACAGAAAAGTCATCAACGATGACCTTTTCGTCTAGAAAAGTCATCGACGATGACCTTTTCGTCTAGAAAAGTCATCGACGATGACCTTTTCGTCTAGAAAAGTCATCGACGATGACCTTTTCGTCTAGAAAAGTCATCGACGATGACCTTTTCGTATAGAACAGTCATCAACGATGACCTTTTCGTATAGAACAGTCATCAACGATGACCTTTTCGTATAGAAAACTCATCAAAGATGACCTTTTCGTATAGAAAAGTCATCAACGATGACCTTTTCGTATAGAAAAGTCATCAACGATGACCTTTTCGTATAGAAAAGTCATCAACGATGACCTTTTCGTATAGAAAAGTCATCAACGATGACATTTTCGTATAGAAAAGTCATCAACGATGACCTTTTCGTATAGAAAAGTCATCAACGATGACCTTTTCGTATAGAAAAGTCATCAACGATGACCTTTTCGTATAGAAAAGTCATCAACGATGACCTTTTCGTATAGAAAAGTCATCAACGATGACCTTTTCGTATAGAAAAGTCATCAACGATGACCTTTTCGTATAGAAAAGTCATCAACGATGACCTTTTCGTATAGAAAAGTCATCAACGATGACCTTTTCGTATAGAAAAGTCATCAACGATGACCTTTTCGTATAGAAAAGTCATCAACGATGACCTTTTCGTATAGAAAAGTCATCAACGATGACCTTTTCGTATAGAAAAGTCATCAACGATGACCTTTTCGTATAGAAAAGTCATCAACGATGACCTTTTCGTATAGAAAAGTCATCAACGATGACCTTTTCGTATAGAAAAGTCATCAACGATGACCTTTTCGTATAGAAAAGTCATCAACGATGACCTTTTCGTATAGAAAATTCATCAACGATGACCTTTTCGTATAGAAAAGTCATCAACGATGACCTTTTCGTATAGAAAAGTCATCAACGATGACCTTTTCGTATAGAAGTCATCAACGATGACCTTTTCGTATAGAAAAGTCATCATCGTATAGAAAAGTCATCAACGATGACCTTTTCGTATAGAAAAGTCATCAACGATGACCTTTTCGTATAGAAAAGTCATCAACGATGACCTTTTCGTATAGAAAAGTCATCAACGATGACCTTTTCGTATAGAAAAGTCATCAACGATGACCTTTTCGTATAGAAAAGTCATCAACGATGACCTTTTCGTATAGAAAAGTCATCAACGATGACATTTTCGTATAGAAAAGTCATCAACGATGACCTTTTCGTATAGAAAAGTCATCAACGATGACCTTTTCGTATAGAAAAGTCATCAACGATGACCTTTTCGTATAGAAGTCATCAACGATGACCTTTTCGTATAGAAAAGTCATCAACGATGACTTCTATACGAAAAGGTCATCGTTGATGACTTTTCTATACGAAAAGGTCATCGTTGATGACATGACTAATCATGTCTAACTTTCTAATTTCCTTATTAGAGCAAAATACAATATTATTTTTTACTTAGTTTTTTTGAAGTGATTATAAAACTGGATACAGTGTTTCGATTAAAACAATTTTTATTGCAAAAAAGTTGCAAATGGTAAAATAATATCATAGCATAAATTTATGACATGGAGACAATATTAAAAGACAGAAAAGTCATCAACGATGACCTTTTCGTCTAGAAAAGTCATCGACGATGACCTTTTCGTATAGAACAGTCATCAACGATGACCTTTTCGTATAGAACAGTCATCAACGATGACCTTTTCGTATAGAACAGTCATCAACGATGACCTTTTCCTATAGAACAGTCATCAACGATGACCTTTTCGTATAGAAGTCATCAACGATGACCTTTGCGTATAGAAAGTCATCAACGATGTCCTTTTCGTATAGAAAAGTCATCAACGATGACCTTTTCGTATAGAAAAGTCATCAACGATGACCTTTTCGTATAGAAAAGTCATCAACGATGACCTTTTCGTATAGAAAAGTCATCAACGATGACCTTTTCGTATAGAAAAGTCATCAACGATGACCTTTTCGTATAGAAAAGTCATCAACGATGACATTTTCGTATAGAAAAGTCATCAACGATGACATTTTCGTATAGAAAAGTCATCAACGATGACCTTTTCGTATAGAAAGGTCATCAACGATGACCTTTTCGTATAGAAAAGTCATCAACGATGACCTTTTCGTATAGAAAAGTCATCAACGATGACCTTTTCGTATAAAAAAGTCATCAACGATGACCTTTTCGTATAGAAAAGTCATCAACGATAACCTTTTCGTATAGAAAAGTCATCAACGATGACTTTTTCGTATAGAAAAGCCATCAACGATGACTCTTTCGTATAGAAAAGTCATTAACGATGACCCTTTCGTATAGAAAAGTCATCAACGATGACCTTTTCGTATAGAAAAGTCATCAACGATGACCTTTTCGTATAGAAAAGTCATCAACGATGACCTTTTCGTATAGAAAAGTCATCAACGATGACCTTTTCGTATAGAAAAGTCATCAACGATGACCTTTTCGTATAGAAAAGTCATCAACGATGACCTTTTCGTATAAAAAAGTCATCAACGATGACTTTTTCGTATAGAAAAGTCATCAACGATGACTCTTTCGTCATTAACGATGACTCTTTCGTATAGAAAAGTCATCAACAATGACCTTTTCGTATAGAAGAAAACGATGACCTTTTCGTACAGAAAAGTCATCAACGATGACCTTTTCGTACAGAAAAGTCATCAACGATGACCTTTTCGTATAAAAAGTCATCAACGATGACCTTTTCGTATAGAAAAGTCATTAACGATGACTCTTTCGTATAGAAAAGTCATTAACGATGATTCTTTTGTTTGAATTCCAAATGGAATTTTCAAATTTCAAGTAGTAGAGCCACTATTGAATCTTAAGATTCAATCTTGACCTATAATCATTACAAATATTTCAAATAATCAACTTAGGTTGGTGTTCCCTTCCCAACGTAGTAATTAAAAAATAAATACTCGTATATTCACAATGCAATGAACATCCGTTTGAGCGCTCGCAGAATTGCATTAAAATTCCTCGTATAAATTAGAAAACGAGAAACAAAAATAACAACTTATCGATTGTGAGTCGAGAGGGGCGGGACGATAAGTCAAGAGTAGTTTTTTTTTGTTTTATAATATTTAATATTTATTAAATTTTTCTTCGTTTTGTTGTTGTGGTTGGTTTTTTTATCGTTATTATTATAATTTTTACAAATTAAATGTAAACGTATTGTTTTCGCAATTATTACTTTTTTATTATATTTACGATTTTTTTAATTTCGTTTTTTGTGTTGTTTATTTATTATAATTATTATTATGTTATGAGCAATAATATTATAAATATATTTATATATATGTATAGTATTAATAATAGTTATATAAGTATTTATTAAGGTATGTATATACGACAGTTTTTTGTGGTTTTTCTTTTTGGTGAAGAGACTTAATGAGTTCTGCGTTGGGGTTGGGGTGTAAGGGCGAGGTGAGGGTGTGGACTTTAAGGGCGTGTTTTTCGGGCTTTCTTTCAAAGGGTGTTTAACAAAGCTAACTAGAGACTTAAACAATTACATTATTTATTTGTTTTTTTTTTATATAATTATTATTGGCTTTTTTAAAAAAAACATTTATGTAGTTTCTACAAGAGCTATAAAGAGGCTTAATTTTTTGTTTTTGTGTGTTTTCTTTTATTATTCTTTGTTGCTGAAGACAGTGTTTTATCTGTTTTGTTTTTATTTCTAGTGAATTTTTAGCTTTTAGTTAATTTTATAGTTTAAATTTAAATTTAACTTTGATTTTTTTCTTCTTGTGTTTGTGGTTGTTTTTGTTCTTTGTGTTTTTGTTGTTGTTATAATGGTTAAATGACTATTAGCAAATTGTTACAATTAATTAAATGAAATCATTGGACTTTATTTGTTTTCATTATTTTTATGAATACACTTCAAACATTTGTTGTTGTCTTTGTTCTTGTTGCATTTAATATTTTTTAATTATTATTCTTTTTTTCTTTAGCTTTTTTGCTTTTATTTTGCAAATTCTTTTCTTTCATTTTATTTACTCTTCCCTTTTTTTGTATTTGTTAAGAGGAGTTTCTTCTTCGTTATTTTTAAAGTATTTAAAATACAATTTTTGGGCGACAAAACTTAATTTTTTAAAATATATAAAATATTTTTGAGTGATTTTTCAAAAGAAAATGGTTTGTGCTTCTTTGTCTTAAAATAGTACTCGTAAACTTCATTAGAAAGAAATTTGGAAAAAAAAAAATTAAAAGTCCTTATAGAATTTTGAGGTTTATTACTGTTACTTCTCATGTATACTGTTATTATTCAAAATACTGTAAATAGAAAATATCACTTAAATTTCAAATAGTCAATTGAAAATAAAAAAGTCAAATTTCAATTTCAAAAAGTTCAAGAGAAATGCATAGTAAATAATTGGAAATTTGAAATACCTAAGTTGAATTTCGTAATTCGTTAATACTCCACCTGAAATTCCAAATATTTTGAATTTGAAAGGACATTAATTGAAATTCAAAATAAGTTGTTATTTAAAAAAAAGTTAAGTTATTTAAAAAAAATCGTCAATAATTCGTTTTGAAATTCAGATTTTATTTGAAATTAAAAAAAATCTTTTGAAATTCAAAATAATCTATCTGTTTGCAATTTCAAATAAAATTCTTTGAATTTCAAATAAAATTCTTTGAATTTCAAATAAAATTCTTTGAATTTCAAATAAAATTCTTTGAATTTCAAATAAAATTATTTGAATTTCAAATAATATTCTTTGAATTTCAATACAACCGACTTTTTTTTGAAATTCAAACGGAAATTATTTGATGAAACATTCATAAAATTAATTTCAAAGTGCATCAACTGATATTCAAGAAAATTGCATTTTTAATTCAATACATTCAAAGAATTGCATTTGAAATATAAAGAATTTCAATTACTATTCACAAAAACTTTTCTTAAATGAAAAATTTTATTAAAAATTCAAATAATTATTTAAATTCTTTTATTATTTCGTCTAAAATCTTTATATTATATCCGAATTTTAATCGGAGTTCCGAAAAACAAAAGAATTTGAATTGAAAACACATGAATTAAAATGCAAAATACACCAACTGACATTCAAAAAATTGCCTTAAAAAAATTCATAAAATTGCATTTGAATTGAATTGCATTGAAATTTCAATTATAATTCACAAATAATGTAAACATTTTTTAAATGAAATATTTTCAAATATTTATTCGAAATATTTCGTAAAGTATTGTATATTCGCCCTTATTCCAGTTGGCGTCGTCGACGTCGTCACATCATTTTCGTCATATCTATGAAGTTCTAGCTTTGTCATCTTTACGCCAAAACGAATGTTTTTGGTATCCATGAACTAACAAAAACCCTTTTTATAACTTAAAAAAATTTCAAAATTTATGAAGTCGTCAATCTAAACAGTGACGACTAAGAATCGACCTCGACGACGCCAACTGGAATAAGGGCGATTATTTCCAAATTTTAATTGGAATTTTTTGAATTTCTAATTGAGAATTTTAAATATAAATGGTATATTTTTGTTTTCAAATCAAGTCCGTTGTATTTCGAAAGGTGTTTTTGAATTTCAATTGATACTTTATTTTATTTGGAAGTTTCCGAAAATGAAATGTATTTTTTTTAATTTCAAATATAATTTTTTGCATTTCACATTGAATATTAAATCGTATATTATCGTATCGTATATTATTATATATTGAAATTCAAATGGCATTTTTGAAGTTCAATACAATTGACTTGTTTTGTATTTCAAATGGAATTTATTTCTTTAAAATACATGAATTGAAATTAAAAATACATTAATTGGAAATCAGAAAATAACATATTTAATCCAAAACACACAATGAATTCTTATTATAATTAAAAAAAGGTTGAACGAAATATTTTATTCGAAATTTAAATATTTATTCAAGATATTTAGTCTAGAATATGAACACAATTTGCGAATTCAAATGGATTTTTTTTAATTTTAAATTGAATATTTTGAATATAAAAAGGATTTTATCGAATTTTTAAATTTAAATGCTTCGTATTAAATAATTTTATTTGAATTAAAATTGGAATTTATTTCATGCAAAATACCTAAATTGAAATTCAAAATAAATCAACTGAATTGACAGACGTTTACATATTTAATTCAAAATATACCGTTTTATATTTGAAATTTTTTTTTTAATTACAAATAAATAGAACATAATTTCGTTATTAATTTTTCAAGTTTTCTAAAAAATCATTTCAATTTATAATTGAAGAAATACAAACTTTAAAATTACAACAGAATTTTAGTGAAAAAATGGAATATCTTTTAGGTCTTCACAATACAAGATTTTTGTTGCAAGCAGAAGATAGAATTTATTTTTTTTTAATTTTGTCATCTCGAAATAAAGTATTTCATTGTGTGCAGTTTTTAAATGTATGTTTTATTGTATGAAAGTCGAGTTGTTTGTGGATTTTAGGTATAATCAAATTTTACTAGGAATGAAAAATATAAATTATCTTGCCAAAAACGCCTACATCTGAACATTGTTTTCAATTCTCAGTTATTCTTTTCGAAATAATATCTATCTACATTATTTCGTCGTTTGAAATTCAAAACATTCCAATTGAAATTTCAAAAACTTCCATTTAAAATTCCAAAAAAAATATCTTCCAATCGTAATTAAAAAAAAAATAAATACATTTTAAGAGCAAAAATGTTGCTATTTTAATTGAATTGATTTGAATTTTATATGATTTTTCTTCTTTAATTTTAATCTGAGTTTTTCAAAATCTTAATTGATGTGTTTTGATATACTATTGACTTATTTTGAATTTCAATTGACTTATTTTAATTTTCAATTAAAATTTTACTGATGTTTATGTGTACTCAATTTGCAAATGTAATTCGAAAAATATCAAATGAAATTTAAATTCAAAACACGTCAATTGAAGTTATTTTTTTTTTGCATTCAGATTTGAAAAATTTCAAATGAAATTAAAAGTTAAATTTTTTTAGATTATTGATCTAAATAATCTAGGTTATTGATTCCAATTGAAATTCGAAAGACGCAATTGTAATTTAATTGTTTTTATTTCTAATGGAATTTTTTGAATTTCAGTACATCTTATTTAAAATTGGATGGATTTTTTTTCCGAATTTTTAATTTTTTCTTGAACTACGATTTTCAATTGTGTCTTTGAAGCACTGTGGGTTTGTTGCTGTCCAATAACGCATATTTTGGTTACAAAACCACTCAGCCAGAAATGAGCTTCATCGCTGAAGATTGGAAAATTGGAGTAGGCGCTCTTAAAGTTGCGACCACCGACTCCGAATTTCTGTAGTAATGTTTAATCGTTTCCATGATGAAAATATTGACTTCGACTAACGTTTTGACACTGAAAGATCATTAAAAATGTTTGACTGTGCGTTGACATAAAGATACGAAATTGTTATGTCCCTATTGGATAACCCGGTATTTCAAAGTAGATTAAAAAAATGTCAGCACTTCACAATTTAGATCCCTGAACCTTTTTTTCATACCAAGGAAATTTGTCGGAATTAAGTGCTTAGGTATATAAAATCCAATTAATATATTTTGTTTCCCATGACTTTTTCTGACCGAATAGCATTCAGAGAAAAGGCCAATGCAAATGATTTTGGAGTGAAAGGATTAATTCATCTAAAAAAATATTAAAAACACAGTTTTTATAAGCAAAAGTGGGGGGAAATACAATTATTTTCGTATTTCCAAAATAAAACTCTGTACGCTTTTTTGTATCCATTTTTAAGTGTTAGCGTCGAACTTCGGAGGTCAGCATCAGCCTTCACATATAAAGTAATCGACAATTTAAAGAGATTCTTCTCCTCTGATTTGTATTTAGCATTTTAAAATCCATCTTTCTCAGGAACAATTTTGTTTTATTTTCTGATATTTTCAATACTGGGATAAAAAATCCGTACCAGGCTTCCGTTATACTAGAGCCGACCTCATGAGGGTATTCCTCTTTGCTAGAGTCGACCTCATGCAGGCCTTCTTCTATGCGTAGAATCGACCCTATAGTTCTTCATATATATTGTAGTCGACCCTGCAGGTCTTCTTCTATATTATGGCGATTTCGTTTCTGAAAAAAATGTTGTCCCTTCAACGTGAAACTCTAGAAAATATTTACACTTTTAAGGTCAAAATAAAGTAGTTTCAGGGAAAGAGTAAAGAAAATGTTGCACTTTTTTAAGAAACGAAATTGCTATTAGATTCAACTTCATTTTCTTAATAACCGACAGTAGACAAAAGATTATATTATTGAGGGGAAACTTTATTTTAGTTATGAAATCTCAATCAAAAATTGCCGAAAACTTTTAAGAGCATTTTCAATGAGCTTTAGGTAGCACTACATCATAGACTTTTTTGTTATACCTTCCTTGAAAATTGTTCACTATAATTTTAGTTAATTTACTTTTAAAGCGATAAACAAAAAATAAATGGTAGAATTTGTCTTTTGGTTATTAAAGCTAAATGCAGACAGACTTACTTGTAGCAATATAATAAGTATGACCATCCATATCCATAAAAAAATTCAGTTGAAGCTTTTTAGAACCGATTTTCGATGCTGAAGTGTATTATAAACATTCCATAGTTTTTTAAGAATAAGACCAGTAATGTTCAAAAATTAAAGGTAAGTACAACAGAAGTTCTTCTCCCTCAATTTTCGGCAAAAGTTGCCCCTTTTCAAAAAATCATCCTTTCAAAATTAAGAGGGAAAAAAGGATACAAAGAAGGAGAAAATTGCTATAAGCAATATTAAAGCCTTATTCATAAAAAGTTAGAAGAGCTTTATAGACCTGCCTTTCAAGGCAAAAACCATTCCATGGAAGCAAATTTCATAAATTTGTATTAATCAAAGTTCTAAATCTTCAATTTTTCTTTAAATAAGAGTAAACTTTTTATTCGATTTTCTTTTGTTTTTAGAGCAGAGATAAACCAATATATATGTATTTTGTTTCAAATTTAAACATTGAAAAACTTTTATTTATTTACAAAAGTGTTTCGTGTCAGGCAAAGAAAAAAATATATAAAACGCAGCGCATTAACCTTTATCAGTTTACAAACAAACAAAAAATGGTAAGTAAAGCGCAAAGCAAAGCCTTCACAAAAACAAAATTCAAGTACATTCTAAGAGAATATTGCAAATATATGTATATATGTAACACGACTATACTTATAAATAAAATACGTTGTTTTTGTTTAAATAATTCGTTAAATCGAAAAAATACATGATTTTCCTTCCTTACCTCCTTTTTTTAACTGAGGGAGAGGAGGGGCGAAATCGAAACTTACAGAATACGTTTTAAAGAACTACATAATTTTATGTTTTTTTGCTTTAAAATTTTCTCAAAGGAGAAAATTTGTGGTTCTTAAAGAAATCTAAATGACGAACACATCTTTTAGAGTAGTGTCTTATTTTTGTTTGAGAGAAATTTGGCAGTTATTTCTTTTCATTTTCAAAATTTTATTGTTTAAGAACTCTGTTTTCTTTTCGTTTTTTGTTTCTTTCTAAAGAAGTTTAACTATTTTGTAGCGTCAAATTGTGGGGATATTTTCAAAAATAGTATAATTATTCTTTTATAATAAAAAGCCAAATTAGATGGATAAGGGAGTGAGGACTAACTCAGTAATGAAATAGAGTTCGGGAGGGGATATACAAAAAAATACTGTGTGCTTTTTTAAAGATTGAAAAACTAATCTTCTCTACTCCTCTTTAAACAACAAGCCTTAGAACAAACCCTTCTTCTTTTTCTCCTTTTTGCCATCAACATTGTCCGTGCTGCTGTTCGCTCCCAGACTGCGTCGTTTCAGTTCCTCCAAAGTGATGTGATTGACCTCTTCCCAGTCTTTGCGTTCACGTTCGAATTCGCGGCGTTTCTCTTCCAATTCGCGGATCTGCAGCTCCAAAGCCTTTTTGCGTTCCTCATGTCGCCGGGCAAGCTCGATTTCGGAATCTTTAAGTTTTTGCATTTTCTCTTTGACTTTCATATCGAAAACTTGCTCCATTTCGGCTTCCATTTTCTTCATTTTCAATTCATGTTCCCGCTTCTCTTCCTCCATTTGCGTTAGGGGATTTTTGTTGGACAAACGGGCCTTGCCATCGACCAGACCAAGCTCGGAAAGTTTGCGACAGCGATAGTTCTCATAATGAACGTTGTTGGTGACATCTTTAAGGTCTTGCAGATGTGTTCTTATGACCATATTACGTAAAGCAATGAAATCGCAATGCGACAGATTCTCCACCTCCACCAAACCCCAGGGATAACGCCGTCCTCTTACTTTTTTGCCATCTGCCAACTCGACTATGGTATTGGCTCCCACCACGGCAAACGGTACGCGGGTGCGTAGATTTTGTGTGGTCTTGGACTCTTCGGCGGCATCTTCCAATGTCGAGGGGAAGTCATAGATCTTGATTTTGTGCTGGGCTATCTCGTTAAGAATCTGCTTTTTGAATAGATGTACTTCGTCGGGCGTCAATGTGTCGGCCTTGGCAATGACGGGCACCAAATTGACTTTGTCCGATAAACTCTGCATACAAGCAATGTCCAAAGGCCTCAGGCCATGGCCGGTGGGACCAATAAAGTAGAGACAACAGTGCACACGATTGTCGGGTATTTGTTTGCGATACACCCGAGACTCGGCTGTCAGATATTCTTCATACTTCGAGTCTACATATTCCAAAATGGGCACCCAGCAATTGGTATTATCAACACTGTCACCAAATCCGGGTGTGTCCACTACTGTCAATGTAAGATTGACGCCATTCTCTTTGAGCAGAACCTTGGTGGCCTCAACGGCAACTGTTTTTTTCTTCCTCAGCGAAGGCCCGGGATACTGTTCGGCATTGTAGATGTCCGAGAGGAACATGGAGTTGATGAGCGTTGATTTGCCCAGACCACTGGCTCCCACCACCATCAGAGTGAATTCAAAACCACGCTTAACTGCTTTGCGGTACACTTGGTTGGGCAGATTGGCGAATCCGACATAACCTGCAATTTCCATGGGCTTATTCCGTACTGGCAATGGTGGCTTTTGTTTTGGCTGTGATTGCTGCTGCTGCAGTTGTTGCTTTTGGTTCTCTTGTTCTTTCTCCTGCAGCTCTGTGGTCAATTTGTTGGAATCATTGTGGCCTACATTTGAGGAATCGCTGCCTCCACCGGCAGAGCCATTTGCCTGCTGTTGTAAGACGGCAGCCTTTGAGAGCACACTGGAGACGCCACCGCCGCCGGTTAGATTGGAGGCAGGTTGTTGTTTATCTCGCAAAGCCAACTGGGCCAAAGTGCTGGGCAATGATGAAATGGCTCCATTGACATTAGAACGGGGGCTGTTTTGCATGATTTGGCTGTTTGGCTAATTGCTGCTGCTGCGTCGTCGTTGATTGCAGTAACTACTGCTCTCCTTCAGCTTTATTAACGTTCCTTGCTTTAATTTTGTTTTATCTTTCTCCTCGTCCTCGTCGTAATCGTTGTAGTTATTGTTGTAAGCGTTGCCTCCTTTGCGGCGGAAGGACGGACAGACGGTCGGTTGGTTGGTTGTTATCTCTTCTTACAAAACACACACGGAACACTCACATGAACTCGCATACAGAGGCGACACCACACAACACACACATTGACAAACGGTATATGAGGGTTTTTGGATAATTCTTTATTTTCAGATTTGCAATAATGCAGGCGTCGTTTTTTTCCTTTCCAAAATAAACAAAAGAAATTATTACTTTCTTTTTCTTGAATGTATTATGAAATTTTCTTTCTTAAATTGTTTTTATTTTAATTCATCAACACTTTTTCTCAAAACTTCTTTTCGCTGTTTTCCAGGCAATCGTCACACCTAAATTTTTTGCTTTCTGCTGCTGTTGATATCGTCGTCGTCGTTGCCTTTTTGTTCCAAACTCTCCCTTCTTCTTCTTTTATTCCTTGCTTCTTCCTTTTTCGAATGCGTTTTTTTTATCGCTGATGTTTCAACACTTTTCGTTTGTTTGTCTTTTTTAATGCAAATGTTGCGTTTTTCTGATGATTGTTAATAATTTTCTTTTGTTCTTTAGTAAATTATTATATTTATTTCTTTCTCGGTTTGTTGTATGCACACACGCACTCGTTAAGTCTTTTAATTTCAATATGTTTGCAATATGAGGGAAAAATCGCTGAAAACCCGATGATGATTGTATTTGTTGTAATACAACAGTTGTACTTCACTTCACTCACGCTCGCTCTCACCACCAGCACGCTCTCCAAAAAACTCTCTTCTTAATGGCATTTCGTGTGGATACGAGATGGAGAGATGATAGTGTTCCAGCTATGGCTTACTTCGTGTGGGAAAGAGTGAGACAGGAAGATGTTAAGCATAAAAACAGGGATGGAAATTTAAGTGCTGGAAAAGTACATACGTACGTAAAAGTAGTACTATTTCTATAATTCAGTTATTTTGCATTTAGTTTCAAGGACAAATTCCTAATATGATTTTATTTTTAAAATTTTTCATTATATTAGATGTAGATCTATCGTTGTAATCAAAGTCCAGTTCGTATTTATAGTCTGATCGTGATGAAATTTAGCACAGTGCTCTTTTTTGGTCCAAGGACGACCCCTTCTGAAATTGGTGCAGATAAATATATATTTCTCATATATATGAACCTACTTATGAAAAATAGACCCCAAACATACCCTACTAGATTTGTAAGAAATCGGTACATATATAGATAGACATCTAAATAAAAACTGCTGTATGAGTATTTGAAACCCGCCCATTACGAAAATTGGTAGAGCGATGCCTCTTGAGACACGAAATTTTAATAAAATCTCTTCAGAATTAGGTTAGCCTACATATATTTGAAGACAAATATATATATACTAGCTGATCCCAGCAGACGTTGTCCTGCCCGTCCTGTTTGGGATGTATTGGTTTGTTATTCATTGATATTTCATTAAAAAATGCATACATCTCCAGTTTCAGGAATATATGTATATTGACCATATGTCCACTACAGCGCCATCTACCGGTTAGAATCAAACATACAAACTATTATCAAGACAAACCACACATACAATTTAAATTTCAAACAAATCGCTCTGGAAATGCGCAATTTGCAAATAACTTGACCCTTCCGCAATTTATCGCGGTGAAAATAATTCTAAAACACAAATGACCCCAAACCAGCCCATTCGCTTTTATGGTTTCGGAGATCATGCGTTACTAACAAACGTACAAAGGATTTTATATATAAAGATTTGGTATATCCCCGTATATACCTACAGATATCCCAATTTTGAATCTAAGCGCTATACAATAAAAATGTTTGAACTGATAATTATTATTAGACAAATAGCAATGCTAAAACTTGACAAGATTTCTTCGTGTTATGCTCTCAGAGGGTATATACATATTCGGTTCTGGCGTAACTTTGCCCTTCCTTACTGTTATATCCTACCTCAATCTGTGGTACAGTGTATTATAAGTATGTGTTGGCCCAGACGTTTGTAACGCCTTAAAATATTGGAGCTACACACACCTTAAAGTACACCTATTAATTCAGAATCATTAGCAGATTCAATGTAACCATATGTCCGTCCGTATGGCTGATTTGCCATCTGATCGCTATAGAAGCTGTATTAAAAACATTCTAATTATTTTCTCGAACCGAGATCGAACACTGCCGAATTTGAGGAAAATCGGTTCAGATTTCGATGTAGCCTCATATGTAGACTTTCCTATTTGGCCTATTTGCGGTAAAGAAACAGTATTTACGATTCTTGGTCCAAAGACGAACGCAGCCTAATTTGAAGAATTCGGTTCAGATTTAGATATAGTCACCATATATACCTAAATACAATACATATCGATACCTCCATTCTAAACTATGATAAGGGCAAAAAGGTAGTTTTCAGCAGAGGTGATTAAAGATTGATGATTTTTTTAAATGTGTGTTGAATTCCTTTATAATGCAAATCGAATGATCAGTATGTTTTGTGAATAACTTTTGATTGGGTTGACGGATAAGCACCAAATTTTTACTGAATATAAATTGAAATATTTAGAAATTAAAAATGCAATCTCCCTAAAAACGTGCTATCACGACTTAGCATGTTTTATAAAGGAGGTATCGATTTAGCATCTAAGCACTATAAAATACTCTTTTCGCAACAGTTCCTTATAAAATGTAACAGCCAAAAAACAAAAACTTTCGCTGAATAATTTCAAGAACATTATATATATATGTGTATGCGATTTTGAATCTAAGAAATATATCTGTTTTAACATGTTTATATATCGTGGTCCTATTTTTTGACAACAGCTGTATATGTTTCATTTATTTTTTGTTTTTTTTTATGGTTGCTCCCGGGGGGATATGGCCCACGAAGATCTTCTTGGTCAGTATATTCATCATTAAATGTTCCACCGTACTTTTGTCATCGTTAAAGTACTTCGAATAGTACCAATTAATGTTTTCCTTACCTGCATTACGGCATTACTCATTCTCCATCTGGCTTGTTGTCGCTGCTTCTTATCTTATATTCTCATTTCTCTCTATGTTTTTTGGATTTTATTAAGTCACGGTAACTCTCTCTCTCTTTTCATCTTGCTTTTGTTTTATTTCATTCGTTGTTGTTATTGTCACTCCAGATGTTTTTGGTGTGTCATCGAAAAGTATTGCCAGATGAGTTTTTGTTTTGGGGGGCAAAAAAATATTTAAAAATAGTAAACACGACAGAATACGGATTTTTTGCCACCCCATTATAAAAACACTTAATTTAACTAAACATGACCATATAAATCTTCAAAACCCCCCAAAAAATTGCTTTATACGTCACTGACCATTTTTAAAACAGCATATACTCGAATTTAACAATAATTTCAAAAACATCTTTGGTATATTTTGTTGTAAATTATAGTTATAAATCCGCAATCTCTAATACTGCCCGTAGTTTGTCAAAATAGATTTTTTGCCACTATATTTTATTTTCAAATAGTTTCCATTAATTTTATAAACTTCACCGACTCTTATAAACAATATTCATACTTATAGCTCGATTTTATCAGTAATTTCAATTAATCTTGTTAGATATTTTCTTCAGAATTTTTGTGTTTTGGAGTTTCTTTCAGAAATCGCTCTCAACAGAAAGAAACGTATAATGAATGTATTTTTTCCGACTATGATATACAGCAAATATTATTGTTGAAACTTCACTTACACTTTAAATAAAAAAATAATATTAATTATTTTTATTATCTTTGTTCATGTTATTTTTCTTTATGCACTTGCATTAACGCACGCCGGCACTTTGTATAATCGCATTAAGCTTACGTCAGAAAAAAGTTCCGTCAGATAGTAAACATAATGGCGACCGCCAGCGTCTAAGCGTGTATTTTCTTGCAGAAGGGTATAACCGACGTCGCCCAAAGCAATTTCAAGATTTCGGTCACCTTTTTAATTTATTTCACGATAGCATGATAGCAACATTGAAACATTAGTATTAAGAACAGTGGGCAAAAACTAAAAAAAGTGTTTTCTTACAAATTAACGAAAATTTTTAGTTTATGATAAATTAAAAAAAAAATATCCTATCATAATGTATTTTAGGCTGTGAATAACTAAAATTAGGTACAAACTTTTCGCTAAGACGCCCGGGGTCCTGCAGACCTAGAATATGGACCCGCTCAATATTATTTTCCAAAGGAACGGAAATGTCATAGAACCGAAGTTTGAAGAAACATTTTCGATAAGTGTGTGCTGATACCGAACTATATATATGCCTTACTAGAGCTCTGATTTTTTCTAATTCAATATTGGAGACACGCTTAAATACCGTAAAAAGATATTGACAAAAATGGAAGCCATTTTATATCCTTAAAATAAGATAAATAAATAATAATTAAGAGTTAAATGAACTACCCTAATAAATATCTACTTATTACTTTTATTTACTTTACACTGTACTCAACAAAAAACTACTTGTCCCACTAACCATATAATTTACCGTTCGTCGTTCTTGTCCATCAGAGCGGGCCACAAAAGAAGAGTGACGATGAAGAAAATAGTCATGAAGCAAACGAAATGAGGAGAATACAAGAATGCACTGCGCGTGTTCAAAATAAATTCACGTCCATATTTTTATTTACGGCCAATACGTGAATGGAAATCGCAATTGTTTTGTAGTAAAATTATAATATTTTTTATGGAATATTTAGAACAATAAGTGTTGTTTTGGGCTTGCTTTATTTTATGCTGCCGCTACCAGTGAATGGAATTTAATATAACATTATTTAGCAGTAAATGGGAATTAAAAAAAGTGAAAAGCTTTTAAAAAAGTAAAATGAAATAAAAAGAAAAAACATAGAAAATAACCAACTGAACTACTGTTGAGGGGAAGAAAACATGGAATAGAAATTATGGAAGTAGTAATGTTCAAGAAGAGGAAATGGTGGATACTTGTTGGGAATGTCGAACCTAAGTTAACTGGGGATTTTCTTGGGGGATATGTTAAATAGTTGTTAGGTATGTCGAACCTAACTTAACTGGGGATTTTCTAGGGGGAAATGGGGACAACATCAGTTTTAGCTTTTGGCGGAATTCAATAAACATTTACTGTCAATCCGCAGAAAAGACAAACGAAGGTCATGCTACAAAAGCAGGGCTAATAGTGAATGGGTTAGACATCCGAAATATTTGTCTCCTTTTCTTTTTCAAAATTCCTAAGTGGAACAATTCAACAGTGGAACCTTGAATGTTGATGAGTTAACAGACAGATATCATCTGCATAGTCAATGCCCTCTAGCCGTCTATGAAGCCACAGGTTATACCGTTTGTTTCGTAATGATCTTACATTTAATTTAATCTAAAAATAACACGCCCAAATCTGTATTTACAGTTCTAGAATTACAAAATATGACTTACTTTGCTTTCTTGCTTTCGTGCTTTCTTTATATTGCTGCTAAAAGTGAATTAAATTTAATATAACGTTATTTAACAATTAATTGGATTTAAAACAAAAGTGAAAAGCTTTTAAAAAAAGTGTAATGAAATAAAAAGAAAAAACAATGGACAAATAATCAACTGAACTGTTGAGAGAAAGAAAACATGGTTTAGAAGTTATGGAAGTAGTAATGTCCAAGAAAAGGAAATTATGGATAGCTGTTAGGTATATCGAAAATAAGTTAACTGGAGAATATCTTTCGTGATATTCGGGGAAATGTTAATTTTTGCCTTTGCTAAAATTTAATAAATATTTACTGCCGCTCCCCAGAGAAGACAAATTAGGGTCATGCCACGAAAGCAGGGCTAGACACTAACATTAATGGGTCAGACATTTGAAAGATTTGTTTTTTTTGCTTAAATACAATACGATCTATGGGGTTTCATAAATAAAATTTTCAATCGTTTCCAAAAATCCTAAGTTAAACATAATGCCACAACAAAATTTTTCCATTCATTTAAACTTAATGTTAAATGTTTTGCTTCAAGACACAGTATTTGAGCTTTAACTGGAGAAGGATTTTTTTATAGACGTCTAGAGAAAATATCTGTATCGACGACTGGAATCGTCTCTTTATAAAACTCGGCTGAAGAAAAGTTTCTACAGACGGCTGGAGAAGATGTCTTAGTAGTCGACTGAAGAAGGATTCCTTAAAGACATCTGGGAATCAAATGCTTATGAAAGTTATTTATCGAATACCGGAGAAGGAAGGAAGGCTGGAATAGGAATTTGAAGAGATCACTGTAGAAAGAAGTCTTTACAGATGACTGGAGAAGGAGTATTTGCAGGTGACTGGAGAATGAGACTTAATAGACTGTAGAATAACTCTTTATAGACGCCTAGAAAAGTAATCTGTACAGGCGACTGGAATAGCCTCTATAGTCGACCAAATAAGTCTACAGATGACTGGAAAAAAGCCTTTACAGATGACTAAAGGGTCTTTATTGTGACTGGTGAAAGATTCTTCATAGATGTCTGGAGAATAAGTGTAGAGTGGAGACATTTTTTTAAAGATGACTAGAGAAGAAATTTTTGCAGACGACTGAATAGACGGCTGAAGATGGAGTCTTTATAGACGACTGGAGATGGAGTCTTTATAGACGGCTGAAGATGGAGTCTTTATAGACGGCTGGAGATGAAGCCTTTATAGACGACTGGAGAAGGAGTCTTTATAGACGACTGGAGAAGGAGTCTTTATAGTCGACTGGAGAAGGAGTCTTTATAGACGACTGGAGAAGGAGTCTTTATAGACGACTGGAGATGGAGTCCTTAAAGACGGCTGGAGATGAAGCCTTTATAGACGACTGGAGAAGGAGTCTTTATAGACGACTGGAGAAGGAGGCTTTATAGACGACTGGAGAAGGAGTCTTTATAGACGATTGGAGAAGGAGTCTTCATAGACGACTGGAGAAGGAGTCTTCATAGACGACTGGAGAAGGAGTTTTCATAGACGACTAGAGAATTGCTGCAAAAGGAGTCTTTAAAGAAGACAGGGGAAGTCATTTTTATAGACGACTGGATGAGTCTGTATGGACAAGAAGAAGTCATTATCGACGACTGAAAAAGGAGTGTTTATAGACGATCAAAGGAGTATTTATTGCAGACTTGAGGATTCCTTATAGACTGAAGAATGTATATTCATATCTTAATAGACGAATAGGAGTCTTTATTCATCAGTACACTTAAAAAAGTAGGTTTTAAAATTAATGATTTGCGCCCTTAATCATTAAATAAGTACATTTTGTACTTAAAATATAGATAATTTTATTAATATAAAGTACATTTTCTTCATTTGAAGTACAAAAGTACATATTTCAAAGATTAAATGCGTCTTTGGCACAAAGGAGTCTTTGCAGATGAATGGATAATGAGTCCTTATAGACTGGAGAAGGAGTATTTAAAGAGAAGTATACTGTATAACTGTTTGAAGAAGTGTTCTTTATAGAGGACAGGATCAGTATTATTTAAAATCAAGTTGTAGAGCAATGGTAATCGACCCGAGTGGACTACATACCAACGGTGTACACCTTCGTGACGAACTTTAACATCTGCCAGAGAGGAATGCGCTGATAGAATACCAGAAAATAGAACGTATCTCCACTTCTATATAGACGGTTAAAAGCTTAATGAGAAGGTTGGCTTCGGATTACTCTGTAAAGAAGTTAGTCTTGATATAGCACACAGACTACCAGATACTTGCAGGGTCTATCAAGCTGAAATAATGGAAATATGGTAAGTCGCCAAGTGGCGAGTGATGGTCACAACATTGTGACCATAACTAGTGGACAGCCAGGCTGCCTTCAATTCACAAACAGCCATCGACTGCTGCCGATCTCTTAGCTTAGGTTAGACAGTTCAATGAGAGATGGACAGAAATCGCCACCTGTAAAGTAGCTAGACAAATCTGGTGAAGATAAGACCTAAGAATGTTAAAATATCTCCTCGCCATATGAGTATACAGAGGAAAAGACTGTCTACGTTAGTGTCAGTTATGACGGGACATTACCTGATCGGCGAACACGCCAGAAGGTTGGGATTTGGACTTCCAAGGACTTCTGCAGAAGCTGTAGTGATATGGAGGAAGTGGAGAGAAGTGAAGCACCTGCTTTGTTGCTGTTCTATATTGAGTAAACGACGTCTGGAAATACTGGGATCGGCCTTTTTAGGAAGTCTGACAGATCTTATGCTGTAATGATGCTGCAATCTAGGGTTTGTCCTAATAAAATGATGTGTGCCAGGGTTCCCGGGTTTACAATGCATGAATTAGAATTATCAATTACATACTAATACTACTGATCTTGTCAGTTCAGGGACAAATTTATGAATTAATTTGATTACTCATCTCTGATCCATCCTTGGCTATGAATCATACTCGTTTATCACCTCATGTCTCTAATTGGAATCCTGCAAAGGTTCGTGTATTTTCACATTGATCACACAAACAATATAAATTAATTAAAATGCATTTGCTACTTTCTGCTTGGACATCTGTTCACATATTCCCACACTCGTAACCAGAACACAGACTACATGGAAAAAAGCATAACAACACCTTAAATACGACAACAAACAAAACCAGCAGAAAACCCACTCAACTTAAACCTTACGCGGATATTAACTACATTTCCTTACAATAACCTCTTACAACAACCCAACTACCCTAGTAGAGGGGAACTTTAACCACAGTCACATGAATTGCCCGGAAAGGTTGGTACATCATACTCAACAATCCTTGGCAAGACATACGAGTACAGTACAGTTTTCAAATACCACCCAAAGTAGTAGCGATTGAAATTCTCGGTCCTGCAATCCTTCAAACAACAAATTCCGCTGCTCGCTGTAAAAGGAACAAGCAATTGAGTATTGGAATTGTGAGAAAAAGTTTTTCTCACGATCACCACTACCGTCACCACCACCTTTTGGCTGACGCTGCTGCAAAGGTATGTATGTGCGTTTGACTATTTGTCCTGACTGTCATGTTCTATAAAATGCGATATTTGAATGTTGATTATTCACATTCGAGACGAACGAAAAATCCACGTGCAAAAGGGGGAAGTCAAGGTATCGTTCGTACCTTGCCGCCAGCAACAAGGATACCGAAAACCACCACCACCACCGCCTCAGCAAAAAGCACCATGGACACACAAGAACAATAATTCTAACCTTTCGTTTAGCTGCGGAAGGAACTTGAGGAAGTTCCTTCATTCGTAGCGCACACCAAACAAAGGACAATTAAATGCATTTGACGGGAGAGCGAGAGAAAGTGAGAGGAGCAAATGGCGAATGGCTAAGCCAGAAAAGACGCCCCTATTTACAAATGACGCGATCCGCCCGATAACTATGGGAATTTTTCCCCTTGTCTGTGATGTGTGGTGGCATTTCATTTTAGGGAAAACAAAGGATCTACCAAAGTTTTATACACGTGAGAGCCTGGGAACTTTTTTCCCATCGACGATGGCTGCACCCTTATTGTCCTCACAATTTCTTTGGAAGAAAAGTCATAATAATTATGATAATGTTCATTCCTCGTCATCGTCCAGCCTGTACATATAGCAGGCGTAGACAAGGTAATCAGTCCACAAGACGAGAGAAAAAACCTCACACACATGATCCTTGTTAAACTCCCCGACATCAGTAGGGGAGGAGGAACTTTTTTCGGATGGATTTTTTATTGGTATGTTTTATTTAAAAATACACGGAATTAAAAAATCTATAAAAAGCTAAAGGTGTTTAAGGAAGATTTTTTTTGGTGGGGGAAGAAGAACTGGAGAATGGTGTGAAAATATTTTGAAAGGGATTTCTTGTAACGATGGGGAGGAGGGGAGCTGGGTTACTGATAATAATGTTGACTTTAATTAAAATGTTTAGAACTTAAATACAATTTAATTAATTTCAAGAGACATTCTATTTATGTATTTTACATAAAAGTGATTGACAGAAAGCCTAGGGTGGAAAAGTATCGACGCGAAAGGAGTCTTCATAGACTACTAACAAGGATTATTCATACATTTATGATAGAGACTCTATAGATGACTGAAAAGAAATATTTATAGAAATATTTATTATATTGAAAGAGTCTTTAGACGCCTGGAGAAGGACTCTTTATAGCAACTGCAGAAGAGGTTTCTATACAAGTCTGGGGAAGGATGGGAAAATAAGCCATTATAGACGACCGGAGAAGGAGTCTTTATAGACAAGAGAAAAAGAAGTCTTTATAGACGACTGGGTAAGAATTCTTTATAGACGACTGCACAAGTATGCTTTTTAGATGAATGGACGAGTTTTTATGTACGAGTGAGAAGGAGTCTTTGTAGAAAACTTTATTAGACGACTGGAGAGGGAGTCTTCATTAAAAGCCTTTTGAATAAGTCTTTATAGATAATTGGAGAAGGACAAATTGAATGTAATGATTATAAACATTGGTATGAGTTTTATCGACAACATTAGGAGTCTCTATAAACGACTGGTTAAGTCGGAGAAGGAGTCTTTATTAGAGGACTGGAGAAGGAGTCTTCCTTAGACGACTGGAGAAGAAGTGTTTACTAGACGACGAGAAGAAGTCTTTATTAGACGACTGGAGAAGGAGTCTTTATTAGACGACTGGAGAAAGAGTCTTTATTAGACGACTGGAGAAAGTCTTTATTATAGGACTGGAGAAGGAGTCTTTATTAGACGACTAGAGAAGGAGTCTTTATGAGAAGACTGGAGAAGGAGTCTTTAAAAGACGACTGGAGAAGGAGTCTTTATTAGACTACTGGAGAAGGAGTCTTTAGAGACGACTGGAGAAGGAGTCTTCATAGACGACTGGAGAAGATTCTTTATAGACGACTACAGTCTTTTTTAGACGACTGGAGACGGAGTATACGATTTGGATGGAGTCTTTGTAAGACGACTGAAGATGGAGTCTTTACAGACGACTGAACAAGGAATATTTATAACAGACAGGAAAAGGAGTATATATGTATATAGAACACTGTTGAGGAGTATTTAATAGACGTTTGGAGAAGGAGCGTACGATTTGGATGGACTCTTTGTAAGACGACTGATGAACGAGTCTTTATTCGATGACTGGAGAAGGAGTTTGTATTAGACGACTTGCGGAGGAGTCTTTATAAACGACAGAAGCATTCTTTATACAGGTATGAAGAAGGGGAAGGGGTCCGACTGGAGACGGAGTCTTTCCGACTGGATAAAAAGTCTTTAGACGATTGGATAATAAGTCGTTATACATAAAAGTCTGGATAAGGATTCGTTATTATTGGAGAACGAATCTTTATTAGATGAATCGAGAAGTCTTTATTAGGTTCATGGGTACACGCTGAAAACATAAACATTATATGTTTGGGAGGATATTGTTCTAAACAAAACTATGTCTATCCTAATTTTTTATTTGGAACTAATATTTCCGAAACAAATCATAAATTTATTTAAGTATTTTGGCAGTTTTCTGTTTTTCAGAAGTTCGAAGTGCATTTTTTTTTAAATTTTATATGTTTGTAAAATTTTATTAAAATGTAATCTAATCTTTCTTAACTACAAATTGTATTGATGGATTGGCAAATATGCATGAATTAGAATATTCATAAATTAAAATCTAGTGCTGTAAAACTAAAGCTAATGCTGCTTATGACATTCTAAGCTATAAAGTATAACATGAAGTCTAGGAAAAACTAACTAAAACTCGAAAAAGTCAGCAAAGTTTTAAAAATTCTTTTTTAAATAAAATATATTTGGAAAACTTCTTAAACAATAACTTTATTTGTTCGTAAACACATATTTTATTTGTGAAAGTCAGTTCGCAAATATATTTTGTTCTAATATATTAATATATGCGTCCCAAACACAATTTCTTGATTTCCAAATAAAATTTATTTGTTCACAAATATATAATATTCAAAAATATTGTTTTCAAATATACTTTCTTTCAATTCAAACATATCAAAAATGGCGGTTTTTCCCCGTGTAGAAAACGACGATTGAGAATGAATCTTTATTGACGATGGGGTCTTTATTACACGGCTGGGGAAAGAGTCTTATTAGACAGGAGAAGAAGAATTTTAAGATGAGGTGACTGGACTGGTGAATCAGTCTTTATATACGACTGGAGAAGGTTTCTTTATATGTGACTTGTGAAGGAATATTTATTAGCCGACTGGAGAAGAAGGATTTATTAGACGACTGGTGAAGGAGTCTTTATTAGACGACTTGGGAAGTAGACTTTATTAGACTTAGGAGACTTTAGGAGTTTTTATAGGTGATTGGAAAATGAGTGTTTATAGAAGACTGTAGAAGGATTCTTTGTAGATGGCAGAATAAGGAGTCTTTATTAGATAGCTCGAGATGGAATATTTATTAAACGACTGGAGACTCTTCTACAGTGTTCTATAAAAACTCCTTCTAAAAACTGTATTTTTAGACAACTGGAGAAGGAGTCAGTAACATATCTTAAATAACAGAGAAGGAATCTTTATATGTAATTTTCACATTTCCCAAAAAAACAATGGACCACTATTCCATCTAATGTCACATATCATTCATAAAAACCGACCGTTACGATAAAATGTGCTGCCGACATCTGAAGTCATCGTTCATTCATTATCTATTGCAAATC
This sequence comes from Eudasyphora cyanicolor, assembly GCA_963930755.1. NCBI lineage: Eukaryota > Metazoa > Arthropoda > Insecta > Diptera > Muscidae > Eudasyphora > Eudasyphora cyanicolor. The sequence continues at coordinate 11,766,727 of OZ005738.1, read as the reverse complement.
TTATGTGTCCTTTTATTCAATATAAATACAAAGATGGGACGGACAATAAACAAAAGGAATACCTTAATACCGACAGAGTTTTTGGCACGCTTCTGATATCAAAATTCTTAGCCAAACGAAAGACAACAACAATCTCGACAAGATTAAAATCCCAAACCTACGAAAGAAGAAGGCCAAGGTGTGCAGTCAATTTCTTGAAAAACATCCTACGTAATGAACAACACAAGCACAACGACGAGTACGACCACAGAAACGCAACAACGTCCCCTAAAAACAGTAACGGACATTACAGGCCAACCATCCCATCCACAGTCATCAAAATCAACGTTAAACGGGCGGCTGCAAAAATACATATCCCAACAAATACACGTAACTATTCTCTGGCCGTTCTATCATCTGAAAAAAGGGCATGTGCCAAAATTGAGAATGGATACTATGATCGCTGTTAGATCCATTCGTTCTCTTCAATGAATGTGAATGGCGCACGCATGCGCCACAATTGTGCAGCTGCTCGCTCTCCGCCGCCGATGATGCTCATGATGTAATTATGACTTTGTTTTTCTCTTTTTGTTCCCAATTTAACGGAAAGTCGAAGAAAATGCCGAGGATTTTCTTAAAGATGTTCGGTGCTTCCTTACATTTCCCCCTTTCACTTTGTGTAGCTCTTCTTAAGAGTCTTGCATTGTGTAGTGTGGTTGTTGAACAGATTAGGGAAAGGATTAAACGGAGGAATGCTAAAGGGTCAGGCTGATGAGACAAGGGTCTACTCTAACAAGCGAGTGTTAAGTGATGAAGATGGCACAGTACCTCAGGTGTTTACAAGGATAGCTCTTAGATCAACTATGTATGTATATTTGGTTTGTGGGTTATCTTCGTTCAATTTTAATTAAACACTTGACTCGATCAAACTCTCAAATCGAACAATCGAAGCGTTCTGGACACGCTTCGGAAAAAAGATGGATTTGACTGGTTCTGCTAAGTAGCCAATTCTTTAATTGTTGACGATTTCTAGGCGATCTTGATATATTCGATGGTCCATTCGCTATATCTCAGATACCTCTGCTGACTCCTAATAGGATAGCGATCCAATGTCTAATCCAGAGTGTTAACTGCGTTATTTCAACATAAAATTGCGCGATTTCCCTAAATTAAAAAGAATATCCTTAATCTCTTTTCCAATTTTTATTTATGCCTAAAGCTATGATTTTATTCTGTCGCTCTATTATTTTCAACTCATAAAAACTTTACTCACTTTAGGTTTCTTTTGGAATATCACTAACCTTCTCCATAATTTAATGTTTAGAATTTTTGCGTCTGTACCTGCCGACCGTACACTGAGTTTTGTTACAAGGACTGAGTATTGCTTCATTCAATTCCCACACAATTCTTATGAACATATGGTCAAGTATTTAGCTTTCGAAACAGAAGTCACAAAAAGACGAATATTTCAATTTATGTTTGAAACGCACGATTTTCACATTAATGCATTTTTTATATTCCTAAAAAACTACCCATTCTGGGAAGCAAAAAATGCTAACCTAGTCTGGAAGGAGAAGCATTGTAAAGAGGGATGTTTTTCGAGTAGGAATGATAGCATTTTTAGGGACTGAATGAATTTGGACAAAACTGGAAAAGTCAGAAAGTTATACCTATAGACGACTGCAGAAGGAGTCTGTATAAACGACTGGAGATGGATCCCAAATAGGCTACTAGGGAAGGAGTCAGCATAGACGGCTAGGGAAGGAGTTTTTAACGACGACAAAGGAATTCTTTATAAGAGATGGAGTCTTTGTAGAAGAATGAAGAATGAGTCTGTACAGACTAGAGAAAGAGTCTGTAAAAAGAACTAGAATAGGGGACTGGAAAAGGAGTCTGTATCGATGACTAGAGAAGTAGTCTGTATAGCAGACTAGGGAAGGAGTATGGATATACGACTAGGGAAGTAGTCTCTATAAACGACTGGGGAAGGCTTATGTAGGCTCCTTCTCCAGTCATTTACACACAGACTCCTTCTCCAGTCGTCTATAAAGACTCTTTCTGCAGTCGTCTATACAGACTCCTTCTCCATTCGTCTAAAGACTCATTCTGTAGTCGTCTGTATAGACGACTGCAGAAAGAGTCTTTATAGACGACTGGAGAAGGAGTCTGTGTGTAAATGACTGGAGAAGGAGTCTGTGTGTAGATGACTGGAGAAGGAGTCTGTGTGTAGATGACTGGAGAAGGAGTCTGTGTGTAGATAACTGGAGAAGGAGTCTGTGTATAGATGACTGGAGAAGGAGTCTGTGTGTAGATGACTGGAGAAGGAGTCTGTGTGTAGATGACTGGAGAAGGAGTCTGTGTGTAGAAGCCCGGAGAAGGAGTCTGTATAGACGACTGGAGAAGGAGTCTGTATAGACGACTGGAGAAGGAGTCTGTATAGACGACTTGAGAAGGAGTCTGTATAGACGACTGGAGAAGGAGTTTGTATAGACGACTGGAGAAGGAGGCTGTATATAGAGTATTTATCTGTTCTATTAATATAGACAACTGTGGAGGTTTCTTTGTAGACTACAGGATGAGTCTATGTGTATATGTATATGATTGAAGAAAGAATTTTTATAGACGACAGAGGTATTTTATATAAACGACTGTAGAAGGAGTCTGTATAGTCGACTAGAGAAGGACTCTGTATATACGATTAGAGAAGAAGTCCGAAAAGTCGACTAGAGTACGACTCTTTATATGCGACTAGAGAAGGATTTTTTATAGACGACTACGGAGTCTTTATAGATAACTAAGAAGCAGTCTTTATAGATGATTATGAGTCTTTATGGACGTCTAGAGAAGGAGCCTTCATAGACGACTAGAGGAGGAATCTGTATAGACGACTAGAGGAGAAATCTGTATGTACGACTGGAGAATCTCAATAAACGACTGGAGGAGTCCTTATATACAACGGAAGGAGTCTTTATAGATTTTTATAAACGACTAAGAAGGGGTCTTTGTAGACGACTGGAGAAGGAATGTTTATAGACGACTGGAGAAAGATGATCTTTCCGGACGAATGGATCAATCTTTAAACTAATCTTTTAAAGTAGTCATTGTAGACGACTGAGGAATGAATCACTAACTACTTCTAAGAATGAGTCTTTATTAACGACATTAGAACGAATATTTATATACGACTCAAGGTGGAATCTTTATAGTCGACCAGAATGGTAGTCTTTATAGACCACTGGAAAGGAGTCTTTATAGATGAGTGAGAAGGAGTATTTTCAGACGACCGGACGAAGAACAATTAAATACGGCTGGAGAAGGAATGTTTATAGACGACTGGAGAAGGAGGATCTTTCCAGACTAATGGATCAATCTTCTTAAACAAATATTTTAATGTAGTCATTGTAGGCGACTAAGAAAGGAATCACTACCTACAACTGAGGAAGGAATATTTACCTTCGACTACCATTAAAGACGGCCGGAGAAGGACAGTTTATAAACCACTAAAAAGGGAGTCTTTGTAGACGACTAGCGATGGAGTTTTTATAGAAGACTGAAGGAGTCTTTATAGTGGACTGAAGTAGAAATCCTTATCCATGTCTAGATAAAAAAAATAAAACTACCTAATCTAGTTCGAAATTCAAATTCGAATATCCATCACGCTATTGAAGAAACCACCTTTATAAGCATTTTATGATTAATCCACTCCATCTTTGAGAATGTTACAGTTAAGTTTTTTTCGTAAATTATTCATCTTCATCATGTCCATATTCGTTTGTTGTGGTTATTTTCGGCTTAGAGCTTCCCCTTCATATACGAGAGCGGCTATTTTTAAATCTCCTTAAAATACGCATTGCTCTCCCCACCACTCCCCACAGGATCACCACCTCATGTATGGGTTTTGTATGTTGGCTGGAGAGAAAGAAAAAAAACGAAGGCACACACGCAGATACCACGACGCGCTGTATGTTTATGGTCGCTGATGTCGTGTCCTGACGTGCCCCTTAACAAATTGTGGCGCATGTGTCGAGGGCTTGGGAAATTATTTTTTTCCTTCAAACGTGAAGTGTGAGACTCGACTGTGCGTAGCGGTGTGTTAATTTTTTTTCCTGGGGACTTTCGGGCATATTCATCATTTTATATGATGTATGTAATAATTTTCTTGTTTATTTATAATATTTTTTTGGAGTATTTGTTTTATTTTCAAATGATGGGAATCATTTTTTTCCCCTCGAGAATAGGCAATAAGTTTGTTGGTTTGTTTGCGGGTGGACGGCCCAATGATGGGTGGGTGAGTTTTGGGGGGAGTGAAGGCAGGCAGGCAAGCAAGCGTGAGAGGTGAAAAAGGTGATCATGGGAATTTAAGACGAATCTAATTGAGATGTCATCGAAATGAATCGCAGCGGATCATAATTTGGAAATAAAACTTTAAGAATGGAATCATCGTGTGAACTTTTCAGAATTTCGGATCATTATAGACGACTGAGAAGGAGTCTTTATAGAAGACTAACAAGGAGTCTTTATAGAAGACTAACAAGGAGTCTTTATAGAAGACTAACAAGGAGTCTTTATAGAAGACTAACAAGGAGTCTTTATAGAAGACTAACAAGGAGTCTTTATAGAGGGCTGAGAAGTCGTCTTTATAGACGACAGAGAAGGAGTCTTTATAGAAGACTGAGAAGGAGTATTTATAGAAGACTGAGAGGAAGTCTTTATATACGACTGGGAGAGTATTTTTAGAAGACTATGAAAGAGTCTTTATATGTAGACGTCTGAGAAGGGTTCTTTATTGACGACTGAGGAGGATTCTATAAAGTTGACTGAGAAGGTGTCTTAAAAGTCGACTCAGAAAGAGCCTCTAAAGTCGAGTCATAAGAAGTCTTTAAAGTCGATTGAGAAGGAATTTTTACAGACGACTAAGAAGTTGTTATAGACTATTAAGTAGGAGTCTTTATAGACGACTAATAGGGAGTCTCTATAGACGACTAATAAGGAGTCTCTATAGACGACTAATAAGGAGTCTCTATAGACGACTAATAAGGAGTCTCTATAGACGACTATGAAGTTGTTATAGACTACTAAGTAGCAGTCTTTATAGACGACTAAGAAGGAATTTTTATAGATGACTTAAAAGGAATCTCTATAGACGGCAAAGAAGGAGTCTCTATAGATGACTAAGAAAAAGTCTTTAGAAACGACTGATAGACGACTAAAAAGGAGTCTTTATATAAAGTCGTTATAGACTACTAAGAAGGAGTCTTTACACGCTGAAAAAAAATCGCTTCTGTAGTATATTGTCCCAAACATATTCGGCTTGAAACATATATATGTCTGGGGTAGACTCTAAGCATGTAATATTTGGTACACACAAAAATTGTGTATTTGGGAAGATGTTGTTCTAAACAAATATTTGTTTACATTCCAATATGTTTTTATTTGGGACCAATATTTCCGAAACAAATATTTATTTGCATTTAAGTATTCATAAAATACATAAATTGTGTAAAATTTTTCAGTAATTCAAAGTTAAATTTTTAGAAATTTTTAATGTTCGTAAAAAATAATAATTGAAATCATATAATCTTGGATCAATATAAAGTACTTAGAGGATTGACAACTAATTTTGGCTTGGAATACTCAGAAATCTGAAATGATTGATTTAAAACAGAAGGTAATGCTGCATATGGTATCATAACTGGAAGGTACAATTCGAAACCCAAGAAAAATTGAAACTGAAATATGAAAAACTCAGCAAAAGTTTTGGAAATATTTTTTAAATAAAATATATTTGGAAAAATTCCTACATAATAATTTTATTTTTATTTAAACACATATTTTATTTGAAAAATTTAGTTTGCAAATATAATTTGTTGTAATATATTAATATATGCGTTCCAAATATATTTTATTGATTTTCAAATAAAATTTATTTGCTAAGAAATATATAATATTTAAAAATTTGTGTTCCAAATATATTTTCTTTCGATTCAAACATATCAAAAAAGGCGATTTTGCCCCGTGTAGAGACGACGAAAAAGGAGTATGTATAGAAGACTACGAATTTGTTATAGACTACTAAGAAGGAGTCTTTATAGTTGACTAAGAAGGAGTCCCTATAGTCTTTATAGACGACTAAGAGTGAGTCTTTATAGACGACTAAGAGTGAGTCTTTATAGATGACTAAGAAGGAGTCTTCATAGAGGACATAGAAGGAGTCTTTATATGCGACTGAAAAGGAGTCTTTGGAGACGACAAAGAAGGAGAATTTATAGACAGCTAACAAGGACAACCCTTATTCTTAGAGATTTTTTATGTAGAATCTAGTAATTACCGAAAAGATTATTATTATTCGTTCAAATATAGCTGAGTTATCCTATTTACAAGATCTTAGTTACTTATTACTGTTCAAAATGTCCTTAAATATGCAAGGGTTTTCTCCTATTCTTTCCACTTCTCTATAAATAGGTTCATAGATCAAAGTTCTCAGAAAAAAATAAATGCTAATTTATAAGAATCATCTATATTCTCTTGTATCCACAGAAAACCCTTCAATCTCTATTGTAAGTAGCATATATCATGTTACCATCATTAATCAAAAGCCTCAAAATAAACACTTCCTTTACTGACACCAAGAAAATACTCTAAAAATGACTAAGCGCCACTTTTGAGTACATTGCTGACTCTTCTTCATTGCCGGATGAAAAAAACTAATACTCACTGCCATGAGTAATTTCAAAAGAAATAACTAACCTTACATTTATTTTCTCTTTGAGTGCGTTTAATGTACTCTTTCTAAACTAAACAAGGTTGCCAACTGTTTGTAGATCACTCCAAACCAAGGATTTGCCTTCTTATTAAAAACCACAAAATCTCTTTATGCGACACATTGCCATGTTACACATAATTTAAGTTTTCCTTTGTCCGAAGGAAAACATCTGCCTTTGTTGTCGTATTTTTTTTTCAAAATTTTAGACGCACACATCTTAAAGGAAAATTTTTGATTTTTGCAAGCTATAAACAAACTACGAAAAATGTCTTAAAGAATCATTAATTTTAATCCCTGGTTGTAAAGTAATAAAGATTCGTTCCTCCATAAGCCATGCACACATGCCATAAATGCAGCACGCGTGTTGCGAAAAAAACTCCTAAGATCATCACCCCGAAACAAACACCCAGGTAAGAAAAACTTGCATACTTTCTTTGAGATGGGCATGCGCTGCCACCACCACCCCCTTGGGCAGCAGAGAAATCATTGCATGAACTTTCCAAAGGATCAGCGATCAACCCCCAATTTATTAGCCACGGGCCAAATGAACGTGCCTGGGTGAGTGGACAGCTGCTGTTGGGAAATCGGCAAAATAAAACTTTAAGATTTTGTCCTTGTCGAAAGAGGCTATGAAGATGATCGTGATCGAAAAAAGCCGGCTGCGCCAATTTCTTAACCCACCGCATACCCTCCCCTTTACTAAGGAGAATATTTGGGATTTTCAGCATGATAAATCTTTTAATTGTTATACCCTTGGAATTTGGATCTTTGCGACACTAATGAATTACGTTTTCTTTCAATGTCATCACGGGACATAGCCTAAATGCCAAAGACGGCAGATGTGCCCGGACGAAAATCTTCAAATTGGGGTAATTTATAAGAGAAATGTTTCTAAGTAAATTGGAAAATTATTTATATTTTGCTTCAATAGAAATTTGGAATAAATTCACGGTTTTTGTAGAAGAATATAGGGGTTTAATCGACATTTTAAAAGATGATGCAAAAATTGGGATTTATGAAAACAAATTGAAGACGAAAATATAATTTAAAACTAAAATTTAACATATTAGATTGATTGTAGACAATGCCAGGGGTTAAAATTAATTAAAATCTATCAGTTGTTGGTTTATATAAAACAAAAGAATCTTCTTACATTTTAAAATATTTATAACATAAAAAGAGTTCAGAATCTCAGTTAAAAAAAAAATTATGTTAAAATTACAATAAACCTTCTTTTCTGAAGACGCGAGGGAAAAAAGCTCATAACAAAGCTTCTTTAGGTAAAAGGATCAGTCGCGACCCAAGTCCCTTCCAGTTCAGAATTAATTAATTGTCGTCATAATAAATAACACATCTTGTAATGTTTCACAAATTTCAAAATCCCAGCTAAATTTAAAATTTAAAAAGCGTAAGTTTAAATTCCAATTAATACGGGAAAATCTCCTAGCAATTTAATGAGGGAACAACTGGGGAAGCTTAGATCAATCGTAACCCAAGTCCTTGTCAGTTCTGAGTTTACTAATAGTCTTTATAATTTAACAAGAACACATATTGTGATGTTCGCAAATAACTTCCACATAGATATACACGACTAAGACAGAATCATTATAGACAACTGATGAGTCTCTATAGTTAAATGAGAAGAAATATCTTTGTAAAGCTGAGCAGGAATCATCGACTAAGAAGGAGTCTTTATATATGACAAAGAAGGAGTCTTTATAGACAACTGAGAAGGAGTCTTTATATGTGACAAAGAAGGAGTCTTTATAGACGACTGGGAAGGAGTCTCCATAGTCGACGGAGAAAGAGTCTGTATAGACGACTGGGAAGGAGTCTCCATAGTCGACGGAGAAAGAGTCTGTTTTTATACATGACTGAGAAGGAGTTTTTATACATGACTGAGAAATAGTCTGTATAGATGACTGAGAAGGAGTCTGTAAAGACAACTGAGGATTAATTAAAAGCGACTGAGAAGGATTCATTATAGTAGCCTGGGAAGGATTCATTATAAATGACTGAGAAGAAGTCTTTATAGACGACTTAGAAGGAATCTTTATAGACGACTTAGAAGGAGTCTTTATAGACGACTGGGAAGAAGTCTCCATAGTCGACGGAGAAAGAGTCTCTATAGACGACTGAGAAGGAGTTTTTATAGATGACTGAGAAGGAGTCTGTAAAGACAAATGAGGATTAATTATAAGCGACTGAGAAGGATTCATTATAGTAGACTGGGAAGGATTCATTATAGACGACTGATAAGGAGTCTTTATATACGACTGTGGAGTCTTTATGGACGACTGAGAAGGAGTCTTTACAGACGACTAAAAAGGAGTCTTTACAGACGACTGAGAAGGAGTCTTAATAGACGACTGTGAAGGAGTCTTAATAGATGACTGAGAAGGAGTCTTAATAGACGCCTGAGATGAAGTCTTTATAGACGACTGAGAAGGAATCTCTATAGACTTGAGAAGGAGTCTTTACAGACGATTGAGAATGGAGATATTTATATACGACTTAAGTTAAGTCTTTATAGAAGACAGAGAAGGAGTTTTCATAGACGACGGAGAAGGCGTCTTTATAGACGACAGAGAAGAAGTCGTCATGTCGACTTAGAAGGAGCCTTTATAGACGACTGAGAAGGAATCTTTATAAACGACTGAGAAGAAGTCTTTATAGACGACCAGAAGGAGTATTGTTAGACGATCAGAAGGAGTATTTTTAGACGACCAGAAGGAGTATTTTTCGAGGACCAGAAATAGTATTTATTTTATTTAGACGACTGAGAAGAAGTCTTTATAGACGACTGAGGAGTCTTTGTAGACGACTACTAAGTAGTTTTTATAAACGACTACTAAGTAGTTTTTATAAACGTCTACTAAGTAGTTTTTATAAACGACTACAAAGTATTTTTTATAAAGGACTAAGAGTCGTTATAGAAGGAAAGGCTTCCTATAAACGACTCTTTACAAACGACTTAGAAGAAGTATTTATAGACGACTGAGAAGGAGTCTTTACAGACGACTGGATAAGGATTCTTTATAGACTACTGGAGAAATAGTCTTTATAGACGACTGGAGAAAGAGTCTTTATAGACGACTGGAGAAAGAGTCTTTATAGACGACTGGAGAAAGAGTCTTTATAGACGACTGGAGAAAGATTCTTTATAGATGGCGGGATGAGGAGCCTTTATGGACGACTGATAAGGAGTCTTTATTTGTGGTACTGAGAATTATTTAGAGACTACTGCGAATGTCTTTAATGGACAACTGTGGCTTCTTTAAAGACTACTGTCAAAGATTCTTTATAGACTACTGACTGAGACGATTTATTGATAGTCGATTAAGAAGGAGTCTTAATAGACAGCTGAGAAGAAGTCTTTATAGACATCTGAAAATAAGTATTTATAGACAGATGGAAAGGAGTATTTATAGAGAACTGGAAGAAGTCTTTATAGAGGACTGAGAAGGGGTCTTTTAAGAGAACTGAGAGGGAGTCTTAGGATTATATTTACCCAGAAGGCGAAATTAAACATGGTACAACTTCCACATCAATCTAGATTATCTAAATTGTCCGAGCCAATCCTTATTCCAAGTTATGGATCTTAACCATGTAATTAAGAAGTATTAGCAGTTCTTTCGATTGCTCTTATTTAATAGTCTATATAAATCCATGAGAGCATAATAAACATTAACATTATAAAGCTGATTATCAGTAGGTAAATTTAGGAAAACTTAAGAAAAAGTTTTTACTCTGATTTTATTGAGACCAAAAGAACATTTCTAAAAGGTTTTGTTTAACATTTAACATCACAAGTAAAGGTGAGTTTCAAATAGCTTCACTTTTTATTTATATAATGTCACTAAATCGTTCTTTGTCTAGACTTCTTAATTATTTTCGAATATATGTTTATATAAGATCTAGTCTAAGCTGTAGCAAACGTTTGTTTATTTGCATACTATGTGTTAGTCCGGGTCTAATCTTGGTGTGTTAAGGAAATTAATCCCGTTGAGGGTTAAGCTAAGAATTGAAGGTGTAATTTAGGGATATATTCTTTGGTCTACCGAATACTATGGTGTTTATATTGCGACCATTCGGTAGCCGTACAATGAAATCCCCTGGCGTTTAACACCAGCAGTTAATCCTAATGACAGACAAAACTGATTCTGGCTGTTTTATTCTAATAATCATTTCGCAGTAAAGTAAACATTTGCAAAAATAAAATAATTATAAAAGGAAAATGGTTGGATTAACGAATATCTGTGGTTATGTTAAATTCTGACAGTTAATCGTATGCTAGACAGAACAGTTCCTGGAACATGCTAAAAATATCAATGCTTTGCATTTATACACAATGCTACAATATTTTGTGAAACCCTGAAGCTTCTATGATATTTTTGATTTTATAAAAAATAACATCTGTTAATAATAAAAACCTCAAAATTAATGTATGCATATCTCTGAGAAGGCCGCTATCCATAAATATAAATTTTATTGCGATTTTGGTACTTTAAAGGTTGTAGAAGTGTACCACAAAAATAAAATAATAAAATAATTATAAAAAGAAAATGGTTGGTTTAACGAATATATGTGGTTATGTTAAATTCTGACAGTTAATCCAATGCTAGACAGAACAGATCCTGGAACATGCTAAAAATATCAATGCATTGCATTTATACACAATGCTAGAATATTTTGTGAAACCCTGAAGCTTCTATGGTATTGTTGATGTCATAATAAATTATAGCTGCTAATAATAAAACCCTAAAATATATGTCTGCATATCTTAAAGAAGGCCGCTATCCATAAATATAAATTTTATTGTGATTTTGGAACTTTAAAGATTGTAGAAGTGTGCCACAAAAATCAAAGGTATGTTTTCTGCTATAAAATTTAAATTAAATTTTGAATATTAAAGCCCGACAGAAATAAATAAAAATTATCTTAAAGCATATCTTAAAGAAGGCCGCTATCCATAAATATAAATTTTATTGTGATTTTGGAACTTTAAAGATTGTAGAAGTGTACCACAAAAATCAAAGGTATGTTTTCTGCTATAAAATTTAAATTAAATTTTGAATATTAAATCCTGACAGAAATAAATAAAAATTAGGTATCTGCAGATGCTGGGGAACATAGCTTTCCAATAATGTAGAATTTAATAACATTAACTGACAAGAAATTTATAAAAAGTGTACCACAAACTTCTCTGACACTATTTTGGATGTTTCTTAAATCATATCGCATACAAATAATGGCAACTCCATGCTCTCGAATTTTTGAGCTCTCACTGACTGACCCACAAAAGCCAACAATTGAAAAAATGTTGAGTTTTATTTAAACAAAACTCAGATGATTGATTTAAATAATCACTACCGGGTTTTATAACAACAAAAAAACACCAGATATAATTTCCCATATGTATGTATATATGACGGCTACTGGGGGATGTCATTCATATGAAATGTCATAAAAGTGACGAGACCGTATGATAATATGTATGTGACTTATATTTAAATTTGAAACATTTGACGTTTTAACTAACATATAGGGGTCAATTTAGAAATACCAGACGATGACTCTCCCCACAAAACTGAACACATATGATATTTAAGTACCATCAGCAACCAGGAACTAGTAATTCCCTTAGCCAGAAGATCATCATCAAACAGTTTCAGTGGGTAAATCAAAGCAAGCGATTCATGCGATAACAACAAACGGGAATAAAAAATATACAAAAAAAATATCTCTCTAAAACGGAGTGAAACGTGCGAGAGACCAAAAAACATCTTAAGACAATTTTCTCTGAGCCTCTTCTTTTGAAGGTGGCAATAAAAACAGCTCATTATTAAAACGAGTGTAAGCCAGAGTGAGAGAGTTTAAGGCATTGAGTTCATTTTGAAGGGATCTTCGAGAAATTTGAGCTACCTTTTGTAAAACACAGGTAAAACAACAACCACTTACCTTTTTTTGTTGAACGTGGGAAATTCTCTGTGTTTCTTGTGCTCTCTCCCTCACATGATGTGTGTGAGTGTGTAAGGGTGAGAGTGTATTGCAAAAGGACATTGTGTGTTGGCCCTACAAGAGTGTTTGCTTGCTGCATTTGTTGATGTCGGTGGTTGTTTGTGTTGAAGAAGTTTGCCTTCGTTGAGTTGGGACTTAATGTGCCGTTCGAGCAGCTAAGGATCAGTATCCTTCAGGAGTTCATCTCGAACGCATTACGCGAAGTCTTCGGATTTTTTCGATTAAAAAATCTAAAAAAGAAAAAATACGAAGAATTTTCTTTAGAAAAACAAACCAAAATAAAAACTATAATTTGTTAAAACAAATAAGTGCAATTTACAAAAAACCTAAACTCTCAAAACCAAAGTTATTATAACAAAACAAAGTTGTGTTCCGCAAAAAAAAAAACAAATCTTCATATGGATTTATTTATGTGCTAAGCTGAACCCATAAACACTTGGATTATAAACGCGCCAGATATTTGGATTATTTATATTTTTTTTTATAAAAAAACTACCACTACATTTTCTACAAAACAAAAATGGATTACAAAAACGATATACACTCTGACGATGATTTCGATGGCTACTCTGATAGCTATCAACAATCAAATTCCTCTACACAAAATCAATTCAATACATCCCAAGGACGTTTGGCAAATCCCTCGGGTTTGTCCAAAGCCGAACTGAGAAAGGTGAGTTAGAAAAACAAAACATTTCAAAATAAAATAAAAAAAGAAATGCAAAAGAGTTAAATTAGTCAAATTGGGAAATTATCAAATTACTCGAATGTTTTTTTTTTTTGGAAAAGGAAATCTATACAAAAATTGATTTTTCTGCCTTGATTTTTTCTTTTTATTTCTTTTTACTTTATTTTGTTTAAATCATGCATCATCTATTGTTGTTGTTCTCGGAAAACATTAAATTATTTGAATATTTTAAATTTAAAGAAAAAAAGAAATGCAAAAAAGTTAAATTAGTCAAATTGGGAAATTTTTTTTGGGAAAAGGAAATCTATACAAGAATGGATTTTTCAGCCTTGATTTTTTCTTTTTATTTAATTTTACCTTATTTTGTGTAAATCATGCATCATCTCTTGTTGTTGTTCTCGGAAAACATTAAATTATTTGAATATTTTGTTCAGTGGGAAATCTATAAAAAATGTATTTGTTTACTTTGCTGAATTTTACAAATTTTAAAATTTAGCAAATAACCATTTTTTTACAATAGTTTTTTAAATAAATTATTTTTGTTTTAATGAAATTCTTTTTAATTTTAAAAATTAAAAAATATTTGTTATCAGAAATAATATTTCTATATAAATCTTTCAATTTTATTCCCTTTACTAATTATTATATTTTTTTATTTTCTTTTTAGACCAATAAACCTATAATGGAAAAACGCCGTCGTGCTCGCATCAATCATTGCTTAAACGAATTGAAATCATTGATCTTGGAGGCCATGAAAAAAGACGTAAGTATTTTGTTTATTGACTAAAAATTCAAACCTCACCAAAACAAAGTAAAAACACACAAAGGATTTGGCAAAAACCTTTGTTAGCCCTCGAAAACAATATCTCAAAAAAGCGGTTAAAATCAAAGTCATGGTCACAAACACAAACCAATGAGAAAATCTGAGACTTCAAAAACCTGTTTGGAGAAATCCAACTGTGTTTTGGAAATCCTGCTGAGCAAAAAGGGAATTTGGCTAAGAGAATTCTCATTAAAATCTAAATCTCAAAAAGAAATGAGATTTTGAGAAACCTAAACGCAAAAAAAACCTGCGTGGGAACATTTTTAAGATAATTCATTAAAGAACACAAAAAACAAAGGAAAAGTGTTGAAGCCTTCCGTCCTCCATTCCATCTTCCACCTCATCTTCTTGTTTTTTGGCTAAACTGAAAGGGAATGTTTCGAAGACGGCGATCATCCCATGTCTTGCCCAACCGACTTCATGGCTTCCCAGGCATTTATCTGCTGCTCTTGATCGCTTTAACATAAAATGAATGAAATTTTCGCATTCCTTGAGCCTGGGCTGTGTTTGATTTTTTATGTTCCCACCTTCCAAGAAGGTGGTGCTTGCAGAAAGCTTCTTAACTTTGTTTTATGCCTGCCCCCTGCCTCTCTCGATGAGATCTGCTAGGGTTTGTCTTCAATTCACATCGTTTGTTGTTTAGCCCAAATCGTGTCTTGATCATAAACTACAACTTCTTGGCCGCGGCTCTGGCTTCTTCTCACAGCCTCTACACAATCTGTTAAGGATCTGTGTTGTGTCTGCGGACTAGACAGTCAATCGTTGGTTGTTGTTTTTGTTCTTCATTTCATTTTACTTTGCCTTGATTTTTTCTTTTTATTTCATTTTACCTTATTTTGTGTAAAGCATGGATCATCAGCGTCGTCCTCTCTCTTGTGGCTGTTCTTGTGGCAATACAAATTGCAATCAATTAGAAGCTGCATGCTTCTTTTTCTGCTGCCTCATGTCTGTCTGTCAGTCTGAATGCAACAACATTATCAATGCTGTGCTTTTTCATTCCGTCTGGTTTGCCTCTGAAAAAATGTGCGAAATTTTTTTAACGCACAAAAAACGAGACCTTAAACATTTAACGAAGGCTCTAAAAACGTTTTGGGCGGCTTTTCAACAAAGCGCACCTTTGGAAGCCTGGGAAAATCGTTTTGTTTTTTTCTTTCTTAACTTAACTTGTTCGATAAACGATAACGACAGGGTTTTACAGTAATGAGTCATTAAATAAAGGTTGCCAGAGCTTTTGATTAAAGAAAACTTTTTTTCACAAAATAATTGTTTCCCTTTAAAACATTATAATTAATTTTATTTTTCTCTTCTTGTTCTATTTTTAGCCAGCACGTCACACTAAACTCGAAAAGGCTGATATTCTTGAGATGACCGTTAAACACTTGCAATCGGTGCAGCGTCAACAGCTCAATATGGCTTTGCAAACCGACCCCACCGTTATACACAAATTCAAAACTGGTTTCTCCGAATGTGCCGATGAAGTCAACCGTTATGTCAGCCAGTTGGATGGTGTCGATGAGGCCGTACGCCAAAGACTTAATAGTCACCTGAACTCATGTGCCACGAGCCTAGATCAAATTGGTTCCATGACCAATTTCAACAATGGCTATCAACGCAATGGTGGCCATGGCAATATCTTTGGTTCCAACAGCAGCATTCCTTTGGGTGTTAACACCAATGGTTCTCTGTTCCCTGCCTTGCCCCAAGATTTAAACTCAGCTCAAGGCATACAGATGGGTGGTGTCCAGTTGATTCCTTCACGGCTACCTTCTGGAGAATTTGCTTTAATTATGCCCAACACCGCTAATTCCACACAAGCCAGTGCTCTGCTTAACAACAATTCAAACAGCGGTTTCCCTGCATGGCCTTCTCATACAGCCACCAACAATGCCAACCAGTCGTCATCGTCTCAGATTAATGATTTTGCCGCCAATTTCAAGCGTCTCAGTGCTTTCTCCAAACCTCAGAATTCATTGATCACTCCACCCAAAATGAATCCCAGCAATATGTATCCCCAAACCAACTTAACCAATACTAGCTATCAACCTTTAAGCCAACAGCAACCGGCCTTCCATAATACCACCAGTCCACCACTTAGTCCCATCTCTTCAGTATCTAGTCATAATGAAGATTCCATCATGCATACCAGCTCCGACTTTACCCTTTCGCGGTCGGCTTCGCCGCGTCAGGATAAACACAATTCTTTCTTGGGGGTTTTCACCACGCCACCCTCATCGGCGGAGAACTCTTTTGTGCTCACCGCCGCCCACTTGCAACAACAGCAGGTATCTTCAACTAGCAGCAGCGATTTGAATATCAGCTCCAACTCCTCGCTGAAACGCTCCTTCTCCGAAGCTGCTGATTCCAGCATTTGCTCCGAAGATGAGCAGACAGCCAAGAAATATCACAAAGAGCAAGCACCCCAAGTCGATGGTGAAGATCAGGATAGCATGTGGAGACCCTGGTAAACATAATAAATAACCACAAAATTTTACTTTAACGAAATGTTTATTGAATTTAACACAGAAAATTTTTATTGTTTAATTAACTTGTTAACCTAAACAAAAATTATTAAGTTTTCTTTCTCCCTCTCAAAAAAATAAGAATTTTTAAAATGTTCCCCATATTTGTATAGCTATTTGATATTTTTGAAACTCCCTCCTTATTATTTTAAAATTGTGTATTTACTTTTGATTGGATTTTTCTCATTCTTTTTATTTAAGTTTTCAAATTATTTTTCTGTGATTTGTATATATATATATATAATTTTGTAAAAATGAATACTGTGTGCGTTTAGTTGTGTTTTTAATTCGTTTTAATTTTATTTTTTAAATAATTAAGTTTTGATTATTATTATTTTGTTAATTTTAAGTATTTAATTAATTATGTTTGATGTTAAACAACCAACCGTTTGTGTTTTTTTTCATTGAAAAATTTATCAATAATGCGTTTATGTTTATCAAACTTTCTATAAATATTTTTTATTGAAAAAATAAGAAAAAAAAAATATGGTTGCAATTTTATTAAAACAAAAACGTTGTAACAAAAATAAACCAATTATCTAAAAAAAATGTAAATATTTTTTATTTGTATCAAAAATGTGTAGGATCATGGGTTATGTATAGGGGATGAAGATATGATGGTTTGAATTAAGAAAAAAACCTAAATAGATTCACTTTATTATTATCGAAACCTAACGAAGCTTGGTGCAGAAAATTGCAATTGACGCAATCCAGAAGCCTTTTGCAATCTCCTAAGCAACATTAGCAGAATCGTAGCTATCAAATTGTTTTAGTAACTCTTGTCAGCCCGGATCAGCGAAATGTTTAGTTTTTACAAATAGAAGGAATACCATGAATCTTCCGCACAAAACATGCATCTGAAGGATTATTGGTACAATTTACTGCAAAGATCATTATTGTCTGACTCTACAGCAGGGCTTCATAGTTGTTTTGGATCTCCGGCTTCTTTGAACCAAAAAGCCCTGCGAACAGGTTAAGAAACATTCTTGCATAGAAATGCTCTGAATTTAATTCTCCTTTATAATAAAAGTTTCAGCGTTTTCTCTGTGGTAGCGAAAGTGCTCCCCATTTGAAAATCCCTGCTCTGGAGACACATAACAAGCAAGTTAGTTAGGAGAAATATCAAGGTTTCTGCGATTCAGGAGACCAAAAATAACAACAGCTCATACAATGTACTTTGTTAGAACCCCAGTACAGGGGTACAGTTTGTCTAAATTAGACTCCAGAGTCACATCAAACTACCAGAAATTAAACGCTACACTAGTATAATCACATGTACTATGTATATGCAGGTCCTGCTATACTTTATGTAGTCTTAAATAGCGAAATGGACTGGAACGTGTAAAGAAGGCCAACATCGCCATATATTCCTGTAGGAAGGCTGTAGGGTCGCGGTGGGGCCTCTCTCCTAAAATTGTCCATTGGATATATATAGCAGTGGTTCGTCCAATACTGTTATACGGCATTGTGGTATGGTGGACGGCAACTGACAAACTAACCATCACCAACCTACTAACAAAGGTTCAGAGAACTGCTTGAGCATAAGCGGAGCGTTAAGGACTACAGCGACTGAGTATCTACAAGCCCTTCTCCATATACTGCCGATTAATATTGTGGCGAGAGAAGTTGCAACCAAAGCGGCACTAAGATTAAAGTGCCTATCAATGTGGAGGTACAAGAACTACGGTCACATGAGGATATCAAAGGGTAGTGCTCAACGGTAGGTACATCATGTTTTCTGCAATTCAGGAGACAAAACACTATGTTCGGACCCCAGTACAACCCTATTTTGTCTTAGCTAGACTCTAGAGACACTTTAATATACCAACAAAAAAATAAGGGGAAATATATTTCTATCTGTCGCAACTTTCCAACGATGATGGAAAATTTGTTAGCTACCTGCAAAAATTCTGACATTCCTACATCTCTCTCCCTAGACCACCACTGCTATTCATAATCCCCAATGGTTTGCTCATTCTATCATATATGGGAAACAGCTTGTAAAATAAGAAAGATACGACCTAAGACCCTAGAAGTAGAAAAAAACTATGTAAAAGAAAAGTCTTGCATCTAAATACTCAATTCACTGCAATATAGTCCCAATGGGTTGCTCATTCTCTACGTACCAGATATACGAAAGCTTTCACCCAAGATATCACCAGCAGAAATAATCGTACAATCTACCAGAATAATCCTGCAATATCGAGATTCGGTTCACTGAATCATACCTATCACAACTTCAATGAAGAATATAGACCAACAATCGTAGAAGATTCACCCGGACTCATAGGAGAGCGTTATGGCGTTTGCTGTAAATGTGTCGTATAGGAAGTTCGGGATCTTGCATGTGCAAAAATTGGACATAGGAAATGTTTCATAGTTCCGAGGTCATCCGTCATCCGTCCACCGTTATCTGCTTGTCCTACGCTGTGCAGATTTGTTTGTTAGCTTGAATTCTCTATAAGGGAGCTCAGAATCTTACTGATCTCTCTCGGTCTTACCACGAATATGTAAGTCTCTACCACTTTTAGTTTATAAAGCTCGATTTTTTCTTATTGGAACGGATAGGTAAAGGCAAAACAGTAATTTTATGGAGCCTTGATCTATCAGTGCAGATAGACTTGTAGATATCAGTTTGTCCTGTTAGGATCCCTATCATTTTACTGATATAGGTCTTATCACCGAGATGTATCTATATCGTGAGCGTCCTCGCTCTCTTAGACTTTGTAGAATTTGGGATATCACAGCGATTTACATATGTCTCCAGAATGGCTCTTCTGGTACTTTCGTTGTGTAGAATCGCACTGCAACCGGGTGATGTGACGCATAGATCAGCAAAGGTATTAAATAGGCCTCGACCCTCATCAATGGGTAAGGTTTACATATATACAAACGTAAATCTTGATTTGGTACCGGAGGAAGGATTCTTATTGAGAAACCTGATGGTGCGTTAGCAGTAACTTTTCACTATCCCTCGAGTGGTGGTACACTGTGGTTAATAACTTGTGATCGTGAATCACATAAAACCCCATAATATATTCTCTTCATGTTGCGCGATGTTCATCTCTGTAGTTCCCACTTGACAAAGATAACTGATCATTTATCATTTCAAGCAATTAGATAAAAGGTAGATGAACTGCAATCACATATAACATTGAACATTACCGAAAATTCCCCCATGATAAATGCAGAAAATAACCCAGTAACCCTCATTTAAATTGCAGCATCGGCGAGAGCTCCCCTTCAGATTCGCATATATTGGCAATTTTCACGGTCATTGTGATGTGCAAAACAAAGCGTAACGGAAATTTGTACGAGAACATATACCCGCCAAACAAGCAAATACTAAATAAAAGCCTTAACACTGATAGTGAAAATCGGCGGCGAGCAAACAATTACGGATATTTGTGTAGAGCAATTAAGGAAATAACCTTGAAATTGCTTCTGTTTCCATTAAAGGCCTGATTAAAAAAGCTCTAATGTTCGGCTACAACGACAGCAACTGGCTACTGGCTGATAACAAACATAATTCTGGCCCTGCATCAGTCGGGAGCTATAAAAACGGAGCGAAATTCAACATGTTCCAACAGTCATAACTTAAAAATCAAAACAAATTGATTGCATTCAATAAATTTCTAAACGCAGTGTTGAAATCAGGCGTTTTACATTAATAAATAATTCAAATTCTCCAAAAAAAGAAAATATAATGTCAGCTTTAAAGTTTTCCATATTTTCCATCTGTGTAAGCCTTTGCTTTACTCTGATTAATGGTAGTGAGGAAACGCCAAGCAGCTATCGGCCCTCCCCCAAACTTATGGGACCCAAGAAGTTTCAACATCCGGATGATCCTACTTTAAATAAATTGGACGATTCTTTGGCCAAAATCTCCACCATTTATATGCAGGCTTTGTTTTCGGGTACTCATTCGGTGGAACTGGAAATGAATATGCGTAAATTGGAAATCGAATTATTTGATCTCTTGGATAAGCTGTACCATGAGCATAAGATTAAGGAATATATGAAATATGAATCTGAAGTTACCAGACAAATGATTATATACAATATGCTGAAGAAACTGTTCGGCTATGCTGTGGAGGAAAATGAGAAGGATACATGAAGTGGCGCAGAGCGGCAATGGCGGCGGCTAAAGCAACCAATCTGTGATCTATGCAAGTTCCTGCAGTAGTACTCTTAGTTGAATGTGGAAATTCTTGATATTTTTGAACAAATCGAAATGTAGGCTATTTAATTATTTGTAAGAATATTTGTAAAAATAATAGGTTTTGGAAAAAAATATTTTCAAGTAAAATAAAAGCAGTTATTTTAAAATCCTTATAAAACTTTGGGAGAGTAGATGAAGGACCAGATCAAACTATCGGACTTAGCAGATTCGTCAGTAACGGACTTGAATATTTTCTCAATGAAATCTTCTTATATTCCGGAATCGAGAACGAAGGTCTTCCTGTATTCACACCTTCGAGATCTACTTCTATGCCGAGGTCTTCATCTATACTATAGATGAACACTGAGTTCTTCATCTATACTATAGATGAACACTGAGTTCTTCATCTATACTATAGATGAACACTGAGGTCTTCATCTATACTATAGATGAACACTGAGGTCTTCATCTATACTATAGATGAACACTGAGGTCTTCATCTATACTATAGATGAACACTGAGGTCTTCATCTATACTATAGATGAACACTGAGGTCTTCATCTATACTATAGATGAACACTGAGGTCTTCATCTATACTATAGATGAACACTGAGGTCTTCATCTATACTATAGATGAACACTGAGGTCTTCATCTATACTATAGATGAACACTGAGGTCTTCATCTATACTATAGATGAACACTGAGGTCTTCATCTATACTATAGATGAACACTGAGGTCTTCATCTATACTATAGATGAACACTGAGTTCTTCATCTATACTATAGATGAACACTGAGGTATTCATCTATACTATAGATGAACACTGAGGTATTCATCTATACTATAGATGAACACTGAGGTATTCATCTATACTATAGATGAACACTGAGGTATTCATCTATACTATAGATGAACACTGAGGTCTTCATCTATACTATAGATGAACACTGAGGTCTTCATCTATACTATACACTGAGGTGTTCATCTATACTATAGATGAACACTGAGGCCTTCATCTGTACTATAGATGAACACTGAGGTCTTCATCTATACTATAGATGAACACTGATGTCTTCATCTATACTATAGATGAACACTGAGGTCTTTATCTATACTATAGATGAACACTGAGGTCTTCATATATACTAGAGATGATCACTGAGGTCTTCATCTATACTATAGATGAACACTGAGGTCTTCATCTATACTAGAGATGATCACTGAGGTCTTAATCTTTACTATAGATGAACACTGAGGTCTTCGTCTATACTAGAGATGAACACTGAGGTCTTCATCTATACTAGAGATGAACACTGAGGTCTTCATTTATACTATAGATGAACACTGAGGTCTTCATCTATACTATAGATGAACACTGAGGTCTTCATCTATACTACAAATGGACACTGAGGTCTTCATCTTTCTTTATTAAGATCTGGTCCTCTACTCGAGTCGATAACGAAAGTCTACCTTTTATGAGATTCTCCTATATACTCGAGGTATACATCTATACTAAATTCGACCATGAAGGTTTTCCGCTATTAAGATCTTCCTATGTACTCGAGGTCTACTTCTGTACTTGAATCGTCCATGACTGACATCCTCTACATAAGTTGAGTTGAACACAAAGATCTTCCTCTATTCGCGAGGTCTACTTCTGAATTAGAGTCGACCATAAATATTTTCCGCTATTGCGATCTTCCTTCATACTCGAGGTCAAATTCTGTGCTAGAGTCGACCAAGAAAATCTTCTTATATTGCGATCTTCAAAGATTGACCACGAAGATCTTCGTCTATTGAGACCTTTCTTTATACTCGAGGTCTACTTCTGTACTTGATTACGAAGGTCTTCCTGTATGGATACCATCATTTACACTTTAGGTATACATCTATACTAGAGTCGATCATGATGGTCTTCCACTATTGAGATCTTGAGGTCTACTTATGTGTATGAGTCTACCTCGTAGTTCTCTCATTAAACCAGACGCTTCTAATATTCCAGAGTCGACACCTGAGTTATCCCTCTATTAAGACCGTTCTCTCTAATTGAGGTATTCCTCTATACTATAGTCGGGCACTCTGTTGAGATCTTTCTCTATACTCGAAGTCTACCTCTATACGAAAGTCGGTCACTGTTGTATTTTTCTGTACTGGGGTGAGCAACTAAGGTCTTTAACTATACTATAGAAGAACACTGACCCTTTATCTGTAATATAGATGAACAATGAGACCGTTATCTATACTATAGATGAACACTGAAGTCTTCATCGATACTATAGATTAACACTGAGGTCTTCGTCTATGCTATAGATGAACACTGAGGTCTTCATCTATAATGAGGGTTCATCTATTATCTTATTAACTTTTTGAAATTATTTCCCCACATCCTTTCTCCTAAACTGCTTTGCAGACAATTTATATAAAATACCTAACAACTATCGTTAATTTTATCCCTAAATTCCCCAACACCAACACCTTAATCAAAAGGATCTTCCCTCCAGAGAAAATCAGAAACGTAAAAGATCTGCTAAACGGAACTAATTATAATTCCATATCCTTTTCCTCGCTCTTAAGAAACACAAAAAAAAACTCTCACCGTCGTGTGTCAGACACTCGCTTACGTGGGTAATTCTTCGATCGATCCCCTACATCATAAAATCGTTCACACACTTGTCCCTAAGTACACGTATGTATGTATGTGAGTGGGTATGGTTGAATGTGCGCACACTCACAAACCTGATTTATCCTTTTTTCCTTCACAAAACCAAAATGAAACTCTCAGCATACAAAACTCTTCAGGTTCTCACATACGCCTCCACTTTGCTGGTTGTTTTTTTTTTCGTTTGTTGGTAGACGGTGCACAATCAACGACTCTTGGAGTTGTTGTAGTTGTAATAATTTTTATTTCTCACACATTTGAAATATGAGCTGAGAAACTCCCGCGGTAGTGTAGTAATGCAGAAAAACGAAGAACAAGTTAAGAAAAAGGCTCTGCAAAAGAGTTGCCAGATTTTCTGGAAGGGATGAAGTTGGGGGTATTCTGTAGGAAGTGAAAGTGCGTCATAGTCCCCATTATATTAATGGTTAAGAACTGAAAGTCCCTCCACGCCGTAGAAGTCCCGTATTTGATCACATGATCTGCAAGTGTCATCTCGGGTTCCAACATGCTATTCTCGTAAGAACAACGTAACACAGAACTTATCAGTTGTTTTTTCTCTGCGGCTACCTTAACGCCCTCCGAACAGGTTAAGCAAATAGTTTTCATTAATATTTATCATATTGTCTTTATACTTTGACTTTTTTGGACCAATAAGACTTGACTAAGGGCCAACAGGTAGATTTCCGTCTTGTTTTGGATACAACTTTTATTGTTTCTCCCAAGTTTGATCCTGGATAGAACGTTCATTGCTAGTGTTCCCCACTACATTTGGCATATCCTGTGGGGTGAGCATCGGGTAACATTGAGAAAACCTAAAAAGTTTGAGCATTGTCATCCATAATATAAATCCCACCGCGAAATTGCATATCTGGCAACTCCGTTAATAATTTCAGTTATTAAAATCATTTACGGCAACAAAGCAGATATCTGAATACACTCTTTTCATCCTTTCATTTTTCATTGCTGATTTTCTTCCCGCACACACATCGAAAAAAAAAGATCACACGATCAACGTCATCATGAGCATTGCCGAACATCATTATCGGCATTGATCGTCGTCTGCATAAACGAATTTACGACAGACAAGAGTAGAGGAGAAGGAGAGTAGTATGCACATCTTTTATTGTTGGTACGTTTTGAATACCGTTTCACTTGTTTCGTGTGTTGTTGGTATTTAAGAAATTCCCACAGATCCTTGGAATACAACATAGCAGTCAGTCGGTCGGTCCGTCGGTCCGTCGTTTGGTTGATTTTTGTTGTTGGGGTCTTTTGTTTGCTTTGGCGTTCCCAACTCTTTGTCCATTCGTCCGACACGACAGTCTGACAGAGAGACGAAGACGGTTTGTGAACTGCATTCGTTTATTAACCTTCGGCTTTTGGTCGATGTGCTGGTGATGATGCTGCTGTTTGTTTCTCTCGCCGCTAGCGCTAGCTCTCAGCCTAACAAGTGTATCTGAGTGTCATACAGGTCCTTATGGTCGATTGAACTGAGTTGATCCTCTTCTCTGTTGTTTTATGTACTTGTTGTTGTTGTTTCCTTGTAGAGATTTGTGTTTGTTATTGTTGTGTTTTACTCCTTGTTTTTCGTCTGTCTGTCCGTCCGTCCTTGTGTCTGTTATTTGCTACGGTTTATCGCTTATTCAATAATTTCTTGTAGTTTGTGTGTGCATTTCCTCAGGATGATGGAGATGATTACTGCGTGAGAATTTCCCAGGATACTTAAGGATATTTGAGTACAAATAACATTTTTATAGCGTTTTCATTGTTTTTCCTTTGGAACATAGAAACAAGTAGCATTGTTGTAATGGGATAACGATTTGATGTGATTTTTCTGTTTTTAGAATAAATTTCAATTTCAAAGGATTCAAAATGAAGTCGGAAAAAATCTGATCTGAGAGAAATATAACAAAAATATTTTTTGATTGCAAAAAATCTAAAAAAAACAATTGATAACATTTTTTTGATTTAAAAAAAAATAGAAAAAAATGTCACAAATTTTTTTATATTTTCTCATGCTCCCACTAGAAAACTTATGCACAGCGGTTTGACAAAAATGTAATTTGTAAACTAGAGTAATTTATTGGATTAATTGAAAAAGGACAAAGTGTCTAATCACACAAATTAATTGAATCAATTTATATATTGCTTGTTACAATTAATATTTTATTAGATATATGCAATAATAATTAATATTTCATTATATATGGATGCACATTTTTCGGGTAAGTTTGTTTGTTTTTTCTCCTATTCTATATCTCCGTACGGTATACCGAGAAAAAAATATAGAAAAAGTGCAAAAAATCCAACTTGAGCAAAAAAATCGTATGGCCATTAAATTATTAATTGAAACAACTTGACTAAACGAATGTTGCATAAGTTCTTATTTTTGGGGCTACTTTCACGTTCAATACTCAGAATTGAGTCCGAAAATCATGTGTTGTACTGTGTAATTGATTCAACTAATACTTTTTTTGATTAAATAAAAGTATTAATATTATAATTCCTTCAAATAATGTACCAGTTGATTCAGTTAATATTTTAATTGATTTAATATATCGTCCCCAGAAACGAAAAGGCCGATTCATCACATTTGAAAATTTTACATGAGAAGCAAAAAACTAAATAAAACGAAAAATTTTTTCCTGAAAAACGGGGGTTTCAGGATAATACCTAAACATAATGATGCATATATAAATTCACACAAACATGATTTACAACTTGTTTGTAAAAATTACGGTAAATAGGAATTTTTAAATATGGAAAATCAGATGTGTATTTTGTTGTTAGGCCCATATTCGTTTCTGATGAAGATATATATTTTAATTGTTTTAATTAATCGTCCAACTAATCTCAGAATCCACGCCATCTACTGGCGATTGGTGCAGAGACAACTGTGTCGAACTGACAACCCATACCAGTCACATGGGTGGTGAAAATTGTGAATTTAAGTCTCGCTTGGGGCTTTGGCTGTATGACTTGTAAGCTTTCTTCGTAGGTATATAATTCCCATATGCAAATTTCTTTGCAGATTGGTATATATGTATACAAGTGATGATCGCCACAACTACAAGCTCGCACTGTGTCATGTATAAGTCCCTCTGGTGATATCCCCGCACAGGATTGAAATACGTATAACGGTGCAGTGTGTCTTATCTTTTCCAATACACCACAAAAAACCTCTCTTCCGAAAGGAAGAGTTGATCGAAAAAGCTCAACAATTCCAATGTGAAAACATTCAATAAATCTAATAAATTTTTATTTAATATTTTAATTGTTTCAATTAATATTTAAATATATTTTATTTGATTCATTTAATAGATTAATAGATTAATTGATTAAAATATTATATTATATATAAGTATTAATTGATTCGATTAAAATATTAATTGTATCAATTAAAATCTTAATAGGATCAGTTAATATATTCATTATTTCAACTAATATTCTTATTGATTCAGTTAAGGTTTTAATTAATTCAATTAATACCTTAATTGAATCAATTAATATTATAATGGATACAATTAATATTTTCAATGAACCAATTGATATTTGAATTAACACTTTAGTTGATTCAATTAATATTTTATTCGATTCAAATATTATTTTAATTAATACCTTGATTGATTCAATTAATAGTTTAATTGTTTTAATTAATATTTTTGTTTGTTAATATAATAGTTTAATTCATTCAGTTAATATTTGTATTAATATTTCAATTGATCAAATCAATATTTGAAGGGATTTAATTAGAATTTTAATCGATTCAATTAATATTTTAATGAATGCTATTTATATTTTAATCATTTCTATTAAAATTTTAATTAATTCAATTAATACTTTAATTGATTCAATTAATATTTTAATCGATTCAAATATTATTATTGTTTTAATTAAATTTAATATTTTAGTATATTATATTCAATTAATATTTTAATTGATTCAATTCAATTCATATTTTAATTGATATTGATTGATACAATTAATATGTTAACTGATTAAATTAAAATATTAATGTTTTAATTTCCTAATTTAAAGTATTAATGTTTTAATTAACGAAATTAAAGTATTACTAATTTAATTGAATAATAAGTTAAAGTATTTATATCTTAAGCGATTAAATTAATATTTCAATTAATTAAGTTGATATTTTTGTTGATTAATAAATATTTTAATTGATTATATTAATAATTTAATTGATTCAATTAATATTTTAATTTAAATTGATGAATACAATTAATATTTTAATTGATTAAATTAAAGTATTAATGTTTTAATTGAATAAATTTAAGTATTTATATTTTAAGTGATTAAATTTATATTTCAATTGCTTAAATTGAAATTTTAATTGATGCAATTATTATTTTAATCGAATCAATTTATATTTTAATTGGTTCTATTGCTATTTTAATTGTTTCAATTGCTATTTTAATTGATTAAATAATTACTTTGGTTGATTCAATTAATATTTTAATTGTTTTATTTAATATTTTAATTGATTCAATTAACCCTTTAATTGATTCAAAAAATATCTTAATTTATTAAATTAATAGATTCATCGAATCAATTAATATATGTATTTTAAGTATTTCAATTGATATTTATTTTAATTTATTCAATTAATATTTAAGTTCAGTCATCTAACATTTTAATTGATTCAATTAAAATTTTAATTTATTCAATTAATATTTTTATTGATTTAAATAATATATTCGATTAATTTTGTAATTAATATTTTTATTGATTCAATTAATATTTAAACTCATTCAATTTATATTTTAACTGATTCAATTAACATTTTAAATGATTAAATTATTGAATCAATTAATATTTTAATTGATATCTAATATTTTTTCGATTAAATTAATATTTTAATCAATTCAATTAATATGTTAACTGATTTAATAAATATTTTAATGATTTAGCAAATATTTTTGTTGATCCAATTAATATTTTCAATGATTCAATTAAAATTCATCATTTCAACTAATATTTTTTTTGATTTCATTAATTTTTTAATTGATTATTAATATTTATATTGATTTTATTAATTTTTTAATTGATTCAATTAATATTTTAATTGTTTCAATTAATATTTTAATCGATTCAATCAAATTTTTAATTGATTTAATAAAATTATTAATCAATTCAATTAATATTTTAATCGATTCTATAAAATTTTTAATTGAAAATGCAAAAATCCCTAATCATTTTTTAATTGAAATTTTCTCAATGTAATTTTTTCACGTGTAAAAAAATGTATGTCATGCTATAATTATGCAAAAATCTTGCTCAATTTCTAAGATTTTATTTAACTCTTCCTACCAAGTGGAAATTTATAAAATTTTGAAATTTTTGAGTACAATTAAATGCGCAAATATAACTAGTTTCTTCTATTTATCAAAGTTATAATTAAGGATATTCATTTTCAAATGCGTCACGAAATTCAGGGAACACACAAAGAACACAACCCAAAGGGTTGTTTTGAATGAAAACTAGTTTTTTTCTTGATTCGCCAAAAATATTTGGTGGATGGAAAATCCATCTATTTCAGAGCAATTTAAAGACAATTTTACAGAGAATAGCAAAAATAAGGAGTGAAATGAATAAAATGGTAAATGACAAATGGTCCATCCATTCGGGGCTTTAATAGTTTTTGATATTGTTCGTTTTTTCACAACTTTGTAGATATCTCTGAAACTAGGTATAAATTACAAAATATTACCAAATCTTGGAGTTAATTTGATTTTCTATAACAATTTTTTTAAATTTAAATTAAAAAAAACCATTCCAAAGAAATTTTTTTTCAAAATTTTACCTTTATTTAGGTACGGAAGATTTTAGTTTTTTCAATAACAAAAATGTGTGTGGGCTTTCAATTGTCTTATATTGTTTTGCTCCTTCTAACAATTGTCATTTTTACAATAAATTATGGCCTCATGCTGAATTTTTCGCACTTCAGTTTTTTTTTGTCATATTTTAATAGAGTTGTAAGTAATTTCGAATAAAGTCGTCTAAGTGAATTCCAAAAAACGTCACACAGCGTCACATCAATTGCATACCGCGCCGCGCATAAATAGCAAACTGCTGAACTAAGACAATGTCCGAAAACCCCCCAGGAATCCCTATTATCCTTTTCATTGTTATACAAAACGCACACAACTATTGTCTGAAAACCCTTACAGTAACAAAGGGAAAATGCTAAATTAATTGTTTGACATTCGAACGAGAGAAATGGAGAAAAAATCAATTCATTTCGAAATTCCAGAACACCGCAACGTGGTTGTTGGTGTTCGCTTTTCCTGATGTACCTGTTCAAATTTGTTTTGATTTAAATTTCTATTTTCTCACTCCTGCAGATTTCCCATGAATTCGGGAGTCTAAGAATATTCAAAGGCAACCAAAAAGGATACGAGGCTTAGTTGTTGTTTTCTCTAAGCGTTTGTGCGTGTGTGTGTTTGAGTGCAACGGAATCTTATTGTCATGTAAAGACATCAAGGGCATCAAGAAGGCTATGATGTCTTTGGGAAAAAGGATCGTTGGGAAATATTGTAATTGAATCCCACGCTATTTATGTTTGTATCTCTACTTTGCCTGAGATACATTTTAATAGACAATAATTTAACATTTTGATTTTTTCTAGTTGTTGTTGTTGTTAAGGTTCAATTTTGTTACCGAAGTCTAGTAGACTACAGGTTATGCAAACTCAAACACCTACACAACAGATTTTCTATTGTTTTCTAAGGATATTTTCTCATTTCCGAGGAATAAGAAAACAAATCGATCATTTCTTGGAATTATTCGAATACTTTAGCACTTCTATAGATGTATATTTATTAGGGCCATAGGTTAGGAAGGTTTAGGAGTTGCCAGCTAGCATATACCTTAACATAGACCTAGTACTACTACAGACCCAGTTGAACCTCTGAATAAACCAAGTTATCCTAACACGAATATCTATACTGACCAGATGCGTTAGACGTCCAGGTTATCAATGCGGAACTGTAGGATTAGGTTTAGGTTAAGAGTGACAATCTGTATGACAAACTCACTTAGACTATTAAATTCATAGTGCTGCCACAGGCATGTAATGAATAACATACGTTTTTCTCTAGGTCCTCCCGTTGAAGCAATTTAATTGCTTTAGAAAGCTCAAAAGTTGGCGGAGTTTAAGATCAGCCAGGCCAGACAACTTCCCAAAGAATTGAGATCCTAAGGTAGCCTGCCGTCTTTCAGAGGGAACGGGTCACAGATACAGATGGTGTTCTATTGATTCCTCCTCCTCTTTGTCTCCGCAGACTCTGCAAAAGTCATTTTGCAACACCTTCAATCTCTCTGCGTACCATCGAATAAGGCAGTGAACACGTCATGAAAGACGCGATAAATCAGACGACCGGTCTCGATAACTACAGCAGGGCGTTGGTGCGTTCAGAGTTAAGGCAGGGCCACATCAGCCTGGAATATATGCAGTTTCTGACTAGTGACCGCCGAACAACTAGTAGAGGAAAACTTCGGTTATATAATCCTCAATTAAGGATAAGATAAGGCACCTAGTCGTCTACTAAAGAATATATAACCAAACTTGTAGTCCACTAAGAAGTTCATAACCCAGCTCGTTGTTTACAAAGGAGTAGATAACCCAATTTGTAGCCAACTAAAGAGTAGATAACGCACCTAGTCGTCTACAAAATAGTAGATAACCAAACTTGTAGCCTTCTAAGGAGTAAATAACCCAGCTCGTTGTTTACAAAGGAGTAGGTAACCCAATCTGCAGCTAACCAACGAGTAGATAAGTCGTCTACTAAAGAATAGATAACCCAATTTGTAGTCTACTAAGGGGTACATAACTTAGCTCGTCGTTTACAAAGGAATGGATAACCCAATTTGTAGCCAACTGAGGAGTAGATAACGCACCTAGTCGTCTAATAAAGAGTAGATAACCCAAATTTGTAGCCTACTAAGGAGTAAATAACCCAGCTCGTCGTTAACAAAGGAGTAGGTAACCCAATTTGTAGTCAATAAGGAGAAGATAACGCACCTAATAGTATACTGAAGAATAGATAACCCAACTTTTAGTCTACTAAAGAGTACATAACCCAGCTCGTCGTTTGTAGGCAATTAAGGAGTAAATAACGCACCTAGTCGTCTACTAAATAGTAGATAACCCAACTTGTAGCATTCTAAGGAGTAACTAACCCAGCTCGTTGTTTACAAAGGAGTAGATAACCCAATCTGTAGCCAACCAAGGAGTAGATGACGCACATAGTCGTCTACTAAGGAATAGATAATCCAACTTGTAGTCTACTAAGGGGTACATAACCCAGCTCATCGTTTACAAAGGAGTAGACAACCCAATTTGTAGCCAACGAAGGAGTAGATAACGCACCTAGTCGTCTACTAAATAGTATATAACCCAACTTGTAGCCTTCTAAGGAGTAGATAACCCAACTGGACGTCTGCCTAGCAATAGATAAACTAACTGAAATATTAGATAACACAAATGTCCCTCTATTAAGGAGTAAATAAACGAAGTTGTCCTCTACTAGGGAGTAGATTACTCCCGCTTGCTACGAAGTAGATAACACAACTCGTCGTTTACTAAGAAGTAAATAACCCATCTAGCCGTCTACTAAGAAGTAGATGAGCCAACTGAGCGCCTACTATGAAGTAGATAACCGAAGCCGTCGTTTACTAAGGAGTGGAAGACCCAACTGACCGCATACTCAGAAGTAGATAATCACACTCGTCGATTACTAACGACTAGATAACCCCACTGGTCGTCTACTAAGGAGTAGATAACCCAACTTGTAGTATACTAAATATTAGATAACCCAAATTGTCGCCAACTAAGGAGTACATAACTCAACTTGGCGTCTACTAAGCAGTAGATAAACTAGCTGGCATTTTACTAAGTATTAGGTAACACAAATGTCCCTCTAATAAGGATTATATAACCTATAATCCCTATAATCTACTAGGGAGTAGATAACTGATCGCCTAGTATGAAGTAGTTGCCCCAATTCGTCGTTTACTAAAGAGCAAATGACCCAACTAGCCGTCTACTGGAGAGTAGATGTCCAAACTGGCCGCCTACTATGATGTAGAAAACCCAATTCGTCGTTTACTAAGGAGTAGATAACCCAACTAGACGTCTACTAAGGAGCAGATGACCCAACTGGTCGTCTACTAAGGCGTAAATAACCCAAATGGTGTTGGATTATCTACGTGTACTAAGACGTAGATAATCCAACTCCTCGTTTACTAAGGCGTAAATAACCCAAATTTTAGCCAACTAAGACGTAGAAAACTCAGCTGGACGCATACTAAGCAGTAGATAAACTAACTGGCATATTATATTTACAAATATTAATGAGTATACGAGGGCGGTCCCCAAACTTAGCCAACCTAACAAAGAAAACACACCAAATTTGGGATTTTTTTATTTATTTCACAACATAACCTCCTTTTAGCTCGATACACCTTTTTTAGCGATTTTCAATAGCTTCGTTGCCCTGTTTATAGTAAGAACTGTCTAGCTCCAGAAAATAGTCATCAACCGCAACCTCCACCTCATCATTACTGGCAAATATTTTTTCCGCAGAGCCATTTTTTCATGTTTGGAAACAAAAGATAATCTGAGGGAGCTAAATCAGGGGAATAAGGTACGTACCGAAGCAATTCGAACTTTAATTCGTTGAGTTTGGCCATCGCAATAGTGGATGTATGAACTGGTGCATTGTCTTGATTGTGAGCAAACGTGGCACCTATCATGCGCACAGCTTTCTCATCATCACATTTTCCGCCAAAATGCGATATATAGCGCTTTTTGAAATGCCTGTAACTTCAGCTAGCTCACGAACCGACCACCGACGGTCCATCCAATACTATTTTGGGGATTTTTTAACCATTTCTGGCGTGGACAACTCAATTGGTCGACCACTACGTTGTAAGCCTTGGCAACTCGTACGGCCCCGTTTACCCTTACCCACCCAATATTTTATAGTTCTAAACGAAGGTGCATATGGGAGGAGGATTTGGTGCATTTAACCCTACTCCAAATTAACTGATACCCATTATATTACTGAATCTTGATATTACTGAATCATTCCGGACGTGATTAGATCAGTGATAGGTGCCAATTTAACCAGTACTGGGACAGGGCGACTCAAAAAATTGGCACTTCATTTATCGTAGGGTCCTTAAAGCTCTCCTGATGGTCAGGCTGGAAAATTTCTGAACTTTTTCAGTCGATTGGTGATGGATCAGTTACCGGCCACCACACCAGAAGCTCATAGAATTATTATTTTGCCCTTTGAGAAAAAGCTAGGTCAGTTCCATTTAGCCGAGGAGGAGTATCCACTTTGGTATCTTATACATCCTAGTAAAGAAGTGATTTAAAACTTTCCGATTTCTTTTTTTTTCCTGAAAAAAGTGTCAAAATATTTTGCAATATATTCTTGTGATAATATGATTATAATACTTTCAATTTTTTTATTTAAATCTATTAAATTCCCGTTACATGTTTTATTGCTTATTTCCCAAAAAAAAACTATACCACTTCCTCAAAAACACTTCCGTTTTCATCATTTTCTCTCAAAATACATAGAATCAACAATTTCCGTTTCAATATTAACACAACCTGTTACCATTTGGTGGTGGTGGAGGCGTACGAACTAAACACACAATCAAACAAATCCTTTCACTTTCCTTCTCCGTCTTTCTACATCCACATCCTTTCACTGATTTTCCGTTAACCTTTGATAAGATTTCCCCCCCTTAAATCTTCATCTCCACCATATGCTGCGCACATCTTCATGAAGCCTAACAAATTTGTTTTAATTTTTTATTTCCAAAAATCTTCATCAAATAAAAGTGAATTTCGAATTTTTCTTCTTTATAAAAACGTTGTTAGTTTTTCTATCCTTCATCTTGAGGATCCTCAACATGGGAACATATTGCGTGAAATACATGCATGCAAACAACAACAATGATTTGGTGTAAAACGCAGCTAATTGAAAACATCCTACATCCTTTTTTTTTGGAAGCTGCGGCTGTGTTCTCAAGTGGAGACGACAGATCCTTTTGTAGTTCTCACAGCCATTAGAAAGTGTTTAAATTCCGATTAGTTATGACTCCTTCACATTCGATGTACACATGATGTGATGGAAGCAGTATGAGATTTGTGAAGCGAGTTTACTTCCGTTTTTATTAACAGGATAAGTGGACTTAGCATGTTTTAAGGGACATTCCTTGGATTTCCTTTAAATTGGGTTTGGCTTTAAATTGTTGAAATAAAAATAATTTGCAACATTATTGCAATTCGATTACTTTATCTCAGATTTTGCTAGGCTATCTTAATCGCATTGATAGATTTGAAAGCATTCTCTAGAAATCTATGTTGAAAATGTTTTTTATAGAAAATTTCAAAATCAATATTGCGTTTTTCTATAAAATTTCATCAAAATTTTATTTTTCTGGATATTTTGTAGAAGATTTCGTCGAAACCGCATTTTCCACAAAATTTCGTTAAAATGGAAATGCTAGGTGATTTGTTTTTCTTAATCGCATTGATAGATTTGAAAGCATTCTCTAGAAATCTATGTTGAAAATGCTTTTTTATAGAAAATTTCAAAATCAATATTGCGTTTTTCTATAAAATTTCATCAACATTTTATTTTTCTGGAAATTTTGTAGAAGATTTCGTCGAAACCGCATTTTCCAGAAAATTTCGTTAAAATGGAAATGCTAGGTGATTTTTTTTTTCGAAAATAACTTTTTATCCTAAATAATTTTTTTAAGTTTTAGAACAAAATGAAATTGAAACCGCTTTTTTCTACAAAATTTCGTTGAAATGCACTCCTCTAAAAAATGTTGTAGAAAATGTTATTATAATTGCATTTTTTAGATAATATGGTTGAAATTGCATTTCACTAGAAAACAAAACATTTTTCTACAAAATTTCAATGATGTGGATTTTTCTGGAAAATTAAAAAAAAAAATGCATTTTCCAAATAATTTCGTTGAAAATTACATTTTCCTAAAAAAAAGTCAGTACATTGCATTTTTCTAGAAAATTTCATCAAAATTAATTTTTTTGAAGATTGCTTCGAAACTACATTTTTCTACAAAATTTCGATAAAATTTAATTTATCTAAAAAAATCATTGAAATAGCATTTCTGTAAACAATTTCTATGAAAATTTAATTTTTCTAAAACATTTCATCTAAAAAATAATCAAATTTCGTTAAAATTGAATTTTTCTAGAAAATTTCGTTAAAAATTTAATGTTTTAAAAAAAGTTTTTTGAAAATGTTTTTTATTGAAAATTTTATAAAAATCGCAATTTTGCATTTTCTAGGAAATTTTCTTAAAATTTCTTCGATATTGCAATTTTCTGCATAATTTCGTTTAAAATTCCTAGAAAATTTCATGGACATTGCATTTTTCTATAAAATTTGGTTGATATTGCATTTTTCTAGAAAAATCATTAAAGTTTCACTTTTCTATAAAATTTCTTTTACGCTGCATTTTTCTAGAAAATGTCGTTGAAATTGTTTTAATGCTGAATTTTTTTCGAAAATATATTTTTATTGAAAATTTAGTTCTCTCTTTGTAAAATTCCATTTTTGTAGAAAAATTGGTCGAAACAACTATTCTAATAATGTCATATAATTGCATTTGTCTAGAAATTTACATCTTAATTATTGAATTTTTCTAGAAAATTCAATCAAAATTTAATTTTTCTAGAAAATTGTATCAAAAATGTTTTTTTTGGAAAATTTGTTAAAGATTTCGTTGAAACTTAATTTTTCTACAAAATGTCGTTAAAATTGATTTATTCTAGAAAATCATTGAAATCGCACTTCTGTGGAAAATTTGTCAAAATAATTTTTTTTTAGAAAATTTCGTTGAAAATTAATTTTTTCTTGAAACTGTCATCAAAACTGAATTTTTCTACAAAATTTCGTTGAAATTGCATTTTTCTAGAAAAATTCTTCGAAATTGATTTTTGGTGAAAAGTTATTTGTTTGCTTTGTCAAAATTCCATTTTTGTAGAATATTTCTACGAAATTGCGTATTTCTAGAAAATGTTGTTGAAATTGGCTTTTCTAGAAAATATTGTTGAAATTGCATTTTTTCTCCAAAATTTCATTTTCCAGAAAAATCGTTGAAATTTAATTTTTCTAAAAAGATCGTTGGAATTGAGTTTATATAAAGTATTTCATTAAAATTACCTTTTCCTACAAAATGTTATCGAAATTTGCACTTTTCTAGAAAAATTTTTGAAATGCGTTTCGTTGGAGTTTTTCTAGAAAAATCATTTTTATGGAACATTCATTGAAAATTGAATTTTTGTAGAAAATGTCTTCGCAATTGCATTTTTTGTGAACATTCTATTGAATATTTTGTTTTTTTTTTCTTTGTTAAAATTCCATTTTTGTAGAAAATTTCGACAAAATTGCGAATTTTTAGAAAATGTTATTATAATTGCCTTTTTCTAGAAAATGTTGTTGGAATTGCATTTTACTGCAATATTTCGTTGAAGTTGCATTTATCTACAAAATTTCGTTGAATTTCATTTTTCTGGAAAGATCGTAAAATTACCTTTTCCTAGAAATTTCATCAAAATTTCATTTTTCTAGAAAAATCGTTGAAATGCATTTCTGCAGAAAATTTTGTTGAAACACTTTTTCTACAAAATTTCGGAAACACTTAATTTTTCTAAAAAATATTCATCAAAATGTCATATGTCATACTAAATTTCATCAATATTGCATTTTTCTAAAAAAATTCCTTGAAATTGAATTTTTCTAGAAAATTTGGTTGAAATTGCTTTTTTGTAGAAAACTATGTAGATATTGAAGTTTTCTACAAAATTTCGTTGAAATTTAATTTTTCTACAAAATTAAAACAAATATTTTTTAATTTTTATTTTTAAAAGATTTCGTCGAAACTGCATTTTTATAAAAATTTTTGTTGAAATTGCATTTTTCTAAAAAATCATTGAATTGCGTCAAAATTGAATTTTTCGAAAATTGCATTCGAGGTGTTTTTTTTTTTTGAAAATAAGTTTTATTGAAAAAAATTAAGTAGCTTCTTTATCAAAATCCATTTTTGTAAACAAATTTCATCAAAATTTCATTTTTCTACAAAATTTTAGTGAAATTGTACTTATCATAAAATTGTTTTTTTTTTTATAAAAAATTAATTAAAATTTAATTTTCCTAGAAATTTTCATCGAAATTGCATCTTCCAGAGAAAATGTGAAATTACACTTCTCTAAAAAATTGATTTTATTAGGAAATTTTATTTTTAAACAATATTAAAAAAAATATTTTGCATTTTTTCTAAAAAACTATGTTGATATTGAAGTTTTCTACAAAATTTCGATGAAATTTAATTTTTCTACAAAATTAAAAAAATATTTTTTTTATTTTTATTTTTAGAAGATTTCGTCGAAACTGCATTTTTATACAAAATTTCGTTGAAATTACATTTTTCTAAAAAAATCATTGAATTGCATTTTTCTACAAAATATTCGTGGAAATTGCATTCGAGGTGAAATTTTTTTGAAAATAAGTTTTAATGGAAAAACTATTTTTGTAGAAAAATGTCATCAAAATTTAATTGTTCTACAAAATTTCATTGAAATTGTACTTATCTTAAAATTGTTTTTTTATAAAAAATTCATTAAAATTGAATTTTCCTAGAAAATGTCATCGAAATTGCATCTTTCAGAGAAAATGTTGTGAAATTGCATTTCTCTACAAAATTGTTTTTTTCTGGAAATTTAATTTTTCTACAAAATTAAAAAAAATATTTTTTTAATTTTTATTTTTAGAAGATTTCGTCGAAACTGCATTTTTATACAAAATTTCGTTAAAATTGCATTTTTCTAAAAAAATCATTGAATTGCGTCAAAATTGAATTTTTCGATAAAATTTCTTCGAAATTGCATTTTTCTACAAAATTTCGTGGAAATTGCATTCGAGGTGAAATTTTTTGAAAATAAGTTTTAGAGGAAAAACGAAGTAAATACTTTATCAAAATTTCATTTTTGTAAACAAATTTCATCAAAATTTAATTTTTCTACAAAATTTCATTGAAATTGTACTTATCTTAAAATTGTTTTTTTTTTATAAAAAATTCATTAAAATGGAATTTTCCTAGAAAATGTCATCGAAATTGCATCTTTCAGAGAAAATGTTGTGAAATTGCATTTCTCTACAAAATTGTTTTTTCTGGAAATTTAATTTTTCTACAAAATTAAAAAAAAATATTTTTTTAATTTTTATTTTTAGAAGATTTCGTCGAAACTGCATTTTTATACAAAATTTCGTTGAAATTGCATTTTTCTAAAAAAAATCATTGACAATTTTGAATTTCCTTAACAATAAGTGTGTTTTTTTCAAAGAAATCGTATAACTCTTATTGGAAAACCCTCTATGTCGATCAGTATAATAAACTATGGGTTTATCTCTTATCTTTTTGGGCGTTACAAACTAATGCACAAAGTCATAACATCCTGTACCACGGTGTGGTGTAGGGTATAAACAAGGGACCCACCACTGTAAATAGTCATGATGGTATTAAAATAAAAATTACTCGCAATTGAAAAATATTTCTAACATTTTTCGTGACACTTACAGGAAAAAGCTGTATGAGTCCTTTTTTATAATTTTGATGCAAAAACGCAAGGCATGAAATGACATACCCTCAGGGATATATCATCCAAATTAAAAATTATATGTTTCATACTTTCTCTTCTGGGACTCATATTTCCGACTCTAACGACGGTGCACGGAACCCAAAACTTCAACATAATTTTCATAAACTTAGGCCAATTTAACTCTTGAACTCTGACATCGAATAATATCCTTCGAGTGATCTTTTTAGTTCCGTCTCCCTTCAGATTTCGTCGATTTTATTGTGCACACGGTTGTTTTTATACTCCCACAAAACAAAATATATATATAAATATGTATGGATGTATGCAAAAATAATGAATAATAAGAAATGTCATCCCGGAGCGAGTAAGTTATCAAGTACGAACGAATAGAAATTTCAACGAGTAGGTGTTCAAATCTTCATTCAATTTATTTTTTACAGAACACGCGTTTGCTTTTTTTACCTATTACACAAACACTGAGTATTAATTAATTTATTAATTGTATTTATTAAGAAATTGTAAAAGTTCTGACGAAGGACCGATTTTTCTTATTGGATCATATCAATTGTTATATTTCCGCGTAAACGAATATTGCAGCTAATCAGCTGATCTATCGATCTTATGGTAATCAGTGTAAACAAATAACCAGATTAGTCGTTACGCAAACGGAACGAAAAGATATGCTGACGTTATATGAACGTGGGGTCATTAACGAACTGTCTATTAGAAAGTAGTGAAATATATGGGAAATGGGGAAAAACATAAAAAAATGTTAAAATAAGGCTTAATTTTCTTTAGTTTAAAACAAATTTGGTCACAACAAAAATATTGTTTTTTAAATACTTTTCTGAGACGAGTACTGCCGTGTCACGTTACGTTAAATATTGCGAAACTTTCGTGCAATCGATATAATTTTGATGCCGATAACATTTCTTATATTTTGCCATCGCAAAATATTACCGGCTTTCTTGCTTTTTTCGCATTGTTTTTATAAATAAAGAAAAATGAGAACGCCTCCAACGCATTTATTAAGTTTCACCGAACAAATATTAAATTTTGAATTGTGTTCTACGGATTTTGCCTCGAATCTAATTTGCATAGCTTCAGACAAAAAATTGATATTGGGTTTAGCGCGGTTTCCAGTAAGTTCCAGTGATCACATGCAAAAAAAAACCTTTAAACATTTATTACGTTCCAGGAAGAATCCGAGGCCGAATCTTTTGAGTGGGAACGACTGAAGGACATTTACAATGAAAGCCGCTGTCATGCCCTTTGTTTTCACCCGGAAACCTCTTTGGTGACTGTCCCAAAGACAGTCACCTTTTGTTCAGCAGGCGCCGATTTTATTCTACGTATTTTCCGAACAGATTTACAAAATGCAGACACCGTCCAAACTCTCAAGGCACATACAAATTATGTAAATGATATTGCCTGGGACACTGAAGGTGATTTTCTTGCTTCCGTGTCCGATGACCACTCCTGCAAAATATGGTCCTCGGAATCACATTACGAAAATGTAATTACATTCTGTTTGTCGTCGGCGGGAATGTCAGTTAAATGGCATCCCGAAGAACCACACAAAGTGTTGGTAGCTGAGAAGAAAGGCGTTGTACACCTTTACAATGTGAGATCGCAACAGGCCATAATATCATTGGAAGCCTCCAGAGGTCCACTGATGTCCGCTGATTGGTCCTTGAATAATTGCCACTTCATAACAGCACTTTCTTATGGTGATATTGTAACCTGGGACATGTCACGCAAGCCTTGTTCTCCCTCGGATGTGAAACAAGTGCACGAGGATGGAGGACGCTGTGTACGATTTGCCCCAAACACAGAGTTGGTAACGGCCAGTGTGGGAAGACCTGATATTACTCTAAAAGTGTTTACAGCCAAGTCGACTGTGCCTTTGGTGGAAGCTTCGCTAAAACTATACGCGGGGTTGTGTTGGCATCACCGCTTGCCTTATGTAGCAGCGGCATATGATCGGAAATTGGGTTTCTGGAAAGTTCAATTTAAATAGATGCATTCTGTGTAATTAGTTTGTATGGTTTTTTTTATTAAATATTCTTCATTTCGATATTGCAAAACACGAACACAATTACTTTTTTTTGCATTTTTTATGCCCCATTTACAGAAGCCAAGAATTCCTTATAACGTGTTTCTTGCTGGGCTTGCAACTTTTGCAGTTTCTTTAGCTGACCTTTGCTAACCTCCTTGCCCTCTTTGTCATGTGTCGGTAAGCCCTGAAATAAATACAATTGTAGATATTGCGGACATGTTTTCAATCTTTGTATACTTACATTTTCGTCAAATTTAGAATACTTGTCGGTTTCACTTAAAAACATTTCCTTAGGATTAATTTTCTTTTGAGCTTCCTTGGCAGCTGCTGCTTCGGCCGCTGCTTGCTTCTTGCGTTCTTTTTCGGCTAGACGTTCTGCTTCAGCAGCTTTCTTCATTTCGCGTTCTTTGAACAAAGTTTCCCGATCTACCAGCTTGACGGCATATTTACCACCCTCTTTATCTTCCAAACGTACTCCCAAATTCGGAAGTACATCGTCTCTGAGTTCGTCACATAATTTCAAAATATCGGTTGCCTTCAGTGATTTGGCTAGTTCACGTACTTGGTTTCTAAAAACGGCTGTAGCTTCGACATAAGGCAATACCGTTGATTCCAGATCTACGTTGCCTTCTGCAGAACCACCAACTGGGAAGCCCATGCCGGGCTTTTGCTGAATTGCTCCAAATATACGCAACAGATCAGTGATATAAGTAGCAATTTTACGTAACAGCAAACAATTCAAACCATCCTTATTATCACGTATGTAAATATTGGCAGCCGTGACCAGATCTCTTAAGGCGTCAAGGGCACTGCGTGTATCGACATTATCTGGAAATAGTTAGAATTTAATTTTTTTGAAATGTCTACTATATTTCGGCTGACATACCACATAAGGCACTGTGTACTGCATTTCTTATTTCGTTGAATTTCTTTTGAAGTCCAGCTTCAATTGAGGTCCAAGCGTCAAATTGCTTTCGAGGCTCATCGGAAGTAACATGACGTGTTAAGTCTTTAACGTTGAGGAAGAATTCCTGTATTTAACAGAATGAAATGTATTGAAAAACATGGACAAATGAAGACTGTTCCGTTTACAAAAACAATCCTACGCCATTTAGAAACTTTTTTAAATTTCCTTGCAAAAATCTTTACACGAACTCGTATACACATAGTTAAATGCTCACTTACATTCAAGAACCGCTCGAATTGTATGGCCATGTCCATCGTATTGTCTGAATAATCCAGAGTATCCTTCCAAGAGTGCAGTAAAAATGCCAAACGTAACTGACAAGGTGTGTGCTTCTGCAGAGCCTGTTGTATGGTTATGAAATTTTTCAAAGATTTTGACATTTTGCAACCGGCTATTGTCAAGTGTCCTGTATGCAAAAAATATTTAACCCACTCCGCTTCGTCAAATGCTGCCTCGGATTGAGCCAACTCATTGTCATGATGAGGGAATTTAAGATCTACTCCTCCAGTGTGGATATCGAATTTCGGTCCAAATATATCAGAAGCCATGGCAGAGCATTCAATGTGCCAGCCAGGACGCCCCTTGCCCCATGGACTATCCCACCAAGGTTCGCCAGCTTTACTAGCTTTCCATAAAGCAAAATCATTAGCGGAACGTTTCTCTGTTAAGCGTTCTTCGCCCACAGACAAGTCACCCTCGCCCTCCTGCAGTTGCTTGGTATCGCCATAGGCCTCAGGAACTAATTTAGCATAGAAATGTTTTTCTTTTGCATCGAAAGCATTCACGCTAAAATATACCGAACCATTGGCGGCATACGCCAAGCCATTGTCAATAATACGTTGAATAAAGAGGACAATTTGTGGTACATATTCAGAGACACGGGTTAGAACATCGGGGGGTAATATCTAGACAAAGAAGAAATGCTTTATCAATTAAATTTTGTTGAAATTTATTTGACTTACATTTAAGGCCTGCATATCATTATGGAATTGATCTTCCCAGTAACGAGGTAGTGATTCGAATATAGCGTTATCATTAATAGACGATCCTTCTTTAGCGTCTAACCAATCCGATATGGGATCTTTAGCCTCCATAAGATAAAAGTCTCGAGCCTTATTGATCTCCTCTTGATTTCCATTGGCCACAGCTTTGGCTAAGAGATCCACAGCGTTATTCATGCGGTCATATAATTTATCCAGCATCACTTTCTTGTCGGGATCCGTGTTTTTGGCGCAAGTGTTTTGGAACTGCACTAAAACCGAACGCTGATCTTCCAGTAGCTGGTCTAAAGGAGCTGTCGTGGCTTTCTGTTTGTAACAATCAAAGAGATAATTTTGACGAGCGCGTTTTATTATCTTATCATCGATGTCTGTAATGTTCATGACATAGTGAATGTTGTAGCCAAAATAATCGGAGAGAACACGTCGCAAAATATCAAAGGAAATGTAGGACCTAACGGGTT
This sequence comes from Eudasyphora cyanicolor, assembly GCA_963930755.1. Classification (NCBI taxonomy): domain Eukaryota; kingdom Metazoa; phylum Arthropoda; class Insecta; order Diptera; family Muscidae; genus Eudasyphora; species Eudasyphora cyanicolor. Next base: position 11,722,953 of record OZ005738.1, on the reverse strand, counting down.
AAAAAGGTAACGAATAATATGAAATAAAATTTCATTAGCATGGAAGAAATGTTATTGGCCACATTTTTTCAAAATTACCTGGCGTGACCCATATGAGATGCATCGTAAACAGTTGGTCCGCAGCTATACCAGGTTACATTATTTCCATCCAAAGGTACGAATTCCTCCTTTTGTCTGGTCAAGCTGTTGAACAATCGCAATTTTGGAGCTTCAGCTGGGGTGGGCGGCTGCCACAAAGGCTGTTGACGTTTAGCCATTCTGGAATTGGGAGCAGGTGTTGTTTAAATGCACAATTATTCCGAGGAAACTCTCCACGTTGCAAGACGCGACAAACACAGCTGAGACTCTTTTAGCCGACACACACAGCGATGACACATTTATCATATCATCAATTATATTCGTTCACTTAAGAGTGACGTAAATCAAATTCAAAAATTGTTATGTTGCCTTCGGAAATGCGAATTTTGCAAATACCTATAAATTAATCTCAACGAATTTTAGTTTATAAGTAAACAAACATATAACTGATCACTCCAGCGTTTTTAAAATTCTTATATCATTTTACTTATCTGTTAATGCAGACTTAAAGTTTCTCGTCTTAAAATTTTCAAATTCTGAGTTATGCCACTCTTAAAGTAAGGGAGCGATATGGTCTTGATTTCTATAGATATGTGGGAAATTCGATAAACAGTATTCGATAACTTTTTGATTATTTGGGTTAATGGAGGCGAATAATAATAAATTTAAGTTGTGTTAATAGTAAAAAAATCAAAGTGTAGTAAAAAATATAATTAGAAGCAAATTCTTTAATAAAATGACTCGATTTGCGCCGTAAATCCTTGCTTTACATTTCGATAACTAATTTATCAACAATACCTTCCTTATTGTATCATGGTACTAGCGTAAACGTCACTGCTACACTAGCAGCCGGTAAAACCTTAAAGAACAAAAAGTTGCATTTTTGCTGGTCAAATCCCAAATCCTGTATAAAAACAGTAATATCCTGTTTAATAAAAATATTTAAAAATCATTACTTGTAATGTGGAAGTGAGCAAGAGAAAGATTTCTTAAAAATCAAATTTTATTTGCGCAAAAACAAAAGAAAAGCCGCGAAGCCAAAAAAATGCTCGCTTTTAAATTATTGATTTTCACGGCTTTGATTTGGACATTAGTTGCTCTGGAAGCAGATTCCAATGGCTATATCTCCTACTGTCCATGTATGGGTAAGTTAATACATAAATACTATTCCCAAAAAGCCAGAATCTACAATATTTCTGCATTTTTTTTTAATATAGGACGTTTTGGCAATCAAGCCGACCATTTTTTGGGAGCTCTAGCATTTGCCAAGGCTTTAGATCGTACATTGATTTTGCCACCCTGGGTGGAGTACCGCAAAGGCGAAATGCGTTCAATACAAGTTCCGTTTGATACCTATTTCGATGTGGAGTCTCTTCAAAAGTATCATCGCGTTATTTTGATGGCGGATTTTATGGACAAATTAGCTCCTAAAATTTGGCCTATAGAAAAACGTATCTCATTTTGTTATATGGAGCGTAAGAGTATACAGAACAAAGGAGGTGGTGGCGGCACTAAACCAGGTTGTCACGCCAAAGAAGGAAATCCATTCGGCCCATTTTGGGACACATTTGAAATAAATTTTATTGAATCTGAATTTTATGGTCCGCTACATTTTGACGTACATCATAGCAACACGGCCGAGAGATGGAATGAACGCTATCCGCCATCTGCATGGCCTGTAATAGCTTTCACTGGTTCTCCAGCCAGCTTTCCTGTCCAGAAAGAAAATCGAGAATTACATGCCCATCTAAAGTGGAGTGAGAAGTATAGCGATGCTGCTTCAAAGTTCATTAAAAATACTTTGCCCAAAGGTTCATTTCTGGGAATACATCTTCGCAATGGCATTGACTGGGTCAGAGCTTGCGACCATATACGCGATAGTCAACAGTTATTTGCTTCTCCACAATGTTTGGGCTATAATAACGAAAAGGGTAATTTGTATGCGGAACTTTGCATGCCGCCGAAAGAGCTAATTATACGACAAATAAAGCGTTTAATAAAAAATGTCAAACAGGATCAACCCAAAAATGAAGTTCGCTCAATTTTTGTGGCTTCCGATGCCAATCATATGATAACGGAACTAAACAGCGCTTTGCAGCGTATGAATATCACAGCCTATCGTCTACCAGAGGATAATCCCCACCTTGATTTGGCCATATTGGGTATGTCAAATCATTTTATAGGTAACTGCATTTCTTCATATTCGGCATTTGTCAAAAGGGAGCGAGATGTCAAGGGGTTTCCGTCCTACTTTTGGGCTTATCCCAAGGAAAAAGAACGTCAACATATGAAAGTTCACGAAGAACTCTAATGTTCAACCGTTCGAACATTTCACGATTTCAAATAATCTCATTGCATTTAGACTTATAAGCTAAGAAATAAACTTTTACCAGTTGATTTATTGTTTAGTTTAGTGGCACCCCCTACTGTGTTTGGGGTGACCCATTTTATATTTGTATCCTTTTAAATATATAGACGTCATAAAAAATTATACATAGCTTGTTTTATATGTTGATTGGTAACTGATCTTTATGTGCGTTGCGCTAACTAATGAACCAACTTTTGACTTCTAGCTAAATCCAACTGTACCGCTGACACTTTTGTTAAACCATCGCGCACAGAACTCAAGTTCTCTTTCCAAGCATGTAAAAGATCTCTCAATTGCTCCCATTGTGGGGCGCCGAACGTACGATGCATTGTGGAAGAGATGTGTACTTTGCGGTTGGCCTGGTCGAGACGGGCCCTTACCAATTTAGTTTTGAGTACCTCAATGACGAAAGGTTCAACTTCATCTTCAGTTATTTGCAATTCCTTGGTGAGAGTTTCGAAGCTCATTTCTGGATTGCTTTCGGCCAATTGCATGAAAGTAAGTAAGCGCATTTTCTTCATGTTTTGTTCGTGATTCAGGCCTTGCGAATTTACAAATTCTCGATGGTCTTCGTAGAACTGCACGTAGGCCGGCAACTTTTCAGACACAAATATAGACAGCAAGTCATGTATTAAATCACCCTCAAGGAAACGAACAGGCTTCAGGGCCAACAAGGGATCCAATAGGAATGTATTGGGATCAGCCAGGGCGGTAACAATGCACTTCATGGCATCTTCACGGGCAACGCAAGCGTTATCGGAGGTATAGGTTCCCAATAGTTCAATCATTACTTTAGCTGAAACTTCCAGGTTGGTGTCCTTTGTAACATCGTGAAGAAGACGGTATAATTTTTGCATTTGTTCAGCCGAAGGTGGGCAGTTGGCAAACTGTGTTTTCACTTGTTCAACGCCGGTAAAAACTTCCATAACTTGGTCACACTGCTTGGCCACCTGCACCAAATGGTAATAGACGTGATAACGCAACGGAGAGGCAGTATCCAGGTTATTGAAAAGACGCCAAAGTGACTGAAGGCAAACTTTAGTTAGCGGTACATTAGGAGCTTTGGTCATCTTCTCACAATAGGCCAAAATTATGTTTTCCCCACGATCCAAGGAAATCTGCAAAAAAATAAACACTCTAACACCACCATTCGTTAAGCAAAATTAGTCACTACCTACCGTGATCATAATTGACACAATACTATTGAGTATGCAGTCAATCTGTGTTGGCTCTCCATCTTTAAAGCAAACATCGCAAACTCCAATGATTTTATGCAAATCGTCTTCCACGCCCTTGCTAGACTTCTCCGAGGATATTTCGGCACCCAAATTTTTGAAATATTTTCTCAATTCCTGAACCTATTGACCAAAAAACAACATTATCATAAAATGTATCACAAATCTTGTTTTAGAGGCAGACGAAAAACATAACCTCAAACAATTTGTGCAAATTATATTGGGGTTTATTTTTCGCAACGCTTCTTTATATTATACAAAAATATACCTGCTCATCCATGGACAGGTCTATGAAAACTGGTGGAGAGTTCATCATTTTGTTTTTGATGTTTTTTCTGGATACTTTTTAATAAATTAACTGCAAATTATAAGCAACACACGTCGCTTCTTTTTTGAAGGCAGGAGAAAGAGAAAACAAATGAATGACAGCTGGGTTAACATATCTCGATGAATGCCAACAGCGACTAGTAGACTAAATACAACGAAAACGACGTGGACGTAAACGAGTTTGTATTGCTAAATTTATCGTTCAATTGTAGATATACCTATAACTATTAACAGCCTGTTTCTGTAACTTAAAATTTTGCTTTCGTTCGCTTGCCAGACGACAAACAGCTGATTTGGGTTTCACTAACTACCATCACAACGGCAAGTCGCACGATAATGAACTCGTACGAAAACGTAATCATTTCAGTGTAAATTTTGGTTTCTCTATCTCTCTTTGCTGTCATCTGGGCGAACACAAATGTCAGATCGAGTCACTTTATTTTATTTGTCGACTGATAAGAACAATGACAATAAAAACGTTATTAAAAGCAAAAAATAAGTAGATATAAATGTAATTATGGTAAAAACAATTAAATAATGATAAAATTGTATACATATGTTTACATTTTGAAGCATAAAGAAGTCAACATTGGCAGCTCGCTGAGATGGAAAAATTCATCAGTGCACAATGAGAGAGACGTGAGAGAGAGAGAGAAAGAAATGAGAGTGTTGGATCAGCTCAGCTGAACCACCCAGGGTTGATTTTTGGTCACCACCAGTGTAAAGGATACAGAGTTGTATTTTCTAAGGTCGACCATACAAAAATGTGTGCTTTTTTAGACCGGAAGTTGTGAAATTATTGACCTGGCAATTCCATTATTTGCCAATTGGTAAATTGTTAACGTCATTGACGTAAAGCCAGGCGAACGAACAAACGAACCTTAGAGAAACCAAATTCCAGACGAAAGTGAGTGATTGGTTTTCGTTCGCAGAGACTTTCGTTAGAAATACAGAAACAGGCCGTAAGAGCTAGCAATATTTAGAAATGACAACACCCAACATCTTGATAATTATTTTAATTACTTTCAATTTGGAGTATGCTTACAGCTTTCAGGCTCATACTTAAGTAGGCGACGTCGTTGAAAGTCGAGTTTGACAGACTGTACGCTTTAAAGGCAGGGTAAGAAAACGTAACCGTAAAGTCCCGTAGCGTAACAAATCAGCTGAGTTTATATTCACACTTGCAATTTTTTATGCAATTCTCATTTGAAGTTGAATTTGCGTTCAAACAACGTATTCTGTTTCGAGAATTTTTTTTCATCGTTCATTAAAATTCATTAAATTTCATTAAAATGTATGTATGTCGCACAAATTCACATATGTTGAACCGAACACAAAGCTGCGAATATTAAATAAAAAGAAATGTGTAAGTGTCAATAAAAATTACCATTTAATAGCGGCACCTCTGACCAATACTGACGCATGAAAATCAGTGTAAACGAGTAAACGGCTGAAACTTGTTTTGAAAGGTACGTCTACGTGCAACGCCAACAAAAAACAACGAAAAAAGAAGAAACTTTTGAAATGGAATGATAAATAGGTGATAAAATGTTAAATAAGAGCAAGAAAATATAGAATAAAATAATAAAGTTGACATTTTAGTTTAGTGAATGTCTGCCAAATGGCACGTTTTTCAAGTTTTAGGTAATTGCTCCAGCGTTCAACGGTATGGCTGCGCTAATGTTACGTTACGGTTTCGTTTGCCTAACCCGACCTTAACTCGTATCTCATACCTTATCCACTAACTTGAACAGAACAAATGATCCGCATTTCTACGATACATTTGTCACTAACTATGCTTAAGGCAAAACAAATATTTGTTTGACAGCTGCAGAAAATAAATGTGCCTTTGCCTTGTTTTGTATAGTATTGAGTATTGACGATTAGCGGGATGTAAATATTTTATTTGCAATACAGTAAATTATATCGAATATTAACTCACTTACTCCTCAGATTCCGTTTTCTAACAGAAACGCCTAGCATTCTTCATTATGGAGGACTCGGAGATACAAGAATCACGCACAAATGAAGTTGTCAACCAGGAAACTGAAACTACGAAACCAGAGCAAGAATTTTATGTAAAGGCACAAAAGTATTGGTCAGAGGTGCCAGCTACGGTTAATGGAATGTTGGGAGGATTGGGTTACATTAATGCCGTTGACGTTCTAGAATCACAGAACTTCCTGCGAGAATTAAAAATCAGGGATGTACATAAAAAATATGCCTTGGATTGTGGAGCTGGCATTGGACGTGTGTCTAAGAACTTACTGATGCCCATGTTTGAAAAGGTGGACCTTGTGGAGCAAGATCCTACTTTTGCCGAAAGAGCTAGAGAATACTGTACAACAGATATGGGTTCAACACTTGGTTATCCCAAGCGTTTGGGAGAAATTTACAATGTTGGTCTTCAAGAATTCTCCCCAAGTCCCCAGAAATACGATGTAGTGTGGTCGCAATGGGTTTTGGGACATTTAACAGATGATGATTTGCTGAACTTTTTCCAACGTATAAAAACTGGTCTGGCCGATGATGGCGTATTCGTGATGAAGGAGAATGTAACATCATCCAAAAAAACCGACAAAGACGAAACGGATTCTTCGGTAACAAGACCTCTAAAGGCATACGAGAGTTTTCTGAAACAAGCTGGTTATCGCATTGTAAAAACGACAAAACAAAAGAATTTACCTAAAGGCTTATATCCTGTCTATATGATAGCTAGTCGACCACTCGCACAAAACGAATAGCAATAATAATGTAGTTGTAAAATTATAATCGTATATAGACTTGATTTTTTTAATAAATTGCAATATGTTTTAGTAGGCATGACAAATCACCACTTATGTAAATGACTTTTTTAATACTAGATAAAGAAATATAACTAGGGCAAGATTTAAGATAGTTTATATAAATGGAAGATGTACTAGTTTAAGGGAAAAATACTGCATGAAATATCTCGAGTCCAATAAATAAACATATACAAATGTTGAATTTTCTAAACGATTTTTTATCCTTTTATATGTGTATATGTTCGGCTTTCCCTCCGGCGTTTCGTTGGCTCTTTTCCAACTTCCACAGGGTTCCTTTTTGAAAAAATCCCAGTGGAGAAAGATTGTCTGCGTAATTTTCATATAACGGGCGGGAAAATATTGCTTTCATATTTATTGTAATAGAATTTTAAAATTCCGACTGTAAAATATAACGACATTTGGAATTAAGATATGAGCCAACTAGTTTTAAAGTCCCTTTTTTATATTTCAAAAAAATATGTCTTATTTAGTCACTCTAGTTCAGAGAAGATCCTGATTCCAGAAGTCGCCACCAGGCCAGACTTGTATGACATTTTAAGCGTATCTCTTAAATACCAGTGAAAGCGTCCGGTGTCTGTCAAACTCAAATTTCATACTTTTATTTTCTGTGCACACAAACACCACGTTGACAAACGTCGAATGCCGACGTCGGCCGGTTGCAGCTTTAAAAAGGCTGGCATCGAGACTAGGTTAGTCATGCGTAAACGTAACGTTGTTCGTAGCGTAGTGAATCGGACTTAGTCCATATTCACATTTGCAATTTCCCCCCGCAGAATTGCAGAGTTTGTGGGATGGGGACGCAGGGGGAGAAAGGGTCTTCCGTAATTGCAAGTGTGAATAATGGCTTAAGACGGATTAGGCAAACTTTAAATTTAGCGTAGCCGTAACCTTGCCTGGTGGAGCAACTACCCAAAAATTTAAAAACGTGAAACATGACTCAGACGCAGCATAAACATAGTTTTGTTTTATATTTACTTGGTCTTATTTTATCATCTTATTGCCTATTTTTCATTCCGTTTCAAAAATTTTGCATTAATTTCTTTTTATTTCATTCTTTTACTGATTTTGTCCAGATTAAATTTAAGCAGTTTCCAACGTCCTTTGGCTAATTTACACTGATTTCCATATGGCAGATTGAACCAGCTGATTCGTTACGCTGAGGGGGGTTACGGTTACCAACCATTTATCATAGGTCGTATTTCCATGCTGACTAATTGAGCTGATGGCTACCGTTACGTTTACGCTAATGTCATCTTACGGTTACGTGTGTCTAAAGAAGCCTTGAATCTTATGCCACGTTTGGCACTGTATCTTGGACGACAGATCGTACAACATTAACCACGGACCCTTGCTTGACAAATGTAACCACAATTCACTGAACAATGATAACACAAGCCGTCATATTTACCACCATATTCCGAAATTCAGCATGGCTGCCATTTTTTCTGTAATCGACTGGAATTAGCATCGTTTTTATTCTTCTTACGTGAATAATATATTATATTAGTGTGAATTTCAATATTAATCCCAGAGTGATAGTGAAAATATATTTATTTAATGAATTAAGACTGATGATCAAGAGCATTTTGTAAATTTAAGGTGAGTTTTTGTCGATTTCGAAAGGTCATCAGTCTCGCTGATGTGTGATGACGATGGAAGTGTTTTACGTATCATTTTTTGCTCAATACATATTTTCCATAGAGAAAAATTAAGTTTTTCCCTTAATTTCATAAAAGCTGAGGAAATTACTCATAAATTATGAACGATATTTCGTCGTAACATGCAAGAAAAGTATGAAATGTGTTGGCATAAAATTAATTCGATTTCTGCTACGTATTTGCTGGCATTGTGAAAAAAAATTAAAGCTGGGGAGAAAATGTGAATATGTTTGCCAATAATACATATACAAAAATATATATATGTATACATGTATATGCAGTTTGTGTTTGAATGTGTGCGAAACACCATGAAGGAAAATATACAAATATGAATATAATAAATAAAATTAAAATGAAGTGACAGTAGATATTCATAAATACAAAGTAATTAGTTCCAATTTTTTCATGGCACAATTCCTCCTTAAAAAAATAAATAATTATTTATTAACCAATATAAATATAGTAAAAAATACGATTAAATTAAAAATAATAACGAATACAAAATATACAAATGTGGCGTGTGTACGGGAGTGTGTGTTTTTTTTTTTCATAAAAGTGTTTGTTTATTGTATTGCGTATGTGTTTTTATACATGTGTTGAGGGGGTTTTCCCATTTTTTATTTGGCATATGACTCCACAATAATATGAAAACCCTTGTAATATATATAATAACTGTATCAATGATATACATGATACAGTGTATCATGGAATACCGAATACCCCATGAGTTGTATCATATATAGCTAATAACTTAATGCACCCCATTATCATTTTAACAATCAATATTTCCGATTAAATTGGAGACTGACATTAGTTTTTTTCTCTTTTTTGTTTGTCATTACAGTTTCAAAAACACAAAAAGGCACAACAACCAAACACACAAAGTTGCTTGCGTAGCCATGGATATAGCTACGAAAACTCAACGAGAATGTGAGGAACGCGTTGCCGAAGAGTACCTTTCCAGCTTGTCGGACTTGAACTGCAATAGCAAACCCCTTATAAACATGCTCACCATGTTGGCCGAGGAAAATATCGAATATGCTGCAGTTATTGTAAAAGTCGTTGAACAACATATAGCCAAGGTTAATAGAATCAATAATTTTCTCTTTTATAATACCTAGATAGTATCATTCGTCGTCCTATTGTCCTTTGATAGAAAATACGTTTAAAGAAGGACATTTGTAAATTACATGAAAAATTGCGGTTTGACGGTGTAGTAGAACACCGACAACTTTTCACTGAGGAAGTATTTGTCTCATTTCTATTGTATTTAGGACCTCAGCAAAAATATAGAAGTAATACGCGGTGATGTATAACTTTGTGAAAGCTTTAATTTCTCTGTAATGTAAAAGTCATGGGGTTTCCTGCTAAATTGAACCATATTGTCGTATGACCTTGGACCCTCATTGAAATCTTCCCCAACGTAATTTTTTGCTGGGGATATCACCGGCCTATCACAAAACATTGTCCTAGGTTGGCTCAGAATTGGTAGAAAGTTTTATTACCAGCTTCTATTGAAATGTGATTAAAATTGATGTAAATGCACCACAATCTGTAAATACCCACCCAATACTGCACGTTATTATTACAATTATGAGACGATAGTTAGTCATAATATTATCTCCTTTTTCATAAAAATGCTAACATTCTTTGTTCAAATCTTAACTTAATTTAATCTTTTTTTCTTACTGGATTGAAACACAACTATGTTTTAAAATGGGTTTTTGGGGGATGCATAGGATTAAATTAATAAAATTCTTAATAACTTTCAAATGAACGCCGGTTCTCCCTACATATTTGTGTATACAATCCGACTTACTTTCAAAATGTCAATGTATTATGGCCTTGAAAAAAAGTAATATATAACTTGATTATTTTTCTAAAATAGTGTTTTTCTTGTATGCAATATTCACTATTTCATTTAATTTTTGGGAAAGAACATCGGATAAAGCCAATGTAGATCTCAAATTAAAAATTGATATGTTCTGTGTATACATTTTGGAAAACAAACGATGTGTGGAAAGCTGGAAAAATTATAGCTTCAACAATTTGAACTTTTTAAATAAACAAAAACAGACTAAAGAAGTACTTGCTAAAATTTGGCGGATAGCTTTGCTGACAATGCTTTACCTTTCTAATTTCCCCCAGACACAATCAGTAAATATTATTAGATTTTAAGCAAAAAAATATTTTTTATTTGTTTATGATTTATTAGCATTTGTTTGTGGTACCAGATCTTCCATATGTCTGCTAAAACATGTTTTTTTTGAAAATTGTTGCATACATAAAAAAATTGTGGTAAATGCAAATCACTATACAAATTGTCGTTCAATAGACCGATGTCAGTATATTGTCAAGGGTGAGAGATGCAGATTCGCCTCCTGCAAGAACAATAATTATCTAAAGTTTATCTTTGCATCATCCATTAACGTAATTTGCGTATTACGCTTTCTTCAATTCTGAAATAAATATCCGTTTTGATATTCCAACTAATTTTCACAGGTAATTGGATTCGATGACTTTCGATTGAGGGCCTAAAATTAAGGGGAGTAGCTTTACATCATTAATTTGTCATTTTATAAACGGAAAATATGTTTGATCTGTTATTAGAAAAGGCAATTATACCATTGTCGATATAATTATACCCTCACGTTAGTGTGACGAGGGTATATATCATTTGAAACGGAAAAAAGTGTAACACAGCGAAGGAGTGACCTAAGACCCCAAGTATGTTCGGCGGAAATCCGTTTTGGGTCATTTTAAGTCGAATGAGCAATGTCCGTCCGTCTGTCTGTCTGTCTGTGTGTCTGCTGGCTGGTGCGCACGATAACTCTCGAAAGGAGTAACCGATTGACTTCAAATTTCGTATGTGGTAATATTTTTTTCTATCTCCGGCTAAGTTCGAAGATGGGCCATATTGGTCCACTCCTTCTGGTACCTCCCCCACAAAGGGTTAAAATGTTGTGAAATATTGATTCTTTAATAACTGCTATTATACGTATTCGAATCTTCTGAAATTCCACACATAGTATTAGTTTGTTAGTCGCTATCAACTTGAGGAAAATGGGCGAAATTGCCACGCCCGTTTTGGTATCTCCCACACAAATGCACCATTTTGCACTAAAAGTTAAAAGCTTATAACATTAATACCAGTGTTTAGAAATACTTGAAATTTTGTACAGTGTAATGCTTTTATAGTGCCTACAGTCCAGTGAAAAATGGGCGTTATTGCCGCTCTCCTTTTGGTACCTCCCACACAAATGCACCATTTTGCACCAAAAGTTAAAATCTTATAACATTAATACCAGTGTATAAAAATACTTGAAATTTTGTACAGCGTAATGTTTTTATAGTGCCTACAGTCCATTGAAAAATGGGCGTTATTGTCACGCCCCTTTTGTTACCTCTCCCACAAAGGCACCATTTTGCACCAAAAGTTAACAGTTTATAACATTAATATCAGTGTATACAATTACTTGAAATTTTGTACAGTGTAATGCTTTTATAATGCCTATAGTCCAGTGAAAAATGAGCGTTATCACCACGCCCCTTTTTGTACCTCCCACACAAAATGGCCAAATTATACCACAATTTAATATCTCAACGTTAATATACCAGTCCATATAAACGGTTACAATTCGGCACAGTGCAATGTATTTAAAGTATCCAATGTTCAGCGAAATATAGGTGTATTTCTTAAACCCCTTCTGGTACCTCACACAAAAATAGACAGAATAATTTGTGTAATATACAATATTACATTACTCACAAAGTGAGGGTATACCTTAGTCGGTTTACCCGACTGAAACTTTCTTACTTGTTTCCTATCAAATCACTCGGAAATGTTACGCGATACAGGTAATTGCAAAATGACATTCGATTGAGGGTCTAAAATGATGCGGTGTAGCTTTATTTCATTACTTTGTCATATTATAAACGGTAAATATGCATAATCTGTTCTTAGAAAAGGTAATTATACCATTGTCGATGAAATATCTTATACGAATTCAGTTTAAACTGTATTATGGGTGAAAAGACGTACATTGAGTTCAAATCTTTTACAAAGAGCACATGTATTTATTCATTTTAAAAATGATATTACATAATTCATATTTCGCTGAAAGTGGACTTATCCCACTGTGATTGTCAAGGGAATATATACTAGACATCAGAACAATTGTTTATTTCGTTACATCGTGTAATCAGTTTTTTTTATCAGTTTTGGGCTATACTTAAGAGTTAAATCAAGTCCTTTTCCTAATTTAGAAATAACTGGGAAGAAATATTTAAGAAATATATTGTAATTTAAAGGTTTAATTACAAATTATTGCAATATTACGCTGAAAAATGTAAATTGTTTATATCATTATTTTATATTGCCAAACTAAGTTCTACTTACAAAGAAAGTCCATTCTATATCGGACGTCAGTTGAATTTAAGACATTGAAATCATGGCTAATACTGCTATTTTTTGCTAGAATTTAGCCCACCAAAAAAATCTATGTACTTTGGTTTAATGTTATCGGGTACTAATTTTTGGTACGTTTTGTTTTTTCTTTGAATGTGAGTCTTTAGAGGGGTTAGGGGGGAGGCGGATAACTTTACTACACAGTTAACAATTTTTTTATTGAAACCAATGGTATATTATAGTATAACTTTCGAAGTATATTGTGCAAAAATTTCATGAAGAAACATTAAACAATATGGCAACGCCAGCAATTATTCGGAAGCGTCTCAAAAAAAGTTGAGTGGCGTGTCCATCATAACTCGGTGATGGATTATCTATAATCAAAAAACCAAAATTAATTCGTTAGGTAATCGCTTGGATAGTTTTTCTTAATTTCGTTTTTTATTTTTGGGAACACAAATTGAACTAGATGACTGAAATTTGATACAGATACTTCTTTCAGCTGCAGGTAACTTGGGGTTGAAATATAGCCCCATACAAATGTCCCTCTAGATTTGACTTCTTAACGCAACAAAAACAACAAATTTCAACGAATTGGGCTGATATTTGGTATAATCTATATATTTATTTATTTATTTCATTCATTTATCAACTAAAGCCCATATTTGGACTATACATTGATAGGAATACAATTCATTGAGATAAATTTCGTAAACTAGACTTAATACTAAAACCCTTAAAACGCACATTTTCTAAACATAAACCACATGGAATTTATAAGGCTTTTATACATATGTAAAGTTTGTCAGTGTCAGAATAGTAACGAAGTAGAATTTCCTTAAATTTTCTTGCGGTTATTGAAAAAATCTTGATATTGGAGGGAAGAAGGTTCCATAGTCTTGCAATATGAACTGCAAATAATTGTTCATGAATCATTGGGTTGAAGTGTTCAATAAGAATTTGAGAATTAAATAAAAAAAATAAATATAAAATTGGATGTGTGTATGTGTGTGTGTATGGACTCCAAAACGGCTGGACCGATTTTGATGAAATTTTCAGGGAATCTTCAGAAAAGCCTAGCGGGTGACATAGGCTATATAAGATCTTGACTGAGGGCGTGGCTCCGCCATATAAGCCAATTTGGAGTTATCATTTGTTTAACGAGATTCGTTAACGAGATTCCTACTGTCGCTATCCGGACCGCACCGTGATCCCAGATGGGCCACCAATCCTGGGCTTTCTGGGGTCCAACTGGAAGTAACTGAAAGTCAATGTGATTGGTCCAAAAATAGGAGGATTGGACCTGTGAGCGTGGCCCCACCCATAAAAACCAAATTTGGAAATTAAGATATTTTGCACAATTTTTGAGCGAGAGTGCTGTAATTTTGTGTATATGTATCTTTGGCAGTCTACGTGAGTGGTGGGATCGGGCCAATGGGTGTGGCCTTACTCATATGAGCCAAGAATGGAGATATCTTGAACAATTTGTTTGTTCCCGAGAGAGCTGTAATTTTGTGTGTAGGTATTTGGTGGCAGGATTCGTGATTGGTTCAAAAATTGACGGGATCGGAAATCTCAATCTGGGGCAACGAAGTGGACCGGGTCTAGCTAGTTAGTTTATAGTACCCGTATTATTTCTACTCGGAAATATAGCCCCCATACAAAGTTCCTTCTAGATTATTTGACTTCTTAACGCAGTAAAAACAACAAATTTCAAAGAATTGTGTTGAAATTTGGTAATATGAGTTTATTTGCACCCAAAACAATTGACATGCGATCCAAGGTGAAGGGTATATAAGATTCGGCATGGCCGAACCTAACGCCGCTTCAAATTGTTGTATTTCTCCGTTTGTCAGGAATTCCAGAAACCGCTTTTCAATCGCCATACTGGTCTGGCATTTCGCTAGCTCTATAAACACACCATATTAATAATTATTCTTGTGAGAATGAGACAAGTAAGAATCCTATAAGTGGTCAATTTGAGAGGTCAAGTGGTTAGACGACTTACAGCGGCTGCGATAGTTCTGTACTGCCTATATATTTGTTGGTTTTTATTCATCGAAGAAGTCTTCAGATTAATCAGATTTTATCAAAAAATGTGATTCTTTCGCAATATTTTGTAAGATATCTTTGAAACAGCTGATGAGATGAAAAAATTATATTAAAAGAAGATGACGGCAACTTCATTTATTTATTTTATTAATTTTTTAATTTTATTTATATGAATTACAATACAAAGTAAATTTACATTCTAATTTTACGGTCCTGGGAAAAGCCGGGTTACAAAGACCATGTGGCTGGAGTTTTGCAACGACAGATCAGAGTCTCTGGTGAGAATGGAACCCACGAACCAAAAAAAAAATTCTCCAAAAATGTGATTATTTTGCAATATAAGATATCTTTGAAACCGCAAAGAAATTATATTAGAAGACGATGAAGGCTACTTAATTTAGCATTATTAATGCTTTCCTAAACTAATTATAATAAATGGTTCAAAAAATCCATCGATTTCCACGACTTCTGATAAATCATTATTTTTGGAGGGCGATTTCCAGTGGTAAGGGGGTGAACGGGAGCGTCGGGTGTTTTGGGAGAAATACTTTTTTAAGTGTCTCCTTTTTTATTGACATGTAACTTCTATTCCGAAGCATTTTATACTAAAATTGTTCCTGATTTTACTAAACCTTTCTGTACCCATCAAACTTTGTGGATATATACGATATATTTAAAAAATCACTGGGTTGCCATTAAAGTGTATTGTAGGGACCTATAGTGATTTTTTACAAGGATTTTTTTAGGAATAATTTTTGTCGAATACATTACCCAAAAAAGCCATCTTTTTCTATGACTTTTGATATCTCATTATTTTTGGTGGAAGTTTTTCCGGGGCAAGGGGATGAGATGGGTAATCAGGCATTTTGAGAGAAATACTTATCGTAGTCTCCTTTATTTTGTTTTTTTGACATGGAACATCTATTACGAAGCCCTCTATACCAAAATTGTGTTTGAATTTACTAACCTCATTGTTTACCCAGCAAACTTTGAGGTCACAGGAAAAAACTGTTAATGCCATTCGATTTAGCATGTCGAAATTATGCGAGGTAGGTTATTTTCGTCGAGAATACATTTTTAAAGCGCATTTTGCACACACAGTGAAATCGACAGATGGCAGGCAATATTACTTATTGTGCCCTTTGCATTTATTGGGCAAAGAAGACAGATAGAAGTCCTCATAAAAATGTTATAAGTATTTTTACAACTTATCATGACTTGTGTTTAAATTAGTGCTTCTCAGACGTTTCGAGTCTGCCTCTGCCTCATGCCTCTGAACGTTATGGGTTAGCATTTTTCTTATAGACCTGAGCATTTTTTTGCGCAAATAAATTCCTATGTAGCACAAAAAAGTCTCTTGATAACCCAGCAAACTTTGTTTTGATAATTCGGATAATCAATATTGATTTTAGAGATATTGATAATAAAGTACATTTACATATACATATTTATATGTAGTGGGGACGAAAAAATTTACAAAGGCACATCGCGATTCTCGTAATATGGGTCATTCCAAGAAACTTTGTAGATGAAATCTTAGCTCAAAAATTAATTTCGAGCCCCCGGATATTTAAAAATAGATATTTTTCCAAAATATTCAAGAATAGAGAAACAATTTACAAGGCCGCATCGCGATTCTGGTTCTATGAGTCATTCCAAGAAACCTTGTCGAAGAAACCAATAGCCCAAAAAATAATTTCAAGCCATCAAAATAGATTAAAAAAATTGACCCACCCTAGTATACTTACAAATATCAAGGTTGATAAGGTTAATATCAAGTAAGATAAGCGATTTATATTTCCCTTTCCCTAAACTGCCATCTCCAATTACACTTGCTGATGCGAACTGTAAAATCAATCTTTTATTCTCGATAAGAGTGATTGTCGCCCCTGTTCTGCATTCCGAATGTGGATTTGAATAGAGCTTTTCCTCTCAGAATCGAGTTACTAAATATATTTCGAATGTATTAAATATGTTTCAATGGGGAAATAAAGACAATCTGAGTTTACAGGAAATCTTCGAAAGTCCTCAAACAGAAATTATGGACAATTTTATGAATTAGATAGAAATACGGATTCAATCCGCTCTCGGAATACAGAACAAACAGGAGGGGTATGAATAAGGTTACTAAAATATAGCAAAAATTGGAAAAACAAAAACTGATGAAAATCTACATTTAAAACCTCACAATAATAATCTTTTAAGAATATATAAAAGAAGAGATTTTTAAAATTATTATTTTTAAACGTTTCAACTAAATATTGTATATCTTTTCGGAAAATAAATTTTACAAAAAATCCTATTTTTTGCTAAATTGGGAATGTTATGATTGATCTTTTTTATATAAAATGTTAAAATCTTCTTATGAAAGAAATAATTAAAAATTAATTAATTTCGGAGAGCAATACAGTTATTTTTGGAAGGACAAAAAATCGGTCTTGTGTTTTTTCCGAAGCAATTTTGCCGTTGAATTGTTGCTAGTATTTGTCTTAAATAATTGTGGTGCATTTACATACATATATTAGTATTACTACCGTGAGTCATCTTTGTAAATGTTAATATACAATAGAAATGAGAGATATGTACTTGTTCTAAAGTAGGGCGGGGGTGTATTCCGGACATACTCTGGGGTCCGATAAAAGGCATTACAAAAAAAAATAGTTTTTGTTTTAGAAAAGTCTAGATTATATATACACACACACTAAACAAAAGTTAAGTGAAATATATGTATATATATAAATACATAGTGGACCAAAAAGTACGACAAGTTATATATCTAAACTATTATAAAGCAAAAAAAAAAAAAAATAAAACAGAAATAAAAAATATACACAATCAAAATCTATATCACAAGTTTTTAGATATTAAAAAAAATGTAAACAAATAAACAACTCTCTTAAACAATTGTAGTTAATTGTTTTATTTCCCTCGCAAAAAATAATATATAGTCTTAATATTACTGAAAGAACACTATATCATGTTAGTAGTCATATGTATAACAACGAATTAAAAAGGACAACCAACCACCCAAGTCTGTGTTTTTTGCTGCCAACAATCTTATTTATTTTTACTTATGAACAGGTTCCTCCAGAATTTAAATTGCCCATATTGTATTTAATCGATTCAATTGTAAAAAATGTCAAAAGTACATATGTGCAGCTCTTCAGCCAGTGCATTGTCAGCTTATTTTGTGGAGTATTTGAAAAGGTAAGTAGAATGGCTTCATATCGCTCAGTTCGTGCAAGAGAGTTACGGTTATAACAATTTTGAAGTGCTTATATACAAATAAAATCCGTACTCAGTATCTATAAACTTGGGCACAACAAGTGTTTGATGGCGATTCTTGAAGAAGTCAACAATATTTCAAAATTGATCCCATCTCACTGTCTTTGTTTGATTATTTTTATATTTAACATTTCAAAATCCGCTTTCGAGATTTTACACTTTTGCACGAAATGGTCGACTAAGTTTCCTATAAATCTTAAAGAAAATACTTGATATATTTTACCTTTTTTGCTCTTTATAATTATGTTTGAAGGTCAATGAAAAGATCCGAGAACGTATGTATGCCTTGCGGCAAACCTGGAATGAGGTATTCTCAGCTCAGAAACTGTATGCCCTAGACGTCAAGGTTAAACGTTTGGATAATAATTGGCCGATTACAGCAAAACAACCTTCAATACATGTTAATCCTAATTTCTTGAAAACCGTAAGTATTAAAAACAGTTTTTTTTTGGTTTATGCACACCTCACAAACGAACAAAATTTAGGCAAATCAAACCATTCCCACGGAAATGGAAAAAATTTTACAGGATAAAACCCGAGCTCTATTGGAATTAAAGAAGCGTAAATTGGAATTGGAACTAGAGGCAACCAAGAAACATTTGGAAGAACAAGAAAAACAATTTTCTAAGACAGCCGAAGGTGTCTTACCACCCGTTGAAGCTTTGGTGGTGGCAAATGCCTTACAGACAGTGGGTATAAGACCTCCACCTATGGCCGCCCAGGTCATGCCTCCCGGGGTAATGCCGCCAGGTTTTATGGGACCCCAAGGTATGGCTTTGAATCCCCTAAGACCACCCATGTATCATCATAATATACGAGGATTTAG
Organism: Eudasyphora cyanicolor; assembly: GCA_963930755.1. NCBI lineage: Eukaryota > Metazoa > Arthropoda > Insecta > Diptera > Muscidae > Eudasyphora > Eudasyphora cyanicolor. The sequence continues at coordinate 11,703,909 of OZ005738.1, read as the reverse complement.
ACCGAACCTACATGCAGCCATGATGAATGAGCAAACACAGCAGGTAATTTTCCTAAAACTCATAACTCAGCAACAAATACATAAAATGTTTGTGTCTGGCACGTAAAACTTATTTTTTGTGAGCATTCACATGCAGCGAATATATTTAATGGGCATATTTTTTATTAAAATTTGTATTTTTGACGGAGATACCTTTAATAGTTTAGACATGATTTCAATAAGGAGACTGCCGATCATTCACGGTAGTACATTCAACTAAATGTAATTATATGGGCTATAAATTATCCATAAAACTTTTCGATTTTTTTCGAGTTCAGAAAGCCAAACGTATTTTAGATGCACTTTGTATAAATTGGCTTTTAGCTAGAGAAGTTACGTAGGCAACCGTCATTTTGTCCTTAAGCTCTGGCCAATATTTATGATTTTAATAGGAGACTTCCAATCCTGCAATTAAATGTTATAATTAGAAATACATTTTTGTATTTTTTTCTAGTCTAGAAAGCCAAAAGTATTTTATGGTGATTTCGTTTGTGCACAAAAATGTAAAATTTTTTTCTACATTTTACACTGAAACGCATTTTTAACTGTGTTTGTAAAAATGGTGCCGCCGGGTTTTGATTTCGTTTGTAAAATTATTACACTCCGCAAATCCACGGTTTGAAGTGTTGCACCGTCAAAAAGCAGACTTCAGAACCAAACCTAAATGAAAGCGTACATTCTGAATGCACTACCAAATGGCTGCGCAAAAATGTTGGTATGGGGTTTACTCATCGCACGTTTTTTGTTCGATTGTGTGCATGCATAATGCGAAATTAGCAGAGGGTGCAGGGGAAATTTTTAAAATGTCGCAACATGACCGACTTAACCAATGTGTAGAACCATTGTAGAACAACCATCAAAAGTGAAATAAGTAAAATTAAAGAAAATTTACCATAAAATTAAAAAAAAAACAGTGGAATAGTTGTTCGTGTAAACAAAGCATTTACCAACAACAGAAACAACTTTGAATGGCCGAGGGAAAAATAACTAGGGCGGCAGGCGATTGACTTGAGATTGCTCTTAATTGAAAGTAATTTCTATATGTAAATTTGGAATAACTTTTATTGGTGGTAATAACAAGTGGATTTTTGGCATGAATAACGCTAATGCATGCGAAGAGTTGACTAAACACCAACGAAACGCGTTATGCATTGGTTGGTGTTGGATTTCAAGGTCGTTTTCTTGTTCACTTGACTATTCAAAAATACCTTCCTTCACTTAGAAGGAACTCTTTGATCTTCAGCTCAACTCCACAGTAAGAAAACCACAAAATAAATGCTTTTTGTTTTAGGATGCCAGAAAGGGTTATTTACAGCCCTTCGACAACAATTTTGAAAACTAGGGTTATAAGGTTTTTTTAATTTTCTTCTAAAGTTTTAACTTTTTTGGTGTCATTTTTTTCCTATTTTTACTGTATATTGGGAGAGAAAGAGGAACAAAATTTCACCAACGAAAAGTAAAATTTTTAGAAAATATTTTAAACAAAAACCAATTTCTATGTATTTAGGAGACCAAAGTACTCACACGCACAACAACTATAGTTATGTACCTACCAGACATTAATTTGTTGTATTGTTGCATAGCTTCATTTTAACTATAACCAAGGTATATATAACTATAACTTGTTCCTTCTAGGCTATCGCTCCTCCATCCGGTAACATGGCTGCGGCGGCAGCAGCTAATGCAAATGTCAACAAACCCCGTGTTCATCCTGTAAATTCAGCTTTAATCAGTTCGGTGCGTCAGCGTGATCCCCGTTTGGCTCGTCAGCAACTACAACAACAACAACAGCAGCAAGCCGGTCATCCCCAAAATCCCTCAAATGTTCCAGCTTCATCTTCTAGTCAGTCACAAACAGCAGCAGATATCTCCAAGAATGCCCGAAATGAACGCAGCCACAAAACCAGCCGCAAGTCTCCCACTAGAACCAGTTCATCATCAACTGGCGGCGGTAGTGGTAGCAGAAGTGTTTCCGGACGTTCGAGCAAAAGTTCCAGTCGCGATAAGGAAAGAGATCGCAAGCGTTCCGATTCAAAGAGTTCATCAAGTTCAGCTAATGCAGAGCGTAAGAAATCCTCCTATGCCTCATATATGGGTAGTAAATCAGACAGAACAGCATCTGCCTCATCGTCTTCTAAGTGCGATAAAGATGCTTTTGAAATAGCACCACTGTCAAGTGCTTTCAAAAGGAAGTCTACATCTCCAAGTTCCTCACCAAGTAAATCTCGAGAATCAAAACGTTCGAATAAATCTCGTTCAGCACGCAGCAAAACAAGCTCACGCAGTCCCTCTCCAGATTCCTCTGAAACCTATAAAGATGTGCAGTTGCGCAGAATGTCCACAACATCTTCATCATCGTCTATGGTAACATCACCGGAGAAGGCAAGGCTACCAAAAAAAGTTGATGCTGAACCAGAGAGCGAGGGTGGCGTTGCAAGCACCCTTCTTAATGAGGAGCAGAAACCAAAACCACAACTCCAACTACCACCCACCTCGAGCAACACCAGTGTAGACACTTCGTCTGCGAGTAATACAGACAAAAGTAAGACATGTCTCCTTCAATACTACAATACTACTCTTGTATTAAAGTTAAAAAATTATTTGTCAAATCAAACCGTTGTTCCTAACCCCAAAGAGTTTCCTTTTAGATTTCTGTTTAGTAGGTGGTATATTATCGTTAACTGAATACGTAAACGTTTTCCCAAACACTCACAATTATTCACATGTAGTTGGTGTCTAATAAAAAAACTGTGATAGATAATCTGTGATAACCTCGAGTGAGAGCGAGATTTGGTTACTTCTCTCTAGAATTATTAATTGTATATATTGTTAGGAATATCAAAAGAGTCGACCTAATTTAACTCCTCTTTCATTGCTGGGCTGGTCCAGGGTCTTTCTTTAACCAAAACTTTTATATTAAGTAACACAACATATTTATATTTAGTATTAAATTGTTTTAATACTTAAAAATAAACATTTTTAAAAATTGCCCTTACGTTGTTTTAATTCATTCCTCCTTCTCCAAAAAGAATATCCTCTTTAAGTAATAATATCCACCAAAAAAAACTGTCTGTTCCTATTTTTTAACTCTTTGGGGTTTGTTTAAAAAGTAATTAATTAAGCTATACCTAAAAAACGAAGAAAAAACAACACAGTGATTGTGATAAGATTTTATTAAGAGAGATGTCTGCAAAACACTTATCTATGTATAACAAAAAAAGAAATGTTTTCTTCCTTTTTAATTTATTGAAAGCGAAAAGAAAATAAAAAATTGAACACATTACAAAATAACTTGTAAATCAAGTATGCAATGCAAAGCAATAGGGTATCCCTTTTGGTTATTTTTTATAAGAAAAAAAAAGGAAAAACATAAGAAACTATTGTAGATGGCTTTATTTTTTATTACCCCTTGAGACTTTATACATAAAATATTCTCAGAGGTTTATGGAAAGGATTTTCATTCACTCCTAAACATAATTTCTATAAACCTTAAATACATATTTATGCATAAAGTCCTTTATTTTTAATTTATATTTATTTTGTATTTATTTAGAATTATGGTGATGATGTCGTTTTTAGTTTTTTCCCCATTTTTTTTTCTTTGTTATTTTCTTTAAAAGTAATTAGTTGTTGGTCTTTTTCCGCTTTTGGTTATTATTTATAAATTTTAATTTCTTATTTCTGTGTCTCTGCTTAACTCAATTCAAACATAATATTGTAAATTTCCGCAAATCCCTTATTAGCGTCGCCAACGACAGAACCTCAACCTTGCACAGGTTTAATGGATATAGATTTGAGGCCACAACTGCTGGTCAAACAAGCAACAGATCTAAGTCTGCCGCGTGCTTCTACTACAACCACTACTACTACTTTAGATTCTGTTAACAGTAATGTATTTTCCGTGACAAATGCCATGACCAGCTTCGTTAGGAATATTGAAGATATTTCTTCGACAAGTGCTAGAAACGTAGCGATATCATCACCCAAAGTCTCGTTCAAAATTCAAAAAAGTTTTAATAAATTAGAAAAATCTACAGAAAATCTACTATCAGCCCCCGCTGCTAACTTGGTTGGAAGCAAAAATACCATGTTCACCACGGCGACACCGCCGGCCAATGCTGGCAATGATCTAAAACCGAAACCGGAAATGATGGATACCAAGGAGGCGTCGTTGAAACGTGAAACTGAAAGCGGTGGCGGCGCTGTGGACAATAGTCTAGCCATGGATGGCCAAGTAAGTAATGATCAAGAGGCGGAGGATGTCAAGAAGAGACCACTGGCTCCGCTCAAGGATGAAGAAGAACCTTTGGCTAAGAAGAGCAAATCCACAAAACTCGATAAGTGAGTAGCAGCAGACTTTTTTTGCTTTCTTTTTAATTTAGTAATATTTGATATTTAATTTTTCTCTACAAACACTTTAGTTTATTTGGTTCGGAGGATGTAGATTTGCGACAACTAATGCCTCCAATGGCAGCAAATTCTCAAGAAGAGACAGCCCCGCCGCCACCACCTTTCCGGCATTTAACAAATGAATCGAATGAGAATTGGGATAATCTCAAGGTAGTAGTAGAAAATGTGAACAGAATTTTTAATGCTGATCTATTTTTTGCACAAAATGTTTTCTAGAGATTGGCGAAGAATATTTTTTTTTGGAATATTAAAGGGGGTTTCAAATTTTTAACACTTGAAATGAAGAATTTAGCTTTTTACGAACACGTTTGCTGTTGGCACCTGATTGGAATAACTTTTTTAAGGAAATGTGTTTTAAGGACTACATAAGGGGATGTTTTACGAAATATTTGCAAATTTTTATTTTAATAATTTAAAACAGCAGTATTGATTTTTGTATAAAAAGAAAATCATTGATTTGATGGAAAGAGATTTCGATAAAATTGCTTTCAAATTCTATTCAATTTTCCATCTTCTTAATGAAATTGGTAAACAAATTATTGTGATAATGAGAAATTAGAAAATGTAATGGAATTTTATCTTTCACAAAATAGTCTTCATATGAGGCACGAAATTCCCGCTGCCCTTAGTTCAGATATTGTCGTCGATGCAAAATTATGTCATCTGCTGATAACTTACAAATAATGCCTTAGAAGTCGATATAATGGGTGATGCATTTTTGTGTCGAATACGATGACTGAGAAACGGATGACTTTTTGTCCTAGGCCTAATTTTTTTTGTAGATTGGGGGATATAATTCCATAAAATCAAAACCAAAAATTTTCTATGGTAGTTTTTTTAATTTTTTTAGATATTAATGGGTGAATCTTTAGTATTTTTACTATATTTTTTGAAGTTTAAGCCTTTTAAAGCCGGAAAACGCTTTAAATTTTATGTAATTATGATCTACAAATATTGGAAATATGTCTTCCTTTAGAAACAGTCGTTAAAAATTAGAAAAACTTTTGATGTTTTTCAAAACAATCGCTTTCTGCTGGCACGAAGAAGTCTTAGAAAAATTCGCAAAACAATATTTTATTCCATTTTTCAATAGCCAGCATCTTAATGGTGAAAACAATGCCAACATGAAAAAATCGATGGATAAATGTAGAAATTATAAATAACATTTTTTGTAGAAGTAAAAAGAAATAAAAAAATTAACAGTCTTGTTTTCATACCCTCACTATTGCGAACGAGGGCATGTATACCTATAACATTTGTTACGGACCAAATGTGTAGCACTTCAAAGGAGTGACCGTCTGTCTGGCGTATCTCTGATCTATAAGGCTTATACTTGAATAAATACAGTGCAAATATTAGAAGAATCTTCCAAGAAAATTGGAATTTAAAAAAAAATTACCATTAAAAATTTGTTGTAACATATTTTCCTGTTTAGGATATCAAATTGCACCAGAAAAATATTGCTCGACAATTTTTTTTAATTTAGTGTATTTTGTGCAAAAATCAGACACATCTCTTAGGTCGACATCAAAAATTTCGAACCATCATTTATAAGAATTTTTTTAAAAAGGATTTCTTAATTATTTAAAAATCTTTATAATTTCAGACTGATAACACTAAACAAAACTCTAATAAAAAGTCCAGCCTTGAAGATGTACGAGCCAAGTTAGCCAAAACAGCAAAATTAAACAATAAAACGCTTAAATATGGTATGTAAATATATATACATATTTTTAATTTTTATTGTTCTTTTCAAACCTGAATTATTTTTTGTTTTCTGCCTTACCTAGACAAACACAACAAAGACGTAGATCAACGCAGTAAATTGGCTGAACTGCAAATGAACGAGGATACCCAGGAGGCGAATGATGAGAAAATCCGTACCATGATTACTCAAGCCCAGGAGTTACTCGAAGCGAAATCCATTAATCAAGAACAGTACAAAAATCTGGTTAAAACTGTCATGTCCATCAATGAGGCCAATAAATTAAAAGAAGCCAAACGTCGGGAATCTCTTAATACCTTTAAGGATAAGGCCAATAACATTGATGAGGGCAGCAATGATTCGGAACGTAATGCTGCCCGGGAGGCTATACTCAAGAAACGTATTCCGAAATTAAATAAGGCCCAATTGACATCGAATGAACCGACAAATTCGGAAGTATTAAGCGGTGGAGGTGATGTTGGTGGTAACAACGATGAACCTATGCGCCTTGCCGCCGATACCGATAAACATGATTCCAACGATGAGTTTCCCTTAAGGGGTAATAGGCGGGGTGATAAACGTCTACATAAAGCCTCTAAATGGGGCGACAGGGCTCCGGACCCGCCCATGATGCCCGTTGGAGCACTCATGCAGCAGCCGCCGCAGCGTCCCTGGAATAATATAATGCAACAACAAAATAAACGAGGCGGCATTGGTATGGGAGGAGGATTTCGTCCAAATGTCCCACCAAATGTCAGACCTCCTTGGCCGCCCATGGGAAATAACAATAATGTGCCACATTTCGCCAAAGGTGGTCCGCCGATGGGCGGCGGTCCTCCCCCACATATGCGTGGTGGCAATGCTGGTTTACCACCAATGGGTGGTGGCGGCGGCCCGCCGTCAAACCTAACACCGCCCGTTATACCGAAACCTTGTAATTCCATAGATAATCCTCAAGAAGACATCGTACGTAGCATAACAATTGATGGAGCTGCAAAAGAAATACGTTTCTACGATCAAGTGGCCATAGTATTTATGGAAGTCGATCAGCCCAGAGAAATTGGTTTCCAAAATGGACAACGCACCATTTTCATTGATAATCATGAACCCATTACATTGCAGTTCAATCAGGACTATAAGGCCATAAACATAGATGGTGAAACGTTTAATTTGCGCTTTGGCTTCCCCTCACGGGAACTGTTTATAGATGAAAACTGGTATGAAATCTATTTTGGTGGTCCAGCCATCGGTGTGCCCATACGCAATAAAATGCACATGTTAAAGGCCGAAGGACCACCGCCACAGGTTAACATAGGTCCCATCCGAAGAGATTTAGTGGTGGGAAAAATTAACATGATTGTTGATGCCCATAATGTTATACCCCTTTTCTTGGATGCTCGCATACAAACCTTCAAATTGGGCGATATAGAGCATACAGTGCAATTTGCTGATAACTTGCTTACCGTACTGCTAGATGGAGCCCCCACACGTGTGGAGTATGGCGGTTTACCGAAAAGTCTCTATTTAGGCGCAAATAAGTATTTTGTTCGCTTTGGTGCTTTGCCTCAGGGTGTGGTGGCCGGTAAGGTACAAATAAAGGATATGCTTTATGTGGAAACTAAACCTCCAGTAAATGTTGAGCCTGTAAACCTTACGCCACCCTCCACCATGGCCACCACTGCCACACAAGCCACAACAAGCGAAGCGGAAATGAGTCAAGTGGATCTTCAGAAACCAGCAGCAGAAGCAACATTGCCAATTTTACCAGCGGCCGCCTTAAGCAGTATCAATATAGATGAACTGTTCCAGAAATTAGTATCAACTGGTATATTGGGTGGTTCCAGTGGTATACTGCCGGCAGTAAATAACAATAACCAAACAACAGCGCCGGTGTCGGCCCCTAAAGAGGCTGCTGCCACAAAACCAGAAACCGATACAACTGCAGAAGAAATTCCGCCTCCACCTTCGCTAATGACTGCCTTTGAAACCATAAAACCAATCGATCTCTCCAAGGCAGAATCTATAAAAACCCGTCAATCTGCCATAGTGGCCACGCTCTTCTCCGGTATGCAATGCAGCAGTTGTGGTGTACGTTTCCCACCTGAGCAGACCATTAAATATAGCCAACATTTAGATTGGCACTTCCGGCAAAATAGAAAGGATCGTGACTCCTCACGCAAAGCCCATTCACGTAAATGGTATTACGATCTAAATGATTGGATACAATACGAAGAGGTAGAAGATCTCGATGAACGTGAAAAGAATTTCTTTGAAGCTCCCCAAACGGATTTGGAAGTTATGGACGAGACATCAAATCAGCGTTCGACCAATTCTCCCATACAAAGCTGTCCCGCCGGCTCAGATGATGTAGATCGGGCTTGTGACATGTGCCAGGAAAAATTCGAGCAATTTTACAATGAAGAGCTCGAAGAATGGCACTTGCGTTGTGCCATACGTGTGGAAGATAAAATTTATCACCCGCTGTGTTATGAGGACTATAAGGTACGATACAATACATATACATGAGTTTTTCTGATTTACAATTCTTTTTGTGAAATAAATTTTTAAATAATCAAATCATCGCTCTACTCTGTACAGGTATCGCTAAATCCACCACCTGCCAAACCAGTAGAGGAAGAAACAACTGAAGCGAATGATGAACCTTCTTTAATACAAATAGATGATGACAATGCCGTGGATATTGTGATAAAGGTTGAGGAAGGAGATGATAGCAAAGAAGGTATATATAGCTATATATTCTCTTTATTTTGTTCTAAATCCTATCGTCCTAATAAACTAAAAAGTTTGTGTATATATTTGATGGTCGTAGGGGAGTGTTGCATAGTTCTAATAACTTAAATTGTGCTGAAAAATAAATAGGATCATATGTCACTCTTTCGATGTGTTACATTTTTGGTCCGTAGCAAATGAATTACCCTCCTTCACAAAAGTGAAAGAATAAAAAGCAATCTTTTTCAAAAAGACAAATACAAATTTTAAAAATAATATGGGAGGGACACATTTACGACCATCCATGCAAAAATTACACTTTTATGTGATAGGGGCACAGACCTCAAATTAGACAGAATCAAATGCCGTCCGGACGAAACGTCAAAATCTATCAGTTACGAACGAATAGGAATGAACCTGAAATTTGTTTCCACTAATCGATTAATATTAATTTTTTAATTGTGACAATAACAAAAAATTCGGGAAAATCGGCTCGAAATCCGTGTAAAACCTCGCTCTTTGAAGTCCTACTCGTGGAATTTTCTATTCGTTCGTAACTGACAACTTACTCGCTCCGGGATGACATATATTATTATTTATTATTTTTGGATAGGGGTTTATTCTTAGTGTTTTTTTAAATGCTTCCTTACGAATTAAAATGTGTCAGCCTATGAGAAATGCCGATAATAAATTATTCTGAATGTGTAATATTTATAACTTTTCAAATTTTCTTTAGGAAATGATGCTACAACCAAAATTGACGATGACGATGATGATGTCATCGTTTTGCCCAATGAGGAGCCTTCAGTTACAGAAATCTACGATGATGATGACGATGAATATGTTCCTGCAAATGTAACCCGTGAGCATATGGGTACAGTACACGATAGCGACGAAGGCGGTGACCTTAATGAAACAACTGAATCTGATGTTGAGATACAAGAACCGCATATACCCTTCACCGATTTGGATACATATGTTGAGAAAGAGCTGCCCGAGGGCGGTGAACTATCTAAGGCATCTTTTATGAATGTTAAAATTAAAGAAGAACCCAATGCCGATGAAGACGAAGATGATGGTTTTGAAGATGTGGGCACGGTTCTAATAGCGCCAGATGAAATATCTGTACACAGTAGCGGTAAGTAGTTCGTTCATAGGCGCTATTTATAAAAGGTTATGGCAGATTGATTTCCGACACTCGAATGTATTTTAAATCTCCCATAACTTTCTAATGCTGAGACTACATTTGGAACTAAAATGAACTCTTTATATACTTTCGCAGAAGAGACGCAAACACACATGATTGATTCGTCTACATCGGCTATGTCACCACTTGTGGAACGTCCAGCATCAACAACCCCATCGGTCATCAATGAGGAAAATGAAACAACCACAGATGTACCCGCTACAGATTTGAATAATTCAATGGATGGCAACATGGAGACTGGGGACGATCACAACCTGTCCGCTGTCGGCCTTACGCCCGCTATGCCTTTGGCTAGTTTAGTTAATAAGATCAAAATAAATATTACGAAGAACAATGTAACCACAAATAGCACTGCTAGTAGTAGTAATAACGCAACAGCGACAGCAATGTCAGCAAGCAATTCTAAAAGTAATTCAGCCAACAATATCGGTAGTTTGACTGATCAATCAGGTAGCTTAGGTAGCACAGCAGCAGGTACAGCAACATCGTTCAATCACATACCAACCATATCTACCATACCCGTTTTGTGCGGTGGTGGCACTACCATTAGTAGCACACAATCCTCATCGTATGATGAACCCTCCAATATTCCCTCCCTTAGCAGTGGTAACGATAATAGCGTAAGTACTATATCAGTGATTGGCAGTATTTATGGCAATAATGGACCTGCGACCATTAGCCGGCCCATACCACCACAAGCCAATGTTGTCATAGCACCAGCGAAACCTGCCGCCCCCACACCACCACCACCTGTTGAAGATACCATTACGTTCGAACTGAAACCGGCGCTGCAGAAAGCCTCTCTCAGGAAAAAGGAGAAGGTGGTATGCGGCAATGAAACGTCGGGACTTTGTTCCATAATGTAAACAAACAACAACATCACTAGGTTGGTTGGATCGGTCGACAACAGGTCATGATGTCGTCCGCCACCAATTTTGTCAGTTTATGTTGACAACTGTAGAATTCCAATTGTACATATTTTTGTAACCTGTTGTTGATGAAAACTCCTCAATAACTTCATCTACATATAGTTTTTTATATACATAATATATTCGTTGATTAGTATTTAGTGTCATTCTCTTTCCAAAAAGGCCTAATTTAACCAAATTCGCGTGGATTAGAGATTTTTTAGGCCATTTGTTTATCGTTACCTTCTTACATATGATGAACCCCCATTTTAGATTAGAAATTCTTATTTATACACTCACCGACTTTTAGTCATCATTCATTCATTTAGCCATTACCACTGTACTTCTTCAATATAACATACATACATATTTTGTTTGTCTTGTGTTCGGATGGCCGCAACATTATATCGAAGAAAAAAAATCAAGGAATCTTTTGAATAATTCCAAATGTTAGGCATTTGGAGCAATGCAAAAAAATACATTTCGTATTTATATACACAACAAAAAAAAAAAAAAGAAAACAAAAAAAATAATATTGCAACCAACCAACATTGGTAATGAAAATATATAACATAAAATTTATAAATAAATAAAAATGATTATTTAAAAATTAAGTACTTTTTCATTATTATTTTTTAATTGTAGTTTTGATTTTCAAATATAATAAATAAATAATAATAAATATTTCCCGGCTTATAAAAGTGCTGACTTATTAATTATAAAACCAGTAATGAAAGACTAAGGGCGGGCGGGGCGGGTCCGCCTATATGATATCAACACTTTGTTAGGTTTTGCAGTACGTTGATGCCCAATCGGAAGGAACGTATATAGGGAAGCTATATCATAATCTGAACCGATTCCTTTCAAATTCGACAGTGTTCATTCTTGGATCAATGAACTCCTTTATGACAAATTTGGAAATGCTCAGACGTTAAATACCATTTCTTAGATGCCAAATCGGAGGTAAATATATGGGGGCTATAGCTGAGTCTGAACCGATTTTCTGTGTCATGAAACTCCACTCGTGTCAAATCTTATAATGATCGGATGTAAAAAAAGCTTATCTGACACGTTCATACCAAATCGGAAGCATGTTTTATATAGGGGCTTTATCTAAATCTGAGCATATTTCTTTCAAAGTTGAGAGTGTTCATTATTGAACTACATTATGCCAAATTTTGTAATGCTCGAATTCTATAGCGCTTAGATGCCAAATCGGAGGTAAATGTATATAGGGGCTATAGCTAAATCTAAACCGATTTTCCTCAAAGTTGGCAATCTATGGCTCTGTGTCAAGAAACTCCTCTTTGCCAAATCTTATAATGATCGAATGTAAAATAAAGCTTTTCTGATCACAGTGATCGACTCTACATAGTATAAGGGAAGAGAAAAAAGACAAACTACAAAAAATATTTCTGGTCGATTTGCTCAAATTGTTGTAAGTAATTTTATTTATAATGGAAAATGGCTCTCTTTGCTATTCAAATTAAGGAATGACTTTCTTAAATTATACTAAAACTATTACGTTATCCCAAAGCAAATTGATCTACATCTTTATCTTCCTGCAATCCTTTGGCATAACTGAACACATAATTAAGAATATTTATTTTAATTTGATCTTGATGTTGCTCTGGAAGTTTATTAAGTTGTTGTTCCAACATCCTAAGAAATGGTTCATGAACAGTTGGTGGTGATGCAGGCGCCGATTGTTGCCGGTGGTACATTGCCTCTGTATCTTTTGCAAATAGATCACACATTTTTTCTGCTAGAGGTTCTTCAGGCTCGCTATTTAGTTTTCTTCTTGAAGAAGTAGATGGCGTACTTGATGTAGGTATATTCGGTTTTGTTTCCAAGAGTGATGTATCATCATCATTATCCACTGATTGCGAATTAGTTTTATACATATACGCTTCCAATAGTGCCTTATCATCCACACATTGCATAGTTTCCTCAATTGTAGAAATCGGATTGTAATCTTCGGATGAAATAGTAATTATTTAAATATTTATTCAAAAATAGTAAATATTTATTCAATAAAATTGGTTCAATGTAAGAAATAATAATTAATGATTTATGTTCTCTATTATTGTTTATAAGTTTTTATCAATTATTATTTTTATGGATGATTATTTCTTGTCCCTGAATGTATGCGTCAATCCCCTGTCAAATCTTATATTCCGTAAAATTAAAATTTCCAGACCATTCTGGTTTTCCAATAATTCAAATTATAAAGAGTATTAAATCTACTACATATACTTGTGGCAGGTTTTTCGCCAAAAATATTAATAAAATTATGTAAGTCTCGCTTTGTCTTCCGAAATGAGATTTCACACTCAAGTGCGTCATTCCCCTGTGCTGCTTTTATTTTTAAATTTAAATACTTTTTATAACTTTTTTGTGCATTTTAGCTTTATTGTGAAATCCATTATCCAATGTGAAATCCAACTTTATTACTACTAATCCGAATATTCTATTAGAATTGCAAAATAAATTTAAATAATAATCCAGTTTTTTTTGTTACGTATCCAATACATTTTGGAACTTCAGAAAGGTTGTGAATATGTTTTCTAAAATTAATTTATTTAGCTAAAGATATTGTAAGAGGAAAGATTCAGCTACGAATTGATTCGAAGAAGTGTTCACAAATAATAATAATAATTCGTTGCGATGTGGTTGGCATTGACATTGTATAGCAAATTGCCGCCCCTATATACACTACAAAATTATGACAGCTATATGCTGTCTGGACCAGCGGAGGGCACCTCTACATACATATTGTTTGGTTTTTGCCGAAGTCCAACCGGACCATCATAACAATGTCTGGCCAATTTGGAATTTCAACGGAATTATAATTTGACCCTTAAAACATTTGTGGAATATTGTAATACTCCAGCAAAGAGTTCAAACCGGGTAATACTTAAATTATATATTTTTTGCTATTGAAGACGATCTCACACGCTAATCCCTCCTTTTGCAGGTTATCTGGAAATTGTTGCTTAAGCTATAAAAGCATTTCTGGTATTATCAAATATTCTGTCTTCGCTCTACGACTGCTATTTGAAATCGCATCAAGTTTGGGCGATGCTCGAGTGATTATTACTCTGAAGAAGTGAAGGGTCTAGGTGGGTAATTAAAAAAAATATTTTTTCTTCTATTGTAATTGGTTGTACTGAAAAAACAAATATTTCGTATACTCTATTGGGATCTCAAACGGACAGGACGAGTCTTACATAATCTTCACTATGGATCCCATTACACTGTATAAAACGAACTAGTAAAAGCCTCCATGCAGAATATACCCTCCACCATGGACCGCATGTAAATGGTTTCGGGGATAAATAAACTCAGTTATGAATGACAGTTGGCATATCTACTCCCTAGTAGAGGATTAGTTGGGTAATCTAAGTTAAATAATCTACTCGTTAGTTGGTGGCCAGTTTGATTGTCTACTCCTTAGTAATATACCAATTGGATTATATTTTCCTTTTTTGACGACCACTTGAATTTGCTTAGTCCTTAGTATATATAAGACATGTTGGGTTATTTATTGCAAGTTGGGTTGTCTACGCCTTAGTAAAATACCAGTTGGTTTATCTACTCCTTATTTGATGACGAATTGAGTAATCTGGATGATATCATACGATAAAATCAGAGAAATCTACTCCTTAGTATACGAAAAGTTCGGTTATCTATCTGCTAGTAGATGATCAGTTGGGTTATACATTTCCCAGTAGGGTATCAGCTGGATTATCTACATCTTAGTAAAGTACCAGATAGGTTATCAACTCCTTAGTTGACAATCATTTTGGTTATATACTCCTTAGTTGAGGTCCAGTTTGGTTACCTACTCCTTAGTTGACTACCAGTTGGGTTATATGCATTAATTGATGACCAGTTGGATTTTGTATACGAGAAGTTGGGATATACTCGTATACTCCGTAGTAGGGGAGCATTTGGGTTATCTGCATCTTAGTTAGTTGGGTTATCTACTCCTTAGGAGTAGATAACCCAACTAATTTGCTTATAACAAGTTTGAATATCTACTCGTAGTATATGGAGCGATATATATCCACTGAATCAAATTTAACACCTTTTTGTCCTACTATATTTAACCATTTTTGCCCCACTGTACCATATTTAACCCTCAATATTTAACACAGTTATGCCCCACTGCACTGTATAGTTAACTATTTTTGTCACACTGTACCATATTTAACCCTTTTTGCCCCACTGTTCCATAGGTTATTATTATACCCTCACTTTAGTGTGACGAGGGTATATATCATTTGCTACGGAAAAAAGTGTAACACGTCGAAGGAGTGACCTAAGACCCCAAGTATGTTCGGAGGAAATCCGTTTTGGGTCATTTTAAGTCGAATGAGCAATGTCCGTCCGTCTGTCTGTCTGTCTGTCTGTCTGTCTGTCTGTCTGTCTGCTGGCTGGTGCGCACGATAACTCTCGAAAGGAGTAACCGATTGACCTCAAATTTGGTATGTGGTAATATTTTTTTCTATCTCCGGCTAAGTTCGAAGATGGGCCATATTGGTCCACTCCTTCTAGTACCTCCCCCACAAAGGGTTAAAATGTTGTGAAATATTGATTCTTTAATAACTGATATACTACTTATTCGAATCTTTTGAAATTCCACACATAGTATTAGCTTATTAGTCGTTATCAACTCGAGAAAAATGGGCGAAGTCGCCACGTCCCTTTTGGTACCTCCCACACAAATGTACCATTTTGCACCAAAAGTTAACAGCTTATAACATTAATAACAGTGTATAAAAATACTTGAAATTTTGTACAGTATTATGCTTTTATATTGCCTACAGTCCAGGGAAAAATGGGTGTTGTTGTCACGCCCCTTTTGGTACCTCCCACACAAAGGTACCTTTTTGCACCAAAAGTTAACAGCTTATAACATTAAAACCAGTGTATAAAAATATTTGAAATTTTGTACAGTGTAATGTTTTTATAGTGTCTATAGCCCTGTGAAAAATGAGCGTTATTGCCACGCCCCTCTTTGTACCTCCCACATAAAATGCCCAAATCATACCACAATTTAATGTCTCATAACGTTTATACCAGTGCACATAAATGCTTATAAGTCGGCACAGTG
Source organism: Eudasyphora cyanicolor (assembly GCA_963930755.1). Taxonomy (NCBI): domain Eukaryota; kingdom Metazoa; phylum Arthropoda; class Insecta; order Diptera; family Muscidae; genus Eudasyphora; species Eudasyphora cyanicolor. The sequence continues at coordinate 11,687,791 of OZ005738.1, read as the reverse complement.
CAATGAATTTAAAGTATCTAATGTTCAGCAAAAAAAGGTGTATTTGATAAACCCCTTCTGGTACCTCCCACACAAATTGACAGAATAATTCGAGTAATATACAATATTACATTACTCACAAAGTGAGGGTATACCTTAGTCGGTTTACCCGACTGAAACTTTCTTACTTGTTTTATTTATTATTTTAGTCTTAACCAAAGACAATATAATTTAAGAAGACATTCCTTCCTGTAGCGAGTAATTGTCAGTTACGAACGAATAGGAATTTGATTCCAACGAGTGAGGTTTTTCGCGGATTTTCAGACCGCTTTTCTCGAATTTTTTGTAATTGTCACAATTAAAAAATTTATATTAATCGATAAGTGCAAAAAAAGTTCAATCAATGTTCGCGGAATACTGTTTTTTCGCGTGTTACAATTCATTCCTATTCGTTCGTAACTGATAGATTTTGACGTTTCGGCCTGAAGGAATGTCTTCTTATATTCTATTTGTCTTTGGTCTTAACGTACTACTTATTTTTAAAATTATATTAATTTTTAATTTTTTCTGTGTTCTGTGTATTTATTTATTGAAAAAATTAAAAATTAATTAAAAAAATTAAATTTAAAATTAATTAAATTAAATTATTAAAATTAAATTACTTAATTTATTAAATTACCACGTAGTAGAGTGCAGTAGTTGTTGGTGGTTTTGGAGCGAAGCAAAGCGAGCAGACCCAATTTTCCACTTCTGAGTGTGGTGTGTGTGTGTGTGGTGTTCTGGTTCGTGGTTCGGCGGCTGTGGGTGCCTGCTGCCACCTGAAAAACTTACCTGTAAATCTGCTGGGAACTGCTTGCTGGGAAATGTTCCTTCCGAGATAATCAGCAAAATCCGCCTCTATAAAATGCCTACTACATAGGCAGCTTTTCGTATTCGGCCGCCCATCCATATATGGCGCAACGGCAGCAATCCACGCCTCCCGTTTCTCCTTGTTCTTCGTCTCCAGGGGAAATCTGTGCAAGTGGCCTCCTCCAGGGCAGCCACGCACAACACACTTTCGTGGCATCTGGAAATGTAAAAAGCTTTTGAAACCGACACTCGGCTGCGCGGCTAAAAAGTAATGTCATCAAACATCTGACGGTCCACAGTCATTCACGGTAATGACGGTCCACAGTCATTCACGGTAATGACGGTCCACGTTCATTCACGGTAATGACGTTCCACGTTCATTCACGGTAATAACAGCTGATATTTCATGATAAAATGAAAAAGGTATTGGGTATTGGTCTATTTAATTATGTTATTAATATTAATTACTTACCACTAAGTCGCATTGTACTGCTTTTGCGAGACCAAGCCAGAGCTCTTCTAGCTTTGTTTTTGTATTCTGAAGTATTTCTTGCATATAAACATTTATATTTCTTATTCTTCTTTCTTGTTTGTTTACACTCTGTCAAAAATAATTTTGTATATACAAGGTGGCGCAAAAGTAATCCTCCTATCAGAAAATGCTATAAATGGCTCAAAAGTAATCCTCCTATCAGAAAACGCTATAAATTTTGCGATTGGCCCCTAATGTCAGTTCTGTTTTGACATTTGTGTAGTAAACACATGCGAAATACACGTTAATAAACAATGTTACGCTACACTGCTCCAGAACGCGGAATATTGCTGACTATTTATTTAACCAATAATCGGTCGGTGACTTTGGCACAAAATATCGAAAGGTTACTTTTGCGCCACCTTGTACATTGTATATCAGCTGGAAAAAGTGGGCTAACAAATTGGACGAATATCGATATTGCAGACATAGGTTTTGAAAATCGATATCAATATTTATACTATCCGTTTGCCATGATACAATAATAGAAGGTAAAATCACTTGCTCAACAACAAAACTCAGATACAACCTTGTGCAGTATTTTCGAACAACAGCTTGTCAAAATAAGCAGTCGACTCGCGACTCGAACAGCTGGCCAACAATTAGTTGTCAAATAAATTTTGTAATTTATTGGACATGACTTCCAACACTTTTAATCAATCGAAATTTATTCCAACTCCACCTGAAAAAGGCAGCTTTCCACTGGACCACGAAAGTTTATGCAAAAAATATTATTTGTTATATATGAGGTGTCTTCGTCGAAGTGACGATCAAAGTTCAGAGTGCCGAAAAGAGGCGCAAGATTATTTGGGTTGCCGCATGAAGAATCAGCTGATGGAAGAGGTTGAGTGGTCAAAATTGGGATTTGAAGACAGGACAAAGGAACAGCAGCAGAAACAGCCGCCTAATACGGGTGGTGCGAAGTAAAGAAATAGAAATCATGAAAGAAACCAAAAATATTCTTTTAGCATGTACGGGAAGTGTGGCGACAATTAAGTTGCTGGTGTTAATTGAAAAACTACAAACGCTAGAATCGGAATACAATTTTAATGTTTGTATTAACTATAACATGATTTTAGTATATTAATACTAAAAGTAAATTTGTAAATATTTTACAGATAAAAGTCATAGTTACAAAGCATGCCAAACATTTTGTCGATACCATTTCGTCGCCGCTGCCCAATGATATAGAAGTATTGGATGATGACTGCGAATGGAGTTCCTGGACGCAACGTGGAGATCCTGTCGTACACATAGACTTAGGAAAATGGGCGGATATTATGGTAATAGCTCCTTTAAGTGCTAATTCCTTGGCTAAGATGGCAGTGGTAAGTACATATGTACATTAACATTTCTCCATATTTCTTCTTACCTGTTACATCATTGATTATTGTATTCGTATTTAGAAAAGTGTTTTTGGAGAACTTTAGGGGAAATCAAATCATCAGCCTCTTGGTATAGAAATTAAATCCTTCGCCTATTTTGTTGCATATCGTAGCTGTGGCTCACACCTTATTTCATACAGTTCACGATTTATAAATAAACACACTATCAAATATACAAGCAATTTTAATGAAAAAAATGCTATGTACAAAAAATAGGTCTAAAAATTCTGCCTTCTAGCGGGAATTCTTTACGTTTAAACAAAATAGCCCCCAGCTTATTTCATACAGATATTTTCTTTAGGATAAGGTTGGCCGTCCTAACGGTATTTTATTCATTGTTTGTTATTGCATTCTTAGATGTGTTAGGAAGTTATTTACAAGAAGCTCAGTGTGATTTTTATTTCGCGAAGTAAATATCTAATTTGAAAACAAAATGGGACGTCGTACAACAGTTGATCAGCGTGAATTGGTCATAAATCATTAAAAAAATAATAAATCAGTACGAAAAATTGCAGAATGTGTTAGATTGAACCCCTCAACAGTACAATTCATCATTAAGCGTTTCGTTAGAGAAAACAATAGAAAATAAGGGCCGAAATTCGCCGAATAAAAAGGTTTAATTCATCTGATGAGCGATAGGTCGTACGTAAAATAAAGGTAAATCCAAAATTATCAGCTCCAAAACTGGCCATTGAGATGCAGGAGACATTGGGAAAAGCATGCAGTTCTGAAACCATTCGCCGCCTCCTTAGTGCGCATGACTTTAATGGCAGAGTAGTTATTAGTAAAATGGACAAACAATCCCGATATGCATTTGCCAAGGAATATATTAATAAGACTCCTGACTTCTGGAACACAGTCATTTTTGCAGATGAATCAAAGTTTAATATTTTCGGGTCTGATGGTATGAACTATGTTTGGCGGAAACCAAATACAGGTTTAAATAAGGAGAATCTTAAAGCCACTGTAAAACATGGTGGAGGTAGTGTGATGGTTTGGGCCTGTATGCCGGCGTTGGCAATTTGATGTTTATCGAGGGAATTATGGACAAGAATATGTACCTCAATATTCTACGAACCAATTTACTCCAAAGTGCCGAGAAATACGAGAACATTTTAGATTCTACCAAGACAACGACTCGAAGCACAAGTCGGGAATAGTGCAAGCTTGGCTTATATGGAATTGTCCACATTTGATGAAACCACCAGCACAGACTACGAATTTGAACATGATAGAAAATCTGTGGGCTATATTGGACCAGAATATTCGGAAACACAAAATACGACAACAAAAACGAGCTTAAAATGGCGTTACAAATGGAATGGGAGAAAATAACCCCAGAAATTACACAAATCTTGGTAAATCGATGCCAAGAAGAATTAAGGATCTTGAAAAAGCAAGGAATCATATCATACAAAGTATTAAAATAGTCTAAACAAGTATATAATATAAAATTTTCAAGTTAAATCAAGTATGTATGAAATAAGCTGTGAGATGTAATTTCTACGAATTTTCAATTGTGTTCCAATTTTGCGATGTTGAACAGCAATATATTTTTTAAATTAATTAAAAAAACTACATATTTTGTCCTATAAAACAGCTTTTGATTTTTCTTGATAGTCTTATTATTTTCAAAGTTATCACTATTTTAATTATTACTCAAATGCTGAATGAAATAAGCTGTGATCCACTGTAATATTGTATAATATTTTAGCCTTTTAAAAGGCATTCCCAAATTCGGAGTTTGACGGCTTTGAAATCATTGGTATAGAAGTTATTATTAGGGGTTGAAAGGTTCAATTTGTGGGTGAGCTTTCAGATGGATGGCCATGTGAAATATTTGAATCCTAAACATTTTCAGGATAAGTGATTTTGTCATTGAATTTACATTTGAACAATTCATTCCAAATAAACTAGTTCTTCGCACGCTAGTAGATGTTGCAACAATGGCCATGTGCGAATTGTGAGCATATTATGTAGTATAGTTTTTATATTTAAGAACAAACCTTTTTGCAAACAATAGTAGAAACGGTGGACCGATATATACCTAACCCTTACCATATATCGCGACCTAAGAGTGTAAAGGCGCTAAGTCCAATATTTAAAATTTTACAGGAGAGGCAAAATACTCACTGTATATGAATGTTTTTATAAAGGGATTATGGACTTAGCGCTTTTACGATTCAGCTTTTAAAGATGACAAAGCATGATTTTTTTGGCTTTTTGTTTTCAAATCGATTTATACCCAACTTATCTTACGTTCCGCTTCAAAAAATCCATTTAGGAAGAAGTGGACTTAGCGCCTTTTCACTCATAGGTCGCGATATAATGTTTGGTGCCATTCCTTTACTGCTTTCGCATGTTATTCATCAGATAAACGGACACATTTTCAACCAGTAAGGTCTGGCGGACCAATTTTTGCAAAAATGCACGGAGAAACTATTATTGCTTTGAATTGTTGTTTGCTAGAGTATATTTCTAAATTCCTAGCACATAGTTTAAACCAGTAAGGAAAGGCTAAAGTCGGGCGGTGCCGACTATATAATACCCTACACCACTCTCGTAATATTGAATAACTCTGATATATAAATTTTGTAATTCATGTATAAATTGTTTACATAAATTTACTTTTGGGACATTTTATACTTAAATAATACCCTGTACCACAGTGTGGTGTAGGGTATAAAAACGATTGGATCTAAAGAGCCAAATCGGATGAAACATATATATGGGAGCTATAGCTAAATCTTTACCGATTTTCTTCAAATTCGGCAATGTTGGTTCGTGAATCAAGAAACTCTACCATTCTAAATTTCAAAACGATTGGATGTAAAATATAGCTTCTATAGAACTAAAGGGCCAAATCGGACGAAACATATATATGGGAGCTATAGCTAAATCTTAACCGATTTTCTTCAAATTCGGTAGTGTTGGTTCATGGATCAAGAAACTCTACCACTCTAAATTTCAAAACGATTGGATGTAAAATACAGCTTTTATAGGACTAAAGGGCCAAATCGGACGAAACATATATATGGGAGCTATAGCTAAATCTTAACCGATTTTCTTCAAATTCGGTAGTGTTGGTTCATGGATCAAGAAACTCTACCGTTCTAAATTTCAAAATGATTGGATGTTAAATACAGCTTTTATAGGACTAAATGGCCAAATCGGACGAAACATATATATGGGAGCTATAGCTAAATCTTAACCGATTTTCTTCAAATTCGGCAATGTTGGTTCAAGGATCAAGAAACTCTACCATTCTAAATTTCAAAACGATTGGATGTAAAATACAGCTTTTATAGGACTAAATGGCCAAATCGGACGAAACATATATATGGGAGCTATAGCTAAATCTTAACCGATTTTCTTCAAATTCGGCAATGTTGGTTCAAGGATCAAGAAACTCTACCATTCTAAATTTCAAAACGATTGGATGTAAAATACAGCTTTTATAGGACTAAATGGCCAAATCGGACGAAACATATATATGGGAGCTATAGCTAAATCTTAACCGATTTTCTTCAAATTCCGTAGTGTTGGTTCATGGATCAAGAAACTCTACCATTCTAAATTTCAAAATGATTGGATGTAAAATACAGCTTCTACAGGACTAAAGAGCAAAATCGGACGAAACATATATATGGGAGCTATAGCTAAATCTTAACCGATTTTCTTCAAATTCGGCAATGTTGGTTCATGGATCAAGAAACTCTACCATTCTAAATTTCAAAACGATCGGATGTAAAATACAGCTTCTATAGGACTAAAGGGCCAAATCGGACGAAAGATATATATGGGAGCTACATCTAAATCTGAACCGATTTCAACCAAATTCAATAGCGATCTTAACAGCCGCGAAATACTCCAAACTGCAAAATTTCAGAACGATCGGAGTGAAATTGCGACCTGTAGTCGACGAACAACTTTACATGGACAGACGGACATCGTTAAATCGACGCAGCTAGTGATTCCGAGTCGATCGGTATACTTCTAGCTGTGTTATTTTCAGGTGTTACAAACATCTGCCGTGAAACAAACTTATAATACCCTGTACCACAGTGTGGTGTAGGGTATAAAAACGTGGGATCTCTCCATTTTCACTACAGACGATTTAATGCAATATGAAATACAAATACTTATGGCGAATTCGTTTCTGCAAAAAAGTGAAACACTTGCATTGCCCTTTTCCCGAAAACTGCACTATTGTATCACTTTTTTGAAATTTTAGTTGTGCTAAATTCGAGTAACTTAATTATTTCAAATTTCAAAAACGTAACACAAAAGTGGAGTTTTGACAAAAAGGGCAATGAAAATGTTGCACTTTTTTGCAGAAACGAATTCGCCATTAAAATTCAGCATGATGGGTTACAAAATGTGACACCGAGAGCGTCAAGAAGTCTAATCGGAAGGAACCTTTGTAAGGGGGGCTATATAAGGACATGGACCGATGTTCCCCATTTCCACTAGGGATGATTAAGTACAATATATAGAGTGAAAATTCTTAAATTTCAGCGAGATCAATTAAAAAAGGTGTTTTCCTAAGCGCCAAGAAGTGACATCAGAGGGTACCTTTATATGCGCGCTGTTTCAATCATGGTTCAATATGTCTCATTTTTACTAGGGACAATTAAGTGCAATATATAGTATAAATTCTTAAATTTCAGCCAAATCCAATGAGAAATGTGTTCTCTAGTGCGTAAAGAAGTAACTTCGGTGGGGACCTTTATATGAGGGCTATACCAAAACTTGGACCGATGTTCACCATTTTTACTGTGGACGATTAGGTCCCCTAGTGTAGCATAATTCCTTAAATTTCAGCCAGGTTAGTTGAAAAAAGGTGTTCTCTTGAGTATCATTGGTGGAGACCTTAATATGGGGGTTATATCAAAACATGGATATCGATATGATGCCCCATTTTCAGTAGGCATCGTCCCTATTCTAACAAATGCCTTCAAACAAATTTTCGTAAAAATCGCTTCGTATTTGTGACCTGCACTTAGTTCACAATACAAGGACAGACAGACGGACATGGCTAAATCGACTTAAAAAGTGATTCCATGCCGATACCTCATTTTTTTAGATTTTAGCATTCGGTCTAAATTCATTTTTCATTTTGTGCCATTTTGTCATTTTATATTTACAAAAACAATATTTCAATACTACTAGGGTCTCTGTGACAATCTCTTAATGTGTGTCGTTCGAGCCTGGGATTTCAATAAATTGTTACTTTTCTGCCCGGCTATGAATACCCGCATGTACGATCATCCGCTCACCAGTGAACATATTGCCAAATTGAAATCGTGGGGCTACCATGAAGTTCCAACAATATCGAAAACCTTAATGTGTGGTGATACGGGCAATGGAGCTATGGCTGAAGTGGATACCATTATTGAACATATTTTGTGTAAATTACGCGCATGTAAATTATAATCTCTAATAAATACCAAAATTGTTATCGAAATAAAACCTCGCTTGTTTCATTTTTCAAATTTATTTTTATAATATTTTTATTCAATATAATATAACTATGTATCTCTAAACATATGTACGTAGTGAATTTTAGTGTATAATGTTGTGTATCTATATGTGTATCATAGCAATTATAATTTATTTTTATTTTTTTTATTCATAATACAACGTGTTCCTTTTTTAATTGAGAACTTAACAGCTAAATTAATAAAAAAAATGTGTGTTTTTTTAGAAGAAAAGAAGTATTTAAGTTTTATCTTTTAACGATTTATCGAAGCTGTTAAATCTTATAATTACATGTGGGGGGAGTGGATGAAATAAAATTTATTTACAAAGACAGAAGACACATTTATTATTTGATGTGTTTCCCTTAATGCTTCAATGAAATTAAATATTCAAACAAAGAAATTCGAGAGCTGATTCTCACTCCTCCTTCCTTACTCCTGCCTCTCCTGCTCATTATTATTCTTCTGTTAGCCCTTTCTTTTTGTTACACATTTATGAGAGTTGTATTTTTTTCGGTGTGGATTTTGCAAAAGTTTGTATGAGTTATGAGTTAAACAATGCAAACAGTTTTTTATGATGAATTTTATGGGAGTTTAACTATGATTCTATGTCACATGAATGAATGTAAATCTATAAACAAACGACGATCTTAAATCAAAATTCCTACATCTCCGTTTTTTGTTTGTTTTGTGTAGAGTGTGAGTGTGTGGTTGTGTATTTTTAGGTGTAAAAAGTATTTTATTTTTATATATGTATGTATATATATATATATATTCAAAATCTTAAAATATAGTTTCTGAAAGTAATTAAAAAAAATAATAATAATCGTAATCTGTGAATATTTTTCGGCTTTTTAACATCTTCACATTTTTCATTAAGTTTAAAAGAGAAAACGAAAAAATTTACATACATATATTACCATTAACATGTCTATAATATTTTCTTTGCTGTGTTATTATCCAACAATTTTTAATGTTCTTTAGTTCTTTGAGACAACTAATTCGTCGTAATTTGTTTTGTAATGTTAGGTTATTTTTTAGATTGTGTTTTTTCGGTTTTCTTAAATTTTTTTCTTGTTAAAGCATAGGTACAAATGAGTAGAAAATTTATTCAAATTAAAATTGAAAAACAAAAGGAATATTATTCAGTTTTGTTAATTTTTGTATTCGTGAAATTGCGTTAATATGTACGAGTATGGGGAGTATGTATGTATGTAATACATTTGTAGCTTTTGTTAGATCTTATTTTGCAAGAGTTTTGGTTGATAATTTCCTTTTTTTGTTTTGATTTGTTTAATTTCGGGAAAGTTTTGGTGTAAAAAAAAAATAAAACTTTTCAGTGTTGAAAAAAAAAAACATAAAAATCCTTAATGAGTGTATGAAAACTAGTAAACATACATCAATTGCGCACTCTCATCAAGTGCATTTATTTTATTTTTAATATATTTTGTGCTGCTAAATTCAAAAATCGCATTATTTAACAATTTTTTGTGTTCACTTAAAAAAAACATTAAACATAGTTTTTTGCATAAATTTTTTTATTTATGCATAGATCCGTCTTTTCCAAAGAGCTGCAATTATTTGTATGTACATAATTTTTAATTTGTTATCCAAAGAGCTGCAATTTTCGTTTAATATGTATATATGTATAATAATTGCAAATAATGCGATTTCCGTATTAAGTGTGCGCAAAATGTATGTAAACTAGTAAGAAATTCGCCACAATATACATATATACTATTTACACTGTTATACAAGCATTTTTTTGGCAAAAAGAAATCTTAGATCACACTAGTTTACAAAATTTTTGTCGAAGGGATGGTCATAACATAGAGCCAATTATGAGGGGTACAGATGTGACATGTTTTACGTAGAACCTTTGGCTTAGTAACAGTTATCAAAAATATTTGCGGGCACAAAAAAATCCATAAAAAATAAAAGAAAAAATCGTAAAAAATATTTTATTCAATGTTTTAAAATCTAGCATGCTAACGAAGGAAATGCCTCTTTGAAAAAAAATATATTAATAACTTAATAAAAAAAATAATTTTCATATGTTTATTTTGACCATTTTGTTTGGGAGGTACCAAAAGGATCATGGCAATTACGCCCATTTTTTACGGGACTGTAGGTATTGTAAAATCATTACACTGCACAAACTTTTAAGTATTTTTATGGACTGTCATAAAAGTTATAAGCCATTAACATTTTGTGCGAAATGGTATTTAGGAGGTACCAGAAAGGGCGTTGGAATACGCCCATTTTACACAGGACTATAGACACTACAAAATGATTACACTGCACACAATTTCAAGTGTTTATATGTATTGAAATCGATGTTATAGGCCTTTAACTTTTTGTGCAAAATGGTCCAATTGTATGGGAGGTACTAGAAAGGGGATGGCAATATCGCCCATTTTAAAGGGAACTGTATGTATTGTAAAAGCATTACACTACTCAAAATTTGTATGGACTGTATTTGTATGGACTAGAATCAAAGTTATATGCCTTTAACGTTTTGTGCCAAATGGTCCATTTGTAAGGGAGGTACCAAAAGGGCTATCGACACTTTTCATCATCCCACTTTTCTATCATTTTTTGCAATATTTGTAGTCCCAGTAATTACCTTAACTATAACTCTTATACCGGCTCTATCAGCATTCAGACTTCAAAATATATAGTCAAAATACTAAAGGTAACTGCCATTAAAATTGGAAATTAAAAAAGTAAAAAAAAATTGTTGGTTTTGATTTTATGGATAAAAAGGAATAACTTACAAAAAAAAAATTGTTGCATAGTGTAACTTCTATACACTTTTTCCTCATACGCAAATGTGTAAATGAATACATATATAAACATAAAAAAAGAATATTCTTACTGTTTGCAGAAATTCATTGCGTTAATTTCACTGCAAATGCACAAGTCTGAGCAACGTTCTTTTCGGTGTGCCACAGCACAACCACTACTAAGCTCTTGGTAGCCGTTTCGTGTTTCCTCATAAAGTCTAGCTTTTCAAAGCGTAAACTTTTCGAGTCTGAGAAGACATATCCTTAGTTGGTATATGACTTTAAGTATGTCCACTGACGAGTTTTACTCTAAAGCGCATTATAGTCTCTTGTGCATCATTTCAAGTTTCCTCTGCCTTAAGGTCTAATTGTTCAAAGCGAAAACATTTTGTTCCTTTCGAGCCTGAGACATAGCTTTAGTCGTTTTTCGACTTTGAGCTTGTCCAGCTAATATAATGGAGAGCGAACCTTCATTTAAATTTACTTTATTCATTTTATTTTATTCATTTTTTATTTATACCCGTGAAAAGCTCAAAATGAAATTACTGCTATAAAAATGTGTAGGAATTGTTGAAGGATAATGCCGAAATTCATACCAGATATTAAGGTGAAACTTTATGCATACCTTCGTTTTTTTGTTGGTCTTAACACAAACTATATATATCCTGGCAATCTAAATTAAACAATACTATAGGCCTGAGGCAAAACAAGATTGTTTTTTTTTTGCCAAAATAAAAATTGCTGCTGCAGTTCACTACACAAGAAATAAAATAGAAAAATCCAAACACAAAAAAAATAATTAAAAAATACATATGGAGAGAAAATAAACATAAGAGAAAACCCAATTGTTTTTAAGGTTATAGACCTCAACCATTTGAGCAGATTGGCAAAATAATAATCAACTTAACAAAATTTCATATTAAAAACATGGAACCAATGGGAAAATACGTTTGGAGATGCTGCATTTACATTTCACAGCCCGGATAATGTTTAAAAATACTATGGGCGTCCTTATAGAAAGATACCTCCTCCTCGTCGTCTACTTGCCTCAAAGTCTAAGATAGTATAAAGAGTTTTTTATAGATAGCAGACAAAGTTTAATTTATTTCTAAAATCTTCGCTATTACCTCGATATTCTACATAGCTAAAATATTTGGTATAAGGCACCAAACCCCAAAACTGAAAATGTCAAAATACTTATGCCGAATTAGAGAGAGATCCTAAGGGATTAGTGAAAAGTTCTGTTAGGCTATAAATTAAACTTTCTGGTCATTGGCTTCAAATGAAGCATCAAACTTTTTTACATTTTGCAAGAATGCTTCGACGAATTTGTATCACCATCTAGATTTCCTTTTATTCTCCCCCAAAAAAAACCTCTTGTAGAACAGTGTGTTTTGTATTGTATAATGAAAGGCTTATTTACCTTTTATGTGAGCGAATACTGTTGTTTTAATAACTGCCAAATACTTTGTGGCGGCGTCTGCCTTCTTTCGACAATTCATCTGATCACACAGGACACGCATAGTTTAGAAGCACTTATACAATCATCGTGGCAGAAGGCTCCACACGACTGGCATATGACCATGGCGTTTAAAGAGCAGGCACAATTGTTTGCATCTGGTGTAGTGGTATTTGGGCTGCTATTGCTATTACCACTGCCACCGCCGTCGTTATTATGCTGGTGGTGGTGGTGCTGTGGGTGTTGTGGATGATGCTGTTGAAGTTGTTGATTCGTTCGTATGCCGCAATTAATTCCTCCGGCCACCGTTGCTGGCATTGGTGTGGCGGTAGTTGTTGTTACAATATAATTCCCGCTACCATCTACCAAGCCTGCTGAAGTGGCATCACCGATACCTTCAATATAAATATTTCCTAGAGATAAAAAAACAATGAATATGGATTAATAAGTAAAATAGTCAAACATGTTTTCAATTCTGAAAAAATGTTGCCCTTCGACGCGAAATTCAGAAAAAAATTTTGCACTTTTTAGGAGATACTGATGTAGTCCCTCGAATTAAACTTAGCTCCTATTTCACAATACCATAATGTGGTATAAAAGTCCAATTTTCGGAAAAAGGGAATGGAAAGAAAATGTTGCCTAATTTTTTGCATAAATGATATCGCCATAAGTTCATTTGGATCAAATCTAGGGAAGTTAAATCCAAGTCATGTCAATGCCCTGCTGTCGCATATGCAAGATCCCGATTTTTTGGGTCCATCACATTACCTTATCTGACTCATCTTAGACTGGATATGACTAGATGATACTTAGGAAATTCGTTTAAAGGACAAATTTTCTATAATTTTTGAGGATTAGAAAATATCATAAATAAGGAATGCATATCAGGTCGATCCCGTGGCTTAATTGTTGACATGAGACGTTAAAACGCATCCATTATGTAGCCCATAAGACTACAGAGATATAATCTTCTAGAGCCGAATTCCTCTAAAGTCATCTCTCATGTTACTACAATATTTGATTTTGGCATCGTTTGTGAATAAATATATATGTATTTTACACAATTAATTCGTCTCAGGCGAATTCGGTCTATGGAAACAGTGGATAAGAGTAGAATTAGGTTAGTGTGGTATCACCCTTCATCGAAACCAACCTGTTTGATAAAGAAAGTTACCAACAATTATCGATACCGGAAAGATTTGTCAAACTTCTTAGAAAGACCAATCCCAGAATATCCAGACGTCGTTTACTTAATGAGGGAAAGTAGCAATGCAGGTACTCTATGCTTTGCACTTCTTCCACATCACCATAGCTCCCGCAGAATTTTGTCTATCTACCCTACAGGGTACAGGGTAGATATATGGACCGTGTTGCACCAATATATGCAAATTCTTCTAGAATTTGTAATTTCGTCTGTTCCAAACCAAGTTCACTTGGCGACTTCCCTTATTGCCATTATTGCGGCACTAAAAGTACCCGATGGCCTGTGAGCTATATGAAGACTACGTTCCAACCTTATCATCAATCTTCGAAACATATGTGTAGAAGTGGAGATGGTTTCTGTTTCCTGGTATTCTGCCAACCCATTCCTCTCTGACAGGTAACTTAGTGGATAAATTCCTCTCAAATGTGTACACCTTTGGTATATAGTCCACTAGGTCGGTTACCAAAGCATTATATTGTGATATCCATACGTGGATGTTTTTTCGAATTCTGAACGCCAGAAAATATTATACGTCCCTCTCCCTCGCGTCAGATCCATCAAGAACTTGTTGTTGTTCATGTCATTAATAGCAGATATATGTAGTTACTGAACTCCCAGTTCAATTCTGAACGCCAGAATATTATCCCTCTGGGCAAATGGTAGTAAAGGATGTACAGACAGTAAATGACGTACACATCGCCAGAAAACATATGTCGGCGCTTGTGTGGTGTCAGATCCATCCAGACCTTCTTATTCTTCATGTCATTGGTACAAGATATAGTTACTAAACACCTACTTAAATTACATCTACAACCCCCTCTGTAACCCATCGCGGTTACCTATAACTATCAGGGATGATAATTGAGAGTAACCAAATGGTACAAAAATCGTTCTAAAAAGGCAATTTTTCGACCCAAAAAGTACCAATTTTAAAATTTGTTTAAGTTCTTCTTGAAATCTTGCAATATTGAGATACAAATTTGTAAGGTCCAGTAATACATGAACAATTTCTTGATAACAAGCATAAAACCTTTGGTTTGTACTAGCCTATACCTCATTGTTGGACCAAAATAAGCACACATATAATTGTTAAATATCTGAAATGCTTCATTTTAAAATCGTACAGGTCGCAAATATAAACCGATATTTACTGAAATTGATACAAAATAATTTTTTATCCCTATTGAAAATGCGGAATATCGGTCCATGTTTTGATTTAGCCTACATATATAGAGGTACCTTCCGATTATAATTCATGACTCTCTAGAGAACGAATTTTTAGCCGATTATGATGAAATATGTTTCATATTGCATAAAATCATCTGTAGAAAAAGTGATTCATGTCGGTCCAGTTTTAATATAAAATTAATTGACTTTATTAATTTTATCCAGTATCGCTCCTTGTTGGAATTGCTTCACGTTTTGATATACAATTATACCCCACGTGATGGTTCCAGGCGGATTTGAGTTTTGGTTTTACGGTTTACAACCTACGTGCCTTTTATCTTTTCTTATACCTTTCATACACAATAAAAAGAAACTGAATTTTGTTGTAATACAAAGAGCCAAACATATTTCTTTGCGTTGCGTAGCTATGTCGAGCCATGTCGAAAGAGCATGTGCAAAGACATGTTTGATAAAAAAAAAGTATCAAATGTGTCGCGGGAGTATCATGGTACTTCGAGGGTCTGAAAAGTACCAAAAAAAGTACTAAAGTATCAAATTTAACATCCCTGATAAACTATAGCCTTCTTACTGCTATATATGTATATTTAAGGGGTCCATTTTGAACACAATTTTACAATAGTCTACATTAGACACTTACCAGTTGTTATATTTCGCCGAACAATTTGTGTTGTGGCATTTGCCGTGGTTGCGGCAGCAGCACAAACTGTATTGTTATGCATATCTTGCAGGGAATTCAGTAAATCAACATCTACCGAAGCAGGACGCCCGCGTCCAGAGATACCATTCATGCCATGTAGTTGATTCTAAAAGAAACAAGAAAATAAGGCATTAGTTAGTTCAAAGCTTCACAGGCTACAGATTTTATGAAACCAACCTGATTTTGAGGAACTGGTGGAGCGCTGGAAGCACGTGGAGCTTGATTGTCAGCCGCACCAACATTGGCGCGATGTAATAGTACATACTGACCATTGCCATTGTGATGAATGTCGTGGGTGGCCTGAACATGAGTTACATGTTGTCCGGGCTGTTGTTGCGCAGCCGCCTGGACACCACCTGGCGGCTGTTGCATTATTGTCACTTTTTGTCCGATACCACCACCAACACTACTGACAGGAGTGGCTACCGCTGTTAGATTGGCATTTTGTAGCACAGCGGAGCCTTGATTGGCAAAAATATGACGAATTAAAGTCGGTGAAGATTTTCGTTGTACATATTTTTTCCGGGGAAAACCCATACGTGGTCCAATGACCTAGAAAAACAAGTAAAAAAAATATTGATTACCTTGCCTCAATAAAGGAAGAATGGAAGTTAAAAACGTACTTTATATACACCGGGTCTACCACCAACACCCATAACATTTGGGGGCATAGCAGAAGTGGAACTATTATTCGCCGTTAGGCTATTTAAAATAACCTCTTCTTGAGTCTTTACATTTGCTGTTGTGCCGGCTACCACCGTAGCTTGTGTCATTTTAACCGAGGTGGTTGCATGTGACGCCTGTTGCTGTTGTTGACTCAATAAAGCCGAAGGTGGTCGTAACTGAGCCTTTAGATTCTCCCGGTTGGGACTATTTTGTATAACTGCCTGACATATTTGATAGCTACGCTCAATATTTACCGCCCCAGGTGGCAGTTTATTGGCCGTTGACTTACGTCCTTTACCCGTGGCTGAGACCTTGACTGCGACGGGTCTCTGTTGAGCAATAGTGGTAGGCACTCCAGATGGCGGTAGTGTTTTGAGAACATTTACGCTGAGATTTGTGGCATTTATATTGTTGGTATTGTACAGTGCATTGGAGATATTGGAGGCGGCAGTGGACGGAATGGCGGCTACTGTTGTGGAGGCGGCAATGCTTGCGGGAATTGTAGCATTTCGTGGCGGCATTGAAATAATACTTAGCTGTTTGGAAATGAACTTAGGAGTTAAAGAGCTTGCAGGATGTGTATGGGGCGAGGCCGCTTGTGCCGCCGTCGTCTGGGCGTGTGAGTGTGTGTGTGGTTGTGTTTGCGTTTGATTGTTCACATTTTGAAATGCATTTAAATGATGATGATTCTGTTGCAATTGTTGCAACTGATGTTGCAGCTGCAACTGCTGCTGATGATGTTGTGTGGTGATCAAATTGTTCGGGGGCGTTAGACTGTTATTTGGCTGCGTAGGAGAGGAGTTGCTTAGAAATTGCCTTTGGGGTACGGCGGTGACGTTTTGTGGGGTCAGCTGTTGCTGCTGATGCTGATGCGGGGGTGGTGCTGGTGGTTGTTGTTGTTGTAAGGAAAACTGTTGAATTTGTTGGTGAGTTGATGGATCCAGATGTGTCTGCTGTTGTGGTGCCACACCAGCTGCTGCTGCTGCAGCGGCAGCCAGAAAATGCTGTCCATTACTATTCATTTCAAATGACTTTCTTATGACGGGTAAAATTTTCTGCGTCAACTGTTGACGTTGCTGTTGCTGCGTTCGAGCCGTAAAAGCCACCGAGTTTGTCGGCTGAGCTGCCAATACGGCAGCTGCTGTATTTTGTTGCTGAGCAGCCGCTGCCGCTTGAAAGGAGAACTGTTGGGCTGCTTGTTGTAATAACTGTTGCTGGTTCTGTATGTGCTGGGTATGATGATGTGGAGATTGTACCAAAAAATTACCAATTATTTGGCCATTGGAATCAACTAATATCTGCCGCTGTGGTGGAGTATTGTGTATGGCTGCTTGAGGACTGGGTATTTGTTGCTGCGGGTGGTGTTGCGACTGTTGCTGCTGTTGTTGTTGTTGCAGGTGAGCCAAAGGCGTTTGGTTCAAATTCGAAGTACTAAGACTTGTAGTGCTGCTACTGCTGCTGCACATACTAATATCATTCATACTATCGTTCGAATTGTTATTTGTAATGACAGTGCTAGACACTTCCATTTCCGTCACTGACATTGGGACTTCGCCCATTACTTCAGCGGAGGTTAGCTATAAAATTCAAAGAATAAATAAGCGAAACTAACGTGAAGTACGAAGGTCTACCCACCTCTCCTACATATTCATTAATCTGCGAAAGTTCCTGTTGCCTCTGGAAGTTGTCATCTAACTCTACTGTCTGTAGTTGGTGTTGGTGCTGCTGATGTTGCTGCAGCTGTATCAGATGCTGATGCTGCTGTTGCAATTCATCCACAATATCTCTAACAGCATCACTTGCATCCATATCCTCCTCTTCATCGACCTCCTCAATAGTATTTTCCTCAATTGTGTCACCGGCAACAACATCCTGTAACACCGATTCTCTACCAGAAACATGAAGTTGCTGATTGTGACGCTGATTGTCATCTTCCACCACCACTTCCGATGGAACAGTTTGCACTGTGCTCAGTTCCGACTCATTTTGAGCCTGCGGAACATTACAATAATTACTAGATTGCGGCTGTTCTTCTTGTTCCATATGAGCATCTAGTTTAAGACCTCCGAAATTCCAGTCATGATGTAAATGATGAAAAACATCACTTGCCGTGCGTTCCATTGAAATGGTACGTGGTTGTGTTGTTTGTTCCTTTACCAATGGCGGGGTTGGGGCCAATGATACTACCGAAGTTATCATAGCCTTCACATTGTTCAAAGTATTCGCAGAAGTTGGCGTTGGGAATGACGAAGTAGCTGTTAATGGCAGAGAATCGGCCGACAATGAAGAGGATGTTGTCGTCGTTGATACAACGGATGACGACGAGGTCATGAGATTACTTTCATCAGTAGTTTCATCGGGCACAATCACTAAAGGTATTGAATTTGTATAATTTATTAAATGTCTTCCTAAAAAACCAATACTAATCTAATGATTGGCATATCTCTCAAATGCACTACATAAAATATATTCCAACTTACTGTGAGATTTAAATGCATATGATAGGTATGTATAATGTTCTTACGGTACAAAAATGTAACAATGAAACAGCAGCAACCGTACATAGGTGATCCCGAAATCAGAATTTCTTCAATAGTAAACCATTTCGAGTATTAAACTACTTAAAAGGACAGATAAAGCATGAAACCGACCTCTATAGATCAGTTTGAGGACCAAAATGACCTCTGTAGATCAATTTGAGGATCAAAAGGTGTGTCTATAGTACAGTTTGAGCACCAATGTAATCTATATAGAACAGTTTGGCATCAAACTGATTTAGTTAGAACAGTTTGAGAACCAGACTAAACGTCAAAGGACGGATTTGTTTGAAAGAAAAACTTTTCAAATATGGAATCTTCGGAGAAATTCTATCAGAACCACCTGTACTTGCTGTGTCTAAAAAATTAATAAAAATGAAACATTATCGCTGTCTAATGAACATAAAATATTAGAATAACCTTGTAGGGGATGGATGTGTTGTTAGGTAAGATGCCATGCAGATTTTGGTGATATATAAAAAATGTGTTTATTAACACGATAAATTTTAATTTTAATGTAAAGTAAAGCCATATTTCTGATAAACGAAAAAACAACAAAATAATATATTCATTTTTTTATAAAGAAAGAAGAACTAGTGATTGAGATTACGGATATATGTATGCATCTGTGGTTTTCTGTCAATCCCATCAAATTAATCAATTTAAGTGTTAAGTACAGCATGAAAACTTTTTACTGTAACAATAAGTAAATACTATAGTAGTTATATATGAGAAAAACAAGTTGTCATTTCGGAGAATTGTAAACACAAATCGACTCATGTTGCTGTTTGCTAAATGCATTCATATAAAAATCACCGAACATTGTTTTAACAAACAGTGTCTTGAGAAAACCACAAATTTTATCTACATCATAAATTATATGAATACAATTTTGTATAGAGTTAGCTTTATAGAAAAAGTATTTTCAGAATAAAAAAAATTATAAAGCTATAACAAAATCCATTTTTCAATTCGTATACAAAACAAAAAAAAAATAAAATACATAACATTATTTCCAAAAATATGAATGATTAGCGTAAGATGTGTGTGTGTGAGTGTATAATACATATGTATGTACATTTCGGTGGTCATTTTATACAGTCTATACGGTAAAGATGATCTTACCACGATCAAGAGAGTTAGTAAATAAAAAATCATCATCATTAACAACGCTTTCAGCGGGGGCTGGAGTATCCACCGTTGAATCGGTATGAATGTTAGTTTGTTTCGCATGTTTAGAATCTTTGTTATTATTTTTTGTAAAGAATGGCGAAAGAATTTGGGGAAATTGCAGAAGAACAGAAATAGTCAGAGAGCAGTTACTATTGAATATGATTTATTGCTGTACTTACCGGTACCACTGTCATCGGTACTAACTTCGCCGGATTCTAAAACATAATTTTCAGCATCGTTGAATTTCTGTTCTATAATATCTTCATCTTCGTCTTCATTATAGTTATTAGCTATAACCGAATTGCCATAATTGTCCAATTTCAATGATAACTGCAGCGGAGCATGATGGTGTTCCTGTTGTGAATGATGCTGTTGTTGTTGCTGAATCTCTGAAGAAGTTGCAGGAAAGGAAAAATATTGACCGTGATCATCATTATTTATTGTTGGAAGGCCAGGCTCAGTTTCATTTTCCGTTTCATTTTGTTGCTGATTATTATCACAGGTACTGTTCACAGTTGATATTGTTGATAAAGAGGTGATGGTGGTGCTGGTGGTAGCATTAACCAAGTGTTTGTCATCATCATCATCTTCATCATCGTCGTCATCGTCTTCTTCTTCGTCCTGTTCCATACTATGGTTATCATCAAAATGATGAGGAATTGTTGGCCCGTCCTCATTGTGTCCTACATCGTCCTCGGTTAAATCGTGGCACACAATTTCTGGTGGTGTAGTTACTGTTGTGTTTGATTCCATTTTAAATTTTTTACTACTGCTAGGACCTTCTTCATTATCGTTATCATCATTTTCACTATCACTTTTGATTTCTATAGGAACATTGCAGTCATCCAAAATAATTTCACTCGGTTCGTCGTCACCTTCGTCTTCTTCGTCTATGTTAGTGGTAGCAGCATCGTTGCTTTCATTCTTATGAATAAACTCTTTGTTTGGAGGACTGGCTGAAGGTCTTTTAATACCACGTCTCTGGGTTGTTTGCTGTTGATTAGATTTCATGGCGTACGCGGATGTTGTGGGTAGTTCATTTGGGTAAGGAGTTGTGTCTTCATTTTCATTTTCCTTCAACTGTTTACACTAGAAGGAAAATGTAAAATATATTATTCTATAAGAAAAGATAGTCTAATATCGTGTTATATATCACTATATATCTTATATCACTATATATTTTATATAAAAGGTTATCGTTTTCGATAAACAGAGTTCATCGTATTGTTTTTCTGCATGAAATGTTCATGCAATTTTCATCTTTGTTCACATGACTTTCCTATAAGAAATGGTCGCCGTTGATGACTATTCTATATGGAAATATCATCGTTGATGACTTTTCTACATGAATTGATCCTCGCTGACGACTGTTCTATAGGAAAAGATCATCATGGATGACTTTTCTATAGGAAAAGATCGTCGTTGATGACTTTTCTATAGGAAAAGATCATCGTTGATGCCTTTCTATAGGAAAAGATCATGGTTGATGCCTTTCTATAGGAAAATATCATCGTTGATGACTTTTCTATAGGAAAAGATCATCGTTGATGACGTTTCTATGGGAAAAGATCACCGTTGATGACTTTTCTATAGGAAAGTATCATCGTTGATGATTTTTCTATAGGAAAAGTTCACCGATGATGACTTTTCTATAGGAAAAGATCATCGTTGATGACTTTCCTATAGGAAAAGATGATCGTTGATGTCTTTTCTATAGGAAAAGATCATCTTTGGAAAAGATCATCGTTTATGTCTTTTCTATAGGAAAAGATCATCGTTTATGTCTTTTCTATAGGAAAAGATCATCGTTTATGTCTTTTCTATAGGAAAAGATCATCGTTGATGACTTTTCTATAGGAAAAGATCATCGTTGATGACTTTTCTATAGTAAAAGATCATCGTTGATGACTTTTCTATAGGAAAAGATCATCGTTGATGACTTTTCTATAGGAAAAGATAATCGTTGATGACATTTCGTAAAATGACTTTGATTTAATTAATTATTGCAGCTGGCATAAACTTATTATCAATTTTCTTTCAAAAAAATCAGAACTCTTAGCCAGAAGTATTACGGGAGAACATTAATGTTGCATCATATATATATATATATTTTCTACATATGTGGAACTTCATTCTAGACAAATGTGGCCAGTTACAATAAAAAAACCGAAAGAACTCCTAAAGTATGTTTTTCTATTTCAGTTCAAGACAAGTGTTTCTGTTATAATGATGTCCTACCATAGAAACAAATATAAAAAGCAATAAATTGTTATTCCTTCACTGAACTGAATTTAGTTTTCAAAAACGTGTAAGAAGGCAATTTCTAGCATAATAACACTTACGTTTTCTGGATAGTTTTCAGTCTTTACATCAGGTGTTTCCTGTTTAGTTTTTCCTTCCATACGTTCTTCCTTTATTAATGGTTTTGTTAGCGATACTTTTTCGCTTTTCACTGTCGACGCAGATGTGACCGCCGCCACATCGTATGAACATGAGGAGATGGTTGATGATAACGAGCAAGTGGGTGAGTTTGAGGATAATGCTTCGGTTTTTGCTGAATTCGAGGCACTGGTGGTTGTGGATGAGATTGATGTTGTTGGCGTTTCTAAAATTTCAATTGTGCTTGGTAGAGTAGTAGTTGATTTGCTTGTGTTATCCACATCATCGCCGCTTTTCAATTTACTACTATTCAAGCAGGTTTCATTTAGACGATTGCCGCTAGCCCTTTTAAAAGATTTTTCACCCCAAATAGGTTCAAAATGCTTTAATTTCCAGGGATCGAGCTTGTTTTTCTCCCTTTCGGCTTCGGTCTTAAGCTTCATTTGATTTTCCGGGGTAAATTCTCCTTCGGAGAGACGTTCACGCCACTCTAAGCAGGCACGAGCGAAAAATTCATTGTTTAAACTTGAAGGTCCCAGCCGTATGCCTTCCGTAGGCACGGTATTGGCTGGGTACTTATGCTCCATTTCAATTGCCTCGCGATCTACACTAGGCAGCAATTGGATAAGATTAAACTGGTACAGAGGTGGGAGCATTGTGAAGGTCTGCTTGTTAAGCAGTGCACGCAAATTGGTGGATGCTAATATTGAATCGGGTGTTTCCAGATCGATTTTACCATCTTTGGTCTGTTCGATTTGAGCGGCAGTTGAAATTTTCTTGGATGATCGTCTACGTGGTTTCAGGCTAAATCCCGGTATGGATGCCAGTACTTCACGCATTGTTGAGGCCTGAGTTATTGCGGTGGCGGGGGCGGTGGTATTGTGGGAGGCAGCAGCTGCGGCCGCGGCCGCCATGGCAGCTGCTTTTGCTTGCTGTTGTTGCTGTATACGCCGACTACTGCTGCCTCGACCTGAGGGACTGCTGTTCACAACTGATGCTGAAGAACTGCCACCACTACCAGTAGGACTCAGCGAGTTATTGACCGATGAGTTGGGCATGGTGGTTTTCTTATCAGGTAGTATAGGTTTAACAATAATTCGTGGTACATGACGTCTGTGAAAGAATAAAAAATAAGAATATTAGCATTTTAAATCTTCTTCTTATTTATGGGGCTGGACTTACCTTAGACTATGGGAATGCTTTGATGTTGACGGAGCACTGCCGAGAGAATCCTCGGTAGAGCTAGTGTCCAGTGCCAAAGGATCCTTTTCATCCTCATCATCGATGATATTAATGTGTGTGGTTGTTGCTTCCATATCGCCGATTGATGTCAGATAATTATTCAGATCAGTCGATCCGGAAGTAATATGGGCATTAAAGGGATCCACCCCGGCATAAGAATTGGTTATGGATGAATTTATAAACAATATCCTAGGTGTGTTTTCAATAGATGATGTCCCTTTGCCTGCTGCTGCTGTTTTGGTGTCCGTTTTCATATTTCGCATAATTGTGGGGCTACACACGAGTTCATTCCTACATATAGCACTCCTCTGCAAGAAAAGTATTTTTTACTTCCAGAACACACCGTACACCGTCGTCGTGGTCTTTGCCTTCGTCTTTTGTATCAAGTGTCTTGTTGGTAGTGGATGTAAACAAAAGATGATGTTGTATATTTCAGTAGAAAAAATAGAAATATACATATTAAATATATAAATGGCCATATATATATATCGATTATATATGGATGATGAAGTTCTACCTCATTTCAATGCCCTCTCGTAGTTACAATTTTTATCTTTGCCCTCAGTATAAAATCTTTTATACATAATTAAGATGAATGAATGGACAAGAATATCTGGAATCGATTGCATATATCTACCATCACCAAAAGCCTGATTTGATTCCTCTTGTAAGTTGGTAGGTGTCACTGCATATATAATCTTCTTACGAATTAGTGTATTGCCGAATTACAATTTTAGGTTTTCTTTTCTTTCTCTTGTGGTAAAATAGTTTTTCCTTCTTTTAACTTGATATTCTACTACTTTACAAAAACTCCTTACAGTGATGCCACATGTTCAGAAGCATTCACGTACGTGGGACAATAAAAATCGCTAAAATGATTTACTGGACCAAACTGAAGGAGCAGCGACTGCAGGTTATGCTCTTATACTCAAATTACCCTTTGAAGAACTGACAATTGTTTAATTATATATTTCTCATCAGTAATTATTTGGAAAACCACCTTACTATCATCCCACAACTTTTTGAAGACGGTCTTTAGTTCATTTTTTACCATATGGCAGCACTGTTTTTAATATTTTTCTCTTGTATTCTTGTTTTTGCGTTTGCTGCTTTCAATTACAACAACAATTATAAAATTACCTTTTTCGTCGCTTCTATTTTCTATCACTTGTTCCTTTCCAAATGCTGCATATGTATTTATTTTCAGAGTTTTGGGCACATATTTATTTATTTTTCATCTTATTTTTTATTTCACTAATTTTTATTATTTGCCTTCTACACACAAACAAAAGATAACTTTTTTTCATTTTTGCTTTCGTTATTGCATTATTGTTGGTTGTTACTTTTACACACGCACTCGCTCACTCGATACATATCATATTTACATATTGCTGGTTTGCTTGCAATATCTCACATGCATTAATTAGAGATTAACTTTTTAATGTGAGCAGCAAATAAAATTTCCTTTATATTTTCCTTTTTTCCGTAGAAAATTAAATTCTATATCCCGATAGTATTTGTGTGTGTTTAACTTGACTGCTTTTTCAGGCGACCAGTGTTACCGTTGTGCGACTAAAGCACTTTGGCCCTTTTTTTCGGCCGCGATGCTTTTGAGTCCCTTTTCTTATATGATACTAAATGTGCCACTTTACACATTTTTGGTGCCAAATGATAATTCTCATTCTCAGCGTGAGAATATAAAAGATATTAAAATATATGTAACTAGCTGGACCGGTCCACAGATTTTCGATCCCGTCCATTTTTTGACTAATATCGTAGACAGCACCAAATCCATATACACAAAATTGCAGAACTCTCGCTAACAAATTTTTCAAGATATTCCAAATCTTGGCTTATTTGGTCAGTGTCGAACCCATTGGACCGATCGCGCCCATTTTTGGACCAATTACATAGACTGCCACCAGAAACATACACACCCCAGAAAGCCCAGTACTGATGGCCCATGTCGGATCACGGTCCAGTCCCAATTAGACCGATATAGTCAGTCTAAGTCTACGTGACCAAAGATCGAGGTAAACTACCAGACTCTCGCTTGCGTTGGGATTTTCCATATTCCCTGGTTCCTATTACTCACTGGGATTTGATGATAGATTATGATGATAATTTCGGAAAAATATTCGCTGATTAGTGATTACAGATCAATATTCAATATTTTCGACTATTGATGATTCGCTGATTCTCGACTAAGTGGATTCTCTTGACGAACTGACCAAATATTTATATATTTATTAGCTACGTTTGACAAAAAAAATAATAGCTACGTTAAATTTAATAGCTACGTTGACAATTCAAAATTGTAAGGGCATCTCTTAAATACCAGTGAATGCGTCAGCGTCTGTCAAAAAAACGCATGATGGATAATTTTTAACGCGCGCTGTACCGAAATACGCAGTAAACAAAAAACAGCTGATTTATCATCCCCATTTCAGAAAAATTTTGTTTTCCTACATTTGGAGTGGATATTCAGAGCAATATCGATATTATGAATGATTTATATGTTTTGAAAATATTCTGGACAAACCACAAAGAAGAAGGAATACAAATATATTCCAAAACCAGGAGGCATTCGAATTTTAAACATTTTCCGACAGCAATTCTTTTTTGTTTGTTTTCTCAACTTTCTAACTAAGTTTTCGTAAGGAAAGATTGTAGAAGCTGCACTGAAGCAATTTGATAGTTTGCATTCGAGCAGTATTATTGTGTATTCACCCCAATGACACAACGTTTTTTAACTACAAAATTGCAATAGCATTGTAGTTATATGTTTTCATTTGTTTGTTATGCAAGATGATGTTTTTCATTAGAGAAGAACGGGAACATTGCTAATATATCGTGGAGTATCTAAAGATGTTGGTTTTGTCCACCGAAGTCAAATTATGTTTCTTAAACTCTTTATTGGTTGTGCAAAATGTAAAGACCTGTAATTCTTCTCCTGACTTTGTAAACGCCAACCAAATCTATCGTCGCTATTAAATCAAATTCTATCTTATAATCATGCTTTAAAGTAGAGAATTGTTTATTGGCCAGTTTCAATTGATATTTCCAAATGTCCTCGTTGAACATGGAATTCAAATGCAGCATCGTAAAGCTATGGAAATAAAAACTATTCGGAACAAGCTCGTGTCACATGCTTCATTGTAGGAAGAACAAACACCTGGACTAACGATTTTCTTAGATTAGATCCGACCGGAATCAAAATGTGTCCCTGAAAATGGATTCCTTGCGTCCAAGCAGCATGAATAGGTTCCACGTTTCTGTTGAATTAATAAACATTAATACAAAAATGCTGGTACATATTTTAAAGTTTTGGAATTTACTTGGTGTTGACAACTTCAGAGAAATTGCTTGCCATGTGCCCTTCTTGATTTTTACACATTTGTGGAGAGGCTCCTTCGTATTCCATAACTGGGCAGTGTCCCAGCTATTTCAATAATTTCTTCGCTGTTAATCTGAAAAATACATTTTGATATAAATTATAACAGTAAAATATTAAATTCTTACCAGTTTGTATTTGGTATTTCCAGCAAATTCAATATTTAATATTTTTCTACTTCGTGCACTGTTCCAAGATAAAAAATAAAATGCTGCTTGTCATCTGTTTGTGTTGATGTTTTCTTTCGTTGTTGTTTTGTTTTCTTTCCTTGTATGTGTAAGCGCACTGTCAAATTCGGATTTTTTGAAATTATCCGGCGTATCCGTGTGCGTATTTCGGTAGCTGTAGTACATTTTCATATATTTGAAATCGAGTTTGACAGACGCAGGACGCATTCACCGGTATTTAGGAGATGCCCTAATAGCTACGTTTCACAAAACGTTCTTTATATACGAACCTTAAAATGCGTGCCCTTTTTCGAAAAAATCCTTTTTTTGAAATTGGTAACCCTGGTGAACAGAGAACCAGGCCAAGCCAAAATTGTCACGTCGCAGAATGGTTTTGGAGTAACGGCGGTAGAACGTTACACTATGTTTATATGTTGGGTTAGGCAAACGAAATCGTAACATAACTTTAGCAGCGGGGACGTAACGTTGCCCGCTGGAGCAATTACCCAAAACTAGAAAAACGTGCCACATGCCACAACACAAATAGTAACAACATAATATTATTTTATATATATTTGCTTTTCTTTCAATAAGTTATTACTTATTTACCATTCCATTACAAAAGTTTCGCATACATTTCTTCTGCGAATGAAATTTACGGTGCGAATGAACGTAAGTATACCGTCCAAATCAAATTTCAGCCCATTCCGACGTCAGTTTAAAGGCTGGGTTAGGCAAACGTAACCGCAACGCCCCCGTAGCGTAACGAATCAGCTGATTCATTTTGAAATATGGAAATCAGTGTAAACGATTAGCCAACGGAAACGAAACGAAAAGGGACGGCTGAACGTGCATTTGCAAACAAAATTAGTAAAATAATGCAAAAAGAATAAATTTATGCGAAACTTTTGAAAAGTAATGATAAATAAGCAATAAAATGATAAATAAGTAGCAAATAAATATAAAATAAAATTAATTTGTTGCTATTTTTGTTGTGAATGTCTGAGTGATGGAGAACGTTTCTTATGTTTTGGGTAATTGCTCCAGCGGGCAACGTTACGGCGGCGCTAAAGTTAAATTACGGTTAAGTTTGCCTAATCCGGATTTAAGTTTTTTTTTGGCTAATTGTTTACACTCTTTTGTATATGGCAAATTGAATCAGCTGATTCGTTACGCTACGTCGGCGTTACGATCGCCTAACCACCTTTTATGTCACTAATCAACAACATTACGATAATTTTAACAACGCAATGCTGTTCGCTTTAAGGCAGAGATCGGCAAAACAGCGCCCATGGGCGGTTCTCTCCTCTCACACATTGAATGAGTATAAAATAATTCATTTAGTTTACATTGAGAGAGAAATGTTTTTGTATGGTTGTATGAGTGTGCCGACCCCTGCTTTAAGGATATCTCTTAAATACCAGTGGAAGCGTCCGGCGTCTGTCTAACTCAAATTTCATCCTATTGTTTTCTGTGCACACAACAACACTTTGACAGACGTCGAACCTCTAAATAAAAAGTACTGATTCACACTAGGCAGTGACTCACACGAGGATATTTTTTTAAGCACATTCTCCGCTAATTCCTTTTTAAAATTACGTTTGCGTTCACACGACGCACTTTTGTTTTGGCTTGACTTACTTTTGTTTTTCCTGTGTGATTTGTTGTTGTTCCGAAGTGTGATTGAAAAACGTAAAATGTTGAACCCGAGAAGTCCGAGTACGGGAGTTTTTTTCTCCCCCATTTACGACTGTCTTTCTCTCGCCTACAAAACGCCGACAATCGGCTTAACTTTCAGCGCGTGGGAATACGGACTAGGCGGAGTGATCTTTCCGCCTGTCGCGCTCCTCAACCAACTTTGACACTTGCTTGGAGAAAATTACCTCGTGTGAAGCTGAACTAAGTCTGCGCCTACCAATTCGGCGCCAACATATAGAAATTTATTGTACAACTTCGTTGGAACTTAAATGGCAATTGGATCCGTCAATTTTGAAGCCGATTTGAGCCAACACAGTGTCGGCGGCGCGGCTCGACGAAAAATAGTCGACTTGGGCGGCTTATCGGCGTGTAAACAAAAATAAATAAATCTCTGCTCGATTCACAAAGTATTGTTTGTATTTCTGTTCAATAATGAAGAATAATTAAATAGTTTTCGTTGTGCTGCTTGAGTAAGACTTCGGAATATGTTTTCCATATGTAAACAATCGCATCCTGCTACGGCAGTAGAGTTCGCTATAACATGCCGGTTCTTTAATAATGCTGAAGAAAATGTGGTGGTGGCCGGTGCCAATATATTGAAAGTATATCGAATTTTTCCCAACTTGGACTCTTCTCAAAGACAACAGAAAATAAACCCCAATGAACTGCGTACTCCACCTAAGATGCGTTTGGAGTGCCTTGCCTCTTACACTCTATATGGAAATGTAATGTCACTGCAAAGTGTTACATTGACGGGGTCGATGCGAGATGCTCTATTAATCAGTTTCAAAGATGCAAAATTATCTGTGGTACAACATGATCCCGATTCTTATGCCCTGAAGACATTATCGCTGCATTATTTCGAAGAGGATGACATTCGAGACGGCTGGACAGGCCGTTATTACGTGCCCATGGTGCGCGTAGATCCTGACGCTCGGTGTGCAGTCATGTTGGTTTACGGTAAGCGTTTGGTGGTGTTACCTTTTCGCAAAGAGAATGGTATAGACGAAATAGAATTGGCCGATGTGAAACCCATAAAAAAGGCTCCCACAGCTATTATGTCTCGTACCCCGATCTTAGCATCTTATTTGATAGCTCTTCGAGATCTAGACGAAAAGATTGACAATGTATTGGATATACAGTTTTTACATGGCTACTATGAGCCTACTTTGCTGATATTATACGAACCGGTACGTACCTTCCCCGGCCGTGTGGCAGTGCGTTCAGATACATGTGTATTGGTGGCCATCTCCTTAAATATACAGCAACGAGTACACCCCATTATATGGACGGTAACGAGTCTTCCGTTTGACTGCATAAATGTGTTTCCCATACAAAAACCCATAGGTGGTTGCCTAGTGACATCGGTGAATGCCATAATTTATCTAAATCAAAGTGTACCACCATATGGTGTGTCGCTGAACAGTTCGGCGGACCATAGCACTAATTTCCCGCTCAAACCGCAGGATGGTGTGCGCATCAGTTTAGATGCGGCTAATATAGCTTTCATTGATGTCGACAAATTAGTGGTCTCTTTGCGTACGGGTGATCTGTACGTGGTCACTTTATGCGTAGATTCCATGCGAACCGTGCGAAACTTTCACTTCCACAAGGCCGCAGCTAGTGTATTGACTAGCTGTATGTGTGTGTGCCAAAGTGAATATCTCTTTTTGGGGTCACGTCTGGGTAATTCCCTGTTGTTGCATTTCACCGAAGAAGATCAGAGTACTGTAATAACACTGGACGAATATGAAGCCACTGACGAAGGAGGAGGTGTTAATACCGCGACGTCTGAAGAAACCAACCGCAAAGCTCGCCGCATTGAAGATGAAGAGCTGGAAGTATATGGCTCTGGAGCCAAAACTTCGGTTCAGTTAAGAAAGTACATATTCGAAGTGTGTGACAGTTTATTGAATGTGGGACCCATCAATTTCATGTGTGCCGGCGAACGGGTGGAGTTCGAAGAAGGTGGTACTACTTTACGACCACAAGCCAGTCTATTATCGGATCTTAAAATTGATGTTGTAGCATCTATAGGTCATAGCAAAAACGGCGCTCTATGTGTTTTTGTTAATTGCATCAATCCTCAGGTTATCACATCTTTTGAGCTACATGGCTGTCTGGATGTTTGGACCGTATATGACGACGTTAGCAAGAAGACGAACCATCACGACCATCATGATTTTATGATTCTATCACAGCGAAATTCCACATTAGTTCTACAGACTGGTGAAGAAATCAACGAAATCGATAATACCGGCTTCAGCTATAACCAACCGACAATTTTTGTGGGGAATTTGGGCCAAAATCGGTTTATTGTTCAGGTTACTACACGTTCGGTTCGTTTGCTGCAAGGAAAACGTCTCATCCAGAATGTGCCCATAGATGAGGGGGCACCTGTGGTACAGGTATCGACGGCTGATCCCTATGTGTGTCTACGAGTGCTCCATGGCAAAGTGATAACGTTGGCTCTGAGAGAAACAAAGGGAACGCCTCGTTTGGCCATCAATAAGAATACCATCAGCAGTGTTCCCGCAGTGATATCTATAGCGGCGTACAAGGATCTCTCGGGGCTCTTTACAACAAAAAGTGATGATGTTCTTAATCTTACAGGCAGTAGTGGAAATTCTCTATATAGTAGTTTGGGCTATATGAAGGCGGAACCCAATATGAAGATTGAAGATGAAGAGGATCTTTTGTATGGCGAGACGGGTAATGCATTTAAAATGAATAGTATGGCAGATTTGGCAAAACAATCACGACAGAAAAATTCCGACTGGTGGAGACGTCTATTGGTGCAGGTGAAATCCACCTATTGGCTTGTGGTAGGCCGGGAAAGTGGCACCCTCGAAATATACTCTATGCCCGATATGAAACTGGTATATTTGGTAAATGATGTTGGCAACGGGGATACGATTCTTACGGACTCCATGGAATTTGTACCAGCTACCCTCAGTAAGACTGACAACAAGCAGGGCATTCTTTTAAATTGCATGCCACAACATGCAAACTCTCCGCTGCCTTTGGAACTATCAATGGTTGGCCTGGGATATCAGGGAAATAGACCATTGCTAATGATACGCACCCGTTTGGAGCTGTTAATCTATCAGGTATATCGTTATGCAAAGGGGCATATGAAAATACGATTCCGAAAAATCAACACAATAAATTTACGCGATGACGATGACAAAACCATGGAGGTTGACGATGACACCTCTGAGTTGGAATCCTACAATCTGCAAGAACGTTACATCAGCAAACTAAGATACTTCTCGAATATTTCTGGCTTAAATGGAATGGTGGTGTGTGGACCCAATCCTTGTTTTATATTCCTCACAGGCAAAGGTGAGCTAAGAGTGCACAAATTCACCAACGGCTATTTGAGAAGTTTTTCTTCATTCAACAATGTTAACTGCCCCCAAGGATTCCTTAGTTTCGACACCACTTTCGATTTGAAAATTTGCGTCTTACCACCATATCTGTCGTATGATTCTCCTTGGCCAGCAAGAAAAGTTCCGCTGCGTTGTACGCCTAAGCAAATTGTTTATCATCGGGAAAATCGAGTCTATTGCTTAATCACACAGACGGAAGAAGTTACAAATAAATATTTCCGCTTCAATGGAGAAGACAAAGAATTGACTGAAGAAAATAAAGGTGAACGATTCATTTATCCCACCATGTCCAAGTTCACTATGGTACTTGTAAGTCCTGAGACTTGGGAAATTGTGCCAGATGCCTCAATAGAATTTGAAAACTGGGAGCATGTGACCGCCTTCAAAATAGTAAAGTTAGCATACGAGGGTACTCGTTCAGGTCTTAAGGAATACCTTTGCATTGGTACAAATTTCAGTTACAGCGAAGATATTACCTCCCGAGGTAATATACACATCTATGACATTATCGAAGTGGTGCCAGAGCCGGGGAAACCCTTAACAAAATTCAAACTAAAAGAAATCTTTAAAAAAGAACAAAAGGGTCCCGTGTCAGCTATTGCCGATGTTCTTGGTTTCCTGGTAACAGCATTTGGACAAAAGATATATCTTTGGCAGCTGACAGATGATGACCTTATTGGAGTCGCTTTTATTGATACAAATATTTATGTGCATGAAATCATCTCAATAAAATCGTTAATTCTCATTGCCGATGTGTACAAGTCTGTCAGCGTTTTACGTTTTCAAGAGGAATTTCGCACATTGTCACTGGCCTCAAGAGATTTCTATCCGTTGGAAGTATTTGGCATTGAATTCATGGTGGATAATACAAATCTAGCTTTCCTAGTAACGGATGCCGAAAAGAATTTCATTGTTTATATGTATCAGCCTGAGGTTCGAGAGTCCATAGGTGGACAAAAACTATTACGCAAAGGAGACTATCATTTGGGCCAAACGGTTAATACCATGTTTCGAGTGCAGTGTCATCAGAGAGGACCCAATCAGCGGCAACCCTTTACGTATGAGAATAAACATTTTGCCGTTTATGGAACTCTGGATGGTGGCATCGGCTATTGTCTGCCATTACCCGAAAAGGTTTATCGTCGTTTCCTGATGTTGCAAAATGTTTTACTATCTTATCAGGAGCATCTATGTGGTCTTAATCCCAAAGAATTCCGCACCATAAAAATGGCCAAGAAACTTTCTTTCAATCCTAGTCGCTGCATAATTGATGGTGATTTGATTTGGTCCTTTGCCAATATGACTGTGGCCGAGAGAAATGAAGTTGCAAAGAAAATTGGTACAAAAACTGAGGATATACTAAGTGATCTGCTGGAAATTGAAAGACTAACAACAGTGTTTTAAAATACAAATTGTGTAAACACAATCGATGTAATATTATTATTATTATTATTTTATAATGTAACTGGCGATTGGCTGGTGCCAATAAAATTAAGAGTTATATTGTACCATTATATACAATGATTGATTTGATTTTTCTATAAAATTGTTTGAATGACGATTTAATGCTACTATAGGATTTTACTGCCCTGTTGATTGAGACGTTGATTTTGCTTGACGTGAGTTTGGCGTTTCTTCTCTTCTTTGAAAGCCTCGGCATTGGCCTTTTTCTCTATGCGACGCTCCAAGCGGTATTCCTTAAGAAGTCGTTTACGTTCTCGTTTCTCCTCGGGGGTCTCATCTTTTGGACGTATCGACAAAACAGAGAGAGTTGATAGCACTGATTTTGCACAGAGAGACTTCGGTCCAGATGTGTTGGGATCTGCCCCATTTTCCAGTTTGGCCAAGGCTTTGGCCGTCAATTGATTATTGTCGCCATGTAATACATGCATAGGCATTCCAGTTTTAGGACCAATCTCAATTTTATTCACCGAATTTTGACGACTTCTGCGTTTTGGTTCATCGATAAGTTTGGGATGATTGTAAATATTGGAACAGGTGGATAAAATTGATTCGCAGTCCCATTTTTTCTCCTTAGGATCTTCTACTTCATACTCCATTAGTTCTTCGTTGGGATCCTGATCACCTTCCACAACATTTCTATATTTCTCTACACGCTTTTGATCCCATTCTTTATTGTATTCTATAATTGCATCGGATTTTTTGAATTGCTTGTAGCAGCCCAATACATACGGATGTTTTTGACCCCAAGAACCTTCAATTTCTTCAGTAGCCAGATCTCCCAACTCGGGATCGTCATAGGTAGCATAAAAACGTTCAAATCGGTCATCGAGTAGCGTCAATTGTTCATTACGCCGGATAACACTTGACGACATCGAGTACTCTGTGAACTGGGATTTGGTTTCTTCATTGGCAAAACGTTTATTTCTCATTAGAGGTCCTAGACGATCCATTAGTTCCTCATCATCTTCCTCATCGTAAGAGTCATTTAGGTCATCCGAGTCGAAATCTTCCTCCTCTTCCCCACTTTCATCTTCATAATCCTCGTCGCTATCTCCTTCTCCACCCATGGCCTGCACAATAAAGTCGTCATCTAATTGATTGTCTTCATTTTCAAAGTCAAAATCATCATCTAAGGCGGCAACAACGTCCGGATCCCAATCGGGGCGTGGCCCCGGAATTGGCGCAGCTTTGTTTAGCATTCCCTCATCTTCTTCAAACTCCGAGGCAAACACAGAACTGGGCAAGTTCAATTTGGGAGCTGTGGTTAGACGATTTTCATCCACTCGTTTCTTGACTTGATTCGGATTCTCCACATATTCCCAGACTGTCTCCAATTCTGGCTTTTTCAAATGTTGCAAGTAATCATAGTCATCATCGTAGTGTATACCGTACTTCTTCTGTTCCTCTCTACGTTTCTCTACGTCTGCTGGATCAGCATTGGCCTGTTTTTGTGGTTGTCGAGCGCCAGCTTCCACCAAAACTCTTTGGGGAGCTTCAGAATCGGTGACAAGAGGATCATGCTGACTGCGATGTACCAAATGAAACGTGACAGCACTTTTGCGATCAATGAATGCTTTTTTTCCTTTGCCCTATAATTAAAAATTAATTATTATATTTTTGTGAGTGAAATTTTTATATGCAAAATTACCATTTTTCCTTGATTATTTGTAAAAATACAATAATATTTCCAATTTTTCTTTGATCAACAAAAACAAACACATGTGCTGCTGTCAGAGTGCCAGATGTAAAAGAGTTGCCGTCGTTCACTAACACAACTGTCAAAACAATCGACAGCGCGTTGTGATAAATCGCATAACTTGAAAATTATTAGAATAACTGAAATATTACAAATATGTCGTCCCAGGACATTTATAGTGTAATTATCTATATTATTCCAAACTTTGTCATGATTCACACGAGTTGCCCGACGATTCTGCCCATCATAAGTCGAGATTCACAAAAGACAATTTTTTCCAAGCAAGTGTCAAAGTTTGTAGGAGAGAGAGGCAGGTGGAAAGAGCTCTGCCACTCTCTCCTACAAACTTTGACACTTGCACTGAAAAAATTGCCTCGTGTGTAGCACGACTTATCGTGCGATTTGTCATTGTGATGGTAGTTAGTGAAACCCAAATCAGCTGTTTGTCGTCTGGCAGGCGAACGAAAGTAAATTTTTAAGTTAGGGTATCTCTTAAATACTGTGAAAGCAGTCTGACGGCTGTCAAAGTGTTTTTGTATTTTTTTTTGCATTCACTGGTATTTAAGAGAAAAATAGAAAAATAATTAAAAAATATTAGCACGTACAATGGAAGTGAGTGATCCAAAAAATGAGTCTTCATCCGGGGATAGAAGCCAAGAGAATGTTGTAAATCAAGATGATAGCACTTCAACTTCAGGTATGTTGCTGCTATTCTTGGACACTCAATAAAGCAACAGAGAAAATTTGTATAATTAGATTTGGTTCCGAGAATAAAGCTATTGGAATTGGAAGAGGAGAACCGGAAAATGCTAAATGGTTTCAATGCTCAGAGAGCTAAATTGAAAGAGCTCTTCGTTCAGAAAGAACAGGAGCTGGATGCCTTGAAAACAAAATTGGTGGTCACGGAAATGAAGGCACAGGAGGAAATAATTTCTTTGCAGCAGTTGGTACAAGGTAATTGTTTGAAGAATTTAATCAATTTT
This sequence comes from Eudasyphora cyanicolor, assembly GCA_963930755.1. Lineage (NCBI taxonomy): Eukaryota > Metazoa > Arthropoda > Insecta > Diptera > Muscidae > Eudasyphora > Eudasyphora cyanicolor. The sequence goes on along the minus strand of OZ005738.1, from coordinate 11,651,441 downwards.
TGATAATGTTTTTTTTTTGTGTACTTCAAGAAACTGTTGAGGAAACGGCTATATGTAAATCTGAGTTGGAACTCTTAAAAGATGAAACGAATCGTCTTTCCCAAGAAAATAGACAACTGCAAGAGACATTACATCTACAGTCTTCTTCGTCCACATCACAAGAATTGAGCAGTTTAGCTCCGCAAGTTCTAAACCAAGTTAAAAAGACGATAGCCAGGAAACTGGGCGGCGACGTCCAGTCCAGTCCCCCAATAAATGATAGTGCAATTGATGATCCTAAAAACAAAATGGAAGGAAAATATGTAAGTGGTATGGGAATAGATTTTTTTAAAGGGCGATTTTGAAAGTTCGGGTAGGACAACAATGTTTTAGGAGACTGTTACTGATTAGCGCAACATCTTTCAATAATCCTAATAAGACTGGATGATTTATGGGCCTGACAAATTACCTTTATCTAAAAGAACTGCAGTTCCATTCGTAAATGAATTCGAAAGAATAATTGTTTGAAAATATTTACACAAAGAATGGATAAATTCTTCTTAAACCCAAATAAATATTATAATCCTTTCTTGGTCAAAGTATTGATGCTATCTGTCGTCCTGGAAAGTTGCACGCAGCCTTCTTTAACAATTGTCTGAAAAACATAAAAATGTTGAACCGATCTCTAGTTATTACAGTGTAAAATATTATAATCCTTTCTTGGTCAAAGTATTGATGCTGTCTGTCGTCCTGGAAAGTTGCACGCAGCCTTCTTTAACAATTGTCTGAAAAACAAAAAAATGTTGAACCGATCTAGAGAGTATACCCATTTATTCCAATGTCTCTATATGTTCATATTTATATATTATGGCCTAGGGAACGATTATAGTGTTTTTCTGCACGCAATCTAACACTCTAGCATATAACTTTTGAGGCCCGCACCGGTCTTTGCTACAAACAAACACATTAATTTTCCGAATCAACGAAGTCTGTGTGTTTAACCTGTTGCTTTACCCAATTTAAGTATGTAAACTATTTATTTCACAGTGTCAAGAAGACTCCGAAGTGTTGGGTTCTATTGTTACCCAATTGCAAGAAGAAATGAAAGCGTTGAAGGAAAAACTTCGAGAGGCTGACGAAAAATTACAATCAACTCATAGTCACAATGATGAGGGCGTGAATACGGATACAACTCCGCTATCTCCAGTCACATGCAATAATTGTACAAGTCTAGAGAAAAAGATAGAGGAAATTAATGCCAACGAAGTGGCGCTAAAAGAAAAACTAGATAAAACGAAAAAACAATTAGAGGAAACGCTAAAAGACCTTGAAAAAGAGGCTGAACTTCGGGCGGTCTTGGAAAATCAATGGCAAGAAAAACGCGAGGCTCATAAAAATGAAGTACACGTTCTAAGGGAACAGGTAAAAAGAAGTGCCAAAATATGAATAAAATTTATGTATGTATATATAACTACTTTTATATTCTACCTTTTTACCACAACAGGTGACTGCCAACGAACAGCAATTGTTGGAATTGCAACAAAAATTCTTAGAAACCAAAGATGAAGTCTCACGGCAATTGATACGCATTGGCGAAGAGCGGGAAAAAGTTAATAAACATCTGGAAATATTACAGGCCGATAATGATTTCCTGTCCGGTCGTTATTTAGCAACTGCCGAGGAAATTGAAAATCAATACATAAATCTGCCCAATACAATAGAAGAATTGCATGAAGTTATTTTGCGTCAGCAGAATGAACTCATACAAGCGCGCCTGGGTTGTGATTATGAAAAGAAACGCTGTGTTACCTCTCTGGATGAGATACAGATATTACGGGACCAGCTTGATGCTAGTAATAATGATAGAGGAGCTTATAAAAAGAAAGTTCAAACAGAAATCAAATCGCTACAGTAAGTGTAGGCATAGAAAACAAAAAATATGCTCTTCTTTTTAGTTATTACAGTGTAATTTGGTTCAAGACCATTTTACTCCTATAACGCTATAGAGTGCAACATTTTTTCAAAACCATGTGAGTAATAACAAACCTGAGCAATACTTCCTGTTAGACGGGAGAATCTGTGCCTAAAAGAGCATAGTTTTAAAACAAATAATCACAGCTAAATCTTGAAGTAGCATTCATGAAATCATTATTGAAAGAGCTCTGATGTCAAGACTTATTATGTCATATCGTTTTGAAAAAATCTTGCATTATAAATGCAAATCGGTCTTGAGTCGCGATAATACATTGTAACAGATCACAATTACTCGAAGATCAAACTTAATATATTAAAGTAATTGATATAATCCTTTTTTCAGGGAACGTATTACCCAACATATGATGACATTGCAGAATTGTGAAGCCGCCAAAGTGGCATTGGAACGCAAGGAAAGTGAACTTAATCGGCAAATATCGGCTTTTAGAGTAGATGTCATTGAATTACAGGATCAGAATGTAAGAAATAAGCTATAATTTATATGTCAAATACTCGTGTATATTCCCCACTTTCTATCCCCTTTTTTAGGAGAAGCTAAGCAAATTGTATGCTGACTCTAAAGCGAAAATAAAGAATTTACAAGATGACTTGGTCACCAGCGAACAAGTGCAAAAAGATTTTGTCCAGTTATCACAAACATTACAAGTATGTTACAAAGATTTACATTACAAAGTTTTTCATTATTTCTCTCCTCTTTATAGATGACTTTGGAACAATTGCGTCACGCCGACTCAGAGGTACGCTGGCAGGACGATGATGATGTTTCCAATTGTCCTGCCTGTAATAATCATTTTACCGTGACAGTACGCAAAGTCCACTGCCGTCATTGTGGCCATATTTACTGCGACAACTGTGTACAAAAGACTGTTCAATCTGGGCCACGAAAACGACCAGCGCGCGTTTGCGACGTCTGTCATACGCTGCTAAAGCCTAATATTGCTCCATATTTCAGTCAAGAATCATCGGTGCAACAGGTGACTTCCAACAACACTTAGTAGTAGTAACATTCGTTGGATCGTTCGTTAATTTGAAGCTAAAAAAAATAACTAATAAAATCAGAACTTCTGTTCTGATGTTTTAAATGTTATGATGATTATGACCTGATTGAAAGTCAGAATGCACTCAAATGCTATAGAAGAAGGAGAAAAAAACAACATTTGTACTTCGACTACAATTTAAAAACCATATTTCGATCATGACTTTTGTTTTGATTAACGAATGATATGATTGGTAAATCATCCCCTTCCCTTGATTTTGTAAATGTTTTTGGAATTTGTAAAATAACAAATCAGTTCAAAATTTTTATTGATTCTTAGTAGTTTTTTTATATATGTTATTGCCAAATTAATAATTTTATATATATGTATGTGACAAATTGCCTTCACATTGTTTGGGCATATAAAATTAATACAATAAAATAGGAGATTATATCATTTTACGTTATGCTTCGAATAAACGTTTGCTCTGTTTAATGTTAACGGAAAAAATAACTCTTTTTAGCTGTAGTTTAAGACAGAAAAATTCTTTGTTTAACAATAAACTAAAATTCGATTTAAATCATTCCACAGAAATCTCAAGAGATAACGTTTTAATAAGATGCATCACGCCTTTTTGAGATGTAATGCAATTTCCATTGGAGTTCATAATCATATATCTATCATCTGGATTTTATTTATTAAGACATTGGTACTATCCAATTACACAAATCTCCACAAAAACCAGCATAAATTCAAAAGTCTAACACTGCAATTCACACTACACAGTAATGCAAAATATCATATTGTATACCGAAAGAAATACATAAGAAATACTTACATATGCACGAGTACTCCAAGCCGCAAGTCAAGAAAAATCCCGAAAAGTAATTATGAAGGTAAGAGCAATTATGTAAAGTTTCTTACTTGCCTGAAGTCTTCGTAGGTTATAGTTTTTATTTATGCATAAAATTGTTATGCTGAAAAGCGATATGTATTTTTATAGTATTTTTAAAAGGAAATCTGTAGAACAACTTGGGTAATTTTTTTCTGGTATTTAGTAATTTTCTACACGTCTTAATTGGTTCATAGGCTTTCTATTGCTTATTTCGCTACAAAGTCGGTGAATCAATTATTTTTTGCATCCTTCCACATGGATATATATCTTCCAACTGTTTTTATTTTATTTAAGCAATACAATAGTCGTAAGCCTTGAAGGCCAATGATAGCGTATTGCAATTCATGAATATAAAACCAGTAAGGAAAGGCAGAAAGTCGGGCCGACTATATAATACCCTACACCTCCCTAACAATGCGATAAGGGTGATTGCGATAATAATTTGGAATAATTGGTAAATGGGTAAGAACATATATATGTGGATATATCTAATTCTGAACCGATAATCGCTAAATTAAGCAATATTCGTTCCTAAATTGAGAAACATCTTTCTGGAGAATTTTGTAATGATCGGAAGTAAAGTACAACTTCTATAGCGCTTTGTAACCAAATCAGGAGGAACGCATATATGGAGGTTTTATATAAATCTGAATCGATTTTCCTTGAATACTCATTCATGTAAAATAGAAACCTCTTTCTGTCAAATTTCGTACTGATCGGATATAAAATACAGTCTCTACAGCGCTTAGATGTCAAATCGGGGCTAACATATATATGGGGACTATATCTAAATCTGAACCGATTTTCTCCGAATTTGGCAGTATTCCTTCATGTAATAAGAAATCTCTTTCTGCCGAATTTCGTACTGATAGGATATAAAATACAGTTTCTACAGCGCTTACATGTCAAATCGGGGGTAACATATATATGGGGGCTATATCTAAATCTCAACCGATTTCCCCGAAATTTTGTATTGTCTCTAAGTGTATCACGAGACTACTCTCTGTCAATTTTTGTACAAATCGGTTCAAAAATGTTGCTTATACAGTGCATATATGCCAAATCGGAGGTAAATATATATGGGAGCTATGTGTAAATCTTAACCGATTTTAACCAAATTCAATAGGGATCGTCCTTGGGCCTAAAGAAAGTTGTGCAAAGTTTCGTTGAGATTGGACAATAATTGCGACCTGTACTTTGATTACAAGAATACATCTACAGACAGACGGACATAGCTAAATCGACTCAGAATGGATGTATCTCTTCTCCTTTTGGGTGTTACAAACAAATGCACAAAGTCATAATACCCTGTACCACAGTGTGGTGTAGGGTATAAACACTTACAATTGTTTTTTAATATCTAAATATAAAAATAATAGTTCGAAATATGGCTAAAGGTTCGAAATATAAGTTATAGTAAAAGGTTGCTGTAACTGTTTTTATCTTTAACATTTTGACATATTTTGTATGTTATTTTATGATTGAACTATTTTAATTGGAAAGTTGTTCGTGCAAAAGTATGATATCCGAGGTTCCGCGATCTGACTACTTTTTTGGATAGAGGACCAGGAACTCAAAATAAGAAGAAAAATGTTATCGAAATTTCGCTTAGTTATCGAGTTATTGTATAATGAACTTTAAAAAAAATTGGGTTTCTTTGTTATAAAAACAGCGCTCATTTCAAATTTTTTTCAACTCAAGCTTGAGCTTGAAAAATATCACAGATTTTAAAAAAGTATTGTAGATAAGTCAGAATTCTAAGTGGAATTTCTTCTTAGAATTCGAATTATTTCGCCCAGAACTATTTGTGGATTTTTGGTATTCTAGAGGACACCAATTTTCAAATCGATTGAATTGAAATTTAAAATTTAATTTAAAAAAGTGCCACCTCGGGACAAGTTTCCATTATCGGAACCATCCTGTTTGATACACAAAGTTATCAATAATACGACCATCGATGCCGACAAAATCTGTCAGACTTCTTTAAATGCCAACCACATTATTTCAAGATGCCGTTGAAGCAATGCGGGACAGTAATAAAGCCGGAGCTCAATGCTCCACGCTTCCTCCTCATCTCCACAGCTTCAACAGAAGTCATCGGACTAAATTTCCAACATCTTGGCATGTTCGCCGATCAGGAAATGTCTTATAAGAACTGACACTAACGAAGACAGTATTTTCCTCGCTGGTGCTAGGAAAAAATGTTGTCCTTCTTAGGTTGTAATTTGGTCAGATTTGTCTAGTTATCCTACAGATGCCTCTTGCCTAAGCCAAAGCTTGCATATACACAGTGGGGCAACAATATACACGGATTCTTCGAGAATTTGTAATGTCGTCCCTTTCTTAGCAAGGTCTACGTGATCCCAATGCCCAGATACCCATATGAGGTATATGTTACACTGCTTAGCCATATCGTTAAGAGATCTGCGAAAGTCGAGGGTTGTTTGTGAATTTAGGCACGTAGGGATCCAGAGATTTAATGGTAGCCTGGCTATCCGAGTAAATGTCATCGCCAGCGTTGGTTAGTATGTTGCGACTCAGGCACTTGGTGACTTCCTATATTGTCATTATTTCGGCTTGATAGAAACTACACGTATCTGGTAGTTGATAGAATTTTCAAATATTTGGTAATCTGTGAGCTTTATGAAGACTAATGGTGATTTCGTTTCTGAAAAATAATGTCACCACATCATGTTGCGACATTTTAAAAATTTCCCCTGCACCCTCTGCTAATTTCGAATTTTGCATGCGAACAATCGAACAAAAATCGTGCGGTGAGTAAAACTCATACCTACATTATGGCGCAACCATTTGGTAGTGTATTAAGAATGTACGCTTTCAATTAGGTTTCGTTCTGAAGTCTGCTTTTTGACGGTGAAATACTCCACACCGCGGACTGGGCTGAGTGTGGAAAATGCGATATTTTCGCATTTGTGGAGTGTAATATTTTTACCAACGAAATCAAAACACGTTCATTCGGCCGTACCATTTTTACAAACGAACCTAAAAATGCGTTTTCAGTGTAAAATGTAGAAAAATTTTTACATTTTTTTTGCACAAACGAAATTACCATTAGTTCTTTACAATGTAATCTGAAGTCAACTTTCTCATCAAGCTTCTAACCGCCTGTATAGAAGTGGAGACAGTTTCTATCTCTTATATCTGCTAGTCTGTGAGCTATATTTAGACTAAGTCCTTTACAGTGTAATCTGAAGCCAACCTTCTTATCAAATCTGATGTTTGTTTCTATGTCTTTTTCTATCTTCCGGGTATTCTGCCACACCTTTCCTATCTTACGGGTATCTTTGTGGCAAAGTTCCTCGCGAAGGTGTACACCGTGATATAAAGAGTACTCAGACGGTGGCCCCGAGATTTGCTGTTATGCGTCTTCTGGTGAGCTAACGCTGAATTAGTCTAATCAAGATATAGTTCACCCTTTGATGCGACAGCGCCGCAATTACCGCATCTGAGTGAATGTTGTTAAAAGCCCCTTTAATATCAAGAATAGCCACCATAGTGAAATCCTTGAAATGTGGGGACCTTCCGAGTTCATGCGGGGCCGATTCTGTAGACTTGCCCTTGTTATAGGCACATTGGTTTCCCGACACAAGAGTTTCGTATCCAGGTTTTGTCTAATGAATGAATCTATCTAAGAGCCTTTCTAGACCTTTCATTAACTCAAACTTAAGCTTGAAAAATATCAGAGCTTTTAAAAAAATAATTGCATATGGGTCAGAATTTCTTCTTAGAATTCCATATAGTATTCGAATATAGTGTACGCTTCGTTTAAAGATGTCCTTCGATTTGAATTATTTATGTAAGTTGAAGTAAAATTTGACAGTTGGTTGGTTTTATTTTGCTCTAAACTATAGGTGGCTTTTTGAAGCTCTAGAGGACACATTTCTCAACCGATTAGATTGATATATAAAATTTAATTTAAAAAAAGGTGTAGGTCAATAAAATCATTTATTTATTTAACATCAATACATAAAAAGCCCAAGAGGCCAATTATGCATGTATTGTAAGATGAATACTATGTACAACAAAATTTAAAAAAATAAAAATATTAATAAACTAGCACAATATTTAATGGCCGTATTAACTGTAATCATTTCCAAAAAAAATAATGAATAAGGCCTTAGAAACCATCAATGGGTTCAGACATGGATTCATGGAGACAAAAACACATTTCACACAGTTTACAAATATAATTAGATACATTTACATTATTCATAGCTCTGCTATGGGTGTATTTGTTGGACTGGATTTGCCTAAAGCATTTGACTCTCTTGATCATGCAATTTTATTGGAAAAGTTAAATTTCAACTTCCGATTTTCTATATGTGCCTATAAATAGATATTTTCCTATTTAACTAATCGTTCTCAATTTGTTGTTCATTGTGATGTTCAGTATGATTTGGGGCTATTGTTGTTTATAATATATGTTAATGATATCTTGAGTGCTATTTCTATTAGTAATTATAATCTTTTTCTCTACGCCGATGACTTTCCCGTTTTATTTCTTAATGAGTCTCTTTAGATTGATCCTTACAGTCGTTAGCTTTCTGGCAGAGTAGTAATGGTCTTAGTTATTATTAATTTGAGTAAGACAAGGTCTTATTGTTAAATAACTTTAGGAGTGTTCATGAGATTAATATTTGTGTCTGTGGAAATTGTTGGTGGGATGAAATGTCTTGGTGGTGTATTAGTTGATAGTAGTCTTGACTTTAATGATCATATTGACATGCTACTGGCATGCCTTGATTCGATTTTTATTTGACATGTTAAATTACAAAGAGAGTTGCGGCGTTGTCATTGCTAATGTCACATGTTAACTATTGTCTTGAAATTATATCTGGTATTTCTGCGTTACAATTGTCGAGAGTAGAGAGAGATAGTTGTTAATACGATTGTGCGGTACATTTATAATCTGTGGCAATATGATGGTATACAGTATGTGAAGAAAGCGTTTTTACGCAGGAAAAATTTACCTTCTGATACAAAACTAAAATTTGTATTATTTGTAAAAATATTTTCTTTCACTCAAATGCGGTTATTGCGGCTCTGTAGCATCTAGGGAACAATATCTTCATAAGACTAATTCGGCATTTTCTCACTAGAAGACACATTACAGCAAGTCTCGGGGACATACATAACTCTAGCGACATTTGTAAACAGGGGGACTACAGTCTCCACTGGTTTGGTATCTAGCGTTGAAGGGAATCCTGTTAGATCTGGAACGTTGTGGCTTCAAATTCGAGGCATATGCTGAGGACGTTGACAGACATCAGCAGTCGAATAATGAAGGTTCAGAGAACTGCCAGCCTAAGCATAACGGGGTTGTATGGACTACAGCGACAAAGGCTCTCCAAGTCCTACTGCATCTACTGCCGATTGGTATTGTGGTTAGAGATATTGTAGCAACCAGAGCAGTGGAGGTGCCAGGTCCACATGAGGATACTCACTTAACCGACCGTGTGGACTATATTCCAACGGTGTACACTTTCGAAAGAAACTTTATCACTAAGATACCTGCCAGAGAGGACTGATTTGACAGAATACCAGGGAATATAAACTATCTCCAATTCTATACAGATGGTTCGAAGCTTGATGAGAAGGTTGATTTCGTTAGAGCTTAGTCTAGAGATATAGCATACAGACTACCAGATGCCTGTAGTGCCTATCAAGCCGAAATATTGACAATAAGAAAGTCACCAATCTCTGGATCCCTACATCACTAAATTCACAAACAGCCCTAGACCAGACGCACATCTCTTAACGAGTAGGCTGAACAGTTTAACATAAATATATATATAACCAGTAAGGAAAGACAGAAAGTCGGACGGGGCGACTGTATAATACCATACACCTACCTACCAATGCGAAAATGGGCATTGCGATAAGAATTTGGCAGTGTTCATACATGTAATAAGCAAACTCTCTCTGCCGATTTTCATAATAATAATATATAAAACACGGTTTCTGTCGAATCGGAAACTGCCTTCGAAAAAGGCAGGAGGCCCTAATGTCACCATCAACAGGACACTCACCAAGCCCTTCAATGAAGTGGCGAAGGAGAGTCTAGTGATGGCTGTTATAGACAAAAGTAGTGAGGATGGATCCATCCTCAAGGACAAATGGAGTCATGTACAATCAGCCATTATGGCTCATTACCTCGATGTCCGTAGAGAAATGCCGGGCAAACCACCAATCTGCAACGATGCAGGATGGCATCAGGGGAGAGTAAAGCTCTTATATTTCGGTGATGCCAGATCAGTAGACCTTTATAAGGCTGCTCTGAGTCGAGCGGGTGAGGTGTGGCCGGGTGCCCAGTTGGATGTTGTCGAAAAAAACAACATCCCTAGTCACCCTAGAGCCATCACCTGGGTTACAGAAGAGCCCTCCAACCCGGCTGACATCTTAGAAATAATAAAAGATTCCAATCCTGGTCTGCCGGCCCATAATTGGAGAATCAGCAAGGTGGGTGAGGCGGATGGTAAAAAGCGGCAGGTCAATCTTATCCTAAACGCTGAATCCACCTCCCATATACAAAGTGCGAGTGCAACCCTACAATATGGCTTCGAGACTATAATCTTGAAGATATACAAGCAGGATATAGCTCCCACTGCAGAAGGTGAGTCGTCCACCGTGGCACTTTCTGTAAGTGCGGAGGTAGCCACGCCTATTATTTCTGGTGACTCCAACTCTAACAGAAGATCTGTAACGTCCTACTCTGAGGACGAAAGCTCTACTTCTGACACAGAGGGGCTGAGGGGAGTCTCCGGACTCTTTGACGCATCTGGCGGGGACATGCTTCTCGACGATACGGACGAAGAGTTCGATAACACCCTTGTTGGGGTGGATGTTAATCTGTCAATTACCAATGATGGTAAGAATTCTACAGATTAACCTCCATCACGCTAAAGCAGCCTCAGCGGCTCTATTGCTGCGCCTGTCCACAGGCGCAGTAGACATCGTCCTGATACAGGAGCCCTACGTAGTGGGAGGAAGGGTGTGCGGTATTAGGACACCCAACTTTAAACTGCTTGTGGCCAACTGTGAAGGCACTCCAAGAACCTGCATTTTGGCCAGGAAAGATCTAAGTATCTTTCTCCTGACTAATTTAAGTGGTAAAGACCAAACAGCTGCTAGCCTGGAGCCTGGAGATCGGTAATCGCATATATTGGGTGGTCTCCAGCTACTTGCCTTATGAATCTGTAGTACCGACTGCTCTATTCAGGGAAGTAGTAGAAGAAGCAACGTCTGACGAGCTCGAGCTGATTATTGGCGCAGACACGAACGCTCATCATACTATCTGGGGTAGTACGGATATAAACAATAGGGGTGATTCGCTTCTTGACTTTATTCTAACTACCAATCTTAGTATTTGTAACATAGGTAATAAACCGACCTTCACAATTAAAGACAGACAAGAGGTACTCGACGTAACGTTTGCTACTGACCGGCTGTCAGACAAAATTATTGGGTGGAATGTACTGGACGACCACTCATTCTCAGATCATCATTATATTGAGTTCAAACTCGCGGAAAAAGTGCCTAAACCCGCCGTCCACAGAAATGTGAGGAAGACAAAGTGGCATCTGTATGAGAAGAATTTCAAGAAAGTCCTCAACTCTAAACTTCCGTACGAACCGAATGACAAAGCCGGTTTGGATAATCTGGTCGATCATATCACCATATCATTCAATAGATCCCTTGAAGAAGCCTGTCCAAAACAAGGTACAAGGGTAAAACTAAACCCCAATGGTGGACTTCTGAGCTAACGGCTATGAAAAAGACCTGCAACAAGCTATTCAATAAGGCTAAATCTACTGGGGTCGCTAATGATTGGGATGCCTATAAAGAGCAACTCAAGATCTATAAGAAGGAGCTTAGAAAGGCGCAAAGGCGCTCTTGGTATACCTTCTGTGGTGAAGTGGAAAAGGTCTCCGACGCCGCTAGGCTGAGGAAGATATTATCTGCTTCACCCTGTACAGTGGGATATTTACAGGATGAGGCAAATAACTGGACCAAAAACAGCGAGCAGTCGCTCAATGTACTGCTCGACACACATTTCCCGGGGAACTCTATAACAGAACCCGAGGATCAGCAGGACCAACAAGAGTGCGAGTGGACTGCGAGCGTCGCTAGCTTCTTGACTGAGAGATCCAGAATAAGCTGGGCTATTAACAGCTTTGAGCCCTTCAAGTCACCTGGACCAGATGGCATCACTCCAGCAGAAATGCAGAAAATGTTAAAGTATATTATCCCCTGGCTGGAGAAAATTTATGTAGGCTGTATCAGGCTTTCATACGTCCCGAATCGATGGAGGGATACCAAAGTGGTATTCATACCTAAAGCGGGAAAGATATCACACACTAGGCCAAGAGACTTCAGACCAATTAGCCTATCCTCGTTCTTATTGAAAGGTCTGGAAAGACTTTTAGATCATTTCATTAGGGAAAACCTGGATACAAAACTCCTGTCGAGGAACCAACATGCTTACAACAAGGGCAAGTCTACTGAATCAGCCCTGCACGAACTTGTGAGCACTATCGAATCGTCCCTGCATTTCAAGGAATTCACCATGGTGGCATTTCTTGACATAGAAGGGGTTTTAACAACATTCACCCAGATGCGGTAATTGCGGCACTGTCACATCTAAAAGTTAACACTAGTTTGATTAGACTAATTCAAAGTCTGCTCACCAGAAGACGCATAACAGCATGTCTAGGGTCCACAACTCTAACAAGGTATGTAAACAGAGGGACCCCGCAAGGAGGAGTATTGTCTCCACTAATTTGGAACCTAGCGGTGAATGAAATCCTGCTAGATCTAGAACGTTGTGGCTGCAAGGTCGTGGCATATGCGGACGACGTGGCAATCGCAGTGAGTGGCAAATTCGTAAACGTCCTCAGAGACATCCTACAGGTGGCTCTGAACAAGTTGGCTAGATGGGCCAGAAGCAGCGGTTTGGGCGTTAACCCCAACAAGACAGAATTGGTTCTCTTTACTAGGATGAATAATGTCCCACATGTGGACCCTCCACCTCGGATAAATGGAACAGATCTAGTCTTTTCTGAAAGTGCAAAATTTTTAGGAATAATTCTAGATAGGAAAATGTTATTTAGACTTAACGTATTGGAACGTGTAAGGAAGGCCAACGTCGCCTTATATTCCTGCAAAAAGGCTGTAGGGTCGCGGTGGGGACTCTCTCCTAAAATCGTCCACTGGATATATATAGCAGTAGTTCGTCCAATACTGTTATACGGTATTGTGGTATGGTGGACGGCAACTGACAAACTAACCATTACCAACCTACTAACAAAGGTTCAGAGGACTGCCTGCCTGAGCATAAGCGGAGCCTTAAGGACTACAGCGACCGAGTCTCTACAAGCCCTACTCCATATACTGCCGATTAATATTGTGGCGAGAGAAGTTGCAACCAAAGCGGCAATAAGATTAAACTGCCTATCAATGTGGAGGTACAAGAACTATGGTCACATGAGGATATCACAGTGTAGTGCTATGGTAACCGACCGAGTGGACTATATACCAACAGTGTACACCTTCGAGAGAAATTACATCACTATGATTCCCGCCAGAGATGAATGGGTCGGCAGAATACCAGGTAATATAAACCATCTCCACTTTTACACGGATGGTTCGAAGCTTGATGAAAAGGTTGGCTTCGGAGTACACTGTGAAGAACTTAGTCTGGATATAGCTCACAGACTACCAGATACCTGCAGTGTCTATCAAGCCGAAATAATGGCAATATGGGAAGTCGCCAAGTGGCTGAGTCGCAACATAGTAACCAACAATGGCGTTGTCATTTACTCGGACAGCCAGGCTGCCATCAATTCTCTGGAGGCAACATCCCTAAATTCACAAACAGCCCTCGACTGCCGCAGATCTCTTAACGAGATGGCTGAGCAGTTTAATATACACCTCATATGGGTGCCTGGGCATAGGGATATCCCGGGGAACTGCAAAGCCGATGAACTTGCTAGGAAAGGGACGACATTACAAATTCTCGAAGAATTTGCATATATTGGTGCGCCACTATCCACGTGCAAGCTTTGGCTTAGGCAAGAGGCAATCAGGCAGTCCAACGATAGATGGACAGAAATCGGCACCTGCAGGGTAGCTAGACAAATCTGGCCAAGGTATGACCTGAGAAGGTCAAAATATCTCCTCGCACTAGAGAGGAAACGATTGTCTACGTTAGTACAGGTTCTGACGGGACACTGCTTGATCGGCGAACACGCCAAAAGATTGGGTATTGACTCCAATGACTTCTGCCGAAGCTGTGGAGATGAGGAAGAAGTGAAGAGCATTGAGCACTTGCTTTGCGACTGTCCCGCTTTGAGTAAACGACGACTGGATATACTGGGGTCGGCCTTTTTAGGCAGCCTAACAGATCTTTCCAGTACTGATATTCGTACTATCGATAAATTTATATATCAAACAGGTTGGTTTCGATGAGGGGCATTTCAGCCCGTGGTAACACTAGGGACCTAAACTGGTCTATGTGAGCTTGTAAAAAAAATACGGCTGCCACCCTAACCTAAACCTAAACATATATATTTTGACAATGTTTAAATCTGAACCGATTTTCCCCGAATTTGGCAGTGTTCATACATGTAATAAGAAAACTCTCTCTCTCTGTTAAATTTCGTACTGATCGGATATAAAACACGATTTCTACAGCGCTTAAATGTTAAATCGGGTGAAACATATATATGGGGGCTATATCTAAATCTGAACCGATTTTCCCCGAATTTGGCAGTGTTTATTCATGTAATAAGATAACTTTCTCTGCCGAATTTCATACAGGTCGGATGTAAAATATGGTTTCTACAGCGCTTACATGTCAAATCGGGTGAAACATATATATGGGGACTATATCTAAATCTGAACCGATTTCCCCCGAATTTGGCAGTGTTTATTCATGTAATAAGATAACTCTCTCTGCCAAATTTCGTACTGATCTGATTTAAAATACAGTTCCTACAGCGCTTACATATCAAATCGGGTGAAACATATATATGGGGGCTATATCTAAATCTGAACGGATTTTCTCCGAATTTGGTAGTGTTCATTCACGTAATAATAAAACTCTCTCTGCTGAATTTCATAAAGATCAGATGTAAAATGTGATTTCTACAGCGCTTACATGTCAAATCGGGTGAAACATATATATGGGGACTATATCCAAATCTGAACCGATTTTAACCAATAGGGATCGTCCTTGGGCCAAAAAAGAGCACTATGCAAAATTTCATCACAATCGGACCATAAATACGACCTGCACTTTGATTACAAGAATACATAGACAGACGGACAGACAGACGGACGGACGGACAGACAGACAGACAGACGGACATGGCTAAATCGACACAGAAAGTGATTCTGAGTCGATCGATATAATAAACAATGGGTCTATCTCTTCTCCTTTTAGGTGTTACAAACAAATGCACAAAGTCATAATACCCTGTACCACAGTGTGGTGTAGGGTATAAAAATGGATGTGTGTATGTTACGTATGGACTCCAAAACAAAATCTGGGGTAACAAAGTTCACCGGGTCGGCTAGTACCTTATGTAGGTACTTCTGCATAGGGATATCCCGGGGAACTTCCAAGCTGATGAAATTGCTAGTAAAAGAACGACATTACAAATTCTCGAATAATTTTCATATGTTGATGCCCCCCACTGTCCACATACAAGCTTTGGCTGAGGCAGTCAGGCTGTTCAACGAGAGATGGATAGAAATAGACACCTATAGAGTAGCTATACAAATTTGGCCAAAATACGACCTAAGAAGATCAACATATATCCTAGCTCTAGAGAGGAAATACTGTCTACGTTAGTATCAGTTCTGATGTGACATAGCCTTATCGGCGAACGCGCCAGAAGATTGACAATTGAGTCCAATGACTTCGGCAGAAGCTGTGTGGATTAGGGGGAAGTAAGGTTACTGTCTTGAATTGATTAAACGGCGTCTGGAAATACGGCTTTTCTAGGATTTTGCCGGTACCGATGTTTATGACGAGTGATTTTTTCGGATTTGATTTTTAAATAACACAAAATTTAAAGAAATGCATGAAATATTTATTTGAGTCGATATAACGGTCTATATAATTTAAAGTTTAAATATGATTTCATGTAAAAGATGCCCGCGGCGGCGCCTCAAATGATTCATACCCTGGGTTCAATGTTGCCATACTCTCTCCAACATATTGGCCGGTATTTCACGAATTAATTCTTCAATATTGGCTTCTAGTGCGTCAACCGTTGCGGGCTTGTCCCTATAGATATGAGCCTTAACATAGCCCCACAAAAAATAATCTAAAGCGGTTAAATCGCACGATCTAGGGGGCCAATTGACCGGCCCCAAATGTGAAATAAACTATTCACCGAAATCAAAATTAAATAAAAATAAATAAAATTCAATAATCTGCAAGCTTTGTTCGTTTGTAAGTCGATTCATGGTTAAATTATAAACCAAAATGAACATGTTTGACATGTAACATGTTACACGAAAACAGCTGAGCTGCCAAAAATAGTGTTGCCAAAAAAATCACCCATTATTATTGATAGTTTGGTTTTGATGAGGGGCAACGTGACCCGTTGTTGAACCCGTGGTCAATTTGAGCTAGTAAATCCAACTGCCACCCTAACCTAAAGGTGGATTAGTAAGGGATAGTATCCAATTATTCGAATTCTGTATAAAGTTAATATAAGATTATTGGTCATATTGGTTTATTAATATTACTATAATAAATAAATAATAATGGTCTCTACAGACCCATGTTTTTATATAGTCTCTTCGGTTTGACTCTCTTTATCAGACTGATATTTGGCAGTTAGTATTTTATATGATAATAAACCATTCTTAAAACAAGTAAGAAAGTTCAGTCGGGTAAACCGACTTATGAATCCCCTCACCTTGAGTCGCAAATAAAAATCGTAAATATTTTTTTTAACTAGCTCATTCTGCGCCACCCTGTATTATCAATTAAAATTGCATTTAATAACTTTAAAGTATGTACTGATATTAAAGTGAAAAGCAAAAAGGTACAAAATAGTCCATTTTTGTGAGAGGTACCAAAAGGGGAGTGCCAATAACGGTCACTTTTCTCTGGACTCTAGATACTATAAAAACATTACACCGTACAAAATTTCAAGTATTTATATTCACTGGTGTTAAAGTCACAATCTGTTAACTTTTGGTACAAAATGGTCCATTTGTGTGGGAGGTTCCAAAAGGGGCGTGCCAATAACGCCCACTTTTCTCTGGACTCTAGGTACTATAAAAGCATTGCACTGTACGAAATTGCAAGTAGTATAGAAAGTATTAAAGAATCAATATTTCACTAAAAGTTAACCCTTTGTGGGGGAGGTACTAAAAGGAGTGGACCAATATGGCCCATCTTCGAACTTAGCCGGAGATAGAGAAAAATATTACCGCATACAAAATTTGAAGTCAATCGGCAACTCCTTTCGAGAGTTATAGTGCGCACCAGTCAGCAGACAGACAGACAAATATACGGACGGACGGACATTGCTCAAATGACTTAGAATGACCCAAAACGGATTTCCACCGAACATACATAGGGTCGTAGGTCACTCCTTCGATGAGTTACACTTTTGGCTCGTAGCAAATTTTATGTATATACCCTCCTCTCTAAGGTGAGGGGATAAATATAGCTCACATCTAACTATCGTATTGATTGATACAGCTGTCATATAAAGATACCTTCCGATTTTAAATCTTGAGTATGAAGGTCATATATTCAACCGATTGTTTAGCCATAAACCATTCTTAATTAATAAACAATATATCTGTCGGATATTTTCACTGCAAGAAGCTTTGTAAGAAGAGGTTAGGTTGGAGAGAGGAGACGATTAAATCTGTGGTCACAAGGCATAACAGCATAACTCGAGTTATGCTCAAATTGCGTTTTTGATGCCACGATGTTCCCCATATTCGATTACATATTGTGACAAATTTTGGTGATGATACCTTGTTTAGTTGTTCAGATACAAGGCAAGACTTATTAGCATATCTCGCTGTATCACTACATTTCATAACGTACATAACAGCATATCTCACATTTTTTCCTTTGAAAACTATACTTGTGTTTTTATTCCCCATTTATCTTTGGACTATTGAAGATGTAAATTGAATGAAGTCGTAACAGCATATCTGAGTTATGTTATTAGTCCAAGTTGAACTAAGCCCTAGCACAAAAGCATAGGTTAGGTTATCAGCATAAGTCGATATTTTCTCCAATATATAATAAAATTAATTTTGTAGTAACGACACAACTCGAGTTGTGTGTTTTGTAACTTAATTTATTTAAAAAGGGAATAACAGCATAAAACAGTTTTTAGCCTATAACATTTATAATTAAAATAATTATATAAATGTGTTCGTATTAATTAATTTCACTTCCAAGTCCTGAGAAATTGCAGGCGTAAAATTCAAAATAAGTTTATAAATATTTTTGCTATATCGATGCAAACCTTTAAAATGTTCTCCTGAAAACTTGCAAAAACACACATATGCTATTATGCCTTGTGACCACAGAAATGTCCATGGACATACACTTAAGCCAGTGGTTTTAAGAAGAGGTTCCGTCCGACTTAAGTTTTTCCTTAGGTATTTTCACATGAAATAATGAAATAACATTAGGTATTGTCTGCTTTACAAAATAAATAAATTCAACAAATCATTTCGACCTTCCAAAACGACAGATATGATAGTTGTTTTTGTTTTTCAAATAAAACACTAATGATGTTCTGGAATTTTCTTATATATTTTTTTTATTACATATGTTTATTTATTGTCATTTTCAGTTTTTTTTTATTGTATTCATTTAATTTCTTAACTAATTAAAGCAATTTCAATTCAATTTAAAGTGCAGTTCAATTGTTTTTTTTTGTAAATTCTTCATATTCTAACTAAAAACTAATGGTAATATTAAATGCTAAATTTTAACTAAATTCAGTAATACAAAACAAAGAAAAGGTAAACGAAGCAAAACTAAAATAACTTAAATAATACTGTTGCACTGCTGAGGGTGGTTGGGGGCGGTGGCATTTGTGGCGGCAACAATTTGAAGTGTCGTGTCGTGTTTTGTACAAATAAATGTTTACTGGCTACTGCTGTACGTTTTTTGTATAATTTATAGTTTGTAAATCAATTTTCTTTTTTTTGCAGTCCAACATAGGCAATTTGAAAGCCTTACATTATTAACAAAACATCCAAAAATTACAGTTGCATATTATTAAGGGAATATTAACAAAAAATAAAAATATTAACAATACAAGCGAATAGTTATAAATCCAACAAACATGCGCTATTCACATTTAAATTTATAGTTGGTCCTTGTGCGTGTGTGTGTGTAGATATGTCCTGAGTGTATTGGGGGTGGGGGTGAGGCTGGCTACAGATTGTAGATGGCTAAACTGTGAACAAAAGAAGAAAGAAAAATATGTTAAATTGTTTTGAGTTAATAGAATGATTCAGTTTTCTATATATTTTTGATATCAAAAGAATAGATAATAACACTGTGCAACAAAAAAAAAATGTTTGTGTTCAAGGCCTAACAACATTTTTTGTGTCGATTGAAGAATATAATTCAATAAAATCAAATACCAAACATTTGTTTATGGTATTTTTTTTTTTAGTTTTTGTTTAGTATTCAATTTAAGGTAATTATGAGGGCTACACATGTTGGAGGTTAAAATGATAAGCTTAGAATCATTTTTATGGCAATTAATTCGCTTTAACCCAATTGGGACCAACAATCGAATAAACAATTTACGGCCTTGAAAGGGTTAATTTTTTATAAAAATTAAATCCAGAGATCAACAGTTCTTTAACCAGGCATGAAAAGAGAAAATCGGACCAATTTTGTATTATAAGAAAAAAGTGAATTTATGTATATTGCAACTTTTTTAAAGGAAGTCACGTCGCCCTATATGTTATGGTCCAGATTTTAATGCCCAGTGGTCAATTCTTAAGAGTAATAAAAATTGAACATTTTATTAAGGGAAAATCTGTTTTTTAGAAGTTATTTAAATCGCAAATAGCCCCCAATTTCGTGATCGCAGAAAGGAATTGTTTTGCGAATATACTTAAACAAAACAAATTTTCATATAAGCATTGAACCACGCGAATTTTTTTTGACGCCACTCCAATGTACATCCTTTCGACAAAAATTTTGTAAATTATGTAGTGCTATCAATGTTTACTCACCTCACCATAGGACCCTTCCTACGATTATGGCAACTAAGGCTATTGTAGCTATTCCAATTAAGCTCCACATTTTAAGTTTTCCTATTTAACAACATAAACAAAATGTTAATTTCATAAAAACGAAAAGAATCCTATGAATAGTTATTATAAATCGCAAAATGCTTGAAATGAAAATGAAGCGTTTTAGACAAAAGGAAGAAGTAAGAAAAGAAAAGATAGAAAATAAGACAAACAAACAAACTTACATAGGTACAAGGAAAAAGATTCCATTCCTTCGTGTGAAGAAGTGATTGATTATCAACAATGAATTCAATGTCCATGGAACAGTTGCACCACATATATGGAAAACCACAGATATACGGAGTTAAAAATTATGTTGCCGAATTTTCTTTTGAGTTTTTTGTATTGTTGGTGTGTTTGTGGTATTGATTGAGTGGATGGTTGGTTGGATGGAGTTGGAAGTTTTTGGTGTTTCTGTTATAAAATGTCATGAATTTGCTCGAGCATTTGAATGTTTTATTTAGAATTTTGTGTTGTGTTGTTTTTTCTGTTGTTCCTCTCTGGTGTAGTTGACAATGAGAACTACAGTTGTATGTATGTATGTCTCTGTATGTACAGTAATATGTACTAGAAGAACGGCGACAATATATAACTACATATGTATGTATGTATGTAATAGGTGGGTGGGTGGTGTTAGGTTGGTTGTTCGTTCTCTAATCATACTAAACTGAAAACACCTTCAATTGTGATGAGGATACAAGTGAGCAGACACGTCACGATGTTATGATTTGCTTTGCATGTGATCACTTTAAATCGGTTTAACGACTTTTGACACCGATGTACAATGGGATTTGGCGCGCTCGTATTAAAACAATCCATAAACGTAGATAAAACGTATATGTATAGATACAAGTATGTATGTAATACACAGGAATACATAGTGTAAATGGTAAATAACGATAATTTGTTATGGTTTGTCGTTTTTGTTGGATTTTCATATGTAACGGCCACACATCAGATTACATTAAAGATCATGGTTTTGTTGTTGTTGTTGGTGAATATGGATGATTTTGCGAAAGATAAAAAACAATAAAAACAATTCGAGACAAGACGTGAAAACGTGTAATATATTTGATGACGATGTATTGAGACGGACGAGAGAAGATACGAGAGCATGTCGCGCTATATATATTTTTTTTTGTTGGAAATATGTATCTAATGAATATCTGCTGGCAGGGATATACCTCCATCGTTGCCTTCTTTGTTGGGCAGAGTGATATTACGACCATATTTATCAAGGAACTCTATGATGACACCATTGGACCAGCCAAAACCTTTTTGTACATCGTATTCGCCGCCACCACCATGACCGCCAAAATGTTCGGCATCATACTGTTGGGGAAAAATAAATAAAAATTAATAAAAAATAATACAAATTTGTATGAATAAAGGTTTATGTTTAGGATAGGGTGTCAGCCAGCTTTGTCAGCTCACATAGCCCAATGTAGGTCCCTAGTGATACCACGTGCCCATACGAACATCGGGACCGGCAAAAACTGTCAGACTTCTAAGAAAGTCCGACCCCAGTATATCCACACGTCGTCCACTCAATGCAGGAGAGTAATAAATCCGTAGATCAAAGCTTTCCACTTCTTCCTCATCACCACAGCTCATGCAGAAGTAATTTGACTCAATACCTAACCTTCTGGTGTGTTCGCAAATCAGGCATCGTCCCGTCAGAACTCACACTAACGTAGAAAGTTTCTTCATTTTTAGTGCGAGGAGACATTTTAACCTTATCACTTCGTATCTTAGTCAGATTTGTCTAGCTACCCTTCAGGTGCCGATTTCTGACCATCTTTCATTGGACAGTGGCCCACCAATATATGCAAATCAGTTCAGTGCTAACTTTCATTCGGTTCGGTTGTAAGTACGCATAAAGCAAATCTCAGTGTCATAAACTCTATCCACTTTGCGCTCGCATCGCAGGCAAATAAAACTTCATAAAAAAAAAAATACATATTAGTTTCTCAATAGTGGTCCGGTGCACCGTAAGATGGTAAAGCCCCACGGGGCCAAACCTGCGGCACCCCGCGCGTTTAAATCCACCTCACGGCGGACAAAGGCAAAGCACAAGTCGCAGTTTGTACCATTAAGTACAAACACATACGGCGCCTCCTGTTCAAATGTCAACAGATATAGTTCCCTATCATCCATCGAAGATATGGACGATTCACCTGAGACAAACATTAAGCCAAATGTACCTAAAGCTCAACCAAAACCACCTCCAATTGTTGCTGATTCCAGTGTATCTATCAGAGAAATACAACTTATCGTCGGTGACGACTGCATGTTCAAACGCACTTCAACTGGGACAAAGATTTTCCCACAAACTAAGGAAAAATATGATTTTTGTATCAAGTCATTGAAAGAGGGTAAGATTGAGTTTCACTCTTACAACTCAAAAGAAAATAAATTATATACCACCTTTGTATACGGCCTTCCCAGGCTAAAACCTGATGAAATAATGGAAGACCTTAAGACATACAACCTTTCACCTATTTCGGTGTCTGAGGTAATGACAAAGTATAGCAGCGCTGATGACGCAGTATACAAAATCCAGTTTGAGCGTAAATCACTCAACCCAAATAATTTAAGAAATGTTAAATCTATCTGCAAAGTTCTCATAACTTGGAAAAAACACAAACCAAATAAATCCGAGAGACCAACGCAATGTTGGAACTGCCTGATGTATGGCCATGGCGGTGATCACTGCAACCGCAAACCTGCATGCATGACTTGTGCGAAAACTCACAAAACATCTGAGTGTCCATTCACAAAAGAAAACAAGCGCCCTGCAGTTTTCTCTTGTTTTAATTGCAAACAGGCTGGTGAAGAAAGAACTGACCACGCAGCTAACGATATAAAATGTCCACTGCGACAAAAATATCTGGAAATCAGACAAAGAGTTACCTCCGGGCCCTCCAGAAGGGTCCAGGTTGGACGCCCAAGACATACGAATGCACATTCTCAAAGAAACACCACTCATCATATTACTAATGTTCATTCGCCAGCAAACAATACTCATCATATTACCTCGCCTCACCACTCAAATCGACATACTTACGCGAGCACGGTAATAAATGAAGGTAACGATCTATTTAGCATAGACGAACTTTTTAATATATTCACTTCTGCACTCGATGACCTAAGCAGATGTACCTCGAAAGTACAACAAATTCATGTTGTAATGTCACTTCTAAAATACGCTCATGACATTAAATAACAACATACACACACTAAATATACTGCATTGGAATGCAAACGGCATTACTACATATTCAAATACTCGACAATTCGAAAACTTGCTAACAATGCAAAATATACACATCGCTGGACTAAACGAAACATTTTTAAAAGAAAACCATAAGCCATACTTCAGAAATTATGCACTTCATCGGAACGACAGACAAGATGCAAATGGGGGTGGAGTTGCGCTCTTAATCCATAAAAGCGTCAAGCACAAGCTATTACCTATAATAAATACTAGATCGATTGAAAATCTTTCAATTGAGATTATTATCAACCATAGAAGAGTAATAGTTACAACAGCTTACTCTCCCAAATATTCTCAAAACTTTATTAATGATATTAAAGCTCTTACCCCGAACAACGTCGACTTTATTCTTCTTGGTGACCTCAACGCTAAACACTCTGCTTGGAACTGCCATAACAGTAACCCGGCTGGCAATGCCCTTAATGATTTTCAACAATTGCGGAACTTTTTTATATACTATCCGGACAGTCCCACATTATACCCTCACCGCAGAAACAGCAGACCCTCGACAGTTGACATTATTCTAAGTAATCTGCCGCTTCCACTTAGGGTTACAGTACTGGATTACGAAATCCCATCAGACCATCGTCCTGTCGTTTGTTCCATTTCTGCTCGGTTCAAACAGGAAAATCGCCGTATGTTCTCATACAAAAACACTAACTGGAGAGCTTTTCAAAATTTTATTGATCGTAGTATTGCTTTCTCTGTTGATAGTTATAGCTCTGAATTGTTTATTGACAAGGAAATTGAAAATTTTACAAAACTAATCCTCACAGCTAGAAATGCATATACACCAATGAGCAATGAGGCAGAACCCAATATATTGCCTCCCAACATTTTAAACTTGATTGGCCAAAGGAAGAAATTTAAACGGAAACAGTCACGCTCCAGCGATACCCTACAATCGTCGTTCTATAACCAATGTGCAAAATTTATTAGCAATTTTATTGATAAAAAATTAAATATTATTAAAAATAATAGATGGTCAAATCTGCTCGAACATATGAAACCTGGTGACAAACGCTTTTGGAAGATCAGTCGATCCTTACGATGTAAAGGAAAAAGGAAAATCCCGCACCTTATGAACGGCAATTCAAAATTAATTACTGATATTGAAAAAGCTGAAATACTTGCCAATACGTTCTATAAATCTCACGAGCTAACGGTAAACTATTCTCATTCAATTGATCGTGAAGTTAACAACATTGCTACAACCCTAAAAGCAGAAGAACCCTCCACTACGGGAGCTATATTCATTACCACCGGAGAAATATCAAGTATTTTATCAAAATTAAAATCTTCGAAAGCCCCTGGCTTTGACAAGATTCCAAATATTTTACTAAAAAAACTTCCAGAAAAGGCAATACTACTATTGACAGTAATATTTAATAGTTGCATCCGTCTTAATTATTTTCCTGCAGCGTTCAAAAAAGCGAAGGTTGTTGCTATTGCCAAACCAAACAAACCACCGAACAACGCAACAAGCTATAGACCAATCAGCCTTTTGAGTAATTTGGGAAAACTATTTGAAAAACTAATTCATTCTAGAATAGAAGATTTCGCAGCGGACTCAAATATAATATCCGAAAATCAATTTGGTTTTAAAAAAGAACATAGCACAACTCATCAAATTGGGCGTATTAAAAACAAAATAATCAGTAATAAAAATATGAGAAAATCGACTGGATTAATTCTTCTCGATATTGAAAAAGCTTTTGATACGGTATGGCATAACGGCCTTATATATAAATTGGTACAAGCTAACGTACCCGTATACATCTGCAAAATTGTTTCACGGTTTCTTGAAAACAGAGAGTACGCCGTATCCGTTAACGACAGCCTATCGTTTTTTAAATGCATCCCCGCGGGACTACCTCAAGGTTCTATCCTTTCCCCAACATTATACTCAATTTATACATCAGACTTCAAATCTCCAAGAGAAGTCGATACAGCCTATTATGCCGACGATACTGCCTTAATATCATCCAGCAAACTCACCAGCGCATTACTGAAGAAAATGGAGCTAAGTTTAAAAGCCTGTAATAAATATTTTAAGAAATGGAAAATAAAAATAAACAGCAGTAAAACTAAAGGAATAATATTTCCCTTTAATAAATCACCAAAAAGACTTCCAAGTCGACAATTACATTTTGATGGAAACGACATAAACATCGAAAACGAAGTAATTTATCTAGGAGTGACTCTTGACAAAAAACTCACCTTCAGAAAACATATCGAAACTTCCTGTCAAAAAGCAATAAAAGCATTTAGAGCTCTTTGGCCTTTTCTGAACAGAAGGTCAACATTAAGCCTACGTAATAAAAATTTAATATATAAATGTGTTATCAGACCCATATTATCCTTCGCTTCTCCAATATGGTATAGGGCTGCAAAATCACATCTGAAAAAGCTTCAAGTAATTCAGAATAAATGTCTAAAGATGATTTACGATAAACATTGGCGCTTCCCAACTTCACTGCTGCACGAAGAATCGGGATATGAACTATTTCTAGATTTTATTAAGAAAATAAATGTAAACTATTTCCAAAAAATTTCAACTTCTCGCTATTGTAAAATAAGAGAAAGTAGAGAGATTTTATAACTAATAGTATAATACGCAAATTACCAAGCAGAAAATATTGTCTTATTATTGATTATATTTATATAATCAGTTTTTCTAAACAATACTTTTCAGACTATACTTGAACATTTTAAAAATTGTATGCACATATAGGTTTTTTATATCCTTTTTGCCTATAATAGGACTGAAATATATTAATTAATTATTTATGTACTCTTACGAAGGTCTTATATGCTGAAATATCACTAAGATAAAACTCATTAATGTAAATCACTTTCTATATAAGTTAAACACTGTATGTTGGATTAATAAAATTTGAATTGAAAAAAAAAAAATATATGCAAATTCTTCGAGAATTTGAAAAATCTACCCTTTCCTAGCAAATTCATCAGCTTTGCAGTTCCCCGGAATATCCCTATGTCCAGGTACCCATATGAGGTGTATGTTAAACTGCTCAGCCAGTCGAGGGATGTTAGAGAATTTAGGAATGTGGTCTTCAGAGAATTGATGGCAGCCTGACTCTCCGTTTAAATTGCATGCTCTATGGAGAGGGTTTCTTCAGTTGTCCGTCTTGGCTCAATCCTACCCTACAAAATCTGCTAAAAAAGTCCCCGCAGCACTCACTGCATGTGATACAGTAAAAAGTTCATAACGCAGACACAAAAAGCAGCGTATATCGCTCAGGGTTTTGACAAAGTTGGAAAGTGCTGATGTTTCGAACCTTACCGATTACCGACCAAAACAGTCACTTAATTGGGCGTCATGGACGCTTCTAAAGCTAATAAGTCGACTGATAGCGCCATAATTTCGGATGTTTTAACGGCTGGTATTAATTTCAAATCCCTACCCCTACCTTCGAAAAAGGGTAGAGGCCATAACGTAACCGTCAACAGGTCATTCTCCAATACCTTCAGTGAAGTGTCGAAAAAGAGTCTTGTGATGGCCGTTGTAGACAGAAGTCATGTGGATGGCACCATCCCTAAGGACAAGTGGAATCGGCCGCTATGGCCCAATGCTTCGCTGTCGTTAGAGAGATGACAGGCACACCACAAATGTGCAGGGTGGCACCAGGGAGAGTAAATCTCGGCTTACTGACAGATCACCATTAAATTAAACCTGCCGTCCACAGAAATGTGAAGAAGACAAAATGGCTGAGAACAATTCTCAAAAAGCCCTAAAAACACTTTTTTTATCGTAAAGTACTCGATATCGAATGCCTTGATTTGGCCCCATGTTTGTTTCGGTGAGGGGCTACTGGGCTCGAGGCAGCGCAATAGGGGCCGCAATTGGTCTATGTGAGCTTGGAATAAATATTTTGATTAAATTTTCATCTAGCTCATCCCGATTATCTAAAAAAAATCGACATCAAAATGATCATAATCCCCAATTTCACAACCTCCGGTTAGAGCTAACTCACAGTTAAAAAATAAAAATTTCATACAATTTGACAGCTATAATTGTAGGATAACCCGAGATTGTGGAATTGGTCGTTAGTCATAAAAATAGCAAAAAATTTCATACAATTTGACAGCTATAATTGTAGGATAACCCGAGATTGTGGAATTGGTCGTTAGTCATAAAAATAGCAAATACTTGTTACTCGAAGAAAGAAATCTATAAATTCTCCCTCTCATTTTTTTGGAAAAAATTAATAGATTTCATGTAGAATTTTGTTTTTATTTCACTTACCTTTTCAAACATTGCTCTCGTCTCACTGTATGCCTGGAAATTGGATTTCACCCAACGATGACCCCATCTGGTGGATAATTCTACAGATTCTGCGGTTCCCAAATTTTCCAAACCTTTGATCAGCATGTACTGCATTGGTGGCCAAACATTTGGGAAATCCCATTGTTCTCCCGTGCGGTAAAGTGTATTAGGAACTCCTCCGGGGTATTTGTCCAATTCATTGACTTCAATATATTTCAGAACTGATTTCGATATTTTATCGGTATTATTCACATTGTATGACATGGTCCATAAAGGTGCCAAATTGGTGGGCACAAAGTAGTTGCGAGGTTTATTATTGATCAGATCATAGTCCAACCAAACACCGGCTTCATCATTCCAGTGAACAGCCTCAATAGCCTAAAGAGAAAAAGAAAAATAAAACAAAAAGAATATAAATTATTTTTACCAAAAGATCTCGATAATAATTTATCCCCAATTTTCACCATGTGTGGTTAGAACTAGAGTTGTGTAGGTCGTGAACGAACTACCAGTTCATTTGAATGGATCACTTTACTGAACGTTAGGAACTAGTTCACACAACTCGTCCATTTCAGCTCAATAGTTCAACATGTATCTTTTTTCAACTATGTAATTTCGTTCTCTCCGCTCATTTCGTTCTCTCTACTCATTTCGTTGTCTCTTCTCAGCTGTTATGTGTTGTTTTTATGTTATCTTTAATGTAGGATTCTACCTAAACAAACGCGTTTGTATATTCAACTCGGCGGTCGGAAGTTGGGCCACAGGAAAATGCACCCCAAATTGAAAATGAGGGTGAACCCCAAAATCGGGGCCTATTTTCGTTAAGAAAATGTATTTGTTGTTGTTGTATGATATGTAATTTTTTGGCGCCCATATTTATACAAATATTGGGGTTATTTTCATGGGGTCCATCTTCATTCCGCCATTCAACTCATTCCATTCATGTTGCAATCAGATTCCTTTAATAGCGGCTGATTTGAACTGGCAATCTACTGAATGAAATGAGCTGTTGAACTAAAGCGAGCTGGTGCACTAAAGAGCTGTTGAACTAAAGAGGTATGTATTGAACTAAAGAGGTGTTTGACTAAAGTGAGCTAAAGAGATGCTGAACTAAGGAGCTGCTGAACTAAAGAGCTGTTAAACTGAAGAGAGCTGGTGAACTGAACTAAAATGAGCCATCACTTTAAAGAACTAAAGTGCCCAACTCTAGTTAGAACTAAGCGAAGGTTAAACATTTTAAATTCAATAGTATGTGACAGCTATAGCTTTAGATTAACTCTAACTGCGGGATAATCAGATTAAGGTTAATTGAAGTTGTCGTTCAAAAACAAGCATTTATATTTACATACCTCTAAAATCTTTGCCGCTTTGCTTTCGTATTCCTCTGCTTTGCTCGAATTGCCAGCGCTTCTATGGAATTCAGCGATAATTTTTGCATTCCAGTGTAGAATGGCATTCAATTCGACGGGAACAATTGAACGTGTCTTTAGATGCGTGAGATTTCCTTCCTGCCCACCTGTGCTATTGATAAACCAACGTGAGCTAAAGTCCATGCCCGATTCTGCGGCTGCTTTGAGTTCAGCATAATGTTCCTCCTTTTCGGCATCGGTGGAAAACGTCGCCGAAGTCTCAATATCCTCACGATAGGATTCCGGACGTGGTCCCGGTGAGATGCCACCATAGGCACATACATTATAACCCTTAGCCTGCACCGTATGATTATTCATCCAGTATTCGAATTCGTGTTCCAACACCTCCAACGAATCAATACCAAATTGTGTATTATTTGTAAATTCTACATAGGATTTAATCATGGCCGCCAATAGTGGAGGCTGTGAACGCTGGGCATAGTACACGCGTCCACCATTTGGTATGAAACCGAAACGACGAATAATCGACATGAAATTCTCCAGCATACCACGAGCCGTCTCTGTCATTTGGGAATACAAAAGACCACGAATAATCCAATAGGAATCCCAATAGTAGAATTCAATAAAACGGCCACCGGGCACAATAACCGGATTGGGGACAGGTATTATGGAATAGAAATGGGAATTTATGTGAACATCGGGGATCATTTTACGGCCCAAATCTTTCCAAATGGCATTCAAATCGACTCCCCATTGTTTCAGATCGGGATCATTAATGTTATCAATGAAAGCGGGATGATCCTTCCAATCGACAGGATCCCAGGTAACAAATTCTTTGCCCAAGTCATCGAAATGATTCTAAAATAGAGAAGGAAGTAGGGTTAGCAGTTAGTGTTGGTCAAATATGGGGACTTATTTAAATTAAAAGATGTTTGTCTTAGCCTTGCTCAATTAAAATATTAATTTACAGTAATAAATATGGAAATACGGGACGGGATAAATAAGGTACCCAAATCCAAACGACAAGTTCTGGAAATGTGAAATTTGTTAAGATGTTAGTATTTAGGACGTAAATTTGCCTCAAAAGTGGACGGAAACTCGAAAATGTATGTGAGGATATTTCTTAGGACGTAGACTCAGGATAAGACGGGGCAGGGATGGTTCCAAATCCAAATGACTGGACCTAGAATCTTGAAATTTGGTGTGAGTTAGTCGTTAGGACGTAGATTTGCGACAAGATGGGACGGAAATTCAAATTTGTACGCTCCCAGTGGGGGCAAGAAGGACTAAAAATAGTGCCGGTGCCATATCCAAGTGACAGCATCTAGTTAGTGCTTAGGACGTAGATTTGCGACAAGATGGGATGATAATTCGAATTTTTACGCGCCCAGTGGGGAAAGAAGGGATAAAAATAGTACCGGTGCCACATCCAAAAGATAACATCTAGAATTGTGAAATTTGCTGCTAGGGCAACCCTTCGAACTTAGAGTTGCGATAAGACGATACGGAAATTCGAATTTTTACGCACCAAGTGGGACAAAAATGGGGATAAATATGGTACCGCAGCCAAATCCAAATGACAAGAGATAGAATCGTGAAAGTTCCTGTAAGGTTAGTCCCTAGGACGTAATATCGGGACAAGACGGAATTTTTCGAAATTTAAACTTTTACCCATTTAATGGGGCAAAAATAGATAATAAATATGGTACCGAAATCAAATCCAAATGGCGAGAGCAATAGCCTCCTCGGGATGTAGACTCGGAACAAGAAGCCATTTACGAAAAAAGGGACGAATTTATTACCACCGCCAAATTCCAACGGCTAGAGTTAGAATCGAGAAATTTGATTCGAGGTTTGTCCTTAGGACATAGGATCGGGATAGGAGGTTATTTTCGAAATTCGTACTTTTAGAGGCACATTGGGGATAAAAAGGGATAAATGTGGTCTCAGAGATAAGACGACTTTTTTCGAAATTGGTATTCTTGTGCGAAAAAAGGTAAATGGTTAAATATGGTCCCAGGGTGCGGGGGACATAAATATGAGATAAGAACTGTTTTTTTAGGAGCACATTGAGTCAAAAATGGTAAAAAATGGTGGGGGCAAAAAATGGTTAAAAATGCTCTTAGGTTGTGAGGGCAGCTCTCTGAACTCGAGTAGAAATAAGAAGCATTGTTTTGAAATTCGTTCCTTTGGGGTTAAAAAGGGATAAATATGGTACATTGCTGAAAGGGTTAAGGTGGCACAGTGGGTACTAAAAGGGTTAAATATATTACTGTGGGACAAAAAGCGGCTAAATATGGTCCTAATGTGTAAGGGTAGCTTGAGGAAATAAGTGTTGTTTAGGGGCACATTGGACTAAAAATTGTACATTATGGCACAGTGGGGCAAAAATGGTTAAATTGGGTCCCAAAGTTCAAATGTAGCTCTTGGGAACATGCACTTCTAATAAAAAGCATAAATTGGAATTGCATACTTTTAGGTGCACAGTGGGTCAACAAATTCTTAATTGGTTTTTTCAAAACAAATTTTACCGTAAAAAACTTTTTTTAATAATTTTTTCGTGTTTACCATATTACACCAGAAAATGTTATGCAAAACCCATCGACAAAGATTTTGTAAACTAGTGTAAATGTTAATGCAATTTTCAATTGAAATTTTTTTGTTTGCTTATTTCTATGTTTATATTTACATTCACGAACTCCCTTATTTCGTCTTGCGTTGGTTCATTATTCTTGGAAGTCATAAATGTTTGGAAACTGGCCATTGTATCATCCGCACTTTGTTTCAGTTTCATATCAACGAAAGTCTTCGAATCCGGGAACAAACCAGCCATTTGTATCGTGTGAAGTAGTTCGCCATAGCAGTAAATTTCGCTGGAAATTGTAAAAAAATAATAAAAATTAATTAATAAATCTAAATATAAAATGAAAATTATTAATAAATTAAGCAAAAAGCAAACTCCTTAAAATTAAGTACAAAATTTTAAATGTTTTACTACTATCTAAAATCGCAAACTGCAGCTAAGAACTTTAATCATTTCTTATAAACTTCAATTTTATTTCCCAAAGTCCACACACAGAGTTTGTCTCTACCAAAATGCTATCTGTTATCTATCAAAGTCAAGGCAATTTAGAGACAAACATGTGAAAAATCTAAGAGTACAAGGACACTCTTTCTCATGTGTGTGTGTGTGTTTGTTTGTATGAAAATGAAAATTATACTCTCGAATTAAAAAAATTGCTGTAAAAGGCCAAAGACCTCTCTCACACACATATGTATGCATGTGCATACGCGAGCGCACTTTAATTGGCAGACTCTCTTACTGAAGGTACTACATTACAAAGGCCTATGTCAACTGCCGCCGCCGCGTGTACGCAGTTTTAATAAATTTATTTAATTACCTTGCTCGTTTCGTTTGTCTTATTGTTATTAAATTATTAAGTGTTTGAGTTGTGTGTAAATATATTGACATACACACATCGCCTTATTATGTTTTGTAGTAAAGCTTTTTCGGAAATTGTTAATAATAACACTTGTCGGCATCTATTTTTTTTTCATAAATAGATTTGTTTAATTTTTATGTCTTTATTAGTTTATGAGTGAATCGCTTTTTTTTGGATGTTGGATCTGTATAATGTTTTGCCTTTAAATTACACTGCAAATAATTGTGCTTTTTTAAAAATTTTGCTCCAAAATTGTCTTAAGGACATTTTTAAACTTAAAATTAAGAAAATTTTATTAATTTAATTAATTTCTGTATATTGTCCTAATTGTAAGTACTATATGCCAGTATCTGGCTAAGTCCACTTTCGATAAATGTTTTTTTTATCGAATTTTAATGGGAAGTTTTATATCGTCGGTATATTGAATCAACTGATTGAAGTTCGATAAAAAATATTTATCGGTATTGATTTGTTCATTTTATGCAATATAAGATGATAAAAATAAGATGACCAAAATACGACTGAAAACTGTTTGAAACTTAAGGACAAAATGACTGATTGTTAAATATAGTTGACATTCTGCATAAACTAACAAAGTTAACTTTCGATAAATTTTTCTGTTGGAATTAAAAGCCCTTAAAATAACCCTTTAAAATTTTATATTTTACAATTTTTCGCAATTTATGGAGGAGGACATCTACTATAAATTAATAAGGAAATATTATTGAAAATTTCAAAATTTCAAAATTATTTATCGATTTGTATTGAGCGTCCTTAACAAGGCACGCGAGGACGATATACCCTATACACTGACCAAATTAATTTAGATTATAAATTGAAATTAGAATGTTTATATACATATTTTTCGATTTTTTATTAATATTTTCTTTTACTAATTTTTAGACGATGACCTTATCTATTGATTTATGATATGATTCTGACAAAAATTTACACAAATCAATTTTTGATAAATTTTTCTGACTGACTTGCAATGTAAATCGGATTCTATCAGTCTTTCTAAAAAAATTAACAAATAAATTTTCGATAAATTTTTCTATTGAAATTTAGGGAGATAATTTTCACTGGAAATCGGTTCCTATCATGGCAACATTTTTTTTTAATGAAATTCAAATTACAAAGAAATGTCGATAAACACGTAAAAAACGCTGGAAAAAAATCGCTTCTGTAGTATATTATCCCAAACATATTCTGCTTGAAATATATGTTTGGGGTACACTCCAAATATATATTAAAATATTATTAAACTTTATTCCCACCCTAATATGTTTTTCCTTGGAACTATTATTTCCGAAACAAAGATTAATTTGCAAGTAATAAGGTATTTTGGCATTGTATCAATGCATAGATTTAAAAGCAAGTTTTCTGTCAGGAAGTTTAAAGTGCAATTTTTTATAAATTTTATTTGTTTGTAAAATTCAATTAAAACTTAAATCCTATAATCTTTTGTAGGAAGTTTAAAGTGAACATTTTTAGAAATTTTATTTGTTTGTAAAATTCGGTTAAAACTTAAATCCTATAATCTTTTGTAACTATAAATTGCATTGATGGATGGACAATAAGTGATGAATTGCAATATTTATTAATTAAAAATTAGTGCTGTAAAACAAAGCTAATGCTGCTTTTGAAATTCTTAACTATGCATAATGTGTAATAAGAAATCTAGGAAAAACTAACTAACATTCGAAAAAGTCAGCAAAGTTCTAAAAGTAATTTTTTAAATAAAATATATTTGGAAAACTTCTTAAATAATAACTTTGTATGTGTGTAAACGTATATTTTATTTGTGAAAGTTAAATATATTAGAATAAATAAATTTTGTTGTAATATATTAGTATATGCGTTCCAAACAAAATTTCTTGATTTTCAAATAAAATTTATTTGTTCACAAATATATAATATTTAAAAAATGTGTTTCCAAATATATTTTCTTTCGATTCAAACATATTAAAAAAATGGCGATTATCCCCCGTTACCGATAGACTTTTCTCCATTCTTTTTAAATCACGAAATTATTTTTTGTGAAATTATAAAAAATCACGAAATTATTTTTTGTGAAATTAAAACTTATTTTGTCATTTTAGTCGCCAAATTATATTCTTTTGCTCAAACGAAAGTTTAGGTCATTTCCTTTAAGAGCTTTGGGGTCTATTGGTGGGATGGGACTTGTTTATCTATCAGAATAAACATCTAAGAAAAATAGATGTTGAATCACATAATAACTCGAGAACCATTTATCCGAATTGATTCAGGAAAGCTTTATAGAATCCTAAATTAAATATCCGGGTCAGAATTTTTAATATTAACATATGAAATTTACCTTTGTCTAAAAACTTTATAAAAATTTGCTAAATGGAAAAATAAGATATCGCTTTCATTTATTTGTTAAAAATTTTTTTAATGAGGATTTGAAATTTTTACAATTTTTTGTTGATTGTTTTCGTCGTTTGAAAGAGGACAAACAGGCCATTTTTATGTTTTTTTTTTTAAATTTTAAATCAGTTATGGACGAAATACTAAGGTAATTCAGGTCAGGCAATTTTTAATTTTTTTTCCAAAAACGCATTTTTAATTTTTGTATTTTTTTTTTTCAAAAAAATTAATGACAGCAAGATGTTATAACGGGTGATCCAAGTAGAGATACTTTTTTCAATAGCCTTTTTTTTTGACAGATCACGTGTGAGTGTTGTCATGTTATTTTTGTTAAGTATTGTTTGGCATTTCATCATGGAAAGACTTACGCCTGAACAACGTTTACAAATTATTCAGTTTTATTATCAAAATAATCGTCCGCCAATTGCGCTAAGTCCATTTTGTTTTAAATAAAAAAAAAACACTTTCCAATCGACCCACGACCTTGACTCCCATGAGCAATATTTTAGCACTCGTCAAGAGCTATCTTTTTGCCACCGATTCCCGATCCGACGTACCGGAATGATCGGTCCATATTTTTTCAAAAATGATGCCGGTGAGAACTTAACCGTCAATGGCGACCGTTATCGTGCCATGATAACCGACTATTTGATGCCTGAAATTGAAGCTCGTGATCTCGGCGACATTTGGTTTCAACAAAACGGCGCCACTTCACACACATCGCATCAATCAATGGATTTATTGAGAGAACACTTCGGTGAGCAGATCATAATCACGCGTGTCATTCGCTAATTACCAGTCGAAATGCTCGAACGAGTCATCGAAAATTGGACTCAACGGATGGACCATCTAAGACGTAGCCGCGGCCAACATTTGATAGACATAATCTTCAAAAAATAAATGCCAAAGAATGTTCTTTCAAATGATAATAAACATTCCCACACGGGGCAAAATCGCCCTTTTTGATATGTTTGAATCGAAAGAAAATATATTTGGAACACAAATTTTTAAATATTATATATTTCTTACCAAATATATTTTATTTGAAAATCAGTAAAATATACTTGGAACGCATATATTAATATATTACAACAAACTATATTTGCAAACTAAATTTCTCAAATAAAATATTTGTTTAAATATAAATAAAATTATTATTTAGGAATTTTTCCAAACATATTTTATTTAAAATGATTTCCAAAAGTTTGGCTCACTTTTTCGAATTTCAGTTTTCATTTTTCCTTGGCTTCCAATTGTATCTCCCAGATATGATACCATATGCAGCATTAACTTATGTTTTAAATCAATCATTTAAATTTTCTGAGTTAGTATTCCAAGTCATGTTTCTTGTCAATCCTCCAATTAATTTATTTTGATACAAGATAATACGATTTTAATTATTATTTTTACGAAAATAAAATATTTCTAAAAAATAACTTTGAATTAGTAAAAAATTTAACACAATTAACGTATTTTCTGAATTCTTAAGTGCGAATAAATATTTGTTTCGGAAATAATAGTCCCAAATAAAAACATGTTGGGATGTAAACAAAGATTTCTTTAAAATAACATATTCCCAAATATATACTTTTTGTGTGTTCCCAATATTATATGTTTAGAGTGTACCCTAAACATATATATGTTTCAAGCGGAATATGTTTGGGACAATATACTACAGAAGCTATTTTTTTCAGCGTGCATTCAATTTGAATTTTCTGTGTTTTTTTTCTTTAAAAAGGAGGGAACCTCGAAATGGATCACGATATATAGGGTGTAACACGAAATCTAGGAAAAACTAACTAAAATTCGAAAAAGTCAGCGAAGTTTTAAAAGTATTTTTTAAATTATTTTAAATTTGGGAAACTTTTTAAACAATAACTTTGTTTGTGTGTAAATGCATATTTTTTATTTGTGACAGTTAAATATATTAGAACAAATAAATTTTGTTCTAAAATATTTATATATGCGTTCCAAACTAAATTTCTTGATTTTTTTATTTTTAATTTTTGTATTTTTTCAAAAAATAAATAATAGGAACTTTAGCAACTTTTTACGCAAAAACGAACTTCATAGTTCGCAATTAAGAATTCTGACCCTCACTTGACATGAAATCCCCCAAATACACATTTTTTTAAAAAATTAACAAAAAATTTGCTAAAACACATTATTTTAATTTTCATAATGTTTTTCGAAAATGACTTGATCACTTCACTTCATCCATCCTATCACTTTATTGTTGTCACTTCTGTCACAAAATTTTACATTTTTGCACTCAGGTGTAATTTTATGCCGACAAGGCATTTACGTTTAAATTATTTCAAACTAAAGCTTTGCAATTTGTCATTCTCTTATCATTGCTTATTAAATTTTATTATATTATATTGTTTTTTATCATTTTCTTTTAAAAAATACCTTGAGCTTTGCACTTTTTTAGTTAGGTAAGTGAATTACTGTATTTGTAAATTTTATATTTTTTTCATATTTTTTTTTATATTTTGCAAATTCAAGTGCACTTACCATGCTGCAGTTTCATTTTGATAATCCCTTTTTTGTATGGAATTATCACTGTAAAAACTGCGGGCGTAAATTGTCGCTGGAGCACAGCAGATTATTATTAATGATAGCACTAAAAGCCTTAATGGCTGCGGCTTACGTTGTAGGAACATTTCACTTGGATTTTATTTGCACAAATTAACGAAGGCGCGGAAAAGCTAATTAATTGAAATTTAGGTTTTTATTTTTTTAGTCGTAGTTTAGTTATCCTTTTAATTATATTTTTGTGTTTTATTTTTTTCTTCTTATATATAATTCACACACGCTTCCCCCAACCAATAACAATAAAAAAATGTCGTATAAAAAACTAATAAAAATTTTTAAAAATAATAATATAAAAATATCTTCCTCTTAATAACGACCGACAGCGGCGGTCAGCCGTATAATGCCTGTAATTGTTGAAAGATTTGTGTCTTTTATATATGCAGTATAAAATAAAAAGCACACACAATTGTCACAACAGAGTACGATTAGAGCGTATGATCGTGTTTTTTGTATAGATATATTTTTGCACGATTACTTTGTGTAATATTTTCTTTACACTCAACAGAGCACAGTCAGAAGTCAGAGCACCAGTACTTGTTGTCACTCGCTGTTCGTACTAAATGTATTGCTAAAATTGCCGCCTCGCTGCTTTAAGTACTTTTTTCTACAGTTGCACTTGAATGGGTGGCGGAGGGAGGGGGTGTGAGTAAGTGCTGGATTGGTTCTGAGCGTATGCGAGAGTATGATTTTGTTCTGTTATGTTGTTGTATATCGTTAAAAAATATCTATAGTAATTTTACATGCCTGTAATTAAGTCCCAGTTTAGTTGATATCCCGCACCGGGTTGCTAGTCTATTAAACGATTACATGCCACCCCTTGTGTTATCTTAAAATGCAAATGTAAGCTAGAAAGGCGCGCTTTTGCCAAAAAGTCATTAAAAGTTATCAAAGTCTGAGATAAACAATTTAAAGAAATAATGTCAAAGGCAAATGCACCCTATTGGGACAATATGTATTATGTTATACATAGGTTATGTAGGCAGGGGCAAATTGGAAATAAAGTCAGGTGTTTCGGTGTTTCTATGAAAACAAATTCCGCATGCTGTGACAGTATTTACACATATTTTATGAGGGTGTTTGACAATGAACTTATATTTACAACACTGTGATCTATGTATTTGGAACAGCTGATTTGACAATTGCACAAGAAACGCTTTATGGCATTTCACATAGTGCATATGAACTGTTTATTTTGAAAGTGGCGAAAACGCCATTCAGTTTTTGAGCCACGAATAGTATCGTTAAAAGGCTATGTGATTTATAGAGATATATTATTTACGTTAAGTTCATCTCAAGACTTATTTTTTTTATACACGGGGCAAAATTGCCTTTTTTGATGTTTGAATCGAAAGAAAATATATTTGGAACATAAATTTTGAAATATTATGTATTTCTGAGCAAATACATTTTATTTGAAAATCAATAAAATGTATTTGGAACGCATATGTTAATATATTAGAAGAACATATATTTGCGAACTAATTTTCTCAAATAAAATATGTGTTTAAATACAAATAAAATTATGGTTTATGATATCTCCAAATATATTTTATTTAAAAAAAGATTTTCAAAACTTTGCTTAATTTTTAAAATTCCAGTTTTAATTTTTTC
Organism: Eudasyphora cyanicolor; assembly: GCA_963930755.1. Lineage (NCBI taxonomy): Eukaryota > Metazoa > Arthropoda > Insecta > Diptera > Muscidae > Eudasyphora > Eudasyphora cyanicolor. The sequence continues at coordinate 11,612,282 of OZ005738.1, read as the reverse complement.
CTTGTTCTGGAACTATACATTACAGTTAAATAAATAGTATTATCTTCTGTTTTAAAGCACTTATGTTTAATTTCGTCGTCAAGTTGTTGTCAAACCTTCTAGAAATTTATTGTTATAAACGATTTCAATTATAAAGAAATTTTGCAAATATTTAAAATTTCTAAATATAAATTTTTAAATGCAGAAAACTTAAAACAATTAAAGTATCAATATATTTTTATGCAAATAAATTTTTGATTGGGAAATTATATATCGAAATAAAAAATATTAGGATGTAACCATAGTTTTGTTCAGAACTACATTCTCCTAAACATATAATATTTGTGTGTGTCAAATATTAAATATTGGGAGTGTAACCTAAATATATATATGTTTCAAGCAGAATATGTTTGGGACGATATACTACAGAAGCGATTTTTTTTCAGCGTGTATTAAGTGAACATGTTCGCGTTCTAGTTTTATTAACCCTCCTTTTCTAATGGTGAATCGAGTAAAGCAGAATGGCGTTTCAAAATAAACAGTTCATATGTACCAACCTTTTTATATCAAAATTTCAATTCGAATTTTTGTATGTTAATTGTCATTTTTATTATGTGTTTTCTTTACCAATTTATCAAAGAAGTCCTTCTCTATATATTGAAAGACAATACAAAAAGTGGAACGTCAAAGTGGACGTAGCCATTTTATGCAGTATGCCTTCGATATCAAGGATATACTGTACAAACTGATGAATATTTGTTATCGAAATTTCAATTTGATTTTCTTCATGGCTATCGAAATTTGTATAAATTTTTTGCTTTAACGATTTATAGAAGAATAATTAATTGAATAATAATATGATCCGATTTATGGTGTAAAAAAATTTCGATAACAATATTTCAACTGTCAGATATTTTATAATCGATATAAGAATTTTTTTTGTCATCCAAAAATTTTTTAAATTGTTGTGGAAAGTTCCGATTCGTTAAGAACAGCATAAATGACAAGGTCATGTCGATAAATATTTTTTATCGAAATCTCCATTCGAATTTATACATGTTGAACGAAATTGTTATTAATTTTTTTTAATAATTTATAGAGGAAAATCATTCTCATTTATAGACATATTCTATAAGAATTCTATAAATTAGTCAAAAAATTAAAAATCGATAAAAATTTAGAAATGTAAATTGATTTTTTCTTATTGAAATGGGTTCGGTCAGTTTATGCAGTATTCCCTCGATATTGTTGGTTTGCAGGATAAATTGGCCCCCAAAGTCCATTTTGATAAATATTGTTTATCGAAGTTCAGTTCAAATGTTAGCACTATTTTAGACATTTTTATTACATTATTTTCCTTACTAATTTATAAAAGATATCGTCCTCCATAAATTAAAAAAGTCCCTTTAAATAGGAGAGTCATATCCAAGGCCACGCGATTTGACCACATAGGGTAGAGCACCTCAAAATAATAAAAAAAAATAAGGGACATGTTATCGATATATCTCACAATTATCGAGTTTTCTGAGCACCTCAAAATAATAAATAAAAATTAGTATCTGATTACGTATCAGATCTGAATACGTGGCGATCGTACTTGGACAGAACACCTCAAAATAAGAAGAAAACTTTATGGGCATGTTATCTCGCTTAGTTATCGGTCGTTAAAGTTTGAAATAACTTTAACTTTTTTAGTAATTGCCTTAGAACTCAATATATTCCATAATTATCGATTCGACATATCTAAAGATTTTACCCAGTTTTTTTGTTGTATGAAAATTATAAATCCATAACTTTTTTGGTTATTGATAACTGCCTTAGTAATCGATAACTTCGTAGTGATTTTCATAACCGTCTTTGGACATATCCCAGAAGAGAAGACCTTCGATAATTTTATATAAAATGATTACGCAATTTTTTATTGAGCACAAATGCCAAAAATCAAAAATTATAAGAAAATTTATAACTTTTTAGTTATCGATAACCTCCTTAGTAATCGATAACCTTTATGATTATCGATTCCACGCAAAGGTTCGCGTAGCCGTCGTTGGACATATTTTAAGGAAGACATTTTTCAATAATTTCATCGAAAATTGTGATCCGATTTTTTTATTTCATATAAAATATTTTTTTTTTTAAAAAATCGAGTTTTTACGTTATTTTCATTACCTCAGGTAGTTATCAAAAAATTTTATTTAATTTCTTTCTTTTTTATATTGACCTCATTTTAAAATGCAATCTTTTGTTTAGATTTTTTCAAACTTTGACGTCATTGGCCTCAAATAGGCTCAAAATGGAATAATCGATATCTTTCATAATAATCGATTCCACGCAAAGTCATTGATTTTCGTAGCCGTCTTTGGACATATTCCAGATAAGAAAACCTTTTGATAATTTTATTGAAAAATATTACCAGATTTTTTATTTCATCTAAAATAAAAAAAAATTAAAAAAATCGACTTTTTCAGTTTCCATTTTTGATAATTGAGGTAGTTATCGAAAAATGTTATTTACTTTTGTTATTTTTTATATTGAGCTCATTTTGTTTGTAATCTTTTGTTTAGATTTTTTCCAAAACTTTAAGGTCCGATAAATCGATAACCAAGCAAAGTAACGATAACATGCATCTTCCTCTTTTACTGATATTACCTAATTATTTCATTTAAATGAGCTCAAAATAAGAAAGTAATAAAAATCTAAATCCAAATGTCTAAATCTAAATAAATAATAAAATATGATCTACTTTTTTTATTTAAAGTTTGTAATTTTTTTTAGAATTTTTCAAACTTTGAATTCCGATAAATAGATAACTAAGCGAGACAACATGCCCCTTGCTCCTTTAAATATATTAGCTATGACTTCAAATTTCGACAACAAAGAAACAAAATTTTATCGAAAATGGACTTGGGGTGGCATGTCCGTATACCGACGATATATCCTCATGTAATTTTCTTTCATTTGAAAGAGGAGACTTTTATTTTCTAGGGTATTAACTGCAATAAATAAAATTTTTATCGAAATTGTCTTGTGGTCAGTTTATCTTGAGATTTTTTACATTATTCTTTTTCTTCTCTGGTCAGAAACGCAGGGCTTGAATAAGAATTCGCTACACCTGTGTTATTTCAAAGAGTCATAATTCCATCTCTAATATTAATCGCATGCATATTAATCGCGTGATTAGATATATCATTAGCAGCAATTACCATGCACAAATTGTGCACAAATTATTTTTGTGTATCGACATTTTCCCATAAATATGTATATTAGGTTAAGTCGTTATGCACACGTTGTATAAGAAACACTTATTTTGTCCGGAATAACAATATTTTCCTTAATCACTCAATGCAGGTGAGTTAAATCAAATAATCTTTCCAAAGGTAAAAACAACTTTCGTATACAGAAAAGAAACTGCTCCTAATTTAAAGATTTGAGCCAAAGAAGTCCTAAAACATTTTATAAAAAAAAATTAAAACAAGTTATGTTAGTACGAGTACATAATATTATGTAAATTGTCTTTGTAAGCTTGAACTGTAATTATTGTATTGTTTATTAATGTAATCATATAATGAGGAGGCCTTTGAATCAGATCTTTAAATTGAGGATATTTTTTCTCTCTTTGCACTTAAATATAGCGCCGGTATACAGAAAATACTGATCAAATCCATTTTCTATATATAGATTTTTTTAAATTTAAAGCCATGTCGTTTTCGACATCGAAAAAAATGTGCATGCTATCGATATCTCGCTTAGTTGTGAGTTATCGAAGGTTAAAGTTTGAAAAAATGTTTTTTTTTGTAAAATGGGCGCAAAAGAGAAAAAAAGTTAAATACAATTTTTCGATAACTGCCTTAGTTATCGAAAATTAAAATTAACAACTACCATAGTTATCGAAATTGATTTTTTTCCAAGTTTAACGTCTAATAACTCGATAAGATATCAATAACACTTATTTTGAGGTGCTCTCCCTAGGTTTAGGTTTAGGTTGATGTCAGATCGAGGGGCCTCGGATATAATACTCTCCTTAAGGAATCATGATTTAAACGATAAATCGAATCATATCATTACAAAATGTTCATTTAATTTATAGAAGAACATATCGTCGACATACTTCATAAACTGATCAAGTTCATTTTCCAAAAGTTTTTTTATCGAAATTTAAAGTCATGAATAATAAACCATAAACCAGGTCACATTACTAAGTTTTATATTACAATTTTGGCTTTAAAGTTATAGTGGGAAGATATCGCCCACATAATCTGATCAATTGTATTTTATTTTTCCAATAAAAATCCGATCAATTTCATTTAAAATGTACGGTAAATGCGGTCTTATAGAGATTTTTGGAAAATATTGCCGACAACTGCCTAAACTGATCATGCCAACTTTCGATTAATTCTGTTATCGATTTATGTGGTTAATGCGGTCTTATCGATATATGTAGCTTTATTTTTCAATTTAAAGAAATATCTTATATAACTATTAAAGAAAAAGATAAATAAAAATTCGAATTGAAATTTCGATAAAAATTTGTCAACCCTGTACACTCTTGATAAATTGCATTGATCGATTTATGCTGTAAATGCGGTCTTATACAGAATTTTGGAAAATATTGTCGACATACTGCCTCAGTCAATTTTCGACTAATTCTGTTAACGATTTAGATGCGTTTTATTAATGCAACGTTATCTTTCTTTATATAAATATATCTTTTATAAAATAGTTAAGAAAAAATCAATAAAAATTGGAATTGAAATTTCGATAAAAAAAATTTTCGAAATGAACTTGTTCAAATTATAAATTCGATAAATTGCATTAAAATCGATTTATACAGTAAATGCGGTCTTAACAAGAATTTTGAAAATTATTTTTTTATAATAAAATTTCGAATTGAAATTTCGATAAAAAAATTATCGAAACTAAATTTTTCATTTAACCAGTACATCCTCGATAAATGGCATTGAGAACGATTAATACAGTAAATGCGCTCTTATAAAATTTTTTGAAAAATATATTGTAGACATACTGCCCAAACTGATCAAGTCAATTTTCGATAAATTCTGTTCTATGCTGTCTTATCAATGTAGCTTTATCTTTCAATTTATAATTATAACTTTTTAATAAATTAGAAAAGGAAAAAATCAATAAAAAATCGAATTAAAATTTCGATAAAAAATTATCGAAATGCATTTGTTCAACATAACCGGTACATGTTCGATAAATTGTTTAGGTTACTAAATAATGATAGAGTTTCCATGTTGTCCAAAATTTTTTGGTAAAACAACTTTGACGTCAAATTGATTGAATATTTTCGTATATAACCTTTAAATTGATAGTCTTAAGTGGCCATTAAGAAACTCCTCTTATTGTAAAACTATTTTTTTTCTTAATTTTTAGCTTTACCATATTTGAAAAAAAATCCAAGTTTATTTAGTGGTTGTTTCTAGTCCTCTAATTCAATCGAAATGACAATCAATTGTTACTTGACAGAAGGGTAAGTATTTTATTTGAACTCCTCTTGTCAGTGCGAAATAGATAGTTACCATTGTCAATTGACAGCTGATACAAGTGTGTCAGTTGATTTCGTTTAATTGATTCGGTTGCGATGTAGGCGCTCAATGTTGTAATTAATGTGTAGTGTTTTTCGCCGATATAACAGTTGTTCAAATACAAAGTGTGTGTTTTTCATAGGTTCAATAGCATTGATATAGTCGTCTATTGACATTACAGGGTCCGTGATGTATCCCTATATTTATATTTGCATTGTTCTACTTACTCTTGGGGGGTTTCCGATGTGCTACAACAAAAACAAAACAGAAACAGAGAAATATTATATTAATATAATAATCACAAAATTTCCGTTAAGAGAGAGAGAAAGGGAGTGAGAGAAAGACATCCGTCAAGATTTTTTTTTGATATTTCCCAGACTTGTTCGTATGTATGTTTGGCAAGAGTAACGGGGAATTAATGCATATTCAAATCACGAGATATCGATATGTATAACTCTTTTCATATCCATAGAAATAATCGGAATAAAATGTACAAAACGAAACGTGATTTTTTAGCTATATGTATAGATAGAAAAAACCTTTACACGTTACTTTTACATCCCAGGTGTATAGTTTGTTATTTCAGGAATTTCGATATATAATGAATTGTACAAAAAAAAAACAATGTAGTTTTTATTAAAGTTTACTGCTGTACTGCGGAAATAATTCAGCTAGAATTTATTTAATTTAAAACGTACATCGCTAGAGATGTCTACATTACATGTGTGCATTCAATATTAAACTATATTTAATTATTTGCACAAATGTTTACACACAAATTATATGAAAAAATCTTGTCGACAAATGGCAAATTTAAACAGATAAAAAACGAATTGCAAATTCATACTCGTAGCGTTTGCCATATAACCATTTTAAAAGTTGAACAATTAACACGAGATTGTCTTGTTGCTTAGCTTAAATTGTTTATCGGTAATGAATGTGGGGATCAATATTAACGGTGCAATTTGCTTCCCTAAGTTGTTTTTTTCCCGAATTTCGCAGACATTTGTTATTGTTCCGTTTAATTTGTGGGGGGCATTTTCTAGATTTGTAGAATAAGATTGACTATAGAATTTTAATGAAACAAAATATATTTCCGACTTGGCAAGAATCGTTTTTTGGTGTAATTTCTCTATTTTTGTTTTATTAAAAAATTGAAGAATGTCTAGGATAAATTGGCCAAGCCCATTTCGAAAAATAGTTTTTTTTATAGAAATTTCAGTTTTTTTTTTACTAATTTATAGAGCATATCATATTAAATAAATTGAAAGAAAATAATTTATCGATTTTTAAAATTCGATAACAAAATTTATCGAAAAATTTACTTGATCAACAATAATAAGAATAATAAGATAAATTGGTCAAGTCCATTTCGATAAATATTTTTTTATAGAAATTTTAAATATTATATAAATAGAAAGAAAGAAAATAAATTATCGATCGTTATATCTCGATAATAAAATTTACTTGATCAGTTTATCCTATTTTTCAACAATAATAAGAAATTATTTTAAACAAAATGTACCCATTTCCGATAAATTTTGTTATCGAAATTTAAAGGCATGATTTACACAGAAGAACGGGTCATATCATTACAGCGTTTTCTTTAAATTTATAGAGGAGAACATTTTCTATGAATTAGTACAAATTTGATTAACATGTAAATAATTCGAATTGAAATTTCGATAAAAAATATTTATCGGAATGGACTTGGTCAGTTGATGCTGTTTATACTCAATACATCATCGTCATATTCAATAAATAATCTGGTAAGTCCAATGAAAATTTTCCATTAAAGAAATTTCTGTAATCGATAACAAAATCTATTGAAAATGGACTGATTTTCAATAGATTTTGAACAATAATAAGAAATTATTTTAAACAACATGTAAAAAATAAACTGGTATGTCAATGAAAATTTCCCATGGAAAGAAATTTTTGTAATCGATAACGAAGTTTATTGAAAATGAGCTGATCAGTTTATCCTGTATTCCTTTCAGTTTGTATGGAAGAAAAGCCTCTATAAGTTAGTAAAGAAAAACATTTATATAAATATATAGCAATTATGATAAAAATGAATTTTTTAAAATTGGAATTTCGATAAAAAAAATTTATTGAAATTAATTTTATAGAAATTTCAAATATTTTTTTTACTAATTTATAGAACATGTCCTTTATAAATTGAAAGAAAATAATTTATCGATTTATAAATTTCGATAATAAAATTTATTGAAAAATTTACTTGATTTGTTTATACTGCTTTTCAAAAATAATAAGCATTTATTTTAAACAAAATGTATATATAGCACTTTATTCCATAAATAAACTGGTAAGTCCAATGAAAATTTTCAATTAAAAGAAATTTCTGTAATCGATAACAAAATTTATTGAAAATGGACTGATCAGTTTATCCTGTACATACTACTTAAAAATTGTATGGAAGAAAAGCCTCTATAAGTTAGTAAAGAAACATTTACATAAATATATATTTTATTAAAATTTCGATAAAATTTTATTGAAAATTCGTTTATCGTAATTTCAAATATATTTTTTACTAGTTTATAGAACATATCCTCTATAAATTGAATGAAAATAATTTATCGATTTATAAATTTCGATAATAAAATTTATCGAAAAATTTAAATTTAAATTATTATGAAAAATTGCTATTGAAGGAAAAAAATTGAAATTGAAGGAATATAATCGATAACAACATTTATTGACAATTTACTGATCTGTTTATCCTGTATTCCTTTCAGTTTGTATGGAAGAAAAGCCTCTATAAGTTAGAAAAGAAATATTTATATAAATATATAGCAACTATGATAAAAATAGATTTTTTTTATTAAAATTTCGATAAAAAAATTGTATTGAAAATTAATTTTTCGTAATTTCAAATATATTTTTTTACTACTTTATAGAACATGTCCTCTATAAATTGAAAGAAAATAATTTATCGATTTATAACTTTCGATAATAAAATTTATCGAAAAATTTAAATTATTATGAAAAATTGCAATTGAAAAAAATTCTGTAATCGATAACAACATTTATTGAAAATTTACTGATCTGTTTATCCTGTAGTAAAGAAATATTTATTTAAATATATATATCCATTATGATAAAAAATGATTTTTTTATTGAATGTTTTCTATTATATTTTTTTTTACTAATTTATAGAACATGTCATCATAAATTGAAAGAAAATAATTTACCTATTTTAAAATTTCGATACAAAATTGATCGAAAAGTTTAATTGATCAGGTTATTTAATTTTTCAACAATAAAAAGAAATTTTATAAACAAATGTATATCATTACCGCGTTTTTTAATTTATAGAGGATGACATCTTCTATGAATTAGTAAAAAAAATAATAAAATTTTGTTTATCGTGTAAATATTTCGAATTGAAATTTCGATAAAAAATATATCGGAAGTCCATTATCCAATATCGCCAAATGTTGTTATAGAAATTCATCGCCATGAATTTCATTTCATTGCATTTTCATTCATTTGTAACATTTTTATATTATTAATTTTTGTAACATTTTTATTGATAGAATAAAAATGTATTTTTCGAGTTTCTGAATTTGAGAAATCAGAAAATTCTTATAATTTTTTTTCACATTATAAAAAATACTACAACATTTTCATACGTGAATCATACCTGCAACTGAATTATTTATTAAAATGTATTCTAAGTATTTTTGCTAATCTTATCCAGAAAAGTGCCGTCACTTTATTTAGTTTCAGACATTTACGAATTATATTGGAATCACGGTCACATTTTCCATTTTCATAGCCGAGTCATTAAAACCGCAATAAAATATTGTCACGTCCGTTTTTAACTTTGGAAATTCGCTAAAAGCTAATAATACCTTTTAAGTTGTAGAACAAATAATTAGTTTTTAATAGAAATGGAATTGTGGCCGATGACTATTATTATGGAGATAAACTTGTGATAACTTATTTGCTTTAATTTGAAGTGGAAAACTTTTAGAGGATTTTTTCTTTAAAAACTTGACAGCCTAACTCTTCCCTTTAGTCATAAAATCTAGACATACTACACAAAAACGGACCAAGACCATTTTTGATACATTAATCGTTATCGTATTTTGTTTTGGCTATATTGGAAACAAAGAAAAAAATCGAAACATTTGCTATCGAAATATAAAGCCATGATTTAAATGGAAAGTCGGGTCATATTACAGATGTTTCTTTAAATTCATAAAGGAGGAGACCTTCCATAAATGTGTTAAAGAAAAACAATAATAATAATGCAATGCCGATAAAATTCAAATATTCGAAATGAAATTTCGATCACAAATATGAGTATATGTATATCGAATTGCATTGTTTAGCTGTTTATCAAATATTTTATATTTGCTGTCAATATATATTAAAACTATGACCTAGTGTATTATTACTAATAAGCCATGGAGGCCTAGAATTCGTATGTGTGGTCTACGTGACGTATACGTTATCAATAACATCCGAAATTACTCATATGGTGAATTACTCATACCAGACTAGATAGAACACAAAGTATTTATCATTTTGAGGTATAAAAATATTTTTTTTACAATTAATACAGTTCCAGAGGAGACAATTTATTGAATTTTAAATGACAGGTTCTCAATCTCATTTCATTTATCTTACGATTAATTTTACATCATCGTGGTAATCACTTGGCACTTAAAAGAAACTGTATCATATGTCTCAATTAAATAATTGTAATATTAAAAAGTAATCGATATGAAAAATATCAAAGTCTAAACTTAATTACTCATATCACGGAATGTGTATTTTTAAACGATTTCATTTGAATATATTTTTCGCATTTTTATAAGTAAATGTAGCTTTTTTTCCAACCGTGTAATGTTGCATATTGGCAATTAAAAAACGACCACATTTCAAAAAGGAAATTAAATCAGTCTTCTGCATTTTCTATTAAGAAATATCCATATTGCTGCTGCATAATATTATAGTGTGCGTTCGTAAATGCATCATCTTTCAACATACGCATCTCTTTCAGCATATGCATCTCTCTAACTCTCTTATTTTTCTTTTCCATACTCTCACTTTATCTAAGTTTCTCGTATGTCCGTTTAATGCTTTTCTCTCTCCTGTGAAAAGTCTTATCAACACTAATCAGCTGATTTTATCTAAGACACGTGTAACACTTACTTGAGACTTAACAATTGCCACGATTTTTGCCACTATCCTCGTGTTTAAGGATTTTTGTTTTATAAATTAACTTGTGTGCGATTTGTATTAATAAACTAAGTAATGATTATTTGACTATTCTAACAGTGCAATAAATGCAAGTAAGTAAATATAAATAATCGTCAGATCAGAGCAGACGTATCTACCAAAGAAAGTAGATTTATAAAGAAGTTCCGTCCCGTAGCGAGTATTCTATCAGTGACGAACGAATACAAATTTTATTTCGGCGAGTAATTTTTTTAACATTTTAAGAACGATTTTCGAGATTTTTTTGTTATTATCATATTTAGAAAATTAATATCGTTCGTTAAGTACCAAAAAAGTTCAAAAAAAAAAGACTCCAGAAAACTATTTTTTCGCGTTTCAAAATCATTCCTATTCGTTCGTAACTCACGCAAATGTAAACAAAGTCACGACGGAACTTTATAAATCTACTTTCTTTGGTATCTACCATATCACGACCTAAGAGTGTAAAATAGTACAGAAGAGACAAAATACTTCCTATGTACATATCTTTTTATAAATATATTCCATATAAACTTAGCGCTTTTACTATTCAGCTATAACTGACGACAAAGCATGATGTTTTTGTGGCTTTTTGATTTCAAATCGATGTATTCTCAACCTATGTATCTTACGTCCCACTTAAAAACTACATTTAGCCAAAAAGTGGACCTATCACCTTTTCACTCTTATGTCGCGATATGGACAAAAATTACACGTAAACAAGCATAGTTTATTTTTAGTTAACAATAAATTAAATCAAAATAGGAACTCATTTTAAAGAAAAAAATAAAATCAGCCTTCTGCATTTTTCGCTTAAAAAAATTATTTTATTTTATAAATATTCACAGTGCTGCATACAATTATTGTGTTCTCTCGAAAATACAATGCATCATGTGTATTATTCTCCCTCTGTTATTGAATCAACAATACTCTCGCTATGTCTACAATTGTCTTATGTCCGCTTAATGCATAGGTTATTTCCCACTCTCTGTGCTCTCTCCATCTGAAAAGTCATATCAACGCTAATCAGCTGATTTTATCTAAGGCACGTGTAGCACTTACATGAGCCTTAATAATTGCCACGATTTTTGCTACAATTCTCGTGTTTAAAAAATCTTTTTAAATTAAACAGTTTACGATTTGTATTAATAAACTATGTAAGTATTATTTGACTATTCTTACTGTGCAAATGCAAATAAATAAATATAAATAATCGTCAGACGTACATACTATGTACCTTCCATATGGACAAAAAGTGCACGGACACAAACATAGTTTATTTTTAGTTAACAATAAATGAAATCTTGCATAATTTTTGTTTTGTTTGCTATTTTTGTTGCCTCGAAAGTCGTTGTCGTTTTGGATTAGACATTAGACTGTCTTGTGAAAAAATGCATAGTTTGAGTCGTATTACATTGGGAATCACCAGAAACATAGTTTACAAAACGGATCATATGTAACATTTTGTGTAACTCTTTTTTTAAACAGGAATTTAATTGTTAATTGTGTGTAATGGAAATATGATCAGAATATTTTTGGGAATCCCCTAAAATATAACAGTGTTAATTTACTGTACAACTTTGTTCCGGCGCTTAATTGACTAGGAGAAAATTATAGAGTTTGTAATTGAACGAAACCCCCATTCTGTAATAGTGGAAACTGAAGTGAGTAGTGGAATTTTTTTGGGGAAGCACAATAAGGATGGTTAGGCTAGGGTGGCAGCCGGAGTTACCCGTTCAATTAGACTATTTGAGTTCCCTAGTGCTGCAATGGGCCCAAGTGGCCCTTTATCGGAACCAACCTGTTTGATACACAAAGTTATCAATAATACGAACATCGTTACCGGCATCGTTACCGATCTGTCAGACTTCCTAGAGAGGCCGACCCAGGCCATCTAGACGTCGCCCACTCAATGCGTGACAATAACAAAGCAGGTGCTAATTGCTCCCCACATCCTCCTCAAATTCACAACTTCTGCCATCTAGACGTCGCTAACTCAATGCGTGACAATAACAAAGCAGGTGCTAATTGCTCCCCACATCCTCCTCAAATCCACAACTTCTGCAGAAGTCATTGCAAAAAGTTCCCAACATTCTGACATGTTCGCCCTTCAGAACGGATACTAACGTGCACAGACTTTTTCTCTCTAGAGCGAGGAGAATTGTTAACCTGCTTATGTCGTATTTTGGCCGGATTTGTGTAACTACCCTACCGGTTGTCGATTTCTGTCCATCTCTCATTGGACTGCATCTTGCCTAAGCCAAAGCAAGCATTTGGACAGTGGCGCACCAATATTTGCAAATTCTTCAGAGATCTGAAGAACCATCTATGTATCTAGAAGTATAGATAGTTTATATTTCCGGGTATTCTACCAAACGTATCCAGGATTTCTCTAATGAAATAATCTTATAGCCCTTCAAGACGTTTTAATAGGAACGAGGATAGACTAATTGGCCTGAAGTTATTTGGCCTAGTGTGCGATATCCTTCCCGCTTTAGGTATGAATACCACTTTGGTGTCTCCCCATAGATTCGGGATATACGATAGCTTTATGTAGTCCTCATATATCTTCTCCAGCCAGGGCATGATGTACTTCATCATTTTCTGTATTTCTATTGTAGAAATGTAATCTGCTCCAGGTGATCTGCTGCTGTTCCTGGTGTTCGGTCAGGAAGTTCTCCAGGAAATTTGTATGAAACCTGTATTTTCTTACATTTTTTATCATCACGTAATAAAACGCAATAAAACGTAGCGATATATACAAATCGAAATATAGTCCAATGCAAAATCGATAAAAAAACTCAATGACAAATATGTATTTATCGAAATGGACATGGACAATGGTTTATGCACTATCGATTTCCAAATTTATTTCCGGCACATCTTAATGTATCTTATCGTTTATTATTGTTGATGATGTCCGTAAAGTCGACACCATAAATTGATTCTATTCAAATCGATGCACAACAACAACAACCAACAAAACCATCAACAATAACTATTTGTTGTATATGCTGTTCATACGAGTACATACAAACATTTGCATATCCATTTATCCGCGCCACACAATTTACATTTACATGCATACATGGAACGAATCTGTGCTTTTTGTGCTGACTTTAAGTCACGTTTGCGGTACTTTAGTACATATACACTTATGTATGTGTCTACGAGTATGTTAGCATATTGTGAATACGCGCTGACGTCGATGTTGACGTAGCAGCTGCTGCTGTGGATTATTTGTGATCGCATTTCGTTACAGTCAGTTATACCTCCTGAAGAGTGGGAATAATATCAAACTACAGATAGAGAGAGAGCGAGAGTAAATGAGGGCATGCATGAAATATAATTTATATCTGTAAATTTGTATGTGCGTGTGTGTTAGGGATTCATTGGAATTCGTACTTTTAGGGGTTTACATTTTTTTTCCTACTTTAAATTATAAATACAAAAATGCAAAATTAAAAGTTTTCATTATTAGTTTCCCTGATGTGTAATTCAAGGTTATTTGAAAGAAAATTGCCAATCAAATATTGACACACAAACATATTAGACGATATAAAAATATAACAACTTTAAATTGCTGTCAGCAGATTGTTATCTTTCTTTAATAACCTGTTTACGTCGTTATCAAATCGACACTTTTTTAATATACGACTTTTCTAATATTTATTTAGAAAAGCGTATCTACACACACATGCATACGTACATATTTACGCAAGAATTTCATATAGCTATTTATTCATACATAAACAATAGAGTACAACGTAAGTATATGTAATGTCAAGACAAGATGAGAGTTTTCTGTAGAGTTAGTTTGGCAGAGCGTCCGTACGTCTCAGAGGACATGTGTCGTAGGGGCCTACATACTCGATACTTGGGCATAGGTACGTGTTACAAATGTGTTACTCATACGCCTAGACACCAGCAATTATCATTGTTTATATGTATTAGAAATTGCAAAAAATTATATACATATATTATTATTGAATTAAGGGGCGGACTAATTTGTTTAAAAATAAAAAATTCTAATCAATATAACCACAATAAATTTACCGATTAATGAGCAATAATGTAGCATATGAAAATAGCCTAGATAGATGGCTAGATGAAATCACAAATAGTTAATTCGTAGTAAATTATTATCAATATAACCACAATAAATATATCGATGGCATATTGGATAAAATAAATGACAACTTTCCCAAAGAATCAGGCGGTTTTGCAGTAAAGATACACAGAAAAAAATGTTGTCTTCAAATTAAGAAAATTAATTATGTATCAAAATTATCATGAGGGACATTTTTTGTTTAAAAAAATTGTCTCAAAATTTAAGAATGACGCCAAAACGCCCTTAATTTTTGAAATAAGTAAGTTTTGTTTTTAAAATTAAGAAAATGTATTTATTTTAAGAAAAATATTTTAAAAACTAAGGGCGTCTTTGGCGCCATTCTTTAATTTTGTGAAAAATTTTTTCAGTGTAATCAAAAAATTTCCGTAATGCTAATTTCGATACAAAATTACTTTGATAAATAAAATTAAATTATAAATACTCGATAAATATTTCTTATCGAAATTTAAATTGAAACTATTAGATTTCACAAAATACATATTTATTAAATTATTAATACAAAACTCTCATAGACTTAATGAGTTTTTTTTTCAGCATTCTGCATAAACTGTCCAATTCAATTATCAATCAGTTTAGTTGTCGAAATCGAGCTTTGTGCGGTTAATCTGGCTAACATAATATTCTTTCGATTTATGGAGAAGAAAAACTTCTACAAATCAATAAAAAAAATAAACAAAAACTTCTACGAATATGTAAAATTCGAAAATTTGGTAAACCAAATAGTCTTGGTCGGTTCATCACACTAGTTATTACATATGTCTTGACTTGACATGTGAAGGTAAAGACATTTTGACTGACCTGCCCATTTTCGATAAATATTTCATATCGAAGTGCCAATTAGAATATTCACCTGATTATCGAAAGTGTTACTAATTGTTTTCTTTACTATGTTTTAGACGACGCCCTCCTCTATAACTTGAAAAAAAAACTAGTAAATGCATTAATGAAATTAACTAATTTACTTTGTAAATAATGGCTTTAAATTTCGATAATAATATATTATTCTCATGAATATTTAAATAACTTTCTAACATTCATACCATGTATAAAAAAAACTTAAACAATGTGAACAACAAAGAACGATTAAAAATAATAGATTCAAGAATTTTAGAATGACAACTAAGTTTTAAAATATTTTAATATGTAACCACTTTCATTTTATTGCTTGTCCTAATTTACATTTCTGTTCATTTTAAGAATTGACATTTGCATCTACATCCATCTCTGGCTTCGACCTACTGCTGGTATCAGGTAATTCTTATGACTTCAAAACACATTTACTAATATAAGATCTTAAGCAAAATCCTTTTGGTACCTCCCACACAAATGGAATATTCTGGACGAAAAGTTAAGATTATTAAATGCAATTTATATTGATAATAATGTAATTAAAACAAAAAATAAATAAATTTACGAATAGTTTTGGGGACTAAAGGTGAGGGGATTCGTAAGCCGGTTTAACCGCCTCAACTTCCTTACTTGTTTTTTTTGCTAATTTATTATGTGTTCCTCTATTAACCAAGAATTTTAAATTTCAATAAAAAAAATTTTAAAGCTGACTTGTTCAACTTATGCAGTAGGTCGCCGGTGATTTTTCGCAAGCAAATTTCCACGATTTCTATGACTTTTATTATAAATATGATAATATTTGACTTGCTGTACACTGAAAAAATACTCAATTTTAAAGATTTGGCTCCAAAGATGACCTAATCTTTAAAATAAGGACTTTAATCTGGGAATTAGTTATATGTATTTATTATTCAGGAAATTGTCTCAATTTAAAGTGTACTATGTCCTTGTTTAAAAATTAAAAATGTCTTTGCGGCAAAATCTTTAAAATGAAGTAAACCTAATCCATACTTGGAATTATGAAAATGTACTTAATATTAAGGAAATTGTCTTAATTTTTTGTATGAAATGACCTTGTTTTAAAGATTAGAATGTGTTTGGATAAATTTTTTTAAATTGATAATCATACCGCCTGAACCACTACGACGAACGTTAACGTTCGCATGACTTCTATGCGAAAAAAGCTGATTTCTATGCGAAAATCAGCTGATTTTAAAAAGGCAGCACAACGACAAAGCTAATGAAAACATGCCATTTAGTTAGTACATTTTTAAGGCACTGGATGCAGTGTTTTCGGGTAGGTTTGTTCCGCATTTTTTCTCCTATTCAATATCTACAACTTTGCTTCAGACACAAAAGAGATATTCCGTACGAAATAACGAGAAAAAATATAGAAAAAGTGCATAAAATCCCCCTTTGAAGTAAAATCTTTAAAATTATGAAATCCTAATAATTAAAAAAGGCCAATTCATACCTAGAATTAGAAACATTTACTTAATATTAAGGGAATGGTCTTATTTTTTTTAGTATGAAATGTCCTTGTTTTAAAGATTCTTAGCTTTTGGAGAAAAATCTGTAAAACTTAATAATTCCAATCTTTAAAATAAGAACAATCCATACCCAGAATTATAAATATATATATTAATGAAAATTGTCTTAATTTGAAGCATGAAAGGTACTTATTCAAAGATTAAAATAAGGACAATGTATTCTTTGTATTGTATTGTGAAAATGTACTTTACATTAAGTAAATTTTTCTAATTCTAAGTATGAATTGTGCTCATTTTAAAGATTATGATGTCATTGGAGCAAAATATATCAAATTAAGTAATCCAAATCTTAAATTAGGAAAAGAGCTTAATATTTAGAAAAATTTCTTAATTTCAAGTATGAAATGTCCTTGTATTAAAGATCCTAAGCTTTTGGAGAAAAATGAAATAATCCCAATCATTAAAATAAGAACAATTCATACCCAGAATTAGGAAAATATAAATATAAATTTAAGGGAATTGTCTTAATTTTAAATATGAATGTTCTTGTTTCAAAGATTAGAATGGTCTTGGAGCAAAATCTTTAAAACTAAGTAATCCCAATATTAAAATAAGGACAAATTATACTTATCATTAGAAAAACTTACTTAGTATTTAGGAAGTTGTCTTAATTTTAGGTACGAAATGTCTTTGTTTTAAAGATTAGAAACAAAATCATTAAAATTGGGAATTTTTTCGAATTCTTTATAGGTTAAGGTTTGGGTGGCAGCCGTTTTTTTTTCAGCTCACATACACCAGTTTAGGTCCCTAGTGTAACCACTGCATTTCAGCTCCTCATCGAAACCAACCAGTTTGATATACAAATTTATCGATAATACGAATATCGGTACCGGAAAGATCTGTTGGACTTCCTAGAAAGGCCGACCCCAGTATGTCCAGTCGTCGTTTCTTTCTATGTAAGTGATAGGTTATAGCTTAGGTTATGAGAGGACGACACTAGAACCTATTTAGTGCCCAAAACTTTAAATGATAGAATCTCAATATATAATTTTCAATTTAATTGCATTAGGAAAATAGCATCTTGCTGTTGATAACTATAAAGTTCGAACGTCCCTTTAAATATACACACTGGGAGAACTCACACAATCCATTCCACTCAATATTATTATCGAAATATGAACTTAAAGGTTATGTGATAAAGCAAGTATCTGATAAGCTTACCAAGTCGATTTTCGATCAATTTTGTTTGTATCGAAATTTAAGAAAGATAAAATAATAATTAATTGAAGAGGACATTTGCAAAGGTAAAAATTAATACATATTTCAATAAACATATAAAAATTAAAATTTCGATAAAAAAAATGGCGAAAATTTGTTTGGTCACTGCAGTCTCAATATAACGTCGTTATACTGCATGAACTGACCAAGTCCATTTTCGATAAAATTTGTTATCGAAATTTTTGATTTTATATTTTCATATGTTTATCGAAGTTTTTATTATTTTTGTTCTTTGCTAATGAAGAGATAATGTCCTCCTTTATTAATCGAATTTAATCTCTTTTTTTAAAATTCCATAATAAAATTTATGGAGAATGAACTTGATCAGTTAATGCAGTTCGATTAAAAAGACTTGATAATTTTATGCAGTATATCCTCGATATATGAAGGAAAGGAATTCTGTCAGCTAAAGAAGATCGAAACTGATAAAATTGAGTTTGAATTGCTTTCAAATCAGTTTAATTAAATATTATATGCTCAATTTATAAAAGTACGCCGGATTGGCATATAAGATAACAAACGAGATTCCCACGGCGAAAATTAATTTCAATTGTCCAAATACGCGTTGAAATATGAACAACATTTAAACGCCGTTCATTCACTTGTGTCCGGTATTTGATTAATTATTTAAAAATCGTTGGCATTGTGTCCTTTTCATCAGTACAGTACACATTTTGTTAACAGCTGCATCCACAAAGTTCACACAACATTTTATTTTGTAATATTCAACTTCAATTGTTGAATTATTTATTATTTCGCTTATTTATAACTCGTTCAGACTGGCATTTCCAATTTACACGGAGTTGAGATAATTTTAATTCGTATGTTCGCATAACAAAGTTTTTTTGTGCAAATATCAAATTAAATTAGTTTTGTTGTTGTTGCTATTTTGTTTTGTTTTGTGGTATCAGCGGAAAATTTAATTGCAAAAGTGATGAGCGAAAGAGGGAAAGAGAGAGAGAGGAAAAAATCACAGCCCTAACAATATTGTCGATATGAAACGAGTGTGAATTTATAAACAAATCTTTATTATTGCCGATTTTATTGTATTATTTGCCTTTTTATGGCTTGGCAATTTTTTCCAATTGCTATTCTTTTGTTTTTGTGTTTTATTCAATTTCGTTGTATTTTGTAAACACTGACTTTTCGTTTTTGCGAATTTCGAATAGAGGAGTCGTCTGTCGGCTCGTTCCGATCCTCACGGTCTGAAGTCTGGCGTCAAACTAACATTGAAATGCCATATTTTGCAAAGGTAACCCCGCCACAACATGACGTTTCGTTCTTTTTTGTTTTTCTTTAGCTCTACCTCTACTAATCTTCGGGGCTAAACAATAGTTAGTTTGCAAAAATTCTTAAAAGAACGTTGGCTGGTTTTCTAGCGAATTCCTAAACAAAATTTCCATTGTTTTTGGAGTTTCTTGTGAATGTAGACACCAGCAACCCTCCCATAAGACAATTGGCCAATTTTTTTTTGCTTTTTTTTGCTAGACACACGCTCAAGTAACCAAAATTGTAAAATTAGTTTTTGGCAAATTGATTAAAGCTAATTAAGTACTATTTTTTTTGTTTACTAAGTATTGGGCTGATATCAATCTATGGTCTTATGACGAAGTAAGTTATTTTGAGATAAGCTTAATATACAACATATAAATGAATACAACGTATTTATTTGATTAGCTATCGAGGGGTGTTTGTGGGAAATGTGCTACAAATTTGTGCCAACAAAGCAAATTTATCTATAGAAATTCTTAGAAATTAATTCTGTCACCATTTTTTAATAGTTTTTCTTTATTTATATACTCTCAGTCTATAGGGAGGGTCAAAAGTGCAACATATGGAAGTGCAGTAAGCACAGTTTAAAAAGGCTTCTCAATTTGGCTTGATTTACAATATGTTTCAATCCACAAAATCAAGTCGTTAGAATATGAGTCAGATAACTAGTAAATAGAGTCGATCATTACCGTAACAAATTAAGCTGATCTAGACAGCATTATTGAAGGATTTCTTTCTGTTAAGGTAGCTTCTTAGATATAGGGGGGCCTTCAACAGCATAAATCCAGTCGCTATTATTACGGCTCTAGCAATCCTGGGGGTTGATAGCAATATATATAGGTTAAATAATAACCTTCTGATTAAAAGACGGATTTCAGTTAGCTAAGGATCAACTGAGCTCCATGGATTTGTCAGCAGAGAAACGTCCCAATTGGGCGTTCTGCCTTCTCTGTTATGGGATCTGTCCATGAACAATATTCTGCTTTCTCTGGAGATAATGAGTGTTGAGGTTACTGTCTATGTACATGAAGTGATAGTATTCTACAGCAGGCCCTTCATACAACCGCAAAAGGGGCTGCCGATAATGATATTGGTGTTAATCCGACCAAAACGGAACTAATTATTTTCCGAAGGAGATATAAGTTACCAACAGTTGCACCTGTCTCCTTAGGGAGTATTGAAATTCTCTTCTATGAAAGCGCAATATACTTAGGTATTTTACTAGACAGGAATTTGAACTTCAAACACTATATTGTGGAAAGAGCTAAGAAGGCTGTGGTAGCGCTATCTAACTGTAAAAGGGTCAATAGAAAAACGCAGAGATCAGAACGCGCGTATTGTTTATTGGTTGTATACGGCAGTAGTGAGACCGATACCGCTGCACGGTTGTCGTCTGGTGGACAGCTCTGCAGAAATCCACCTTCTGTTCGATACTAAACAAAGTCAATGAATGACTGCTATATGTATCACTGGTGCGCTGAGAACTACCCCAGCTGAGGCACTAAATGTTATACTACATTTAATGCCGCTAGACATTATAGAAATGCAATATACCGCATGTACTGCTATTAGACTTAGGGAACTATTTCTGTGGTCAGAAATTAGCTACGGACATAGTGTCATTCTTCAGACACAATGCTTGACCTTCCGGGCATTGTTTATTACACTACGACTGACCTTTTTTTAAAAAAAGAATATCTCACTCTTACACGTATGATAGACCAGAATGGAATGGTCGAAGTCCAGGACATAGGGTTCCAAACTCAACAATTAAGTGGGCTTTGGCGTATTTTCTGCGGAACTTGGGCTATCCATTGCAAAAAGACTGCCTGATCACTGTAGTGTTTACCAGGCAGAATTATTAGCTATTAAAGATGTAGCGAAATGACTGCAAATAAAATTTCTGACCAACTTGGTATCAATATTTTCATTAATAGTCAGTAGGGTAATCAGAAACCGCACCGGTTAATCGGTTTCTCTTTAAAAACCGCCTATCGGTTTTCGGTTTTTCTGCATTTTCGAATAACTCGAACCGTCGGTTTATTCGACTTTTCGGTTTTTTGAAACCATTATAAAATGATAAAGAAAATATTAGGCATGTTTTCGTTACATGCTAGCACTTTTAGTTTAGCACTTTGCAACGAAAACAACTGACCTCCACTAACTGGCACATAAGCAATAAGTGGCGGATTTTCACTATCTGGTAGCAATGGTGTCATGAGTTGCGAAGAAAGAACAGTGCGAAACAGGCAAAAAATTCGTGAAAAGTATTTATAAAACATATATTTACTATTCTATGTTCAATTGTTTACACTCTTTAGCAAATATTAAAATAATTTCCCATTTTTGTTCTTCTTCTTCTCGTTAATTCACAATAATTGATAAAATCTCTCCAAAAATGGGATGCCATATTGCTAAATATAGGGTGCCCAATCTGGCAACATTATACTCGATTAAGACATGAACACAAGCACCAAACTTCATCGGGAACTAATAGTGCTTAAAAGTGCTTAGTTTCCCATACAAATTAAGCACTTATGGTGTAACGAAAACACGCCTATTATTTTGAAAACATCAGTATAAAAACCGTTGACTTCATTTGTGCATATCCATCGATTTCAAAATGCAGTTTTATATGTAATTATACTGCATATTTTACCGAGGGTACTACTGATAATATATGTATGTAATCGGTTTGCCATTTGAGCCATTCATATGATGCTAAAACCTAAGATTTTGGCGATCTTCACTATTAGTCAAGTTTTATAAAAATCATAATCAATTTTTTTGTACAGAAATCTTTTTAAAAATTGAATATAAATATTATAAATATCGCAGATATTATAATATTATATCATAAATGAAATCGAAACAATTACCTATTATAAATACTCGTAAAAATATGAAGTGTTTAAAATACAATTTTCAAATAAATCTTAATTTAATTGAAATATTCAATTACGTCATCTAACAAAATTTTGAGCATTATTTATGCATTTTTATTAAAAAAGAAAAAACCGAAAATAACCGGTTCACCGGTTTTTTATTTTCGGTTAAACCGAAAACCGGTTTTAGAGTTAACTTAATTTTCGAAGAAACCGAAAACCGTATTTTCAAAATAACCGGTTTTTTGATCACCCTAATAGTCATTCTGCTATCAAGTCCCTCTGGAAATTATATTCCTGAATTGAAAATCTGATCCCGGCTGTCGCAGATTTTACATCAGGTGAGTATTAAACTGCTCATCTATGGATGCCGGGCCACAGAAACATGCGAGAGAAATGCAAAGCAGATAATTCTGTAAAATTAGAAATTTTGTATAACATCTAACGGGTCCGCTATCTAACGTTTTTTTCAACTAGTGCTTATTTCGTGAATGGTAACACTTAGAACATGTCTGATTTGACAGATAATTAGTTGTATCCTTCCGCTGAACGAATATGGTTGTGTATACGCTTGAACAAGTGGGCCTGCGATCGACTTACAGAAGATTCCGATTTTGCCAAAAAAAATCATCTTTTCAGATGAAGCTCATTTTGATCTTGGCGGGTATGTAAACAAGCAAAATTGTCGCATTTGGGGCACAGAAAACCCGCACGCACGCATACATTGAAAAGCCGATACACCCAAAACGAGTCACTGTTTGGTGCGGATTTTGGTCCAGAGGCATAATTGGGCCATGAGTGCCCGTTACAGTCAATGGCGATCGTTATCGGGCCATGTTGAATTTTTATTCACAAAAATTGAAGAGGAGGATTTTGGCAACATTTGGTTTCAACAGGACGGCGCTACGTGCCACACAGCCGAAGCTAAACTAGATGTTTTGCGCGATGTTTAAAAAAAAAAAACCAGTAAGGAAAGGCAAAAAGTCGGGCGGGGCCGACTATATAATACCCTACACCTCTCTAACAATGCGATAAGGGTTATTGCGATAATAATTTGGAATAATTGGTAAATGGGTAAGAACATATATATGCGGATATATCTAATTCTGAACCGATAATAGCAAAATTAAGCAATATTCGTTCCTAAATTGAGAAACATCTTTCTGGAGAATTTTTTAATGATCGGAAGTAAAGTACAACTTCTATAGCGCTTTGTAACCAAATCAGGAGGAACATATATATGGAGCTTATATATAAATCTGAATCGATTTTCCCTGAATACTCATTCATGTAAAATAGAAACCTATTTCTGTCGAATTTCGTACTGATCGGATATAAAATACAGTCTCTACAGCGCTTGAATGTCAAATCGGTGCTAACATATATATGGGGGCTATATCTAAATCTGAACCGATTTTCTCCAAATTTGGCAGTATTCCTTCGTGTAATAAGAAACCTCTTTCTGCCGAATTTCGCTGTGATCGGATATAAAAAACAGTTTCTACAGCTATTGAATTTCAAATCGGGGGTAACATATATATTGGGGCTATATCTAAATCTGAACCGATTTTCTTTGGCAGTATTCCTTCATGTAATAAGAAACCTCTTTCTGCCGAATTTCGTACTGATTGGATATAAAATACAGTTTCTACAGCGCTTACATGTCAAATCAGGTGCAACATATATATGGGGGCTATATATAAATCTGAACCGATTTCCCCCAAATTTTGTATTGTATCTAAGTGTATCACGAGACTACTCTCTGTCAATTTTTGTACAAATCGGTTACAAAATGTTGCTTATACAGTGCATATATGCCAAATCGGAGGTACATATATATGGGAGCTATATGTAAATCTGAACCGATTTTAACCAAATTCAATAGGGATCGTCCTTGGGCCTAAAAAAAAATATGTGCAAAGTTTCGTTGAGATCGGACCATAATTGCGACCTGTACTTTGATTACAAGAATACGTCTACAGACGGACAGACAGACGGACATAGCTAAATCGACTCAGAAAGTGATTACAAGTCGATCGGTATAATAAACAATGGGTCTATCTCTTCTCCTTTTGGGTGTTACAAACAAATGCACAAAGTTATAATACCCTGTACCACAGTGTGGTGTAGGGTATAAAAAGGTTATTTGGCGGACCCTTTATAACTTCCATATATATATATAACTTTTCAAATGTCAATAACGTTATATTCACTATCATCAACAGGCATATGGAACCTTCCGAGCTACCTGTGTATGTATGTATTTTGGTACCTATTCAAAATTGTTCATCCAGTTTTATAAAAAACGACCAGATTTATTATAATTTTTTTCTTCTGTAACCTTGTTTTATCGGCTGAGGACGTGAAAATAAATAAAAGAAATCTTACATTCTTCACGATTTGAAGTATTCGACACATGGCTATCTACTTCCAGATCCTTGCACTCTACCTTTAGTTCCGGAATTTCTATGAACTACAGAGAATTACAATGTCAAGGATTACGCGCTATAAAAGGTAAGTTTTTAATTTTTTTTATCTGACTTACATAATAAGCCCACCAAATTGTATCTTACCTGCTAACTATGGAATGACTCATATCAACTCTGGCATACGATCGCGTGTTATTTATTAATTTACTTTCTTTTTTGTTGTTGGCAAACGTATTTCGTTGATCATGCTACAGAATGAAATAACTGTTTTTCTCAAAAAATGAATAAATAATAATAAATCTGTGGATCATCTGTTATTGAGAGTGTTGTCAATCGTATGAACGAGTGTACTATGTTATGACTTATGAACTTATTTCATACCACTAATATCCTGATATTTTTTGTGCGAGAAACAGGCAGATTTGAAGTTAATTGATTCAGATTTAGATATAGTCCCATAAATATACGTATACCTGTATCCCGAGTTTGCATCGGGATACAGGTATACGTATAGAATCCTCATTTCTCATTCGATTTCTATAAAATCTGGCAGATTTTAAATTTTTCATCGGATCTTAAAAAAATTAGACATGTATCAGTAAGCTCTTCCAAATACTCGTACAAGTACATTGGAATATTCCGATTGTAAAATATGACTATTTCTCCCATCTTGTGGAAAAAAGTTCCAAATACACTAGGATGTCTATACTTAAATTGTCATCGGTTTTCATCTTTAAACATTGTTTTCACCTTTAAACATTGAATTATATACACCATTATATCGACTCAAAAAGGTATTTAATAAATTTCTCTAAATTTTATGTGTTTTTTAAATCAAATCCGAAAGCTCTTACAAAATCACTCTATATTACATTACTCACAAAGTGAGGTTATACCTTAGTCGGTTTACTCGACTGAAACTTTCTTACTTGTATTTAAAAGAATTTGCCACAAAAAACATATCGCTCCATGATTTGCTTTTTTTCCACTTCAAAGATTTTTCGGTTCAGTGTAGCATCCTCTCTCTATGGCAGGTGTGGCAGTGTGAATTAAAGCTAATATTATTGTAATGTGTTATCAAAGTTATTCACCTTTTGTTAATATGTAGTTGCCAGATGTGCAGGTAAATTTTAGTAGACTTTTGGTAGATTACATTTTTTAATTATATCATGTTGAATTGTCCTCTTAAAAAACTACTCATAGATACTCTCATTTAGTGCCCACGCACATACATACAAACAACTTGAGACATTAAAAGTGATAAATTACCTCTTCAACAAATGATTAAGATTGTATGAAGTCGGATGACGGCGACACTGGAGTTGATAAACATTTCTCAGGAAAGAGACACGCGTTGCTGCTCTCCAACACTTGTTACTAAAGAGAGTTCTAAACATCACTGTCATATGATTATTATTTATTGATTTATTATCTCTGGGGAATACACACATTTTTTCGCAGCTTCGCTGATAAGATGGTCACTGTGTACTAGTAACTGGTGTGCTGTGGTGCACACGTTTCACGCTACGAACACAAATTATAGTACAATATATCGATACCTCCATTCTAAACTATGCTAAGTGCAAAAAGGTAGTTTTTCAGGATCAAAGTTTGATGATTTTTTTAAAATTGTGTGGATTTCCTTTTGTAATCAAAATTGAATGACCTGTACTGTTTTGTGAATAACTTTTGATTGGGTTGACGAATAAACACCAAATTTTGACTGAATATAACATTGGAATATTTAGAAGTTAAAAAGCAATCTCCCTAAAAACATGCTAAGTCGACTTAGCATGTTTTAGAATGGTGGTATCGATATGTATGTACACAACTGCACAAGCAAACACTTAACATATGTCTGTATACGTACGTACGTATTATATGCATTTGTTTTAATTACGAGTAGGTATTAATCGTTATCTTTTATGGGAATAAGAAACCGGCAATCGTTTAGACTTTTTAATATTTAATATTGTATCCAACCACGTTACGTCGTCTGTACACTTAATTCGATGCATTAGACACGGACACACGGAGCTTTGGCATCTTACAAAAGGTAAATATGTATGTACATTTCTCAGTATGTATGTACCTTTTACTCTTCTAGAGTGTCTGTAGTCGTTGTAGTCTGTGGCAGTCTCTGCGAAATATAATAATGATATCGACACACCGCCCAACTGGTAGCCAATCACAACAGTCCGTTGCAGTCGTTCAACGACGTTGTCGTGTTGAGAAAATCTAGTGCTTTTTCTTATGGAATAATTGATCCCGCGGAACTGTGACATACCTGTTGGAAAAGTGAATTCATGACCATTTGAACAGATGTTAAGAGTTTTTTTGTTGTTGTTGTTTTTAATATGTATATTATAAAAACTATAATTACAATCTACTATTTACATAAATATACATTGTGGATTGTGGTTTAAACAAATAATTGAAAGACTAATTGTTGCCTAGGTTTGCATAAAAAAATCGCTACAAGAACAAAGAAATTTGTAAAGTTTATTTTTCTGTTTTAACCGCATCGTGAGTTAGAATAAATAAATAATGTGACTGACTACTATGTACATACTAGCAAAAACTAAAATGTGCAATCAAACGAAAAAAAAGTGAGAAACAAACCTTGAATTTGATTATTTCAGGTTAACGCCAGTTTTTCACATTAACTTATAGATATCACTAGATAAATTGAAGCATATGTCTAGGCGCGAATTTAGGAGTGTAACATATGTGTGTATTGTTTACAAAAATAAATCTATTGAGAAAGTCATCTGTAAAAAACGGTAGCATATCTCAACTAGGGATGTAACGAAAGTGGCTTTAGCGAAAGCGAATATTGAAATATATTTCTTGCGAATGCGAATAGTGAAATATGCATTTTTGCGAAAGCGAATGCGAATAATAGTTTGAGCCTTTAGTACCAACAAATTTAAGGAACTGAATTGATACTTTTCCAGGATATTCAAGTATTAAGACTGTTTTCCATAGTTTTACCTCCTGTTACCACAAGCACACACATATCTTCAAATTGTGTGAAGGGAATAAGGAGATTTAACACTTTAATAAATGGAAGCGAATACTGAAATATATTTTTGCGAAAGCGAATGCGAAAAATCCAAAGATGGTTTTTGCGAATGCGAATGCGAATTTTAAAATGATGGGAATAATTCGCGTTCGCATATGCGAATGCGAATATTCGTTACATCCCTAATCTCAACTATCAATGCACAGAGAGAAAACAGCTGCTTTATCTTACAGATCTGAGGCAAATACGTCCTTATCTAATTATAATAACTACCTTTCAGGCTTTAAATAAAGACGAATTACATACTTACACAGATTAAGGAAATGATTATAATTTTTAATATGATATGTACTTATTTTAAGGATTAGTCTTTGGTTCAGATATTTAAAATGATCTCAATGTGAAGAAATAAGCGATACACATTAAAAACACCAGTTAACCACACTGAAAAAATGGTTCATTAAAAGAAAGAAAAACTTCTGCAGTAAATGTTCAGGCCATCCGGAATGGTATATACTATGAAATCGGTAAGATATCGCAACTATACTATGCAATATTCAGTGTGTATTAAAGCTATGGCCATTTTTTATATTTCGGGTTTCTAAACTTGAATAATGTTTATGGTAATAGTTTTATTTCCTCGTCTCCCAGAGAGGTGTGTATATATCCATTAAAATATCGGAAGTGCTAGTAGTAGTTCGTTTAGAAGTTATAAATGATGTCCGCGGAGCCACGTTTGACTACACTTTTGGATATAAGAAAACAAATTAGGGGCATGCAATCGATATATCGCTTAGTTATCGAATTATCGGATGTTAAAGATTGAAAAATTAGAAAAATATTGAATTTTTATTTACATTACTACTGTGAACTCACTTGAATGAAAAAAAATTTCGTTAAATTTTTCAATAATTTTCGAGATTTTTAATTTTTATCGAATTTCCATAATCTATAACTATGTAATTTATCGATTACTAAGGCAGTTATCGATAACTAAAAGTTATCGATTATTTTCTTATAATATTCGATGAAAAAAAAAAACAGATTTTTCAAACTATAACTCGATAACTAAACAAAATATCGAGAAGATGCCCATAAATTGTTTAGACCTATTGGATAGTAGTTATGACACAAAATTTCAACGAGATCGGTTAAGGACTGTCCGAGTTTGAAGTTGTTGAATTTTGGCCAAACAGCCCATTTTCCCATCTATATTATAAATAATAAGTAGTTATAACACAATATAATAAGTAGTATTAACACAACATTTCAACGAGATCGGTTAAGGACTGTCCGAGATGGAAGTTGTTGAATTTTGACTGTTTGGCCTTTTTCTCATCCATATAAATAGTTACCTATTGTATTTAAAAACTTTTTAAATTATTAAATTTTGTTCGGAATGGTCTCATTTTATTCATGACCGATGAGACTTGACCATAAAATTATAAAAATATAATAATTGTGAATTTTTCGTCTTTTTGAGAGGTTTTAATTTAAAAATTAATCCCAATATATTGTAAGATATCTTTGAAACCGCTGATGGGATTAAAAAATTGTATTAGAAGCAGGTGAAGGCTACTTAATTTAGGATACTGTAAAGCTTTCTTTAACCAATTAGCATAACTGGTAGTTTGATAAAATATGTGGTTTAACCTCTAATTTTTTAGATGTTAATCTTTAGTGCGATAGATAAACAATTCCCATCCAACTAACAAAAGCTCTTAAACGAAATTACCAAAGGTTTCGTTTGAGCAAAAAAAAAAAATAAAAAAAACAGTAAGGAAAAGCTGAAATTCGGGTGGGCCGCTTTATAACGGGTTTTCCAACAAGAGGTGCTATTTTGAATCACCCGGTATTTCGGTAGCTGTCACTTTTGAAGCTTTTATTCTTTGACATTTGACAAGTAGAAACTACGCCATTACTAAAAATGGAACGATACACGATTCAACAACGCGTTGAAATTATTGAAATTCAAAAAATCATCTTGACTGATGAGGCCCATTTCCACCTCGGTGGCGACGTCAGCAAGAGTGGCGACGTCCCAAGAGTTATTGTTGAGAAGCCTCTCCATCCTCAACGTGTGTCTGTTTGGTGCGGTTTATGGTCCGGCTTGGTATTTGGACTTTACTTTTTCGAAAATGAGGTTGGATCAACAGTTACGGTGAATGGATTGCGCTATTGAGAGATGATTAATGATTTTTTATGGTCGGATGGTATTTATCTGGACAACGTTTTCTTTCAACAAGACGGCGCTACGTGCCAAACAAGCAACGAAACCATTGCTCTGTTACGGGAAAAGTTTCCGGACCGTGTTATCTCTCGAAGAGGTGATCACAATTGGCCACCGAGATCTTGTGTTTTAACACCTTGCGACTTCTTCCTTTGGGGCCACGTGAAAGATAAGGTCTACGCCAACAGCCCAGCGTCGATTCAAGACCTCAAAGATAGAATTCGTGAGGCTATCGAGGACATAGGGCAGCCACTTTGCGATTTGGTTTTGGAAAATTTCATGAAAAAGATATGGTCCTGTAAGCGTGGTCGTGGTGGCCATTTGGCTGATGTTGTTTTTCATTATTAACGCCATACATTTATTATGAAATAAACATCCGATCATTTATCTCAAAAAATTACATTTTTCTTTGAATACCAAAATAACACCTCTTGTTGAAAAACCCTTT
Organism: Eudasyphora cyanicolor; assembly: GCA_963930755.1. Taxonomy (NCBI): domain Eukaryota; kingdom Metazoa; phylum Arthropoda; class Insecta; order Diptera; family Muscidae; genus Eudasyphora; species Eudasyphora cyanicolor. The sequence goes on along the minus strand of OZ005738.1, from coordinate 11,581,487 downwards.
ATGTACTATAAAATCGGTAAGATATCCCAACTAAGAGGGTTGCTATATATATTTCTGGCCTAGGCTACACTAACTGTTTCCTGGCGCCATCTGACATTCCATTCAATCGTGGCCGACGCTCGCTCAAAGACGAAGGTCGTCCACAAACTGCCGTTGAGAACATTGATGCCGTGCGTGAACTGATAATGCAAGATCGTCATGTGACATACCGTGAGATAGAGGCATCCTTGGGCATTTCTTCCACCAGCATACATTCGATATTGCATGAACACCTGGCCATAAAAAAGGTTTGTTCTCGATGGATCCTGCACAGTTCGACAATCGCTCAAAAAAAGGCTCGTGTAGATCGGTGCAAAGAAATTTTGAAAAAAAAAATGGCGGTGCTTCAAAAGACGTTTGTAAGATCGTCACAGGTGACGAATCTTGGATCTATGCGTATGAGCCCGAAACAAAACAGCAATCGACCGTCTGTCTCTTCGGCAAAACTGGTCATGTGGTGACTGTTCCGCTTGAGCAACGTAGGACGATCAATTCTGAGTGGTACACCACAATTTGTTTGCCTGAAGTCTTCGGAGAAATTCGAAAAACGAAAAAGAGAAGACGAATCATTGTGCACCATGACAATGCGAGCTTTCACACATCGGCTCAAACCAGCGCCTTTTTGACCGGCCAAAACGTTGAATTGATGAGTCATCCGCCTGACTTGGCACCAAATACTTCTTTTTATTCCCGCTTTTTTCGTCGCCAAAAGATTCTGTTGAAGCGTTCAAACCCCATGTTTTGGAGGTGTCTCAATCGGAGTGGATAAAAGTGCTTCGACAATTGGTTTGAGCGCATGTAAAAGTGTATAAATCATGCTGGAAGATACTTTGAAACACAATAACACCATTTTTGATGATAAATATTCGCATTTTCATTATTAGGCCAGAAATGTATATACACGGGGCAAAATCGACTTTTTTGATATGTTTGAATCGAAAGAAAATATATTTGGAACACATATTTTTAAATATTATATATTTCTGAGCAAATAAATTCTATTTGAAAATCAATAAAATATATTTGGAACGAATATATTAATATATTACAACAAAATATATTTGCAAACTAAATTTCTCAAATAAAGTATATGTTTAAGTACAAATAAAATTATTCTTTAGGAATTTCTCCAAATATATTTTATTTAAAAAATAATTTCAAATCTTGTGCTGACTTTTTCGAATTTCATTTTTAATTTTATCTTGGTTCCTAATTGTACCTCCCAGTTATGATACCTTATGCAGCATTGACTTTTGTTTCAAATCAATCATTTTAAATTTAAGTATTCCAAGCCATCATTAGTTGTCAATCCACCGAAAAATTTATTTTGATCCAAAATTATAGAATTTCAGTTATTATTTATTATTTTTACGAACATTAAAAATTTCCAAAAAAAATATTTTGAATTACTGAGCAATATAAGGCAATTTAGGTACTTTCTGAATACTTAAGTGCAAATTTTTAATTTGTTTCGAAAAATAATAGTCCCAAACAAAAAAAATTGGAGTAAACAAAGATTTGTTTAGAACAACATCTTCCCAAATATATAACCTTTGTGTGTTTCAAGCCGAATATGTTTGGGACAATATACTACAGGAGCAATTTTTTTCAGCGTGTAGCAGCACTCGTAGTTTAATAAAATATGTGGTTCAACCTCTATTTTTTTAGATGTTTATCATTATTGTGATAGAATAACAAGCCACAACCAACTAATAAAAACTCTTAAATGAAATTACCAAAGCTTTCGTTTGAGCAAAAAAAATAAAAAAAAAAGTATGGATAATCAGAAATTTGGGCGGGGCCGCTTTATTTACACATACACCTCCCTATCAATGTAAAAAGTGGCATTGAAATTACAAGAAAATATTGTCATGATTTTTTTTATTTTTTTTTAAAGGTAGAAGAAAAAGCTATCGAAAAAACATTTCTAAATACAATAGCTAATTAGTTATATGGATGGGGGAAAAGGCCGTTCGTTTTGCTATTGTTCTTTAAGTCAATATAAGTGACTTATCAATAAAAATAGAGCATATTTTTAGGCTTAACCTTTTTTTGACTTAGATAGATTATGCATAAAGGGTATTCACTTCAAAAACTTAAACACAGAGACGACAGAAGTACAACTACATTCATATAGTTTACTCATAAATACAACAAAGTATTTTTGTCTTATATGATGTCAAAAATATTCTCGATTGGAGAAAATCATGTTTCGGAAGTTCTGATTTCACAACGATTCATTCGATCTAAATACTGTACGATCAAGAAATGTTTTCATAGTTGAGAAAATTTTGGTTGAAATCAATCCGTTTATCTAACTATAAAATTATCGGAGGCCAAGCCCTCAATTTGAATCTTAAGTAATATTATTTCTACATGAATAAAAAAAAATTGCGATCGAATGTAGTGATAGAAATGGCGATGTATTCAAGTGGAGTGAAATATCTGTATACACTACGTTCGTTCGTAAATATTTCTTCAAAATATTTATGACGATTTGTAATTGTCTGGACATTTACAAGAATAATGATAAGGAACTCGTGAGTCATATACATACGCTCATATATACATACATACATTGCGCGAGACGTATAAAGTACTGGTAGTGTGCAATCGGAAAATACTAAAAACTACCATTAAAACGATAAAGTAGTTCGCATGTGATTTTGTGGCCAAGTTCATGGTTTGTTTCTTCGTTTTGATAAGTACTCATATATCGAGTGGTGTACAGGATAAACTGAATGAAGTCCATTGCGATATATATTTGTTTTTATTAATTTACACTTCAGTAATTTGTGGAAAAAGTCCTCTACTCGTAAAAAATGATAATTGTATTTTCGTTTGTTTTATTTTGGTCGTTAAATCATTTCGATTTGTAAGTGGAATATTGACTCGATTTAGACAATTTTTACCTCTATATTTGCATTATATATGTATGTGGCAATGTAGAATGAAAAATGGTCTAAAGCCAGGGGAATATCCTAGTTACAAATAAAAATTGGTAGAAAACACTGTAATAATATGAGGCGAATTGTCATGTCTTGTCTCGAGAGTATATAAGCACTACATAAACTGATCATGTCCATTTCGATAACAAAAATTGATCGAAAATGGATAGGGCAGTTAATGCAGTATGCTGAAGATACGGAGTGTATGTTTGGACCACATTTTTTGAATAGAGCATCTCAAAATAAGTAAAAGACAATATGCATGTTTCGTTAGCGGACGTTAAAGTCAAAAACAAATCGATTTTCATTTCCTCTTCCAAAGTGTTCAAAATGGAAAATTAGAAGAAAAGAACTCGAAAAAATATATATCTTTTTAGTTATCGATATATGCCTTTATAATCGATAACTTCGATTCCAAAGACAATTTGGTTCGCGTAGCTATCTTTGGACATATCCCACTCGAAAGTTATCGAAAAATTTTACCTGATTTTTAGGCTTTTTTTTCAAATGAGTTCAAAAAGCTAAAAAAAATGCTCAATCAATCAATATTAATTTTCGATAGTTCGATGAATAAGGTAGTTATCGAAAAATTGCATTTTATTTTATAGAAAATTTTTACTCGATTTTTTTTGCTCTTTCCACTTAAATAAGATCAAAAAGTTTTCTCAATCAATCAATTTAAATTTCGTAGAATAAGGATGTTATCGAAAATTTTTATTTTATTCCTTTTTTATATTGAGCTCATACTACAAAAAAAATGTCGCTTTTTTTTAAACTTTAATGTCCTATAACTAAGCGAGATATTAATATCATGTACATAATTTGTTTTCTTCTTATTTTGAGGTGTTTAATCGAACCTCGATCTGACATACATATTTCGATACAGCACCTCAACATAAGAAGACAAAATAATGTGCATGTTATCAATATCTTACTTAGTTATCGAGTAATCGAACGTTATAATTTGAAGAAAAAATCTAAAAAAAGCTATTTTTTTGGAAAATGAGCTCAATATGAAAAAAAGGAAAAAAATAAATAAAGTTTTTCGATAACTATCTTAGTTATCAAAATATGGAAAATTAAAATTGATTGCTAACTTAGTTATCGAAAAAGAAAAATATTTTTTAAAGTTTTATTATTTTAAACGGAAAAAGCCAAAAAAAAATCGTGTAACAATCCACGCCATCTACCTGGCGATTGGTGTAGAGACAACTGTGTCGAACTGGCAACCCTTACCAGTCACATGGGTGGTGAAAATGATGAATTTAAGTCTCGCTTAAAGCTTTGGCTGTGTGACTTGTACGCTTTCTTCGTAGGTATATAATTCCCATACGCAAATTTCTTTGTAGATTGGTATATATACAAGTGATGATCGCCACAACTACAAGCTCACACCGTGTCATGTATAAGACCCTCTGATAATATCCCCGCCCAGGATTGAAATACGTATAAGGGTATGTGTTTACATGGCTTTCAGAGCGCAGTGTCTTATCTTTTCCAATACACCACAAAAACCTCTCTTTCGAAAGGAAGAGTTGATCGAAAAGCTGAACAATTCGAATGTGAAATCATTCAATAAAATAAATCTAATTAAAAATTAAATCGATCATTAACAAAAAACTTCTAAAAAAAAAAACTTCTAAAAACATTTTTCGATAACTTTCGAGTTATCGAAATTTCCAAAGTCTGCTATGCGGACACAAGTATCCATCGAAATAGAAAACATCTTTTGTTTAACGTTTCATTATTTGGTACTCATTTGAATGGAAAAATAAAAAAATCGGGTAAAATTTTTCGATAACTTTCGAGCTTTCAAAATTTCCAGAGCCGTATATGCGTCCACAATTATTGCTGCTTGGGTTTAAGATTTTCTCCCCTAGGATATATCCAAAGATGACTACGCTGACCAAATTGTCTTTGGAATCGAAGTTATCGATTAGAAAGGCAGATATCGATAACTAAAAATTTATCGATTTTTCTTTACTTTTTCTTTCTAATTTTCGATTGGAAGGAAAACATAATTTTTTCAACTTTAACGTCCGATAACTCGATAACTAAGCGAGATAATCAAATGTGCCGATAACAAAAGCAGATATCGATAACTAACAAGTTATCGATTTTTTCTTTCTAATTTTTGATTCTGAGCCCATTAGAAGGAAAACAATTTGTTCAACTTTAACGTCCGATAATTCGGTATCGAGCGATGACATGCACCTTATTTATTCTTATTTTTTTAAGGGGTTATATCCAAATTTGGTCAGATCGAGGGGTCTACGTTATCAGACTTGCCCTGAAGATAAAAATTATGAATTTACTTTCCGATAACAAAATTTTATCGAAATTCCTGTATACCATTGATATTTGTGTAATTCATAGAAATAGAGTAGAGTTACATACATATGTATATACATACATGTATGTAAGTTTGCAGGGAAAATAATCAGAATGTAAAAATAAATAGAATTTCATGATGAAGAGAAGTCGATCGTTATGTTGCAGCAGAGTGGTCGACTGCTGGCCTTTTACAAATTTGTCTCTATAGTTGACTTTGTTCTATTGACACTTTGCATCAATTATCTTTGAAAGTGAAAATAAATCGGGCATTTTTTCTTAAACAAAAAGTCCCGTCTATAACCAATTATTGCGGTTAGTGCTGAATTCGCCAGATAAACTTAGAAAAAAAACTCTTATTTTTTTGAAATGCCCCCACTGTGTATGGTATATAGAGATAGAATTAATCCACTAAATTATAGACATTATGAGGAAAGCATTTCCATTTTGTTTTGAATGTTTTTAAAAAATTGCATATCAGAAGCTTATTGTTAGACAGATTGTGTGGCAAGCCTTTGAGCCGGCATTACAAAGAAGCGTTTCAGGCGGCAACGTTTTTCATAAAATAGTTTCAACTTTTATCCACCCACGCCGTATCATAGCAGCTGATCAGCTGATTTTATTTATTTTTCCAAGTTTTTGTTCTTAAAGATTTAGCAATTTTATTTAACTTTATTAGACCATCTTTTTGGATCAAATTTCTTTTGATCGGATTGTTTCTTTCCATTTATTTTTGTCCGTCCTGTTATAACGAAGAAAAAATATATTTCAGCACAAATTATAAAAATTTGCATAACGTATGTTAGGCTCACAACGTGTGTATGCACGTCGAGCTTGTGTACTGCCTTCAACGTTAGACACACAAAGCAATTAAAAGGGGTTTTCCACTTGGAAATGAAGCCTATAGTGTAAGCTTGTCAAAAAAAACTATGGAACAAACTGCATATAACTAATTACTGTAGATACTAAGTTCCCCGCACTTTCCACCAGTGACTACCTATACCAGACATTTTGAAGTACGTACACATTTTTATCTTGACGTAAATAGCGTTGAGCTAATAACAGGTAGCTAGCTGCTGATTGCTGTTATTTCAAATTACATTATTTATTGTATGAATTGCAAATCAATTCACAAAGAGTAGCAATTAATAGAAGAGAGAGTATTTTTTTTCTATTCTATTCTTATAATTAAACCGAATGCCGACACCTAAATGCTGCTGCATATCCGTCAGCAACTCAACTACTTACTACATTAAAGTGCAATGTCAACAAAAGGAAATAAATGTCGGAATAAATAAATAAATAAGAAATGTTTAATTCCTAAATGTTGTCTATATTGCGTGTATTTCGATAAAATACCGATTTTTCTTAATTGATGTAAAATTTTTTAAATTTTTTTTATAAATACCCATAACAGCTATTGTGTTCAATAATCAGCTGTTAATAAAAAATGCAAAACAAAAACATATCGCGACCTAAGAGTGTAAAGGCGCTAAATCCAATATTTAAAATTTTACAGGAGAGGCAAAATACTTACTGTATATGAATGTTTTTATAAAGGGTATATGGACTTAGCGCTTTTACGATTCAGCTTTTAAATATGACAAAGCATGATTTTTTTTGGCTTTTTGTTTTCAAATCGATGTTTATCCAACTTATCTTACGTTCCGCTTCAAGAAATACATTTAGGCAAAAAGTGGACTAGTACAAGGTGTAATTGATTTAGCTCCAAATCAAAGCCAAAATCATAAAAAATAGAATAATATCATTGATACTCAGTACTTCCCATTTTTGAAATATGTTGAGATTAATATTTGAAAATATTAATTTTTAGCAAAATTTTTTTGAAAATACATAAATGTTATAAGCAAAAGACAAATATGGGTTTTCCAGTTCCTTGATGACATCCCTATAACAGGTGCTATCACTAGAAGTGAGCAATTTGGATGCACTCCAAAAAAGAGCATGAGATGGAGAGGAATGCGTGTGGGAGTGATCTCGGATTGACGTAACAACGACTTTATTTTTAATCCGATTGCATCATCCGATAATATTGACATTGGAAATCCAAGGAAAGGTAATGTGTCATTCAAAAATTGTTCTGTTGACAAAATGCGAATTCGTGATGGGCGTGTGAAAATTTCCCAGAGTGGAAATCTTTTATGATACATCAGTAGGAATAACATTATTTTATGAAAAACGTGACGCGCAAATGCTTTTTCGCAATTCAATATAATTTGCACCTTTGTGATGTAAGTGATTGCAACAAAAATTGCAAAAGCCGTCAGGAACATATATGTGCTGCTGAAACAATGAGAATAAGAATAGATTCGCCAAATCTCGTGTGCCGTAGCAAATGCAATGTTTACCTCTGCAAAAAGCGCGGAAATAAATCCAATCAGTAATTTTTTTTGGGACTCGATATTTGTAAAAGTTATGGACTAAATAAATGCTAAGGTAGGTCTGGAATTTTTTGACATTTTTCTTCTTTTTCTGCACATATGGAATTTTAAAATCCCTTATATGAAATTTTATACGCAGTGTTTTGCAGAAGCAGAAGAAAAATGTCAAAAATTACCAGACCTGCCTTAATATTTCGCCCATAACTTTTTAACAACAAGTATTGAGTCCAGAAAAAGAGCAATTAAAAATTTCGTAAAAGTGGAAAAAAATTAAAAAATAAATAAATGATAAATGATATTTTACCATTTAGCAACTTTTTATAAACCATTAGTCAAAAATAAAATGCATATGTTAATATCAAAAAATCTGACCCATAGGTGAATTATAAGCTTTCCACAATAATTAATATTTGTCCCATATTCGGAGGTCCCATATTACCCCGTGTAAAATTTTTCAGATTTTTAACTAACTATAAATTTTTTTTGATATGGAAAGGGTTAAGTCGACGTTGGTCATTTTAGAGATTATTTAATTGTAATGATTTGTCCTTGATCTAACGACTGGTATGTACTATTGGGCATAACAAGCGTTTTTTAATATTTATACGAGTTTTGTTGTTGCTTTTTAAAATTTTGTAGGTTTTAAGTGATTTCGGTAGTATTGTTGGCAAAAGAAAACACTATTACACTTTGCATAAAAAAATAAAAATGTTTTGTTGCTGCTTTTTCAAATTTTGTAGGTTTTAAGTGATTTTGTTAGTATTGTTGGCAAAAGAAATGACAGGATTTTTTCAGTGGAAACACTATTACACTTTGCATAAAAAATTAAAAATGTTGTGTCTGAGAATTGAAAGTTTATTTTTGCGTGCATTGAGTTTATTTTTGATACGGCAAGAGCAGTGTTGCCAGTTTAGTGGATTTCCCCTTAGATCTAGGGAATTTTTGAGAAAAAAATGCCTCTAGAATATTTTTATAAGCAGTTGGTTATTAAGTACTGGGTAAGAATTTTTAATTTTACCCTATGAAATTTATTTTTGCCTAAAAACTTTATAAAAAGTTGCTAAATGGAAAAATATGATGGCGCTAAATATATTTTTTGGAATTTTTTGGAATTTTTTTTTTTTACAAAATTTGGGAATTTTAAATTTAAAAAATTGAGAAAAATGCATTTTTGGATTTTACGAAATTTTTAACATATTCTTGAACGACAAACGATTTTTACAAAGTTTACGCAGTTTTTTTTAAATATTTATGCTGCATTTAAATTTGCTACTCCTGTAAGGAATGCGCTAGAACTAACTTTTTGAACGCTAACCCTGAACATTCCGATTGTAATATAAGTGATTATTTCGGAAAACCACAAAAATGTCAGATGAATAAATGGCCACATTCTATAAAGTATGTGACACTGTATGCAACACTGGTTACAGAGAAGAAAGAAAAACACACCTAATGTCTTGGCAATAGGGTTTACTGTTAAACATTTCGTGAGAGGGAGAGTGAGCAACGAATACCGGTGATCATCTCAAGGGTAAACAAAACATTTTGATTTCAAAGAAATTACAATTGGAACCGTTGCTTAATTGTCGTTCGATCGGTGTACCTAAGAAATGCAAATTTATTTTCGAAATATTTTGCAAAACGGCACGTTTCCATATGATTTACTTAAACAAATACACTTTTCATGGCATTTCATTGCTCTGCACTACATGGTCAAACATACATACGAACATTCTTTTTTCAGAAATTTGCAATTTTTTGTTTAGCAACAAGAACTTTTTTTGCATAACATTTTTATAATTTTTGAAATTATGCAACTTGTGTAAATATATGTACCTATACACATTTGAATACTTACTTTAAGTTCTGTTTAGAATCCATCTAAAGAGTTAGTGGTTAAATATGCGGGTTTTTGGTTTGGTGCAGTAGTTTTATTAACTTCCACTGGCTGTACTTAAAGTTTGTTGTTTCTTTTTTAGAATTAAGTGTTCACACTTTTTTCTTTTTGCACAAAGTTTTCAAAATATGTAGTTTAGTTTCAACGAGTATTTCTTTAATGCACTTTTTAGTTAGTAGAAAGTGCACTTTTCTGCGGCTGCAATTATGACGCGAATTGTCGTACAACGAGTGCTATACGAATGACTGCTTGCAACGAAATGATGGCCAAAAACGTTTGTTCTCTTGTAATAAATAAACAAAACAAGAGACCGACCCGATGAATGCTTTGAAATAACTGCAGCACACTTTTTCTCACTCGCATGACGTTGGCACAAACACGTACATCCGCCTATCTACATGTATGGATGTATGTATGTATATGTACATATATTGTAGATATTAATGTGGACAAACCACTTGCACATTGAGCGCATAAATTGTGGAGATCTTTATTTATCGTGCTGGTGAGATTTTGTCGATTTTCTTAGTAAGATATCTCACTAACATGCCTGTGCATTATTCCTTAAGTTTATTTAACATTATATTGTAAATTTTCTCTTTTCAAATGGGGTCTAAAAACTTACAAACACATTTGCAAGTGCACGGAGAGAAAGAAAACAAACAAACGAAAAAAACGAATAAAATGTCATTTAGGTGAGAAACGTTTGACATAACTTCTTTCCATCAATGGTGTCCACCAACATATGTTTGGTAAATTATATATTTTTTTAGCTAAAATTAGCATTTACTTTATAATTATGTGTACTATGAACTTGCTAAATGGATGGTTAACAACATGTGTGAATTCTATATTGCAAAAAATGTCAAAAGGGTTGGCATCACTGTCATCTGTTGCATTTGTTATAAACCAGTGTTGGCAACCACAAAGTAGTGCTGACAACCACAAACTAGTTTTACACTAATTAAAGGTGAGTAATGAAGTGGGGGAGGCGGTGCAAATGAGATACATGATAACATCGTAAGATGGGGGCTCGTCTCTGTACTTACTCGTGTGACGATTTTGTAAATGTCATGTGTTGCTGTACTTTGCTTTGCTGGAATTTTTGCGGTTACTAATACGTATGGCGTGTATAAATATGATTGTTTATTATACGTAGATTGTTACTTATGTATTAATAGAAATATGGTTCCCGTTTTTTGTGAGGGTATATATCATTTCATACGGACCAAAAGTGTAATACATCGAAGGAGTGACTTAAGACCTCAAGTTTATTTGGATGAAATCCGTTTTGGGTCATTGTGGACCATTTTGCACGAAAAGTTAACAGCTTATAAGTCCGGATTTACACTAAGCAAGTTTTTTCAGCATCTTATCATCAAATTCCCTTTTGAACTTGCACGAAGAACTCAAAACGTTCAGGGAGAGTTTTTTTCCTCCCTCTTGCCGACTGCCCCTCTCTCCAACAAAACGCCGATAATCTGCTGAACATTCAGCCAGTGTAAATCCGAACTAACATTAATACCAGTGCACAAATATACTTGACAATTTGTACAGTGCAATGTCTTTATAGTGCCTGGGGTCCAGAGAAAAATGGGGTTATTGATACGCCACTTTTGGTCTTCCCCCGCATAGGTACCATTTCGTACAAAAAGGTAACAACATAGAGCGTGTGTACCAATGCACTAAACTAAAAAATGTGCACAGTGTAACGCTTATAAAGTACCGTATAACTCTGTGAAAAATCAGCGTTATCACCACGCCCCTTTTTGTACCTCGCACACAAAATGGACAAATCATATTATAATTGAATAGCTCATTACGTTAATATACCAGTGGACATAAATTCTTATAATTCGGCACTGTGCAATGTATTTAATGTAACTTCTGTTTAGCAAAATATAGGTATATTTGTTAAACCCCTTCTACTACCTCCCACACAGATTGTCAGATAAATTCGTGTAATAATCCATATTACATTACTCACAAAATGATTTTCTTACTTGTTAAGCTTTTCTACTTAGATATTTTTGAAACAGTTCTAGTTTTTTTTTATCTGTATACAGAAAACAAACCTTCTTTAAACAAGTAAGAAAGTTTCAGTCGGGTAAACCGACTAAGGTATACCCTCACTTTGTGAGTAATGTAATATATAACATTACACCAATAAATCTGTCAATTTGTGTGGGAGGTACCAGAAGGGGTTTTCCAAATACACATATTTTTCGGTAAACAGTACATTCTTAAATACATTGCATTGTGCTGAACTATAAGCGTTTATGTGCACTGGTATATTAAAGTTACGAGCTATGTAATTTTGGTATGAGTTGGTCATTTTGTGTGGGAGGTACAAAAAGGGGCGGGGTGATAACGCCCACTTTTTACAGGACTATAGGCACTATAACAGCATTACATTGTACAAAATTTCAAGTATTTGTATGCACTGGTATTAAAGTTACAAGCCGTTTACTTTTGGTACGAAACGGTCCATTTGTGTGGGAGGTACCAAAAGGGGCTGTACAATAATGCCCATTTTTTACCGGACTATAGGCGCTACAAAAACATTATACTGTAGAAAATTTCAAGCATTTTTATGCACTTGTATTAAAGTTATAAGCAGTTAAATTTTGATGCAAAATGGTCCATTTGTGTGGGAGGTACCAAAACGGGCATGTCAACTTCACCCATTTTTCTCGAGTTAATAGCGACTAATATACTAATATTATGTGCAGAATTTCAAAAGATTCGAATAAGTAGTATAGAAGTTATTAAAGAATCAATATTTCACTAAATTTTAACCCTTTGTGTGGGAGGTACCAGAAGGAGTAGACCAATATGGCCCATCTTCGAACTCATCCGGAGATAGATCAAAATATTACCACATACCAAATTTGAAGTCAATCGGTTACTCCTATCGAGAGTTATCGTGCGCACCAGCCAGCAGACACACAGACAGACAGACAGGCAGACAGACAGACAGACAGACAGACAGACGGACGGACATTGCTCATTCGACTTAAAATGACCCAAAACGGATTTCCTCCGAACATACTTAGGGTCTTAGATCACTCCTTCGATGTGTTACACTTTTTTCCGTAGCAAATGATATATACCCTCGTCACACTAAAGTGAGGGTATAAAAAGAAGAATAAGAAATGTGTAAAATGTATTAAGGGTGTCACTAGTTGGTGAACGATAACGTTTCGAAAGCTACCAAGCTATGTATATCATCGGCACATTTGCACCATTGCATTTTAGAGCAGCTTAAAATGCAAAATTGATCTCATATCTCCAAAACATTGCATTTGCCGACCCTAATACATCCCCACACTTCTTTGGTTTGGTTATTTGCGTGACTCTGCAATTTGCCGAGAAAGCACACGAGTTTTGTTCTTGCTTTTTAAAATTTTGAAGGTTTTAAGCGATTTCGGTAGAATTTTTTGCAGTGGAAACACCATAACCTATTGCATAAAAAATAAATAACTTACGTGCATTGAGGCATGCGCAAGCATAGTGTTGCCAGTTAATGGGCTTTCCCCAATAAAAAGGGGATTTTTTTGTCTTGGGGATTTTTTGGGGGAAAAATGACTCTAGGATATTTCTATAAGCAGTTGGGCACTTATGGCTATTTCGTTTCTGGAAAAAGTGCAGCATTTTTCTAACCCTTTCACCGACAACTGCACTTTTCTTTCATTTGAAATTTAAAAATTGGAGTTGAGTTAAAATCGGAATATTTTCCAGTATTTCACGTCGACATCGTAACAGTTTTTCAGAAACGAAAATGCTCTTAGTACTGGGTCAGAATTTTTAATATTAACCTAAAAAATTTGTATTTGCCTAAAAACTTTATAAAAAGTTGCATCATTTACTTTATGGGAATTTGGAATTTTAAAAATTGAGAAGAATGCATTTATGGATTTTACTAACTTTTTTCTTGAACGGCTGAACCGATTTTTACAAAGTTTTTGATAATAGAACATAACGGCCATTTTGTTATAGACTTTTTTTAATATTTGTAAATTTGCATCCGAAATTTATTTTTAAAAACTTTAATTAAAAAAATCCTACTATTCGATTTTTTAAAATTCATCGCAATATGCAACAGTCTTTCACAAATCCAAAACAGTGATTAAATTTTTCTGGACTCAATATTTGTAAAAGTTATGAACGAAATACTAAGGTAGTTCTGGCAATTCAAATTTGTCTTCCTTTTTTATCAAAATGGTCGTGGCAATAAAGCCCATTTTTTACGGGACTGTTAGTATTGTAAAATCACTACACTGCATACAATTTCAAGTATTTGTATGGATTAGAATCAAAGTTGTAAGCCATTAACTTTTTGCTACAAATTATCCCTTTGTGGGGGAGGTGATATCTACTACTAAACTATTAGTATGTGTGAAATTGCGGAAGATTCTGATAAGCAGTATAGAAATTATTAAAGAATCATTACTTCACTAAGTGCTTTGTGAGAGAGGTACTAGAAGGAGTAAACCAATATGACCTATCTTCGAACATAGCCAGAGATAGGAAACATATTGACGCATAACAAATCCACATTTACTTTCGATAGTTATTATGCGCACCAGCCAGTCAGACCGACGGATATTGCTCAAATGACTCAGAATGTTTTAAACCGAATTTCCGCCGAACATACTTAGGATCTTAGGTCACTCCTTCGATGTGTGAACGATGTGTAGACATATACCCTCCTCCATTAAAGTTAGGGTAAAGACATTTTATCGACAAACTTTTTTTATTTATTTTTATTAACATTTAAATTTTCCATGAATACTCGTATACCTCAAGAACATGATATCCGAGTCACCGCGATCCAACAACATTTTTGGATAAGGGACCTAATATTATAAGAAAATTTAGGGGCATATTATCGATATGTTGCATAGTTATCGGACGTTTAAGTTTGAAAAAATCCAAAAATAAGGTATTTTTTGTAAAATGAGCTCAATATAAAAAACGTGAAAAAACATACGGTTTTTCGAAAACTACCGAAGTTATCGAAATTAAAAAAAAAAACGATTTTTTGAATGAACAAATTGAAATATAATCCAGCTACGCAGAGTAACGATATTCTATGCACATTGAAGTCTTCCAGAAAATAAGTTATCCTTCTTTCTTTTCTTTGAAGTGCATATACATATAATTTTTTTATTGAAAATGTATATGTACATGTAATTTAAGTCATTTTAATTTTGCTTTAAATAAAAAATACATCTACATAATTTGTTTCGAATTTATACAACTGGGGCCTAATTACCGCATCTGTTTCGAATCGTAATTCGATTACGTGAGATCTAATAACTGTAACATTTGTGGGCAGAGATTGATGACATTTCAGCATATCGTTCCAAAGGTGATTCATAAGTTATTTATATAAAAACAAACGAAAATTACTCGTTTTATGCTATCAAAAATTTAGATTACGATACGAAACGGATGCGGTAATTAGGCATTTAACGATAACTAAAAAGTTATATTTTTTTAATTCTTTTCTTATTTTCGATTTTGAGCCATTGGAGCAAAAAAAACCATTCTTAAGACTTTAACCTACCATAATTAAGCGAGATATCGATAAATGGAACACGAAATTTCCTTCTCTTCTCTCGAATATCATACCGAATATACCGAATATATATAACAAACATTGAACCCAAAACATACCCTATACATATATCATAGGTCGTCAGCTCATCATTTTTATGAGGATTTTCGTGTCAACGAAAAACGGTTTAAAAATATATTTTTTAAAATTTTCCTTCGACAAATATTAAAAATTCGAATAAAAATATTAAAAAAAAAAAATTATCCATAAAAAAAAATATTCTTTAGAGTTTGAGGACACCAAGTTACATCAGAAAGTTTTTTAATCATCTTAAAAAATAAGAAACAACCCTCGAATATAATATACACGTTTAGTGTCGGTTTTCTTATTTTTTTTTACATGTAGCCCTATATGTGCATATGTATATACATGTTTATATAATATTGTATGTAATGAAATGTAATGACAGTCATATTTATTTACTATTGGAAGATCTATTAATTTTTTCTTATCATTCGAGAATATTGTAATATATATCGTATATTAGCTTTTGAAGGGCACTGGGCCTTTTGGAAGGTCATAAGTCTAGCTACTTATGTATCATCTTAAAGGTGTGGAAAAAATGTTTAAAAAATTCAATGACTCAATCGGCCGGCCGACTATATAAATTTGATAAAGTTGTCATCAAATTGATTTTGCAATAAATCGATTGTTCCGCCGTCTTGTTGGATCCAAATGATGTTTAGCTAATTAATTTTTGGAAAAAAAACAGTCAGCATTCACCGTAACGGCAGTTCCTTCCTCATTTCGAAAGAAATAAGGACTGAAGATGTCAATTTTAATCGATGTTATGGTGATTTGTTAACGGCTTAAGGATTATCTTCGCTCCAAATTCGTCAATTTTGCTTATTGACGTAGCAATTTAACCAGAAACGAGCTTCACCACTAAACACAATTCTTTGATATGTACTTCACGAACAGTTACATTTTTTTTTTCAAAGTAAATTTCCGCAATTTGAAAGCGTTGTTCTGTCGTTAAACTATTCATGGTGCCTTGCTAAACCTTACTGAACACAGTTTGACATTATCAGCTGTCAAACCATAGTTATTATCGATATCGAGAATTCTCATGCGGCTAAAAATAACATCATTTATATAGTACCTACATATACAGGGTGGCCCAAAATGACCGAAGGTGTTTGAGTTCATTATAACTTTTTATTTAAGACATAATTATTATTTTTTTTCAGTTGTGTACTGTTCCATTTTAAGTTCTTTTTTTACAAAATACTGAAAATAATAAAAAAAAAATTTAAAAAATTATAAGGAATTAAAACCCCTTCGGTCATTTTGGGCCACCTATAAAATCTTAATTTTACATCCAATCTTTACGAATGTTCTTAAAGAGGAGTTGCGACCATTGTCAGTTTTCAGTTTTTGCCTCAAGGACGATCCATATTTAATTTGGTGAAAATCGGTTCAGAGTTATGGTGATTTCGTATTTGGTATGGGTTTTACTCACCGATTTTTGTTCGAGGGTGCAGGGGGAATTTTAAAATGTCGCAACATGATGTGGTGAAGAAATCACCACCCTTCCTGATTATTTTTTAGTCACGCTTCAAATGCGGCCACACGATTATTAAAACTGTCATATATTAGTTTTGATCGCGTTATCGTGTGTTCAGAGGGTAATTTGTGCAATCAAAGATTTTCTGGCAACACAACTGCAGTATTTTATAACCATTTAACTTTTCGGCCACAATAAATCGGCAATTTTGTTTTATGCTGCAGACTTCCAATCATATGTGTCTTAAATTAAATAATGTTTTTTAATGAAGTTATTAAATTAAATCATCAGAAAATCACAACTTCATAAAAATCCTTGGTCCGCCGCCTTTGTATTCTCTACAAAGTATACAAAGTGCGTTTTTATAAATCGTGTTTATTTTCTGATTTCCGCTTTAATTAAGACGAACGAGTAAAGTGGTTCCAGTTATGTAGTTTCTCACTTACAAGTGTTGACATACAGAGCAGTTATTTAATTGGACTATATTTCATAAAATATTTCTCACTTAAGTAAAGTTAGCATGCTGACTGAAATGTTTACATACATCTGAATACACATAAGTATATATGTAGATGTGGGTTCGAAAGTAATTTAGTTACAAACAAGCTCGGATTTTTAAGCCGGAAATCTTAATTAAATGCTCCCTGCGCTTTCCGTGGGTTTTGCTTTGGAATTTAAAATGCGCAAATCAATTCGATTATAACAACGCCAAGCCAGAAAGAAACATATCTGACATCCGAGTTGTAAATATGTACATCTATATGAACAATTGTACATTTATGACGAGAAAGATTCAATTATTGATTTTAAACCAATGTCAAATCAAAATTAGTCGTTGCTATGAGATGTCAAGCGAGTGAGTATAAGCAGGGCACGTGATTGCAGTAAGGGGTGGCCTATTTTAACATACATACAATGTCAAGTTGTTAGTAAATGCACATTGAGAAAAAATATATATTTCGGGATTAATTGCATAATTTCATTAATATAGATTTTTTAAAAAATGTTCACTTTGTCTTTGTACTTGATTAAGGGTCATTACCAATAAGAAAATGAACTACGTTATAGAGCAAACTATGGGTTATAGCTGCCAATTTCCATACAATTTAACTTTCTGTAGCACTAAAGATCGGTTATTTTGCTTTGTGTTAATGGCGGTAACTGTGTTTTTTTAGTTTACGGGTTAGTTTTTCTCACATCTTTATCCATTAAACATGGCAACCCTGGTACATAAATGAATCATTGTGTTTGTTTGCCGTTACTTTTTTATCCGTGAATGAACGTCATTGCATGACAGCGCTTGTTTGATGTTATCTCTAAGTAAATTGCATCAGATTGTTGGAGAAGTTATTTTAAGGATAAGTAATTTAGCAAATTAGAAGCAAATGATGAGAGGTTTAATTACATTATGTAAATAAATACGAGTATATGAATGCAGGTATAAATAATTTATTTTCATTTGATGTTATATAAAGCTTGAGTAAAATCGATTAATGAATACAGACGATTTCTTAATTCGAAGCGAACAAAAAAACAAATTAACTTTTGGAAAAGCTTTCTTGCTAATGCATACAAGTTGTTGTCTTCCACATAAAGCTTTCAAGTTTTCATATATTTTTTAAGACACAGGCTGAAAACAACAATTAAATAAAATGTCGTTTAGGGGGGTGTACAAATTTCAGGAAGAAATATTAAAAAATGTGGCTACCCCAGCAATTCTTTTGAATCGTCTCGGAAAAAAATTGAATTGCGGTGTCCACCATAACTCGGTGATAGATTATCTAAAATGAAAAAACCTAAATTGTTTCGTTAGGTAATCGTTTTTTCCAGGTAAAGCTGGGAGGGTTTTTCGAAATTTATATTTTTACATTTTTGGAACACCATGAAGTAAAAAATTCGATTTTTGCACAAAAAAAATTGTTTTTGTAAAATAAAACATATTAACGAATTTGAAAAAAATCTTTCCAACTATCAGTGTTCAGAAAAAAACAGTACGTTATAGGAACCGTTCCTTCGGAGAACACTGTTATTTATTTTTTTAGTGTTACTGTTCACGAACGGTACCGTTCTTAGAACAGGGCGAACGGTACACTACGATAACGTACGGTTCTACGTCGTAGTGATACTGTTCTTTTGAACAGAACACTAACAGTATCACTACGTTTAGCGTTCCGTTCTTTTTTATATCCGAAACCACAGGTCGCAAATATGAAGCAATCTTAATGAAAATTGGTACATAGGCATTTCTTAACCCAGGTACGATCCCTATATAAAATGGGGCATATCGGTCCATCATTTGAAATAGCCCCCATACGATGGTCCCTTTCGATAAGACATATTCACGCTCTAGAGAGCGCATTTTTTAACCGATCATGCCGAAATTTAATTATTGTTCGTGAACAGTAACACTAAAAAATTTTTAGTGTATTCTGTTCTCTTGTAAGGGTTGCGATACTGTTCCGTTCGCGACGAAGGAACGGTACAGAACGCTAAGGAACCGTTCCTTAGTGTTTTTTCCGAACTCTGTTTTATATATGGGGGACTTTAGTCTTATTGGATAGTAGTTATGACAGAAAATTTCAATGAGATCGGTTAAGGACTGTCCGAGTTGGAGGGTGTTGAATTTTGACATTTTGGTTAAACGGTCCTTTTTTCCCATCAATATAACTAATTACATATTGTATTATGAAAAATTTTGCGAAAGAGTTTCCGAAAGCTTTTCCACAATCTTTTTTAAAAAATTCACAAAAATATTTTTTTTTTGTGAAATTAAGAATTATTGCTTTTTTGTCAAAACTATATTTGTTATTATTATTTTTTTTTTTGCTCAGACGAAAGCTAATATCATTTTCTTTATAGCTTAAAAGCAATTAATGGAATGCGACCTGATTATATGTCACAAAGAAAAAAATCTAAAAAATACAGGTTGGACCACATATTTTTACCCTAATTGGTTCAGGAAAGCTTTAAAGAATCCCAAATGCAGTAGCATTTATCTTCTGCTAATATAATTTTTTCATTCCATCAGCGATTTCAAAGAATTACACTATAAATCGATTGAAATAATTTCAGCTTTGTCTTCCAATTTGAAGAGAAGTACAAGTACTGTAAATTAGATAAATCTTTCAAAATTTTAATTTAAATTTCGGCAAAAAGTTTTTATGCATTTATCTATATCAAAACATTTTAATTTTAGGAAAAATAATTTTCTGCACTAGTATACAGACGTTTAACATATTCTGGCATTTTTTCTTTGACTGTACTCCCCATTCTTGAACATAACAATTAAGGTTTATAATAACCAAAAAAAATTTAAATTATTTTAAAAAAATATTTTATTTTTTAGCTTTCATATATTTCTATCAACTGAACAACAGAGCGCAGTGACACATCTTGTAATTGTTTGCGTTTAAACAGCATTGCCAAATGCTATACATTACGGTCACCTGTTAAATTTTTGTCAGAACTGCCAACTGCAGCAAAATTCAAACAGAGCAGATAACGTATATAAGTGGACCCTCAGCTGCTTTGTGTTGTTTAGATCTAGCAAGTAGGGGTATTTTTGGGGTGGGAGTGGTATGGTTTAGCTAGCGTTTTTATAAGGGGTTTTCCAACAATAGGTGTTATTTTGGTATTCAAAGAAAAGTGCAATTTTTTGAGATAAATGATCGGAGGTTTATTTCATAATAAAGAGGAAGGTATGCCGTTAATAATGATAAACAACATCAGCCAAATGACCACCACGACCACGCTTACAGGACCATATCCTTTTCATGAAATTTTCCATAACCAAATCGCAATGTGGCTGACCTATGTCCTCGATAGCCTCACGAATTCTATCTTTGAGGTCTTGAATCGACGCTGGGCTGTTGGCGTAGACCTTATCTTTCACTTGACCACAAAGGAAGAAGTCGCAAGGAGTTAAATCACAAGATCTCGGTGGCCAATTGGTGAAAGTAAACGTTGTCCAGATCAATACCATCCAACTCCGACCATAAAAAATCATTAATCATCTCTCGATAGCGCAATCCATTCACCGTAACTGTTGATACAACCTCATTTTCGAAAAAGTAAGGTCCAATGACCCCGCCGGACCATAAACCGCACCAAACAGTCACACGTTGAGGATGGAGAGGCTTCTCAACAATAACTCTTGGGTTTTCCGAGCCCCAGATGCGACAATTTTGCTTGTTGACGTAGCCACCGAGGTGGAAATGGGAGTCATGCAAACTGTGACTGCAAGATTTTCACTATTTTTGTAGTGAATTTTAATAATTTCAATGCGTTGTTGAATCGTGTATCGTTCCATTTTTAGTAATGGCGTAGTTTCTACTTGTCAAATGTCAAAGAATAAAAACTTCAAAAGTGACAGCTACCGAAATACCGGGTGATTAAAAATAACACTTTTTGTTGGAAAACTCTGTATTTAGAAAAATATTCCCAAAGAGTTTTCGACAGACTTTTCTACAATCTTTTATAAAAAATAAAAAAATTCACAAAAATATTGTTTTGTAATTGTAATTAAATAATTTCAGCTTTGTCTTTCAATTTGAAGAGAAGTACAACTACTGTAATTAGACAAATCAAAACATTTTAATTTTGAGAAAAATCATTTTCTGCAGCCACAAATACAGACATTTAAAATTTTCTGACATTTTTTCTTTGACTGCATCCCCACTCTTGAAAATACCGATACAGGTTTATAATTACAAACAAAAAATAAAATTTTGACTTATTTAAAAAATTGTATTTCATTTTTTAGCTTTCATACATTTCTATCACCTGAACAACAGAGTGCAGTGATACATCTTCTAATTGTTGGTGTTTAAACAGCATTGCCAAATGCTATACATTACGGTCACCTGTTACATTTTTGTCAGAACTGCCAACTAAAGCAAAATTCAAACAGAACAGATAACGTATATAAATGGACCCCCAGCTGCTTTGTGTTGTTTAGATATACTACTACTATGGCAAAACGACTACCGAAGCATCTTTCACGATAGGTGTATTTTTGGGGTGGGAGTGGTATGGTTTAGCTAGCGTTTCGATACATCACTCTACACAGTAGTACAAATATGCTTATGGCTTTGTGCATTTGCTCAAATACAAATGAATAATAAATATAACGATTTACTAAGAATCATATTCTGAGTGTTCCGAAAAATTGTGGATTTATAGGCATGTTTAATGTAATATTTACTGTAATATTTAATGTAATTTTTTTTTCTTTTTTTTTATCACTTGCACAAAAAAAATTTAGCTGAAAATTATATGGGAGATTTCCTGTCAAGTGGGTAAATTTTTAAAATCGATGTTTTCTGATAGGGATAAATCTTGCACCAAGTTGATTCCTATTGGGTAGTAGTTATGACACATTCGGGCAGTCCTTAATCGATATCGATCAAATGTCTTCTGATCGGGATAAATCTTGCACCAAGTTTAGTCCTATTGGGTAGTAGTTATGACACACTCGGGCAGTCCTTAATCGATATCGATGAAATTGTATGTCTAACTACTAGCCAATAGGACTAAACTTGGTGCATGATTTATTCTGATCAGAAGACATCGGTTATAAAATTTGACTCACTTGACATATGTATATAAAATTTTGAATAATATCAGATAATTTCTTTGTTTATTTCAATAAATAAATTTTTTAATCAAATTAAAAATCTATGCATTATTGAGTCACTAACTTATTTAATTAGACTGCATCCACATTATTAATAACCTACACAAATTTCGTTATTTTAATAATTAGTTTTGTTCTAAAAACCACAATAAGTATTAAAATCACGTGAATGTCTCATCTCCTTTGCAAAATAACTGTTAAGTAGTATATGTGGAGAAGAGAATCCTTGATTCTCTTAGGTAAATAACTTCTTGCAGAGAGCACAATGAGAAAATAAAACCCCTAAATTAAAAAGACGTTCAAAGCAAAATATAGACCAGTCACACTTTCTTAAAGGACAACAACAAAGTCCTTGACTTATACGAATGAAAGGATGACACATCGTTTCACATCGATTTTTTTGGGTTACATGACTCAAGTTTTGTGAATATAAAAAAATAATGCGTAGTTTCTTAAAAGCGACTGCTTGAAAAATGTTTTTGTGTGAAAGCTTTTAACTAAATATGCACAGAGATTGATTTATTCGAATGTTTGTTTTGTTATTGTTTTTATCCCTTTTTTCTCTCGAGCTGATATTACACATATGTTTGGCGCAAAGAAACATATGGTCTGCACTATGGGCAAATGTACTGCGAAAATAATATACACAAAAAATTTGTGTCAAAATAAAAAAATAATCTCGTGGCAATTTTCGCGTTTTACACAAAACAAAAAACTGTATTCAAGTATGAAATATGTGTAGTTAAATAAAAATATGTTCTATTGTTCACACCAAATAAATTAATGAGTCAATAAAACATGCAATGATCTGAAAATGTTATTAAAAAATTATTTTACCCAAACAAAAAAATTACAAAATTTATGTGTACCACTGTGCGAATGATTAATTACATAACGTATACGCTTGCATATTTTAAATCTTTATATTATGTAATTACCTAATTTGCATGTGATTGGAATGTTGAATAAATGAGTAAGTTTCACATATAGATGATATTCGCTTGCTTCATATTCTAACAATCTGTGAGTCATTTTAAAGTATTTCTTTGTCTAATTTTTTATTATGCATTTTTTATTATAAAAATGTTTAATACTAATACTCTTAAAGAAATACATAGGTTTACAGACAGACACTATTGCAGTAATGTGGAATAAATCATTCTCAATATCTGTATAACTAAGTAGTCTACAAATTACCAGATTTTTTTTAGAACGACAATTTTTTTTGAGAGATATTTTTCCTCTTGGCGTTTTCAAAACCGGCTACGCAGTGCAAAGTTCTTCTGCGTTCCAACGTATTTAAAAAAAATATATTTTATAATTTTGCTATAAATAAAAATACACATCATTTTAATCGAATTTTCATAATCGATAACTGGGAAGTTAATCTATAGGGTGATCTAAGTAGAGATACTTTTTTCAATAGACTTTTTTTGACTTCTGCGTTCCAACGTATTTAAAAAAATATATTTTATAATTTTGCTACAAATAAAAATACACATCATTTTAATCGAATTTTCACAATCGATAACTGGGAAGTTAATCTATAGGGTGATCTAAGTAGAGATACTTTTTTCAATAGACTTATTTTGACAGATCACGTGTGAGTCGTGTCATGCTGTCATGTTATTTTTGTTAAGTATTGTTTGGCATTTCATCATGGAAAGATTTACGCCTGAACAACGTTTACAAATTATTCAGTTTTATTATCAAAATAATCGTTCGCCAATTGCGCTAAGTCCATTTTTTTTAAATCCAAAAAACACTTTCCAGTCGACCTTGAAACCCATGAGCAATATTTTAGTCGGTCCATATTTCTTCAAAAATGATGCCGGTGAGAATGTAACCGTCAATGGCGACCGTTATCGTGCCACGATAACCGACTATTTGATGCCTGAAATTGAAGCTCGTGATCGCGGCGACGTTTGGTTTCAACAAGACGGCGCCACTTCCCACACATCACATCAATCAATGGATTTATTGAGAGAACACTTCGGTAAGCAGATAATTTCACGTTTTGGGCCGGTCGATTGGCCACCAAGATCGTGTGATATCACACCGTTAGACATCCTCAACGGATGGACCATCTGAGACGTAGTCGCGGCCAACATTTGATAGACATAATCTTCAAAAAACAAATGCCAAAGAATGTTCTTTCAAATGATAATAAACATTCCCCATTCAATTTGAATTTTCTGTGAAAATTTTCTTTAAAAAATTAGGGAACCTCGAAATGGATCACCCGATATAACTTCCATAGTTATCGATTGTGTTCAGTTAGTTTTCTTCTAAATTTAGATTTGAGCCCATTGGAACTAATCTAATTGAAATTTCAAACTTTATCCTACGATAATTCGATAAGTAAGCGAGATATTTCCTATTAAATTGAAATTGAAACTTATCTAATTTTTTTTTCTAATTTTCGATTTATTGAACTCATCGGAACGAAAAAAATCGGTTTTACAAACTATTTGGTTAGTTTATCCTATACACCCTCAAAAAGAGCTATGCACCGTTAGAAAGTTGTGTGTATTGTGTCACTTGTCTGTCAGAGTTGTTATGCAAATGCATTGATTTTACTTTTTGTTTAAAAACTTAAAGCCCTCTGAATCATACATACATACGTAGCCTAGTTTTTGACGTAGCTTTTTGGCTGCGCTTGAATGAAGTCATAAACCTGTTTCGGCTTGTGAAATCATTTGAATCTCCCATAGTGCAACGATGATGTCAGATCCCAACTATTGATGTCATGAGTTTAAAAATATACAATTCTATTCACTACAAATGTATTTGTGTATTTAGCTCTCCCTCAAACTACCACGGACTATTACAAACGACTCTCTGATTTCTCTTAGCATAGAATATTTTTGAATCGTCAAACTACAACAGTGTTGGAATGTGAGCAAAACTATTCGTATCAAACTATTATTGAGGAACAAAATGTACCAAAAAAGAGACAGCTTTTTAAAGCTAAAAAAAAAATAAAACATAAAATGATTCTATTAAAATATTGAATAATGTCAGAAACATTTCTAATTAATTGTTTATAGGGGTCAATTAATATTTTAATCAAACATTCATATCAATGCATCTTTTTATATTGACTCATGAACTTATTTATTTAGAATGAGTAGATTGGCTGAACAACTTCATTAAGAAACCTGTAAGAAAGGGCAAAAGTCGGGCGGAGCTACTATATGATACCCAACACCACCGTAGTACAGTAGAACAATAACAACTATTTTTATGTTTTATCAATGTTTTTTGTCTAATGACACTGATCAGTCCAAATATTGGCATTTGTTAAGGCTTAAGGTAAGTACACACGATTTGCAGATCGGACAATGTTTGCCAGAAAAATTGCGGAAAAATGCAACCCTGTGAATTTACAACAGTGTGAACATACAATTTTTGTTTTGCAACGTTAGCTGAAAAGTCGTTGCGATATACATAATTTGCAGATTGTTATATGTGCGAAGTTTATATATATTTTCTGGCGCCATTGTCAGAAAAACATTTTATTGGCAACACTGTCTATAAAGTATTTTTATTGGCAATCCTGCATATAATTATTTACAAAATATATTGTAAATGTATCTGGAAATCGTCTATACTAAGCTTTGATTCAAAATCGGATATACGAGTACATACATATATACCGGCGCTACATCGAAATCTGGACCGATTTTCTTGAAACAGCTGTTTTTTGTGCAACAAACTATTATCTGTTAAATTTAATAAGGATCTGTTGTGAAATGAGGATTTTATAGCGCTTAGATGAAAAATCGGGATATAAATATGTAGGTATACTCGTATGTACATATATTGAGCTATATCTAAATCTAAAGCGATTTTCTTCAGATTCGGCAGCATTCGTCTTTAGATGATTGGATGTAAAATACAGCTTCACAGCGCTAAGAGGCCAAATCGGAATGAACATACAGCTATAGACATATAAATGACACATTTTGTCATAAGTTCTAAAATTCGCCAAAAAAATTTTTTGTGATTTTTTTTTCGAAATTAAATCGTTTTTTACATTTTTGTAAAAATTATTATTTTGGTATTGATTTGTTTTTGCTCAAAAGAAAGCTTAGCAGGCTGGTACCTGTTTATCTATCAAAATAAAGATAAACCTATAAAAAATTAAGGTTCAATAATTTATTTAAGCATGACTGGAGAACCATTATTGGTTGAGGAAAGCTTTAAAAAATTAAGTATCATAAATAGAATGAGACCAATCTGAAGAAATTCGCCAATGTATGTTCTGGATTCAAAATATTTCTTTAAGTCGAATTTCATACATTTTGGTTGAAAAATGTGGATTCTACAGCGCTTATATATCAAATCGAAGGTATATATGTATATAGAGGGGCTTTATCTAAATCTGAACCGATTTTGAACAAATTCAATAGGCTTCGTACCTAACGTGAAAGAGTGCGTGGTGTCAAATTTTATCACGATCGGAGTAAAATTGTGGCCTGTACTTTGCGGACAAGTTTACATGGACGGACGGACAGACATGGTTAGATCGAATCTGCCAGTGATTCTGAGTCGATCAGTATACTTTAAGGTGGGTCTGACTCCAATATTTTAAGGTGTTACAAACATCTGGCCTAAAACAGAGTGGTGTAGGGTATAAAAATGTTCTCTAGAGCCCCCAGAAGTGACATCAGAGGAGATCTTTATTTATTACTACGCTAAGCTAAATGTCAAGTATTTTTATTGACTGGAATCAAAGTAAAAAGCCGTTAACTTTTTGAGCAAAATGGTCCATTTGTATGGGAGGTACCAAAAGGGGCGTGAAAACTTTGCCCAATTTTCTCAAAGTGATAGAGTCCGAGAAGCTAATACGGTTTGTGTAAATGTGAACGATTCTGATAATTAGTATATATGTTATTAAAGAATCAATATTTCACTAAATGTTGAACCTTTTGTGGGGGAGGTACTCGAAGGAGTGGTCCAACATGGCTAATTTTTGTTCTTAGTCTGAGTTAGAAAAAAATATTAACACATACCAAATTTTAAGTCAATTGGTTACTCCGTAAAGTAATAGTAATATTTTCAACATATGTAGGCCTCACAATTTCCTTTAATTTAAATGGTATCCCGGCTTTATACTAAAGGCACTTTCCAAGAAAATCAGAATGTTACAAATCTGTAACTGTATGACAACCGGATATGGTGAAAATGGACTCCAGTCTTGTGTATCGGTTGACCTTAACAGAGTTATTGTTGTTGACAAAATCTTACTTTTTTGTACAAAATTGTTTCTCTAAAATTGCTTGTGGACAACATATTCAATGAATGTACCGTGCCATCTCCAAACTAAAAACGGCATTTGTGAGAGAGTCAAACTATTTATTATAGCTATGAGATGGGATTGATTAATACCCTCCCTCTCTATATTAAACAAAACATGTGAGCAAAGAGACTGACCTACCCGGCGCTGTTATTTAGTAGTAAATATATAAAACAAGCAAAGAGATTTTGTTCAAATACTCTGTGGAATTAGTTGCATATTGAGTGTCGTTGAGTGAAGACGTAAATAGTGGATTTAATTTTTCATAGAAATATAAATTAAAGAAAAGCAAAAAAATGCCCGTTGGTAAGTTGTGAAGAAAAATTTGAATATTTAAAATGAATATTTCTAGATGTATCTGGATACATATATATTTTAAAAATATTTTTGGTGGTGTTAAAGTGACTGTTATTCTTGAAGTTAATAAAGTGATTTTTACATTTATATATAATCAAAAGTAATGGTTTTGTGACCCATAACAGAGTTTTGGCAAATATCCAAAAATTCAAAATATATACTGTTACTCATAGACAAAAAAAGTTTTGTTCACAGGAACGAAATTCTAAACAAATAGGTAATTCATATGAGATTCCTATTGTATTCCCGGCTACCAAACAGAAATTCTATTGTTCAACAACAACAGTTTTTCACTTTGATTGAAAAATGTTCATTGCATAAAACTGTATTATCTATATCTTCAAATTTGCTGAGAAAAGATTTTCCAAGTGAAAGCGAAAACAAAAATATTCCAGATATTTCGTTATGGCGAAAGCTTTTTATTTATATTATACATATAAATATTCTTTATATACAAACAATGATTTATGTATATTAAAAAAAAATTAAATACAAGATCTAGTATATATTTTACATATATATGTACATAATTTAATTGTGCATTGTTTTGTTTGAGTATTTTCCAATTGCATCTCTTCTGCCTCAATGACAAATTCCATTAATAATGATATTATTACAAATTAAAAAAAGTGTTAGAATAGGCAAGCCAATTTAAATAATTGTATTATATGTCAATGAAACGAGTATCTTCTATTCTGTTAGTTAGTAGTTGACATTCGCGGGGACCTTTAAAAATCCAGCAGAGCTTAGATCAGAGCATACTCTTTTCACCTTCTCCTCAGATTATAGTACTCTCAACATCACAGTTTTAATTGTAAGACTGTCAGTTATTTAATGTTGTAGAAGTGTACACACATTCAGAAAAGACATTGACAGACAGTAGACAATAAAATGAGAATCGTGAAAACACACACAAAAAAGTGATGTCATGTTTTCGGATTTCATGAGCACAATGCCAATGAAAAATAATCTTTTAAAACTTTGTTTTCAAAATACATTTTACCTGCCCATCAACATTGCTATATGTACATTCTCGAAATTCCCTCGGATACGTGCAAGATTCTAACAAAATAAAAAAATAGAAACAACAATAGTAGTAGTCGAACAACTAGTTTCAACTCTCCAAAAATGTTGTTACTTTTTAAATTGTGGATTTGTTTTCTCAAATTCGTAATTCTAAAAGCGCCCATACATTGGCTCAAATTTACAATAAACTGGTTTTCAATCATAGAAAGCATTCCGATAACATGACATGTTACCGAAATGTCGAGCTGCCGAACCAACAATAGAAAAAATTCTACAAAAATATATTTTTTTAATCGCGCCAAAAATTACTAAAGTAAACAAAATAACTGGTTTTCGCGAATGAATTTATGTTGTTTTTTCTTCATAAAAGTATTCTAAATATTATTTCTAGATTGCTAGTTAGGACAAATAAAGAGAAGAATCGGAGACATACTTTTAGTTTATTACATTGAGGCGATTTAGTTATGTCCGTCTTTCTTAAATAAAATGTTATATGGAATTCAAACCCCTTCGGTCATTTTGGACCACCCTGTACATATTGTTGTAATCAAAGCGCAGGTCGCAAATATGAACCAATCTTTACGAAAATTGCCGGCACAGATTCTTTTCTTGAATTAGTGACGATCCCTATTGAAAATGAGTCATATCAGTCCAAGTGTTTATATAGCCCCAAAATAAAGGTCCCCTCCGAGTTGAGTTGTTATTGTTATACAGCAATAGTTTACAAAATTTTTGTCGAAGGGAGGATGTACATTAGACCGAATGCGAGGCGGAATATTGAAGCTTAGCCCGAGACAATTGTAAAAACATTTTTTAAAATTTTTTCCGAGCCCGCGGAATCGGCCCAAAATTCCTTTTTTATCGTATCGGGTCACCAAAAAAGTTATAAATTGCGAGGCGGAATATGAAATTTTACCTCGAGACAATTGCAAAAACATTTTTTTAATTTTTTCCGAGCCCGCGAAATTGGCCCAAAATCGTTTTTTTATCGTAACTTTTTTGTTTGCTACTCGATTGTCACATGTACATCAATGTGTTGGTCTCGACGAGTACAGCATTGCCTCATAGATGTCGCCGATGTAGAATGTCATTTTCTAATGAAGACATAACTTTTTTGTTCTTGAATAAAAGTGCGTACACCCAAAGCAAAATGTTCATGGTTTTTAAAGCGCTTTAATCCTATAGAAAAATATTTTTAAATTTTTGGGGTAAAAACTGCAGTATGTTAAGTCTTCATTAGAAAATGACATTGTACATCGGTGACATCTATGAGGCAGATGTAGTTTAATGTACATAACATTTTCTGTTGGAATTTGGTACCCTTAACAGGTAAAAAATATTTTAAAAAATTTATGATATTTTTTAATTCCAATTTTCATGGAATAGTAATTGGAGTATAGCCCGATATAGCTGCGATACGCATTTAATTTAGGAGGGCTACAAATGTAACATTTGTATGTCACTTTTACGTAGAAACTTTGGTTTAGTAATAGTCATCAAAAAATTTAAAAAAACGTTTTTTGCTGGCACAAAATTGTTCATAAAAAATAAAAAAAAATCATAAAAAATATTTTATTTCATATGTTAAAAGCTGGCTAACGAATAAAATAAGTTCTATTTGACATCTATGGATAAATATATATATATATGTTATGACCCATATTGTAAACGTACAAAAAGTAAGGTATTTTGACACTTTGTTTGGCAAGTACCAAAAAAGGCGCGGCAATTGCGCCTATTTTTCACTGGGCTGTAGATACTATAAAAGCATTACACGATATAAGTAAGGCCTTTAATTTTGTGCAAAATGTTCCATTTGTATAGAAGGTACCAAAAGGGCATGACAATAACGCAATACAATAACAATAACACTGCACAAAATTGCATGTATGGTATGGTATCAAAATTATAAGCCTTAAACTTTTTGTGCAAAATCCTCCATTTGTATGGGAGGTACCAAAAGGGAAGTGGCAATGACGCCCATTTTTCTCAAGGTGACATCTACTAATAAACGTTTACTATATGTGGAATTGCGGAAGATTCTGATAAGTAGTATAGAGAATCAAAATTTCACTACATTTTTACTCTTTGTTGGAGGAGGTACTAGAAGGAGTGGACCAACATGGCCCATCTTTGATCTTAGCCTGATATAGAAAAAATATTGACATGTACCAAATTTGAAGTCAATTGGTTACTTCTTTTTAGAGTTATGGTGCGCTCCAGCCAGGCGGACGGGCGGACATTTCTCAAATGACTCAAAATATAACTGGTGATCTAAATACAGATACTTTTTTCAATAGCCTTTTTTTGACAGATCACGTGTGAGTCGTGTCATGCTGTCATGTTATTTTTGTTAAGTATTGTTTGGCATTTCATCATGGAAAGACTTACGCCTGCACAACGTTTACAAATTATTCAGTTTTATCATCAAAATAATCGTTCGCCAATTGCGTACATTTTTTTTTTAATCCAAAAAAAACAACTTTCCAGTCGACCCACGACCTTGTCACCCATGAGCAATATTTTAACTCTCGTTAAGAGCTATCTTTTTACCATTGACCGATTCCCGATTCGACGTTCCGGAATTGAGAACACTTCGGTGAGCAGATAATTTCACCTTTTGGGCCGGTCGATTGGCCACCAAGATCGTGTGATATCACACCGTTAGACTTTTTCCTGTGGGGATATGTAAAGTCTAAAGTTTATGCGGACAAACCCGCTTCGATTCAGGCCTTGGAGCAAAACATCACGCGTGTCATTCGCCAGTTACCAGTCGAAATGCTCGAACGAGTCATCGAAAATTGGACTCAACGGATGGACCATCTGAGGCGTAGCCGCGGCCAACATTTGATAGACATAATCTTCAAACAATAAATGTCAAAGAATGTTCTTTCAAATGATAATAAACATTCCCCATTCAATTTGAATTATCTGTGTTTTTTTCTTTAAAAAAGTAGGGAACCTCGAAATGGATCACGCTATACTTGAGGTCTTAGGGTCACTCCTTCGATAAGTTTCACTTTTGGGCTGTTGCAAATGATATATCCGGTTTAAAAACATGATTTTGTTAAAATTCTCTTACATCTACCAAAACGGTTATAATTCCTACATTTATCCACAGATTTTTTTGACATTGTTTTTTGAAAAATGGAGTACAATCTTTTCCGATTTTTTCGTGCCAGCAAAAACTATTTTTTTTTCGAAAAAATCAAAACCTTTTTTATTTGTTAACTAATGCTACTGAACCATTGTTTCTACGTAAAATATACCTATATAATATTTGTAGCCTTCATAATTACCACAAATTTAACGCATATCCCGGCTGATACTTCAAAAAATATAGTAAAAATACGACATATAAACGTATCTACCGATTTGACTTCTTGATGTATTAGACATCAAATTTTTCAGCCGATTTAACTGACATTTTAACCATATATTTGGCTGAAAATTACACATTTATACTTTATATTGCCTATAATAGTCCATAGTAAAAATGGGCTACATTGGTTCATGTTTTGATATAGCTCCCACATAAATATCCCTTCCGACTTGACTTAATGATGCTCTAGACAACAAATTTTCCAACTAATGTTGCTTTTTGCAATTTTGTTGAAAATTAAATATCCATATAAAAATCTCTTCATTTTTCAAATTTAAGGATTTATAATTTATATTGTCTGTAATAGTCCCTAGTGAAAATGAAACACATCGGTACAAGTACAAAGGTACTTTCCGATTTTGTTATTTTGATGTAGGTTCCATATGAAGGTCCCTTCAACTAGACAGCTTGATAAAATAGAGATCAAAGTTTTTTTTGTCAATCTATAGCTTATATTTAGGAAACAATAATTTCTAATAAAAATTGATCGTATCGGTATATAACCGTATATGAAGGTCTTTTCGATCTGACTTTTTGTAAGGTCTAGCGATAAATTGCAAAACCGATCTGGTGAAATTTACCACTTTACACTTCATTTTACCGTTCCTTGTAAAAATATACAATTGGTAATGTTTTGATATAACTCTCCATATTTTCGCCATTGGCAACTCAGTGTCTCCAAAAGCTGTTACTATAACATTATTTAAATTCATATTTCTTATTAATGATCATCATGGCTTAGATAACTTTTTAATTAGAGCATCTAATTGTTGTTTTTCGTTAGGTCGACATGTGATCAGAATAATTTCATAATATTTTTAATAAATTATTTTGAGGCTGTCATTAGAGCTCAATAAACATTTATAAAATTCGAACATGAGTATTAATTAAATTACCGCCAAAATTTTAAGCACAATTGCCGACTTCCCAGAAGACTTTGTCATATGACTGCCAGAGAAACCCATGTAAATATACATACGAGTAGATATGTCATATTTAAACAAAATATACGATGGAATGTCACATAAAAACTTTCTTAACTTCTTCAATGAAATGCCGAAGACGTTTGTCGTTGCCAGCCTACGAAAATAAGCGGCCACATTTCTAAGTAGATAATTTCATAGTTAAAATGTAGTGTTACATCATATACATTTATTTGTTTACATCCAAAATAAGTTTGAAAACATATGAACGGTCGGATAGAACTTTTAAATCCTTACCGGTAAAAGAAAGTTTATCCAGCAAAACGAACGAATTCCGGCAGTTTTTAAATCATCAAGTACACGAACAGACTTAATAAACATTAAACGGAAACTCCAGGGGCAAATTTATATTCCGAATAGCAATTCAAGAGGTATTAAAATAAATAAAATGTCAACTGAGCCAAGTAACAATTAATAAATTCAGCGATTCATGGCAATGATTTTACCTAGCTACAAAATTAATTTTCTGCCATCATCAATACTGCAAAGAAAGTTTTATTATTTTTTTGGGTCACATTCTTTCTTCCTTTGAGGCACTGTAAAGAATAAATGTTCTATAGGTGTGTGTGCGTGTATTAGCATGAGCAAAATAATTTACGTGTTTTTGAGATCCACACACTACCTTCATTTAACACCGCAGTGCGAATTAAAGCCTCACATAGAAACATCAGAGAGAATGAATGGCCTGAATTCCCATTCTCTTTTAACTGTCAACTCACACATCACCACTCACATTTAGTAGCTGAAGCCACCGATTTGTTGTTATTTTTTGTGTTTTTTTCATTATTTATCTGTTATTTTAAATTGTTTGGTGGGTACAGTTAAGTTTGGTATTTTTAACAAACATCCAACAGAAAAAAGAAAAAAACTGATTTTCATTTTATTCATTCTTCTTTCTTTCTTTGTTTTATTGCATTTGCAGAAGTGAACACACCCGATGCTTTGACCTATCAATTCCAGCCCGTTTCCGGCGGTGTATTCACATTCAAAGTTCGCTGTGGTCATGATGCCCATTTGGCTTTAACTTCACAGCCCGCCGAGGCTGATCCCATGTATGAGGTCTTCATTGGTGGCTGGGAGAATAGCAAATCGGTTATTCGTAAGAATCGTCAGAAACCCGATGTTGCTGAAGTTGCTACCCAAGGTATTTGCAATGCCGGAGAATTCCGTGGTTTCTGGATTCGTTGGTACGACAATGTTATTACTGTGGGACGTGAGGGTGAAGCTGCTGCTTTCATGTCTCACGAGGATCCCCAATTGTTCCCCATTAACTTTGTTGGTATTTGCACTGGCTGGGGAGCCAGCGGTACCTGGTTGATTGATGGTAAGTTAAGCAGATTGTACAGAGTTTAAGAAAAATATTTGTATCAATTTTATATGTATGTATTTCTTCCTAGAACCTGAAGCCGTTGCTGCCGTTCATGGATTTGCTCCTCTAAATAGCACGCCTGGTAGTGGTACTGGCACCTGGGTACCTGCCGCCAATGGTGAAATTCCTCCCCAGGCTATGCAAGGTGGTTTTGACGGCAGCGAACAATTGTTCCTGGCCCGCGCCCGCCACGAAGGTGATCTCATTCCCGGAAAATTGCACCCATCCCACGGTGTTTGCTATGTAGCATATGGCGGTGGCGAACACGGACACAATGAATATGAAGTATTATGCGACGGTTTTGGAATTTGGGTACCGGTCAATGATGGCACCATTCCACCAAATGCTGTCCAAGCCGGCTCCTCTGCTGATGGTGAACCTTTGATGATTGGACGTGCAACTCACGAGGGCACCATCACCGTCGGTAAGGTGCAACCATCTCATGGTTGTTGTTACATTCCATATGGTGGCGAGGAACTGGCATACAAAGAATTTGAAATCTATTGTGCCCAGTAAGGAAGGAGGAAGAGACAGCAAGAAGAAACCGTCGCACCTTTATTGGCATTTGACACAGTAGATTCAGTAAATTCGCACAAGAAGACTCCAGTCAATTTTGTTGTTATGCCTCATCTGTTATAACTCGGCAACATTATGCATTATTGCTAGAGCAACCAACCATACTCCTCGAATTACACTCTATTCATGAATTCTGATATAATCAGAATTGCAACATTAAACAGAATCTTATTTATATTACCGTATTAATTTTAATTTATATGTATATTTTGCAAAAATGTTTGTGAATAATAATAAAAGAAGTAAGAAAGTGTTAAAAAGTTGATTAATAATAATTGTTTGAAATTAGGTTTCGAGCAACCTGAAGCTTTGTTGGAGTCTTGACTTTATAGGTAGATATCTACACGACGGGGTAAGCGATGGGCCCCATTTTAGCCACAAATGACTTTAGAGAATGATACCTATAAAATGAAATGGCTTTGGTCCCTGATCCCATCTAAATGTTCCGTAACAACTGATTCCGTAAAGGTACAAAATATGGCATTAATTAGAATGCAGGAATATAATAGAGATAGTGGCCTTAAAATGTTCTGTATCATTTGTGCGGATATTCCAATTAGTTTAAAATCCCAAAAATGCCTTTTTGTCTTCGATTGTAAATAAATGCTGCACTGTGAAAGGGTTTCGTTTTCTTTTGTGAAAAATGTCGCACTTGCACGGGGCAAAAATGCAACATTTGAGCCCTGTATTTAATCGAAGGGGTGGGCGCTGCCCTACAAAACAAATGTTTTTTCGGCGTCGAGCGAATAGCCTAAATAACCGCGTGTGTCCGTGCGTGCTTTTTTATAATGAAGTTTGGTCAGATGCTTTATTTAGGCGGCGCCGTGGAGTATTCTTTGTTTTTAGTTTACTTTTAGTGAGTTAAAAGGCTAGTTTTTTGCATTTTTGTTATCGATTCTGACCATAAAAAATGCAGCAGTACAAGAGGGTGTAGGCGACATTATTAAAATGCTGCTCTCTGACAGGGCAACATCTTTTTTTAGAAAAGAAAACACCATAAGATGTCTATAATTTCTAAACTAAAATAGATATGTACACAAGTGATGCTTTAAACGGAAGCTTGAAATGTCCACAATTACAATTATCAAACATTTTATAATTCCATTAGACTTAAGCTTTTTATTTAAATTAACTGCAAGCAAACTACGGTAGATATTAAGTAGACGTTTTGATCCTTCGTTTGAGGTATCAGTTGTTGTTGTAATTCAATAAGTTTTGAAGTCAAAGGAATTTAAAAATTGGGTTTCACCCAAAATAAGAGCAAGGAGATATCGTCACAACTGATACCTTAAAGGGAAGCTTGAAATGTCTGCTTAAATCCCAATGGAGTTTGCGTCTCCTACAATCCTAAAATATAATTATACAGGGCTTTCTGTATCTGTTAATTTTCCACTTAATTTTCGAATACTGACCATGTTTTAATCCATTTTATTTCTTTCCAAACTATTTCTTTCGGTGAGTACAATCGATTATACGAGTATGCGACGCCTTTTGAAGTTCAAAACTTTAATGTTTAGTTTCATTTTTGAGATAAGGGGTTAGCTAGCCTTTCCAAAATTCAAGAAATTGGATGGAAAATGGATTTTCATGATAATTTGGCATTGATAGAGGACGTTGCGTGCACTTACAGACGTCTTAAATTTTAAAATGTCAGTAACTTCTAAACAAACTGGAGTATCACTTTAAGTGATAACCAACCTAACTGAAAGGTCTGAACGTCTTTCCAAAATTCAGGAAATTGGATTTTCATGACCAAATTTCAATCGGTAATATTGTTCCCCAAATAATTACCTTGTTCGAAAAAATTCCCCCTATCGTGAATGTTTTTTTTTGTTTGGATTTTTTTCTCTTTTCACTTCGATTTGTTCACTTTATTTTTGCTAGCGAACAGAACGGACTCATCGTGAAAATGTTTATTATTGTCTTTAAATATTAAACAAAACTATACTACATATATATATATAAAAATAGTTTTCTTTATATATGGTACGATAAATCTGTGGTTTCCTGGAATAACAGCACATTTCAAAAAATCTAAATGTTCAGAAGAGCCCAAATACTTTTTCTCTCGTAGTCCATTTGATACTAAATGTTCATATTTTGGAGTTGAAAAAGGCACGAAAAATTGGACAACCTAAGAGTGTCTTATATGCATCGATTGATAATGATTAGCTGAACATATTTATGCTAAAATCCCTAAATCGAAATTTTCCAACATCGGTTGTTATTCCAGAAATCCACAGATATCTGATTGCATTTTTCATTTCTAAATATTCAGAATTTGGTGTTTATCCGTCAATCCAATCAAAAGTTATTCACAAAACAGTATAGACCATTCGATTTGTAATTTTTATTTTTATTTTTTTTTATTTATTTAATTCAAAGTTATAACCAAGCCATATATGGTTAAATAGGCTACAACATTTAGACATAAAAAATAAAAACTATCTATAAATAAGGAGGAATTGAAACTACTCAAATATTTAAAAAATTCGGATAAAAATTTATAATTTAAATAAACAAAATATTGACAAAAAAAATTAACAACAAATCTTTTTAGCACTGAATAAACCTATAAATAAACATTTAAACTAAACTGACTGAATTGAATAAGTGAAATTGAAATTGAATTGAAGACTACTCTCAAATAAAAGAATTCCACACAAATTAAAGAAATCATCAAGCTTTGACCGCCTCTCCTGAACTTGCACTTAGCATTGTTTAGAATGGAGGTATCGAAATGTAAACATATATATTTTCATCTAATAACCACAACTTGCTTCCACTGTGCAAATAGTCTTGTTCCAATGGCAAGCTCCGAGATGTGTCAACGTCGTATCCTTATTTTACTACCGCAAATCTATGAAATGTTGATTTGATTAAATCGGGAGATAATAAAATAAAAGAGGATACGTACGAGTGTCACATTTAAGCTAAACTTCCTTTTCTGTTGAAGTACAGGTGCTTATTTGTCTTTGGCGCTACGATGATCACGTGTGTACCAAAAATACATCCAAGGATGAGGGTATCCCAAATTTAGTGTAGAAGTACTGTACCATAACTCTCCCTTCCTCTGGCGTTGGATAAGTTATCCTCTCACTATAAATTCTCCAATCCAAATGCAATCAAAACTTCGGAGAGTACTTCGCTGAAGATTGACTGTGCCGACTTCATGATATCTGCCAAATGCTTTCTGATATCCAACGTCTGCAAAGAACCATAGACATGCACTGAGTTTTACAATTGGAGGAATCGCATATGATTTGTTTGCAGATGGCTTAGATTAATATTTTTAACCTTAACTTTGAAAACAAATCTTTTCAACTCTTTTTCTTGTTTTTTGTGCACTGACCATTTATTTATTTTTGAACAGCTGTTTATTCTCGATACATCTTTACAGATTCGAAGTGAACAAAATGTTCCCTATTATTCACGATAGCATTTTCCACTTCCCGTCAAGTCAAGAAATTTAGAGAACAAATATTCCACGTATTATTCGCGATAGGGGTGAATAAAATCCAAATTGGAGCTAAACCAGAAAAAAAAACATTTTGTTACTTTGAATAAGCAAATTCAGAAACTGAAGTCGAAACGGAGTCAACTTTCGATGACCTCGAGAATGTTGTACTGTGTTAAAATGCCAAACATAGATTTTGGGTCTAATAATGGCAAATGAGCAAAAATCTATTAGGTTAGGTTGAATAGAGGAGACGTTTAAACGTCTCATGTCCATGGACATACACTTAAGCCAGTGGTTTGGCCTGTTGTGCGCTCCTTATTTATGATTTTTATACCTCACGGGTTACAGAAAAGTGTCTGTAAGCTTGAGTGTCCCGTTAGAACACTCATCATTATTACTAATCTCGATCTTGTTTAGCTTCAGAAAACTACTTGTTTTCTTTTAATTTGGGTCACCCCACAGTATCTTTGCAGTTGCTCTATTCCACACAGTTTTGTGAGCCATCACTGCCCAGTGCTTCAACTCATCCTTCGT
The DNA here is from genome assembly GCA_963930755.1 of Eudasyphora cyanicolor. Taxonomy (NCBI): domain Eukaryota; kingdom Metazoa; phylum Arthropoda; class Insecta; order Diptera; family Muscidae; genus Eudasyphora; species Eudasyphora cyanicolor. The sequence goes on along the minus strand of OZ005738.1, from coordinate 11,542,116 downwards.
GGCTTCGAGAGGTTTCCAATTTTCCAAGTTTATTACTCGAAGTTCTCTGCCCTTTGAAGCCAAGCTGTTTGCTCGTTCATTTCCAATCACTCAGTTGTGTCCCGGTACCCAGAAAATACGCAGTTGACCATGGACTGAGTAATTATTTATCGTTCTTTTACAGTTAACACTGTTCTGGATTTGAAATTTTCCGATGTTATTGCTTTGATAGCCATTTGGCTATCTGTGAATATGTTGGCATATTTAGGCTTTGTGGTATTACTGAGCCAGTTAACACACATCGTGATTGCTCGAACTTCTGCTTGAAATACTGTGTTATGGTCTGGGAGGCGGAAGTAAATTCCTTCCTCTTAGCCTGGACCCATCAGTGTAGCAGCTGGTTCCCACTGGCGCATGAGCTAGTGTTCCGTTTTTCCATGAGCGTCTGTCTGGCACGAACGAATCACAGGTAGCTATTAGCCGCACGTCAGGAATGCGGTCGGAGATTTCCGTTGTTTGAATATGACCGACCAGTGATTGTAATATTTTCTGAAGGTACGACTTGTGGTCTCGATTTATCCATTCACCCCTCACTTGTAGACGTCTTGCTGTGAGGGCTGCCTCATACTTTATTCCGATATCTATTGGTTGGATGTTGTATAGCTCTTCTGCCCAACGAACAACATCTGTGGGCCTTTGTAACTCTTTCTTCAATATGATCTTTCAAGTACAGTTTCTGATCCAAGATTACTCCCAAGTATTTTACCTTTTTAGATATGGCAATATTCTTATCCAGGAATCGAGGTACGGTAAAAGGATGAATCTTCCTTTTCCTTGTAAATAGACATATTTCTGTTTTGTCTATTATCTTGTTGTCTTGCTGGATGATAGAGATTCCCTAAATTAAAATTTTCTTTGGGAATTTAATATTTTAGGAAAAAATACATTTTAAAGAAATCACTCTTTTGTGAAATTTATGACACTAGGTATTTCGAAAATCGATAAAAGTTCTTTACGACATTTCCCCTTTGCAAAACTTCTTCGATGTATCCTCCTCATTACGTTATGTTAGTTAATAAAAAGTCATTGTCATTTAAAATTTCTGTTATAATCTTTTTTTTGTTTCTTTTTTTATTATGTTTAATATTTTATGGGTATGTACGTATGTATGCAGGCACATTGCAGCACGTTAAACCTCCAAACTCTGCAGTGGGGGATGGGGTGATGGGGTGGTAATGCTTGCAGACATACGAATAATTTGTGTCATTGTGTGTGATTTATAAATTCTATTTAAAAGGATTAAGTACGCAGCATACTATATGTAAGTATGTATGTTTGTTTGTATAGTGGTGTAATTAAATGGTCTTGTTTGTGATAAACATTTTCTTGTTTTTTTCTTCTTCTTAATTTTTTTTTTTGCATTATTTGATTAATAATATTTTGGATTACTACATGATGTATATGTTGTGTATGTATATATGCATGTATATATATACATACGTACTCCTATGTACTAAACATAAATATGTTCTTAGTTTTTGTTTTTATTTATTTTTGTTTATCTTAAAGCAGTTTAACTTGAGTTTAAGGAAATGTTTTAGTTGTATATATGTGTTTGTTTGTTGGTTTATATGTATCAATTGAACTGTTTTTTTTTCTTAAGTTTTTTGTTGGCTGCAAAAGTCATTTGGATCTGATTCAAAAATGAGCTCTAGTTTTGGTTGACAATAACACGTTCTGTTCTGCTGTTACGTGTATAAACCGTTTTTTGTTTCTTAGTTTTAAATTTGAATTGTTTGTTTGCTTTTTTAATAAACAATTCGGTTATATGTATATACTCGTATATATGTATGTAAATGTTTTTGTTGTGGTGTGTTGAGTTGAGTTGGTTTTACTGACAAGATTTTAGCATTAAAATGTATGTATATTTTTGTTGTGTTAACAATTTTGTTGAGTTTTTTTTTCAATTTTCTTATAAATTGTTATATTAGTCTTTAGGGAGGATTAACAAACAAATTAAATATTAAATACGATTTTCATAATAAAGTATATCAAACATTTTGCAAATGAGTTGGTATTTTTTATGTTCAGTTTTTGTTTTTTTTTAAGTCTTAATTTAAATTAATAATATCCATTAGTTTAACAAATCTAAGCTTTCTCATATCTTCATCATTTTTCATCGTGGTCATCATCATTCAATAATTATCATAATAATATATATTTATAATTAGTATTAAAAAATATGGATTATTTCACTTTTTTGTTTTGTTGCTGTTGTTGTTGTTTTGTGATAAAATTAGGATAAAAGGTATTTAATAAATATGTAGATCGTATATTTGAACTAAGTTTACATATTATATTCAATTTAGTTGATTTTTATGACGTATATAAAGTTTAGTATTTCACTGTTTGTTGTTTGGCTAAACAAAACTTGGAATTAGTTCTTTTGCGTATGTAAAGACCACTGGGCGAATTGTTCCTGCCATTGGCTACTGGCTGAGTTGGTCTAAAAAAAAGGAAAGAAAAAACACAGAGAGGGAGAGAGAGAGAGAGAGAAAAGAAAAAATATTCATTAGCAAAAAAGGTCATCAATTAAAAATGACGGCCATAAGTTTATGACCAATAAAACACTAATAATAAAGCTTATACGCTATTATGTTCGACTGCCTGAAGTTTCTTTCTGCTTTAAGAAATCGTTAAGTTCGCAAAGCATTTGTGTTTGCTCAAAACAATAAAAATAAGCAAAACATCATAAATCTATAAAGCTATTGGGATTTGTTGATGTCTCTATTGTGCGCACGTATAAGAGTATACATACGTAGATGAGCTGAACGCTTGTGCATTTCGTACATATTTCAAAGAATTGAGATGACTCACAAATAACATGTAATATACAAGTTATATCCGTATTGTTTGTATTGGGTCATTTCCTTGCCATTTCTGCAAACTCTAGGGGTTTGACATCATCTTAGTCATATTTATAACGGCAAAGAAACCCGAAATGGTCGAAACATATAATATTTGATTCGAGGAATTTTGTTATTTGCCATTCAATTGCATATTAATCATACGCTATTAATGTGGGTGTCTTTTAAAACGCCTTATTATACTTATTGATGTATGCATGAGTAATATTAGCATTATGTTTCATATTAATCACATGTATGTGTAATCAATTGGTATAATTTTAATAATAAACTTCAGATACATTGTTTGTAAATCCTCATAGAATATTCATCATACGCTATTGGCCCTGTTTTCGTATCCGCTGTCGTATGAGTATTATTAATATTTCTTCTATTGTAAAGGGTTTTCCAACAAGAGGTGTTATTTTGGTATTCAAAGAAAAATGCAATTTTTTGAGATAAATGATCGGGTGTTTATTTCATAATAAAGAGGAATGTATGCCGTTAATAATGAAAAACAACATCGGCCAAATGGCCACCACGACCACGCTTACAGAACCATATCCTTTTCATGATATTTTCCATAACCAAATCGCAAAGTGGCTGCCCTATGTCCTCGATAGCCTCACGAATTCTATCTTTGAGGTCTTGAATCGACGCTGGGCTGTTGTCGTAGACCTTATCTTTCAGGTGGCCCCAAGGGACGAAGTCGCAAGGTGTTAAATCACAAGATCTCGGTGGCCAATTGTGTTCACCTCTTCGAGAGATAACACGGTCCGGAAACTTTTCCCGTAACAGAGCAATGGTTTCGTTGCTTGTGTGGCACTTAGCGCCGTCTTGTTGAAAGTAAACTTTGTCCAGATCAATACCATCCAACTCCGACCATAAAAAATCATTAATCATCTCTCGATAGCGCAATCCATTCACCGTAGGTTAGGTTAGGTTGAAGAGAGGAGACGTTTAAACGTCTCATGTCCATGGACATACACTTAAGCCAGTGGTTCGGCCTGTTGTGCGCTCCTTATTTATGATCTTTTTATACCTCACGAGTTACAGAAAATCGGTACTAAACACGAATTTTCTCAGTATCTTCCAGTCATATTCTCTGAGATGAGTCAAGTCTGGTAATATGTCTGACCCAAAATGTTGGTACCGAATATGTCGGACCATTCACCGTAACTGTTGATCCAACCTCATTTTCGAAAAAGTAAGGTCCAATGACCCCGCCGGACCATAAACCGCACCAAACAGTCACACGTAGAGGATCAACAATAACTCTTGGGGTTTCTGAGCCCCAGATGCGACAATTTTGCTTGTTGACGTAGCCACCGAGGTGGGAATGGGCGTCATCAGTCAAGATGATTTTCGAATTTTAATAATTTAAATGCGTTGTTGAATCGTGTATCGTTCCATTTTTAGTAATGGCGTAGTTTCTACTTGTCAAATGTCAAAGAATAAAAGCTTCAAAAGTGACAGCTACCGAAATACCGGGTGATTCAAAATAACACCTCTTGTTGGAAAACCCGTATAATATCTTCAAATGGGCATTGTTTTCTTCTTAAGGATGCTAGCTAGCTACAAGTAATGGGTGAATGAATAAATCGAGACCACAAGTCGTACCATCAGAAGATATTACAATCACTGGTCGGTCATATTCAAACAACGGAAATCTCCGACCGCATTCCTGAAGTGCGGCTTACAGCTACCTGTGATTCGTTCGTGCCAGACAGACGCTCCTGGGAAAACGGAACACTAGCTCATGTGCCAGTGGGAACCAGCTGCTACACTGATGGGTCCAGGCTAGAAGGAAGGACGGGTCTGGGAATTTTTATTGATGAACCAGAAGTCGAACTTTACTTCCGCCTCCCAGACCATAACACAGTATTTCAAGCAGAATTTCCAAATGGCGATCAAAGCAATAACATCGGAAAAGGTCAAATCCAGAACAGTGTTAGACTGTAAAAGAACGATAAATAATTACTCAGTCCATGGTCAACTGCGTATTTTCTGGGTACCGGGACATAAATGAGTGATTGGAAATGAACGAGCAAACAGCTTGAAAATTGGAAACCTTTCGAAGCCACGAAGGATGAGTTGAAGCACTGGGCAGTGATGGCTCACAAAACTGTGTGGAATAGAGCAACTGTAGGAGCAACTGCAAAGATACTGTGGGGTGACCCAAATGAGAAGTTTCAGAAAACCAGTAGTTTTCTGAAACTAAACAAGATCGAGATTAGTAAGATGATAAGTGTTCTAACGGGACACTCAAGCTTACAGGCACATCTTCATCGCATAGGACTAGCAGAAAACGACGAGTGCAGGGCATGCAGGGAAAACGTCGAAAATTTTCTGTGTCACTGCCCAGCTTTCACACATGCAAGATCCCGATATTTCGGTTCCGACATATTGCCAGACTTGACTCATCTCAGAGGATATGACTGGAAGATACTGAGAAAATACGTGTATAGTACCGATTTTCTGTAATCCGTGGGTTATAAAAATCATAAATAAGGAGCGCACAACAGGCCGAACCACTGGCTTAAGTGTATGTCCATGGACATGAGACGTTTAAACGTCTCCTCTATTCAACCTAACCTAACCTAAGGATGCTAGCTTTCAAACAAACATTTTTTTGCGAATTTTTTATGTTTTTTTTTCGTGCCAGAAAAAAACGATTTTTGTCGAAAAAATCAAATTTTTTCTAATTACGAGTATTTAACAACAGTGACATAAATAGTGTTATCTATAAATACGTCCCTCAGAACTTTGTGCACAGTCGTAAGACGGTATTATAAAGCGTTTAGAAAGCATCGCAATTATAACGTCTATTCATTGCCAAATTTGAAGAATATCGGTTCATATTTATATGTAGCTTCATATAAACCTGTACACAATTTTGAATCTCAACATATCTTTATAAAATTTTGCCAGAATTTGGTTTTTTTGAATACAGATTATGATACAGATTATATCACCCATATATAACGAATGGGCCATTTAAGATTTTAAATTTTAATCGGCTATAAAAAAAGTACTGATTTTTTTCAAATTTGTTTTATTGGAAAGGTTAAACTTATGGTATTTTCTTTTGTGCCAAAAAATGCTACATTTTGTATGCCTTTCGCCCCAAAAATGCCTTTTTGTCTTCGATTGTAAAATAAATGCTGCACTGTGAAAGGGTTTCGTTTTCTTTTGTGAAAAATGTCGCACTTGCACGGGGCAAAAATGCAACATTTCAGCCCTGTATTTAATCGAAGGGGTGGACGCTGCCCTACAAAACAAATGTTTTTTCGGCGTCGAGCGAATAGCCTAAATAACCGCGTGTGTCCGTACGTGCTTTTTTATAATGAACTTTGGTCAGATGCTTTATTTTAGGCGGCGCCGTGGAGTGTTCTTTGTTTTTAGTTTACTTTTAGTGAGTTAAAAGGCTAGTTTTTTGCATTTTTGTTATCGATTCTGACCATAAAAAATTCAGCAGTACAAGAGGGTGTAGGCGACATTATTAAAATGCTGCTCTCTGACAGGGCAACATATTTTTTTGGAAAAGAATACACCATTAGTCATTTAATAATGGAACACATAATGGCTCGGCAGTTGATCAACCCAAGTTTTCAGTACATTTTCGATTGTTTCGGGTCGAATATCTTCAATGGCAACTTCGATTTCATGTTTCAATGCTTCAATTATCTCTGGATGCTTTGTGTAACATTTATCCTTAGTCGATCCCACAGAAAATAATCCAAAGTGCTCAAATCACAAGTCAAAGTAATCGGTAGTTCAAATTTTAAATCATTTATATGTTACGAGTAACTAATTGTAGACAACTACATAAAGTTCCGACGTGCAAAGTTAGATGCAGATCAAATAGGCACTTCAGTATTCAAATTACATGCATTTTTGCCACCTTAGTGGAACAACTTATGGCGATTTCGATTCTGGAAAAAGTGCAGCATTTTCTTTGCGCTTTTCCCGAAAACTACCCCTTTCTCCAACATTTTGGTAATTTTAAGATTTGAGTTATGTTATATTCGAGGGTCTACATCATTTCGACTTAAAAGATGCAAATATTTTATAGTATTTCACGTCGACGGGGCAACATTTTTCCAGAAATAAAATTGCCGTTAGTATTGAGATCTGGGATATGAAGCACTGTAATTGCTCTGATCTACACCAAATTTTGCTCGTCGCAACTTCATTTATTTATCTATTACTTGGTGCAGATACTTTAGATCCCCAAAGGCCCCCAGTGTTCTTTTACATCGTTACAAAGGTTATGCTCTACAGATGTTCTAGGGCGATTGCGGCACGCCTTAACGATATCCGATCTAGCGTACCCCACCTTTAAGGCCTTAGGAACAAAACTGATGGGTGGGATTTAAATTCATCGAAAATTCACTTGATCCGTCTTCCCGACGATATTGAAAGTTAATTTTTTTCTGATGTCGGTAGTGTATTTATATATGAATTCTTTTTAATATATAAATCGAAAATTTGTTAACATTGATTTGTAACGTAAAAGATGTAATGCAAAAAATGTTTACCTTATCCGTCCAATCGACATTAATAGATTGTGGGTCTTCGAAATCTGTAAAATGTATTAGAAGAAAAAAACAAAAAAATATATATGTAGCGAGAAATATGTATATATTCAGGAACTTTAATGATATGATGGTTATCATTGTATAAAATTATAGAAGTAGTGAAGAAAATAAAGAGAGAAAACACCACAATTCTAAATGTATTTATGTGTAATTGTTTTTATTTTTGTGGGATTTTTTGGTACTACATTTACTAATTATTTGTTTTTTTTTATTACACTGAAAAATATCTCTCTAACATGAAGATTTTTTTTATTTTTGGGTAATGGAACTATACAGAGAATGTCAGCTAAAATGTCGAAAAAGGCGCTATGCTATGCTATGGTATGGTAATTTAAATAAGAACAGAAGAGGCAACAAACAACATATGTACAACCATACTTAAAAAGGTAGCTTTAAAAAAAGAATGAGTTCAGAGATTTGCTGACAACTACACCAACAATTTCAAGTCCAACTAAGACCCCAAGAATTTTTCTATATATGCAATTTCTTTGCTAGATCTCTAAGCGAATTGATTGTTTTTTTTGTGAGGTTGTGGCGGGTTTGGCATTAAAATTGTTTATAATGTAGTTAAAGATGAAGGGAAATAACAACAAAAATGTGTACCTTTTTTTGGATTTTGGAACAGTAATAACAAATGGTAACAGATTGTTTTTTTGTAATTTAGATTTGTTTATAAACTCAAACTATATTTCAAAAGATGGGCGTGCATAATCAACTGCAATTCATCGATTGTCTCACCGATTTCATGCAACAGAGGGAAACCAGCATCTGCATCGTCTATCAGAACTTCCGGATAATGCTTATAGCCCATAACACGATTTATGTGGGCATTTTCTTCGTCAATATCAAAATCGGAATCTATCTCAACTTCAGTATCATGTTCAAGGCGTAAATCAAAGTCTTTAAAGTGGTTAGAGGCTAAGAACCCTGCGTGGTCGTGTTCGTGGTCGTGGTCGGGGACGTTTACAACTGATGCGTATGGATGTTGTTGTTGTCTTACGCTTGAAGTGCCACTATCGCAAAGGGTAAGGCCGAAATTGTAATCCATGTCGAAATTATCATAGGCCTCGTCTTCCTCCTCCGCCGACTCATCACCTTCTATGTGACGTAGCAAATCTACTGGCATTCAAATGCATTAATTAAAGGTAGTATAATGGTAGGCTTTGTTTTGTGAAGATACATTAACGTATGTACATTAAAGCTTTATAGTTTAGATAGATGGATAGATTTATAGGTACGAGAATATGTAGATAGTTGACAGATCTAACAATTGCAGTGTTTGTGTTTCTTACGTCTATTGGGAAAGTAATCTAAAATTTGAACAATTTTTGTAAAGAAAACAACAATTTTATGAGTTGAAGAAGAAACATGGCAGCAAATAGAAGACACACCAAATTAAGAGCCAGGAGCTTAGAAAAATATTGCGAAATTTTTGGTTGGGGGAAAACACTTACCTAAAGGCATTATAAAACGGGCCGTAGAAGGTTTAAGTGTTTGTACTGCAAAGACATATATTTTATACATACGTACGCACACACACACACAAATACACACCAAGGAGACACACACACGGAAACATTCAAAATATTTTTAAAAGAGAAGATAAACAATTCGTAGGCTTTTACTACACTGGCGATACAAGTATGAGGTGTGTGAGTTTTCGCATTTCGTATTTTTTGTTTTTTTTTTCTAATCATCGGCAGCTGAATAGCCAAAACTACTGCACCAAAGCGGAATGTCGGTCGTTTGCTACTACAAAAGCATTTGCAATTATTTACCTGTATTTAAATCATTAAGAAGAGTCGATAACATATCTATAGAAGAAGCGGCATCTTCATCGTCATTTCTTTCGTTTAGCTCATTTGGATTATTTTGATCTTCATTTAGTTCATTTGGAAAATATTCTGCTGCATCAACTAAACTCGCGGCATAACAATAAGTTATGCATTTGAAATGAAAAACAATAGCTAGTAGTCTTCTTGTCTAGTTTACTAGTTGTTTGTTTTTAAGAAATTTATAACATAAACATATACTCTAGCCAACCATTTTGTTGGGAATAATAGTCGTTTGGTCAATCTCTGTTTTATTTTTTTGAGGGGTTAAAATGTATCATCATTGTCCTAACCTTCTTCAAATTGAATATGTATGTATAGTTATTATTAAATGTACATTACGTTTATTCCAAATCAAACCGATTTTTGCTAATAACATTTTTGCATTTTCCACTGTGCTAGTCGAAAAACTTAACAAGAAGCAGGCCCTAGGGTCTAAACACGGCTACCACCACCCTTATGGTGGTGGTAGCCGTTAAGGCATGTTTTACATGCTAATGCAATGTACAATGACATGTACTTACCATTTTTTTGGTGGGAATATTCCGAGTAAAAAATATGTCTCGTCGTATTTAATTATATATGATATGTAAATGGTTATGAAAATCCTTACTGGTAAGGTGTTATTCAACCCCTTATTAAAATGACAATAATAACTACTTATATGTTGGATCTTCGTAAGCGTGGGAGTAAGTAGTTATTTGTTAGCTTTTCGTATGATTGCATTGAAGTACTTTCCTCCAATATCATGCCCATGTAAAAATAATCTGAAGGGTGGCTAAATGGTAAGACATTATTTCTTTTGAATTTCACTTACCCGCCAGGTTACCTGGTAATGAGAGTTTTTGCTGGGAAGGTTTGATGGAAAATCAGTGAGGTTAGTTATGCCGGAGGTGAATTTGAAGTGGAAATCTGTGGAATACTTGCTTCAAAAAACGAAATCTTATCATATGTCGAGAGTCACACAAATCGTGGATAATTTTAGTGGATGTCTTGAGAGAAAATATTCCTCGCGAAAAACCACTAAGGGTCCTTTGGTAACGTTTTTATGAGAAATAACCAGATTTCGAGTTGTTACACAGTTTGTGTATTTTTCTACTCATAGCAGAAAATATTTTTGAAATTAGTTTTTTATTAAAATTTTTATAAATTATTTTTCGGCTTATGTCTACCACCAAAATTTTGAAATCTCTTGATTTTTTTGTAATATTTTTTTATTTAACATTTTTTAGTAATATTTTTCTCAAAGACAACAAAAAAAATTTTGGCGACATGTATGACGCATGGCATATGATAAGATTTGATTGCAATATTTTAGGGTTAAGGGGACACAAAGCATGGACAACTAATTTAAGCGAAATAATTATCTAAGGGTTCGCTTTGGTGGCGTGTTATAACGTCCAGGGTTATCCATAGACGTTATGAAACTATAAAAAGTGTCATAAGGTCCATGGACAATTCGACACATTCAAAAGTGTCACAATGTCCACAAAAGCGATGTCACTACGTCCATGGACATACAGGGTGGCTGATATGTATTGCAACCAACTTCAGGTTGCTATCATTTCTAAACCGCTAGTCTGATAGCTGACAGATTTATTTCAGTGACAGTTCATTTTATTGTTTACAAGCTTACAAAAGCATTTTGATCTATTGCATTCAGAAAAAAAGTTATTCGTGATGGAATTCAAGAGTGATAGTTTGATTGCTTTATATTTGGGTGGAAAAACACAAGTGGCTATCGTTAGAGCCCTCCAGCATTTAAATGTGAATAAATCTTTTGCTTCTCGTACCATTGCTCGTTACCGTGATACTGGCAGTGTTGCATCGCGTCCAAAAAGTGGACGCGATGCAACAAACGGTAACAACACCAGAAATTATCCGAAAAGTGAAGGCCAGATTTGATCGAAATCCACGCCGCAGTGGTAGAAAAATTGCTCGTGAGCTGATCATATCCCTAGAAGGGATACAACACATATTAAAAAATGAGCTTGGACTAAAGCCATTGAAGTTCCAAAAAGTGCAAGAGCTCACCGATGCACAAAAATAAGTTAGACTGGAAAGAGCCAAGGAGTTGCTTCGCTTGCACGAAAGTGGCCAGTTACCGAATTTGGTTTTCTCCGATGAGAAGCCATTCCAAATTGAGCAGTTTGTGAACAAACAAAATGATCGGGTTTACTTGCCAAAGAGGTCAGCTGAAAATTTACACCTTCGATTGGCCACCAGAACTCAAGCGCCGCCGATGGTAATGTTTTGGGGCCGCCGTAACGGCCGATGGTCGCTCCCCGCTCGTATTCATCGACCATGGGGTCAAAATAAATGTCGAATATTATCGGTAAAATGTCCTAAAGACAGTATTGAAGCCCTGCGCAGACAAACATTTCGGCCGCAGACCATGGACATTCCAACAGGACTCAGCACCATCGCACTCAGCACGCGTCAACCAAGAATGGCTTAAAAAGGAGGTTCCTCGCTTCATTTCTACCGGACAATGGCCACCAAGATCTCCGGATCTCAATCCGTTGGACTTTTGCGCCTGGTGCATTTTAGAGAGTAAGGTTCGCACTAAAAAATACCAAAGTATCGATCATCTCAAGACGGCGCTTCGCCGGGAATGGGCCAAAATACCGCAGAGCCACTTTCGTGCAGCGTGTGATGGCTTTGTCGGCCGTTTGAAGGCCATAATTCGTGCCAAAGGTGGCCAATTCGAACAAATCTAAACTGTTTCTAAAATTTTATGTTATTTCCGACATTTTCTGCTTTTGAACAATAAAATTTAAAAAAAAATTAAAAAAATATAGCGCTTTACTTTGTTGCATTACATATCAGCCACCCTGTAGTGGACATGGAATAGACCATTTACTCTAAAAGTTATCCTTGAAGACGACTTTCATGTTATCGAAATGTCCAAAGCCGGCTACGCGGACCCAAGTGTTTCTGCGAGTTCGGCCTTCGGAAGGGGTTAAAGATTTTCTCCTCTGGGATATGTCCAAAGATGGCTACGCAGACCACAGTGTCTATGCGTGGCCCGCCTTTGGCCGGGATTAAAGATTTTCCTCTAGGGCATGTCCTAAGCCGGCTACGCGGACCAAAGTGTCATAAGGTCCATGGACATTGTGACACTCTTAAAAGTATCATAACGTCCATGGACAGTGTGACACTTTTTTTTAGTGTCATAACGTCCATGGACATTATGTCCCAGAACGTTATGACATGCTACCGTTCGCTTTATTTCGTTACTTGGGCTGAAGAGTGTATCCCGAAGTCTTACACTTCAAAAGCACCACTTCAAAAGCAGTCGAATATCTCGAAAACAATAAATAGCCAAGAAAAACGGCTACAGCATGTTCGAAATAGTTATATCCATAGAGTAACCTTTCTGTTAAATTTTTAAGAGTGTCCATATATCTGGTTTTTCTTGTATACGATGAAATCTGTTAAAATTTTAAGAATATTGAATAAATCTAAGCAGTTTAGGCCCTCATTCAAATCAACACTATACAACAGGATATTTCCTTTACCAAATTATAGGTTAGGTTAAGAGTGGCAGCATGTACAACAGACTCACTTGGACTATACAGTTCATTGTGCTACCACAGGGACGTAAAGGAAAACATAAGTTATCCCTAGCCCCACCCGTTGAACCAGTTTGATATCTTTAAATAGCTCAAAGGATGGCAGATTCCAACATCAGCTAAGTTAGCTAACTCCCCTAAGAATTGAGAGCATATGGTACCAAATGATAGTCTGCGATGAGTACAATGAATACACCCAAACTTCCCCTCTATGGACTTGACAATTTTTGATTTTTCCTCTCTCAATTGCTTCTAGAAAATAAAAAAGGTAAAATGTATTAAGAAAACAATTTGCAAAAAAAAAGCTCAGAAAAATAGTTTTGTATTTTCGGTTTCTAGGGTAATTTTCGCCCTGTTTTAAAGAAAAAGTCTTAGAAAATGGCCAGACTGAGCATTCAAATATTCTACAAAGATGATTGCCAGCTCATTTCAATAGGGATCGTCGATTTGTTCTACTCATTGAGGGCTATTATTTGGTGTATATATTATTCACCCGCAGGCCTATTGTTTTTGGTTTAAATCAAAGGGAAATAGTTGTACTTGTATTTCACCAAAAAGAGGCAAATTGCCTCAAAAATGTTTTTAATACTGCGACTTCGACGAACCCTAGAGATATGAGCTGGGTTAACATATTTGAAGAGTATTTGAAAGCTCACTCTGATCAATTTCTAAGACGAAAAAAAGGAATAGGAGGAGCCCATACGATTTCACTGGAAGAAAATTGGATTAGTTGCGTTTAATACGAAAGGGATCAAATGAGCTAGTTTTCTATGCCCGCGTCTTCGAGGAAACCTAGTACAAATAATACTTTCTCCATGTTCATAATTGACAGCCCTACACCCAGAAGGAAGAAAATCTAGGTGGGAGTGGAGAAAAGTAATTTTATTTTTCAGCCAGTCCCTTAGCACAACTGAGCAAGTGTCACAACATAAGTGGTGGGGCCATGTCTTATCCTGCTGCCCTAATGCACATATACAGACTTTACAAACGGTGTTAAAATGAGTTTTTGCGACGAAAATGTTATTGCTCCACAAATGTAACAAAAGTTATCACCAGATTTAGAAATATGAAGAACACTTCACGATCTGATTTCTGATATAACAAAGCCCGAATCATGATGAATATAAACATACCTTTGAAACTAAATATCGTCACTTTGAACGCTTTATTAAGAATACTCTTGTATTGATCCGACGCATTTTTATTGTTGGGCATTGTAATTGACCTCAAAAATAGACCTAAGGCGCACTTATATTCGATTTGATACTCAAATGAAAGGAAATTCTTCACGATTCGAAAAAGGAACTAAAAATTCAGTGTCGTATGGGGCCTTAAAATATGGATTCCCCAAAAAAGTCCCCGGTGGTCCAAAACCACATAAAGTATAAAAATTAATAAATTTAAATATGTGAGGCCTTAAATACTCAATTCCAATGGTTTAATATATGCATTGATTCACTCCATTGGATTACATATAAAAATATAAGGACTTTTTTTGTCTCTACGGGAATTTTTTGGTTCTCCAAATTTAAAGACATGGTCACGCGACTGATTTTTCTTTGTTTTTTGGAATCTTGTTGACATTTCCTTTATATGTGGGCTTTAGGGTTTCCACCTCCAGGTCCGTTTCCAAATCCGAGAACATTCTTTCATTTTGGGGGTCACTTCGGAGGCGGTTGATTTTTTTTTGTTTTGACATCTGGTATAATGCACTTTTGCCTGCAAATTGACTAAAAAATAGCCCAAATTCAAAGGGCTATAAAACAAAAATTCGAGCTAACTTTACAAAACCCTTTTGGGGTTTTGATATAATAGTGATGTACTACCATGTCCAAAATTTGTTGCACAGTGTTATAAAAGCTTCGAAATTGTTAAGATTAATTCAGCTATGAACCTTGACCAAAAAGGGCGGTATGGTTTTGACTAGAATGAGCTATTTCTGACGAAATTAGCTGAATCAATTAAAAACTTATTGTCAATTTAGCAAATCTTTTCAGTTTTCATTTCGGGGAAAAGAACTATCGTCCATTTTTTCTTTTTATCTAGCAAAATTGTTTGGTTTGACTTGAAATAATCGCTGAAGTTAGTGTATACAGAATAATTATTTTGTTTTAATACAATTGAATGTACTCACTTCCACCTCCATTGCTACTAAAACCACCTCGTACATCGGCGGCATTCATAGGATCCAGGGGATTTTGTCCAAACTGGTTTTGGTTCATGGGGGAAGCTTGTTGCATACGCAATACATTGCCAGCACCCCCCAACATAGCATGCGGTGGTACTTGACTGAGCATGGAACCCATGGGTGAGGTGCCCAAAGCATTTAGGCCGCTACTGCCTGTAGCGCTGCCGGATATTGGCATGGGTGGCGATTTACCAGAGCGAGGACTAGAATTTGGTGTTGATCTGGGTGAAGAGGTCTGCTGATTTTTCAACATACGCATAAGACCCTCGAGCTGTTCCATTAATTGGCGTCGCGAATCTTGCAAGGCCCCCAAGTGACCTTCCAGCTCGCCTTTGCGTTGCCGCAAGGCTCTTAGTTCATTAATAAGAGCTGGATTTTCTGGAGCCATTTGTTCAGCCTCCTGTTGCCGCCTTAATCGTGCGATTTCCCGCATGATTTCCTTATTTTTGCATTCCAATTGAGAAATAAGTTCACGTTGGGCTCGTGAGTTGTCCGATGCTATGTTATCGGTATTGCTTGAATTACTGGGCTGCAAATGGCAACAATGTAATTTATTATGTAACACAGTAGATATTTAGTGAAAATCTTAAAACTTACAGCACGATTCTCTTGAGCTAGCCGAGCCGCATATCGGGCAATTAGACGATGTTCTTCATCATTTGCCGAGGCTGCTGCCACGCGGGACGTTGAGGTGCCGTTTGCACTGTCAATGCTGCGGCCCGTGGCTCTTGAATCTAGGGTACTGGAGCGATCAAACAGAAGACCACCAATACCTCCTCCTCCGCCTGGTATACCGGGACCACCCAGTCCGTGCAGCATTGAAGGATCTGCGAAACCATTATGCGAAGGCAGAGGCGAAGGTGGCACTATATGCGACAAATTCAGCGTCTTTTCCGGCTGTTCTGGAAATCGTGGCAACACTTGGGTCGTCTTTTCTGGAACACATCGGAAACTTTTGCGCAACGAGTGGCCAATCTGCTTGCTAGGCGACTTATAACTCGAGTACTCTTTGACCTCGTGATCGTTTTGATGGTTCAGTGATGTCTTGCCATGCCAAAAGCACTCCTGGCACAATTGGTAGGCGTGACACCGCTGACAACGATAACGAAAGCCTGTAAAGTTTTCCTTGTGACAGACAGAGCAGATTGTCGGATGCACAATTGTTTCAACCGTGGCCAAACGATGCAAAAGTGGCAGCCACACGAGACACGATGGTCCGGGTTCAGACATAAGTGTTGCCATGAAATCGTTCACTGTTATCTTATTTTCCGAGGGGAATATTTGCTCTTCCAGACCATCCTTATAGTGGAATGTAGGAGATTCGTAAACAGCCGCGGGTAAGGCAAGCACCTCTTTCAAGAATTCACCCAATTTCCAGTTAACCAATTGGCCGGCTCCATCTGAGATCTGAGAAAATATGTCTAAACACGCAAAAATAACAATAATAATAACAATAAATTATTGTACTCGTACTTTTTAATACAAACTCAAACTTACACCTTAATTTATCCACCAATTTTCCCGAACACATAGTTGCCAAAGCCACTTTTATCGAAAATACACGTATTTTCCCCGAATTATCCGTTGTGTAAGCGGCCAACAACCAATTAAGTAACAAACCAGCCTTTGAGTCGACAGGAACCTGTTGTGCCGTTGGCAGTCGTTTGTTAAGATTGTGATACAATGATGAAACCAGTGTCTCCAGACGCGCCACACTCACATCGCTCTGTGGCTCCAGAGTATTTAGGCCGTTTTCCCGAAATGCCTCTATGACATTCCAAATATCGACCAAGTGCAGATTTGTCGACTTTTGGATATAGCGCAATTTCGAAGCTGTGCGATATGAGGCAAAACGTATCGAATCAAATGTTTGCAAACGCAAATCTTGCAGTAAAGCTACCCGGGGTTCTAGCTCCATCATTTGGGACTAATTTAAACACAAGTTCAACCTAGCTGGAAATAAGGAAGAAAAAGAAAGACCAAGTAAACGATTTTTCATTAAAATATTTGTTAGATTTTCAGTTACAGCGTTTGTATTGTTTGTATGGGTCTGTGTCCGTATCCGTGTCGTTGTCGTTATGTCCTTATTTACGGAAGTTTTATGTAATGTTTCCATCTTATTTTTCATACACAGAGGCAAACATACACACATATTCGCTCACAGTCAAATATCATTGGCGGAAATTGTATGTGTGTCATGACTGACTCACTGGAGCCTTATAAATGTTACGACCATAGACGACAATATAGCAAAAAAGCAAAATAGCAAAAAAAAAAAAACAAATGTTTCTATTAACATTTGTATATTATAAAAGTAGAACAGGGCAATATCAAATTGGAAATACATGCCAACACACAAAAACCCCAACAAACTAGTACAACAGAGTAATCTCTAACAACAAAAAAGAAAGGAGAGTAAGTTTAGAACATTTAAGGGAAGACAAGTAAGTTAGTGAGTGGTGGTGGTATACACTCCACCATTTCCCAATTAATAAGCACTGTTCCACAAAAGGAAATTTCTTTTGGCGACGAATTAATCTAAAAATAGAACGTGAAGTTAATACTGGAAAAAAATTCATATTTTAAGTGAAACATACAGATGTTTTAATTTTTTTTTGCAAATCCTTCTAGTTATATTTTTTGTCCCTAGAAAATTTCTGGTTATAACCAATCATCTGAAGAAAAAGCCATATAGGCGATCCAAATTACTTATAGAGAAGACCTCATTTAATCTCTACTATAGAGAAAACCCTCATTGATCGACTTTAGTATAGAGGAAGACCTAATTTGGACGACTGTGGATGAATCTAATATAGAGAAAAAACTCAGTGGACGGTTAGAAGAAGACCACATTGGTCGACTAATATTTAGGAAGACGTCAGGGGTCGAATATTTTTGGAGTTGGCAGCGAAAATTAAATTACAGAGGTTTCGCACAAGTATTATTGATATTTTGAGAGATTAACGTCCTGACCCTCGATGACGAACGTTAACGTTCGCAAATCATCTGTTTGTCGCATAGAAGTCATGTGGATTTTAACGTTCGACCAGAAAAGTGGGTCAATATGACTAGTCTGAATTTTAACTAAGTTAGGAGAAAAGAGCAGATATAACGAGATTAGTTGGCCCCACCTAGCTGGCTTGGTAGGCGGACAGAAGGAGTTACAAATGTCCCGAAACGTATTTGTCCCAAAAACAAAAAGAATCTTTCCTACAATTAATTATAGTTTTTGAACTGAGGCATGTATTCCGAAGTCTCCTCTTTTCACTACTTCACCACCGCAGTATCTAACCATTTTGCTACAGCTGCTTCAACAATGTTTTTGAATCCCCGGTAAATATTGCGTCCAAATATCTCGATGGACCTCGTTACTCAGTGGTTAATTTGTTATACTTAGAATCGGAAGGTGCTGGGTTCGATACCCAGCCAGAGCACTGGTAAAATTTAACATCTATATTTCTGTTTTCATCATAAATTCGAGTTTCTGCAGATAAAAATCCACAAAAACAAAATCTGGTTTCCCAAAATAAGATCGAAGCTAAAAATAGCCAAAATAACCACATGAGGACTATCAACATAAGTGCAACGTTTCTAGCGGATGACAATGGTAAGGGTAAACTGAAATAACAAGCATTCCCTAAAATTAACAGAAAATTTTATTTAAATCCGGACAATATGATGATGAAGGAAAAAATTACATAAGGTTCCCTCAATAAATGGATTTATGATGGTTTTCACTGCATTTCCATTAGAAAAACGTCAAATTTGTATAGAGAGCTGCCAAATTTGGAAAGCTTTTCATCCAAATTCTGCAAAAACTCGGGAACTTATTATACGCCTTAAGAATTGAGAATAGAGATCGGTTGTTTTGAGAGAAATAATCCTCCAATAGATAATTTTTATATTGTTCTTTGGACGGATGCATGTATTTCTAAGCTTTCCGGTTCAAATTCTCCAAATCATGTGGCATGATATCTCGAAAACAAGAGCTTAGCTAGAAAAACGTCTACTAACGCTAGGGTCAGCATTGTCGGAACATATGGTATCCTTTCTGTTGCATTTTTTGGAATAGCTCAGTGAACATAAGATTTAGTAATAGTTTGTGGAACCAATTTTGGAATTGTTTAACAATGTGGGAAGTTATAGAAGATAACAACTGACATTGCTGCCGTTTCATGATCTCGTTTCCGGACATCATTGTCAAATCTTTTCCTTATTTATGTAAGGTGTAATCTGTAACAAAAATCTCTACAAAATACATTCACTACCTCGAAGAGTTTAAAAATCTGTGTATAACAGTGTAATTGACCCTATTACAAATGTTGTGCTTGTTTTCCGCATCTCTTGTTAGTTTAAATCAATCTGTTGTTGTTTTTCCTTTTCAAAACATTGTTAGGAAAGGAAGGAAATATCTTTCTCTATCCCCCAGTAACACTAATATATAAACATACATACGTGTTTGTGTGAAGTTGTATTCATATAGGGCGGATTTGTGTCTGGCCTGTCCTTTGGTTAAGAATAGCCGCCAGTATTGATGTCGCCACTTTGCCAAGTAGCTATATCTAAGACTTATGAATTTGAATTTTACTTCTTACTTAGATGTTGCTTTATAGAAATATGATTTATTTTTATGATAAAGAGAGAAAAAACGAAGTGGAGAAAGTTTAAACTATTCACAAACCCTGTACTTAAAGTATTAAAAATACACTATGCACATACATAAATATGCAATTTTATAGACATTAATTATAGTCATTCATTAACAATAAACACACACTCGGCTCACTACTTACTCCCCCCTCTCTCTCTCCCCTTCACTGTTCTAAGTTATCACAGAACATCATTTTGACCCAAAAAAAGAGAAGAATTTCTTTCATCAACCATCTAACTGAGACCCAAGTAGGTGTGCGTATACTACCATCAACCATTCAAATGCTTGCATTTTGTACATAATAGACCTCTTACATATCACCCACCTATTTATTCTGGAATTGGGTTGATGTCGTTGTCGCTCCACTCCTCTTCTTCACAGACAACTTCATTACAACAATGAGAAAAATTTCTCCAGAAAGAATGGAAAAAAATGAACAGCAAAAGGCTAAGGAGGAAAAAATTGTGCTATTGCTTGCCTTAGAATTTACCAATTTCAAGTTGCTGCTGCTGTTGCCCGTGATGCCTCTGCTGGTGGAGTGTAATGAGAAGAAGCAACGACAAAGCATTTCTAATTGCGCCCTGATTAATCAAAAAGCGAAAAAAATTAGTCGAAGTACTTAGTGTAGTACACTATGTTGAGCTGTTGAAGATTTTCTTGGTTAACTATGGTGGTGTGGTAACGGCCACCGCCCACCCTTCTCTTTTGAAAGTAAGTATAAACGAGTAAGAGTCCATCGTTTGTAGGGGATAACAACACGAGCTGAAAAGCTGGAAAACTATAGCTGCCACGTGTGTGTATGTGTGTTAATTAGTGTGTTTGGTGCAACATCGATTGGTCGGTAGATGGGTTGAGGTTTTATTTCAGTTTATTTGTACTTATGTATGACCAGTCCATTCATTCCTAAATATGCCATCGTTTTCTGTCTCTTTAGAAAGACGTTCCGACTTTTGTTTATGTGTATAAACATACATACACATGTATGTTTTTACATACATATTTACATAGCTTCACATGTAAATGCAAATGGAAATGCTTAAAAGTAGACCAAGACCTCCAGCGCAAATGTAAATCGCATTATATTTTATGCAATTGACATATTTTTAGAAATATTTTTGTGTATTTCTCAAGTATTCTTTCGATTAAAATTTGCTCGAGTCATTCGGGCAAAACGTTCGAACAAAAAAACAGCTGGTCACTTTTCCTTTCCTCCCACCCCATGCGTCCCCCTCCGTCAATATTTCTCCATTGGGGGAAATGTCATAACTAGAATTATTGAAATTTTACAGAACAACACCCTTCAGATACAAATGCGATTTTAGAACCACCTTTATCATCATCGATGGTTAGAGCGTATGATTTTTTCTATTCAGGTCTTTAAATATTTAAAAAACTTGCAGGTCGACTATAGATTCCAGAACTACAAAGAAGTTATCACGAAATTTTGCTGTAGAAAAGTCATAAAGGACGAACTTTTACAATCGAAAAGTCGGCAGAACATTTCCTAAAGAAAAGTCATCAACGATGAACTTTTCTTATAGAAAATTCATCAGCGATTAACTTTTCTTATAGAAGAGTCATCAACGATGTACTTTTCTTATAGACAAGTCATCAACGATGTACTTTTCTTCTAGACAAGTCATCAACGATGTACTTTTCTTATAAAAAAGTCACCAACGAAGATCTTTTCCTGTAGAGAAAAGTCATCAAACGCTGAGCTTTTCCTATGGAAAAGTCATAAACGATGAACTTTTTTTTTATAGAAAAGGCATCAAAGATAAACTTTTCTTATAGAAAATTCATCAACGATGAACTTTTACTGTAGAAAAAATAACAATGATGAACTTTTACTGTAGAAAAGTTATCATAGATTAACTTTTCCTATAGAAATTTTCAACTATTAACTTTTCCGATATAAAGTTATCAGCATTTCTTATAGCGAAGTTATCGACTATCAAAGTCATCATCGATGATGGAGAACTGAATTTAAGTATTTGCTACTTAATTTATTTCTTTATATATTCATTTGCTTACTTATTTTGTTTTTTGTTTATTTGCTTCTTTATTTATTTAACTTGTTTATAGCATATTTGCCTATTTATTCTTGTGTCTGTCTTGTTTATTTGGTATTAAACATAATCTATAACAGGTAAATTTTTTGGTATAATTTTTATTTTCATTTCGCTTTAATTTGATTTTGCCTAGCTTTACAGCTGTGTTATTTGTTTTCCATTGCCTCTGAATATTTATCAAAATATAATTTATAGCAAAAATTTATTATCTTAAGATATGATATGAAAAAATGTACGAGTTCTTACGAAAACCGATTTATAAAATCCTCAACAAGCTATTTGCAAAATCCATAAATGCGATTCGTTTTATTATAGCATTTTATTGGTGGTAAATGATAACAAAATGTTGGGAATTCTAAATTTTTAAATTGGTAATAAGATGTACGAAAAAAACAGTTGAACAAAGACAATTTGGGTTATTTGAAGCCAAAAAAAACTGATTTTCAATAGCAGTAAAGACAATTTATCTTTATAGTAGACACAACAAAGCCCTTGGGGGACGTACATTCGCATCTGCAAACTCTAAAAGGCTACCTAAAAATCTTTTCACTCGCATACAAACGTACGCGAAGTTGACTTTCCCCCATCTTGTGGGAAAATGTGAAAATTAAAGCTCAAATCTTTCAGAAGTTAGTTTTCAGCTGACCTCAAAGCATTCCTTGGATTTTGTGTTTATTTCAATCTCATCACTCTGAATTATAGTCTTTGGAAAAAGTTGATAGTATTCATTTGAAATGGCTCACATTTTAAACTTCTCTAACAAAATCTCTTAATTTATCATGGTTGACTTACTTTTTTCTCTCTGTTCTCGACGGGTAGACTAGTTTTGATTATTTATTATTCACAAGAAAATTATTAAGTTTTCTCTTTAGCCAATGTTATATTTCTACTTCTAAATTTGGTTAATTAATATACTCTAACCCAAAATGGAATAGAATAATTCATTCAACTATCACAACCCACACCCATCACATTTATTTGTTTACTAGTGAGTTAGTTGTTGTTTTAATGATGCTACCCATCATCGTACCTGGGACCTGGGAAATCGATTGCGCGAATTGATTGTTCTCTTCTGTTGTTCACCCAATTTCACAGATGTTACACACATATGTCACATTAACGAATGCTATAGAGAATGAAAACGGCGGCTGAGGGGAGATGTAGGAGGGGTTTCACATAATATTCTCTAAAGTAAACATTTGACGAGCTGTCATGATAACTGCTAAAAACAAAAACAATAACAACAACAACTGGGCTGAACTTTTGCTGTGGCTTTTTTCATTAGCAAAACTTCGCTAACAGCTGTGTTCGTTCAGTAATTAAAGTGTGAAACGAAAAGATCTGTAGGATTTTGTAATTGCATATCCAACAATGAGAGGAGTACATGAACTTTAAATGTAATCTTTATAATTGTGTTTTTGGTTCAAAATGTTAAAGTCGTGGGTCGTACTTCGTCTTATGTACTATGTATTTTATCGTAACAAGTTTCTAATCTTATCTCGTCTGGGCATTTAGTGTAGCAACAACAGTTGTGTATAACCGCACACAACCCACATACAAACAACAACAACAACATAACGCAACGTTTTTCTATATTGTTTTTTCTGTTGAAGAAAGGTTCAAAAATATTTTTGCATATACTACTACTATCTGTCCATAAATACAATATGGGTTTGTTTACAATATGAAAGCCATTGTCCACCACTTCACCACCTCTGGACTGGTGTTGAACATGTTGACATATGTCATCATCACCATCAACATGAGTATGGCATCCGCAGTGCATCATCATTTATCCAGCGATGCGAAATAATCTGGAATCTCAGTGTATTGTTGTATGGAAATACGTTTTCTATTATTAGTCTACAAAACAAGTTACTACGCATAATATACGCTGCTATTGTTACTGCTGCTACACTCAGAAAAAATTCATTTGTATTTTATCTTGAATCAATAAAATGTTAAATTTATGTAATAGCAGATTAATCAACTATAACCTTTCTATGGAAATGTCACTAACAATGAACTTTTCCTATAGAAAACTTTAGATATAGAAAAATTTCTGTTTTCAAC
Source organism: Eudasyphora cyanicolor (assembly GCA_963930755.1). Classification (NCBI taxonomy): domain Eukaryota; kingdom Metazoa; phylum Arthropoda; class Insecta; order Diptera; family Muscidae; genus Eudasyphora; species Eudasyphora cyanicolor. The sequence continues at coordinate 11,518,239 of OZ005738.1, read as the reverse complement.
GATTTACTTTTCCTACAGTGACCTAATCAACGATGTACTTTTCCTATAGAAAATAATCAACGATTCATTTTTTTCTATAGAAAGTCATCAACGATGAACTTTTCCTATAAAAAAGTAATCAACGATGAACTTTTCCTATAGAAAAGTCATCAACGATGAACTTTTTCTATAGAAAAGTCATCAAAGATGAAATTTTCCTATAGAAAAGTAATCAAGAATGAACTTTACCTATAGAAAAATCATCAACGAGGAACTTCTCCTATAGAAAAATCATCAGCGATTAACTTTTCCTACAGAAAAATCGTCAACGAGGGACTTTTCCTTATAAAAGGCATCAACGAGGAAATTTCCCATAGAAAAGTCATCGACGAGGAACTTTTCCTATAGAAAAGTCATCAACGATAAACTTCTCCCATAGAAAAGTCATAAACGATGAACTTTTCCTATAAAAATGTCATGAACTTTTCCTATAGAAAAGTCATCAACGATGAAGTTTTCCTATAGAAAAGTAATCAAGAATGAACTTTACCTATAGAAAAATTATCAACGAGGAACTTCTCCTAAAGAAGTCATCGGCGATCAACTTTTCCTATAGAAAAGTCGTCAACGAGGGACTTTTCCTTATAAAAGGCATCAACGAGGAAATTTCCCATAGAAAAGTAATCAACGAGGAACTTTTCCTATAGAAGTCATCGGCGATGATTTTTTCCTGATTAGAAAATCAACAACAATGGACTTTTCCTATAGAAAAGTAATCAAGAATGAACTTTACCTATAGAAAAATCATCAACGAAGAACTTCTCCTATAGTAGTCATCGGCGATCAACTTTTCCTATAGAAAAGTCGTCAACGAGGGACTTTTCCTTATAAAAGTCATCAACGAGGAAATTCCCATAGAAAAGTCATCGACGAGGAACTTTTCCTATAGAAGTCATCGGCGATGATTTTTTCCTGATTAGAAAATAAACAACAATGGACTTTTCCTATAGAAAAGTAATCAAGAATTAACTTTACCTATAGAAAAATCATCAACGAAGAACTTCTCCTATAGAAGTCATCGGCGATCAACTTTTCCTATAGAAAAGGCATCAACGAGGAAATTTCCCATAGAAAAGTCATCGACGATGAACTTTTCCTATAGAAAAGTCATCAACGAGGAACTTTTCCTATAGAAAAGTCATCGACGAGGAACTTGTCCTATAAAAAAATCATCGGCGATGAACATTTCCTATAGAAAAATCATCAACAATAAACTTTTTCCATAGAAGTCATTTTCCTTAGAAAAGGCATCAACTAGGAACGTTTCCTATAGAAAAGTAATCAACGAGGAACTTTTCCTATAGAAGTCATCCTATAGAAAAAATCATCAACGAGGAATATTTCCTATAGAAAAGTCATCAACGAGAAACTTTTCCCACAGAAAAATCATCAGCGATTAACTTTTCCTGCAGAAAAATCATCAACAATGAACTTTTTCCATAGAAAAGTCATCAACGAGAAACTTCTCTTATAGAAGTCATCGGCGATGACTTTTCTATAGGAAAAGTTCATCGCTTTTCTATAGGAAAAGTTCATCGTTGATGACTTTTCTATAGGAAAGTTTATCGTTGATGACTTTCTTATTGAACAAGTTCATGACTATTCTATAGGAAAAGTTCCTCGTTAATCACTTTTCTATAAGTTCATAGTTGATGAAAATTCTATAGGAAAAGTTCCTTGTTGATCACTTTTCTATAGGAAAAGTCATCCTATAGGAAGATCATCAACGAAGAGCTTCTGCTATAGAAGTCATCGGCGATCAGCATTTTCTATAGAGAAGTTATCAAGGAGAAACTTTTGCTTAGAAAATTTTTTCCTATATAAAAGTCATCAACAATGAACTTTTCCTATAGAAAAGGAACTTTGCCTATAGAAAAGGAACTTTGCCTATAGAAAAATCTTCAGCGATGGAGTTTTCCAGTAGAAAAATCAAAAACAATACGAAACGATGAACATTTTCCATAAAAAAAGTCATTAATGATGAACTTTTTGGATAGAAAAGTTTTGAATGATGAACTTTTCCTATAGAAAAATTATCAAATGAACTTTTCCTATAGAAAAGCCATCAACGAGTAACTTTTCCTATAGAAAAGTCTCCAAGGAGGAACTTTTCTTATAGAAAAGTTTTCAAAGATTATATTTTCGTATAGAAATAACATCAACGATGATATTTTGTAACGTTATCAATTTTAATCTTGATCAAAGTACTAAGAGATTGTAATGTAATCTTAAACAAATCTCAACGAGATGGTGGCAATCCAGCGACAGTGTGACGTTTGAAATATAATGTTACTTTTAATATTCAAATATGATCCAATTCTAGGACAACAGTTGGATCCGGAAGCAGTAAAAAGGATAAGAACTCTGCAATCAGAAATTCGTATTAAGATTAGCACAGCCATCATGCTTATTACAACATTTCGAAAGCAAAATGTTTTCCTTTTTTTCGACCAAAGCATTGAGATGTCTTTCCTTAATATATGTGAATATTTTTCCTAAGTGTATTTGCCTCAGCTACTTATTCTTAAGCTTTTAACCTTTCTGTATTGTGAACATCATTTTTTTTATCGAAAATCTCTTAGCGTTTTATGGAGTATTTGCTTGTATGTCGTGTTTTGTTAAGACGCCACATATCGTATGCCGTATGCATTTTGAATGCACATTATTTTTTTATTATTGCTTTATTATGATGATTAGTGATTACTCTAGAAAATATGTGCAAAATTACTTTTGTTTTGTTTATACACCAAATAGGTACCTACCCTCCCAACAAAATACACACCCGCCGCCTAAAACAAGCAAATAATATAACAACACAAAAATATAAATATTTCATTTTTTGTTTTTCGAATTTTTTGACTAAACAAAAGGAAAAAAAATTCAAAATAGATGGTGACATCATTTATAGTAATCGCCAATTTTAGAATTAAACAAAATGCGACTACGACGCTATTAGACAAATGCCATTAGCACTGCGGTGTTAGAGAGTGAGCGTCAGCGCCACCACCTCCAAGCCGCCAATGAAATGATGAACAGATAATCTCAGATGCTGTTGATGAACTCTTTCCAATACTACACCACTATTGACTTGGTGTGGAAAGTAATTATGTTGGGTATTTAGATTTCAGGTTTGTTTTGCTGAAACAGGTGTATCCCACTGTTTTTGTTTGAGGTATCCCCTGAAGAATGATTAAACGAATGGGTATTTGTAAAAAATAGTCTATGGTCAATTGTATATTGCAAACAGTTCGTGATTCAGAGCATTGGCAAAATGTTTTAACTATTGTAATTTTTGTCTGTTAGACGAATGACGTCGTAGATATGTATTTGAAATGATTTCTTTTTGTATTTAGTTTAAGAAGCCAACAAAAATAAGAAAGAAGAATCCCTCTAAATGAGGTAAAATGCTGTTTGGAAAACAAGACTTTACGGGTATACAAAGTATGTGGTCATGAAGAAAAGAGTTCAATAGGAAAAGAAAGTCAATGGTATAGTTTTTCAATAAAAAATATTTAAAAAAATCAGTATTTAATCAATGCTCTAATTTATGGTACGAAAGGGTTCATCATTATTTCACCTAGAAAAGTAATCAATTATCATCAAATATTTATTAATCGTTGTAGAAGCCTTGAATGACATACTTACCTTTGGAAAAGGTTATCTGTTATTGACTTTTCCTATTAGAATTCCATCAATGATGGCTTTGGCTTATAGAAAATTTGTCAAGTATGACCGTTTCTTATAGAAAAAAACAACGATGGACTTTTTCTATAGAAAAGTCATCAACAATGATCTTGTCCTATCGAAAAGTCATCAACGATGAACTTTTCCTATCGAAAAGTCATCAACAATGAACTTTTCCTATAGAAAAGTCATCAACGATTAACTTTTCCTATAGAAAAGTAATCAACGATGAACTTTTCCTATCGAAAAGTCATCAACGATGAACTTTTCCTATCGAAAAGTCATCAACGATGAACTTTTCATATCGAAAAGTCATCAACGATGACCTTTTCTATCGAAAAGTCATCAACGATGAACTTTTCTTATCGAAGTCATTAAGGATGAACTTTTTCTATAGAAAGGTCATCAACGATGAGCTTTTCGTATAGAAAAGTCATCAACGTTGAACTTTTCCCATAGAAAAGTCATCAAAGATGAACTTTTCATATAGAAAAGTCATCAAAGATGAGCTTTTCGTTAAGAAAAGTCATCAACGATGAGCTTCGCATAGAAAAGTCATCAACGATGAGCTTTTCGTATAGAAAAGTCATCAACGATGAGCATTTCGTATAGAAAAGTCATCAACGATGAGCTTTTGGTATAGAAAAGTCATCAACGATGAGCTTTTCGTATAGAAAAGTCATCAAAGATGAGCATCAAAGATGAGCTTTTCGTATAGAAAAGTCATCAACGATGAGCTTTTCGTATAGAAAAGTCATCAACGGTGAGCTTTTCGTATGGAAAAGTCATCAACGATGAGCTTTTCGTATAGAAAAGTCATCAACGATGAGCTTTTCGTATAGAAAAGTCATCAACGATGAGCTTTTCGTATAGAAAAGTCATCAACGATGAGCTTTTCGTATAGAAAAGTCATCAACGATGAGCTTTTCGTGTATAAAAGTCATCAACGATGAGCTTTTCGTGTATAAAAGTCATCAACGAAGATCTTGTCGTATAGAAGACATCAACCATGATCTTTTCGTATAGAAAAGTCATCAACGATGAGCTTTTCGTAAAGAAAGGTCATCAACGATGAGCTTTTCGTATAGCAAAGTCATCAACGATGAGCTTTTTGTATATAAGTCATCAACGATGGTCTTTTCGTATAGAAAAGTCATCAACGATGAGCTTTTCGTATAGAAAAGACATCAACGATGAGCTTTTCGTATAGAAAAGTCATCAACGATGAGCTTTTCGTATAGAAAAGTCATCAACGATGAGCTTTTCGTATAGAAAAGTCATCAACGATGAGCTTTTCGTATAGAAAAGTCATCAACGATGAGCTTTTCGTATAGAAAAGTCATCAACGATGAGCTTTTCGTATAGAAAAGTCATCAACGATGAGCTTTTCGTATATAAGTCATCAACGATGATCTTATCGTATAGAAGACATCAGCGATGGTCTTTTCGTATAAGAAAGACATCAACTTAGATAGAAGTCATCAAAGATGAGCTTTTCGTATAGAAAATTCATTAATGGTGAGCTTTTCGTATAAATAATTCATCAACGATGATATTTTCCTATAGAAAAGTCATTAACGATTAATGTAGCAGTTTCAAATAAAATACTTACATCAACTTACATATAACTTAATCAAAAGAGTGGTTCATAAACCAAAACCCTTACGTCAACTGCTCCCATCCAGCAGGAGAAGAAAACAAAATTCTTTAGTACATAAACAAAATGTTTAAAAAGTAATACATGGTATGGTGGTATACAAAAATCGACATTCATGTGAACCTCGTTTTTCCTGTTGGATAATTTCTGGCCAACGTAGAGAAGATTTGTTTCATTAGGATACACTCCGCGAGCATGGAAAGCAGCTGGATGGTTTTTTTATACAATATTGTAAGCTCATTTACCTTCCTCCCTTCTGCTTTTGGTAATGACATAATCTGACGTCACTTATACATGGTAACTGGAGTGATGATAATTCCACCGTTTTTTTGTTTTGGAAAGCATCCAATTATTTTAATGTTAGCCAACCCTCTCTGTGTGATGCAAATGCAATAAGGTAAAGTGAAATATTGTTATCGTCGGAATTTTGACTCATTCGCGTGTGTGGAGGCGTATTATTTGGCGAGTTGTAGATATTTTACCTTTAAATTTTTTATGGTAAAAACTTGTAGAAATCTTATTGTTCTCTTCAGAAACTCATACATGAATTATAGGCATCTTCTCTGATACATTATGCAACTTTACCAGACATTTTATGGCTTTAAAACTTCAAACTTCACATATATTTTCCTATTTGCATTTTATTGATAGGCAAATATCCTCGTTATTATAATATGTAATTGAAAAAAGGAAGGACAAAATCAGAACAAGAATGATAGAAATGTTTTTTTTTCTACATATTTTGCTTTCTTAATACCCGACATACATATTTATTATTAAAGGACAACTAAAAGTTTGTCTGCTGTCATATATCAACCTTATGTCTTTATCTATTATAAAAATGATCAAAATTGAACGTGAGCGCTTTTGTTTAAATTAATTACTGTTATTATTTTTAAAATGATAATATGATAACGATAATTATATGAAAGCGTTTGTGTGACGGAGTCAAATTTTATAGATATTGTTAAATAAAACCAAGTTGCTAAATTTGTGCCTAATCGAAAGAAAATAGTGTCTTTTGTAGTACGAAGATATAAATTCTTGTAGGACCATTATATGGGGGCTATATCAAAGCGTAGATCAATGGTGATGATTTTTTGTGAAAAGGTTTCTAAACACTCCTTTCTGCGCGCTATGGCGATAAGAAGTCAAATAGAGAGGTTTCTATTTAAGGAAGCTATATAAATAAATAAAATGATATTTCCAATTCGAGGTGAGCTGCAGCTATATTTCAGTCCTCTGACTCAATTACTTTAAATTTTAGCGTTATTATTACAGACAGTCATGCTCAATTCGCCTTGGAACTGTACGAAGATCATGAATATACTCATATATTATGTATGGGATCCCGATCAGTTATATGAGCTGTGCAATTCTGTTTAGGCTTTATGAAAGTTCGTTTTAGTTATATTCCAAATTCTTATTGGAATATAACTAAATTGGAGTATAACCAAATTCTTATTGGAATTTCATTATCCATGAAAAACATATTTTGACGGACTAGAGACTACTTTTCTAATAGAAATAAGAGTACTGCTATTATAGTTTTCATACATATCAAATTTGCAGTACATATAATATTATTTTGCAAATAATAAATAATGTGTCAATTTTACTTAAAAATGAGATGGTAAGTAAAATAGTGTTGACAAATTAATAAAAAAAAACCTTACTGTTATGTTTTTATACCTTTTAAAGGATAAATAAATAAATTAGGTTAACTAGCACTAGTTACACTCCGCTTCACTTGACACCTTGAAAATAATTTCCAACATAACCCGGTAATAGGGTCAGCATTTTTAAATGTTAACAAATAAATTTTATTTTTGCCCAACAAGTTTCGGAATAATAGAATAAAATATCGCTAGTATTTTTATCTGAAAAATAAAATTTAAAAAATTTTATAAGGAGTTGAAATTAAAAAAAAAACATTTTTGGGTTCTAAGAAATTTTTAATTGCTCTGAAAGAGCAAACCCTATTTTTACCAATTTTACGTTGTTTAAAAGACAACACAATGGGTTTTTTATTTTTTTAATTCACCCAGAATAAGCACTAGATTATCCAAAATTCGAAACCGTAAGTGGATTTTTGAAGACTCAGTATTTATTTGTAAAAGTTATGGGTGAAATACTTAGGCAAATCTGGCAATTTTGTGACATTTTTCTTCTGTTTCGGCACATATGTACATATTTATGTTAAAATCCGCTTATATGTGATTGCACATGCTATGTTTAGCCGATATTGATTCTCCAAAATATTATATATCGTCATCAGAAACGAAAAAGGGCGTAACAACAATCTAAGAACAAAAAGAAAAATCTAAATTCAATTTCGGTACACTGCATCAAAATATACATCCTGCAAATTTTTAACGGCGTAATGGCGAATTTATTAACGAAATTTAAAAGGGTCTAACAAGAAATTATTTCTTTTTTCATAGTTGAAAAATCCTACTTCACGCAATTTCGACAAAAAGGTTATAAATCATATTTGTGTGATTTTATATATGCATCATTATGTTTAGATATTATCCTGCCTAACCGCGTTTTTCTAACGACAACACTTTTCATTTGATTTAGTTTTTTGCTTCTCCTGTAACATTTTTAAACATGATGATAGGCTCTTTTTCGTTTCTGATGATGATATATGTCCTTTATTTATCTATATAATAATAATATTGTTTACAAAATAATTATTAGTATATAAATAAAATATTCACGAAGAACATAGGGCGTCAACGAATTATCTCCATATATCTCTATCTTGCCTTGTTGCCGTGTGTTTTCTTACTGTAGAAAACAGACGGCAACAAGGCAGGACGTACATATGTCTTTTTATGTTTTGTGTTAGTTTTGTTTACATACTCATATTCCTGAAGATGTTCCTCAAAGAGGAACGAAATATCGAATAAATAAAAAACATCAAAACTTGACCTCGAGCTTGTTCATTAAAAACAACTAAAAAAAAAAGTTTTGAAAAAAAAATTTTAATTAAAGTAGAGAACTCAATCAGAAAATTATGTTCCTATGTTCTCTTTCAAACGACTTAGACTTTGCAAAAATTGTTTCAGCCGTTCAAGAGCAATTAAATTCGTGGCAAAACAAAAAGTGCATTTTTTTCAATATTTTTTAAATTAAAATCCTCATAAAATTTTGGAATAACGAGTTTTTATTTTACCATTTAGCAACTTTTCATAAACTTTTTAGGCAAAAATAAAATTCATATTAAAAACTAAACCAATATCTGCGCTATCCACCTTCGTAGGTAGTTTTCCAGCATTAACATTTTCTGGCTAATATTGTTGGTTCTAAAGTGAACTCCGTTTATTAATATCCCTGATTCCCTTCGAAAAGTTTAAAAAATTATCGCACATAGAAATTCCCTAACTTGAACTCTCCTATATTATAAAAGTTAGCATTTTCGAGCCTCAACGGCTGCACCGGAGTATCGAAAATACTCCCTATACAGAGGAGCCCAGCATTAGCTTTTAGCGTTTGCTATGAATTGTTTTAGGCAAAATAAAGCAAAAATAAATCGTGGTCAACGGAGAGTTTGACAGACAAGGCTGTATATTGTCCCCATTATTGTTTAATATATACTCTGAAAGGATATTCCAAGAATATTTTACTCAGGGTGGGGTACATACTCGTACATAGGTAAATAATCATATCTGCTACAAGAATTGGTGAATAGACCTGTAAGATATAGCGAAAAATGTGGCTTAAAAATACATATTCGAAAAACAAAATATATTATTTTTGAGCAGAGGAAATATATAGAAAACAACCCGTTTAAAGATATATGACCCCCTCATCGAAAGCGTTGAACATTTTTAAGATGTTGGAGTCATGATCAATGAACGGTGGGATGTATCAAAGGAAATAAGATGATGGATAGAGTTAGCAAGAGCGCCCTACCTCAAATACCAAAAAAAAATCTTACGAGCCACGACAAGAATGGAATAATCTAAATCTGGGCATATCGGGTATATTAGAAATAACATGTTCAAAATAAGGAAGTAATAAGAAGAATTGAGAACTAGATACAACTTTAAAGAGGAGGAAAATAGATTACCTTCGACACATCATGCGAAAACCAAAATAAATACAATTTACTTCAAAACATCGCAAAGGCAAAAATAGATGAAAACCCTGACAAATGAGAATAAGTGGCATGTGTAGATCACATCCAAAGGTGGACTGAATTCCGTGACTTTGGTTATATTTTTAGTGTCGCAATAAATTTAGAGGAGTTTGCTGAAGTTCCAATAGATTTTTTATAGCTTTTTTTAAAATGTAAGATGGGCTATATCAAAGCGTAGGCCAATATGTCGCAAATTGAAAATTCGTTTAAAATACTTACCTACATACATATCGATACCTCCATTCTAAAACATGCTAATTTGGTGTTTATCCTTCAACCCAATCAAAAGTTATACACAAGACAGTACAGGTCATTCGATTTCCATTACAAAGGAATTCCACACAAATTTAAAAAATTCATCAAACTTTGATCGCCTCTCCTGAAAAACTACCTTTTTGCACATAGCATAGTTTCGAATTGAGGTATCGATATTTTTGTATGTGTTCTCAAGACCATCAAGAAGCTAAATTGGGAGGAACTTTATACATACATATATGGAAACATGGACCATATTTCCCGAAAAGGCTTAGGAACAAATATTATACAAACTGACAAATTTCTGCAGAATCTAGTACGTAAAGAAGTGGAATTGGAAGGGAGCTTTATGTGGCAGCTTTAACGAAATTTGGTCCGATATCTCCAATTTTCTTAACCTAATGAAATTCCCTGTCCAAATTTTCGTAATGATTGATTCACATTTGCGATCTGCATGATCAAAAAAATATAAGAAACTACGGACGGACATTGCAAAATCGATTCAAAATGTGATTGATAGGCATAAAAACAGCCTATAACAAACAGTTTGTAACACACAGATATTCCCGCACATCAAAAATGGAGACTCTGGTTCTATAAAAAGTAAACTAGTTTTCTATCATCTTTCCTCATCCATTCCTGGAATGCATTGCCACAAAGATAAGATGCTATGATAACGTAAATATGCGATAGATTTTGTTTACTTTGAACCTACAAAGATATCACAAACAGTCTCACCACCATAGATCTCCCCTATACCCCATCCCATCCCACACTCACACATACATAAGTAAGCCATGCATATACCAACATACCTATACATATTTTCGTGTTTTGATCCATCAGATTAATGATTTCATTTTCTTTTTTTAAACCATAAATACATTTTGGACATTCCTTGCGCGAAATCACAAAATCTATCTAGACCATGACGACAAAGAAATGAAAAATGCATAAAGGGAAATGTACAAATAACGAAGACTGACTAACTCTAACTTGATTGCATGCTGGTTGTTTAGTTGTTGGAGCTACTAGCTACTTTCCATGGTTTTCAAAAAATGGTGTATTGTTTTGTTGTTTATAAAGGTGGACGGACGGGCAGAGGGGGAGTGGAGAAAACTGCGCAAAACCAATACTACACCGCCGACGCAGAGAGCAGCGAGCGTGAGACGATGGGGCGAAGACGTGACGAAGACATTAAGGGGTAGTTGGAGAGGGGAGTTGCCGTCACTCCCCGCTTTTTATGAATGAAGCCTCAACTTCTTTTCTTCCAAATTTGGGACACCAAACCAAAACTTCAGAAAAAAGGTTAAGGAATTTTTTTGCCATATGTTTCTGTTCGACAAATATCTTCTGTGCGACTTGATTATCGTCAAATTTTCATCCTTACTGTGTTATTTTACCTGTCTCGTGCTGCTCCGTTGTCGGTTTGATCTGTTATTTTGCAGACACTTCTTGCTTCTATTTTATACACAACTTTCAACACTTTCTTAAACGCACCAGCTTAGCCTTTACTTCACTTTTTGGCGTCGTTATTTAGTGGTACGTTACTTGAATGCATATTTCATAATTCACACACACCCAATTTAATAATTTTATTCAAATATTTGCTATTTGTTGTTATTTTCTATAAAATTACTAGGATTCTTTCGTTATCTTGTTCGCGTCCGCACTAAAATTTTCTCACTGAGAAAAATTGCGAAAACACATACGAACATAAAACGGGGATGGCAAAATAGATATTGCAAAAATGTACTAAAAAGGCATTTTTTAGGTAAAATAGTACTTGTTTCAGTACAGTGGATGCTGCGGTTAGTAATACACACGTAGCGTAACGTGACGTTGCATATGGTAAACATAAGGCATGTTTTCGTTACAAGCTAGCACTTTTAGTTTAGCACTTTGCAACGAAAACAACTGGCACATAAGCAATAAGTGGCGGATTTTCACTATCTGGTAGCAATGGTGTGATGAGTTGCGAAGAAAGAACAGTGCGAAACAGACAAAAAATTCGTGAAAAGTATTTATAAAACATATATTTACTATTCTATGTTCAATTGTTTACATTCTTTTGCAAATATTACAATAATTTCCCATTATTGTTCTTCTTTTTCCCGTTAATTTACAATAATTGATAAAATCTCTCCAAAATTGGGATGCCATATTGCTAAATATAGGGTGCCCAATCTGGCAACATCATACTCGATTAAGACATGAACACAAGCACCAAACTTCATCGGGAACTAATAGTGCTTAGCTCCCCATACAAATTAAGCACTTATGGTGTAACGAAAACACGCCTATAATAGGCGTGTTTTCGTTAAGTGCTTAATTTGTATGGGGAGTTAAGCACTTTTAAGCACTATTAGTTCCCGATGATGTTTGGTGCTTGTGCTCATGTCTTAATCGAGTATGATGTTGCCAGATTTGGCACCCTATATTTAGTAATATGGCATCCCATTTTTGGAGAGATTGTTTTCAATTATTGTGAATTAACGGGAAGAAGAAGAACAAAAATGGGAAATTATCTTAATATTTGCAAAAAGAGTGTAAACAGTTGAACATAGAATAGTAAATATATGTTTTTTAAATAATTTTCACGAATTTTTTGTCTGTTTCGCACTGTTCTTTCTTCGCAACTCATGACACCATTGTAACCAAATGGTGGAAATCCTACATGCCTACAATACACGACAAGCACGCGGATACAACTTAAAAAATTTAAAACCTTGTTTGATAGGGGCATTCACACCACAAGCACATACACAATAAAATCGTTGGCTCCATCACCTGATGGCGCATCAATGACAATTGAATACTATAGACGTCGCATGGTATTTACAGACTTCATCCGCCAGGTGGCGTCCGAGCAGCCTTTCTCTCATTCTCAAATTCTTCTCTCAATTATTTCTCTGTCAAAACATGCAGACTTTTTTGTACTCTCAAATAATTTCTGAGAAGGGCGGGAGTTTTTCAGTTTGTTTTGTTGTTGAATGTTTTGAAGTTGGAATATAATAAAATTACTGATGAAAATCTTTTCTGTCCTTGCAGAGTAAATAAAAGTATCTATCCTCTCTTTGCAGAACGCTCTCTTTACAGTTTAGCCAGACAAAGCGCCATCTTCAATATGCAGACATACTAAACGAATTGTCAAACTCCATGCGACGTCTATAGTATTCAATTGTCATTGGGCGCATGTATGCTGCTATCGTGTATGGGCACATTGTTACCAGATAGTGGAAATCGCCACTTACTGCTTATGCGCCAGTTAGTGTAAGTCAGTTGTTTTCGTTACAAACTGCTAGACTAAAGTCGCTAACATGTATTCAATACATGCCTTTTGTCACTATTCGCTACACCGTTACGTTTAACGCTACGATACCACCACGTCAATAATCTAGCTATTCAATTCATTCAACTCAGTATATTAGTTAAGAGATGGTAACCCTTTATTCTCTCCTTTCGGTTTGCGGTTTTATTTTTTCGATAGTTAGTTAAAATGAACTATTAAATTCGCCTGCTAGACTAATATCGCTAGCTTGTAACGAAAACGTGCCTATTGTGTTTCGAAACAACTGACACTTAACGCTACAATACTACGTACTACGTTTGTTCCACTAATCAGTGCTTAGTAATCACTGCCAAAGTACGCCATTGAATAAGGTGGCATAATCAAAATCGATTACCGTATATCGAAATCGGTTTCCCGATAATAAAACTAATTTGATGACGACAGAATAACATATTTTCCACAGCTGTCAATTGTTGGCACTCCTCAGAGAAAACAGATTTGTTATTTTTATTACAATAAAACTAGAAAATGGTAAGCAAAATTAAAGAAAATATGAAAATAAGTTGAATAATTATTGTTAAATCATCTGCAGTCACAAGAAGTTGAGGAAACTTTAAAGCGGATACAAGCCCATAAAGGTGTTGTGGGCACAATAGTGGTAAATAACGAAGGTATGGTATATAATTTGCATATAATTAGCAGTAATAGTAATGTTTATATTAAAAGTCTGTTTTAACCCGGACTCATCTAGACTATGACTAATACCATAGTGGCCGTAAACCAATCAAACAACAAAAGCCTCGCTGCTCTTTCATACATACAAATGTTTTTCTTTCTTTTTTAGGCATTCCGGTCAAATCCACTTTGGACAACACCACCACCGTACAGTATGCTGGTTTGATGAGTCAATTAGCCGACAAAGCCCGCAGTGTGGTACGTGATTTAGATCCCTCAAATGATCTAACATTTCTTCGAGTACGATCGAAGAAACATGAAATTATGGTGGCTCCCGACAAGGACTTTATTCTGATTGTTATACAAAATCCCACAGATTAGATTGAGATAATTCTTGATGAATGAATCCGGTATTATTGAAATTATTTGGTATAGCCTTTACATGGCTTTGGAATAAATACTTAAATTATTTGTACAAATCGTAATTTGACTTCAGAGAAAAAAATGTGTTGGCGGTTGGCATGGATACTGGGATATGGAAACGTTTCCAAACATTCGAAGCTAGGATGCTTAAGGCATTCTTTCATAGAAGGAATCGCATTGTGGAAATTAATCGGTATAGCGAATCATTCGAATCTAGAACTCTATATCGGTATCATAGCTTCTTTTAATTATCCGTATAAAAAGTTTGGCCATTTTTAGGGAACTGGGTGCTCAATACGCACCAAAAATAACTCTAATGATACCAAAGAGTTTTTTTTCAAACTAGTTTAATTGAAATGACGGCTGCGCTATTATTGTTGTAGGTCAGATATATACGGGTCTGTTCTGTATCAACGCGATTTGAATATACCTATGTGAAATCATTTATCCGCCGACACCTCAATTTAGTTCAACGAGAGAATTGAATCACCGCCGCCCAGTGTTATCGTTGGAAAATTTCAGAAAGGGGCACAAAAAGGGGATTTTTCAGAAAAACGGGGCGCACGTTCATTAAATAAAGTGACATGCTTTTTATGGTTCTTGTATAAGGCAAAATACAATAAAATCAAAACTTGTACACATTTTCTACAAATTTGTAAAGAAATTTATAAAAAAAACTATATGTGTATGGGCCTTGTCACAGAGCTTATTATAATGCAATCCAAAGCGCTAAATTATTTTTATTGCTGAATTGCTGCAATTTTCATGTGGACCTGATATATATAATTTTATAAATTGAAAAATACATTATTCGCACAGTTTCTGCCTTTAACTTCGAATTTCCGAACGGCATATGTGATATGTCCATATATCGAAATGGACGTGATCGGGTTATGCAATATATTTCGATAATAGTACCTGTGTTTTACTCTAAAACAAATTTAAAAAAGCTACACAAAACTTTTTTGTGATGTATACTATCTAAATAAATATATGAAATATCATATATTTAAAATTTTTTTTATTTATCATTACTTTTTGGCAATTTATTGTCTTCATACGTTATTTACGTACATTAGTACGTAAAATGCTGTTTAAATAGTGCCAAAATATAATTTTGTACAAAAGTGGCAGGAGTGTATAAAAGTGGCACCAAAAATGTGAAAAGTGGCACATTTAGTATCCCAAAAGAAAAGGGGCGCAAAAGTATCACGGCTGAAAAAAATGGGCAAAACTGCCCCTTTAGTCGCACAACGGTAACACTGCCGCCGCCGCTAGCATGTTTGATTGGGTTAAGACATTTTTGCCAAAAAGTCAGCTGTTCGCTTGTCAATCTTCAAACAAGATTACCAGCCTGTTTCTCTATTTCGCACGAAAGCGATGCGAACGAAAAACAGCTGACCTACTAACTGGCATCAGCCATTATGTTTGCAGTCACTTTGTCGTTCTAATACCTTTTAGTAGGTTTAAAATCAGCTGTTCTTCGTTCGCATCGCTTTCGTGCGAAATAGAGAAACGGGCTGTAAAAGTTAGTGACACTTACCCAACTCTTTAAACGTGCCTTAGCGGATACCCTCTCTCACCAACAAAACGACGATAATCTGCTGAACATTCAGCCAGTGTAAGGCCCCAACTATAATATACAATAGGCGTGTTTTCGTTACACCATAAGTGCTTAATTTGTATGGGGAGCTAAGCACTTTTAAGCACTATTAGTTCCCGATGAAGTTTGGTGCTTGTGTTCATGTCTTAATCGAGTATGATGTTGCCAGATTGGGCACCCTATATTTAGCAATATGGCATCCCATTTTTGGAGAGATTTTATCAATTATTGTGAATTAACGGGAAGAAGAAGAACAAAAATGGGAAATTATTTTAATATTTGCAAAAGAGTGTAAACAATTGAACATAGAATAGTAAATATATGTTTTATAAATACTTTTCACGAATTTTTTGTCTGTTTCGCACTGCTCTTTCTTCGCAACTCATGACACCATTTTCTTCGCAACTCATGACACCATTGCCATAGTGAAAATCCGCCACTTATTGCTTATGTGCCAGTTAGTGGAAGTCAGTTGTTTTCGTTGCAAAGTGCTAAACTAAAAGTGCTAGCTTGTAACGAAAACATGCCTAATATGATTTCCAAACTTAATTTTGACGGGCGAAATTTAAAATGTCCCTTTTAACTTACCAATTCTGATTGCAGTAACAATCAGCCAATCACCAATAGGATCATAATAAGAATAAATTTGAAAAAAATGTGGAAAACTGGCATTTGTGGTAAAAGTTTTTGTTGCTGTTAAATTTGACAATCTGACACCATTATTTACAATCTACTTCGAAATCTTCACGATTATTTTTATCAGGTGGTAAATGAAATGCTGAATAAGACTACTGTCATTGCAAGCTGATGAAAATAGTCGAACAAATTTCGTACAGTAGAAATATAGTATATCTTACTACCTTGAAATTGTAGTCATCATGCCTTCCACTTTATTCCATGATTCTTATTGGCAATCAGAATTTGTAACTTAAAATGGAAATTTTTAATTTCCCCGTCAAATTTCGGTTTGGAAACCATTATTTGCATTTGCTTGCATATTTTAATTTGAAAATGGGCATATCTTTGAAGATTTGCTGACAAACGAGCTCAAAATAAAGTCAGCTGTTCTCTTAAGGTACGTACACACGATTTGCAGATCGGACAACATTGCCAGAAAAATGGCGTAAAAATGCAACCCTGTGAATTTACAACCGTGTGAACATACAATTTTTGTTTTGCAACGCTGTCTATAATGCATTTTTATTGGCAATCCTGCATATAAATATTTACAAAATATATTGTAAATATATGAAATTGTAATGTTTTCTTGCAATCGTCTGAACTGTCAATTCACCTTTGCCTAACAATCTGTCATTGTCCGTATATTTGCAGCACTTTAACAGGGTTGATAACGTTTGCCGATCTGGCAATAGTCTATACTCAGCTTGAGTATAGACGATTAGAATGTCAGATTGTTAGGCAAAGGTTGAGATAGTTGAGACAAAAAGTCGATTTTTCGATTTTTAAGATTTAGTGAAAAGTCGATTTTTAGACTTTTTGAAAAATCGATTTTCGACTTTCAAAAATCGGGTTCTTTCGACTTTTCGGTTTTGTCTTAAACCGATTTTGTCTGCTTTTCTGCACCCCACTTCGCAGATTCCAAGCAACTAAAGCTAAACCTGAGTATAGACGATTGCCAGATCGGCAAACGTTATCAACCCTGTTTATTATTAATTTACTATCTTAATGTTAATTATCCCGCAATGACATTTCTGCTAATAAGGCGTTCACACCAACCCGTTTTGGCTCATTTGTTTTGGGAAAACATCTCAACGTTCACACATGTTGCCTGCTTAATTATGACATTTATTATGTTTTCAAATGACATGTCAACTTATTGTGTACAAACAACTTTTACTGAAAATATAAAAAAGAAACATGGAAAGTACCAAAAAAGCATTGTTAAATTAGTTGGTGCTCACAAATCAATGCACAACGAGAATTCAACTATTCGATGCCATTTCAATTGCTTCCATTTTTATTGATGACAAAATTTGAAATGTATATGTTCAGTGTGTGACAGATTGACAACTTAAGGGGGTTCACATACTTTAACATGCAGTTTTGGGACGTGTTATAAGGCGTTCACACCAACCCGTTTTGGCTCATTTGTTTTGGGAAAACATCTCACCGTTCACACATGTTGCCTGCTTAATTATGACATTTATTATGTTTTCAAATGGCATATGTCAACTTATTGTGTACAAACAACTTTTACTGAAAATATAAAAAAGAAACATGGAAAGTACCAAAAAAGCATTGTTAAATTATTTGGTGCTCACAAATCAATGCACAACGAGAATTCAGCTATTCGATTCCATTTCAATTGTTGCTTCCATTTTTATTGTTGACAAAATTTGAAATGTATATGTTCAGTGTGCGACAGATTGACAACTTAAGGGGGTTCACATACTTCAACATGCAGTTTTGGGACGTGTTATTGAGAAAAACATGCCGATTGAGACGGTTTCAATTGACATTTCTATAAGGGGAAAGCAACTCGTTTTGGCTCGAAAACATCTCAATGAGCCAAAACGGCTTGGTGTGAACGCCTTATAACGTTGCAAAACAAAAGTTGTATGTTCACATGGTTGTAAATTCACAGGGTTGCATTTTCCGCCATTTTTCTGGCAATGTTGTCCGATCTGCAAATCGGTGTACTTACCTTAAGTATAATTGCCTGATCGGACGTTATCAACCCTGTTAACGTGCTGCAATTGTACGGACAATGATAGATTGACAGTTCAGACGATTGCAAGAAAACCTTACAAATTTCATATATTTGCAATATATTTTGGAAATATTTATATGCAGGATTGCCAATAAAAATATTTTATAGACAGTGTTGCCAATAAAATGTTTCTCTGACAATGGCGTCATTGTTACATGCATAAACTTCGCACATCTAACAATCTGCAAATTATTTCACAATAACTTTTCTGCCAACGTTGCAAGACAAAACTTGTAGGTTCATAAGGTTGTTCGTTCACAGGGTTGCATTTTTCTGACAATTTTGTCCGATATGGCAAACGTGTGTACCTAGCTTGATTTATACTCGGCAATTTTTTCCAAGCAAGTGTCGAAGTTTGTTGGAGAGAGCTCTTTCCGCCTGCCTCTCTCTCCGACAAACTTTGACACTAGCTTGGAAAAAATTGCCGAGTGTGAAGCAGGATTAACCACAGGAAAAAATAAGTTTTTCCCAAAGAAAATAATATTTATTATTATATTTAATCCTTTGATACGAGCTTTGGCTGTTCGTACTACATATCAGGC
The DNA here is from genome assembly GCA_963930755.1 of Eudasyphora cyanicolor. Taxonomy (NCBI): domain Eukaryota; kingdom Metazoa; phylum Arthropoda; class Insecta; order Diptera; family Muscidae; genus Eudasyphora; species Eudasyphora cyanicolor. The sequence goes on along the minus strand of OZ005738.1, from coordinate 11,499,191 downwards.
TTGCCAGTTTTTTTTGTGCCGAATCCCCAAATTTTTATTTTTTATCCCCTAAATCCCCGAAAAAAGATTTCTTATCCCCAAAACAATCCCCAGAAAATATTTTAATTTATGTGAATGATGTATTTAAAAATTCAATGTACTTTGTACTAAAATTCATTTTGTTCGTACAAAATTTACGTTGTCAAATTATCAATATCAAATATATCTAATTAAAAGTCTTCCATCTCATCTATATCATCTAATTTTTTGTACATGTTTTTTGGTATTAAAAGCTTGATTTTTTTTAAAGTACATCAAAGGGTTAATACCTGCGATTCCAGTTCTTTAAAATGGAGTTGGACCAGCAGAATCCTGTTACAAGTAAACTTTACTCCAAAATTTAAATTGTTCGTAATGTCGTCTCGCCAGAATTATTTCCACTTTATAAACTGCATTTGGTTTCAATTAAGATTTATAAATATCTATAGAAATATGTATCGGCAATTACTATTTATTTAAGATTTTACAAAAAATACAAATAACAAAAAAAGTAATTATAAAAATTGCAATCCCCTGCAAATCCCCGGATCACCAAACCAAAAAATATATCCCCATTCGCAAAGAAAAATACCCAAATTGGGGATAAATCCCCTAAACTGGCAGGCTGCTACATATATGCTGTATTCAACTTGCAAAAGTATGTCCAGATTTACACTGGGATATTTTTTCAGCATCTTATCCGCTAATTCTCTTTTAAACTTGCCTCTGCGTTTAGACACATATTTTTGTTTCGGATATTTCTGTGTGAATTTTTGTTGTTTCAAAGGCCGAGTGAAAAACACAAAACGTTCAGACCGATAAGCCTGAGTACGGGAGAGTTTTTCCCCCCTCTTGCCAACTGCCTCTCTCTCCAACAAAACGCCGATAATCTGCTGAACATTCAGCCAATGTAAATAGGGACTATCTATCCTCTCTTTGCAGTTTAGCCAGAAAAGCGCCATCTTTAATATGCAGACATACTAAACGAATTGTCAAACTCCAAGCGACGTCTAAAGTATTCAATTGTCATTGTTGATATGCCACCGTCGGATAAAAATCAGAAAAAATCGAAAAAAGTCGAAATGATAAATCGATTTTCGACTTTTTGCTTGTTGAAAATCGATTTCAACTTTTTCCAATCAAAAGTCGATTAATCGACTAGTCGAAAGTCGATTTATAGATCCCTAGTTTGTGTCTCGCCCTATTATTTCCCTGTCGTTGTGTTGATTTTTTAATAAAATAAAATATTTCCGAGATTAATAAATACATCGCACGGTAAAGAGAAATTTAATTAACAAATCGAACAAACGGAAATAACGCAGTGTCGACAAGGAACGGGCCAAATATTGAAAAAGTAATTGCAAAATAAAACACGTTTTACTTTATGAACCACAAACTTCTGAAACTTGTCGGACTCAAACTGCAAAATGGCGTAATCAAAAAAAATAAAAAATCGTTTGAAGACAAGATTAAATTTCACAAAGAATTCTGTGGCATATGAAATATTAACCCATTAAAGCCAAAACTAAGACAAATTTGCAAATTTATGTAAATTCATATAGAAAATTAAGCAAAAAGCTTGAAGCAACAAAAAGAAAAAAATTGTCGAGAAAATTTCTCAGTATGTGTATGTGAGAGTGATCGTTTTTTTTTTCTTAATCGACAACCAACCGACGACGCATCATAAGGTTGCTTTCAGCTGTATGTACATAGCACTGTTATATATATATATATATACATAATATAAAAATAAATATATGCATATGTATATAATGTAATGTAAAAAAGTAAATGTTATAGAACAGATGTGGAGTATAGAACATATTTTGTTATTACGTTTTGTAAAAAAATATCGATTTTATTTTGTGGCCAGCAAGAACAACAAATTCCTGGCGTTCTTTGGTTTGTAAGATGGGTAAGAGGAGAAGGAGGTGGACACGAACGAACCTGTAGTATCGGTTGGTTGGTCGCTTTGGACATTTATATCGCTCGTACTACATATGTACTATGAACAACGAATATGTAATGGCTGTAGTATGTACTAAAATGAAATGTATATACAAAAATATTGTAGATGTTGTGTTGAGTAGCCACAGGCATAGTGCTCCAACCGACCATCCGTCCATATACATATAAGTATATACGAACATTTGAAAATCTGTATGTTCGTCGTTCGTTTTGTAAAATGAGAAAGACCATCGCCATCCATCCATCGTCCAATCCCATTTATTCTAGCTTTATTTGGTTATTGGATGTGCGTGTGTTTGGAAAAGAAAGAAGTTCGTCCGTACGGCACCGCACCGTAGCATACGATTGACGATTGGAATGATTCAATTTGAAACGAAGTTAAAAAATCTATATTTTTAGGAAATGAACGAAATGATGTATTGATTACATTACACGACGAAGACGACGTTGCTTGCAATTTCCTTGACGGTGCTGGTCGCATTTATACATTCACTCGTTTGCTGCAGTAGCAAGCAAGTGTAGCGTATGTATCCACAAGATACAAACATCCATTCCATCCATCCATCTACACAAAGTTCAAGCAGACAGTCTGACGGACGAACGAACAAACGAGCAAGCGAACGAATGTTTTGGATGCACATAATACCCTGGGTCGCCAGAACAATCAAATTGATTTTTTGTGTCCTTTTATGACAAACACAACGCCAAACACACACACACATTCATTCGCTCACGCTCCACTACATTAATTTGTTTTTGTAACTGCGTTTCTTGTTTTTGTTGTTATCCCCCCAAACCACTATGTGCATTCCAAATGTGTACATACATAATTCCTTCCATGTAGATAGTAGTATATAGTATATTCATCCTTAACCATACTTGTATGGAAGGATGTTTTGGCTGGTGTATATAGGAACATTTTACATACTCCAGATGAACAGGCAAGAGGAGGGTAAACAAACTTCCAGGGACAGTGAGAACTCGTTTAACGCACAGCTTTTAGATTTAAAGTTTAGAGGTTGGCATAACTGTGCAATTTGGCATTATAGTAGGAGATAAGTTATTCTACAACAGCTGTTTTTCTTTTTGACAGCTGTTTTCGACATTTTTGCCAATAACAAAGGTTTACATTTAGGACACAAGTATAGATATTATAAATAATAATATATTGTTCTCAAAATCGTGGGACAACTACTGCATAAACTCTAAACGCTCCAACGACCTGTTGTCGGTCGGTATCAAGACAGGACGTCTATCTATCCTAGAGAGTCATTGTCTAATTGGATGGCTCGCAGTGTCTGCTAGTCTTGAGAAATTACATGCAGGAGTAGACAGGGCGTCTATCTATTCTAGAGTGTCACTGTCTAATTGGAAGGCTTGCAGAAATACTGCAAATCCTTCTGAAATTACTTGACGGAGGTGTGCTGAAGGTGTATGTGACTTTGACCCCTCCTTCTCTCTAGAAGGCGGCAGGCTACCCTAGCCTCACATTTCCTAAATGTGTTGGCCATCTCGACTTATGTTTGCATACTCCAATTCCTGGGACTTTCAAAGCCCACAGTTTCAATAGGAAGGGCTAATCTTATACTTTTCCTTTCGTCCCCGTAGTTTCACAATAGAATAAATACTCCAAGTGAGCCTGGCATACAGGCACCGTCTAATTGGAAGGCTCGCAGAAAGACTGCAAATCTTCTGAAATTACATGACGGAGGTGTGCTGAAGGTGTATGTGACTTTGACCACCTCCTTCTCTCTAGAAGGCGGCAGGCTACCCTAGCCTCACATTTCCTAAATGTGTTGGCCATCTTGTCTTATGTTTGCATACTCCAATTCCTGGGACTTTCAAAGCCCACAGTTTCAATAGGAAGGGCTAATCTTATACTTTTCCTTTCGTCCCCGTAGATTCACAATAGAATAAATACTCCAAGTGAGCCTGGCATACAGGCGACCTAACTTAACCATTTGAAGCAGAATATTTTGAAAACAACTATCCGTAATCGTCATGTCGATGCCACTGACAAATTGCAATAAGGATTGTGCTTTTAGATTCTATAGACAAAAAGTTTGCGATAAATTGTTATTTTGACATTTTTATGTCTAATGATACGACAAAAATATATGCGACATGCTTTGATAGTATAGAGACCAGGATGTTTTTCTTACTCAAATTTGATTTTCCAATTTTTTTTAATGAAGTGAAAACATCTCGAGAAAAATAACGCCTATTTCTTAAATGACACAATTATTTATTTATTTATTCAATTCAGTAATACTCCGAAAAATCTCCATGAGATGGATGTAATAGCGTTAACAGTTTTTCTCTCCATAACATTAAGTTTTCGTGATACTTTCCCAGAAGTTTGCTGGGAAAACGTTAGCTACTTCAGTGAATCCTTGGGAAAAAAAAATTTTAAGGGCATCTAGAATAAAATGTTTCCTTTACAATTCCAACCTCTAAAACATTCCATATTTTTTAATTAAATTCTTAAAAAAACGAATAATAGAGTTTGTGCATAATCCTGTAGAATGATTACTTAGATTGGTCGAATTTCAAGAAGAAAAATAAGGTGAAATCATAAAAACTGACCACGATTTGTTTTTTTTATAATTTTTATAGGCTAGTTTTATTGTGTAAGAGGGGATTTAGAGTTTTAAGTTCTTTTAAATTTCTTCCTCAGAAATGAAAGTGGTATTCCAAAGTTTTCAACATCAAATTCTTTTTATAATTTCCCGGATACAAATTCTGGATAAGTTAAGAAATATTTCACAGGAAACATTCACAGCTGATTTGGATATATGAGAATAACTTAGAAAGCTGTGCATACAAAGTTATACATAACTTAAAAAGTTGTAAGTAGAATTCTGCTAATTTTGGATTCTCTAAAACTTTCCTGAACTAATTCGAATAAATGGTCCTTGAGTTATGCTATAATATGTGTCTCAACATATCTATTTTGCAAATGAAACTACCTTTTAGACTGAGAACTAGTGGCCGAACGAAGTCTGATTTTTAGGCCGAAGCCGTAGCCGAACTTCGGCTAACTTTACAACCTTCGGCCGTAGCCGATTATTTTAATATTTGTTAACGAATTGTTTTCTTTGTACCAAAAATTGTTTTTTAACTTACTTAGTACATACAATTAAATATCTTAATGTAAAAATAATGAAAATAATTTTTCTTCATTAATACCTTGTATACCATTTCTTTTAATTGAAAACAGCTGCCCAGCAGCATTAAACAACTTCTCCCTAGCACACTGGTTGGTGGTGCTGACAAGTACTTCTCTGCCACCACTTCCAAATTTTTGAAACGTCTCGAGCAACAGTATTAAAAAATATTAATGATTCTCGATTTAATGGCACATTATTTTGTATTCTTACTACTTGTACAAGAATGCGTTCACTTCGAGAGCTTCTAGGTGAGGAACCGAGTCGTGTTTTTCTTTGTTGATTATCCTTTTATGTCCTTTTTTAGGTTTAGGTTAGGGTGTCAGCCGTTTTTTTGCCTCAGCTCACATAGACCCGTTTAGGACCCTAGTGGTACCACGGGCTAAAATGCCCTTCATCGAAACCAACCTGTTTGAAATACAAATGTATCTATATCACGAATATTGGAACTGGAAAGATCTATTAGGCTGCCTAGAAAGGCCGACCCCAGTTTGTTCCAGTCGTCGTTTACTCAAAGCGGGACAGTCGCATAGCAAGTGCTCAATGCTCTCCACTTCTTACTCATCTCCACAGCTTCTGCAGAAGTCATTGGAGTTTATACCCAATACTCTGGCGTGTACGCCGATCAGGCAGTGTCCCGTCAGAACTGATACTAACATAGACAATATTTTCCTTTCTAGTGCGAGGAGATATTTTGACATTCTCAGGTCATACCTTGACCAGAATTGTCTAGCTACCCTACAGGTGCCGATTTGTGTCCATCTTTCGTTGGACTGTCTGATTGCCTAAGCCAAAGCTTGCACGTGGATAGTGGCGCACCAATATATGCAAATTCTTCGTGAATTTGTAAAGCCGTCCCTTTCCTAGCAAGTCTATCGGCTTTGCAGTTCCCCGGTGTATATTAAACTGCTCAGCCATCTCGTTAAGAGATCTGCGGCAGTCGAGGGCTATTTGTGAATATGAAATTGTATGTCCTTTCTCAAATTATTTTTGTAGTATTGTGCACCTTTGTAAACTTTGCTGCTCTTATGAGGATTTCCATAACAGAATTTTCTTTAAAAAGTCATATAATTCTATTTTTTGTACTTTTGGAAGAAAAATTGGACCTTAGGACAAATTCGGCTGATTTTGTGGCCCAAAGCCGAATATCTCGTTTCGGCCGAAGCCGAACATTCGGTCGGGCTCTACTAAGAACTGTATTAGCTCATATATGCAAGACGACTATGAAACCAGTGCCGCAGCACAAAAAGATTTTTTGTTGGGCTTTGTTATTTTTTTTTACAAATAAATAAGTTTGTAAAAATGTTACATCGAGGAGGATATCATGAATACATGTACAATATATAGCAAATGGAAAGCTAGCCCTTTATATCTCTGTAACGGTAGAATCAAAGATAAACAAATAGAAGAAAACACAGTAATGTCGAAAATTCCATTCATTTAAGGTTAAAGTTAAGGGAGGTCGAACTGTATGTATGCCATATACACAAGGGATTATATGAAAACCTACGTAGCTATGCATATGCATGAATTGATATTATTATCCATTTAGTTAACTAAAATTAATTTACGGACACACTTACGCACGCACACAATTAAAAGCTACCACATACAACCCATCTCGTAAAAAGGATGCTGTCTCGGGGTTTGGGGTTTCCATAAACAAATATACATAATAATCCATGGAAACGCATCCTGGACCTGAACGTTCTTGATTTTTGTTATCTGTATACATAGACGTGGATATAGCAAAGCACACATACATACATGTGTATTTATGTATGTTTTATGTACATATGTATATAAAAATGCACATACATATGTTATTATAATCTGCAGGGGGTTCGGTCAGAAAATTGCATTTGCAGCATCTTTTTTCAAACTCTCAAGGGTCAGGTGCAGCAACAAAAATTCATATGTAGTAAATATATACATATTTGTATTCACATACATATGTAGGTATGCATGTTTTATCTAATCCCCAATACATAGTTGCGATAAAATTGCATATATATGTATATTGCTCTCCTCAGCTATTTTGGAATACAATTCTAAAATCGTTTAGAAACGGTCAGACTATTTATATCGACATATGTAGTTTATTTTTTGCTAAAATTTTTATAACAGTTACAAATATGTAAAATAAGATCTCGCTATCATTTTTTTCAAAATTTTATAAGCGTTTTAAATTTTGAAAAAATTAGTTTTTGGGTTTTACAAAACATGTAATTGTTCTCGAACGGCTGAACTGATTTTGTGCGCCAATTTTAGTACAAAACTATCTTTTTGAAAATTTTTTAAAAAAAAATTTACGAAATTTTGTCTTAGGGCTAATTTTTCTAAATACCTACAATAGGTAATTAGTTATATCGTTGGGAAAAATTCAACATCCTTCAACTCGGACAGTCCTTAACCGATTTCGTTGAAATTTGGTGTCATAACTACTATACAATAGGACTAAACTTGAGGCATGTTTCATTATAAATTGCTGAATCACACGAGCCAATTTTTTTTCAAGCAAGTGTCAAAGTTTGTTGGAGAGAGAGGCAGAGAGCTCTTTCCGGGTGCCACTCCTACAAATTTTGACACTTGCTTGGAAAAAATTGACTCGTGTGATGCAGTATAAAGTAGCGAGTAAGTGTCAGCAACAGACGTATATAAATTTGAGTTTTTCCGTTTTTGGGGAAAACATTCGAACCTGATTTGTTTTTATCAATGACGACAGTATTAGTCATGCATACGTATAAGTTCGTAATAATTAGCATTTAATCATTTGTCAGATGTTAAATTTTATGGAGTTTTTTCATATTTCCTCTTTTAAATGTATTCCATTCAAAGAGTCAGTCGAATGCCATTAACCATTTTCACAACACATCAAGTTATCGAGAGATTTTTTACCCACAAAGTTTGCTGGGCAATCGATGTATTCGAAGCGGAAAAATTTGCTGGACAATCAATATGGTTAGTCATTTCATCGATGAATTTGAAACGGAAATTCGCTGAATAGAATGACATCAGGTGTTTTTCTTATCATAAGTATCACCTTTTAGAATACAAAACCTGTGAAATTGTTCATTTTTGGCAAGAAGGTTGCGCGAAGACCAACTTTTGACAAGGAACGTTTTGTTGTCATACCTCATAAAAATGTCCATAATTTCTATGACTTTTGATATGGGCAAGTCCCAGTAATAGTCAAGCAACATAAAGAAATTGATCCAGCTTAATTTTATAAATATATTATATAAAAAATGAATATATACATATATAAAAAAAAGTCCTTCGATGAACATTAATACAAGAATTATTACCAAATCCTAGCCTACCACAATGTTACAAAAAATTAGGTGTTTAGTAGAATTTCCTAAAATGTTTTGCGGTTGTTGAATGTCTTGATACTTCAAGGGCGGTTCCATAGTCTGCCAATACCAACTGCAAATGATTGCTCATGATTCGATTGGTTGAAGTGTTCGAAAAAAATGTGAGAATTTCTACTAGAATTTAAAACAATCAAATTCGAAATAAGATGGGCAGACCATCTTCATCCAGATTTTATGATACGAAAGAAAATCAAAGACATCTCATATCGAGAATGCGCTCAAACGAACAGCCCAAGAGTTGTTTATTGAAGTGATCGTGGTTACTTCTACAACGATTTCCACAAACATATTTTAAATGGCTGTTACTACCAGTTACAATTTCTATACCGTAAATTATATTAGGCATTAGATGTGAATGGGGCAACAATCTGAAAAATTTCAAAGATATTTCTAAAATTTTTATCTAATATCTGCGAAATTACTCAATTTAACCAAAAATAAAAATTTGGCTGCTTCAATTATTTTAATTAAGCATTTATTTCACGAAAAGAACGTCATTATCAGGGACGACTTCTCTTCTTCTTTCATGGAAGCAATAACATTGTCTATTATCTTCGTATCTATGGAGTTCCAAGCATATGCATTGACCTGAAATAGCTCATTTTTGATCTACACCTACAACTTATCGTTGACCCCATTCATTCTAAACCAATCTTTGAAACATTTCGCTGTATGCAAACCTGTCCATAATTCCATTTATTTTATAGAGGGGTTCAACCCTATTACCGGAAAAGCATTCATGTTTCACAGACCCTTTACAGTACAACGATCCAATCTTTTATTAACACGAAAGCCTAATGTTTCCCTCCGAATGTTTTATATTATGCTTTGATTAGTCTGAAAATAAATACTTTTCATCCCTAAAATACGTCGCTAAAGGGATAATAACGCTTTTCGATTTCCATTTCTGTTAACTTTTGGGGAAATATCTCAAAAATGTAATGTGATATAAAGACGAACGGTCAGTGTCATTCAATTCAGCACATATAGAAATAAAGCGGATAAATTTGTGTCTCCTTGAAGATACATACATTTTGGCGAATGATAGTGATCAAATAGAACTCTACGTTTAAAAACAATAGTAAGTCCCGATTCGGGACTAATATATCCTTATGTAGGTATACAGAATATCACTTCAGACACTGAAGGACAATTCAAATCTGCATTTGTAGATCGATCATTAAGCGAGTTTGTAGTAACACACAAAGGATCTTTAAACAGACAATGGTTTTAAATTCAAAAGGATTCAATTAAGGCATAATTTTTAATAACTAACCAAACAGATTGCTCTTATTTCATTCTTCGCTATATACATATGTATGTATTTTGCAGCTTATGTATTCAATGAACCCTAAACTTAAATAAAGATACTGAGGGACGAGAACACCTGGCCAAATTTTAGATATCAAATTTAGAGAATCCTTTCGACTTTCACATCCCAACAACAATACGGGTATGGGTATGTATGGGAAAAAGTCACAAGTACTGCGATTTCTCACCCTATTTTCATACAAAAAAAAAGAAGAAAGAAAACAACAAAAACAAAACAAATCCAAAGAAAGAAATGCCAAGAAGAACGCGACGACGACGATGAAATACGCCAGACAATCTTGTACACACATCATTGATTTTTTCCGTATTTTTACACTCATTTTAGGTAAACACCAAAAACAACAACAACGAGACGACGAAGGGAGCAGCCAACCAACAACGACGAAAACAGCACAGCACAGAACAGGGAAATGTCATACTATAAATAAACTGCAGCAAGGTTCGTTTCAGAGCAACTGAAGTTGAGACACAAAACAACAACCAACTCGACAAAGAGACGACACGAAGGGAGAGCAGCAGCGGCACGACCAGCAAAAAAGGAGATCATCTTCATCATCGCACATTGCACATTTAACAACAGTAGTTGAGCAGCAGGCAGTTCCAGTTGTCAGCTGATTGTGTGGTTGCCACAAAGAAAAAGCAGCCAGCCACTCTCCAGAAATAGCTTTTTTCTTTTTTGAGAAGAGAGTTAAAAGACGAGCAACTTCAACGATATTGATATTCCAAAAAGAAGAAGGGAGAACAACACCACGAACGGCAGCAAATCAAGTTAATCGATGTGAAAGTGCGTGCAAACATACACGCTCGCGCCTTAGCTCTCTTCTGCTCGACCACCAAATCAAACAACAGCCATTCCGTCAGAGTTTGTAACAATTGACAGCCAACAACCAACCAACCTAACTACCAAGCACCAAGCAAAGCTACCAACCAGCCTGCCAGCAAGCTAGCCAGCCAGCAAGTCAGCGGAGCAGCCAACCAACCAACCAACCAACCAACAACCAGTCAACCAGTTTGTCAGCACAATGAACATACGCATGTTGTGAGATTTGCTGTCGTTGCTGTTTCGTCGCTTTTTCCCTTCTTTCTTTTTCTCATATTAGTTCACTACACCACACACTCTACTCCACACACTACGTACGTAAAGCAAACATTCCGAGAGAAGTAAAATAAAATAAGAAAAACTTGCGAAATACAACTCAGCTAAAACGACGACACAAAACAACAACATCAACCAGCAGCGAGCAACAACACGGAGACGAAGACGACGACGACACAGTGCGCTAAGCTGCTCTGGGTGCACGCGTAACAAACAAATAATATTGAATATTGAACATCCAATCCAATAAAAAAACACTCACACACACAAAATTGTCGCAACAAAACACCGATTGACAACCGCATAAAAATTGCCAATTGCCAAATTCCAAAATCCATCACCCCATCAACAAAGAAGAGACGAGACGGAAAGACAGAGAGAGAGAAATGTTCCTTTGGTCTATGGATGAATTTAAGAATTTAAGAAAATAACTAAATCGTTTTTAAAAGGAAGAACGTATTCCCTGATTCCTTTCCATACGGGAGAATTTCACCAACAGAATTTCTCCCCCACCCAAAAACAGAAATTTTCATAAAAGCTTCAACAATTTGTGCCAAAAACTAAAAATAATAATTCCCCCCACAAAAGCACACACAAAAATCATTCTCCATCTGCGCCCCAGTTTGAAATCTTGCTAGATTTTCAAAATTTCATATAGTTTAATTACCACTTAAATACCTCACCAGCCAAAACTCCAAATGAAAACGTTACTACTAAGCTCAGACGATATACAAAACTTTCGGAAGCTCATTTACGATCCCAAGGTGGCGAATTTGGGCACCACCAATACGGAGGACGCCAATTTGATGGCTCTACAGTATTACCTTAAACATCCGGGTAATTACACAAGTCCAGCAGTAGCAGCCGCCGCCGCAGCAGCAGCAACATCAGCGGCCGCCACAACTGTGGTAACCTCTCAGGTCCATAGCCAACAGCAGCAAAGATCACATGCTCCTCCACCCCAGACTCAGTCGTCATATCTGACTACGATCGCCAGCAGCACACATAACACCACCAGCAACAATAACAGCAACCACAACAACAACAGCCATAGTACTACACCATCAGCGGGAGTAATTGGCGGGGGTGTTAGTGGTGTCGTTGTTAGCAGCAGTAATGGTGTAACTACCGGTGTTGTCACAAATAGCCATGCCCATCATCATTTGTTGGCCCAATCGCAGACGCAACTCAAGCAATTGCAACTGAAACAGCCCACTATACATCATCACCAACATACGGCCAGTTTTCATCATCCATACTATCAGCAACACAGCACGCCTGCGCCCGCCCACACTTCCCACGCCCACAGCACTAGCCACAGTTACAGCCACTCCGCCGTACCGGTACACGCTCTCAATCAGAATTCAAACTTTTCGGCAGCCAGCAGCAGCACTGGCGGAGGGACAGCATCTAGTCACGCTCCCACCCAACAATCCAATACGACAGGCTCCAGCTTATCACCACCCGGCACAAACAACAGCGCCCGCACAACACCCTCAAGTGGATCGAATAGCAGTGGCTCCTCCTCGTCCACCGGTTCGAGTTCGCGCGGTAGCATCGTTAGCGGTGCCAAAAAATTGAAAGTGGAACCTGTACTGTCACAGTTTCATCAGACGGAACGTTTGACGTTCGCCAATTCGCATGTCAACTGGACTGAAGACCATTGGAGGCGGGTAGTCTTTCAGGACGAACGTAAATTCAATCTGGACGGACCGGATGGCTTCTCATATTATTTTCACGATTTGCGTAACTACGAACGAACTCTATCCCAAAGACCCCGCGGCAATTCAGTGTATATCTATCTTGTGTTAACGGCCGGAGGTCCCATTCATCTGGAGGTCTCAACGGCGAAATTCAAAATAGAATCCTGTGTAGAAACTTTGCTGCGGGAAAGAGCCAATATAGTAGCCAAATTGGGTGGTAATACCGAGTTCTTCCTGCAAGATCACAACTGGACCACAAACGCTTTGCCCTCCGTGCAAGAGTGGTTAAATGCCGAGAGCATCAAGACACAAAAATGGCCCACAGTGGCGCATGATTTGAATATCATGGAAGGCATTTGGGGCTGGTTAATACGAGAGGTTTTCGATGGCGGTCGTAAATTTTCACGTAAAGATGATTTGATATTTCGCATACGTGAAGCGTGGTCCCGAGTACCCATGGAATTGATCAGTAATCTATATACAACGCTGTCGGAGCGCATGACACAACTCTACTACACCCGCGGGGCCTATACAAACTGTTGACAGACGCTGGTGGTTAACCAGTTATACATCTAAGTTTGCCGAAAGTTTGCCAGTTAATCTGCCTAGTAGTTTTGGATGGCTGGCACAACTGTTAACTGTAAATAAAAATGCAGAACGAAGACCGCCAGAGACGCAAAGAAGGAACGATGTTGTGTAAGGCTTACGACGACTTGAAATCATTACCGACCACAAAAACAAACGCAGAACAGATATGAGCAGAACGAGAAGAACGGACTGACTTTCATTTCAAAACTGCCTTTAAAATTCAAAACAAAGTAATTTCCAAGGCAATAGCATATGAAATAACTTCTCTTCTTCTTATCAGACACTCTGCTTTCGGTCATCCTACATCCTAGCAACAAACTCTTCTTTGTATAAGTTCTGCGATGGCGATGAGCTCATCAACAACACTTTAAAATGTCAAAATAACAACAACAACAACAAGAACAACATCATCATCATCAGCAGCAGCTGCGGTCACCCACTACAACCTATACATACTAATCTTAATCATCCCACACCAGCAACAAACACTTCTTTCCGAATGAATAGCTTTAAGATGTGCAACAATGATACGAAAAACAAAAATTAATTGAAATTTCGTAGCACCGATTTCAATTAAATACTTCATTAATGTTGTAAAAACAAAAAACCTACAACCAACCAAGCAGAGGGCAGCAATTTGCAATGTGGCCACTGTTGTCAACGCAGCATTTTCTTTGACTATTCCAAACGAAAAAGTCGCATGAGAAACATGTTCATCATCAGCAGAGATACCTTAAAAATGTCTATGATTTAATAAATATACAAACAACAAAAAACTGAATTCTTCATTATAATTTTATTTAGTATGTAATAGTTTAATTCTAGTGTACGTTTTTATTTTTATTTAATTATTATTAATTTTTTTATTTAAAATATTTTTATTTTTATATATTTTTTTGTTTTTTTTTTCATATTGTTTTTTGTTTTGGTTGTACTACCTACCTAAAGGAAAAATAATACTAAAAGCGAACAAATTTCTATTCTATTCTATAATATAGAAAAGAACAAAAAAAAAACTAATGAAGTAACAAAAAAAGTATTAAAAAAACAAATAAACAACAAACAAATGTAGAAAGAAACAATAAACAATGAAAAAAGTTGAAGAACAAAGAAGAATACTACAAATCAAATAAGGATACTAATCATAACAACAACAAAAAACAGAGTATATGAACTGCTTGTCTTATGTATTAAAAAAAATCAGAAACAAACCTAAAACACTTTCATTGCAAATAAAATGGAATTCAATTTTTACTTATGGTCAGAATGTAGAGGGAGATTGGGACTGAATTGCTGCAATTAGCCAAACTAATGCAGAAAATAATTAAGATTAAAATCTTTGAATCATCCTTCTCCCCTTTACGCTGAGTATAAATTCAAATCCCTTTTATTTCCAAAAGCCCAACAAAAAGTCTTCAAATGAAACTCTGAGAGAAAAACAGATAACAAAAAAAATATATATACAAAACTAAACTAAAAGAAATACGCGCAGACTTTTTAATTTCCCCCCTAAAACAAACAGAGAATTCAATGCAAAGTAATCTTAATAACAAATAAATAAAAAAAATGTGTTTCATCCTCAAAAAGAAACGTAGCAGCATCAGGTCGAGCATAGGGATAGAAACAATTAAGGAATATACTATAAACAACCATTATAGCAACCAAACATTAAACCTTCATCATCCATCCCCCTCCCTCCACATACCTTATAATCAACCATAAATGCCCTCTTCCCTAAGACCCAGATCCTTTCCCTTGTCCACCCACCTCCATTCTAAAAAAGGAGTATAATATATACATATACATATATGAAGATACATACATTTTAAGTATAGATACATTACATTAGTATTAAGTTTTGGTAAAATGTGATTTTGTTTGTTAAGAAATAAATGAGAAATGAACCATTTTCAAATACAAATAAAAATCAAATAATAAACTTGCGATGAATTAAAGCACCAAAATCAACTAACCAATTTAAAATAAAAAAACTGAATCATTTGTGTTGTTTTATTTACATATACATATATGTAGGTACCATATGTACAACTTCAAGATAAGGAGTAGTTCATATCGGAGGAGGGGTTACTGCATGGTAATGCATGACGCAAAACATGGCTAGTAAATATCACCTCAGAAGTATGGGTAGATTGGAAAATTGAATGTAATTTGAAGGCGATTTGACCTGATAATATGAAGTACGCATTTCTTATTTCTCTGTTTCGCTGCAGACAGGGGAAATACCATTATAGCGAATTAGATTTCGTCCGTAATATATGCTCTTTTCCCAAAATTACTATCACTCGAATTACATTTTGTCCGAAATTTGTTCCCTTTCCCAAAAGTGCGATCGCCAATTTGTTTCTAACCTAATTTTCCAGTTAGGTTAGGTTGAAGAGAGGAGACGTTTAAACGTCTCATGTCCATGGACATACACTTAAGCCAGTGGTACATTATTTATGATCTTTTTATACCTCACGAGTTATAAGTAGTTGCATATAAATGATTTATAGGTATTCTAAAAACCGCATAAGTCTAGTCAAAGAATTTGTTTGGTTTTTATTCGGTTTCTCGTGCAAATCGAGATATTAAACCGTCGAAATATATATATATATGGGCTACATCCAATTCATGTAAATCTAAACCTAAACCGATTTTTCCCAAATTGGAAAGTGTTAATTCATGTAATAAGAAACCTCTTTCTACTGAATCTCGTACTGATCGGATATAAAAAAAAAAGTTTCTACAGTGCTTATATGTCAAATCGGGTGTAACATTTATATGGGGGCTATATCTAAATTGGAATCGATTTTTCCCAAATTCGGCAGTGTTTATTCATGTAATAAGTAACCTCTTTCTGCCGAATTTCCTACTGATCGGTTAATGTGAAGTACTGTCGATACATTTACAGCCTGTTTTTCTATGTCGAACGAAAGCGAGGCGAACGAAAAACAGATGATTTTAGACCTACTAACTGGCATCAGCTGTTTGCATTCGCTTTGTCGTTCTGATACCTTTTAGTAGGTCTAAAATCAGCTGATTTTCGTTCGCATCGCTTTCGTTCGACATAGAGAAACAGGCTGTTAAGTTCTAAATAAAACGTCATTCAAATGGTCTCCACGACTTCTTCTGCAGGAACGAATTCGATGAACCCAATTTTCGAGCACTTTTTCCACTAAATCAAGTCGTATGCCATGAATGGCACGTTTAATATTGACTTGTAAAGCTTGAAGAGAGTCTGGTTTATTTCGAAAGACCAATGACTTCATATAACCCCACAAGAAATAGTCTAATGGTGTTAAATCACAATTTCTTGAAATAATCGAATCTCCAAACTTTTCTCGCAACAATTCAATTGTTTCATTTGCTGTGTGGCACGTAGCCACAATCGGTCAATGGCAAAAAGATAGCTCTTAACGAGAGTTAAAATAATGCTCATGGGTGTCAAGGTCGTAGGTCGACTGGAAAGTGTTTTTTTTTTATTTAAAAACAAAATGGACTTAGCATCATTTTCAAATGTGAACGGAATGTTTATTTTTGCTCTAGCTCCTTAACGGTACGTCGGTCAATGGCAAAAAGATAGCTCTTAACTATAGCTATCTTTGCCCATGGTCGTAGGTCGACTGGAAAGTATTTTTTTGGACTTACAAAATAGACTTAGCGCACGAAAAGTTGCAATTGGATAACGATTATTTTGATAATAAAACTGAATAATTTGTAAACATTGTTCTTGCGTATATCTCTCCATGATGAAATTGTAAACACTACTGAATACAATGAAAAACAAATGACAGATCATGACATATTACAAAGGGCCGAAGCGTCTCTTCAAAATCATATCATCCCTATTGGAAAACCCGTTATATATGACATCTGCATCTAAACCTGAACCTATTTTCCCGAACTAAGTTGTATTAATTCATGTAATAAGAAACCTCCTTAAGCCGAATTTCGTACTGATTGTAAAATTGGGGGTAACATATGTATAATATGTATATGGGGGCTATACGAGGGCGGTTCGGAAACTTCTTAGCCTAGCACAAAAAGCGCGGTATAAACAGAAAAAAGTTAATGGTGTTTTCTTTTCTAAAAAAAGATGTTGCCCTGTCAGAAAGCAGCATTTTAATAATGTCGCCTACACCCTCTTGTATTGCTGCATTTTTTATGGTCAGAATCGATAACAAAAATGCAAAAAACTAACCTTTTAACTCACTAAAAGTAAACTAAAAACAAGGAATACTCCACGGCGCCGCCTAAATAAAGCATCTGACCAAACTTCATTATAAAAAAGCACACTCGGACACACGCGCGTATTTCATTTCATTTCATTTATTTCATACAAACTTGTAATTCAAAGCCGTCTGGCCAATTAAACATAAATTACAATATGCATATAACTAAGCTTTTTAACCAAGGGTAAAAAACTACTCATTGGTAAATAATGATATGTTGATTTGTTTAAACCTAATTAATATATTAAGGTGGGTACTATGTTTTTTCAGCTTGAAAAAATTCCGCAAAACATTATTTCAAGTTGAAAAATGGAACGCTTTTTACTGAAGTCTCACAATATTATTTCGAAATGTCACTTTAATGTGTATTTATTTATGTTTGTGTTTTACGTTGTTTTTCATTGTGCAAAAATTCTTGAAAACAAAAATAGAAATTTAAAGTGAAATCAATACATTAAATTAAAATAAATTTGGGTAACTCTCAAGTATCTCCCCTACCCGATGAAACGAAGTGTACTTCGTTTGCAAAATCGGCTTTGGTGAATAATAGCAGAGAGAAGATGACTTGGAGAGAACACCAAATGCCCAGGAATTGAGTTTTGGCTCCAGCATCGAGGATTCAACGTCCATTCCTACAAATACTACGCCACAGTGATTGCAGAGAACACAGAGAAAGGGGAAGAGAAGTCGATTCATAGGCATCATCAAAATACAAGAAACATTCAAAAGGATGTCGAAAATCTCACGATAGGGAAAAGGATAAGATCGACATCGCAGCAGTAAGGATGGCAGAGACAGTAAACACCAAAACTCCTCGTCATCACATAACAAATCAGCGAGTGAAAATGATCTAGAAAAATCATCTTCCTCACATTTCTATTCAAAACATAATAAACATTCCTCGTCACTCATTGTCGTCGTCAAATAAGTCATCAACAAAACGTAATGAATATAAGGACGACCATCAAGAGGCTAAACCTAAACCACATCGACGTAAATCTACAGGTCCGAATGACGACGATGGAGACAAGGGAGAAGGTGGAGGCGATAAATCAAATTCTCAAACCCCTAAATCCAGTACATCAAATACAAATCCGAAAACGAAATTTGGAAATGATGCAAACCAGTCATCATCCACGAAAAATAGTGTTAAGTTTTCAACAATAGACAGAGTATAAGGGAGCGGCATGTGCCACAATAACTTTGTAACACTAATCGCCCCCTAAAATAAAGGCGGAGTTCCATAACCACTCCCTAGCGACAATGCTTTTCAGCATCTGTTATAAAAAAATGTTGATGCATCTTTGTAACATGTCCTATTGCGATCTTTGTACGAAAATGTATTCACTATTTTCCAAATATTGTTACGTGTAGTAAGTCATCATACTAAAAATATTTTTATTGAGCGTTGAACGACGATGATGCCGCTATGTCACCAAAAAGCATTTCCCGTAGGAAAAAACATGTCATATTTTCCATACGAACGTGTCTAGCACCACCCTTATTTTACTCAAATGTCAACTATCTCCCCCGTTATAGACCTCAAAAGGATTACAGGTGACATCATATGCAGGAAACCTTTGCGGAAAGATTGAATTTCCTGAATGACACCATGGATTTGTGCGGCCGGGCATAACTATTAGAGTTTATGTTCATCTCGTATATCTCTCGAAATTAGAAAAGTAATATTAAAAGGAATGTGATTTATTCTTAAATTTTATTTTATCATAAATAATGCTTAACAAATATGTAATATTAAAGTAGATTAAATTAAAAAAAATTCAAATATAACATACACAGTCATAGCATAGGGTGGATAAATGAAGAGATGACAAGATGACTCGTTACGAATATAGTAAATAATGTGGATATATTTTGTTATTATATGAACAAATAAAGAACAAAATAAATATGAACTAATTTTTTATAATAAATATTTTCTTATTTACAGAAACTTTGAATATGTTGTTTGCCTTTTTTATTAACGTCATCATTAAAAAGTGAGGCAATACTTGTTATTTAATTTAGCTAAACGGTAATGTATATTTAAAATTACTACAAAAAACACAATAAAAATTAGAATTCGCATGATTCTACTAGAAAACGCTTCTGAAGTAGAGATTGCAGACTACCACCATTACAATATTCATTTTGTATTAGCATATGATTATCTTCAGCCTAATAATAACGGAATAATAACGTAAAGGGTTTTTCAACAGGGACACTACAAAAGTAGACCGACAGGGACAGCAAACGACGCCATATTTTTTGCCGCTCTTTTGACATTTCTCTTCAGTAACGTTTGCCATTTCATGATGGAAAGATATACGAGCCAACGAGTCGAAATTATTATGATTTACTACCGAAATTCGGAGTCAGTGGCCTCAACGTTAAGAGCGCGAAAATCGAAAAATCATCTTCAGCGGTGAGGCTCATTTCTGGCTGAATGGCTTCGTCAATAAACAAAATATGCATTATTGGTCAGACAGCAATCCACACGTACTCCATGAGTCATCATTGCATCCCGAAAAAATTACGGTTTGGTGCGGTTTATGGGCCGGCGGCGTCACTGGGCCGTACTTCTTCCGTGATGATCAAGACCACGTTACTGTGAATGGGAATCGCTACCGTTCAATGATAACCGAATATTTTTGGCCCCAATTGGATGATATGGACTTGGAGGACATGTGGTTCCAACAGGACGGCGCCACAAGCCACACAGCGATGCCATTTATTGGAAACCAAATTTGGAGAACGTGTTATCTCACGAAATGGTCCAGTCGATTGGCCGCCTCGGTCGTGCGATTAGACTATTTCCTGTGGGGCTACGTCAAGCCTATGGTCTATGCCAACAAGCCAGCGACGATTGATGACCTTCGTACGAAAATCGAACATGAAATTGCAGCAGTATCGGCCGATTTATGCTTGCAAACCGTCGAAAATTTAAAAAAAACTTTTGTAGCGCTCTTATTGACGGATCCGATACAACATTATCATGTTTTCCCAAAACTGCATGAGCCCATACTTCGTTGAGGGCTTGTTTTCTGAAAGTTAAAGAAAAATGATATAATAAGTTATTGAATGACATTGAAACTTTGTTGGCTAAAAGAGCCATGAGTGAAGTAACAAATAAGTATGCTCAGACGAAATACATTTCTCGACAAAGTGGTCAGGTCAGTTAGACAAACCGACAACGTTCATCTACAATAATTGCGGTATGATTTATTTTAAGAGATTTTTTTTAAACCTATGTTATTTAAGAATGCTTTATCTTATTAATTGCGCTCAAGTTCAAATGTCATATAGCTCCAAATTCTGAATATATCGCTCATTTAGTGCATGAAAGTCACAACTCAAAATTGGAAATTCCGCCTATGGCGATTTGTGTAGCCTATAGAAAATTAACCTGACAATCGAATGGTATAAAATCAATTTCTAAGTTTGAGAATTCTAGTTGCCTACCCCATAGATCCAAAATATCCACCAATAAGAATTACGTTTTGAAGTGCAGGACATTTTTGTGTGGGCACCTAGAAATTTAAAATTGCGACGTTCTTGCACAAAATGCGCGATATTTTTTCTCTAACATATGGCTAGGTTCTTTCTTTTAAGGCTATTTTTCCACCACCTTCAGGTTTTAGCCAAAACGTCTGTAGAATCGTTGGAAATATACTGTCTAATATACAGGTATATTTCGATAAAATCGAAAAATTAACGTTATTCGCCGTCTTTATAGTGAGAAATGCGAAAAACTTCATGAATTGGTAAAATTAGGAGGAAGTAATTTGAGAGCAATTTTATCGAAATCGCTTTCATCACATAGCAGATAATGACGAATTGCCTTTGTTGTTTAGAATGAATATGTCGCTCACTTACTTCAAGACTGTTATAACTCAAATTTTAAAATTTTTGAGGTTGTCTTACAGAAATGCGAATTTTGTAAATATCCATTAATTAATCTCAACGAAATTTAGTTTATAAGTAAACAATCATATTTTGGATTATTTTACCTTTTTTAAACTTTCTACTTTATCTTATTTATCTTATTATACGGACTTAAGTTACACATCTCGACAATTTTCAATTTTGAGTTACGAGTCTTGAAGTAGGTGAGCGATGTGTGTATGTCGTAAGTACAATCTTATTGCTTCGATAGCTTTTGTAGAGTTATTCTAACAGTCTCTTGTATGAGACGTTGATTAGGTCGTTGTCGAGCTTTATGCTTTAATAACGCTTATGATTGCTTACTCCGAGTAATAAATAACTTGATAGAAGCATAATACGCAGTATTAAATAATAATACATATGTAAATATCGGCTATTATAATTTACACATCTACGAAACGTGAATACTGTGTGAGTAATATTTTCTTTACATGAAATTGTTATGATCCACCAAAAAAAACTTTCACTTACACTTTTTTTCTATAATTATTATGTGTTATCGTTTGTTCTGTATGCCTGACAATGAATGCTGCCCTAAGATCCCCAAGATATAATATTAATGTAGATAAATAAATATTCTATATTACAGTAGCAATAGTGAAAGATTTAACACATTTTCTATGCCTCTAAATTTTGTTCCAAATTTCACTTGAAGTCGAAGAGGAATCTCTCGTTTTATCTCTTTACTTTAATTTCGTCCCGGTGTTCGGCTTACTCTTACAACTTACTCAAAAGAACTTCCAGACACTGGTTTAATGTTCTTGTTAATGGCATAAGTGCAGCCATCCAAACGATTCAGGCACTGTCCTGTAATGCCAGTCTCTTGGAAGCCCTTTTTTATACCATCGTCGCCGTTATGAAACAATTGCAGTGAACGATTACTGAGATTCTCACGACCGAATTGGGAGCGGCAACGTTTCTTATAGTAAGCCATAAGACCTGCAAAACAAAATGCCACAAATTAACTGAATCACTTCTCACCCTTTGTCACTCGTCAGCTTACTTGTTATATCCTGATTCTTGTTATATCCGCTGCTGCAGCGGCAGACAGGCGGTTTATGCACTTTCCCGATGACTTTTCCAAAATGGTTTTTGGTGTTGCTGGCGTATAGAACAATCTGAGAGCACGCACCTTACGATATGGTGGCGAAATTGACATCGTTGTTGGTGTCTTATCACCGACATTTTTTCACTGGGTTCTATGCTTCGTTTTGATAGTAGACTATTACTGTCTTTTGTTTCATCGTCGTCGTCACGACTGGGCGCAGCAAATCAACTTTCTGGGCAAAATCGTTGTACAGGCGGGAGGCGATGAAGATGGTGGACACATTTCGATCTCCAGTTGCTCAATTGAAGTTCCACCACTACTGCTATGTTGTCGCGAACCAAATACCATTTTTGCTGGAAAAATGGCTTGCTGTGGTTGTGACTGCTGTTGTGTCGTGCCACTTGTCGTTTATTCTAAGGGTTTTTTTGTAAATACTTAGAAAATCACATGAAAAAAGTATATGTAAGTAATATTTACCTACATCAAACTGTTGAATCTCTCGCGGCCAAAAAAATAATAGTAACAAAGTTACAATACGACGACAAACTGGTGTGCGAGTCGGGCGACGACGATTTTTTTCTTCCATACGAAACGTATACACTGTCGTGGCGGCGGTGACTGTGTGCAATCGCTCAATTTATAGCGGCGCAAAATGTCAATTTCTCACGTTGAAATAAACACAGTACCATAATTGAAAAAATTTCACTCATTTTTTCACAGCTTTGATTTTTGTATGGGATTTCAGCGTGAAACCGGAACATAGTACCATGCTTTAGGAATAAATAATATAAATACAGATTGGTATACAGAAAAGTATTTAGGATAACTAAATAGGCTATTCGCTCGACGCTGAAAAAACATCTGTTTTGTAGGGCAGCGCCCACCCCTTCGATTAAATACAGGGCTCAAATGTTGCATTTTTGCCCCGCGAAAGTGCGACATTTTTCACAAAAGAAAACGAAACCCTTTCACAGTGCAGCATTTATTTACAATCGAAGACAAAAAGGCATTTTTGGGGCGAAAGGCATAAAAAATGTAGCATTTTTCGGCGCAAAAGAAAACACCAATCTTCCAAACTTTCATCTCTGCTATGAACACATGTTAAATTTTGTTTCGATCTGGCAACTCCTTCATATAGAAAAAGGTGTTCACAAAAGACGCATCCGCGATTTTTTTACAATGGAAAAATTAGAAATGCGTGGTGTCATTAAATATTTACATAAAAAAGGTTTATCGGGACAAGAAATTCATAATGATATGGTGAATGTGTTAGGTGAAAGTGCTCCTTCATATGCAACAGTAAAAAATTGGGTTGCTGAATTTAAACGTGGTCGTACAAGCATTGAAGATGAACCACGTAGTGGACGTCCAAAAACAGCAACAACAACAGAAATTGTAGCCAAAGTGCATGATATGGTATTAAATGATCGACGAATAAAAGTGCGTGAAATAGCTAATATGATGGGCATCTCAAATGATCGAGTCCATTTAATTTTACATGAAGAACTACAGATGAAAAAGCTTTCTGCTACATGGGTGCCGCACTTGTTAACAGTCGACCAAAAACGCATAAGAATGAACATTTCTCAAGCTTGGATCGTGTTAAATAAAATGGAAATAAAATGGATTTTAAGCGTCGTTTCATAACTGTTGATGAGACATGGATCCACTACTATACTCCAAAGACAAAAGAACAATCCAAACAATTGACTGAAGCTGGAGGAAGTGCCCCAAAGAAGGCAAAAACAATTCAATCGGCTGGTAAGGTTATGGCAACGGTTTTTTGGGACTTCAAAGGTATTTTATAGATTGACTATCTGCAAAAGGGTAAAACAATAAATTCAGAGTACTATTGCAACCTTTTGGATCAATTAAATGTACAAATTCGAGAAAAACGTCCTGGCTTACAACACAAAAAAATAATTTTTCATCAAGACAACGCACCAGCGCACAAGAGTGTTTTAACAATGGCTAAAATCAACGAATTAAAGTACGAGTTGCTTGACCACCCACCTTATTCTCCTGATTTAGCTCCCAGTGACTTTTACCTGTTCTCAAATCTAAACAAATTCCTTGCTGGCAAGCGTTTTACCTCAAATGAAGATGCAATTACAGTTGTAAACCACTATTTTGAACACCTTGAGGAAAACTATTTTAATCAAGGGATAGAATTGCTAGATAAGCGTTGGACTAAGTGTATTGAAGTTTCAGGAGATTATATTGAAAAATAAAAATATTTCTGAAAAACTAACTATTCTCTTTCATTGATAGGCTAAGAAGTTTCCGAACCGCCCTCGTATCCACATCTGAATCGATTTTCCCAAATTTGGCGGTGTTCATTCATGTAATAAGAAACCTTTTTCTGCGAATTTCGTACTGATCGAACTGTTTCTACAGCGATTACATTTCAAATCGGTGGTAACATATATATTGCGACTACATCTAAATCTCAACCGATTTCCTCAAATCTAGGGTTGTCTCCAAGTTTATCAAGACTTCAATTTTCAATAAAAATAAGTTTTTGACAAATTTGTGATTAAATGTCGATGTGGGAATTAAACACACTGATCGGATTAAAGAATAAATGTCGGGGACTGATTAATGACCACCGATTAAAGACTTACCGGATTAAGGGTACAACCTCGAATTAGTGGTGATTTCGGTTCTGAAAAAATATTGCCCCGTCGACGCGAAATTCTGCAAAATAATCGCCCTTTTTAGGTTGAACTGATGTAGTCCCTCGAATAAAACTTTCAATATTCCATAATGTATACCACATTTTAAAAGTCCGGTTTTCGGGAAAGGGCACCGGAAATGTTGAACTTTTTTGCAGAAACGAAATCGCCATTAGTATCTACATATGTCGGGATTAAAGGTTGGTGATCTGAGTAAATATTAAGGGACACTGGCGTGATTAAAGGGATTTAGCGGAAACTTTCTATAAAATAAAGAAAATGCTGACATTTTGTAAAAAAAACAAAATAACACTAGTTTACAAACATACATTGGTATTGGTAATTTTTTTTTGGTATGTGTATAATATTATCCGACATCTTTAACCCGAATTCTTATGAGCGGCTTAAAGGTCGGTGACCTGAGTAAAGATGTACCACAGATTAATGGTCACTGGCGTGATTAAAGGGATTTAGAGGAAAATGTCTAAAAAATACAGAAAATGATCAGACATTTTGTACATTGGTCTTGGTCAAAATTTTTTAGTATGGATATAATAATATCCGACTCATCCATTTTACCCCTGCCTGTGTTCGATAAATATAACCTTTGATTTACACATTTTCCTTACATTAATTATACAATGGATATTTGTAATAGATTTTGTTAATCTTGCACGATGGATTAATTAAAAAAATCTTGATTCCCACACGATGTGATAGTAATTTCTATGGGATTATAGAACATTTTTGTCTGCTCTATTTTTTTTACGAATTTCTAATTTTTTAGAAAGTTTTTGAAAAAAAGGCAAAATAATGATATTCCACAGATTTTGCTTGTTTGAACACCAATTTTTTGGAAAGGATTTTTTTTAATTATTTTTGACTTCAGATTCAAATTCACTGTCTCAAAAGAAGGCTAGTAAACGAAACTCTACAGAGATCGAAGAAAAATGTTGGCTGAAAGTTAATGGGTTAAAGGACAACAACAAAACCAATTATTGCTTTTATAAGTTGTGCGCTATTTATTCAAAAAAAGTGTAAATGGAATACAATGGTTGTGCATATAGAAATATGCATAAAACATTTATGTGTGTATAAAATATGTGTATATTGTATGTAAGTATGTATATAGATATAAAAATACTTTTCTTCTTCTTTAATACTAATCATAAGTTCTTGTGGCAAATTTTTGTGACACTAGAAAAAAGGCAGCAGACCACCCACCCTCATTTTAGATTTATTTACTTAGCATACTATGGACACAGGCTGGACTGCAAAAAGGCATATTTTGTTTAACGCAAAAGCGACCACCAATCAAAGATTTGTCACAAGATTTCCCAGCACACACAAAACACGAATCGTGCCAGTGTATATTATTCCACGAAACTCCCTTTTCGGAAGGACCAATGTGATTTTGGCAATTTTGACATTGTGTAGCAAAATATTCGTCATAGCATTTAAGACACAACGGCATGTTCGACTTCTCATCCGGCACATATTGATGACCAGCTAAGGTGTCATCACAATGATAGCAACAGAAATGTTTTATATGGAATGTAGATCCTTCTGCAGCTGTGTATTCCTTGGTAAAAATCAATTCATCACAAGCTTTGCAGCGAGGTATTTTCAATTTGACGGCCAAATCACGGCCACAGTATACTTGGCCGCCATGGAAGAAATACACTAAATCAGCCAATAGTTCGCGACACTCATGACATTTGAAACATTCTGGATGCCAAGCAATTTCCTTGCCGGCTCTCTCAGCTTTTACAGCGACTTCGCCGAAAGCTATGGGTTTGCTGCAGTCGCGACAAATTAAAAACTTTTGCAAGGGTCCAGCTCCTGTCAAAAAGGAAAATCATTAATATTTAAGACAGCTAAAACGGCTTCTTACCTTGCTTGTCACCGCTTTCCTGAAGCGATAAGTTCTGCATATTAGGCAATGCTTCTTTAGATGGTGTCACTGTTGGGTACATATTCATATCTTGAATTCCTGGTACGGCAGTAAATCTGCCGGCCAAGGCATTAACATCATCATTGTAATTCGAGGCATAACCAGCGCTGTGACTGGGAGTTGAGGGTTTGGAATCAAATCCAGAGTCAGTACTTCGAGAAATACTCATGGCCTGTTGCAAGTTCATATTTATTGGGGCATAGGCAATCTCCAAACTTCTTGGCAATGTTGTAACATATTCTCGCACCTCTTCATACAGAGGACGATCTGAGCGCAGCTCTTTTGATAGTTTCTCCAATGGTTTCAATTGTGGGCATTTCGAATAATTGATATTCATATCATTTAGATTTTTGAAAAGCCTCTCATAGAAGGGTGCTGCATTCAACACAGCACTTTGCAACATATCTTTATGATTAATACCCATCGATTGAAGTTTTTCTTTAGTTGCTGCACTCAGCTCTGTATCCTTTATGTCTGGTTTAGCGGTAGGCAAACCAATATTTACTGGCAGCGGTGGTTTCAGGCTCCCCAGAGCAGCTTTTTGTACTGCATGTTTCAGAGATTCAGAATGGATAATATTTGCAAACACCGGATCGCGTTCATAGTCTACATTTGCCGGCAAATTACAATCATTTACAATGCTCGAGACATTGCCAAAATGAACTTTACGCAGTGGTGTGTCTTGCGACATGGCAGCTCCAAACTTCAGTTTACCAGAAGCTTTTAAGGGAAGTGGAGAATTGAAAGCTAAATCATTTAAAAATTTCGAGGGCGTTTTAAGAGGAGAACTATACGAAGGATTGGGCGGAGAGTAAACCATGTTATCGAGTTCTTTTTTAACCAGAGGACTTGTTATGTACTCTTTTCTTAAGTCATTCAAAGGACCCAACCGGGGATCACGTGATATATCCAAGTTATTTTTCTGTGGGAAACAAATGAAAACAGTTTGAAGCAAATACATTGCTATAGTATTATTTTTCTTTAAAGAAATAGAAATGACTAGTTTTTGGAAAAGAATAGGAATGTAGTTAGGTCTAGAGGTCAATCTTATTGCACTGAAAAATAAATAATACTAAATTCAAAAAAGAAAACTTTATTGGTAAGCATTTACAACATTCTAACAAGGGGGTGGACTCGCGTATTTGGCTATATATTCGCGTATTTGGCTATATATTCTTGAGCTTGCTGATAAAAAGGATGTCTACATCCAAATAAAATAATTTATAAGTGTAAAGTTGAATAGCACACTGAGAAAATTCAGTAATACAGTCTGTCACGAGGCACCGAACTTGAATCAGCTCATCGACTTTTATTAGGTCACGGACCTTTAATCCAGTCATCGACCTTTAATCCAGTCATTGAACTTTAATCAGGTCATAAACCTTTAATCAGTTCATATGACTTTAATCCGATCATCGACCTTTAATCCGATCACCGCCCTTTAATCAATCACCACTTTTAATCCGGTATCGGACCTTTAATCCGATCATCTACCTTAAATCCGAACGGTTTATAGGTCGATGACCCCGGATTAGGAGCCATTGAACGGATTAAGGTCCATTGACTGGATTAAAGGCCGGATTAAATGCCGATAACAGGATTAAAGATAGATAACTGGATTAAGGGCCTCTGATCGGATTAAGGGACATTTTCTGTAGAAATACAATTTCGAAGAAATTGCCTAATGCTAAATATTTCATCGTCGATATTCCTAAAGTCCCTATCTCTCTCTCCCTATGATTGGGACTGGAACGTGATCCCAAATGGACGGAAATCTGAAATCAGGGGCAACGAAGTGGACTGGGTCCAGCTAGTTTAATATAAAATGCAATTTCGACGAAATTTTCTACAAAAATGACATGGCCTATGTTATTCAAGAAATTGTGTGTAGACCGTCAATCGCCAATCCAAGCTTGTGCCATCTCAAAAGTTAATTTTTTTGAGTTAACTTACAGGAACTCTATATTACAAATTGCCAAACAAACTATAACCTTATATGTACATACATAAAAACTATAAACTCGTAATACCGAAATAGGAATTTAGGAAAAGAAATTATGAAAATACTTACATGTAGTAGGCCAAAAATTTTATCATATACCGGTCCATTGAGTACTAGACTTTCCACAGCCGCTTCATTGAGTCCATTCAATTTTTGTTTTACGGCCGGAGATAACTTTACGGCCACTTCCGGCACTAAAGGACCCTCCGCCAAAGGCTCTGAGAAGGCCACAAATATTTTGGGGTAAGCGCTCTGCACCGGTTCAATAATTGCTCTAGAGAGTTTCTCATTGCTTAGCAGAGAACATAAAATGGGATCAGATACCGGAGGTTCCTTTAAAGCCGACATAACCTCACAATATTTGTCCTCATCAAATGAAGCCTCCTTGAGATGAAGGGGTGGCTTGTGTATATTAGCCACTGTGGCATGTGCATAGTTGCCAACTCTTACAACATTACCTTGACCCACGCAGTTTTCTCGTATTTTCTGCACGTATTGTTGTAATTGTTGCGACTCGGCCTCCGAGAGATTATCACAAAAACCGGCATCCAAATCATGAGGGGGCACTTGGAATTCTAATTGCTGTTTACGTTTAGCGGCTGCCTCACTGCCGGCGACGGGAACATTATTTGTTCCTAATTTTTCCAGATAATCGGCCACTAAATCAGGTGCAACATTTGGAGGAACCCAATCGACTTTGACCGGTTGGCTGGCCAATGTTTTTATTTTGATAACTGAAACATGCAACCAATTAGTTTTTATGTATTCGAGTATATGCAACCAAAACAAAGAAAATGGTACCCTATACCCCCACCCACAAAAAACGGTATACTACTTACATGCCGGTTTTGATCGAATCTGTCCAAGAATTTCAAATTGCGCCCAACCGGATGAGTCATCATCTCGACACATATGCTGGTCCTTCCTACATTTACAATTACGACAAACTTTTCTCCAGAAATGCAAATCTAAGCCGGGGCATTTTTCATTACATTCGTTGCAGGGAGCTCCTTTATTATCCTCATGTCCTAGCTTGGAACATTTCAATTTCTCTCTTCGCCCCTCCAATTTTTCCAACCAATCGGGCGCATCGGGAGTTTCCACACATGAATTGGCGTTGTTCATTGTTTAGAATGACAATTTTTAGTTCCCATCAAATTTTTTATGTGGGGCTCGAAATCTACTTAAAGATGTTAACACAAACTTCCATCACTTTTGCAAGCCAAATTTGCGAAATATTTTTGTTATTTGGCAAAATGTAATGTTGTTAAGCGGTTTTTTGATGATCTGCGGTGTTGGACAGCGGTTCTGGTTTTTATTCTATAGACTGGGTTAGCAAAACGTAACCAGTTAGGCAACCGTAACGCCTTCGTTGCGTGACGTATCATCGGATTCAATCCGACATATGAAAATAGCCAACGAAAGCAGACAGCTGAATCTGCTGAAATTTGATTTGGACGTTTTCGTGCATTTGCAAACAAAAACAGCGAAAAAAGAAGACATTTATGCGAAACTTTAGAAATGGAATGATAACTGTGTGATAAAATGTTAAAATAAGAGCAAGAAAATAAAGATGTTATAATTTTTGTTGTGAATTTCTAAAATTAAGTTACGGTTTCGTTTGCCTATCCGGGCCTTTAATAGGTCCTGATTTAAACGTGGCAATTCAAAGGAAGCGTCAAATTTTGTAGATGAGAGAGGCAGAAGACTCTTTCCGCCTGCCTCTCTCTCCTACAAACTTTTTATAAAGGATATGTTGCGGAAGTACAACATAATATCACTCAATTCAAAATTTAACCTTTTATATAATCAAATTTTAGGCCTTTACATAAAATTCTTTAAAAAAAAGTCATGTGCAAATCCTCATTTTTCGCATTTACCACAATATTCAGGGAATTTCGATAGGGAAAATTTGAACGGTAAAATTGATGCATGGGTTTTCGTTTCTAGGAAACATTGAAAGAAAACCATACCTCCAAGATGTTGAATTTTTAATGGGCAGGTGCATTAACATGAATTATGAAATAAGTAGACGAGAGTTTGTGCACGATTTGACCGTGTAATTGAACATTTTAGTCTCCATTAATTTGTTTTTTCTCATCCGTTTGTCTGTAATTTCTATGGATCTATCCACGTTTTTTTTCGTATCTGATTCCATTCCTTATGCGACATTTCGTCGTATTTCCTCAGGGCACATGGACGAAGCACGAACCCATTAATATTATACTCACTCTGCCGTTGTGCTTCGTCGACAAACTGCGTCTCTTTGTCTCTTAATTTTAAAAACAAATCCTTATTTTCTGCCATTAATCCTTCCATATCGGCCTTTAAGCCAACAATTGTTTTATTCAATTGGTTTATTAACTCCTCGTGATTCTTTGTACGACCAGACCATCTTGGAATGTTTGTGGTGTGTGCCTCCGACAAAGGATAATACAGCAGCTAACATCGATAGCAATTGTTCTAAATATTTCGGTGTAACTGTGTATAACTGGTCTGTTCTTGTTGAGTGTGTGTCTTGTACATATGTGTTGAATGTGTTTTGTGTAAATGTGTATATCTGTTCTGTTGTCGTTGCTTGTGTCCCTTGTATGTGTTGTGTCTCTGGTATGGCTTGTGTGCCTTCTATATTATTATAAAGTGTTGGTAGTGTTGTGTGACTGTTGATAATATAGCCCTTGGTATTATTACATTTTTAAAATTCCACTAATCCGCTGGCTGTAACTCTTTTTATATCTTCCAAGATAAATTTAGACGGCGAATAATCTTCGATTTTATGAGGCCTCGCTCTTAAAATATCTTTAAAGCGTTTGTGGACTAACGTAATTATTTGAATGGTCCATTTAAATGACGATTTTTTCCATTACTGTCAACAGTCTCTCCCAAACAATTTTTCTTTTTTCGCCTCTTTTAGGCAGGACTGAAATATGCTTAAATTGCTCATCACTGCCATAGTTGTTAGAAGCCTATTAACTTATTCAATTTTAATAAACATAGGCCCTTATTCATAAAAATGTAATGAAGGTTTGAAGAACGCTTTAACACTGCTAAAGCGTTCCTCAAACCTTCTTTAACTTTTTATGAATAAGGTCCATAGTATCCACTTTGTCGAGCATTCCCCACCTTGAATAAAGAGAAAAACATATAATAGATATTCATTATTCCAAACACATGACCGTTACATATGGGTGAAAAATTATTCCATTCCTTATACGACATTTCGTCGTTTTTCCTCAGGGCACATGGACGATGCACGAACCCATTAATATTATACTCACCTTCGTCGGCAAACTGAGTCTATTTTTCTCTTAATTTTAAAAACAAATTCCTTATTTTCGTTAAGCCAGAAATTGTTTTATTCAATTGGCTAGTACCACCTCGTCATTCTGGCACGTACTTTGTACGACCTTGGAATGTTTGTGGGGTGGCTCCGAGAGCAGCCACTGCAGCAGCTGAAGTCTATGGTAATAATATTTTTGTGTAAATGATCTGTTCTTGCTTGTGTGTTTAGATTGGATTGTGTGTATTATGTCATGGGTTGTGTCAGTTGTATGTGTTGTCCCTGCAAGCATTTTCGATCGTGATGACTCAGCCGCGATCCTCCCGCGGATCGATTTAAACGCGGAAGACGGTCATCTGGGAAGCATATTCTGGCCCTCACTATAAAGTAGTTGTGCCCTCAAAGCGATTCGCATGGAAGAGTAGTTAATTAAATCGCGGAGATGGATCTTCTAAAATTCGCGTGTGTGAATGTTTCACGATTCGCAATCAAATCCCGTATAAGAGTAAAACGCAGGTTGCACGGAAGAGTAACGTACGACTTATGTAGAAGGATCCATTTCATAGAAATGAATTTCTTAAAGCTCTGGCAGATAGCATTATAAAAGACTTAATTTTTTTTACGGAACACAACCACTCACTTTGAATTCGTTTGAATTATCCGTTATTGTTTCTACTTGTCCGAAAACGTTATACAGCCGCCGAGAAGATTCGCAAGTTATTAATATTTCGTAGGTTTATGAATGCAACCCTTGCATTTTGAATTCAATTATTCTTCATCGGCTCTCCGTCTTGGGTTAGTATACTTCTAAGTAGTTAATGGATGTTTTATTCTCAATTGTATTGCTGTGTACTTGGTAAGTTGGGGAAGTGCTATTGAAAATGACGATCGAGTTAAAAAGTTTTCCGAAATTATCGTTTTAAATTTTTAGCCACAAAAGAAAGATGGAAACCATTTTAATTTTCATAGGCGAATGCGAATATTGACTTTTATTGGACAATTATGTTTTGTTTTTATTGATTTCTTTTATAACATTTAGATATATTGCATATATTAATAAATTTCGCATAAGTATGTTCATATAAATATATATTTATTACTTCATGTTGTTGTTTGTTCTGTTTTTGTATGTTTCTCTGTTTCTTTTAAATTTATTTGTTTGTTGTTTATAAAGTAATCATGTGTGTTTCTGGTTTTGTGGTTTCGATTCATTTCATTATTATCCGTATTTTTAGAGTAACATTTGAAAATATGTACTTGTTTGTTCTCCTTGTTCTTGTTGTTGTTTTTAGTTTATTTCTGCAATGTTTTTTGTTTCATTGTTATATTTTAGAGTAATTAAAAATGTTAGTTATTATGTTAAACTGTTTTTACTTCAAAATTTTGTTTGTTTCTTCATTTTCTCTCTTTTTTTTATTAATATGTCATTATGTGCCCGTTTTTAGTGATATTGTACGTTAATATTTTATTTGTTTTCCCTCTGTTGTTTCTTATTCTTTTTTTATATTTTTTATGATATTAAATGTTGTAGGTTTTGTTGTTTATATTATTTTGCATATTAAGATTCTTGTTGTTTCTCACCGTTTATTTAAATTATACAATTGTATGTTTTATATTCCTTTACTATGTATATATAACTCAATTTTAAGTTTTGTTTCTTGTTGTGTTGTATTAAAGTTTCCAACATTGTTTATTTAATATCTTTTAAAAAAGAATTATTCATAGTTATTTATGTTTGGAAATTTTATAGTATATGTATATTTGAGTTTTATTCAATTAATTCTTTATTTTTTTCTTGTCAATATTTAATTGTAAATATATGTATGTATATGTTGAAAGTTATTATAGTTATTAGTAAATATTATTTTTTTTTTATAAGTTGTCTTTAAATGTATGCATCCTCATCTCCCGGCCTGTCGGGGGAGTTTATTTATTTTATTTTCTTAGTTAATTGTTCATTGAATTGTATCCCTTTTATGTAATCTTTTGTCTTTTTGTTAAAGTTATATTTTTTTGTTTTAAACGTGTTCTTTTAATTTTTTTATGTATTTATAAGACTTTGAGCCTTAGGTAACACAGGGACGTTGACAAGGTTTCGATATATGTATGTATATTTTTTGGTTTTCGAAATTATATTAATTTTTTTGCTTTAACGAAATTTAAATTTTGTTTTTAAAACATCCAATTAATTTCTTATTTTTTGTAAAAAAAATTACTGTCGGCAAACTTAAATTGTTTTCTAAACATGAGCATTTTTTAAATATTTGTCTTTTTGATTTCTTTTTATATTCGACGGGAAATAATAATCGCGTTCAAAACCTTGAGAACCATGCCCCTTATTGTGTGAATATTGAATATTTGTATGTAAATAGAATCTGTTTTGTTTCTTTTGTTTAAAAGTAAGATTAAAGTTAAAATACGTAATATGATAATATATAAGATGAAATTAATATTATTGTGTTGCTGTTGTTCAGTTGTTGTATAGAGGGAGAGAAGTATGGTTGATTGGTGGGTGGTGGTGATATTTGTTGAGTTGTAAGGAGAGTAGTTGAGAGTTCAAATAAATTGCACTGGCAAAAACGGTAGAGTGGTTGTGGTGGTATTCGAATGATTTGCGGGTCTGTAAAAAGATTTCAATGTAACTACATATGTATATAGAATTAGCATAATCAAAATCGATGAACTGAATTTAGACAAGTTTTTTTTGTTTAATTTTATTTTAGATTTCAAAACGATTTGTCCACTTCACAGTGTGGGAAAAATACTTCGAAACTAAATTTTCATTTATGAGAACAAAATAAAGAGGCCCTTTTAACAATTATTCTTGCCAATATATTCGACCAGACAACTCATCCTATTACCGCTTAAAAATGTCCCTAACAAGTCGTATTTCAAATCATAACTACATCTGTTTGTCGTGACCATTTTCAGGTTGTATATTTTAAAAGTCCAAGTGAACATTAAAAATGTCATAAAAAGAAAAACTAAATGAAAAGCCAATCATAACTCGATTATGTTCTCGCATGAATTGCACACAAATTGTATGATTACTTATAGCCTATTTCTCTATCTCGAACGAAAACCTAAGCGAAAGAAAACGAGTCACTCACTTTCGTCAGGAATTTGATTTTCTAAGGTTCATTCGTTCGCCTGGCCTTACGTCTATACGTAAGCAATTTACGAATTGGAATATAATAAAATTTCCCGATCAACAATTTCGCAACTCTGTTCAGTATACGTAGGATGGTCATAACCAAAACAAGAATTCACCCAAAACAACAACCAAAAGATTGTCTTAGGTGATTTCTTGTTTTGGTTGTGAAAACCACTACACATGCTCAACTGGCGGTCGCATTGTGCATCAGCGAGATGCAGAGCTGCTGCAATGTTCATTTCTGTATGATGAAATGTATGTATATAATTTTTTTTATTATTTAGTTGGCTAATTGGATATTAATATAATTATGATACATTCATCTACTTAACATTTGTTTTCATTACTTTTTTCACTTTTTGAAGTCACCCACAAAACCAGAGTAGCGGATTTTGAAGTTTCGTTCGTACTGATGGCAGTTCGTTCGGAATAGAGAAACCCAAATTTGTGTGAAAACGCAAATTTGAGATAGAGAAACAGGCTATTAAACATTTTTTGATTTCTCGTAACACCTTATAAAAGAGTCTACCAGTTGTTTTTCGCGTAGTAACACACCATCTGACAATTTTCATGATTTTTATGAATTTTCATGTTCTTTTTATGCCACTTAAAATATTTTAATTTGTTATACGTTTACTTTTTAGTAGGCTGGCGGATAACATGTTAATCCTTAGAAATGATTCGAAATTCAGTTCATAGATACATATATTAGATTTTCTTTTGTTTTGTATGATATTTTTTAAAACAAAATTTTTTGGGGGAGAGTTTTATCTTTTTAATACCTTACAAACAATAAGTTATTTGATGCCGTACGTTGCTGTTGATTATTTGTAGACATCTCAGACATTGAGATAGTGTTTTGAATTGGTGGTAATAATGTTGTTTTATTGTTATTATTGTGGTGAAGGTGGTGGTGGCCATTGAATCCTGTTGTATTAGTATTCAACTGGAGATTGTTGTTGTACAGTGTAGGTGCTGCTGCAGCGTTTGTTACTGTGTTGTTACTGTTGTGGATGTTGTTTAAAATATCATTTTGATTATCATTGTTACTGTTTATAATATTATTGGTAATTGTTGTTACTGTTGTAGATGTTGTCAATATTTTGTCGGGAGACGGTGGGAAATTTTGTGTTGGTATTGTCATTGTATGTGTGGGGGGAATTGGGCCATTAAGGAGAGTATGACTGAGTTGGTTGTTAGATGAGGCTGTTCCTACTGCTGTGGCGGTTGTTTGATACGCTTTAGCCAAATGTAAAGAAGGACCAGACGAGACGACGGAGGTTTTGAACAAAGGATTATTGTTAAGCTCAACACCGACGCCGTCGCCGCCTCCTCCTCCTTCATGTGTGTCAGACAGTTGATGAGGTAAGTTTCCTGGTTTCAAGGTTGTAGATGTGGAAGAGGAAATCGTAGGACAACGTGTATTCGAAATAACATTGTTATTGGCATTTGTATGCTGATGCTGCTGCGACTGCTGCTGTTGTAGTTTTTGTGTTGTGTGGTTTGGTAGCGCTACAAATAAATTTCACCTGTTAACATGACTGCGATTTTGTGTTTGATTCGGATTTAGGCCGCCATTATTTGGTGGCTGGATACCAGCAGCTGCTACAAGTACAAAAGTGTGAAAATACTCTGACCAAAAACTTAAAGTAACTCAAAATAATCACCGCCATATGTTGTAGTCGGATTCTGATAGTAATCTCCTCGCCTATTGTTGTAATCATTACTCGCTTCATAGTCGTTTGTGTCATATGGTCCTCGTGTTGTGTTCAAATGATTTATCCCCATGCCGGGAGTTTGGGTTACATGTGGATTATGATTGTGAGCCGAGGGTGCTTGTTGTGGTGGATATGAATAGGCATCATAACCCTGTTGCAGATGATCAAATGATTGATTATCATCATACCCACGTCTGCAAGACAGAGACATTATTTATACATTACATAATAATACAGTTATAATAATAAATAAAAATTACTACAAATAATAAAAACAAATAATAATTAGTAGAGTTGGGCACTATAGTTCTTTTAAGTGATCGCTCTCTTTAGTTCAGTTCAATTGAGTGAACTAGTTCGTTCATTTAGTTCAACACCTCACTTTAGCACACCCGCTCTTTAGCTCACCTGCTCACTTTACTTAAACAGTTCATTTCGTTTAGTAGATCACCAGTTCAAATAAGCCGCTATTAAAGGAATCTGATTGGAATATGAATGGATGAGTTGGAAAAACTAATACAAAGGCGTTTGTACAGGTAGAATCATACATTGATGATGACATAAAAATTGAAACAACACATAACAGCAGCGAAGAGAGAACGAAATGATATGGTTGAAGAAAAAAACATAGTGAACTACTGAGCTGAAATTAACGAGTTATGTGAACTAGTTCGTTCAGTATAGTGACTCTTCAATTGGACTAGTTCGTCCACGAACCACACGACTCTAATAATTAGTCATCATTGATATTATCTTACCCGTATGTTTCTTCCATAGCTGAGCGGGCCTTTTCCAATATTGACATGACTTTTTGTTTTGGGGCTGTGTTATTTTTGTTATAAGCTGCCGTCGACGCTGCTGGATTTGTTCCCTGTCCTGCAGCTTTGTACGGTACCATATTCTTGGATGCATTGGAGGTGGTCACGCTGCTGGAACCACTTAAAATTCCAGCCCCCCCTACAGAGGGTGTATGGGGTATGATTTTTTTGTATCCCGAAGCTTTCTGCTCTTCCGATATGTGTGTACTGTCCATTAGCTCGCGTAATTGTTCCTGTCTGATTACATCATTGCTGTCCGGTATGAGATATTTACGCAATTCAGCCATGGCGTAAGCTATGCGGGCATATGCTTCGGCCGGCGGTGCTACAGTGGAAATTTCCACATGTAAATCACTATTTAAGTGTGAATATTTTGGGTCCTTTGATTTGCGCAGTTCCTCTTCCTTGACGCGGTCTCTCATGGAATTGCGTCCCAATACGGTCATCTTACACATGGTTTCCTCCTGGAGACGTCGCAAGGAATTTCCTTTGGGTCCCAGCAATTTGCCCACAAAATTGAACTGAATGGAAGAAAGAATGGAAAAGTTTTGTAATAAGAACTCGCAGGTTGGCAATTTATTTTATAGAAAAAAATTTATTCGAATAAAATTTAAATTTGCAATTGGAAAGTCTTTCACAGCCTGATAAAAATAGCAAATTCGTTTATACAAAGAGGCATTTCTCATTGTTGAAATAAAAATATTCCAAATACGCAAGGGTATGTTGAAGGGTCAATGCAAGCAAAATGCGGCGTGTCAGAAAACTTGAAATTTATTCAACTTCCTCTGACACAATTTCTTGTTTAACATTTATTGAAAGGGCAATGCTGTTGTTGTTGCAGCTTAGACACGCTGAACGGACAATGCTGAATTCTCACCGCGCCGCATGGCGCGTGCTTTGGCCCTTCACCATTACTTCGATTGCAAATATGTAAAGCTATGTACACACGATTGTCAGATCTTACAATACTGTCAGGAAAATGGCGAAAAAAATGCAACCCTGTGAAATTATAATTTTTTTCCTGCAACGTTGGCAGGAAAGTTATCGTCAATAAATTGTAAGATGTGCGGAGTTTATGTATATGATATTGGCGCCATTATCAGAGAAACATTTTGTTGGCAACGCTGTCTATAAAGTATTTTTTATTGGCAATCCTGCATATAAATATTTACAAAATATATTATAAATATATAAAATTGTAAGGTTTACTTGCGATCGTCTGAATAGTCAATTCACCTTTGCCTAACAATCTGTCATTGTCCGTACATTGACACCACTTTAACAGGGTTGATAACGTTGTTCGATCTGACAATCGCGTGTACATAGCTTAATACATTTAAGAAGGTGTTTTCGATGGCCCATTAAAGAGGCAATTTAAAAAAAAAATGTGTGCATTTGCTTTTTGGCTCTATCAGTGTTGTCTCTTTTCGCGCTATCTGACTACCCAAAAATCGCCAAATTTTAAAAAAGCGTCGGAGCGGTTCTTTTTGTTTTTTTTTTGGGCTTTACCTTTACTCATTACAGAAAATCTATACAACTTTTTTTCAGTAATTCCGATCATTTAGAGCAAGAGTACATTACATTTCCAAATAAAAATATGAGTTGGTCGTACCAAAT
Organism: Eudasyphora cyanicolor; assembly: GCA_963930755.1. Classification (NCBI taxonomy): domain Eukaryota; kingdom Metazoa; phylum Arthropoda; class Insecta; order Diptera; family Muscidae; genus Eudasyphora; species Eudasyphora cyanicolor. The sequence goes on along the minus strand of OZ005738.1, from coordinate 11,459,499 downwards.
TGTCTTACATTTCTATATAACTACAAAATAATCCATGATTGGGCTGATTCCTGGAGAAGCCAACAATATTTGGCGTAATTCAGAAGAAAAGTCATATGCTAAATTAGCGTTGATTTTCTTCGGAATAGGCTCATTTTATTAATGGTCGATAAGTTTACGATAAATTTATAAAAAGAACATAATTTTGCATTGTTTTATTTTTATGACAAATTTATTTAAAAATTATTAAAGTTTTCACAAAATATTTTTTTTTTTGGCTTATCTTGTCATATATCTTCAAAACCGTAGAACAGATAAATAATATTAGAGAAGTAAAAGGCTATATTAGAGAAGTAAAAGGCTATTTAATTTAAAGCTATCAAACAATTGAGATGAATGGTTCTCGACTTGCGCTGAAATATGTTGAGCCTCTCCATATTTGCATATAGCGCTTTACACGAGAACTAGAGTCAATTCAAAGAGTAAAATGTATATATAGCCCGAGAATGTTATGTTTAAAGATTAATAAAAAAAAACCTTTTAATAACGATTTTGTATACTTTTAATGAAATGTTTTTGGCCAATTTTGTTGCATTTTGTGTGTGTGACTTTTGGCACATTTTGTCGCATTTTTTTGGTGAATAGTTGGTATTACTGCTTGACGTCAACGACCAAACGACACGTTCTCCTTATGGTTCCTATCCGTCGAGATATGACCAAGTCCTTCATTTCTGTTTATATACTGTGAACAAATTTCGTTTTAAATTTTCATTTTTCATTTATTTATACGATGTAATGCACAAGCCAACAAGGCCAATTTGACAGCATTACCGAATGCAACTGCGTTTAAAAAGTTTTACAATATAAACATATAACTTAGCCTTTAAAAAAAGATACATATTAAGATTTTACTTAAAACTATTTTTAACTTTAAATTTAATAACATTTATATAAAAAATCCTATAAAACACTAATGCAACTTAAGGCCCCCAGCCAGAAAGGGATTTAACTAAAAATGCACATTAAAACAATTGACACGCCTAAAGGCAAAGCAAAGAATAGACTTAGATATAGAAACACTACTCCTGAATATACATATATATGTACTGCATCATAAACATTGTCATATATACGTACGTATAATTAATTGTCAGAGCAAACAATTTATGATTGATGTAGAGCGAACTCCAAGTACTTCCCCTCAAACACATGTTCAGGGAATGAAAAAACACGCAAGTAAACAGGAAGCCTGTTCCAGATTCGTGCAACACGGACAAGATATGATCGATCAAAGATAGAATGTGAAAAACGAGGTAGAAGGATCTGAGGGTTACGTATCGATCTAGAAAAAATAAATTTCTCGCGAAGAGAAACAAGTGATCCAGTACGTATAGTTCTATAGAAGTAAAGCAAAATTCGCTGCTTTACAAGTAATTTAAACGGGACACCTAAAAATTGAATAGCATGTTCCGAAATGTGATCACGCCTATTTAAAGAATATACAAAGCGGACTACCATGTTGAACAGCTTCTCAATTCTACTCAAGTTTTCATCCGTTGTGCCTGATACAACTTCAATGTTGCACCCAATAGATGTAGCTGCAGTCTGGTTATTAGAAAATATATTTGTACAACAGATCAATTACCCTATTTGCAGTTTATTTTGGTGCAGGAAGGGCCTTAATATGATTTATTTCAATTTTAAACCATTTGAGTTTTGTCCGCCATCATTGAGGATTATTACAACGTTGAAAGTGTAAAATTTTTCTTTTTGTCCTTTATATCGCAGTAAGGAGATAGGTTCAAATAGTGAGAGAGTCAAAAAAAATTAGACATAAAATAAATATCTGCGGGGTTTCATAATATCCTCGTAAGTAGTTAATCTTCTGATTTGGGATGTCAACTTTGTATATTCTACATTCTAAAGAATGCTATTTTTATGTAGTGAATATATCTAGTTATCTGGTAGTGTACTAATTTAGCATCCCATTATAATGATACGTCCTTTAAAATTCTCCTTCAAACTTACCTTTGGATGTTCTCTTATGGGCACTAGAACCTTTTGTGATACTCTCAACGGTTTCTCTCGGTAAATATCTGCATACTTCTGTTCCTTGGACGGCAAACGTCCAGTGGTTTGAACTTTTTCAATTTCTGTAAAACACAATCAAAAGTTATAAACTGAAAACAAAACTATTCTTATTATCACCAAAGACATATACCTGTGTCCAAGAGTTTTTCAGCTATAGGAAATTTGCGATCCATACGAGACTTCTCATTCAGACAATCTCTCACATACTCATTTGCCTTTTCGTTCAGATAATTCGTATCAGGACCTATAGTGGAACTGACACCGTGGTGTTGATCCCGATCCCCACCACCGCCGTGTGAATTATCGCCGTTGTGTCCAGTCGTATAGTCGCCATTACCCTCATAGGTATTGGCCATGTTTCTTGTTACTTATCTATTTCACTCTACGCCCGAGTTTGCAGCCAGACAAACAAATTTATTTTGGTGGTATTTTTTGTCTACATAGCCCATGAAATATTAATGGAAAAAAATACACAAAAGAAAGGATAAATTACACACACAACACATAGGAAACAAAAATTGTAATTATTTTTTCGCACAAACAAACATCACCCCCTCCTCCCACAACCGTCTTCTTAAGATTCTGGGTCCATAGTTAATGCAAACGAGCAAAAAATCACACGTCAAGATACGTACACTTTTCGCTTTTGTTTGACAACAAATTCACGATATTCTTTTATAGCAAATCAATATTTTTTTGTATTTAATTATTGTGAGAAGAGAAAGAAATAAATGCACTTTCACAAAACGCGACTACCACCATCAAATCAACACAGTGTTGTATTTTTGAAATGTCAAATAAAATGTAAAATGTCAAAATGTTATCCAAATACCAAGTTTAGGGCATCTCTTAAATACCAGTGAATGCGTCCGGCGTCTGTCAAACCCAATTTTCATCCTATTGTTTTCTGTGCATACAACAACACTTTGACAGACGCAGGACGCAATTCACCGGTATTTAAGAGATGCCCTTAAATTTCGACCCCATTTTCGTATTCCTGGGGTCTTTAGACGGGTTGCAAAAAACTTTTTGGCGTTTCCCCCGGGAAAGTGCACTTTTGTCACTGAAAATTAAAAATTTTTGAGGTTGCCTTACAGAATTGTAAAAAATGCAAATGTCCTTAATCATAGCGAAATTTAGATTATAAGTAAACAACCATATTTCGGATTATGTCAGCGTTTTAAGCATCTTATTTCATATTGCTAATCATTTTATTCGGACTTAAAGTTATACATCCTGACAACTTCCACTTGAAGTAAATGACTGGTATGTTAATATAGTCTTTAGGAGTACTTTTTGTGCCCCTTTTTGAAATTTTCCAGTGGTAACGTTGCTTCAAATACCAGTGAATGCGTATTTTATTGCATTGTGCATGGTATTAAGGCTTTGCATTTGCTACGGGCCAAAAGTGTAACACATCGAAGGAGTGACCTATTTTTTGATGTCAGCAGTTAAAAATTAAAATGTTGTTTTGTTTAATTGGAAATATTGAATTTTTTATTAAAAAAAATATAAAAATGAGAAAAGAGAATGCGAGCATTCTTAAAATTACCCCAACACATAAGTTTACGTTACGATACATTTGCGTTACTAATCACTTATTTGCAGAGAAAGCGATTATTCTAGACACAAAACCACAATCGATTTTTTAAATCGATACCATATGATCAATAAATAAAGGCGCCTCTAAAATAATATAATAAGTATAAAATAAACATAATGGCTAGTGAAGATCTTTTTGGTGAGGATTTTTCCGAGGAAATAATATCCGAATTGGAACAAGACTATGTACAAGAAGCGGACATTGTTGAACAAGAAGACGCCGCAAAGGAGAATGCCAATGAGACCGAGGAATTGGGCGAAGAAACAGCACTGCCCACAGAGGATCAATGTATGTTTAGTTAAAATCCCTGCCATAGAAACCGTCTTTTCACTCAGGTTTTTTGTATTTTAAGCTAATAACAACAAAGTCGACAAAAGCAACACGACCACCACAGCCAGTAGTGAAGCACGCCTGTTTCAATTGCCTTTAACCAGAGTACGGAATATTATGAAATTGGATCCAGATCTACACATTGCCTCAAATGAAGCTGTTTTCTTGGTTACCAGAGCCACGGAATTGTTTATACAGTCGTTAGGGGTTGAATCCTATACATTCACGGCACAGGCCAAGAAAAAAACTGTTCAAAAGCGTGATGTAGATTTGGCCATAGCGGCGGTGGATAGCCTAATGTTCTTGGATGGAGCCATGACATTTTGAAGGAGAAATAAAAAAACTGTTGTTATTGATTACAATTTAAAATCATCTTTATTTATGCGTTTTCTTTTAAATATTTGGAATAACATTAGTTTGAGTGGAGGTTTTTCATACTTACAATTTTCCCCCGAATCTTGGCCTTCGTCGATTTGAAATTAGTTTATGCTTGTAACGGTTTTATGTGTTTTATTTCCTTACTTGTTTCTTTCTTCTTTTGTATGATTACGGTACTACTTAAATTATGGTTGGTTTTTTAAATTATTGTGGTTATTTGCCATGTTTTGAATTTGCTTTTCTGTTTTGTCTAAGATTTATTTTTTCAAATATTTTGAATGCTGGTTTACAATTTTTGTTTTGCATGAATTTTAGAGTTTAGATCATTATTTGCCGTTTTTTCTCATCATTTTTAATATGCTTAGTTTTTTGTTGTTGTTGTTGATAATTGTATACATACAGTAGTTAAATTCGTTTGATATTCAGTATACTAGTTATGTTCCCTGTCCAAATCATATGGAGTTTTGTAAATCAATCGGTTTTTGTTTGTTATTTTCGTTACTTTAAGTATTTTCGAATTATTTGTACATGTATGTCGAGAGAGACATTAGTTAATTTCACACACAGAAATATCACAGAGCAAAGATGCATTGGTTCTCCGGTGGAAACATATTTTTAGTAGTTTATTTTACACAAACTTTATTTGAATATTCGTAATTCCTCCTGCACTTGGATATTGTTCGCATTGTTAAAAATTCGTAGAACGTTAGAAACCCGATTTCGGTTGTTATTGTTGTTGTATTGCTAAAAACATATTTTATTTTGCTCACTTATTTCATTGGTTGTATAAATGCAGCATGAGATTATGGACAAGCAACTTTATGCTGGCATCCTGAATATCAGTACTGTATCAGCCACTGTATGTATAACAAGAGTATAGTTACGTTTTTCTATATATATATATATGTGTGTAATCCTTTATATATGTATGTATATAAAATTATGATAGCATTTAGTTACAATATTAAATATATATTAATAATTATATTTGCTTGCCTCCCCTACACCAGAATAGATGCGACTTACATATACCCAGGAAGCAGGATTAAGTTTCTCATTTAGTGCTTTTTCATTAATCAATTAGTGTAGGCCAAATTTTAAGAAGAGATCCTAGATTTATCTTTTGAAGTGTGTTTGTTTTTAACACGCATCCAATTCTATTTGTTTGCTATTCCATTCAACTAGTCCTGTATTCAACGCGGCTACCACGACATCGAGTTAATCACCATGAGATCTGGCGTTTAACAGACACAATTCACTTTGAATAAATTTGAAATCCCTAACAAAGACCATCCTATCCTGAATTATATATGTAGCCTCAATCAATCCTGGTGTGTAGATTGGTTGTGGATATTTTTACTCGGCTTCAACCGATTTTGTTTTTCATAATTGTGTTTTATTTAAATCATTTTTTAAATATACTAATTGTAGTACATTATGTTTTTGTTTTTAGTTATTGGTTTGATTCATTCTTGTTTTCTTTGTTTCCTTTTTGGGGTTTTCCAAATATGTATGTGTTTTATTTATATCATCCCATCATCAATTTTAAATCTATGCTCTTTCTGCAGCCGGCAATAATTCATTTCATTTCATTTTGTTGTGTCTCTCTAGTTTAGTTTAAGACGTTTTTCATTTGTGTTTTTTAGCCGCTTCATGGTTGTTGTTGTTACTTGATTTTGTTTTGGGTTTATATTAACGGATTTTTGGATATGGCGCTGAACGATATCGTACACTTTCTCGGGAACGGGAACCACCAGTCTCATAGTGTGACGAAGAGTGTGAAGCTGTCGTTGACGGTCGGTATGCCGACGATGAAGAACGGCCATTACTGCTTTTAGCTATTTAATTGAAGGGGGTTTGGGAGGAGGAGGGAGAAGAGTTTTTGATTTTGTTTTTAAGTTTGTTATAATCCATTTTTATATAGGTGTTTTGTTTAAAATTGTAAAGGTTTTTATTTATTTTTAAGGGTAATTTTCTAAAAAATTGAATTGATTATTATGTTTTATTTAACGTTTTTCATTATTATTATTATTACATCTTATAGGGACACAATTTAACGAATTTAAATATCATCTAGTATCGGGTTTCATTTGTTTGTTTTGGTTTTTCATTACTTTTTGTTGTTTTGGTAACGTATTTATTTAACGCGCTTCTTGTTTCTTTTCTCTATGGGGGAGTTTGGAAGAATGTGTTTGTGTTTTAAGTAAAATTTGGAAGCTTCTAGAGCAGAATTTGTTTGGAAAATTGGATTTTTTTCTATTTAAATTCGTTAGTAATTGATGTACTTCATATACATTATTTGTTTAAAGTGTGTTTTGCTTTTTTACATATTTTGGTATAGAACGTTTTCTTTACTTTTTGTTTGTTAGAACGTTTCGCTTTCAATTCAATTTGTTTGTCAGTAATATACATTATTTAGCACGTTTTTTGTGGTCGCAGATCAACGTAGGATTTCAGCTGTAACAGAAAACCTTTTTGCTTTCTCAAATTGATATAAAAACTTACCTGCGTAGGCCGCGGCGGCGTAAGAAGAGGAATGCGGGTGGTATTCCCGCCGATAGTCACGCTCATACGAAGAGCTCTCATAGGCAGCATGATGAGCGCTTGAATGTTTAGAAGAGGGTGGTGGTGGTGGGGTACCATAACGGTCATACTCACTAGGGTGCTCATATAAATCATGCTCACGTGGTCTGATACAATAAGGGTAAATATGAAAATAAGGATTTTAATAGCTATAGTTTTTTAGACAGACCTGTGCGATTTGATCATAGTATAGCTGGGATCATCCATGACATAGCGAGCCTTTTCCAAAATAGAGTATACCTTCGGTTTGGACTTTTCGAAAGGTGGTGGTGGAGGTGGTGTTCTACAATAAACATTAAGAATAAATATCACCATTTTCTTTTTCAAATTTTTGCTGCAATGGTTACTCACCTGCTGCTATAAGTAGCGGCATGTTCTCCATATGCCTTGGCATAATGAGATTTCTTATAGAAACGGTCTTTTCCATCCAACTCACGCATTTGCTCCATGCGTATGTCATCATTTGTGTCGGGAATCATGAATTTTCTCACCTCCGCTAATGCGTAGGCCAGACGATGGTAAGCTTCGGAAGGTGGAGCTACTGTGGATATTTCTATATGCAAATCGCGACTCAAGTGTGCGTACTTGAGATTGCCCGATTTCCGCAGCTCCTCTTCTTTGGCATGATCTCGCATTGAGTTGCGACCCAAAACTGTCATCTTACAAAAGGTTTCTTCTTGCAACTGTCTTAAAGTGTTGCCTTTGGGACCCATAATTTTGCCCACAAAATTAAATTTGGGATATTCCTTGATGGGAAACCACACCTTCTGGGCAACACGTATGGGCTTCTCGCTATAGACATTAGCGTATATTTCAGGTTTGGGTATGCGTCCACTAACCAGTATACGTTCAATTTCTACAAATAATTGCAAAGGGAAAGGAAATTGTTGAAAATGAATCTGTAATAATATGTTTATACTTATTTTGAATAACAAGTATGCTTTGCTTTTTAGAAAATTGCATATATAAAAAATTTTCCTTATTTCAGTCAGAAACCTAAACAAACTGTTTTGTATTTTACCACTTCCATTTTTACATCAGAAATAGAAATACTAATTAATTTCTAACGACAGTACCATGCCACATACAAGCTAAATCTTCCTTTCATGAAATTCAAAATGGCGACTTCCACTTTGAGGCCTGTTACAGCTATTACTATTAGATAGCAATCGGATATTATTTTCTTTGACTTGCTTACCATCGTCCAATAGCTTTTTGCAAACATTATATTTGTTAGGGTCCAATTGTTTTTTCTCCTGCAAGCATTCGTCCAAATAGCCTGCAGTTTTTTCGTTTAAAGGAGGGGGTGCATCATGTTGTGTAGCCGTAGTTTGTATTTCTGGTCCGCCTTCATTGTTAGCACTTTCATCATCGTTACGCCTTTTCCGCTTGTAGTCTGATGTATCTTCGGTGTATTCACGATCATAATCACGCGGCATTTTAATTTATTTCTTTTCGTTCTTCGATTTATTTGTAAATTAATTAAATTAATTTTATTTTCTAGCCCACAAAGATAAAAAAATGTGTATGCCGTACAGAAGAAGATAGAAAAATGTCCCATCCTCCAATAACGATTATTGAAAATGGTAATCGACGTATGTGCGGCATATTATTGGAATCGTATCGTAAAATCAGTGGAGATTAGTAGAAACCGAAACGCCCGCGAAACTTAACGGTTCAGCTGATTAAAGCCCGGGTTAGGCTAACTTAACCGTAATTTAAATGTATTACCTCCGTAATGTTGCCCGCTGAAGCAATTACCGAAAACTTGAAAAACGAGCTGTATCACTCAGACATTCACAACAAAAATAGCAAAATATCATTACTTTTCAAAAGATTCGCATAAATTTATTATTTTTTCATTGTTTTACGCCCAAATCAAATTTCAGCAGATTCAGCCGTCCATTTACGTTTTGTTTTCGTTGGCTAATCGTTTACACTGATTTCCATATGTCAGACTGAATCAGCTGATTCGTTACGCTACGGGGGCGTTACGATTACGTTTGCCTAACCCAGCTTTCAATCTGTCATATGGAAATCAATCGATTAGCCATTACATACGTTACGCATTGAAGTCACGTAAGACGTAACACAAGACGACGTGGACGGAAAATAAAAAAATCGATTAGCCAACGAAAACGAAACGTAAACGGTAGGCGGAAACGTAAACTACGTTCACGTTCACTTGCAAATAAAATCGGTAAATCAAAGAAAAAAATACGAAATGTATTCGAAACGTCCGAGTCATATGCCACGTTTTACATAAACAAAATTTTCTACGGAAAATGTTATGGTTACGCTTAAAGTTACGGTTTCATTTGCCTAACCCAGCCTTTAATTTTATTTGATCTTGCGGCGTCCGCTTCCTGTACGTAGTCTTGTTCTAATTCGGATATTATTTCCTCGGAAATATCCTCACTAAAAAGATCTTCACTAGCCATTATGTTTTTTTATACTGATGATATTATTTTAGAGGCGCCTTTATTTATTGGTGATCATATGGTGTCGATTTCAAAAATCGATTGTGGTTTTGTGTCTGGAATAATCGCTTTCTCCGAAAATAAGTGATTAATCACGCAAATGTATCATATGTTTTGAGTTGTTTAAGATTGCTCGCATCCTTTTTTCTCATTTATTTTTATTTTTTAAATAAAAAATGCAATACTTTCAATTAAACATAATAAAATTTATATTTTTAACTGCTGACATCAAAAAATTAAAAAAAACAGCCATCACTACCTTATCATTGTATCATGCTTGCGGACTGCACACGAGAAGAATTATTTTTAGCAACATGATTATATATTTTATTAATTTATCTTGTTACATTTGATTACATACTTATTTATCCATGCATTACAAAAAAAACTCCGCTTATATGTCTTCTTTTTTCCGTGTTTACACAGATTTTTTTCCAGATTTGCGATTTCATTGTTACGGTTATTTTGGCAGCATTTTGAATTTACAGTGAAAAATAGTTTACTGTGCTAATTTATAGTTAACCAAAATAATCTTACGATTAATCTTAAAGTATGGATAGAATAGAAAATCATTAAGTGTGCCAGGAATGGAAAAATAGTTTTTTAGGCGCTAAAATATCACCTTTTTAAACTGAAATGGTACTTTTAAAATTATTTCTTTAAAATAAAAATCAAAAATCGTTAAATAATATTTAATGATGATATGATTATTTGATAATAGGCATGTTTTCGTTACAAGCTAGCACTTTTAGTTTAGCACTTTGCAACGAAAACAACTGACTTCCACTAACTGGCACATAAGCAATAAGTGGCGGATTTTCACTATCTGGTAGCAATGGTGTCATGAGTTGCGAAGAAAAAACAGTGCGAAACAGACAAAAAATTCGTGAAAAGTATTTATAAAACATATATTTACTATTCTATGTTCAATTGTTTACACTCTTTTGCAAATATTAAAATAATTTCCCATTTTTGTTCTTCTTCTTCCCGTTAATTCACAATAATTGATAAAATCTCTCCAAAAATGGTATGCCATATTGCTAAATATAGGGTTCCCAATCTGGCAACATCATACACGATTAAGACATGAACACAAGCACCAAACTTCATCGGGAACTAATAGTGCTTAAAAGTGCTTAGCTCCCCATACAAATTAAGCACTTATGGTGTAACGAAAACACGCCTAATGATATATTTTAAATTTTAATACCATGATAAATTGTTACAATAAAGAATAAAGGAAATTAGTACTGAAACGATTGGATGAATTCATGTTTATTAATTCAAAAATCCTTATTACAATGGGTAAATAGTTTATAGCTGAAATATTTCATTATTACGAGATAACTTACAGGCATTAGGTATCTTACAAGTTATATATATTTAGTTTCTTAAAATCATGTATTTCTACACTTCATTTATACTAAATAGTTACAATGCTTTGTCGATATATTTAATATTTTCCCAAAAAATCGAATTACATAAAGCATAGAGGGAATTGAATGAATTGTCATGATACAATAGCTGTCATCAAAAGTTACTTGTTGTTCTTGAATGAATTGTAAATCAGCTGTTCGCTGTGCACTACCTGCAGTATCGGTATCATGGTATTTTGTACTTTTGAAAATGGCAAATACTGTTAAAAGTACCAGCTTTTCCATCCCTGGTGTGTGAGTGCCGAAACTTGCAAATTAGTGCTATCTATCACAGTGAATGACAGAACAGTAAGAACATCCTTCTCGTTTTTGATCAATTTTTATGTATTTTCTTAATTATTATTATCATTACACAAGCGAAAAAATTGTCCAATTGTTCATTAGAGCCATAAGTTTGAATAGGAAAGCATTTAAAGGCGGTGCGCGATTTGGATCAATTTTATAATCAAGCTTTTCCGGAGGTTCATAGAGTGGTGGTGCTAAACAAATGGCGGAAAACGGTATGGATAGTGGGGGTGTTAGTGTAAATGGTCACGACAATGTCGTCGACGGGAGTGTGGAGAAGTCACCGCCGCGTTTGAGCGAAGCGGCCCAGAAATATATGCAGGAGTTGTTGGTGGAACGTTCCAAATTGGAAAACACGTTTCCATTGGCTGTGAAACTAATCGATGAAGGTAAGTGGTGTTGAGGTGGCTCCTCCGACCCGAACGAGGTCTAAAGTAGATGTATGTTACTAAAATGATTTTGGAATTCAAAATTACCTTTTGTAGCGCTGGAAAGAGTTCAGTTGAATGGCCGAATTCCGGCTAGGGAACAATATGCTGACGTCTACCAACAACGTACCATCAAATTAACCCAAAAGGTGCATGTGCCTATAAAAAATAAAAAGGTAAACTATAATCAACATGAGTTACTGCAAATGAAGAATATCGTTGTGACCTCCCCCCTTTTTCGTTCAGTTTAATTATGTAGGCAAACTATTGGGCCCCAAAGGCAATTCGGTACGTCGCCTGCAGGAAGAGACCCAATGCAAGATTGTCATATTGGGTCGCTTTTCCATGAAGGATCGTGCCCGCGAAGAGGAATTACGAAATTCGGCCGATTTTAAGTATGCCCACCTAAACCTACCGTTGCATGTTGAAGTTTCTACTGTAGCTCCACCGGCCGAAGCCTATGCTCGCATGGCATATGCTTTGGCAGAACTTAGACGTTACCTGATACCCGATAAACATGATGATATACGCCAAGAACAATTTCGAGAACTGATGGAAGATCCGGAGGCAGCTAAAAAAATAACTATGCGTCAGCAAAGGCAACAGCATCAGCAGCAGCAAACTGGACGAAGTGGAGGAGGAAATGGTATGGGACCACATACCGGTGGGGGAGGCGGCGGTGGTGGGGGTAATAATGGAGGTGGTAATGGTGGCGGCGCTAACAATAATGGTAGATCCAAATATCAACCTCAAACTCAACACTATCATCACAATGATGAGACTGTCTACTATAGGCCCCCAAATAACTCTTACCACCAAGTGAAGCCTTATGTGCCAGGTAAATTGTGAGAATGTACTAGTATATAGAATACATGTGGGCATACGGAAAAGTGAGGGAGTTTAAATTGCTTCTAGAAATGCTTTATGAGAGAAACAAATCTAAATTTCAAAATGTAGATACTATAAATCGAATTGTATTGAAAGCAGACACCAGTAGACATTGCCCTGCAGATCCTAGTATGGAAGGCAGTAAATTTTATTTCATGGAATTAGAAATTCAGACATTAGCAGATTTGGGAATACTGCACTATTTATACGAATAGGCGTCACCTATCGGACAGCATCGTATATAAAAAGATTCATGGAAAAATACACATACCTTTTGAATTTCAAGCTAATCGCCCGGGAACTATGAATTTTTGCTAAAAACTTGACGACTCGACCATTTATCTTAATTGAAATAACTCGAAAAAACTTAGATGAGCCCGAACTGAACTAATCTTGGGCAGAACATATGGAAATAATAGATATGAGAAACAAAAATGCCTAAATTCCAAAGCGATCTTATATCCTCAATGTGGAGTTTGCTCCGGATGACATTTAACATTTAGGTAATTTAGAATAATAGTAAAATCAAAAATTAATTTTTCTTTGAATTCTATTACAATTTTTATTATTCAGAATTAATTTGAAATGTTCATTTTTTAGAAATGATATATTTTCGGAAGAAAGAGACTGTAGTGGACCAAATATTGGAGACAGACCATTTTAGTGATATGCCTTTTTACAATTTGGGAATATTAAAGACACTAGAAGCGAACTCCTTAAATCGTAGATGGTGTTTAATCTAAACAAACCGCCGGCAATACATATGTATAGACGATATTCTTATTTTCATATTTTTAGACGATCTATCAACTATACATTTACATTCGCTAAAATATGAAAAATCGTCAGCTTCAGACTGTAAAAGATAGATCTCTTTCTGAATGGTTTGTTTCCCTTTTATCTTGATTTGCATATAAACTCCTTGAAGATATTTGGTAACCAATTCAGACCATTTTTATACCTTTTGTGGCGTAATAATTGGTGCGTTGGGTTATGAAATATAATAAATATAAATTCCATAATTTCTGATAGATCGGTTAAGATATTTAAATGCTAGATCATCAATAAATCAAATCGGAGATGATTTCTATAAATGTGTTTGGGCTATGCCAAAATATCGACGAATACTTTCCATTTTTACTATGTGTGGTTTCAGATAAAATAACATTTTCTACGCCCCTGTTCTGTTCTTCGGAATGAATCTGGAATGTAGGTAATGTAAAAGCATTACACTGTACAAAATTCAAAGTTTTTGTCAAGTTTGCCCAATTAATAATTTAATGGCCATACGCATGTTTTTACTCAAGATGGATTTTTAGCACCTTTTCTATATATTTTTTCTCCGTATACCGTACGGAATATCTCTTTTGTGTCTGAAACAAAGTTGTAGATATTGAATAGGAGAAAAAAAATGCGGAACTAAACTTCCCATCCAGTGCCTTAAAAATCGCCAGAAGGTAATCTGTACTTTGATTACAAAAATATATGCACAGACAGAAGTATAGACAGACATAGGCAAATCAACTCAGAAAGTGATTCTGGACTGAATTGATCGGAATAATAAAAGATGAGTTTATTTCTTCTCATTTTGGATGTTACAAACAACGGCACAAAGTTAAAATATCCTGTACCACAGTGTGGTGCAGGGTATAATTACATTTTCTTAAAATCGTCTCACAGATTTAAATACATACTTTGATAAAAACGTCTCTTCTACCTTGGAGTTGTGAGCCTACAAGAAATAGGTTTTAAGATATCTTTTCTTAAATTAGTGTTATGATTTGCTCACTTATAAAATAATTTATTGTACCAATTGAATTAGTTTAATATAAGCCTTTTTGCTTTCCGTTCTACAATACGAGTACAAATTATATAGTTGACTGTAAAATTTTGTCAAAATCCCCCTTTTGTTTATCGCCACACAGGTAATCAACGTATGCACTCCGCTATACCGCCAACAGCTACAATGCCCGTTGTTAATGCTGCCAACTACAGTGGGCGTGGTCCGGGTATGAGTCCTGCCGCAGCGGTGGGTATCAATCCCAACATACGGTATCGAGCATCCCAAATGCCGTCATATCAACAACAACAATATGCAAAGAAATAATACTGCTGAAGAAAGCCAACAACCATTGGTGTATGTGTTTTCTCTATTCTATGTTGAGATGTGTTTTCGTTTATTATTTCGTTTCCTTGTCTCTTTTTCATTTGCTTTTAATTTCTGATTTTTCTAATTTAATCACTGTTATTTTCTATATTCCCCCCCATTTTTATGTTTATGTTTATGTTTTTATTTTTATTATATTTTGATGATGATGATTTTTTTTTAATTTTTGTTATCGTAAGAGGAGAGAGGTACATTGAAATATGTGTGTACATAAAAAAAACAACAATATTTTAACGACATGCATTATTTGAACAGCAACAGCAACAAGAACCGACGACAAACCAACAACATTACATATACATAAAACAATAATAACATACATAGCATACTACATAACTACATACTACACACATACACACACACACTATATACAATATATACATAAATATACATATATTTAAATTATGTATACAACTACATAGATATTTTTAGAAACCACATTGGCAATGCAATTTTTATTTTTTATAGAAAATTGCATTGCATTTAATTGTTTTTTATTTTAATTTGTTTTTTTTTTCTCTATAATTTCATTCTCATTGATTGTAACAACGTTCGTTTTAGGCGTTTATATTCATACTACATACTTACATACTATATATACATATATGTTGTCTGTTTCATTTCCGTTTTATTTTGAATAAGTAAGAAATGAAATGTAATAATTATTTTGAATAATTTAAGAGTTGATGGTTAAAACCAAAACAAAACAAAACCGAAAAAATCAGTTAAAAACCAACAAAAAAAAAACACACGGAAAAGTTGCACTTTTCTAGGGCTTGTATTTGAAAATTTTGAAAATAAAAAAATACAGTTAAATACTTTGTTTTCAAACATAAACACACACACACTGCTAAACTACGAGTGTATAAACATAATAATAATAATAAAAAATATACAAATATATTTTCCAAATATTGTAGTTAAAAAATAAAAAAAATCCTCAAATATTCATGTTGTATTAAGGTAATGAAAAAAATATTTTATTTAATGGGAAAATAATAAATATATTGAGAAAAAAACGGGAAAGGGGAAACCCATAAAATAATATACATACACATTGTCATCGGAAACGAAAAAGATCGTAACAACAAGAAAAATTGAAATTCAGTTTTTGATGGCATTCGGTACACTACATCAAAATAAAAATCCTAACGAATTTTTAGAGGCCTAATATGAAAAATGGCGAATTTATTAACGAAATTCAAAAGGACCTAACAACAAATTATTTCTTTTTCTTTAGTTAAAAAATCTTATTTCAAACAAATTATAAAACTTACAAATCATGTTTGTGTAAATTTATATCTGCATCATTATTATAGGTATTATCCTGAAAACCCCGTTTTTTTCACTGACAAAATTTTTCATTTTATTCAGTTTTTTTCCTTCTCCTGTAAAATTTTCATATATGATGATACGCCGTTTCTCCTTTCTGGTGGCGATATATATCAAGGGTAGATAATTTGAAGTAAAATTGACTTATTCGTCACTGCCCTTCTGGTAACCCCACACAAATTGACAGTTTCATTCGAACATAACTTAACATGACTTCCATAGCAATCATCTAAATTTTTTATTATTCTGTATTTTAGACAACTTTTGCAATGACTATGAACTGGATAAAATGTTTCCAACTTTCTGACTTCCACCCCAAGCACCAAATTCCATATTACATTACTCACACGGTGAGGGTAACCTTAGTAGGTTTAATCGACTGAAATTTTCTTACTTGTTTCTTCATAAATTGTCTTAAAATGCTATCTTTTTGAACGGATAGCAATTCAATTACTTTACAAATTGCTTTTCCTTCTTTATAAAAGCCATAAAAAATTGAAAATTTAAAGGAATTCGAAACCTATATGTCTGTGGTTTTCTGGAATAACCGCCTATGTCAGATTAATTTGAAAATGTCTACAAAATTTAGACAAAATGCATAGGAAATTGCATACAATTGCACTTTTGTTTATTTTTTAATCAAATTTATTGCATCCAAATGCAGTTGAAAATAGACGAAATGTTTTTTTTTTTGAAAATCTTCCCTATATTTTTTTAGAAAAATAGAAGGAATTTTCTAACAAAATATTCCTAAAAAGGCAAATTTTTTAGAAAAATGCATTTTCAACGAAAATTTGTTTAGAAATGCAATTTTTTTTTTGAAATCTCCCTTAATTAATATTTTCTTGCAAATTTCATCAAAATTATTTATTTATTGTTAATTTAGTGGATGTTGCATTTTTATAGAAAATTCCAGCTAAATCTACTAAAAATGGATTTAGTTATAGAAAATTTTGTTTAAATTGAAATTTTTTGTCATAACTTCGTTGAACACTGCATTTTGCTAGAAATTTTTTTCAAATTTGTATTCTCTAAAAAGTTTGTTGAAATTGCATTTGTCTAGAAAATGTTTTCAAACTGTATTTTCAAAGAAAATTTCGTCAAAATTGCATTTTTTGAAAATGTCGAAAATACATTTTTATTACTATGTATGTAGTATGTCAAAATTAAATTTTTCTAGAAAATTTCGTTGAAATTGTATATTTTTTTGAAAATTTCGTTGAATTGCATTTCTTCGAAATTTAAATTTTTCATTGGCCTTTAATAAAGTCAACGACTTCTGTTCAATGGCTCTATAAAGAGATTTTAACAGATTTTTTTAGAAAAAAATTTTGTTTGGTAGAGAAATACAATTTTAATAACATTTTCTAAATACAATTCTACGATTTTTCTAGGGAAATTAAATTTCAACTTAATTTTGCAGAAAAATTCAATTTTGACAAAATTCTTGAAAAATTCAATTTCAACGAAATTTTGTTGGAAATTTAAATTTCACAAAATTTTTTTAAAAAAATTTCAATTTTGTCGTAATTTTCAAAAAATGCAATTTCAAAGAAATTGTGTAGAAAAGAATTTGATTTCAACAATATTTTTTTGGTTATTACAAATTTTAATTCCTTAGAAAATACAAATTTGAAATACAATGCTGAAAAATGCAATTTCTACGAAATTTTCAAAAAAATGCAATTTCAACGAAATTTTGTAACAAATTTGAGGTAATTTTCTAAAAAAAAATGCAATTTCAACAATTTTTGTAGAAAAAATGATAAAATTTTTAAATCAATTTTCATTAAATTTTCTAGAAAGTAATTACAGAGAAATTTTGTAGAAAATGCAATTCCAACATAATTTAGTAGAGAAATCCAAAAGAATGCAATTTCAACGGAATTTTGCGGAAAAAAATAAATTTCGAGGGAATTTTAATAAAAAATTATTTTATTGAAAAAGAGTTATAATTTACGATAATTTCGTAACAATTTTAATTCAACAATATTTTTTAGAAAAAAAAAATAAATTTGAAGGAATTTTCTAGAAAAGTGTATATTTGAAAGAATTTTCTAAAATGGCAAATTTTCTATAAAATTGCAATATTATTTATTTTAGAAATGCAATTTTAACAAAATTTTACTTTTTAGAAAAAAAATAAATTTGAAAGTATTTTCTAGAAAAGTGTAAATTTGAAGGAATTTTCTAAAATGGCGAATTTTCTATAAAATTGCAATATTATTTATTTTAGAAATGCAATTTTAACAAAATTTTACAGAAAATTCTACAAAATTAAAAAAAAATTTAATTTCTAGATTTTTTTTAGAAAAATTTATTGTGACGAAATTTTCTATAAAATTTAACCTAAATTTTCTAGAAGAATTTAGTTTCAGCGAAATTTTCTAGAAAAATGCAATTCATCGTTTTTTTAAGAAATGCTATTTTAACGAAATTTTGTTGAAAAAATAGATTTCAAACAAATTTGAAGGATTTTTCTAAAAAAAATGCAATTTAAAAAATTTTTGTAGAAAGATTTAATGTAATGAAAATTTCTATAAAATTAAAATGTTCATTAAATTTTGTAGAAAAATTTAATTTCAAGGAAATTTTGTACAAAAATGCTGATCAAATGTAATTTTTAGAGGGAATTTTTTTAAAAAAAATAAGCAATTTTATTCTATTAAACAAATAATTATAATTTTTTCAGCGAAACTACGTAGAACAATTTGATTTAAACCATATTTATTTTCAAAAAAATGCAAATTTGAAGAAAATATAAAAATGTAATTTCTACGAAATTTCGTAAAAAATGCAATTCCAACGTAATTTTTTAGAGAATGCATATTTAAAAAAAATCAATTTTACCGACATTTTGAAGGCAAATTCAATTCGAGGAATTTTTTTAAAAAAAAAATAAGAAATTCTATTTTATTAAACAAGAATTATAATATACGATATTTTTTTCAACAAAAATTCGTAGAAAAATTTGATTTCAACAATAAGGCAATTTCAATAAAATTGCAATTTTCTAAAAAAATGTACATAATCTAAACAAAATTTTGTTTAGAAATGAATTTTTTTTAGAAAAATGCAATTTCAACAATTTTTGCAGAAAAATGCAATTTCTGCGAAATTTTCAAAAAATGCAATTTCAACAAAATTTTGTTGACAAAATTTTACTTAAACAACATTTTTTAGAACAATACAAATTCGAAGGATTTTTTAAAAAAAAGCATTTCCAGAATTTTTGTGGAAAAATTTAATTATGATGAAATTTTCTATTAAATAAAATGTATATTCAGTTACTTTAATTTCAACGAAATTTTGTAGGAAATTTAATTCCAAACTATATTTTTAGAGAAATGCAATTTCTAAAAAATGAAAGTTCAACAAAATTTCGCAGAAAATGCTTTTTCGAGGAAATTCTCAAGAAAAAATAAGAAATTTTAATTTTAAAATATAATTTACGATATTTTTTTCAAAGAAATTTTTTAGAAAAATTTGAATTCAAAAATATTTTTTAGAAAAACCTAATTTGGCGGAATTTCCTTTATAAAAATGCAAATTTGAATGCATTTTCTAAAAAAAATATGACGAAATTTTCTATGAATTTGCAATTTTCTAAAAAAAAATAATTTCAACGAAAGGCAATTTAAAAAAAAATTAAAGAAACGCAATTCAACGATTTTTCTAGAAAAATGCCATTTCAGCAAACTTTGGCAGAAAAATACAATTCCTACGAAATTTTAAAACATTAAATTTAATTTTAACAAATTTTCTAAAAAACTTTAATAAGATGAAATTATAAAATACAATTTCATTAAATTTTTCTAAAATATGAATTTCAACGAAATTTTGTAGAAAATGCAATTCCAACGTAATTTTTTAGAGAAATGCCAATTAAAAAATATTGCAATTTCAACGAAATTTTGCAGATAAATTAAATTTTGAGGGAATTTTAAGAAAAAAATTTTATTTTATTGTAAAGGAATTATAATATATATATTTATAATTTTTTCAACGAAATTTCGTAGAACAATTAGATTTCAAAAATATTTTTTGGAAAAAAACAGATTTGAAGGAGGTTTTTAGGAAAATGCAAATTTTAAGAAATTTTCTAAAAAAAAATAAAATTTTCTAAAAAAGGAACATTTTCTATAAAATTGCAATTTTCTAGAAAAATGTAATTTCAACGAAATTTTGTTTAGAAATGCAATTTTAACAAAATTTTGTAGAGAAATGCAATTTAACGATTTATTTAGAAAAAATCAATTTCAACAACATTTTAAAGAAAATTCTGTGAAATTTAAAAAAATGATTTCATGATTTTTTTTAGAAAAACGATGAAATTTTTTATAAAATTAAAATTTTCACTAAATTTTCTAGAAAAATGTAACTTCAACGAAATTTTGTAGAAAAAATGCAATTCCAACCTTATTGTTTTTTTGAGAAATGCTATTTCAACGAAATTTTGTTGAAAAAATAGATTTCAACAATATTTTTTAAAAAATACAAATTTGAAGGAATTTTCTAAAAAAATGCAATTTCAACAATTTTATGAGAAATACAATTTAACGATTTTTCTAAAATAAATCAATTTCAACAACATTTAACAAAGACATTTCTATTTCTACAAAATTTTAAAAAAAAATTATTTCAAGAACTTTTTATTAGAAAAATTTGTTATGATAAAATTTTATATTAAATTAAAATTTTCTGGAAAATTTTTATTTTAAAGGAATTTTGTAATAATTTTGATGTAATTTTTTTGAGAAATACAGTTTCTAAAAAAAATTAAAGTTCAACGAAATTTTTATTATTTTGAAAAATATCGTCAAAATTTAATTTTTCTAGAAAATGTCGTCAAAATTGAATTACAAAAATACAATTTTTAAAGAAAAAAATTTTGTTTGGTAGAGGAATATAATTTTAATAACATTTTATAAAGAAATACAATTCAACGATTTTTCTAAGAAATTAAATTTCAACTAAATTTTGCAGAAAAATTCAATTTTGACAAAATTCTTGAAAAATTCAATTTCAACGAAATTTTGTTGGAAATTTTAATTTCACAAAATTGTTTAGAAAAATTCAATTTTGACGAAATTTTCAAAAAATCAAATTTCAAAAAAATTGTGTAGAAAAGAATTTGATTTCAACAATATTTTTTTGATTAATACAAATTTTAAGGAAATACCTAGAAAAATACAAATTTGAAAAAATGCAAATGATAAAATTTGTTATAAAATTGCTATTGTCTAGAAAAATTTAATTTCAATAAATTTTGTTTAGAAATTCAATTTTAACAAAGTTTTGTAGAGAAAAGCAATCTAACGATTTTTCTAAAAAAATCAATTTCAAAAACATTTGAAATTTAATTTTTACAGCGAAATTTAATTTAAAATTTTTTTTCTGAAAAATTTTTTATTATGAAACTGCTGTGAAACTAAAATTTTCATTTAATTTTTTAGAAAAATTCAATTTAAACAAAACTTTGCTGAAAAATGCAATTTCTATGAAATTTTCAAAAAATGCAATTTCAACGAAATTTTGTTAACAAATTTGATTTAAACAAAATTTTTTAGAAAAATACACATTATGCAATTTCAACAATTTTTGTAGAAAAAATTATTTAAAAATTATTTTTAAATCAATTTTCATTAAATTTTCTAGAAAGTAATTACAGAGAAATTTTGTAGAAAATGCAATTCCAACATAATTTATTAGAGAAATCAAAAAGAATGCAATTTCAATGGAATTTTGCGGAAAAAAATAAATTTCGAGGGAATTTTAGTAAAAAATTATTTTATTGAAAAGAATTATAATTTACTATAATTTTTCAACGAAATTTCGTAAAACAATTTTAATTCAACAATATTTTTTAGAAAAAAATTAATTTGAAGGAATTTTCTAAAAAAGTGTAAATTTGAAGGAATTTTCTAAAATGGCAAATTTTCTATAAAATTGCAATATTATTTATTTTAGAAATGCAATTTTAACAAAATTTTACTTTTTAGAAAAAAAAAATAAATTTGAAGGAATTTTCTAGAAAAGTGTAAATTTGAAGAAATTTTCTAAAATAGCGAATTTTCTATAAAATTGCAATATTATTTATTTTAGAAATGCAATTTTAACAAAATTTTACAGAAAATTCTACAAAATTAAAAAAAAGAAGAAATTTCAAGATTTTTTTAGAAAAATTTATTATGACGAAATTTTCTATAAAATTTAATTTAAATTTTCTAGAAAAATTTAGTTTCAGCGAAATTTTCTAGAAAAATGCAATTCCAACGTTTTTTTTGAGAAATGCTATTTTAACGAAATTTTGTTGAAAAAATAGATTTCAAACAAATTTGAAGGATTTTTCTAAAAAAAATGCAATTTAAAATATTTTTGTAGAAAGATTTAATGTAATGAACATCTCTATAAAATTAAAATTTTCATTAAATTTTCTAGAAAAATGTAATTTCAAGGAAATTTTGTACAAAAATGCTGATCAAATGTAATTTAAAAAAAAAAATAAGAAATTTTATTCCATTAAACAAGAATTATAATTTTTTCAGCGAAACTACGGAGAACAATTTGATTTAAACCATATTTTTTTTTCAAAAAAAAAATGCAAATTTGAGGAAATATATATTTCCAATATTCTAGAAAAATGTAATTTCAACGAAATTTTGTAGAAAAATGCAATTCCAACGTAATTTTTTAGAGAAATGCATATTTAAAAAAATCCAATTTTACCGAAATTTTGCAGACAAATTCAATTCGAGGGAATTTTTTTTAAAAAAATAAGAAATTCTATTTTATTAAACAAGAATTATAATATACGATAATTTTTTCAACGAAAATTCGTAGAAAAATTTGATTTCAAAAATAAGGCAATTTCTATAAAATTGCAATTTTCTAGAAAAATTTTCATAATCTAAACAAAATTTTGTTTAGAAATGAATTTTAACAAAATGTTGTGGAGAAATGCAATTCAACTATTTTTTTAGAAAAATGCAATTTCAAAAATTTTTGCAGAAAAATGCAATTTCTGCGAAATTTTCAAAAAATGCAATTTCAACAAAATTTTATTTGAACGACATTTTTTAGAACAATACAAATTTGAAGGATTTTTTTTAAAAAAAAGCATTTCCAGAATTTTTGTGGAAAAATTTAATTATGATGAAATTTTCTATTAAATAAAATGTTTATTCAGTTACTTTAATTTCAACGAAATTTTGTAGGAAATTTAGTTCCAACCTATATTTTTAGAGAAATGCAATTTCTAAAAAATGAAATTTCAACGAAATTTCGCAGAAAATGCTAGCTAATTCGAGGAAATTCTCAAGAAAAAAAAAATTATTTTGTTAAAAAAATATAATTTAATATATTTTTATTTAACGAAATTTTTTAGAAAAATTTATTCTCGGAATAAATTTTTTTAGCGGAATTCTCTTTAAAAAAACAAATTTGAATGAATTTTCTAAAAAAAGGCAAATTAATTATGAAATTTTCAACGAAATTGCAATTATCCAAAAAAAAATTATTTCAACGAAATTTTGTTTAGAATTGCAATTTTACCAAAATTTTATAAAGAAATGCAGTTCAAAGAATTTTCTAGAAAAATTCGATTCAAACAAACAAAAAAATTAAATTTCTACGAAATTGTCAAAAAATGCAATTTGAACGATTTGACAAATATAATTTAAACAATATTTTTTAGAAAAATGCAAATTTTACGAATTTTCTAAAAAAAAGCAATTTCAAGAACTTTTGTACAAAAATTTAATTATGATGAAATTTTCTATGAACTTACAATTTTCATTAAATTTTCTAAAAAAAATATAATTTCAACGAAATTTTGTAGAAAAATGAAATTCCAACGTAGTTATTTAGAGAAATGAAATTTCTAAAAAAATGAAAGTTCAACCAAATTTTGTAAAAAGAAAACAATTTCGAGGAAATAATTTACGATAATTTGTTTAATGAATTGTTTTGAAAAATTTAATTTCAACAATATTTTTTAGAAAAATAGAAGGGATTTTCTCACAAAAAATCCTAAAAAGGCAAATTTTTTATAAAATTGAAATTTTTTTAACGAAAAAATTAATTTCAAAACATTTTGTTTAGAAATGCAATTTTAACTAAATTTTTTAAAGAAATGCAACAACGATATTACTAAAAAAATCAATTTCAACAACATTTTAAAGAAAATGTATATTTCTACGAAATTTAAAAAATCTTTTATTTCAAGATTTTTTTTAGAAATATGTTGTCATAAAATTTGCTCTTCATTAAATTTTCTAGAAAAATATAATTTCAACGAAATTTTGTAGAAAAATGAATTTCCAACGTAGTTATTAAGAGAAATGAAATTTCTAAAAAAAATGAAAGCAACGAAATTTTGCAAAAAAAAAATACAATTTCTAGGAAGTTTTCAAAAAATGCAATTTCAACGAAATTGTATTGACAAATTTGATTTAAACAAACTTTTTTAGAAAAATATAAGTTTGAAACAATTTTCTAAAAAAAATTTGTAGAAAAATTTAAATATGATGAAATTATAAAATTGCAATGTTCATAACATTTTGTAGAAAAATGCATTTCAACGAAATTTATTAAAATTTAATTTAAAAAAAATTAATTTCTTGATTTTTTTAGAAAAACGATGAAATTTTCTATAAAATTAAAATTTTCATTAAATTTTCCAGAAAAATGTAATTTCAACGAAATTTTTTACGAAAATACAATTCCAAACATATTTTTTTAGAGAAATTTAGTTAAAAAAAATGATTTCAAAAAAATTTTTTAGAAAAATGCAAATTAGAAGAAATTTTCTGAAAAAAGTGAAATTTCAAGAATTTTATGAGAAATGCAATTTAACGATTTTCCTAAAAAAAACAATTTCAACAACGTTTAACAAATAAATTGCTATTTCTACAAAGTTTAAAAAAATTTTATTTCAAGAAATTTTTTTTAGAAAAATTTGTTATGATAACATTTTCTATTAAATTAAAATTTTCATAAAATTTTCTAGAAAATTTTTATTTCAACGAAATTTTGTAGAAAAAGCAATTTCAACGTAATTTGTTAGAGAAACGCAGTTTCTAAAAAAAATAAAATTCAACGAAATTTTGCAGAAAAATTCAAATTTATTACTTTCAATAATATCGCCAAAATGGAATTTTTCTAGAACATTTCGTCAAAAATTCAATTTCAAAAATACAAATTTTAAGGAATTTTCTAGAAAAATGCAAATTTAAAGGAATTTTCTAAAAAGGCAATTTAATTATGATGAAATTTTCTATAAAATTGCAGTTTTCTACAAAAAATTTAATTTCAAGAATTTTTAGAGAAATTAAATTTTAACAAAATTTGTAAAGAAATACAATTCAACGATTTTTCTAGAAAAATCCAATTTCAACCAAATTTTGCAGAAAAAAATCAATTTTGAAGAAATTTTCCGAAAATGTAATTTCAACGAAATTTTGTAAAAAAAACTTGATTTCAACAATATTTTATAGAAAAATGCCAAGGGATTTTATAAGAAAGTGACAATTAATTATGATTTAATTTTCTATAAAATTTCGATTTTCAAGAAAAATTTAATTTCAACGAAATTTTGTTTAGAAATGCATTTTTCCCAAAATATTGTACAGAAATGCAATTCAACGATTTTTTAGAAAAGTGCAATTTTAAAAAAATTTTGCAGAAAAATAAAATTTCTTTGAATTTTTTAAAAAATACAATTTCAACAAAATTTTGTTGACAAATTTAATTTAAATTTTTTTTACAAATATACAAATCTAAAGAAATTTTATAAAAAAAAGCAATTCCAAGAATTTCGGTAGAAAATGATTTATGATGAAATATTCTATAAAATTAAAATTTTCATTAAATTTTGTAGAAAAATGTAATTTCAACGAAATCTTGTAAAAAAATTCAATTCCAAATAATTTTTTTTAGAAAAATGCATATTTAAAAAGAGCCGCTTCAACGGAATTTTTGTTGAAAAAATTGATTTCTACTAAATTTTGTAGAAAAATAAAAATTTGAAGGAATTTTCTAAAAAAATGGAATTTCAAGACCTTTTGTAGAAAAATTTATTCTGATGCAATTTTCGAAAAAAAAAATAATTTCAACGAAATTTTGTAGAAAAATTCAATTTCAACTTATTTTTTTACAGAAATGCATTTTAAAAAAATAAGTTTCAACGAAATTTTGCAGAAAAATACGATTTCGAGGAAATTTTCAAATTTTATTTTTGAAAAAGAAATATTATTTACGATACTTTTTTTTGTGGTAATGGGATGCATGACGTTTTTCACATAGTTTTGGAGTGCTGTATGGATGAAAGGGTGGGGAATCTCATCTCTAAAACGTTTTCCCATCACACAACAGATCGTTTCACAAATAAAAAATATTCTTTTAATTTCTTATTTATAAAAAAATTCCTAGAATAGAAAAAAAAAATTTTTTTCTCAAAATTTCGACCACTCAAAAATTGATTTTGGGGTAAGCTATGACTATATGTTTATGTTTATTCCATTTTGATCTATTCACACTTCTTTAGAAATTTTTAATGGAATTTTACAGTTTATCTTTTTAAATATTTTCTGTGAAATTGTCCACAACCGAAAATATATTTCAGTTTTTGTTTTTAAATTACTCATTTTTAGTCATATTATTTGCTAAAAATATCCTCAGGATAAGGAGTTTTTGCTGCTGCTACTTTACATATTTCCTCTGGTAACCAATTTTTATTTTCCTGCAATACAAAACAAGAGAGTATCAGAGAAGTTCGAAGTATCATATATCATACACACCTTCGAGGCACCACTGATACGTCTGAGAAGAGCAGAATTGCGATATTTTTTCGGCACTGCAAATTTGAAAATCGGTCGGAGAAAAGAGAAATATACAATTTCGGCCACAGAAATGAAACTGAAACCCATAAAAAGACCCAAAATGCCTCCTGTATTGGCTGTAAAAGAAAAAAAAATACTAATGCTTAGACAAATTGTTTCTATTATTTCAAAATTCCCCCGAACTTACATAGAAATTCCGTAAAACCTATATAGACATTTTTCAACTCAGCATGTATTACCGATTCGCGATAGTAAAAGTGAATTACAGCTATATTTTTACGCAATTCCTCTTTGGACATGCCTGCCAAGAGACGACTTTGTATGGTGTAGTTGCGAACTGATAGCGACGATGAAAATGAATCGGGCATAAAGGTCAAATCATAACAACTCGTTTGACAACGCGATAGACAATTACCGGAAACGGCTCGGGAAAATCTCTGCTGAGCTCTTTCAATGCAGAAGGCACTCTTCATAGTACAGATCGTGGTGTTGCTATAGATTGGCGGCAAATGATAGGGAACACAGCCACATCGACGTATTAGAAAGGCGGCCTGGCATTCATTTTCACAATTCTTTTTCGTGTAGTATTTATAGTAGAGTAGGGACTCCTCGTTGAGGAAAATGCACTGGCGCCGGCGTCTATTAATGGAACGTATAGCCGAAGAGGCTTCGGATTTAATTGTATCTATGCGGAATCGTGTCTCCGAACCCAGGGGTACTGTGACGCCGGCCTCTTTGACCTGTGGCGTATCGATGGGACTGTCGAGAGAAATCTTAAATCCTGGACCACTTGTCGAAGAGCAATAGTAATCGTCAAGATCCGCGTTTAGAACTAATGTAACACCCATTGATATACCAGTTCCTGGAAATTATGGATGTTTGAAGATACTTCCATTTGAAGCCATGTTTGGTTTACATAATCTTACCCGCAGTTGGACGTGGATAATAATTTTGTGTTTTTTTTGCAGGATAGCCGCTTTCTGGATTCCAATTAATTGCTTCAACGTCTGGGTCATGGAGTAGATCTTTGATAATTCGGTATCTGCAAACAAAACTATAGTTAGTGGGCTCTGTCTATTCACATTATATAAAGCCTAAACATCGCCAGAGAGCTTCCCTTCCCTTTTCAAGAGGGCATATGCCATTTTCATCTGCAAATATTAAATTTATAATGGAAAGAGACAGAAATGTTTGCTTTCTATTGCGCTTGCCTGAGAAAAATATCCCATGTTAAAGACATAAATACCATTATCTAAGGCATTGAAACCCTTATCTAAAGCATAGAGACCCTTATCTATAGGAAAGCGACCCTTATCTAAGAGGAAGATACCCTTATATAAGGGAAAGACCATTATCTAAGGGAAAGATACTATTATCTAAAGGAAAGATACCCTTATCTAATGGAAAGAGACGCTTATCTAAGGTAAGGAGACCCTTATCTAAGGGAAACCTCTTTCCAATGGCAAAGAGAACCTTTTCAATGGGAATGAGACCCTTTCCAATGGGAAAGAGACCGTTTACAATAGGAAATAGACGCCTTCCAATGAGAATGATGCCTTTCCTTATGGGAAAGAGACCCTTTTAATGTGAAAAAGGCCCTTTCCAATGGGAAAGATGCCCATCGGCAATAGACCCATTCCAATGTGTCTATTCCTTTACAATAGGAAAAATACGCCTTCCAATGGGAAAGATGCCCTTTCCTATGGGAAATAGACCCATTCCAATGGGAAATAGACCCATTCCAATGGGAAATAGACCCATTCCAATGGGAAATAGACCCATTCCAATGGGAAATAGACCCATTCCAATGGGAATGAGACCCTTTCCAATGGGAAAGAGACCCTTTCCAATAGAAAAGAGACCCTTTCCAATAGAAAAGAGATACTTTCCATTGGGAAAGAGATACTTTCCAATGGGAAAGAGACACTTTCCAATGGGAAAGAGACACTTTCCAATGGGAAAGAGACACTTTCCAATGGGAAAGAGACACTTTCCAATGGGAAAGATACACTTTCCAATAGGAAAGGGACACTTTCCAATAGGAAAGAAACACCTTCCAATGGGAAAGAGACACTTTCCAATGGGGAAGAGACCCTTTCAAATGGGAAATATACCTTTCCAATGGGACAGATGCCTTTTCCTATGGGAAAGATGCCTTTTCCTATGGG
Source organism: Eudasyphora cyanicolor (assembly GCA_963930755.1). Classification (NCBI taxonomy): domain Eukaryota; kingdom Metazoa; phylum Arthropoda; class Insecta; order Diptera; family Muscidae; genus Eudasyphora; species Eudasyphora cyanicolor. Next base: position 11,430,510 of record OZ005738.1, on the reverse strand, counting down.
AAAGAGACCCTTACCAATGGGAAAGAGACACTTTCTAATAGGAAAGATGCCTTTTCCTATGGGAAAGATGCTTTTTCCTATGGGAAAGAGACCCTTTCCTATGGGAAAGAGACCCTTTCCTATGGGAAAGAGACCCCTTCCTTTGGGAAAGAGACCCTTTCCTATGGGAATGATGCCTTTTCCTATGGGAAAGAGACCCTTTCCTTTGGGAAGAGACCCTTTCCTATGGGAAAGAGACCCTTTCCTATGGGAAAGAGACCCTTTCCTATGGGAAAGAGACCCTTTCCTATGGGAAAGAGACCCTTTCCTATGGGAAAGAGACCCTTTCCTATGGGAAAGAGACCCTTTCCTATGGGAAAGAGACCCTTTCCTATGGGAAAGAGACCCTTTCCTATGGGAAAGAGACCCTTTCCTATGGGAAAGAGACCCTTTCCTATGGGAAAGAGACCCTTTCCTATGGGAAAGAGACCCTTTTCTATGGGAAAGAGACCCTTTCCTATGGGAAAGAGACCCTTTCCTATGGGAAATAGACCCTTTCCAATGGGAAATATACCCTTTCCAATGGGAAAGAGACACTTTCCAATGGGAAAGAGACACTTTCTAATAGGAAAGATGCCTTTTCCGATGGGAAAGAGACCCTTTCCTATGGGAAAGAGACCCTTTCCTATGGGAAAGATACCCTTTCCTACGGGAAAGAGACCCTTTCCTATGGGAAGGAGACCCTTTCCTATGGGAAAGAGGCCCTTTCCTATGGGAAAGAGACCCTTTCCTATGGGAAATAGACCCTTTCCAATGGGAAATATACCCTTTCCTATGGGAAAGAGACCCTTTCCTATGGGAAAGAGACCCTTTCCTATGGGAAAGAGACCCTTTCCTATGGGAAAGAGACCCTTTCCTATGGGAAAGAGACCCTTTCCTACAAGAAAGAGACCCTTTCCAATGGGAAAGAGACCCTTTCCTACAAGAAAGAGACTATGGGAAATAGACCCTTTCCAATGGGAAATAGACACTTTCCGATGGGAAAGAGACACTTTCTAATAGGAAAGATGCCTTTTCCTATGGGAAAGATGCCTTTTCCTATGGGAAAGAGACTCTTTCCTATGGGAAAGAGACCCTTTCCTAAGGGAAAGAGACCCTTTCCTATGGGAAAGAGACCCTTTCCTATGGGAAAGAGACCCTTTCCTAAGGGAAAGAGACCCTTTCCTATGGGAAAGAGACCCTTTCCTACAAGAAAGAGACCCTTTCCAATGGGAAAGACACCCTTTCCTATAAGAAAAATACCCTTTCCTACAAGAAAAAGACCCTTTCCTACAAGAAAGAGACTCTTTTCTATAGGAAAGAGACTCTTTTCCATAGGTAAGAGGCCCTTTTCATAGGAGATAACCCTTTCCATGGGAAGTAGACACTGTTCCAAGGGAAAAAGACGCTTTCCCAAGGGAAAGAGACACGTTTACAAGGAAAATATACTTTTTTCCTAGGAAACATACCTTTTTCCAAAGGAAAACGACCCTTTTTCATGGTAAAGGGACCCTATTAAGGGGAAATAAACCCTTTCTTTTCCTCGGGAAAGCTACTCTTTCCCACCAAATCAAAGAAGACAGAAAAATATATTTCGATAGAATTTAGCAGGAGAATCAATTATAATTACTATTATTCTATTGTTATCACATACTTCCCTTTGTAGAGAAAATCCGGTTGTAGCGTGTTAAAGGTACAGCACAGCCCCTCATCGGTCAAGACTTCACGAAACAACTTACTACAGTTGTACTCAACGGAACTGATTTGACAGGAGAGTAACATGCTCGAACAAGGCTGGGAATGCTACAATGTTCCATATAAGAAATTAGAGAAATGCAAAGTGAGTAAATCGCATAATATGTTTAAATTTTTTCCAAGAAGTTCCTATGTGAAACATAGGGCCTATTATATACCTCAACAATGAAATCAGATATTTCCAAGTTGTTGCTTTTAAAATCTTCAGAATTTTCCAATTGACTATCCTCTGTGATATCGGAATAACAAAGGAATTTTAAAACCGCATGCTCCTTGGAATCCCTGTTACATAGAGAATGTTAATATATCATAACTCTACTCAAAATGTTTATTCAAAATTACTCACTTTGTGTAATTGGCCACTTTAGAACTCAAAGCTTGATTCATATTGCATAAAGTCAAAGCTGGTAATGGAATTTTAACAATTGGCGTTGGATGTGGACTTATGCCTATGATCACTGGTGTACTATCCCATCTCGAATAGATGTTAACAATTAAATGCACCACAGTAACGGAGCAGGCAACAAATGCAGCCAAGAAAAATAATCTAAAGGTAATTTCCAAAAAACGTTCATAAGGAGCACAACTACCGATTTTTGCAACTTACTTTTCCCATATGGTTAAAGAGCTATCGACCAAATACTTGAGACCATGCAATGTAGTCTCCTGAAGATATTTCTTCAGATTTCCCATACAGTAGATCTCTATCATTTCACTTCTCTTCATTTTCCTTTGGTGTGGAGGATATGCCATATTGTCACTTTTGCTGTAAGTACAACGTTAACAATTCTGTGATGTCTGGAATAAAATACTCGTATGTTCGTATATCGCTTCAGGATTTATAGGGAACATGGCGGTGGGCTCTGTGATTAGTTAATGGCCTTTTTGGTAATAACATTTAAGTTGTAATACATCAGTGTATTTAAATGTAAATGGTCAACGTCTTAAGTTACACTGTGAAAATTGTACATATGCACCTGGGGTAAGAGACATTTCCTATTGGGTAAGGAATATTTCGAATTGTAAGACAGTTTAATATTAGAAAAAACAAGAAATTTATATGAGAAAGATGTCCCTTCCTGGGTAAGAGATGGAATGATAAGGAATAAAGATTTATTCTAAATAAAAATTTAAAGGAAGTGATCATTTTCTCTCTGAATGATACCCATGCCTTATGGGAAACAGACCATACCTGGAAGAGGCCCTCATCTAAGATTAAAGAAGTATTTCCTCTAGAAATCTTAAATTTATTATGAAAAAAATCCTTTCCTAATGAAAAAAGGCTAAGAAATATTCCTTTTATATTACATTTATCCAAGGCATCCACACCTTTATCTATGGGAAAGAGATACCCTTACCTATGGGAATTGGATGCGCATTTCTATGTGAATGGAATTCAATTTAAAAAAAAAATTTTTATGGGAGGATGATTATTTTCTTTCTGAAACAGAGCCTTATCTGAGGACAGAACATCGACTCTTTTACCCTTATTAGATATGATAGTGACCCTATCTAAGAGAAAGTCACCCTCATCTAAGGGAATTATAGCTTTGTATAAAGAAAATACACAATTTTCTAAAGGAAATAAACACGTCAATAAAGAAAAGTGATCATTTCTCTGTGAAAGACACCATTCCTTCAGTATGACAAAGAGACAATCATCTAAGACAAAGAGACCCTTATCTAAAGCAAAGAGACCCTTATAGAAGGAAAAGAGACGTTTATCTAAGAGAAAAAGACCCATATCTAAAGGAATGATCCCTTATCTAAGGCAAAGAAACTCTTATCGAAGGCAAGGAAATGTTTATCTAAGGGAATGATACCCTTATCTACGGCAAAGAGACCCTTATCTAAGGGAAAGTAACCCTTATCTAAAGGAAACATACTCTTATCAAAGGGAACGTGACCTCTACGTCTAAGGGGAAGATACATTATCTAAGGGGAAGAGACACTGATCTAAGGGGAAAGGACCATTATCTTAGAGAAAGATACCCTTATCTAAGGGAAATATACATCTTTATTTAAGGGAAAGATTCACTTATCTTACGAACAAAGCCTTAACTAAAGGAGAGATACCCTTATATAATGGAAACAGAACTTTAGATAATGGAAGGGGACCCTTACCTAATGGGAAGATACTCTTATCTAAGGAAAACATACCCTTATGTTAGAGAAAGAGGCTTTTACCTAAGGGAAATATACCCTTATACGAGTAAAATAGAAAGAAATCTTCAAGAGAAAGAGATCCTTATCTAAGGGAAGGAGATCCATATCTAAAGGAAATAGAAGCTTATATAAGGGGAAAATACCCTTACATAAGGGAGAGACCCTTGCTAAGGACAAGATAACCTTATCTAAGAGAAAGATACAACTAGATAAGGTAAATATATCGTAGGATAAGTAAAAGATACCTTTATAAAATGAAAATAGACCCTTGTTTAAGGGAAAGTGTATCATTTATAATTGAATGATACCCTTTCTAAGGGTAACTTTTCCTTTCTAAAGGAGAGAGACCTTTATCTGAGGGGAAGAGATCCTCATCTAAAGATAATATACCCTTATCAAAGTGAAAATTATCCTTATCTAATGGAAAGAGACACATAACCTTATCTAACGGAAAGATAACCTTATATAATGGAAATATATCCTTAACTTTAACTTTTCCTTTCTAAAGGAGAGAGACCTTTATCTGAGGGAAAGAGATCCTCATCTAAAGATAATATACCCGTATCTAAGTGAAAATTATCCTTATCTAATGGAAAGAGACACGTGACCTTATCTAACGGAAAGATAACCTTATTTAATGGAAATATACCCTTATATAAAGGAAATATAAGAGAAATAGGACTTTATATAAGGGAAATATATCTTTATGTAAGGATAAAAATCGTTATATAATGAAAAAGTACACTTAGATAAAGATCCTACTCCCTTAGATAAGGGTATCTTTTTGTTATATAATGGAACGATACCCTTATATAAGGGAATTATGTCCTTATCTAAGTAAAAATATCCTTATATATAAGAAAACTAACACTTATCTGAGGGAAAGTTAACCTTTTATAACGGCAAGAGACTCTCTTCTAATGGAAGAGACCCTTATCTAAGAGGACGATATCTTTATCTAAGGGAAAGGGAACCTTATCTAAGGGAGATAGACCTTATCTAGGGAAAAGAAAACCTTATATAAAAGAGAGAGAACCTTATCTAAGATAAAGATAACCTTATCTAAGGCAAAGAGACCCTTATTTAAGAGAAACAGACCTTTATCTGAGGAACGAAACACTTATCTAAGGGAAAGATACCCTTTTCTAGGGGAGATAGTACCTTATATATAGTATAAGTCAAAGAAAAAACTATATAAGGGGAAATATCCTTATCGAAAGAAAACCTTCCCTGACGGAAAGAGACCTTTATCTGATGAAGAACTGGAATGATGAAAAGGATATCCTTATCTAATAAAATAGACCTTTACCTAAGGGAAAACGTCACTTATCTAAGGGAAAGAGACCCATATCTAAGGAAAGGAGACCCATGTTTAAGGGTAAAATAACCATATCAGAGGTAAAGCGACCCTTATTTGTGGGAAACATAACCTTTTTTAAGGGAGAGAAAGAGGAAAAAGACACTTATCTAAGCGAAAGAGACCCTTATCTAAAGAATTGACAACCTTAATGTAGGGGAAAGAGTCCCCTATCTAAGGAAAAGATGGACATATCTAAGGGAAAGAGACCATTATATAAAGACAAGGTAATATTAGTTGAGGGAAAGAAATCCTTATCTAAAGGAAAGGACCCTTATCTAAGGTAAAGATAACTTATATAACAAAAATAGAACCTTATCTAAGGGAGAAAGACCATTATATAAGTGAAAGAGATATTTATCTATGGGAAAGAGATCCTTATGAAGGGAAATATGCCCTTATCTAAAGAAAACAGAACCTTATATAAGGGAAATAGTCCCTTATCTAAGGGAAAGGAGCCTTATCCAAGGGAGATATACTCTTATCTAATGGAAATATGCTATTATCTAATGCAATGATAACCTTATCTAATTGAAAGAGTCCCTTCGATAATGAAGGCGATCCTTTCCTCCCCGAATGACAAAATTCCTTCAGTATGTGAGGTTGGCAATTTTATCCCCGAATGAGACGCTATTGGAAATTTAACCTGTTCAAGCTGAAAGAGGGCCTCCCCTAAGGGAATGACATCTTTTCAAGCTGATTGGATCTTATCTTAAAGGGTAGATAACGTTTTCTACCTATAAGATACACTTTCTTAAGGTAAGTGTTGACGCTTTTTGTATACCCTTTCATATAAGACATCATTTCATATATGTATATTCACTATCCTTTGGAAAAGAGAAGACTTCCGATCCATTTTCCAATACCTATGAGAACACTATACAAATCCTTTAAACACATAAATTTTCTGAACGTGTAGCCTTAAGTAAGTGTATTTATGTGTTTGTTGTTTCACTGTGTCTGGCACATTTATAGTTTAGGGTTATTTGTACATTTTCGTTTTTGGATTGTAATTAAGTTCTCTGCTGAAGACATTTCTTCATGGGTTACTTTTCGAGAAGTTTATATTACAATAGTGAGTACGCCCTTCCACAATCGCACTCACACACAAACACTTATACTCTCACTTTCAATCTCACTTAGGAAAAGTAAAACACATAAATAATGGTCTCTAAATATATAGTAAGTATCGTATGACTGTCGGCCTGTCTGTATGTACGTACGAGTATGTGTGAATCCAATTCGGCAAAGGTAATTAAATTGAAAAGATTGAGTTTTTTTTCTGGTTCATGCTTTACCATGAAATTACATTTTTATGATGCCGGTTTCTTCTTCGGCAGTTTTATGTGCATTTCCACGAGTCCTTTCGACTCCAAGACTTCTTTAAATGTGCGAGTGTGTGTTCGAGAGTGAGAGTTCTAAGTGTTGTTGAGCCATACGCCTGAATGCGTATATGTAATTTGCGTTTATAAATGGAGCTCATAAAATGTTATCGTAACATTCATTAACACTTGTAAACTTCTAAGATGAAGTGTTCAAATGTCTCGGAAAGCATGAGACAGTATTGTCTGAAATATGTTCATAGAACATAATATAAACGTGTTTATATTAATGTATATACATTCCATTTTTATTTATATGTATATTGGTGTATATGTCCGAGGGACATTAAACATGAAATTGATGTTTTAATTTTCAATGATCTATCGTTTTTTTTTCTTGTTTTTTCCTCCCTCCTTTTATTCTTTGTCCACTTGGGAGTACTTCTAAATATTGATAGCAAAACTCTTCAATTTATTGTAACATCAAATAAGAAAAAGCTCATGACAGAAATCGGCGTTACGGCAAAACATTAAAGGGTATACAAAGTTGTTGTAAAGTCTTAAAAAGTTTGAGAACATTTAAGAATCCCTTTAAAAATCTCTTATATTTTCTAGCGAATGACTTATCTTTTATTAAGAAAGGATTATCTCTCCGTCTGCAAGGGTTATCTTTCCTAAGGAAAGAGTTATCTTTCCTTAGGAAAGTGTTACCTTTCCTTAGGAAAGGGTTATCTTTCCTTAGGAAAGGGTTATCTTTCATTAGGAAAGGGTTATCTTTCCTGAGGAAAGGGTTATCTTTCCTTAGGAAAGGGTTATCTTTCATTAGGAAAGGGTTATCTTTGCTGAGGAAAGCTTAATCTTTCCTTAGGAAAGGGTTATATTTCCTTAGGAAAGGGTTATCTTTCCTTAGGAAAGGGTTATCTTTCATTAGGAAAGGGTTATCTTTCCTTAGGAAAGAATTATCATCCCTTAGGAAATTGCTATCTTTCCTTGGGGAAGGGTATTCTTACCCTAGGAAAAGTGGTATCTTTACTTAGGAAAGGTTTATTTATCTTAGAATAGGGTAAACTTTTCCTAGGAAAGTATTTTTTCCTTAGGAAAGGGTTATCTTTCATTAGGAAAGGTTATCTTTGCTGAGGAAAGCTTAATCTTTCCTTAGGAAAGGGTTATCTTTCCTTAGGAAAGGGTTATCTTTCATTAGGAAAGGGTTATCTTTTATTAGGAAAGGGTTATCTTTCCTTAGGAAAGAATTATCATCCCTTAGGAAATTGCTATCTTTCCTTGGGGAAGGGTATTCTTACCCTAGGAAAGGTTTTTCTTACCCTAGGAGGGGATTATATTATCCTAGGAAAGTGTTATCTTTCCTTAGAATATGGTTATCTTTCCTTAGGAACGGGTTATTTATATTAGGAAAAGGCTATATTTCCTTAGGAAAGGGTCATCTTTCCTTAGAAAAGGATTATTTTTCCTTAGGAAATGGTTAGCTTTCCCTAGGAAAGTCTTGTCCCTCCTTAGGAAAGGGGTTTCCCTCCTTCGTAATGGGTTGTCTTTCTTTAGGAAAGGGTTATCTTTCCCTTGGAAAAGCTTATCTTTTCTTCGGAAATGTTTATCTTTACATAGGAGCGGGTTATCGTTTCTTAGGAAAGGATTATATTTCCTTAGGAAAGGGTTATCTTTGCTTAGGAAAGTGTTATCTTTCCTTAGGAAAGAATTATCATCCCTTAGTAATGGCTATCTTTCCTTGGGAAAGGGTTTTCATACCATTGGTAAGGTTTTTCTTACCTTAGGAGAGGATTATATTACCCTAGGAATGTGTTATCTTTCCGTAGAATATGGTTATCTCTCCTTAGGAAAGGCGTATCTTTCCTTAGGTAAGGGTTATCTTTCCTTAGGTAAGGGTTATCTTTCCTTAGGAAAGGGTTATATTTCCTTAGGAAAGGGTTATATTTCCTTATGAAGGGGTTATCTTTCCTAAGGAAATGGTTAGCTTTCCCTAGGAAAGTGTTGTCCCTCCTTAGGAAAGGGTATTCTCTCCTTAGGAATGGGTTATCTTTCCTTAGGAAAAGGCTATCTTTCCTTTGGAATGGTTTATCTTTACTTAGGAAAGGGTTATCGTTTTTTAGGGAAGGATTATTTTTCCTTGGGAAATGGTTACCTTTCGTTAGGAAAGGATTACATTTCCTTAGGAAAGGATTATCTTTCCTTAGGAAAGACTTGTCTTTCCTTATGAAAGGCTTACCTTTCTTTAGGCTTATATTTTCTTAGGAAGGGCTTCTCTTTACTTAAGAAAGGCTTATCATTCCTTAGGAAATGGTTATCTTTCTTTTAGAAAGGGGTATCTTTCCTTAGGAAAGGGTTATCTTTCCTTAGGAAAGTGTTATCTTTCCTTAGGAAAGTGTTATCTTTCCTTAGGAAAGTGTTATCTTTCCTTAGGAAAGTGTTATCTTTCCTTAGGAAAGTGTTATCTTTCCTTAGGAACGTGTTATCTTTCCTTAGGAACGTGTTATCTTTCCTTAGGAAAGTGTTATCATTCCTTAGGAAAGTGTTATCATTCCTTAGGAAATGGTTATCTTTCCTTTAGAAAGGGGTATCTTTCCTTAGGAAAGTGTTATCTTTCCTTAGGAAAATGTTATCTTTCCTTAGGAATAGGTTATCTTTCCTTAGGAAAGGATTATCTTACCCTAGGAAAGGGTTATCTTTCCTTAGAAAAGTGTTATCTTTCCTTAGGAAAGTGTTATCTTTCCTTAGGAAAGTGTTATCTTTCCTTAGGAAAGGATTATCTTTCCCTAGAAAAGGGTTATCTTTCCTTAGGAAAGAGTTATATTTCCTTAGGTTTAGGTTAGGTTCCTTAGGAAATTGTTATCTTTCCTTAGGAAAGGGCTGTCTCTCCTTAGAATTGGGTTATCTTTCCTTAGAAAAGGGCTATCATTCCTTAGGAAATAGTTATCTTTCCTTAGGAAAGGGTTATCTTTCCTTAGGAAAGGATTATCTTTCCTTAGGAAAGGATTATTTTTCCTTATCTTAGGGTTGTATTTCCTTAGGAAAGGGTTATCTTTCCTTAGGAACGAGTTTCCTAATGGAAGACTACTTTTCTGACTGCGAAATTATATTTTCCTTATGGAAAAATTGATATTTTTATTAGTAAATGGTAAATGGTTCCTTTCAACTATTTTGATTTGCTCTTCTTACTCCCACTTCCCAAGAAATCGGCCTTAGGTCAAAAGCTGTTGACTTTTGAAGTCACCTGGTGATCTGCCAACCTTCAATCTCCTTTATGACCCAACCAAAGACAGATGGCATCATCAGAGATTATGTTTGGACTTCAATAAAATCACTGCCAGATTTTTCTCAGATAAATATGGAGGCATTACCTTTTGATTGTGGCGCCTTGTCACGTATTGGCAAAAAACCCACAAACGGTGTTTACGGCGTTTATTAACACCGTGTATCGTTTTTATTGGCCTTTCCGGTCAAATGATTACACACACAAACACCAGAAAAATACGTGGCGGCTGGACTTTACACTATTGACAAAGTGATTTATCGCCAGGTGATGTATCACCCAATGATAAATTGCGGTGGTCGTTGATTTTTTTAAAATAACGAACAGGCCGAAGCCGTTGAAGCGTACAATCGAGGGGTAAAAGGACGAGTTCGAGGATACGGAAAAAACACTTCATACATTTTCCTGTTGTTTTGTTTTATGTTCGAGAAAATTTATGTAGTTTGAGGAAGTGTTGGGTGGAATAAAGTCAATAAATCTATTTGTAGCCACTAATTGGGTTGCAGTTGTACTTTTGTGTATGTGAAACAAACATAAAGAGATACACTATTAAAGGAGGATGTTGGAAAAATGCGAAATATTTTTATATTGTACGATATGTACATTAAAGGTTTCAAATTGCTACATTTTATTTATAATGAAGTCGAGGATAGATAATATTTCATTCATAATTTGGGTTGAAATTTCAAAAAAAAAAAATAAAGTATGTTTTCATTTCTAATTGGCTTTGGAATAGGTTTTGGGATAAATATATTAATAGGTACTCCTTGATTTGTGTTACTTGAACATCGGGACTTATGATTTATCTATATACTTATAACTTAAAATGACGACCTAAAAATACATATTGAAGGAACCATCGAATTAGAAACAAAATTTATCATTTAATGAAAAGTACCTCTACGTAACTATAGAACTAGATGGAAAGAAATTGGAGAAACCCTATGTTACACCATAAGGACAGTCGCAAAATCGGATGGGGCCGACTATATAATACCCTACACCTCCCTAACAATGCGCAAAGTGGGATTGTGATAATAATTTGGAATAATTGGTTTCGTCTCCGTTGAGAAAATACATACCTCCACCGGCTCATCAATGTTAATTCCAAGGAGGACTCAAAGATATTGATCATTATAAACTAGATCTGAAACCATAACCCTAAAACGCGTAGTATTCTTTCATAGATCAAGATACGGAAGGAACAAATAGATGAGGCTATACATAATCTAAACTGATTTTAATCAACATGGACCCAAAACCTAATTTCTGCCAAATTATATGAAGATTGGACGTCAAAAACAGTTTCAGTAGAGCTTAAATACTAAATCGGCAGGATCAGTATTTAAATCGGAACTGATTTTCTTAAAATTTAGCTGTATTCTTTTCTAAATTGAGAAAATTCTTTGTGGCAAATTTTGTATTGATCGGAAGTAAAGTATAACTTCTATATCGCTTTGATACCAAATCGGGTGGAACATAAATATGGGGACTATATCTAAATCTGAACCGATTTTCACCAAATTTAGCATTACTAGTTCCTGAGAAAAAAATCTTATTTCAGCTAAATTTTTGTAATGATAGGATATAAAATAAAACTTCTATAGCGCTTTGATGCCACACATCGGCAGAAACATATCTATGGGGTTATATCAAAATCTGAACCGATTTTCACCAATTTCAACATTGATCGTCCTTAGATCAAACAAGATATACGTAGAAAAATTTCATCGCGATCAGACAATAGTTTTGACCTGTACTTTAATTACAAAGATACATGGACAGACGGACAGACGGACGGACAGACGTACATAGCTATATAGGCTTGGAAAGTGATTCTAAGCCGATTGATATAACAAACGATGGCTGCATTTCATCTCATTTTGGGTGTTAAAAACAGATGCGCAAACTCATAATACCTTTGACCACAGTGTGGTGTAGGTTATAAATATGATTTTTTTACGAAATCGGCCCCTTTATTAATGAAAACACACATTTTTCTTGAGCAAAGAGGACATTTTCTTAAGGAAAGATACACTTTCCCTAAGTAAAGAAACGCTTTTCTTAAGAAAGATTACAATTTCTTAAAGAAGGAGGCACGTTTCTTGAAAAAATATAATATTCGTAAGGAAAAAAATGCTTGTCTTAAAGAAAGAAAACCTTTTCTTAGGGAAAGAAACCCCTTTCTTAGGAAAAGAAACCCTCTAAGGAAAGAAATCTTTTTCTTAGGAAGGACACCCTTTACTTAAGGAAAGATATCCTTTTCTTAAGGAGAGAAACAATTTTCTTAAAGAAATATACCCTATTATTAAGGAAAGATATTCTTTTCTTAAGGAAATATACCCTCTTATTAAGGAAAGATACCCTTTTCTTAAGGAAAGATAACCTTTTCATATGGAAAAATACCCTTTTCTTAAGGAAATATCCCTTTTCTTACGGAAGGAAACCATTTTCTTAAGAAAATAAATCATTTCTTAAGGAAAGAGGCCCTTTTCTTTCTTAAGATTCTTAAAGAAATATCCTTTTTCTTTAGTAAAGAAACCATTTTCTTAAGGAAATATAAAATTTTCTTAAATAAAGATACCGTTTTCTTAAGAAAGGATAAGCTTTTCTTAAGGAAAGATAACCTTCTATGTTGGAAAGATACCCTTTTTAAGAAAATCATTTTCTTAAGGAAAGATACCCTTATCTCAAGGAAAGTTACCCTTTTCTTTAGGAAAGATTACCTTTTCTTAAGGAAAGATACACTTTTCTAAAGGAAATATACGCTTTCTTAAGGAAAAATACTCATTTCCTAAGGAAATATACACTTTTCTTAAGGAAAGATACCCAATTTCTTTAATAAAGATAAATTTTTCTTAAGGAAAGTTACCCTTTTCTTAAGGAAAGATACTCTTTTCTGGAGGAAAGATAACCTTTTATTGAGGAAAGATACCCTCTTCTTAAGGATAGATACCCTTTTCTTAAGGAAAGATACCCCTTTCTTAAGGAAAGATACCCTTTTCATGAGGATAGGTATCATTTTATTATGGAAAAATCCCATTTCTTAAGGAATGAAACCATTTTCTAAACGACTGAAGCACTTTCTTAAAGATACCCTTTTCTTAAGGAAAGATACCCAATTTCTTAAATAAAGATACATTTTTCTTAAGGAATGATACACTTTTTAAAGGAAAGATAACCCTTTCTTAAGGAAAGATATCCTTTTCTTAAGGAAAGATACCCCTTTCTTAAGGAAAGTTACCCTTTTCTTAATGAAGGAGATCCTTTTCTTACGGAAAGAAACCTTTTTATTAAGGAAATATACCCTTTTCTTAAGGAAAGATATCTTTTTTAAAGGGAAGATACCCTTTTCTTAATTGAAGATACCCTTTTCTTATGGAAGATACCCTTTTCTTACGGAAAGAGAGGCTTTTTTTTAGGAAAGATACCTTTTTCTTAAGGAAAGATCCATTTTATTAAATAAAGATATCCTTTACGTAGGGAAAGATACTCTTTTCTTAAGTAAAGATAACCTTTTATTAGGGAAAGATACTTTTTTTTGAGGAAAGACATAATTTTCGTAAGGAATGATACCCTTTTTTACCCTTTTCCCAAGGAAATATATCTTTTTCTTAAGGAAAGATGTCATTTTCTTAAGGAAAGATATCCTTTTCTTGAGGGAAGATAAACTTTTCTTAAGGAAAGTTACCATTTACTTAAGGAAAGATACCTCCTTCTTAAAGAATGATACCCTTTTCTTAAGCAAGTGGACCATTTTCTTAAATAAAGATACCCCTTTCTTATGGAAAGATGCCATTTTCTTATGAAAATATGTCTCTTTCTTAAGAAAAGAACCCTTATCTTAAAAAAATTCCCGTTTCTTAAGGAAGTTGACCCTTTTCTTAAATAAAGATACCCTTTTAAGGATAGATACCCTTTACTTAAGGAAAGATACCATTTTCTTAAGGAAAGATAACCTTCTTTTAAGGAATGATACCCTTTTCTTAAGATCTCTTTTCTTAAGTAAAGATATCATTCTCTAAAGGAAAATACTCTTTCATAAGAGTATTTTTCTTACACTCATTTCCTTAAGGAAAGAAACGTTATTTTTGACGGGAATATACACTTTAGTTAAGTAATGAGAACCCCCATTCTAAAGGAGAGAGTCCCTTTCTTATGGATAGAGAATCTTTTCGCTGGGAGAAAATTTTCTTATTGGGGAGGCCTTTTGCTTAATGCGAGAGGCTCTTTCTTAAGGATACAGACACTTTTCTTAAGAAAAGATACTACTTTCTTTGGGAAATCGACACTTTTCCTAAGGAATGGGATAATTTCTTAATGAAAGTTCCTCTCTCTATAAGAGAAAAGGAAAATAATAACTATTATACCAATTTTTTAACGAAGACCACATGTCCTAAGGATAGAAACTCAGTTCCTGAAGAACGAGACCATTTTATAAAAAAATACATAGACCATTTTTAAAGAAATTAACTTTTCTCATGGGAATAGATCAATTTCTTGGGGAAAGCTATCTTATTATAAGCAAAGAAACAATTTCCAAAGGAAAGATACACTTTTCCAAAGAAATATACAAATTCTTAAAAATAAATACTCCTTTCCAAAGGAAAGAGACACTTTTCCAAAGGAATATACAAATTCTTAAAAATAAATACTCCTTTCCAAAGGAAAGATAAACTTTTCTAAAGGAATATACAAATTCTTAAAAATAAATACTCCTTTCCAAAGGAAAGAGACACTTTTCCAAAGGAATCTACAAATTCTTAAAAATATATACCCCTTTCCAAAGTTAAGAGACACTTTTCTTAAAGAATGATACCCTTTTATAAACTAATGATTTTTAATTAATTTTCTTTAGGACAATGACCATTTTTAAGGAAGAATACCCCTTTCATAAGGAATAGAGGCCATTTTAATGAAGATACATACTTTTCTTAGTGTAACAGTCTCTTTTCTTAAGGAGATAGACCCTTTTATTAAGTCAAGAGACCGTTTTCTTAAGCAGCTCCATAAGGAAAAAAGTTTTTCCTAATGGAAGATATCTATTTCTTAAGGATAGATACCTTTTACTCACGAAAAGTGACCCTTTCCATTAGAAGAGAGACCCCTTTTCGAAAATTATGTTTTACTATCTTCATTTAAAACAAAGCTTCCCTTATGAAAAATACACTTTTCTTAGGAAAGCGGACCTTTTTGTTAAAAATATACGTTTATCTTAGAGGATAAAGGGATCCCTAAGAGAAGAAAAATCCGCTCCCTTGGAAAGTTCCCCCCGGGGAAAAAGTAATGTCTTTAGGAAGAGACATTGACCTATGGACAGAAGAGTTCCTTTCTTGACATTAAAGAATGACATTTTTTCCATTCTTAAGATATCTTCTTTATTTACTATTCTCACCTTGGGTTTCTTCAATAGTCCTTTCTTGACATTAACGAATGACCTTTTTTCCATTCCTAAGGTATCTTCTCTATTTACTATTCTCACCTTGGATTTCTTCAATATTTCTATGAATTTAAAATTCTACTGATTTTTTTTAAATGACTTAATTTAATACCGAATTTCAATAAAGCATTACATCTATAGCTTCATTCCAAAGTATGTCAAGTCGACTTAGCATGTTTTTATGGACATTGTTGTTTTTAATTCTAAATATTTCAAATTATAGTCAGTCACAATTTGGCGTTTATCAACTAACCCATTTAAAAGTTATGCCGAAAACAGTAGATGTAATTCTATTTACTTTACAAAGGAAGTCCACACAAAATAACTAAAAATCATTAAACTTTGATTGCCTCTCCTGAAAAGCTGCCTGTTTCGACTTAGCATGTTTTTGGAATGGAGATGTCGATATGTATTAATATTCAAATGATTTGCTTTCCATTGTATGTATCAAGTGTTATTATCATGGCACAATTACAATAGCCAAGCCCTGCGGCATGTTTGCATAAAGACACCTGTCTTGCTGTCTGTTTAATGATGAAATAAATTATATTTACATGTAATAATTTATGCTGCATCCACACTCACACACACACATCGCTCTAATTTAACACGTGTTGGATTTAAACATAAATTTGCTTAATCTAAAATGAATAATATTGATTGGAATTTCCCCGAGGGCTTTCATTATGTTAAAGAGGCTTTAGAGACTTTATATTATATATTAATTTTTGTTTAAAACTGTTAAGGATTTTCGTATCATAGAGCGTATAAGTAATATATGTACCGTATAATCTCAGTAAATAAAGTAGACGACTAGATGTGCCGATGGAGAGAAATATCTGTGGTTTTCAGCTAGAAGAGCACATTTCAAAAATCAAAATGTTGAGGAGAGCCAAAATACTTTTTTTCTCTCGCAGTACTCTTGATACTAAGTGAGAGATGGAAAAAGTCACCACAAATCACCAAAAATTTGACATACCTAATAGAGTGATATATGAATCTATAGATAATGTATAGCTGAATATACATATTAAAGCTAAAACATGAAATTGAAAACTTCTGACATATGCGGTTATTCCAGAAACCGTAGATATATCAATAGATATTGCCTATTAGTTATTCTGCAATTAGTATCTAAATATATATAATTACGAGTACAATAAAATAAAACCAATTTCACCTGTTTGTTCTCCGACCCTGAACAATATTGAAGTGACGTATATACGTATATACTTCCACCTCCCGCTCTCCCATCACTGCTCTAGATATCAAAGTCAGGTTGTTTTTCGCGAAAGTTATAACTTTAAGAAAGTGCAATTTTGCAAAACAACGTTATAAATTTTCCAACGAAACACAAAATGGAAACGATAAAAACTAAAATCAAAGAAAACAAGTACATATTAAATTTGTCTTCGACTCCCTTCCTTCCGTTCATCCTTCCTGCCAGTCTTACTAGAGAAAAATGTTTTCACTTTTTTTGCCATGAGTATTTTACTGTATGTGAAAAACTAAAGTAGAAAAAATAAAGAACTTAAAGAAAGGACTAAGTACCAAAAGAATGCCTGCATACAGAGACGCAAA
Source organism: Eudasyphora cyanicolor (assembly GCA_963930755.1). NCBI lineage: Eukaryota > Metazoa > Arthropoda > Insecta > Diptera > Muscidae > Eudasyphora > Eudasyphora cyanicolor. The sequence goes on along the minus strand of OZ005738.1, from coordinate 11,413,588 downwards.
AAATCAAGAAAAAAAGAAAACCTCACGAAGAACAGAGGACGTGGAGCAACAACTTTTTTTCTGCCAACAATTTCTGTTTCTGCTTACAAACGCGTTTTCGATTAAGACCCAAATAGCGAGAAGCAGCATCAAGAGAAAGGACAACAAGTTCCACTACGACTACGACTAGGACTACCGACTACCATTAGCAGAGTTTCGTTGGTTGGTGTACCCAAAGGTACTTTCAACTTAATACGTTCTTGTACTTGTAGTAGTCGTCATGGTGGATGCCTACAGAGTTTTCTGGTTGCAAAGATGTTTGGCAAAGGTTAGGGGGAGGGGGTGTAAGTCATTGCCGTTAGTTGCTGTTGTTCTTGAAGAACTTGAGTCACATTAGATGCCCCACCTCTGCCGCCACCAGCAGCAGCAGTATCAACAACTAAGGACATCGAAGAGAAAAGTTTAAGAACCTACAGCAGCAACATCATGTAAAGCAAACCAGCCGAGCCGAGTATCACATCAAGCAAAACAAGCTGCCCTAACCCACGAAACAAGCCAAGCAGACAACATCAACCGACCGACCAGTCAGCCAGCCAGTCAACCAACCAAGCAAACAAAACACAACCCCACCGCACAATAACAGATAAACATCCCCCACTCCTTTCCAAAAAAAATCCACTCTCTCACACACATACGACGTACATACATATACTCGCCGACGTTGTTGTCGTCATCGTACTTTGTAAGAACTATTAAGCAACAATAGAAGAAGTTGACGACTACTACCGCGACCACGACTACGACTAAGAACAAGAACAAGTTAAAGCTCAGGAAGAACAAGCATCGCCTACATAACGAGGGCAAAGTGATACCGTTGCAATACACACAGACATGTGACACACACCTACATATATAGGCCAAACATTAGCAGACAAATATAGTAACTGGTCATGATATTGTAACGGAGAAACTGGAAATGAAGATATATATGATTACAATTTATATAAAAAACCAGTAAGGAAAGGCTAAAGTCGGGCGGGGCCGACTATATAATACCCTACACCACTCTCGTAATATTGAATAACTCTGATATATAAATTTTGTAATTCATGTATAAATTGTTTACATAAATTTACTTTTGCGACATTTTATACTTAAATAATACCCTGTACCACAGTGTGGTGTAGGGTATAAAAACGATTGGATCTAAAGAGCAAAATCGGACGAAACATATATATGGGAGCTATAGCTAAATCTTAACCGATTTTCTTCAAATTCGGTAGTGTTGGTTAATGGATCAAGAAACTCTACCATTCTAAATTTCAAAATGATTGGATGTTTAATACAGCTTCTACAGGACTAAAGAGCAAAATCGGACGAAACATATATATGGGAGCTATAGATAAATCTTAAACGATTTTCTTCAAATTCAGCTATGTTGGTTCATGGATCAAGAAACTCTACCATTCTAAATTTCAAAACGATTGGATGTAAAATACAGCTTCTATAGGACTAAAGGGCCAAATCGGACGAAACATATATATGGGAGCTATAGCTAAATCTTAACCGATTTTCTTCAAATTCGGCAATGTTGGTTCATGGATCAAGAAACTCTTTCATTCTAAATTTCAAAACGATTGGATGTAAAATACAGCTTCTATAGGACTAAAGGGCCAAATCGGACGAAAGATATATATGGGAGCTGTATCTAAATCTGAACCGATTTCAACCAAATTCAATAGCGATCTTAACAGCTGCGAAATACTCTAAACTGCAAAATTTCAGAACGATCGGAGTGAAATTGCAACCTGTAGTCGACGAACAACTTTACATGGACAGACGGACGGACGGACGGACATGCTTAAATCGACTGAGTTAGTGATTCTAAGTCGATCGGTATACTTTAAGGTGGGTCTAGCTGTGTTATTTTCAGGTGTTACAAACATCTGCCGTGAAACAAACTTATAATACCCTGTACCACAGAGTGGTGTAGGGCATAATTAAGGTATTATTTAAATTAAACACTCTATAAAATTTCCAAACTTTTCTATACGAAAAGATCATCGTTGATGACTTTTCTATACGAAGATCATCGTTGATGTCTTTTCTATACGAAGATCATCGTTGATGGCTTTTCTATAAGAAAAGATCATCGTTGATGGCTTTCCTATAAGAAAAGATCATCGTTGATGGCTTTTCTATAAGAAAAGATCATTGTTGATGACTTTTCTATAGGAAAAAGGTCATCGTTGATGACTTTTCCATAGGAAAAGGTCATCGTTGATGACTTTTCTATAGGAATAGGTCATCGTTGATGACTTTTCTATACGAAAAAGTCATCGTTGATGACTTTTCTATACGAAAAGTTCATCGTTGATGACTTTTCTATACGAAAAGATCATCGTTGATAACTTTTCTATACGAAAAGTTCATCGTTGATGACTTTTCTATACGAAAAGTTCATCGTTGATGACTTTTCTATACGAAAAGTTTCTTCGTTGATGACTATTCTATACGAAAAGGTCATCGTTGATGACTTTTCTATACGAAAAGGTCATCGTTGATGACTTTTCTATACGAAAAGGTCATCGTTGATGACTTTTCTATGCGAAAAGGTCATCGTTGATGACTTTTCTATACGAAAAGGTCATCGTTGATGACTTTTCTATACGAAAAGGTCATCGTTGATGACTTTCTATACGAAAAGTTCATCGTTGATGACTTTTCTATACGAAAACATCATCGTTGATAACTCTTGTATACGAAAAGATCATCGTTGATGACTTTTCAATACGAAAAGTAAATCGTTGATGACTTTTCTATACGAATAGTTCATTATTGATGATTTTTCTATACGAAAAGGTCATCGTTGATGACTTTTCAATACAAAAACTTCATCGTTGATGATTTGTCTATAGGAAAAAGTCATTATTGATGACTTTTCTATAGGAAAAGGTCTTTTTCGTTCATTTTTCTTCGTTCGTCGTTTTTCCCCTTTTCGTTGGCTTTGTCATTTCCTTTCAAGAAGATCAGCTGACTGTATGAAAACGAACACATTTTATTCACCATGCGTTGAGTTGAGTGGTGGATTGTTGAAATTAAAGCCTTAATTTGTTTCTTTAATGATTTTTCAGCATTTTTGCTTAGTTATACTAAAGGAAAGTGGCAAAGACCAATTATCCATAGGTATCCCAATAATATTTAGATTTTTCATTTTGTTTCTATATTTTCAAACTCAACTCCTGATAGGGTCTGATATTTATTTTTATTGCAAAAAGTAATCGTTTCTTGTCTAGACTCATTTTTTTCCCAGATTCACCAGTTTTATTGTATTTACTGATATTCCAATTAGAGTATAACAATAATAAATAATTTTATTGTTTTTTCTTGTATATTTCACTGCGTAGAGTAACAATCGGTGCGGTCAAGAGAAAGTTATAAAATTCTTAGCAATTTAAAAGCTCTTAGAAGTCTCTCAGAGAAAGACGCCTCTATGTCTAGGCGCCACAATACCGTAAAGGAAAACTGTACATGTCCCCCACATAGAATCTCAGTTGTTTTTTGAAAAACATACAATGAGACCAGGTGAAGCCACTTAAAAAGGGTGTAAATATTATTGTTGTCTTTTCTTAATTTTTTTCTGAGGTGTTTTAAAACCATCTGCTTTCCCTCTCTCACTTAAGAGTTGTCACTTGCCCCTGTGAAATTAAAAATTAATTTCACAACACAAAATAAATAATGTAATAAAAAAACAACAAAGGCCGGCAAAAAATAAAATAAAATAAAGGAAAAAACTTAAAACACAGATTCACAAAGATATCGAAGGAAGCAGACCAACAATTGCTCATATTTATGAGAGATATGATAATTTGTTTGAAATTTATATTATGCCAGCCAGCATTTCAGGACACACATCGAGAGACAGAGAGGGAGATAACCTCATTTGGCTGTTTGTAGATAAGAGAGGGGAGTAGACGGCATTCTGCTGCAAGCAGGTCCAAAAGTTAAGTGCTGTTGTGTGGCTGACATGGCTGGCTGGACGATAAAGCATAATACAATGTATAAAAAATAGGAAGAAGTGGAAGAAGAGTAAGAAGAAAAAAGAAACTTGAAATCAAAGTTACACTTGAGCCTTTAGCCTAAAGTTTTTTATTCTTTTCCTATTCAGACGACAAGTTGCCACTTTACTTCTTCTATGCACACAATAGAGGGGGTGGCGGGACAATAAAAAATGAGTAAAAAGCAGAAATAAGGCAAACAAGCCATAACACCTACACACAGCCAGCCTTAAACATTCCATACATAGTAGACAGAACAACAATTCACACATTTACAGAGTCCAAGACAAAAGAAAGTACTATAACAATAACACACAAACACCTCTTAACTCTTAAAGCATTGTTTTTTAATACAAACAACAACAACAACAAGAACGAACGAACAAGTCACCAACAGCTACAAACGTTCATACAGTTGATATGCAGCCGAACATACACTCACATGCATTCAAACGCCATAGAGACTTTTTCACAAACTGTAATGACAAGAAGAGTGAAGTGGCAGAAGTAGAGATGTTTAACTGTTTTCATTGTACATACGAGTGAGTACTAAATGCCAAGAGCTGTGAGTAGTAGTGTGTGTAGTGAGTGCATTCCCTGTAGGAAATGACATTAGTAAAATTGTAGTGATTTACTTGTGACATTGTCAGTAGTACTACAGACAAAATGTGCCCCTGCCCATGTAATCTCCTATAGACATTTAACATTAGCTGTCATTGAAAAACCACCAGTAGACATTTGATCCAAAGATTCAGTAGTAAATGTTAAATGTCAAAGTAAACCATATGTAGACATTTGCACCAAAGATTCACTAGTAAATGTTAAATGTCAAAGTTAACCATATGTAGACATTTGGAACAAAGATTCACTAGTAAATGTTAAATGTCAAAGTAATTCATATAGAGACATTTGAACCAAAGATTCAGTACTAAATCTTTAGTGACCCTGGTCTACATCTTTATAAAGGTGGGTGCAGTACACTAAAACACATATATTTATATGCTCACTTTCTTCGAGGCTGGCTAAACCTTTTATTCATTTAATTAACAAAAAATAATAAATACTGGAATGTATATACAATTAAATTCATTTAATATTGACATAGTTTCTCCAAACACTTCCTAGAAGGAGTTGTTTCTATGTCCCACTGCTTTAACTTCTCCCGCAACGTAAATTTCGGAACGCCAAAATCTTCCAAATTCTCCACAAAATCGTCACTTTCTCCCACAATATTCATTTCGCTGTTTTCTTGCTCACATTGCAAACTTCTATTTTTAAGTGATATTGTTTGTTTTTTACCAGTCTTTTATAATTTCTATTACTCATTTTTTATTTTTATAAACTAATTGTAATGATCTTTTTAACACATAAAACTTATTTTCACAAAACGAACGCGTGCTTCCTTGACAGAAGAAAATCAAGGAATGACAAAAAGAACAATTGTCAAAAAAATCTCTACCTGCTGACTGCGCAGCTGTGCATTCTGCAGGCAGCTATTATAATGCGCAGTCAAACAAAAAAGACAAGCAATGACAATGTCGCCATAAATACTGTACAACAGCTGTCTGTAAAGTATTTCTACTCGCGCATAAAAGGAAAGTTGTACACTTTTTACCTTGTTCAATTGTCACTATAGAACAAGTGGTGACATAGAGACATATGGTGACTGGCTGACTGCAGGGTTTCCATATGATGTGGGTATATTATGCATAAACGATTCACTCTTCTCTTCACTGCTTTGCATAATGCACAAACAAACGCACCCACTCATGTAAATATCATGGCAATAGCCTTTAGGCGTTCACCCACACACACTTTCTGCTCTTTAGCTTTTGCTCACTCACTCTCGCTCTACTCTGTCAAGTGAAAATTAATTAAAACATTGCTTATTTTCAATTAATAAATTCTCCAGTCCTCCGTAATTATAATTATATATGTTCAGTCATTTATGGCATATGTTTGTTTGTATATATAGTATTATACTAGGGCAATAGTATAAATATACAATAATAGCAATATTTAAGCCTTTAATGTTACAAATATATGTACGTACATACACACATGGCCATCCATTTATGATAATGGTTGATGACTGTGAGTATGGCAGTGAGTGTGTGTGAGTGTGTGTGAGTGTTATGTCTGTGTGTAGATAAACTTGACATATAATGAGAATGACAGCTGTAGGTTATATTGGCAAGGGGTGTTCTACACTTCTTTTTCTTAACTCTTATTCTTGTTTGGTTTTATTTTGTCAAATGATTCAGTGGATCGTATGAGTGTTATTGATTGTGAGCAAATAAAGTGTTATATTTCCAAACTAGGGAAATTATTGCATGGAAATAATTGAAGTAAAATTGGAAGAGATTATGAACACTTAAAAAATTAAAACTATATTGAGGAATTTTAGATTTTGTAGATTTTTGTAGACAATGAGAATTTGGGGTTAAAATATGGAAGACAACTAAATAGTATATTCCATAAAAATACAAAAATTCAAAGTTTGTAACACTATTATTATTTTTGTTAATAATAATAATAATGTTCAATATTTTCAGTTCGATGAATAAGTTTTTGTTTAAAAAATGTTTTTGAGTAAAATTTATGAATTGAGAAAAACTTGTTCCACAGATTTAAATATAACTCTAGAACGGGGTTTCAATTAGATTCGCAACATTCAGAAATTAAATTATTTTTTCTATTATTAATGTATGTACATTAAATGGTGTACTTTTAATGTATTTATATAATGGATGATCTTGACCCAATATGATTATTTCTAAGTACTTATTTATTGTGTTAAAACATCTATGGCCACAATAAAATGCATTTATATTATTTGAATATATTTTGAAAGAACGTACCACAACTTCATTCACTGGCTCACTTTCATTCAACTGCAAAGCCTACTGTACTCCTTGTACAACACCATATGTATCGTCCTTGTCCATATCCATATGTGTATACATTTTTAGGAGCCACTCGACCATCACCCCCTCGGGTTAGGGGTCCTAGGTATGGCTGCATAATGTAAGTAGACAATCAGTAAATGCCAAACCACATTTTTGGTGTGTTCCATGATTTGTGGTCAGAATCATAGAGTGATGGAGAGACAGTTTGTGGTCAATGTCGTTTTGCTGTTTTTCTATTCAACTTTAATGACAGTTGTCAATTATCAGTTTGCCTTTTTGAGTTTTGGGTTAACCAGTAAATTATGATTAAGTGCAAAAAAAAGATTGTAAAATTAATAATTATTTTAAATAATTTATAATAAAAAAACATATTTTAATGGAAAAAAAATATAGAAAACAATAACTAGAGTTTTTTTAAAGACAAAAAAAAATAAACTGTAAAATTAATATAATAAATTATTTGCGGCGAAATTTAAAATTGTCTGTATAACAATTATAAAAAACATATTTTAAAAGGAAAACAATAATGGGAAATAATCAAGGAGTTTTTTAAAGTGAAACAAAATTTATAATATAAAAAAATATTTAAAGAACTTAGAGTAATTAAATAATTGTGGCGAAATTTAAAAATATGTACATTTGAAGGTATCATTATGGTTTAATATTTATTTTATAGATATTAGAGTAATTAATTTTTTGAGGCGAAATTTAAAAATGCCTTTTAATGATAATAAAAAACTCACATTTTAAAAATTTAAAGAGACACAAAAAATATAAAATAAATAGCTCTTTTAAGAAATTAATTTAATAATTAATTGTGGCAAAATTTAAAAATGCGTTCAAAAACTCTTTACTTTTTAGTATTTATTTGATATATATTTGAAGGTAGTCTAACGTCCGTCTTTCTAGCTTTCGATATCTAAGTTCATCCAGGCGTATTAGTCAATTAAATTAATGTCCCATCATGCGTATGATTTATTTTAATTTGGTGTTTTTTGTTAATCTATACGTCTTTATGGTTTCTATGCGGTTTTAGATTAAATGGATTAATTGTTAGTAGAGGAAATAAGAACAGTAATATCGACGTTAATTTCGTTTAGGCAAAATCTTATGTACCCTCCACCATTGATCGCATTTCACAAAAAATAAGGGAGAAAATTGGATATTTATAAAACATTCACATAAGGAACGATAATATCAATAAGAATTAGAAAATCATATTTTAAAAGGAAAAAAATATAGAAAACAATAAATGGAGTTTATTTTAAACAGAAACAAAAATTATAAAATAAACAACTCCTTAAAGAAATTAATTTAATAATTAATTGTGGCAGAATTTAAAAATGCCTTCAAATAATATTTTTATTTTTTAGTATTTATTTGTTGGTATTTGAAGATAGTTTAAAGCCCGTCTTTTTTGTATATTCTGATTTCGATAGCTAAGTTTATCCATGCGTATTAGTTATTTAAATTAATGTCCCGTCATGCGTATGATTTATATTAATTTGGTGTTTTGCATAAAGTATACGTCTTTATGGATTCTACGCGGTTTTAGATTGGATGGATTAATTGTTTGTGGAGAAAATAAAAAAACTAATATCGGTGTTAAGTTTGGTCACGCCGAATCTTATGTACCCTAGATCCACCATGGATCGCATTCCACAGAAAGTAATGAAAAAAATTGGAAATTTTAAAAACATTCAAATAAGGGAATATAATATTAATAATAATTGGAAAATCATATTTGAAAGGGAAAGAAATTATAGAAAACAATAAATGGAGTTTTTTTTAAAGACAAAAAATAAACTGTAAAATTAATAACTATTTAAAGAAATTAGAGTAATTATTTGTTTGTAGAGAAATTTAAAAATTCCTTTTAATAATAAAAAATTTAACATTTAAAAGGAAAAAATTATAGGACATAATAAAGGAGTTTTTTAAGAGTAACAAATTATAAAATTTATACTAACTTAATGTAATTAATTAATTGTGGGGGAATTTAAAAATACCTCCAAATTACCTTTATTTTTTAGTATTTATTTTATACGTTTTTGAAGACAGGGTAATGTCCGTCTTTCTTGAAGATTCTGCTTTCTATTTCTAAAGCTATCCCTGCGTATTAGTTATTTAAATGAATTTCCCATCATGCGTATGATTTTTATGAATTTAGTGTTTTGCATAAACTATACGCAGCTATACGCTATGCTGTTTTAGATATGACAGTTTAACTGCTTGTGGAGACAATTGCTTGTAGGTCTTTTTTTTAGCTTCTGCTTCGACAGAAAAGTTCAGCTATGCGAATTATTTACATAAATCGAAGATAAATAATAAAGGATTTTTTTACAGAGAAAAAAATATAACATTATAACTATTTAAGGAAACTAATGTAATTAATTATGTCGAAATTTAAAAATGCCTTCAAATAATATTTTTTTATATTTATTTTATAGATATTAGAAGATAGTTTAATGTCCGTCTTTCTTGTAGATTCTGCTTTCTATTTCTTAGGCCGTCCCTGCGTACTAGTTATTTAAATAATATTAATTTAGTGTTTTGCATAAACTATACGCCCGTATGGTTAACTCTATGTAGTTTTAGATATGACAGATTAACTGTTTAGGGAGAACATTTCTTGTAGATCTTCCTTTTTGGATTCCGCTTCGATAGCAAAGTTCACCTATGCGTATTAGTTATATAAAAAATGTCCCTCCATGCGTATGATTTATATTAATTTAGTGTTTTGCTTTTACGGTGAATAAAGGAAAAAAAATTACAGGAAATAATAAAGAAATTTTTAAGGAGAAAAAAATATATAAACTATTTAAAGAAACTAATGTAATTAATTAATTGTGGCGAAATTAAAAAATGCCTTCAAATAATATTTTTTGTAATTATTTTATAGATATTAGAAGATAATTTAATGTCCGTCTTTCTTGTTGATTCAGCTTTCTATTTCTAAGGTCATCCCTGCGTATTAGCTACTTTAATTGATGTCCCTCCATGCGTTTGATTTATATTAATTTAGTGTTTTGCTTAAAGTATACACCCTTATGGTTATCTCTATGAAGTTTTATATATGGCAGATTAACTGTTGTGGAGAACATTTCTAGTAGATCCTCCTTTTTGGGTTCTGCTTCGATAGCAAAGTTCACCTATGCGTATTAATCATATAAATTGACGTCCCAACATGCGTATGATTTATATTAATTTGGTGTTTTGCACTAAGTATATGCCTTATGAGTTATGGACAGGACATTTCTGCTAAATTTGAATCTTTGAATAGACACTTGGTTTATAGACCAGAGAGAGACTCATTCTGTTACAATTGGGTCAGAATATTTAATATCGACCCATGTAGTTTATTTTTGGCTAAAATGAACCCCTCGATTTTCTTCAAATTTTCGTAGCACTCTCACAAATCCAGAACAGTAAAAAAATTTTGTGAGATTCAATATTTGTAAAAGTTATGGCTACATGTTAGTCATATAAATTACTTTGCATAAAATATACGCATTTAAAACTAATTGGAGATCTCGATAATTGCTAAATACGATTACTCCACTCTTCTTATTTTATTTATTTTATAGGTATTTGCAGATACGTTCATGTCCGTCTTTCTTGCAGGTTCTGCTTCCGATAGCTAAGTTCTTCCATGCGTATTAGTTATACAAATTATTATGTTGTTTTCTATAAAAATTATGTATGTAAGGATAACCCAGCGCAGTTTTGAACAAAGTGATAGGTAGATTTTTCACAAGTACAAAATTATCTATTCCTACTTATTTTACATGTTATGTTCTGTTTCCGACACATAGGCTATTTCAGGCATATTTGTTTATAAATTAACGTCCCTTCATGCGTATGATTTATATAGATTTGGTTCTTCCTGGCTTATAAGCTATACGAATTAACATCCCATAATGCGTATGATCTATATTAATTTGATAGTTTGCATAAAGTATATGCATTTACGGCTAAATTTATGCAGTTTTAGATTGGACAGCTCTGCTAACTTTCAAAACTTCGCAAACACAGAGAACAGACCCACTTTGTTATAATTACTCTGCTCTAAATGTTTGTTACGCGGCATATAACCATGAAATGTTCAAACAGATGTTGAAGCAATTATGGACAAGTTGGGCAGTTAAATTATACAGTATGGTCAGAAAGATAGTCACGAGAATAAAATTCTCCAAAAATAATATATGGATGAAAATTAATTTGTACAGTCTGGTATAAAAGATTGTCAGAAGGAAGAAATCTCCGAAAATAATATAAATCATATGCATAGGGGGTCCTTTATTTATATAACTAATACGTTGGATGAACTTAACTATCTATCGGAGGCAGAACCTACAAGAAAGACGGACAAATATTATTTTGAAAAGCAAAGTATAGGATGTTAAAGAGTAATGAACTTAAGTCTTTGTAGTAAGAAAGTTAGGAGGCAGAAATAGACAAAAATAATATAAAAATGAGCGTAGAGGAACGTTGATGTATATAAATAATAGGGGTGAAAGAACATTTCTATCAGATGCAGAATCTAAAATGAAGATGGACAAGATTTTTTTTTGAAAAGCGGAAAAAACTCGATTGATTTTTGTAAGTGCAAAAAAGTTGGTCAATTAAATTACAGTCTTCGCAGTGAGCTTAGTATCGTGCAATAAGGCATGCTCCTCCTCCTTTGCTCCAATCTTTAAATTGAATGTTGAATTCATGTCGACGGTTTGTTTCTCGACATCTTTTAATTTAAAATCAAATTATCGCTATCAGAAAGATGTTCCTTGCGACTATTTGACTAGATGACTTTCTCTAAAAATAGAAGTATAGAAGATAGGCCGATAGCCTTAGATGTTAGCGCCTTTTACATTATGTTTATTATAATTTTATTTGTAATAAATAAATAAAATAAATAAAAAAATGTGGAAGAAGTTAGTTATCGGTAGCATAATCTGCATAAAAAGAGGAGGTCCTCTTTTTCTTTTCTGCTTCAAATTCACATTTCTCCTGCTTTCGGGGGTGAATTTGAAGCTGAAGACTTCGAAATAATACAATATTAAAAGTACCCTTTAATGACTTTTTATACCCTCCTCCATAGGATGGGGGTATATTCATTTTGTCACTCCGTTTGTAACACCTCTAAATATTGATCGGAGACCCCATAACGTATATATATTCTTAATCGTCGTAAAATTCTAAGACGATTTAGCCACGTCCGTCTGTGGTAATCACGCTACAGTCCGCAATAATAGAGCTGGGTTGATCAAATTTGGTACAAATACTTCTTATAGTTGCAGGTTGTTTGGGATTGCAAATGGGCCATATCGGTCCATATTTAGATATAGCTCCCATATATTGTGATTCCTACTGTTCTCATCTACTATATTTTTTGTGTTTTCGGTGTTATTTTCTTTAGGTTTGAGTTATTTTATTAATAAGAAATATTGTCCGCTTAAAACTGATTTTCATACACTGTGCAATCATTTGCTTTACCCTAAAAGTATGCTTTTATTTACTTTCTTATATTATTTTGTAGAGTATTTCCTCTCATACCCACTGTACCGTTATGGTGTCGCTGCCGTCTTTTTGGAGAGTGTCTGTGCATGTGCGTCATGCCACAGCGAACATAGAGTTAAAAGGATGTTTGACATCGAAATGTTTACACTTGACTGCATTTTCCCTCTCACGCTTACCCTCACCCACTTTTGCTCATATACAGAGTATGTAAGACCTAACACACACATGCGTATCCGCTTACAAACCAAGATTTTGCAAATGCCTAGCATTGTTAGGAAATTTAATTTTTCTAAGAAATTAGTGTTTTACCAAAGAAAATTTGATATCTCCTTGAATTTTCTTTTTAATTAAGAGAAGTTTATTAAAAAATTCAACATATCATAAATCAAAAATAATACCGGAATTACTGATGTCTTTCTAGTAGTCATAACACAAATATAATTATTTAATAGGAAAATTAAGACTTCTTTATTTGCGTTATAGTTTAAATTGCTAATTATACACTGAAATTCTGTATTGTAACATGAACACCATTTAAATAAGGCTATGTACAGTGATGCTAATACTTAATACCTTCATAAATTGTTATCAATCATACGATATGGTACTGTAAAATAGGTCATCTTTACGTATGAACTGATATTACTATTAAAATTAAGTATACATACTTTACGCCTAGATAAATTAATATCAATCATACGTTTAGCTATACAAATGGTACAATAGGTAAACTTTACTCGTGGTCCCATATTAATATTAAAATAGAACAAATAAAAAAATCGCAGTCGATTTAAGTGACCTGCACTTCAGAGAAACATAATATCGCACCTGTTCCTCAAAAAGCTAATAACTCAAAATTTTAAAAAATGTCAGTAGAGGCCAAAAACTGTTTTCCTTTTTATTAATGATATATTACAAAAAAAGAATATGTCGGTGCAAGAAAATATCATAGAAAAAATAATAACGCAATTTCCTTTTTCGTTTTTTGTTATTGATTATAGAAAAAACAACTTTTTTGAGTTGTTACTCTTTTCCTGAAAAAAGTTTGTATATAAATAGCCGTATTATTTTGAGTTTTACCTTTTTAACTGAAAAATCTTACTCGGATTATAAGTTGAAAAGGGCACAACTAAAATATTATTCTTTAGATGATAAATCAACGGTCCCATTTGCTCAAACACTGTGAGACAATTCAAAATGCAACTCTTTAGTTGAATCTAAAGACGTTATTCTGAAAACACAGAGGGAGTCATAACGGGTTTTTATTATGAAAAAGGAGAATAATCAGTGAACATTTTTTGCAGTGGGTAGGAATTGCCATTGTACGGTGTTTTCTTGCAGAAGCAAAATTTATAAATTTTGAGTTATTACCGTTTTGTGGAACAGGTGCGATATGTAAGTTTGACATTTATATTATACAGGCTGGACGGTAAGATAGTCACAAGTTAAATAGATGTACCAAAATAATTTTGATAAACCGGAAGGTAGATTTTCTTAAATCTAAACTAAGTCACAAGGTAAATAGATGTACCCGTAAAATATTGGATAAAACGGAAGGTATATTTTTTTAAATGTATTACATTTTCTGTTTCTATTTACATTTATTTTATAGGTATTTGCAGATAGTTAAAAGTCAGTATTTTACATAAAATACAGTTTTTACTATATTTTTTGCCCAAAATGTAACAAACAATTTCTCTAAGAAAAATAAAATATAAATTGTTGCAATACTTTTATTAAAACCTCAAGTTATGTAGATATTAAAATTAATTTTAAAACTGTAATCATGTTAGCACAAATAATACAAAAAAGTCCATCTTTTTTGTAGATTCTGCTTCGTATAGCTAAGTTCATCCCTGCGTATTAGTTATATAAAATACCGTCCCATCATGCGTATGATTTATATTGATTTGGTATGTGAGTATATTTTTTTCTTATTAATATGTTTGCACCAATTAATATCAATCGTACGCTCAGGTCCACCTACATATGTACAAGTACATACGAATAAAAAAGGTGATCTTCACTAAAGGTCTTACATGAATAAAAAAAGAGAACAAGTAGAAAAATCTCAGTCGAGTAAACCGATCTAAATTTCAGAGAAATAAAGTATTGATTTTGAAATTTGTATGAGTGATATTTTGCTCATTCTTTGTCAGACTATATTTACTGCCAGTGTTATCAACGAGTAAAATACCGAATTGAAAGCCGATTAAGATACATAATAAGAATGTTTATAAGTAAGGTAATAGAAATCCCCTTCCTTAAGTATTTTATTTTACTTTTGTTTCGAACAATCCTATGAATCTGCACATCAGCGGAATTATAGCTTTTTAGTCATATACACTGTTTTAGCCTTTGGGTTTACTAAAGATCCAAAAAGCGTACCACAAAAATCAGTACAGCGTTTCATTATATACTTTCTCTTCTGGTTTTATCGAAATTTAAATTATGTTTTCGAAACAATAATATTATTCTGCACAATTTTGGAATTAGAGCTTTCAAGTCATATATATTTTCCTGCCATTTGAGTTCACTAAGGAACTGAAAAGTGTACCATAAAAATCAATGTCGTTCTTTTACTATTTAATTTATCTTCTGACTTCATGAAAATTGCAATTAACTTTTACCAAACATAAATAGGATTCTGCATATCTCTGGAAATAGAGCTTTCCAATCATATGTATTCTTCTAACCCCTGAGCTTATTAAAGATTCAAAAAGTGTACCACAAAAGTCGGAGTTACATTTACAATAACAAAAATTATACGCACCCATGTACAAAATATTTTTAAAGAAATGGATAACCTGAGTTTGGTAATATTGAAATATTATAGTATTTTCTTTGTATTTTTTTAATTTTGATACAATACAATAATATTATTCTGCACATCAATGGAGTCATATAATTTCTCCTACCATTTGAAAAGTGTCATTTTTATTATAAAATTTCACTTCTGGTTTAATTGAAATTGAAGAATATTTTTTCGAAATGTGAATACGATGCAAATCTTTGGAATTAAAATATTCTATTCATATATATTCTTTTACCATTTAATTCTATTAAAAATCTGAAAATCCACAAAAATCTTCGTCCATTCAGTATAGCGTTTTTATAATTAAATTTTTCTTTTGTTTCTACAAAGATTTATTAATTCTTTCTTTGAACAATAATATGATTCTGCACATCTTTGGAATAATAGCTCTTTAGTTATATAAACGTTTTTACCTCTTGAGTTTACTAAATATACAAAAAGTGTACCACAAAAATGCGTGTAGACTTTTTTTAATTATATATTATATATATTATCTTCTGGTTTCATTCAAAATTTAAAATAACCTTTCGGAACAATAATATTATTCTGCACTACTTTGAAATTAGGTCTTTCCACTCATATAAAGTATTCTACCCTTTGTGGTTACTAAAGATCCAAAAAGTGTACCACAAAAGTCGGTGTTACTTATTTATCGCCATAACAACGATTATACGCACCCATGTACAAACAATTTCTAAAGAATCGATTAAATGAGTCAAGAAATATTTAAATGGGAATATATTTTCTTAGTAGTATATTCTATTCTTTATTTTTAAAACAACACAATTATTCTGCACATCTTTGAGATTAATTATATAATTTAACTTCAGATTTTGGAAAGTCTTATTATTTTTTTTGGAATATTAATATGATTCTGCACATCTGTGGTATTATAGCTTTCTGGTCATATAAGCGTTTTTACACTTTCGGTTTAGTAAAGATCTGAAAAGTGTACCAAAAAAGTCGGTGTTGCTTTTTTTCATAGAGACTTTTTACGGTTTGAATTAACTAAAGATCCGAAAAGTGTACCACAAATATGTACGTAGTCTTTTTATTAAATAATCTCTCTTCTGGTTTCATTCAAAATTTAAAATAGCATTTCGGAACAATAGTATTTTTGTGCACTACTGTGAAATTAGGTCTTACCAATCATATAAATTATTCTACCCTTTGAGTTTACTAAAGATCCTAAATGTGTACCACAGAAAACCGTGTTATATTTTTATTAAAATAACAAAAATGATACGCGTACATGTACGTACTATTTGTAAAGAAATCGATTAAATGAGTGGAGAAATATTTAAATGCAAATATAATTTCTTTCTAGTATATTCTATTCTTTATTTTTGATACAATAATATTATTCTGCACATCTTTGCATTTAAATATTATTTATATAATTTATCTTCTGATTTTTGAAAGTTCTATTAATTTTTGCGGAATATTCATATGATTCTGCACATCTGTGGTACTATAGCTTTCTAGTCATATAAACTTGTTTACACTTTCAGTTTAGTAAAGATCTGAAAAGTGTACCACACAAGTCGGTGTTGCTTTTTTATTATTCAATTTCTTTTGTGGTTTCATAAAAATTTTAAATAATTTTTTCATAATAGTAATACCACACTGCATACTCTTGGAGTTATATCTTTCTAGTCTTAGAGACTTGTTTTCGTTTCGAATTTACTAAAGATCCGAAAAGTGTACCACAAATATGTACGTAGTCTTTTTATTAAATAATCTCTCTTCTGATTTCATTCAAAATTTAAAATAACTTTTCGGGACAATAATATTATTCTGCACAACTTTGAAATAAGGTCTTTCCACTCAAATAAATTTTTCTACCCTTTGAGTTTACTAAAGATCCAAAAAGTGTACCACAAAAGTCGGTAAGGTACATATTTAACGCAATAACAACGATTATACGCACCCATGAACAAACCATTTCTAAAGAAATACATAAAATGACTGGAGTAAAATTGAAATATCATAGTATATTCTTTCTAATATATTCTATTATTTATTTTTGATACAATAATATTATTCTGCACATCTTTGGAATATTTCTATTCTATATATATTTCCATTCCCATATATTCTTCTACCATTTGAGTTTATTAAGGAGACGATGTATGTGCCACAAAAAAAAAATTAGGTATTTTATTATATAATTTCTCTTTTTATTTTGTGAAAATTCTGAATATCTCTGAAAATAGAGTTTTCAAGTCAGAACTCCGGGAAGTGTACCACAAAAATGTGTAGTGTAGAGTTTTTTTATTATATACTTTCACTTTTTGAAAGCCGAATACGATGCTGCAAATCTTTGAAATTAAAGCTTTCTTGCCATATATATTCTTCTACCATTTGAGTCCACTGAATATACGAAAAGTGTACCACAAAAATTGGTGTACCTTTTTATTTTTTTTATATAATTCCGGTTTCAGTAAAATTGAAGAAAACTTTTTCGAAATAAAAAAATACGATTGTGCACATCTCTGTAAATAGAGCTTTCCACTTAGATGCCTTCTTGTACCATTTGGGTTCATTAAAGATCTGAAAAGTGTACCACAAAAATTAGTGTTGTTTTTTGATTATTTAATTTATCTTCTGGCTTCATAAAAATCATAAATAACTTTTTCGAAATAATTATACCATTATGCAAATCTTGTAGCTTTCTAGTATTATAAAGTTTATTATTCTTTAAATTAAATAAGTACCCGAAATTGTAACAGAAAAATTGTGTAGACTTTTTGTTAAATAATTCTATTCTGTTTTCGTTCAAAATTGAAAATAACGTTGTCGAAATAATGATAAAATTCTGCACATCTATGGAATTAGATATTTTCAGTCATATGTTTTTTCCTACCACTTAATTTCATTAGAGACTCGATAAGTGTACCACAAAAATGCGAGTAGCCTTGTTATCAAATAATTACATTTCGGGTTTCTTGAAAATTGGACATACGTTTTTCGAAACAATATTATAATTCTGCGTACCTTTGGAATCATAGCTTTCCAATTATATATATTCTTCTACCCTCTGAGTTTACAAAATATCCCAAAGGTGTACCACAGAGGTAGGTGGTTACATCTTTATCACGATAACAACAATTATACGCACCCATGTTCAAACAATTTCTAAAGAAATGATTGGAGTAATATTGAAATACATATGAAATTATTATCTTTTCTAGTATATTTTATTCTATTCTAGTGTCAATTAGCTAATTAAGGACTTGATGAATAATATCGGTTAGTAGCAAATTGACATTCTAAGTATGATACTCCATTCTTGGAAATTGTGATACTGCCATAAAAAGGGTCGTAACTTCTACTATTACCGATGACTTTTGTTCAAATAGGCATCATTTTCCATCTTAGAATACCAACTATTCAATGGATATATGAAATTTTGAATTATGTCACTTTTTCTATATCACTGTTTTAACGAAAAAATTATGTTCATGACATTTGTTGTCAACATATGTGTTTAACTTTAATTTGGCGTATTTAAGAGCAGATTGGGCGCCTGCTTCCGAAATTGTAGTCAAAATAATAAAGATACCTCCAACAAAAATTTAAATACAAAATAAAATTATCCATATTTTTTGCCGATTTTAGGAAAAAATACGTTTTTAGGTACCAAACATGTATTTCTTATATTTTGTAGTATAGTTTAATTTTTAAGTTAATGTATTTCAATTCTTGCTTCAATATTTCGGTTGAAATAAAAAACTTCTTCCTTATTACCCAAAAAATAAACCGTGCATCACGAATTTAGTTTTGACAAAAAACTTTTTCTACACATTTTTCGCCTTTTTCCTCGGATTAATTTATTAAATAAAACTAAACTTTTGTCAAATTCTGTTTTTGTTATTGTAAAATATGTTTTGAGTCTTCTTTGGATTGTGCTCGAACACGTTTTCGTCAAAAATTTTGTATGCCAAAGAAGTACTCGCTAAAAGTTTCCGTCCTGCCATACACACATTTAGACTTACGTATATACGAGTACAAACATACCTACACAAGTACTTGTATGCATTTTTATTAAAAATCTATTCTTGTGCCATAGGTTCGTTTACAAAGAATGTAAAAAAACCACGACATAATGTAATTTTGATCGATAAACTTTGGGGTTTTCAACAATTTGTTGCAATTGTTAGAGCGCCACGAACCCGCACACTCGCGCACACACTTACCTAAGACAAATTCTGCACTCTCCAGCTCTCTTCTGTTCAACCAAACAGCAAAGAAACACCCATACTCACATATACACCATTGCATTGCATAGCATAGACTTAGGCAACTCTGGGTTTATGGCTAAAAGGTCGTGCATTACTTGAGGTTATGTTTGTGGGTGCGTGTGTGTGTGTATGCTACTCGTATACTCTTACATGTTTGTGTATAACCGTGTGTTCTGTCACTCTTCTTGTCTTGTTTAGTTGAAGGCTGAGGTAATGCTGGCGCTAGCATTGCTGTTGTTGTTATAGCTGCTTCTGCTGTTCGTGCCGCTGTTGTTCAGTGGTTTTGGCGTTTGTCATGCTTCTCTTTGCACATTGTCAGTTTCGTTCATTGTTAAAACAAACTTTGTCTAGCATTGATATCTTCTCCCACCAAGTGTAAAACAGACTTGAAGCATGAAGACACTCATACACACACACATGTACACTTACATAGACGTATGAATGTATGTATATGTATAATACTAACCTATTTACAAAATAAACACACCATTAATATAGGTTAGTATCACTGTTAATGGAATATTTCTCATATCAGAAATTGTAATACAAATTACTGTTATAAAGAAGTACCCGAATTATTGCTGCTTACTCATTAAATGCCACTGATATTTGATTTCGGATTAAATTAACATTTGGGTTTACTAAAGATCCAAAGAGTGTACCACAACAGTCAGTAAAGCGTTTCATTATATACTTTCTCTTTTGGTTTTATCGAAATTTAAATGATGTCTTCGAAACAATAATATTATTCTGCACAATTTTAGAATAAGAACTTTCTAGTCATATATATTTTCCTGACATTTGAGTTCGCTAAGGAAACGAAATGTGTACCACAAAAGCCACTGTAGCTCTTTTACTATTTAATTTCTCTTCTGACTTCATAACAATTACAGTTAACTTTTACCAAACAAAAATATGATTCAGCAAATCTCTGGAAATAGAGCTTTCCAATTATATATATACTTCTACCCTCTGAGTTTATTAAAGATTCAAAAAGTATACCACAAAAGTCGGTGTTACATTTTTATCACAATAACAAAAATTATACGTACCCATGTACAAAATATTTCTAAAGAAATGGATAACGTGAGTGGAGTAAAATTGAAATATTATAGTTTTTTCTTTGTAGTTTTTATGTTTGATACAATAATATTATTCTGCATATCAATGGAACTATAACTTTCTAGTCATATAAGTTTTCCATCCATTTGATTCCGTTCAAAATCCGTATAGTGTGCAATTTTTACTATATATTTTCTCTTCTGGTTTAATTGAAATTGAAGAATAATTGTTTCGAAATCTGAATACGATTATGCAAATCTTTGGAATTAAAGTATTCTATTCATATATATTATTTTATCATTTAATTCTATTAAAAATCTGAAAATCCACAAAAATTGTCGTCCATTTCAGTCCATTAAAGACCCGCAAAATTCAGTATAGCTGTTTTATTATTAAATTTTGATTTTGATTTTACAAAGAGTTATTAATTCTTTTTTGAACAGTAATATGATTCTGCACATCTTTGGAATAATAGCTCTTTAGTTATGTACACGTTTTTACCTCTTGAGTTTACTAAATATACAAAAAGTGTACCACAAAAATGGGTGTAGTTTATTTTTAAATTATACACTATAAATATTATCTTCTGGTTTCATTCAAAATTCAAAATAACCTTTCGGAACAATAATATTATTCTGCACTAATTTGAAATTAGGTCTTTCCACTCATATAAAGTATTCTACCTTTTGAGTTTACTAAAGATCCTAAAAGTGTACCACAAAAGACCGTGTTATATTTTTACACACACACATGCACACTTACATAGACGTATGAATGTATGTATATGTATAATACTAACCTATTACAAAATAAACACACCATTAATATAGGTTAGTATCACTGTTAATGAAATATTTCTCATATCAGAAATTGTAATACCAATTACTGTTATAAAGAAGTAATCAGAAGTATTGCTGCTTACTCATTAAATGCCACTGATATTTGATTTCGGATTAAATGAGAAAGCTTATTGGCTTCGGATTAAACATCAGTAGCAATGGGCTCCATATTAAAGGTGGTTTTGTATTAATGGACAAAAGTCATGGACATCGGACTAAATGTCAAAATGTAACTAATACGGAATTAAGGATAAACGGTCACGTAGTCAGGATAAAGATCAAATGTCCGAATTAATAGCAAATGGTCGAATTTCAGTTTAGAATGCCATTCATCCCTATGGCTGAAGGTCATTAGCCTCGCAGTAACGGTCAAAAGCTATTGACCTGAATTAAGGATAACTAACGTAGAATTTAAAGTGAAAGATCATTGATTTCAAATTAAAGATCAAAAGTCAATGAACCTCGATTAAATGGCCGAATGTGATATTATCTTTATTAAGGATCAACGGTCATTGTTTATTATTTTATTAAAAAGTCATTGATTTATGATAAAAGGTCATAGGTATTTGATTCCGAATTTAACGACAAAGTTCATTGGGCTCGGACTTCACAACAGATTAATATACAAAGGACCTCTAATGTTATTCATCCCTAGGGTTGACGTTCATTGTCCTCGCAGGAACGCCCATTAGCCATCGACCTCTATTAAGGATAACTGACGTGGAATTTACAGTGCAAATTCATAGACTTTAAATTAAAGTTCAAAAGCCAATGAACCTCGATTAAGTGGTCGAAGGTCATATTAGATTTATTAAAGATAAAATGTCGTTGAATCTATATTAAAAACGTGATAGACTCCTTATAAAAGGTCATAGTTATTGACTCCATATTATATGACAAATGTAATTGGCCTCGGATTAAACATCATAAAGTCAGTGACTTCAAATTAAAGATAAATGGTGAGTAGTTTTGAATTAACGAGCACAATTCATTGACCTCGGACCTCATTGACCTTGTCAAATGACATTAACCTCAGACTAAAGGTCACTGATTTCAGATTAAAGGTTACTCACCCTCTATTGAGGGCAATGATCCTTGATACAGTGTTGAAGGTTCGTTCTCCATTAGATCCTAAAGAAGTGGATGGCCTCGGATTTAACATCATAATGTCAATGACTTCAAATTAAAGATCAATGGTCAGTGATTTTGAATTAACAGGTACAATTCATTGACCTCGGACCTCATTAACCTGATCAAATATCATTAACCTCAGACTACAGGTCAATGATTTCCGATTAAAGGTGGCTGACCCTCTATTGAGGGGTAATGGTCCTTGGTACAGAGTTGAAACTTTTTCGTTTGTTCCCCATTAAAACCTATTTCCGAAAGCTGCGCTCCTATACATTTCTACCAAACATTTCTAACCGTCAAATCTGCCGCTTCACATTTCATTTAAAATTGGAAGAATATTCTCCTAATATCTCCATTGAATAGGATTAAAGTCCATTAATTAGGTTTAATTTTTTTTTGTTGAATTTCGGCTAGAAAATTTCTAAAATTTCATTTCCATGGTAAAAACTATTTTCTTTGCACAAAAAGTGATCCTATTCTATATTTTCTCAGTGTTAGTCACGCACACCCACCGATGCCAAAATCCATTTTTACACGACGAGGTCATTGTTGGTGGTTAGTTGGTTATCTTGGCAAAGAATAAGATGAACATTAAGCTCTGGAAATTCAGACAAAGACTAGTCAGTGAAGATTCACTCCACTGGAGCGGCAGGAGCAGGAGAAGGAGCAGCAGCAACGGAAAGCAAGTCAGCAAGCATATTTTCCAGACAATAACAATTCATAAATTGGAGCAGGACATGCAACACTTGTTGGTTACTTAGACGGTTTCGTTTGGCACTTAGTTTCGGTTAGCTGGCCTGTGTGCCATTCCGGTTTGTCTTAATTAGTAGGAATTTGTTATCGGTTATTCAAAGAAAACAAAATGTTTCTCTGGGTTTAATAACATATAGAATAGAAGGGTTATGCGAAGGCTGCAAGGACAAGAGACTTATTAAATGTATTTAATATAGGCAAACCGAAAATTTAATAAGAAATGGAGAGAACATTTTTTTGATTAACTTTGGGCTTAATAAATTCTATATTCACAGGAAAAATGTCATCTTATAATAGTCAAATTATGGGATTTAGTTGAGTAAATAATAAATAAATAATGAATGAATTAGTTGAATATATATCAGTGCATCTTTGGTGTTTGATAATTTAAATATCTGAGTATTATATACTCGTAAACAGATGATTACCAGGGAATATTGAATTTGCAAAATGTGTAGATCGATGTGTTCTTCACTTTATAATCTCAACGTTTCAGCCTTAAATTTAATTTTAATCTGTTTACCCCCAAAAAGTGACTAAAATAAAAAAATTCTAAATCCGAAAAAAAGGAGTTCGAATTTAAGGAGTTCTGATCATTTTAAGTTTTCCGTAAAATCCGAATTGTTGCCACAAAATATGGGTCTTTTCTCAAGCTCAAGCTTTTTAGCTCCCATTTGAGCATTGAAGGTCAGTGAGCCTTTGAAAGAAAGACCAATGACAATAGACTCCAAATTAAGTTTAAAGGCCATTTACCTCCTAATAAGGATCCTTTTTTTTGCTGAGTCTGACTAGGAATTGTGAAAGTGCAAAATGTGTAAATCAATGTGTTCTCCACTTTGTAATCTTAACACTTTCAACCATAAAACAATTCTAAATTCTTTAGCTCCAAAAAGGGACCAAACTATTTTTTGACGTCTTTTTACTGAGATTTGATCTTTCGAAGTTTTATATATTTTGATCACAAACCATTGGCCTTTCACTCTAGCTTAGTCTTTATTGTCCCGATTAAGGAACAAATGTCAAGAACCATGAATTAAAAACCAAATGTCATAGTCTCTTCAATACGAACCAATACATTTGACCTCGAATTAAGTCTTCTAACTGCCTGAGATTCATTAGTATTTGGAGCCGAAAATATTTTTCTTTATTTTATTTATTTTATTTATTTTATTTATTTTATTTATTTTATTTATTTTATTTATTTTATTTATTTTATTTATTTTATTTATTTTATTTATTTTATTTATTTTATTTATTTTATTTATTTTATTTATTTTATTTATTTTATTTATTTTATTTATTTTATTTATTTTATTTATTTTATTTATTTTATTTATTTTATTGATTTTATTTATTTTATTTATTTTATTTATTTTATTTATTTTATTTATTTTATTTATTTTATTTATTTTATTTATTTTATTTATTTTATTTATTTTATTTATTTTATTTATTTTATTTATTTTATTTATTTTATTTATTTTATTTATTTTATTTATTTTATTTATTTTATTTATTTTATTTATTTTATTTATTTTATTTATTTTATTTATTTTATTTATTTTATTTATTTTATTTATTTTATTTATTTTATTTATTTTATTTATTTTATTTATTTTATTTATTTTATTTATTTTATTTATTTTATTTATTTTATTTATTTTATTTATTTTATTTATTTTATTTATTTTATTTATTTTATTTATTTTATTTATTTTATTTATTTTATTTATTTTATTTATTTTATTTATTTTATTTATTTTATTTATTTTATTTATTTTATTTATTTTATTTATTTTATTTATTTTATTTATTTTATTTATTTTATTTATTTTATTTATTTTATTTATTTTATTTATTTTATTTATTTTATTAATTTTATTAATTTTTACTTTTTTTAAATTCAACTTAATTTGGCATTTAACATGCTGTCAAAATGCCTAAAACATAAATAATACAATCAGCTGATCGTTACGCACTTGTCAGTTAATTGCCATAACGTTCAAAGTTGTGAGGTCAGAATAGGGTTAACATGGCGGATATATGGAAGTATCACGCTTCGTATTTGCGTGTAACACTGACACATATAAATTCACCACGAAAGTATTTGCCAATACATATGTGTACATCTATACGTTCGTATTGAATTAGTTTTGAGACTATAAAAGCTTGGTTTTCACATTTACCTATATAAATATGTCATATGAAAGATACTTATTCCATTAACTGTTCCCAGTATTTTGCTAAACAATAAAGAGAATTCCCAGTATTGTAGTAGCAACTGTTTTTCCGGCAAAAAAAGAAAATATTTTAGAAATCCCTAGTGAACAACACAACACCAATGTCGTTGCTTCGGAAGGGTGGCAGAAAGAAGCGTTATTCCCGGTGGGGCCGTATTATTATACCTATACTCGTATGTATGTATGGATGTAAGTATGCTGGATTCTATGCTATTTGTTTGGATATTTTCCACACCGTTGGAATGTTACGGCTGCTACTGTGGTTGCTTCTGGTGGTGGTGGCTGTGGCGGTGTCAAGATATGCATTTTGTGTAAACATCCGTAACAACAAAGTAAGTATTTTTCTGTATCGACATGGGTGCACGCGCAGGGGTGGAGGAGGCAGGGATTATTTATTATTTATGTGAGCTTAAATACAAATGAATACCTACTTACCCCAAAACAGTTATTGGGGGGCAACATTTTATTGATTTGTAATCATGGTTATCACGGTTGTTGGTTTTGTTTGTGTATTCCGTATGAAGCAGCACATTACGATTCAGTAATTAGTCGGGTGTCAATGGAATATAGAAATAGAAAATAATTACCTATGTGTAATGAATAGGTTATGAGTGTATACATTCTTGTACACAAGAGTGGGATGATTATAAAAAAATTCTATTGAAAAATCACTGATGTGAAATTTTAAAAAATAAGTTCATTAAAAATTTTATACAAACAAATAATAGACTTTTTTTTAGCGAGGCTACGCGAAGAGAGCTGTTTGGAGAGATATGTACAGCAAATTTAATTTTTTATTAATACCGACAAATATTTTATTTATTTATATATAAAAAACCTGCATTCGCTACGGATTATGATGATCTATACAAACGAATAGCAATAAACCCAAGGATACGTTGGAATTAAAGAAAAACGTTGATGTAATGTTATTCACACTACTAATCACCTTTAATAGAGAAAACATGGTAATATAGAGACAGATTAATAAAGAAAACATGGTAACTCTGTTTTCTCTCTCCTTTATTTCACCAGTTTGCAAAATAATTTCTTTCCAATTGGACGACGCTCAAGACTTGAAGTTTGTTAGTTAAAATATTCGTATTAACTGTGTTTTAAATTCTAAACATTTTGCAGAAAACGGTAGTTCAGTGATTAAACTCTATCAATCAAAATTTAAAAAGAAATTGTGGTAAACTTAAAGAAAAACTTAAATGAAAATTGTATAAATTCACTTTAATTGCCGGTGCGCGCTCTGTGTTGAAATACGATCGTTGTGAAATAGAAACCAGTAAGGAAAGGCAGAAAGTCGGGCGGGGCCGACTATATAATACCCTACACCTCCCTAACAATGCGATAAGGATCATTGCCATAATAATTTGGAATAATTGGTAAATGGGTAGAAACATATTATCTAATTCTGAAACGATAATCGCTAAATTAAGCAATATTCGTTCCTAAATTGAGAAACATCTTTCTGGAAAATTTTAATGATCGGAAGTAAAATACAACTTCTATAGCGGTTTGATACCAAATCAGGGGGAACAATCAATATAAATCTGAACCGATCTTCCCTGAATACTCATTCATGTAAAAAGAACTCCTTCTGTCGAATTTCGTACTGATCGCATATAAAATACAGTCTCTACAGCGCCTACATGTCAAATCGGGGGTAACGTATATATGGGGGCTATATCTAAATCTGAACCGATTTCTTCCAAATTCAACAGTGTTCATTCATATAATAAGAAACCTCTTTCTGCCGAATTTCATACTGATCGGATATAAAATAACATTTTTACAGCGCTTACAAGTCAAATCGGGGGTAACGTATATATGGGGGATATATCTAAATCCCCGCAAAATCCCAAGATCCCCAAACCAAAAATATATCCCGAAGAAAAATCCCCAAATTGGGGATAAATCCCCTAAATTATGTCGCTGTTCGCGACATAATTTTCTTCGAATTGGAGGACACTCTTGGCATAAATTTTGTTCATTAAAATAGTAGTGTTAACTGTGAATAAATGGCCAGAAATCAATAGTTAAGTGATTAAATTATATCAAACAAACAAAATTTAATAAGAAATTGTTGAAAATTCAAAGGAAAACATTAATGAAAATTGAGCAAATTTTCCATATTTGTCGGTGTGCGCGCTGGTGTTGAAATTTGATCGTTGTGAAATAGAAAAAACGAGGTAAACACACAAGTAGTGTGGTGCACGGAGGAAAATCGCCATTTTTGATATGTTTGAATTCAAAGAAAATATACTTGGAAACAAAATTTTTAAATATTATATATTTTTAAACAAATATATTTTATTTGAAAATCAAGAAATTTTGTTTGGAACGCATATATTAATATATTAAAACAAAATATATTTGCGAACAGACTGTCACAAATAAAATATGTGCTTAGACACAAACAAAGATATTGTTTAAGAATGTATCCAAATACATTACATTTAAAAAAATTTTAAAACTTTGCTGACTTTGTCAATTTTCAATTTTACTTTTTCTTTGATTTCGTGTTATACTTTATAGTTAAAAATGTCGTATACAGCCTTTTTTTCTTTTACAGCACTAATTTTTTTTAATACAATTATACAGCTGTCAATCCATCAATGTTATTTGTCGTTACCCAAGGTTATACGATTTAAATTTTAATAGAATTTTACAAACATATATAATTTCTAAAAACAACAACTATAAACAAACTAAGTACTGTTTCGGAAATATTACATATTTCCAAATAAAAAAATATTAGGATGAAAACATAATTTTGTTTAGAACAACATCCTCCCAAACATATAATATTTGTGCGTGTCAAATATTATATATTTGGAGTGTATTCTAAACATATGTATATTTCCAGCAGAATATGTTTGGAACAATATACTACAGAAGCGATTTTTTTTCAGCGTGTGTGTTTGCTTATAGTGTCTTGGCTTAGCATATTTGTGAAAGAGGGTGGAAGGGGTGGATATTTCGACTAAAAGAGTGATGCTTTGAGCGCGAAAAAATCGGCTCTTGTGTGGTGTGATTGTTCTTTGTGTCTGAACTTGCATATTCGTTGGCGTGATGATGTTTCAACTAAAGGAGTGATGGTGTGAGCGCCTACAAATACCTTAAAGAGAATACACAGGGAAATTAAGATACAACGATGACAAATGAAATTATGGTAAGTTCATTTCTAAATCATTTTGTATTTATTGTAAGGATCAACATTTTACGTATAAAACAAACTAATTCATCGCTTAAACTGCACTTTAGCCGATGTGTTTGTTATACAGAGAACTTCCCTTGAAGACAAAATATTTTTTCTCGGTAGTTCCTCTCTGAGTAAAGTCACCTGTTAAGTGCTTGGGATTTGTTTTTACGACAATTTTAGCTGTCTAAGCTTTTTATTACCCTGACTGAGTATTGTGAGAAAATAAAGTACCTATTGCAGATTTCTTGGGATAAAATAACGTCAATGCTCAGAAAAACTTCTGACTGAGTATTGTGGGAAAATAAAGTACCTATTGCGGATTAGTTGGGATAAGATAACGTCAATGCTCAGAAAAACTTAACTCTCATTGTTTTAAGGCTTACTTTCCGCGAATTATGAGGGCTTTTTTTGCTGTATTTAAAACCTCACAATCATACGCAATAATTAGCTATTGATAAAAATCGATACGGGCTAATGTAATTACCCACACACGTGTTGTATAAATTTGTTTGGTAAGCCATTTTATGGAAATACATACATAGGTATGTGCAGAAGTAAATCTCCAGCATACACATGAATAAGTATTATTTCATTTGGATTATAGCGAGGATTTTTGAGAATTTACAGACGCAAATAGACATACACACACATTTACCAACTTTAATGCAAGAGTATGTAAGAAGTTGTAAAAATAAGTACAAAAGTAGAATTTTTATTCAAATAATTTCCATAAGAATTTTAATAAGCAGAATTTCTTCGTTGACAAACCTAAGATGCTTTGAAGAGAGAATTTCCTTTTATTCTTTAAAATTTTCAAAAGTTCAACGAAAAAAAGAACTCATTCAGTTAATTCGGTGAAATTTGAAATGACATTTATTGCGCTGGGGTCTTCTTAAACAATTCCCAGAACTTTTTTCTTGTTCATAATCCTCCACCTCAATATCTATTTGACCTATGTCAAAAGGTTGTCGTAAATAGACTTGGAAGTTTTGGGTTCGCATGCCTGCGCTATCTCTAGCCACTCACATTAAATTTGACATTTATTGTAACGCTATAATCACGTGTCGTCTTCGTACACTCTGAGCTGCAAAGAGAAGGACACGAAGAGAATAGCTGAATATCACGTGTTGATTCATGTAATGCCGTATTAAAGGCATTATGTATGATGACGAAAATGAAGCCCAAAACAGAATGACGTTGTGAATTACCTCGTTATATAAAATGTCTTGTACGAAGGTGTAGGTGTTGCCGGGAAAGCAAAAGATGGTGATGAGGAGGATGAGGTGAAAATGTCATTACAATTACTTTAGATATAAATGATAAATTAAATGCTATAAAGAAATTGGGATAGTGACTGGATGAGGGCACTCGACCCTAAAGAATTTAAAATGCGAAAAGAATATACTCGTATTGTCAGTGGTTAAATATTATTTAAATGACACTATTTCGTTAAATAAGCCTCGAAGAAGGAATTGTTATCACAAATTTTTTGGCAAAATTTTGAATTTTCTTAGCAAAACATAAAGTGCAAATATCTCGTTAAATAAGCCTCGTGGAAGTAAAAGGACAAAATTTTGTTATAACTATTTTTTTGAATTTTCTTAGCAAAACTTAAAATGCAAATATCTCGTTAAATAAGCTTCGTAGAAGGAAAAGGAAAAATTTTGTTATTCCTAATTTTTTGGCAAAATTTTGAATTTTCTTAGCAAAACTTAAAATGCAAATATCTCGTTAAATAAACCTCGTAGAAGGAAAAAGACAAAATTTTGTTATCACTATTTTTTTTTAAAAAATTTTGAATTTTCTCAGCAAAACTTAAAATGCAAATATCTCGCTAAATAAGCCTCGTAGAAGGAAAAGGACAAAATTTTGTTACCACTAATTTTTGGGCCAAAATTTTGAATTTTCTTAGCAAAACTTAAAATGCAAATATCTCGCTAAATAAGCCTAGTAGAAGGAAAAGGACAAAGTTTTGTTATCACTAATTTTTTTGAATTTTCTTAGCAAAACTTAAAATGCAAATATCTCGCTAAATAAGCCTCGTAGAAGGAAAAGGACAAAATTTTGTTATCACTAATTTTTTGGCCAAAATTTTGAATTTTCTTAGCAAAACTTAAAATGCAAATATCTCGCTAAATAAGCCTCGTAGAAGGAAAAGGAAAAAATTTTGTTATCACTAATTTTTTGCTAAAAATATCTCGTTAACTAAACTTGGATATTAGTGAATCAATCTTCTTTAATTGCTGTACGTTTTCACTAAAACGAAAAAATTAGCAAATTAAAAACAAAGTTTTCTGTTTTGTTCCTTTTTCTTGGCATATTTGAAAATTAATGTGCTCTGCTTTAATGGACAACATTTCTCTACTCCCTCATGAACATCAACAAAACAATGAAACAAAAAAAGAAAACAATAATAAAGAATTTCATTTACTTCTTTAAAAATTAACACCACTTCCGATTGAAGCACAATACAATGTTAGACCGTAAAATTGACTACCCAGGCAATCGATAACCGGAGTTTTCCTTGGAGAGCCAAAAAAGGATAATACTGAAAACAAGATGAGATGAAGGAAAGCAGCTATACGGAAATAAGGTTTTTTCTGTTTTTCTCTCCCACACTCGGGGTCAGTACATTTATTTTCTGGTCAAGAGTTTCGTGGCTAAGTTAATCACCAAACAGCTCTACTGGCAGGGACCATAAACATTGCATTCATTCTCGATGAACAATTTTCAGAGTAAATATTAAAAGGAGATTGCATGTCGGCTATAGATTCTTTGGTTCCATCAACTGCTTGCTGTTGTTCGAAGAGATGCTAGGAGGAATTGAGGGTATGGATAAAGGACGGAAGGATTCAATTCAACAGCTATGGTCATCTATCACAGAGTAGCTCCGTGTTAAGGGAAATTTATATTAAATGTTGCAGTAGGTGGTGGTGGTGGCTATAGTTGCTATGATCCTTGAACTTTTGCCAAATGTTTTGTATGTCAAAACAAGTCGAAACAGTGTTGTAAGAAAGTATTCAGCAAATGATATAGAGTCGACCTCAGAGAGGTCTCTATACTATAGAGTCGACCTCAGAGGTCTCACACCCTATACTATAGAGTCGACCTCAGAGGTCTCACACTCTATACCATAGAGTCGACCCCAGAGAGGTCTCACACTCTATACTATAGAGTCGACCCCAGAGAGGTCTCGCACTCTATACTATAGAGTCGACCTCAGAGGTCTCACACTCTATACTATAGAGTCGACCCCAGAGAGGTCTCGCACTCTATACTATAGAGGCGACCTCAGAGGTCTCACTTTATACTCTTTCTATTTAATAGAGTCTACCTCATAGCTTTTATTCTGTACTATCTTTGTCTTCTATACTGGAAAATACCATTGACATCTTTCTCTATAAAAAAGACTTTCGCTTGGCTTTAAGTACTTCTACAATTTTATATTCCATTTTGTGATGTCAAAAGGGAAATCCCGATCCCGGGAAATCCCGATCCCGAATCCCGGAATTTTTTAAAATGAATCCCGGGATATTTTAATAATAATATATGAAAGATAGATAATCTCTGTCTAAAATGTAAACTAAAGAAGCAAAATTAGAAATTTGGAGAAGCAATATATATCATAAATGTAATTATAAATAAGTAAACTTAAAACAATAATAGAGTTTGTTTCGCACAAACGAAGATCATTGTATTCTATTCTTTCAAATTTATGAAAAAATTCTAATATAAAATCTGATATGGATCGACAAATCGATTTGGTCCCATAAAAACGGAATTAGTCAAACTGATTTCTCAAGTTGAAAAAATATTTTTCGAGCTTTAATTAAAGAAAGATATAACATCAATAATAATTCAGACGACGAACTGAAATTGGACTAAAATTTTTTCAGAGCTAAGATGTTGTGAAATATTTTAGTAAAAGTTAGTATTTTTTAACAAATGTTAATGTATGCGTTAGCTGTTTTTATCCTTATTTAAATTAATTAAAATTAAATTAAAACTGAACTAAAATGTTTGTACTCCATTCGAAATATTAAATTATTAAGAAAGAAAAAATCCCGATTTATCCCGAAAATCCCGGGATATCGAACAATTTCGGGATTCCAAAAATCCTGATTTATCCCGAAAATCCCGGGATAGCGAACAATTTCGGGATCTCGAAAAATCCCGGGATCCCGGGATTTGCAATTTAAAAATCCCGAATCCCGGGATTTGTGAAAACCAATCCCTTTTGACATCTCTAATTCCATTCCATTTTTATTCAGATTGACATTCACTCACTTGAATTGTCCTGTGCTACTTTTATGGCATCACTTAATTTTGAGGTTAACTGTATTATTGGTACATATGAGCAGACATGTGCTCATTTTTTTAATTGACCGATGGTTCTTGCTTGAAACTGCATGTTTTTTCTTCTTCTTCTTCTTGTTCTGCATCAATATATGCTTGATTGTGTTGTGTTGTATCTTACTTACCTTAGAACTTTGGCATTTTTAAATCTCTCCCCACAACTCGACACTTTGTGTACTCTTTCATCTTGTCCGCCCGCCAATGGGCGCTATTGAACCCACATTAACTGTGTTAATGCAAGCAATTACTCTTGGCATTGGCATTCTCTCAACCACCAGCAACAACCGTGGTGTACATGTACGAGTACATATGTATATACTCTCTGTAATCTAGCTGCTGTATTGCAACGGTCGGTGGCTTTTCTTCTCTTGTTGGTTGGTGTCCATGCTGAAAAAGTGGTATGTAAGTAAAGTGAATTCCCTTGTGAGGTCGTACGCAAGTACTTAAACATATAGATGTATGGAAAGCTGTGATATTAGACCTAAGCTCCTGACGAAATACGTTGACGACCTTTTTGGAATAGTAAAATCAAGTGCAATAGATGAAATCTTGACGAAATTCAATAGTTTTAATCATAATATTAAGTTCACTTTGGAAAAGGAAGAAAACGGAAAACTCGCGTACCTGGACACCCTACTAATAAGGAATAATAATACAATGCTAATGGACTGGTATCAAAAACCCACTGCCTCTGGTCGACTCGTAAATTTTTACTCGAAGCACCCGAAGAAGATAATATACAATACAGCGCGAAATTTCATAAATAGAGTTTTGACAATAAGTGACCAACAATTTCATGCTCAAAATATAAACAAAATCAAATATATATTAAGCCAAAATAGTTTCCCAAAGAAAACAATTGACGATCTCATAAAGAAAAACATAAACAAATCTAACACTGTCAAAGAAAAAGAACAATTTATATATAAATCTGTCACGTATGTACCCAATCTATCTGAGAGGTTTACGAATTCAAATTTCATCAATGAAAAACTATATAAAATAGCTCCAAAAACCAATAATAACTTACAGCGATTATTTACAAATTTAAAGCCAAAAATGAATAACATGGAAAAATCGAATGTAATATATAAGATTCAATGTAACGGTAACAACACTACAGACTGCAACATGGTATACGTCGGAACCACCAAGAACAAATTAAAAACGCGACTGGCTGGACACAGGTCAGATATAAAATTAAGACACCAAAAAACAAACAAAACAGCACTTACGAACCACTGTGCAGCAGTAAACCACCACCCTGAGCTCGACAAAGTGAGTGTATTGCAATGCGAAAATAACTACAACAAAAGACTAACGTTAGAGATGCTTCACATTCTCAACACAAAAACAAAACACAGGATGAACTACAAGAGCGACACTGAGAACTGCGCGCAGAGCTACCGCTTTCTTATTGGGAACATATGACGTGCAATAACAAACAGATGATGGGCAGTGCAATTACAGATGACGACGTTAACAGATCAACAGACAATAGTGATAGTTTATGTGTTATTTATTTTAATTATTTGTAAGTTGTGAAGTGTCGTATTTATGTGTTTACAATAACTTTTATTTATATAAAATTTTCTTGTTTTTCAATAAAATTGTAGAATTCCTGAAGATGATCTTCAAAGAAGATCGAAATATCGATTAAAATAATAAATAAATAAACAAAACAACAAAGACCTCGAGCTTGATTTTAAAAACAAGAACAAAAACACGTAAGAAAAAGGTCGAATACCAAAAACAAACATCAAGAACATATACGAGTATACTCGTCGTACATACTGAGAATGAGAGCATATATGTGTATGTATGTATATGAGTAAAAAAGGAAAGTTCAATGATTAGGTTTAATCAACAGTTTGCTTTTAAAAACAATAACAATGGCTTTGGCAACATAAAATAACGTATGGGGGACATGCATGAAAATAAATGTATTAGAGTGGATCGAAAAATTATAATTGTTGGGTTTATAAGTTCAGATCAGATTAGTGGCCTTTGGAATATTTAAGATCGCTTAGGTAGAATTTATAAAGTGTGAAAACTAATGGGTTCTTTGCTTTATTCATTTACCAATGTGGTGTCCGTCCATCCTTGCTTGAGAGTCATTTCTAATAACATTTTTTCACCATTACTAAATGACAATATGAATATGAAACGATTTATGGTTGGATTAGCCGTGCGTAAACATAACGTTGACATAGCGCAATGTATCAGCTGATGGTATCTGCCTAAATCTGTATATTTGTGTAAAAGGAAAACGTTGCGTAAGCGGAACGGAAGAACCAGCTAATTTTTATACCCTCACTTTAGTGTGACGAGGGTATATATCATTTGCTACGGAAAAAAGTGTAACACGTCGAAGGAGTGACCTAAGACCCCAAGTATGTTCGGAGGAAATCCGTTTTGGGTCATTTTAAGTCGAATGAGCAATGTCCGTCCGTCTGTCTGTCTGTCTGTCTGTCTGTCTGTCTGTCTGTCTGTGTGTCTGCTGGCTGGTGCGCACGATAACTCTCGAAAGGAGTAACCGATTGACCTCAAATTTGGTATGTGGTAATATTTTTTTCTATCTCCGGCTAAGTTCGAAGATGGGCCATATTGGTCCACTCCTTCTAGTACCTCCCCCACAAAGGGTTAAAATGTTGTGAAATATTGATTCTTTAATAACTGCTATACTACTTATTCGAATCTTTTGAAATTGCACACATAGTATTAGCTTATTAGTCGCTATCAACTCGAGAAAAATGGGCGAAGTCACCACGTCCCTTTTGGTACCTCCCACACAAATGCACCATTTTGCACCAAAAGTTAACAGCTTATAACATTAATAACAGTGTATAAAAATACTTGAAATTTTGTACAGTATTATGCTTTTATATTGCCTACAGTCCAGGGAAAAATGGGTGTTGTTGCCACGCCCCTTTTGGTACCTCCCACACAAAGGTACCTTTTTGCACCAAAAGTTAACAGCTTATAACATTAAAACCAGTGTATACAAATACTTGAAATTTTTTACAGTGTAATGTTTTTATAGTGTCTATAGCCCTGTGAAAAATGGGCGTTATTGCCACGCCCCTTTTTGTACCTCCCACACAAAAATTCCCAAATCATACCACAATTTAATGTCTCATAACGTTTATACCAGTGCACATAAATGCTTATAAGTCGGCACTGTGCAATGAATTTAAAGTATCTAATGTTCAGCGAAAAAAAGGTGTATTATATAAACCCCTTCTGGTAACTCCCACACAAATTGACAGAATAATTCGAGTAATATTCAATATTACATTACTCACAAAGTGAGGGTATACCTTAGTCGGTTTACCCGACTGAAACTTTCTTACTTGTTTATTTTGACGTTACATATTTGTGGAATCTCCACCTGACATTACATATCTGTTGTTTCGGCCACTTTTTAAATTTATTTAACACAGTGAAATCGGAAGAAGTGGAATGTGGAATTGGCAAACAGCTGATTGAAAGTGAGGTTAAAATATCAATTAAGGAAAGACTAAATTCGGACTGGCTCGACTTTAGGAATATACATATATAGGAGTAACCGTAATTTCATGAATTGTTTCAGATTAAATATACCAAACATTTCTAAATTCCAGGCAGATTGGCTAAAAAATGTGTACATAAAGCGTCAATATGTCAAACTTGACTAGGACCTTTAGATGGCAGTTATATCAAAATGATAACCGATATATCGATGCCTCCATTCTAAAACATGCTAAGTCGACTTAGCATGTTTTTAGGGAGATTGAATTTTTAATTTCTAAATATTCCAAATTATATTCAGTCAAAATTTGGTGTTTATCCGTCAACCCAATCTAAAGTTATTCATTAAACAGCACAGGTCATTCGATTTCCATCATAAAGGAATTCCACACAAATTTAAAATATTCATCAATCTTTGAACGCCTCTCCTGAAAAATGCCGCTCTGGTAGCAACATCTCTCGCCACAATATCAATGGGCGGTAGATGGAGTAGGGCTTGTAGAGACTCAGTCACCGTAGTCCTCAACGCTTCGCTTATGCATAGGCAGGCGGTTGTACTCCACCACACCATAATGCCTTACAACAGTATTGGGTTACAGCTGAGATACTTAACGTACGTTACGATTACTCCGTTGCCGATACTCCGTTGCCGAATAATTACAGTGTGGCCAGTGCCTGTTGCATAAAACCTCTGATTAGTGGCAAACGTGTCGTAGTTAAACAAATAAGCCTCTTACTTTATGACATAGCGTAGAATATGATTTATCTCCATAGTCCAGTAAGATCTTATTCAAATAATTTCTCTTTATTCCTATTATTTTCCCATCTCCCCCAATGTTTCGTTTGCGGATCTGCCCCCACAATGGCTTACTTACGTTCTAACCTGCATAGGGAAGCATAGTAAGAACTTGAGTTTGCGGAATGAATGACTAGCATATGTAGCATTATGAGTATTTACGAGTTTAGTCCTTGTGCGACTACGACGAACAACATTGACTGACATTGGACTCAAAAAGTAGTACATACTACACTACTAGCATTATTATATAATCGTACTACCTCTACAACCTGGAGAAAAGTACTACACCGAATACTGTGGCTACCATTAGGAAGGCCAGAAAGGGAACGTTGAGCACTCATACCTCTTACAGAATCTTTATGCAAGCACCAACAACAACATCACACAAGTCATTGCAGCTCAAGCTCATACATAAATATGGCTTGTTCTCATTGCTTCCCGTTCTTTTGATTCCTTTGAGATTCACACATCCTTACCGCTTCGTAAATAGAAAAAACAAAGGATTTTAAATCGAGTATTTTACAGTAAACTCAAACACACACATATATACACTTACCCATCCGGCCAGAGCTTTGGTCCTTTGTTTTGTTGCTTTCTCTGGGGTTTTCTGTTATTGAAACGAGCTGCTGCTTGTTTGGCTCCTGGTTTTATTTGA
This sequence comes from Eudasyphora cyanicolor, assembly GCA_963930755.1. NCBI lineage: Eukaryota > Metazoa > Arthropoda > Insecta > Diptera > Muscidae > Eudasyphora > Eudasyphora cyanicolor. The sequence goes on along the minus strand of OZ005738.1, from coordinate 11,375,510 downwards.
TTGTTTTTCTTATTTTTATTTTGTTGATTTTTTTGTTTGTTACTCGTATTTCGAAAGAGTCTGTGGTGGCATTTAAACAAAGGCCAAGTTAACCAAAGTTGGTCATTGTGCTACAACTCTTTTGTTGTACTGCTCCAACTTTGCTTGACCTTGGCTCTGGCTGCTGGAAAAACCAAGTCAACAACACAAACCAGAAAACAACAACAACAAAACAAAAACCATTGGTAAACGAGTGGGATTTCCAATCAACAATTCCAACACAATATGTTACCGTTTTTGTACCCCAATTCCCGTTGTTCTTTGTTGCTTTTCTTTTGTTGCAAAAAAAAAGGACGAAAATAGTGTGCACTATAAATTAGGTAGTTAGATGTGTTAATGTCCTGTTAAAATCCTTAGAAGCTTGAAGAAAAGAAAAAAATATAAAGCACAACTCAAAGACTTAACAATCAGATTGATTACTTAGATAAGAAAAACAAACTATTTAGTATAAGAGTTTTTCTTCTTAAGAAAATATTCTTAGACAGACCGCAAAATAGCCCAGCTTATGTTGTCCTTTTTGAATGTGGTTAAGACCCTAATAACAATGATATGACATCATTGCGTAATGTCTAGACTTTACGTCATAATAATAACTCGGTAAAATAAATTAGATGAACATAATTTTGGTTTGTGGACAACTGTTGTTGTTGTAAAACCAAATCAAGGTCAAAAGTTATTACATGAGTATGATGACAAGCAATTTTCTAAAAGTATCGTCGTGGTAGGTAGAGATTCCTAGTCTCTAAGACAGCCATTTGGTTCTGAGGTTCCCTTGAAGCCCTGGGAATAGGTTAATCAAACATTCTCACATAGAAATGTCCTAAATTCAATTGCATTTTATTCTAAAAGTTAGCATTTTTCTCCATTTGTGAAGCCCTGATCTAAGACATTGAATAAAAGTAATTGCTTTCTACTTGGGTAGAGATGCAAGGAGTTCTATAAAAATTTTAGGGATTTTCTCGTGAAATCGTGAATGGCTCTTTCAAAGTCGTTATCACCCTAACTCGACAACATAAATGTGTATCGAATCGCACTGCCTGAACGAATGTCACTTAAGTTATAGAATTTTCTAGCCGGCCCTGCAGATATTGTTTTGACCTTAACTGTACATAGAACAATTTCTTCCATAATTCTAGAATATTTGTTGTTCTACCCTTACCATAGGTAGAATAATGTCTTCCATACTTCTAGAAAAGCCTGTACCAAATTGTGTCTTTTCTGTGAAATATAACATTTTTAAATAAATCTGCAGAGCCACCTTCTGCTACAATTTATGTTATTTTCTTTCATGACATTACATATACCAACGTATATTATGAGTAGATATAACATAACACCTGCCGGACCCCAAAATAGCTATGAATCTTACTCTCAGCTATACCAACATGTTGTGTGATATTGGACTCAATCGGTTTAGTCGTTTCAGAGATGATCGATGGGTAACAAACGAACGCAGAACTGCTAGGACGTCTGTAGAAAACTTGAGAATAACTCTACTGCAGCTCCATTTATCATTATTTATCTCGGTTATAGTAATAAAGAATTTTTTTTTGTAGAGGTGAAATGTTACTTTCAGATAGTTGGGGCCAAGTGCCAGGCCAAAACGCTTCCGTTGAGGGCCAAAACGATTCCGGTAGACCATATATAGAATATTTGGAGGCCAAAACACTTCCGCTAGACCATATATAGAATATTAGGTGTTTTTTTGAGAATTAAATTTCGACGAAATTGTTAATATAAAAAAATTAAATTTCGATGAAATTATTTATATAAGAATTCAATTTCGTGGAATTTTTCTATAATAATTAAATTTTTGACGAAATTTGTTATATAAAAATTCAATTTCGACAAAATTGTTAATAACACTTTTAATTTCGACGTTTTTTTTTTTTAAAAACCTTTAATTTCGACGAAATTGTCCATATAAAAATTTAATTTAGACGAAATTGTTTATATAAAAATTAAACTTCTGATTTTTTATACAAAAATTCAATTTCGAAGAAATTGTTAATATCAGAGTTAATTTTTTTTTATAATTTTTTTTCGACGAAATTGTGTACATAAAAATTCAATTTAGATGAAATTGTTTATATAAAAATTAAACTTCGACGGATTTTTTATGCAAAAATTAAATTTCGACGAAATTGTTAATATCAGAATTCAATTTCAACGAAATTTTTTTATATAAAAATTAAATTTTGACACCATTTTTTATATAAAAAATTCAATATGAATGAAATGTTTTATATTAAAATTCAATTTCGACGAACTTTTTTATATAAAAATCAATTTTTGAACAAATTGTTTATATAAAAATTTAATTTTGACGAAATTCTTTATATAAAAATTAAATTTCGACGAAAATGTACCCAATAGGTTCAGTCGTTTTTGAGATAATCGAAGATATAAAAACTTGATACCTGAAGATTTCGCTAGATTTTCATTTTAAATATTCCCCAAATAATAAATTAAATTTAAATATTTCGATGAAATTTATTATATAAAAATTAATTTCCGACGAAATTGTTTATATAACAATTCAATTTCGACGATATTTTTATATAAAATTGAATATCGACGAAATTTAATGTATAAAAATTAAATTTCGGCGACATTTCATATATAAAAATTATATTCCGACGAAATTGTTTATTTGAAAATTAAATTTCGACGAAATTGTTAATATAAAAAAACTTAAATTTCGATGAAATTGTTTATATAAGAATTAAATTTCGTCGAATTTGTCTATAATAATTAAATTTTGACGAAATTTTTTATATAAAAATTCAATTTGGACAAAATTGTTTATAAAAAATTAATTTCGCTGTATTTTTTTTATAAAAAACTTTAATTTCGGCGAAATTGTGTACATAAAAATTAAACTTCGACGGATTTTTTTATACAAAAATTCAATTTCGGAGAAATTTTTAATATCAGAGTTTAATTTCAACGAAATTTTTTATATAGAAATGCAATTTCGACCAAATTTTTGATATAAAAATTCTAATTCGAAGAAATTTTTTTTGTATAAAAATTCAATTTCGTCACAAAATAATATTTTTTAGATAAGAATTCCATTTCGTCGATTTTTTTTATATAAAAATTTAATTTTGACAAAATTTTTATATAATTTGTATATAAATGGATGAAATGTTTTATATTAAAATTCAATTTCGACGAAATTTTTAATATAAAAATTGATTTTTGAACACATTGTTTATACAAAAATTTAATTTTGACGAAATTGTTTATATAAAAATTAAATTTCGACGAAATTTGTTATATAAAATTTCAGTTTCGACGAAATTGTTTATTTAAAATTCAATTTCGCCAGAATTGTTTATATAAAATTTAAATTTCGATGAAATTTTTTATATAACATTTCAATTTCGCCAAAATTTTTATATAAAAATTCAATCTGCACGAAATTGTTTGTACAAAAGTTAAATTTCGATGAAATTATGTATATAAAAATTCAATCTTGACGAAATGGTTTATATAAAAATTCAGTTTCGACGAAAAATTTTACATAAATTCAGTTTCGATTAAATTTTTTGTATACAACTTCAATTCCGACGAAATTTTTTATATAAAAATCCAATTTCGACGAAATGTTTTATATAAAAATATTTTGTATAAAATTAAATTTCGCCTACATTTTTTTAAATAAAAATTAAATTTTGACGAAATTTTTATATAAAAATTAATTTTTAACAAAATTTTTTATAATAAATTCAATTTCGACCAAATTTTAAATTTTCACGAATTAATTTTTTTTATGAAAACTCATTTTCGACGAAATTACAAAAAAAATTTCGACGAAATTATATAAAAAAAATTTCGACAAAAAAATGATATAAAAATTCTATTTCGACGAAATTTTTTGTATAAAAATTCAATTTCGACACAAAATAATATGTTTTAGATAAGAATTCCATTTCGTCGAAATTTTTTATATAAAAATTTAATTTTGATACAATTTTTATATAAAAATTCAATATGGATGAATATGGATCAGAATTAATTTGTTTTATAAAAAACTTCAATTTCGACGAAATTATGTACGTGTTATTATGTATTATGTTATAAGAATTAAATTTCGTCGAATTTTGCTATAATAATTAAATTTTGACGCCATTTTTTATATAAAAATTCAATTTCGACAAAATTGTTTATAAAAAATGTAATTTCGTTGTATTTTTTTTATAAAAAAGTTCAATTTCGACGAAATTGTGTATATAAAAATTGAATTTAAACGAAATTGTTTATACAAAAATTAAACTTCGACGGATTTTTTTATATAAAAGTTCAATTTCGAAGAAATTGTTAATATCAGAATTACATTTTTTATAAAAAGTTTCAATTTCGAAGAAATTGTGTATATAAAAATTCAATATAGACGAAATTGTTTATGTGAAAATTTAATTTCGACGGATTTTTTATACAAAAATTAAAATTTGAACAAAACTTTTTATATAGAAATAAAATTTCGAAACAAATGTTAGATATACAAATTCTATTTCCACGAAATTTTTTGTATAAAAATTCAATTTCGACACAAAATAATATTTTTTAGATAAGAATTCCATTTCGACGAAATTTTTTATATAAAAATTTAATTTTGACACAATTTTTATATAAAAATTCAATATGTATGAAATGTTTTATATTAAAATTCCATTTCGACGAACTTTTTTATATAAAAAAAAAATTATTTTTGACCAAAGTTTTTATATAAAAATCTAATTTTGACGAAATTTATTATATAAAATTTCAGTTTCGACGAAATTGTTTATATAAAATTAAATTTCGCCAGGATTGTTTATACAAAATTCAGTTTCGACGAAATTTTTTATATAAAAATTCCATTTCGACGAAATATTTTATATAAAAATTCAATCTGGACGAAATTTTTTTTATAAAAGTTAAATTTCGATGAAATATTGTATATAAAAATTCAATCTTGACGAAATGGTTTATGTAAAAATTCAGTTTCCACGAAAAGTTTTACATAAAATTCAATTTCGATTAAATTTTTTGTATAAAAATTCAATTCCGTCGAAATTTTTTTATATAAAAATCCAATTTCGACGAATTTTTTTTTATTAAAGTTAAATTTTGACGAAGTTAGTTCCATAAAAATTCAATTTCGACGAAATTTTTTCTATAAAGATAAAATTTCAACGAAATTTTTTCTATGAAAATTAAATTTCAACGAAATTTTTTCTAAAAAAATAAAATTTCGACGAAATTTTTTCTATAAAAATTAAATAAATTATATACAAATTCAGTTTCGACGAAATTTTTTATATATAAATTAATTTTCGACGAAATTTTTTATATAAAAATTTAATCTCGACGATTTTTTTTTATTAAAGTTAAATTTCGACGAAGTTAGTTCCATAAAAATTCAATATCGACGAAATTTTTTCCCTAAAAACTCAATTTTCTTTAAAGATTAAATTTCGACGAAATTTTTTCTAAAAAAATTAAATTTCGACGAAATTTTTTCTATAAAAATTAAATTTTGACGAAATATTTTCTATACAAATTAAATTTTTTCTATAAAAAATCAATTTAGATGACATTTTTTGCATCAAAATACATACAAATTACATTACATACAAATTCAATGTTGCCCAATTTTTCTATAAAAATTCTATTTGGATGACATTTTTTCTATAAAAATTCAATTTCAACAATGTTTTTTCTATAAAAATTTAATTTAGACGAAATTTTTTCTATAAAATTCACTTTAAATGTTTACATAAAAATGTTGACGATTTTTTTCGACGAAATATTCTAGAATAAGGCAACTTTCTATAAGCTTCAACATTAATCAAATGCTTTATAAAATTATAATGAAATATTTAATTTGGACTACAATTCGGATCTATTTAGATATTTAGATCCATTTAAAGATCAACTAATTTTAAAAGTTTGTAACAAAATTCTTAATCTCAACATAACCGAATTTTAGGAAGAAGTGAATTAGTTGGACCCTTTTTGTAGGTTTTTCTCAAAATGATCGAATATCGAAAATGCATTAAAATTATATTTTTTCTAGTGTAAGAAAGGATAAGGCTCCATTTTGCCAAGGGTTTGGTTTAGACAGCTCTATAAGATTTCTCATTTTTCATCACATTTTACCTACATTAAGTAAAAATTTCAGTAAAAAGTGTTCTTATCACTTCTTATCTTCTTCGCCTATAGAAACACGACTTTTTAGAAAACTTTCTGATTCTTCGTCTTGAATGTTCTTCTTCTACAGAAACACTTGTGGCTAGGGAAACATTCTCCATCTTCTTCAATAGAACCACGATCGGTTAGGGAACCTTCTTCTATTTCCTCTCGAACGTTCTTCTTATTGGTAAGAGAAACATTCATTCTCCTTTCGAAATTTTCTTCCAGAGAACTATGATCTGTTATCATCCTACTCTTAAATTTTCTTCCAAAGAACGACTTTCTCATTCATCGTCTTGGATTTTGCTCTTCTAAAGAACCATGATTGGTTAGGGAATCCTTCGTATACCTCTTGAATTTTCTAATCCTAATCCTTCTTCAAGTATAGAACCACGATCGTCCATGAAACCCTCTTCTATTTCCTCTCGAATATTCTTATTCTCAAGAACCACACATGGTTAGGAATACCTTTATCTTCCTCTCGAATTTTCGACGCTTCTTTTTTCACTTGAAATTTCTTCTAGAGGAGCACGCTTTGCTAGGGAAACCCTCATCTTCCCCCAGAATTTTCTTCTTTTAGAGAACCACAATCGGTTAGGAAAATCTTTATCTTCCTCTCAAATTTTTTTCTTATAAATAACCGGGCAGCCTTCCCGATTAGTTAGGGAAACCTTCCTGAATAGTTAGGGAAACCTTAATTTTCCTCTCGAATTTAATTCTTACAAAGGACTGCGTTCGGTTAGGCTAACCTTCATCTTTCTCTCAAACTTTATTCAAAGGAATCACGATCGGTTAGGAAAACCTTCTCCAATTTCTTTATTCTAAAGAACAACGGTAGGTTAAGAACACTTTCATCTCCTTCCCGAAATTTCTTATTCTAGCTTCATCCTCTCCAATTGTCTTCTTATAAAGAACCGGGATAAGGGCAACCTTCGCGATTAGTTAGGGAAACTTCATCTCCCTCCCGAAATTTCTTCTGCAGAACCTAGATCGATTAGGGAAACCTATAACTTCCTCTCGAAATTGCTTCTACAGAACCAAGATTTTTTCTTCTTCTGGAGAAACAATGTCAGTTAGGGAAACCTACATCTTCCTCTCGAAATTTCTTCTAAAGAACCACGATCGGTTTGAAAAACCTTTAAAACAACAACGATCGGTTAAGGATACTTTCATCTTCTTCCCGAAATTTCTTCTTCTGCAGAATCATGATCGGTTAGGGAAATCTTCAACATTTCCATCTTCTTCCCGAAATTTCTTCTTCTACAGAACCACGATCGGTTAGGAAACCCATATATTGATCTTGAAATTTGTTCTAAAGAATCACGGGCCGGATGTCATTATGTAAATCGAAGAAATCTTCTACATCAAAAGAATAACAAATGATTGAGGGAATCTTCTCCTACTAAGAGAGTTTTTTCTTGGAAGAAGTCCGATTAGGGAATTCTTCTACGTTGTCGTATTAAGTACCCTTCATTACAAATCTATTTCCTAAAAAATCAACAGGACGTCTTTCGTCTTCTAAAGAACTTTGATTGGCCAGGGAAACCTTAATCTTCCTCTTGAATTTTCGTCTTCTATAGAACCACGATCGGATAGGGAAACCTTCTCGTTTCGTTAGGGGCGAGCACCTTCATCTGCCTTTTGAATTTTCTTATTCTAAGAACCGCGATCGGTTAGGGAAATCCTCGCATTCTTCCTTTCGAATCTTTCAAAGAAAAAAATAGTTCATTTATTTGTAATATTTTGAAATTTTAAGCTTATTCTAATATTTATATTATTTTACCAAAATAAACATGCTTCAATTATCTTCAAATTAATTCATTCACAGCTCGCTTAAACTTTACCCCTTTTGCAAAAATCCATTTCATATCTAAACAAATTAATTTCTTGCACTTAAGTTACGCGCAGTAGTAGGCTCTCGTTACATTTCATCAAAGCAATAAACTAAAACGACGATGACCTCAAAAACCTCCAACTGGAGGGGAAAAATGTTAATAATCTTCATAATGCCTTCGCTCACAAATGAGTTTAGCAAAATAAAAGTTGCCATAGAATTGAAAAAGTTAATCTAAAGTGAAAGCTTTTCATGTTGGTGTCAGGCTCGAGGCCAATGGCACTGGCATACTCCTAATATCTCGGTCTCTTTTCCTTTCACCAAACCCTCTCTACATACATATATCTACATACATATGTATGTATGAATGCAAAGAGGTTGTTGAGGGTGAGTGTGTTTGTGTGCAGAGTTGCATTTTTGTTTTAATTTGAATTTCAATCGAAGGAAACTGACACTAACACACGGTATAAAAGAAACAATCGCACACACACACATGCACAGCAACACAGCTAGGAATAGGAAAAGGTAACGTGAATGGAAAAAAATTCGCAAAATAATATGAAAAACACAAAATGGAAAAAGTCAACATTTGCACACGGCTGTCGGCATTTTGTTGCTTGAAACAATAGAGAGACTTTGCAGATGGAATATCTAAACACCGTACATGGTAAACGTTGTTCTGCGGAAACTAGGCATATTGGCGGTCGACCTTATACGGGTATAGGGGGAGGTGGGGGGACTACAAAGGAAACGTTTAATATTTCATTGTATTTACAAATGACCAGAAAATTGAGGTCAACTTCAGCGGTTTGGTTTTATTCAAGCAGCAGCAGCAACAGGAACTTTGAAATGGCAAAAGATGCAGATCGAAATCTTCAGCAGATGACCACGAAAGTGGGATTCAAAAGAGTTCAAGGAATGCAAGGAAAACGCACTAAAAGTAATAACCAGTCTTGGATTATTTCAGAGGGAAATTCTTTAAAGTAATCCCATAAAACAATTCATAACTAATTTCCGAAAAATTAAATTAAATTTTCTAAAAGTTGTTTTCCTAATTTAAATTTGTTATCTCAAATCTTCTCCTTTGCCATATACATACATTACCGACTTCGCGATATACCACCTTCCAATGTAGGGCACCCTAATGTAATCAGTTATGTAAATACAAGACTACAAGCACAAGTACGAGTACAGAGCAGTGGCACACAGAGAGAGAACACTTGTGTATTTATTTATTTACTTATTTCTTACCTGATCCCGAAGTTAGTTTGCCACGAGAGTTGTCTTGCAAACGGAATAAAATATTTACATTTTTTGTGCTTGGCGTATAAAACTCTTAAAAGTTCAGTGTGCGCACTTTAAGGCTTCAGAGTCTTACGTTGAATCCAGGAGTGTGTTTGCTTTCGTGTGTCTTTATTTCGATTTACATAATCATACGAGGGCCGGAAGTGATTATGTAAATCGGTGAAATCTTCTACATCAAAAGAATAACAAATGATTGAGGGAATCTTCTCCTACTAAGAGAGCTTTTTCTTAGAAGAAGTCCGATTAGGGAATTCTTCTATGTTGCGAAAGAACCATGTCGGGTTAAGTACCTTTCATTACAAATTTATTTTCTAAAAAAAAAACAGGACGGCTTAGGTGAAACTTTCTTTCTTCTTCGAATGAACTTTGAATGGTCAGGGATACCTTGTTCCTTTCGAATCTTCGTCTTCTAACAAAACAGGGAAACAGGGTTAGGGAAACTTTATTCTTCCCCACAAATTTTCTTTTTCTAAAGAACCTCGATCGGTTAAGGAAAAGAACTACGATAGTTAGGGAAAAAGCGGAACGGAACGCAACCGGTCTCTTAAAAATCAATTTGTAATTGACTGAGTTATTAAAGTACATAAATACTAGTTTTGAAGATGGTGAAGAATTAAAAAGAAAACACTCAAGCAAACATTTTTGAGTTGAATAGTCAAAACTAAATTGTATTTATGTACAAATTTAGTTTAAATGAAACTTTGATAACTCTGTCAATTACAAACGGATTTTTAAGAGACCGGTTGCGTTTTGTTCCTTAAAAAATAGGCTTTTTATGTACTGCGGGTGTTTCACAAAATAATTGGTAAAAAGATTGCCTAAACTAGAAAATGTCGACAAAAAGAGGAGATACGGGTATATCGTTCTAAGGCTAAGTTTCTTATTTCCAAATCCGTTGAGACCACAATCCGTTTGGAAACTTAAAGAACGGTTAGGGAAAAATAAGGAACCTCGATAGGTTAGAGAAACCTAAGGAACCACAAAAGTTTAGGGAAAGCTAAAGAACCACGAACGGTTAGGTAAACCTGAGGAACCACAATCGTTTAGGGAAACCTAAAGAACCAGAACCAGTACCCAAATAACCACGATCGGTTAAGAAAACTAAGGAACCGCGATATGTTAGGGAAACCTAAGGAACCACAAACGGTTAGGGAAACCGAAAGAACCACAAACGGTTAGGGAAACCTAAGGAACCACAATCCTTTAGGGAAACTTTAATAACCAGAACCCAAATTAACACGATCGGTTAGGGAAATCTAAAGAACCTCGATCGGTTAGGGATATCTAAGGAACTGCCATCGGTTAGGGAAACCTAATAAACCACGATCCTTTAGGGAATCTTAAAGAACCCGAACCAATAACCTAAAGAACCACGATCGGTTAGGGATATTTAAAGAATCTCGATCGGTTACGGAAAACTAAGGAACTGCGATCGGTTAGGGAAACCTACAGAACCGGAATGGTTTAGGAAAACCTCATAAACCACGATCCTTTAGGGAAACCTAACGTACCAGAACCAGAACACAAATAACCACGATCGGTTAGGGAAATTTAAAGAACCTCGATCGGTTACGGAAAACTAAGGAACTGCGATCGGTTAGGGATACCTAATGAACCACGATACTTTAGGGAAACCTAAAGAAGCAGAACCTAAATAACAATGATCGGTTATGGTAATCTAAAGATCGTCGATCATTTAGGGAAATCTAAAGAACGACGATCGGTTCAGGAAAAGTAAAGATCCGCGATATGTTAGGGAAACCTAAGGAACCACACCCGCTAACGGTTAGGGAAACCTAATAAAGCACGATCCTTTAGGGAAACCAAAAGAACCAGAACCAATAACCTAAATAACGATGATCGGATACGAAAACCTAAAGGACCCCGATCGGTTAGGGAAACCTACTGAACCACGATCTTTTAGGGAAACCTAAAGAACCACGATCAGTTAGGAGAACCTAAAAACCGCGATTGGTTGGGGTAAATTAAAGAACCACGATCGGTCAGGGAACCTAAGGATCCACGATCGGTTAGAGAATAACAATGAGCGGCTAGGGAAACCTAAAGAACCATAACCAATAACTTAAATAACCATGATCTGTTAGGGAACCTACTGAACCACGATCTTTTAGGGAAACCTAAAGAACCACTATCGGTTAGGGAAACCTAGAGAACCTGATCGGTTTAAGAACCACGATCGGTTAGGTAAAATTAAGGCACGGTGATCGGATAGGGATATCTAATGAACCGCGATCCTTTAGGGAAAACGAAAAAAGCAGAACCAATAAGGGAAACCTACTGCACCACGCTTCTTTAGGGAAACCTAAAGAACCAGAACCAGAACCAAGAACCTAAATAACCATAATCGGTAAAGGAAATCTAAATAACCACGATCGGTTAGGGAAACCTACTGAACAGTGATCGGTTAGGGAAACCTAAAGAACCATGATCGGTAAGGGAAACCTAATGAACCATGATGGGTTAGAGAATCGTAAAGAACCACAATCGGTTAGGAAAACTAAGGAACGGTGATCGGATAGGGAAACTTACAGAACCTGAGTCGGTTAAGGAAACCTAAAGAACTACGGTCGGTTAGGGAAACCTAAATAAACACGATCGGTTATGGAAAACTACAGAACCATGATCGGCTAGGTATATGTAATGAACCGCGATCGTTTAGGGAAAAGTAAAGAGCCCGAACCAGTAACCTAAATAACCACGATCGGTTAGGGAAACCTACTGAACAATGATCGGTTAGGGAAACCTAAAGAACCACGATCGGCTAGGGAAACCTACTGCACCACGGTTCTTTAGGGACATCTAAAGAACCAGAACCAAGAACTTAAATAACCAATCGCTTAGACAAATCTAAAATACGACGATCGGTTAGGGAAAACTAAGGAACCGCGATAGGTTAGGGAAACTTGAAAAACTATGATCGGCTAGGGGAACCTAATGAACCACAATCCTTTAGGGATACCTAAAGAACCAGAACCAAGAACCTAAATAACAATGATCGGTTAGGATAATCTAAAGAACGACGATCGGTTAAGGAAAACTAAGGAATCACGATAGTTTAGGGAAACGTAGGCAAACACTATCGGTTAGGGGAACCTAAAAAACCACGATCGGTTAGGGAAACCTAAAGGATCACAATCGGTTAGGGAAGATTGAAGGAATCGCGATCGGTTCGGGAGACCTAAAGAACAACCTAATTGGAGGTATAAAGAACCACCAACGATTGGTTAGGGAAATCTAAAGAACTTCGATCGGATAGGGAAACCTTAAGAACCTCGATCGGGTAGGGAAACCTAAAGAACCTCGGTTAGGGTTTGCCAAATCTAAAGAACATTTATCGGACAGGAAAACCTAAAGGATTACGGTCGGTTAAAGTTAGAGAAACCTAAAGAATCAAGATGTTTATGTTTAGGCAAACTAAAAGAACCACTATTTTTTCCTTTTCGATCCATCGAGGATCGTAGGGCCATAACAAATTCTTTCCATTTACATCTATCAGTTGCTTAAAACTTCAGTTGACTCCAAATCATCCTGTATTCTGCAGCTTCCTTCTCTATTTGCCTTCTCCAGGTATAAGCTGGTATTCCACTCGCTGCTTTTGTGATGTCGACCTCCGGTTTTCTTAGGGTATGCCCAATCCATCTGCAATTCCTTTGATTGGTTCTCTGCCATAGGGATTGGTTGGAAATTTTTGCTGGCCAGAATAATTTCAGGATGCGTCGTAGACAGCGAATGTCTGGATTGTGTTCACATTTTTAATTGCTGCATTCCAAGATTCGCATCCGTACAGAAGCTTATGGTGTTTTCTTTTCTAAAAAACGATGTTGCCCTGTCAGAGAGCAGCACAGTAATAATGTCGCCTACGCCCTCCTGTACTGCTGCATTTTTTATAGTCAGAATCGATAACAAAAATGCGAAAAACCAGCCTTCTAACTCACTAAAAGTAATCTAAAAACAAAGAATACTCCACGGCGCCGCCTAAATAAAGCATCTGACCAAACTTCATTATAAAAAAGCACGGAAGGACACACGCGGGTATTTAGGCTATTCGCTCGATGCCGAAAAAACATCTGTTTTGTAGGGCAGCTTCCACCCCTTCGATTAAATACAGGGCTGAAATGTTGCATTTTTGCCCCGTGCAAGTGCGACATTTTTCACAAAAGAAAACGAAACCCTTTCACAGTGCAGCATTTATTTTACAATCGAAGACAAAAAGGCATTTTTGGGGCGAAAGGCATAAAAAATGTAGCATTTTTTGGCACAAAAGAAAACACCATTAGATTTTACGCAGGTATTGAATATTTTTAGTTTGGTGTTGGAAGACATGTGCGGAGATCGCCAAGTGGGATTCAGGCGGCAGGCAGCACTGGATCCGCCGTATGTAGTCAGTATGCTGCCGAGTTAATAGAATGTTGCTACACCCTACAGGTTATAATTCCTAGTTTGTAGACAAGCGGTATTCGTGGTGGTGACTCGCATAATTTTCGTTTTGTCGATGTTTATTTTAAGACTTGCTTTAGTTGCCGAGTGTACAGAATCTAGCTTTCCTTGCATGTCATCATGTCTGTGTGCTAAGAGACAGTCGAGGCCTTCCAGTCTTCTGTTGAATCCCCAGGTTATACCATTTGGTGTGGTTAATGCTCGTTATAACACCCAGTCATGAACGATGTTGAAAAGAACCACTATAGATTAGGGAAAAATAAAAGCACAAGATCGGTTCGGAAATCATGAAGAACGACGATTGGTTGAGGAATCCTTCTTCCTCTTGAATTTTCTTCTTCTAAAGAATCATGGACGGTTAGGTCGGCCTATCTAAGAAATAATTATCGGTCGGGGAAATCTTCTTCCTCTTGGATCTTTGTTTTCTAAAGAATCTTCTTTCTCTTGAACTTGGGAACCTTGTCCTTCCTCTCGAATGGTTTTCTTCTAATGAATTGCGATCGGTTAGGGAATCAATATTCTTCTCCTCGAATTTTGTTCTTCTAAAGATCCATGAGCGGGTATGGCAACTTTCTTCTCTCTCTCGATTTTTTAAGACCGCGATTGATTTATTAAACCTTCATCCTTTCGAACATTTCCCTTATTAACTGTTACATTGTTTACTATCATTCTTCCATGCACACTTCGAATATCATCCTCGTACATTTGAAATATCACCGGTTGCATATGTCGAGCGACATCATTTGAAATGCAAGCAAAACAGTAAAACTCCTTGGAATTTGTTGCACACATATGCCAGCTATATACGAGATGGAAATATGTTGAACTGACGTCTTATTTTACTGTTGCTTGCATTTTAATTCGAGCTGAGATAATATTGGCTTCAGGGAAGTGTATGGCATAGGTGGGCGGGAATGGGAAGGACACAGATATGTAAAATATCTTATTAGGTATGTCAAAGGTTATACACATATTTAGTAGTGATTAAAGAAATTCACTTGAATATTTCTAGTATTATTGTATGCAGAAATAGGGAATATTTAACGTTTGAATAGTTGAATGATCAACATTTTCCATTTAAGTGTTCAATAGGTTTGGAGTCGGTAGACAAAATATTCTTAGGTTAAACTAGTTTAGTTGGGGATTAAGCATTCTCTGCTTCAGTAACCACGATTGTTGGGGTTAACAAATTATGAGTTTATCAATAAAACTTTCTAGAAGAAAGTAAGTAATGGTAATTGAATGAAAAGTTCTGCTCCTGGGTTGATTAATGTTTTCTTCTTCCGATAGATCTTCTTAATTATATAGTTATAAAATTAAAGGACTCCTTTTGCCTTTGCATTACATATCGTAGGGTATCTGCAATACGTCCAGACATATCCTTCCTGTTTCAAATTTAAATTGAAACAAATTTCTTTTGGCATTTATTTGAAAATAAACCCCTCCTAGCTATGGCTGCTGCAGAATATTCAAAATATTTGCAAAAATACCCCAAAGGTATGGATGTGTGTGAGAGAATTGAGGTATGTAAAACTGTGTGGCAAGCAAAAACTGACATGCACATGCACATACACATACACATACACATACGTACTGTCAAACACATGTACCCACACACATATACAAACATTCGAAATGTCGAATGATGGCAGACAGTTTGACACTTGTCACCTGCATAAATTTTAAAATTTTCAATTTGCCAATACTTGAATCCTTCAAAACGATGACGATGACGGCTATATTCATAAATGTATGAGATATGAGTGTAGGGAGGAGCACAGAGAAACACTGAACGGCAGACCGACAGACAGCTAATGTGTCAAACAAGAATGCCTGACATGACATGTTTGTGTGATTGTGTAGAGATGTTGCAGCTTGTGTCAAACACAGTGTGACGATGATGATGTCGATGTCGATGCCAATGGTGATGATTTGCTGTTGATTGGCTCGATTTGTGCTTTGCAGGGGCACAATGCGCGTCTGTATGAGTATGACATGCATTTCAACCTTCCAAAACGCCAAAAGGTTTTGCCTATGCAATACTAATGCAAATGTGTTTTTGTGAGTGAATGCATATGTACGAGTATTGCCTAAATACATTGAATGTATGGTATACATTTCCCTGTGATAAATAGTATTTTTTTTGCTTCTTTTTCCAGTTGAGTTTATTCAAACGAACATTCATATCTTATTAGCTTAGAGACTTGATTGTATTATAATGCATTATTAAATTTGGAATTTTGCTAAGTTAATAACGATGTTGGTGGGAAATTCGCGTGTACGCTAAAGTTGATTTACGCAAATGGATGATGGGAAATTCCAAAAATGTTCAGACCAAAGTTAGAAGACCTTGAATGAATAGGGATATCTTCAACGTCTCTCGAATATTCTAATTCAGAGAATTCCCATCGTTAAGCGAAGTCGGGGTAGGGAATCCTAAAAACCGCGATCGGTTAGGAAAACCTAAAGAACCACTATAGCTTAGGAAAATCTAAAGAACCTCAATCGGTTTGGGAAAACTAAGGAATCGCGTTCGGATAGAGAAAACAAAAGCACCGCAGTCTGTTAGGGAATGCTAAAGAACAAACATCGATTGGGGAAAACTAATGAACCGCGATAGGTTAGGAAAACCTTCTTCCTCTCGAAATTCCTCTTCTTCATTCTCTTGCATTTTCTTCTTCGAAAGAACCATTGTTGGTTGGGGAAACTTTTTTCTTTCTATATAATATTCCTCGGTTTTACAACCTTTATTCTCCATATTGTTTTATTCTAAAGAGCCTCGATTAGTTAAGAAACCCTTATTTCTACAAATTATCTTATTTTAACGAACCATCATATTTTTGGAACAACTAAGGAATCGCGTTCGTTAAAGAAAAACGATCGCTTAGGGAAATCTTAGGTAGGGAGTCCTAAAAAACCTCGATCGGCTAGGTTGGGAGTCCTAAAAACAAAGATCAGTTAGTTAGGTAAACCTAAAAACCATGATCGGTTCGGGAAAACTAAGGAACTGAGATCGGTTAGAGAAAATTTAAAGCATGGTCGCTTAGGGCAACCTACATTTCCACGATCAGTTAGGGAAACCTAAATGTCTAAAGTGCAACCATCGGTTATGGACACCTTAAGAACCACTATCGTTAAGGAAACTTAATGAACCAAGATCGGTAGGGAAACTTTACGAATGACTATCTGATAGGTAATCCTTAAAAACGACGATCGGTTAGGGAAACGTTAAGAACTACGATTGGCTAGGTAATCCTAAAAAAACACGATCGGTTGGGGAATCCGAAAGAACCGCCATCGGTTAGGGAAACTTAAAGAAGAACGATCGGTTAGGGAAACCTTCCTCTAGAATTTTCTCTCCTTCACACAAAAGGAACAACGATCGGTTCTTTTCTCTAAAGAACGATTGTTGGTTTGGCAAATTTTCTTCTTTCCGTCGAATATTCTTCGGTTAAGAAAAAATTTTTCCTCCAGATTTTCTTTTAAAAGCCACGATCGATCAGTTTTTTTTGAAGAATTCTTAAGAAACACAATCGTATAATGAACCTAAAGAGTCACGGTGAACAGCAATTTTTGGTTGAGAACGTTTCTTTTGTCCCGTTAGTATAACCTTTGTTCCCCCAAATTTTCTTCTTCTAACTAACCACGATCGGTTTGGGAAAACTTGGAGAACTCTAACCGCTATCGGTTAGGGAAACCTAAATAACCACGATTGGCTAGATAATCCTTATGAAAGGCGATCGTATAATGAAATCTAACGAACCATGATCGGTTTTTGGAAAACTAAGGAACAGCAATCGGTTAGGGAATCTTAAAGATCCGAAAGAAATGAAACGTAAAGAACTACGATCGGTTAGGAAAACCTAAAGAATCGCGATCGGTCAGTGAAGTCTTAAGAATCATGATCGGTTATGGAAACCTAAAAAACCACGATCTCGTAGGGAAATCTAATGAACCACGATAAGTTAGGGAACCCTTGGTTAAGAAACCCTTTTGTTGTTGTTTATCTGAAAACTTGTACAATTTCTCTAATATTCTCCATTTAATGAGCAATGACAGGTTAGGGAAACTTCTTCTCCAAAAAACTATTTCAAATTCTCTAATTAAAATTCCTTCTAATGAACCAGGACTAGTTACAGGAATCTTTTTCTTTAAAATAACAACTTGTTCAGAGAAGAACTAAACCGACCTAATTTTCTCCACAACCGGTTAAGAAAATCTTCTTTTCAAAAGAACGAAGATTGATAAGTGAAAACTTCATCAACTTCACTAATGTTCTATACGACCGATTAGGGGAATCTTCTTCAACTTCACAAGTATTCTCCTTCTAATGATCCACGACCGAAATCTATTTCAACTTCACAAATGTTCTCCTTCTAATGATCCGGTACCCGTTAACGAAATCTTCTTCAACTTCTTTAATATTCTCCTTCTAATGATCGACTACCCGTTCGGGAAACCTTTTTCAACTTCTCTAATATTCACCTTCTAATGATCCACTACCCTTTCGGGAAATCTTCTTCAACCTATCTAGTATTCTCCTTCTAATTATCCACGACGAGCTAGTGAAATATTCTGTAATGATCCACGACCGGTCAGGGAAATCTTCATCAACTTCTCCAATATTCTCCTTCTAATGATCCTCGACCAGTTAGGGAAAATCTTCGTTAACTTTTCTAATATTCTCCTTATAATGAACCTCTACCGGTTAGGGAAATCTTTTGCAACTTCACCAATATTCTTCTGCTAATGATACACGACTGGTTAGGGAAATCTTTTGCAACTTCTCCAATATTCTCCTTCTAATGAACCACGACCGGTTAGGGAAATCTTCTATAACTTCTCTAATATACTCCTCCTTATGAACCACGACCGTTCGGGAAATCTACAACTTCTCCAATATTCTACTTCTAATGATCCACGAACGTATAGGGAAATCTTCTTTAACTTCTCCAATATTCTCCTTCTAATTATCCACGACCGGTTAGGGAAATCTTCTTCAACTTCTCCAATATTCTCCTTCTAATTATCCACGGCGGGTTAGGGAAATCTTCTTCAACTTCTCCAATATTATCAATCTAATTATCCACGACGGTTTGGGGAAATCTTCTGTAATGCTCCACGACTGGTCAGAGAAATCTTCTTTAACTTCTCCAATATTCTCCTTCTAATGATCCTCGACCAGTTACGGAAAATCTTCTTTAACTTTTCTAATATTCTGCTTATAATGAACCTCTACCGGTTAGATAAGTTTTCTTCAATTTCTCTAATACTCAACTTCTAATGATCCACTACCCGTTCGGGAAATATTCTTCAACTTTTCTAATATTCTCCTTCTAATGATCCACGACTGGTTAGGGAAACCTTCTGCAACTTCTCTAATATTCTTCTGGTAATGATCCACGACTGGTTAGGGAAATCTTTTGCAACTTCTCCAATATTCTCCTTCTAATGAACCACGACCGGTTAGGGAAATCTTCTATAACTTTTCTGATATACTCCTCCTAATGAACCACGACCCGTTCAGGAAATCTACAACTTCTCCAATATTCTCCTTCTAATGTTCCACGACCGGTTAGGGAAATCTTCTTCAACTTCTCCAATATTCCTCTTCTAATTATCCACGGGGGGTTAGGGAAATCTTCTATAATGATCCACGACCGGTCAGGGAAATCTTCTTCAACTTCTCCAATATTCTCCTTCTAATGATCCTCGACCAGTTAGGAAAAATCTTCTTTAACTTCTCTAATATTCTCCTTATAATGAACCTCTACCATTTAGGGAAGTCTTCTTCAACTTCTCTAATACTCATCTTCTAATGATCCACTACGCGTTCGGGAAATCTTCTTCAACTTCTCTAATATTCTCCATCTACTGATCCACGACTGGTTAGGGAAATCTTTTGCAACTTCTCCAATGTTCTCCTTCTAATGATCCACCACTGGTTAGGGAAATATTCATCAACTTCTCTAATATTCTCCTTCTAATGAACCAAGACCTGTTAGGGAAATCTTCTCTAATGATCCAAGACTTGTTAGGAAATTCTTCTTTAACTTCTATAATATTCTCCTTCCAATGAACCACGACCTGTTAGTGAAATCTTCTTTGACTTCTCTAATATTGTTCAATGCTCCTAGACCGGTTAGGGGAATCTTCTCTAATGATCCACGACCGGTTAGGTACGTCTTCTTCAACTTCTCTAATACTCCCCTTCTAATGAACCACGAACGGTTAGGAAAGCCTTCTTCAACTTATCTAATATTCTCCGTCTAATGATACGCGACCACTTCTCTAATCTTCTCTAATAATCCAAGACTTGTTAGGAAAATCTTTTTCAAAATCTCAAATATCTTCCTTCTAATGAACAACGGTCGGTTAGGGAATCCTTTTCTAAAGTTCAAGGATATTCTGCTATCAATGAACCACGTCTGGTTAGCGAAATCATCTTCTCAAAAGAGGAACGATTGGTTAGCGAAATCTTCTTCAACTTCACTAATGTTCTCCTTCTGACAACCGGTTAGAGAAATGTTCTCCAAAGAACAAAGATTGATTTTCGAAATCTTCTTCAACTTATCCAATATTCTCTTTCTAATGAATCGCTTCCCGTTTGGAAATATTTTTCTCCAAAGAATCTTCTTCAATCTAATATTCTCCTTATTATGACCCATGTTGGGTTATAGAATCTTTCTTCTTGTCCTAGATTTTTTTTCTTTAATGCATCTTTATTTGAAATTATATTCTCCGATTTTAAATATGTATTGTCTATTTGATCGCAAAAAATCCTTCTGCCGAAATCACTGCTTCCAAAAATATGTTGTCCAAATTTGCTGGGAATGGTCTGTAAGGCTAAGGCTTTTCATATTTCATGGCGTGTAGATTTCTGACACAATGTGACGATAGATGTTCCTACATGCATAGATATATACTCACGTATGTATTTATGCATGTACACATACATACATAGTTCACATGCCCGGCATTCATCCGTTATTTGCAAAATGGATCGAATGTTTGGAATGGAATGGTTGGAATGGGTGTAAAGTGCAGCATAAGCAATTGTCTGTGTGCCTGTCTGTCTCTCTCGGTATCGGTCTCGGCTTCACGTCGTTGTTGCTGTTATTTTATACAGCTTTGGATTAGGGTTATCGAAAATTCATTGAATTTCTCTCGCTCTCCGTTCCCCATGTTTCTGTTTTTGCTGCGAGTGAAAAAACCTCGAATAAACACTTTACTGCCAAACAGTTTTACTAAACTAGCGTAAGCATACAACCATCCATATACACATTATGTACGTATGGATGTGTGTGTGTGTGCATAAATGCATCTGTAGAGTGCTTGTACAGCAGAAGCAGCAGCAGCAGCTGACTGTGTTGGCAAGTGTTGAACAAAAAGCATTTCATCCGTGGGGATACAACGAGTATCAACCCGATTTTGGAGTGTTGCATGAATTTCTCACTGTTTCTCGTGGAGTGTATGAATGTGAGTAGCTATGAGTATGTACGAATATGTATGTATGTATGCTTATATATGCTCAATTGAAACATAGCAAATACCAGACATAGATGAGGTTGGGTGGGGGGTTTTGCTTTGCATTTTTAGATGAGTTTGGCTGTTGGACATCCTATTTACACAGTTTTGAAATCGATTCCCCAAAGATAACTAAAATTTGTTTTAAATTCCAGCAATGTAATCGACAAAGATTGATTGAAGTCCAGCAAATTTGAAGCTGAACACATTTCGTGCGATGAGTGTTAATTGACATACATGTGTACTCTAAACTACTCGTATGTATGTAGATGTTCATTAGCGACGGGTTGGAATAATGTGTGGGGAAGGAGGTTAAATAGAAAATAGAATTTATTGGCCTAGGTCACTAACAATTTGAATATTAATTAAGCTATGTTCGAGTATATGAACAAATGATTTTGTGGTATTTAAGAGGGGAGCTTGGCAATCTAAATTGATGGAGGGAATATTTATGTGAGCTAATATCATATAACCTACAAATAACATTTTAGGAGTTCAGGCAAATTGGAG